>JAWDJE010000001.1:62043645-63361859 GCA_035047345.1 Bradypodion ventrale | reverse complement strand
ACAAGTTATGTCAAATCAAGGTTTATTGTTTAAATATAATTAAAAAATTCATCGGTGGTGGTAGTGGCGGCAGCGGGGGCTTCTACTCATATTCAAGCATACATTTTCCTAGAAATCATTTTATCAGTTGATGGATGTGTCTCTGGTGACTCAATAAACTGATCCTGGCCTGAAACATGTGACCACACGAATTACACTGAATAGATGATGGAAGGCATAGTTGAATTTGATGAAGCTTCCATGCTTGTCGCTTGGCATCTTCATGTCTGTGCTGTTCTCCTTCAAACCATCAGCAGAGATGGTGATCTATTTTCGCTGCCTCCCAGATTTGTGGGTTTATACCTGACATCTTCATGGTTTGTTTCAGATGGTCCCTATAACACTTCAAAGCAGCTCCACGTGATCTTGTACCAGACCTAGGTTCCCCATAAAGAATTTGATGAGGAAGCCTGGAACCATCCATATGGTGGACATGCACTATCCATCTAAAATGATGACCTATGATGGAAGCTTCAATGCTATTTACATGTGCCATCTCGAGAACTGCAATATTGGTGACATAGTCATCCCATTTGATGTTCAAGATGGACCTTAGCTTCTGTTGGTGAAAGCACTCAAGCTTTTTGATGTCTTGGTGATAAAGGGCCCATGTTTCACAGCCATACAATATCATTGAGATAACGACAGCTTGGTATACCATCAGCTTTGTATAAATTGTTAAATCTTTACAGATTTGCCAACTGTTTTTTTACTAATCTCGGTAGAGAGGGGGCTTTTCTCCACTGTCCACAATCCAAAAGATTAGGTTCTGCCTTTTCTTAATCATATTGTAACACATACGTGCCTCAATAAGGCAAACATTTACCTTTGTCCAGAGAGCTATCAATAGGATTACATTCTTCTGAAAATGCAGATACTTTAATAACAATAATTGCATGTCATCAAATCAATTCTGTCTTACAGTGACCCTTTTCAGAGTTTTCTTGGTAAAACAGAAAGTGTTAGTGGTTTCTTTCCCTAGAAATTGAAAAGATTTCTCCACATTAAAAGATTTCTCCACCTGTGGAATTTCTAATATAGTTTACATGATCACATGTCCCTGCAATAAATGCTATATCGGTGTCACTACTAGAGCTATCTGCACCCGCATATCGGAACATCATTCAAGGGTGAGGGGACAGGTGATGGGTGCACCTCTTGTCTCACATTTTGTAAATGCTAACCATACAGAAGATCAGTTGCAGTTTGTAGTTTTGGAAGTCATCAAACCTGTAAGTTTTGAGAGGACTGGCATCAGCAAAAGATTGTAACAAAGAGAGGCTTTTTTCATCTTCAAACTCCATACTCTAGAGCGCCAAGAACTCAATAGTGAACTTGATCTTTCATGCTATTTATGACCACTTTAAGGTACTTTTCTGTCAGAATGCATTAACATTAATCATTCACACATGACACTCTTTGCTCATTAGACTTACAATCTATATAAGAAATCTTTCTGAGACTACTTGTTAACGTCAGAGCACATAAAGAAACAAACATTTGAGGCTAATGACGCATGATAAGGTATTTTAGTCATTATTTATTGTTTATTTACTCATACTGTATAACATTCTTAATATTACATTGTTGTATTTTGTGATGATTATTTGTTTCTTTGTAGATTTTCCTGAAGAAGATATTCTAATTGAAAAGCTGTATATATCCAGGAAACAGCTTTGGATAAATCTGGATAAATTTTGAGAGACAATATCTCATCCATTTTCATTTACTTGCTATAAACATTTAAAGAACCTGTAGACTTCAAGATTGAATTTTTCATTAACAAGCTCATAGACTGGATGTATTTGAGACTGTACCTCTTTTTCATTTTCAACAAGTAATGGACTAGATTTACTTCATTTTTGAAAGAACTTTATTAAATATTTGAAAGAATATACTTTTTGGAGAATTATCCTCTTTATTTTACAAAAGAACATTGATATTGCCTCAGACGGCTTCGCATTTATCTTGACCTTTGACCAGGCACATGATCAAGATCTTGTCAATTAGCTGCAATTTGCCATGTTAATTTACACATATCTTATGTGAACATCAACAGGTTTCTAACCAATGTCTTCTAAAAAGTAGATTATAACTTACTTTAAGATAAGCAGTGGCTCAAGTAGCTAAGACACTAACTGGGAAGCGGAAGGTCAGCAGTTTGATTCCCGAGTACTGCAGGACGGAATGAGTTCCCGTCTTTGTCCCAGCTCCTGCCAACCTAGCAGTTCGAAAGCAAGAAATTGCAAGTAGATAAATAGGGACCACTTTGGTGGGAAGAAAACAGTGTTCCATGCACTCCGGTGTCTAGTCATGCCTGCCACATGACCACGGAAACATCTGCAGAAGCAGACAGCGCTGGCTCTTCGGCTTCGAAACAGAGATGAGCACTGTACCCTAGAGTCAGATACGACTGGCTTTTGAGCAAGGGAAACCTTTACCTTAACATTTAATGTTAAAATATGCATTTTAAAAATATCTATGTTGCTTGTTCTGTCCAATTTGAGTTTGTTTTGCTTTTAAGCTTAAACAGGCTGATTAATTGGAGGGCATTAATTCACATGGGAACAGTTAGAAGCAATTTGACAGCATATAACAACAAGCATTGATGAAGTTTAATTACATTCCACTGTAAATTATATGGCTTGGAAGAAAATCCTGATTGGAAAGGAAACTGTACATACATTTAGATACAACGATTAAGAAAGCAGAATTGATTTATGAGAACAAAATACAGGTGTACAATCCATTTAAACCCCACAAGTGAGACCAAGTTTTCAAATTCTCCAGATATTTTCATCAGAGTAGGTGATACAGAAAATAGAAATCGGGAGAAGTATCAGTGTGCAAAAAAATTAGTGAGATGTCATCTCCAAACATATATTAAAAGAAATATAAAAATATGTTCATACACTACATTATTATTTGCCTGATGATAGACAATGAGCACTTCGCTCCCCATGCAATTTGTGTATCCTGCATGAGAACTGTATTTGCACAAAATTAATGTCTTTGCTGCAAAACAAACAGATACAAACAAGCACAGAATGGGATGTTTTTTTTTTTAAAAAAATGCAAATTAACCCATCATCTGCTTTCCATTTACTGCTTCCAATCATTAAAAGGCCATACCAAAAACCTGTAACCATTGTAAATTTTATGTAGCTATGCAATTGCACATTTTGTTTAATTTGCACAAAACAGTCTCATTGTCACAGGACAAAGAGAATTATAATTTTGAGGTTCTTCATTCTTAGATGCAAAGGTGAAACAAGTGAGGATTTACACCCATAATGTGGTGTTAAAAGAGGAGTGCCAGTTGCACTTTTGTCTCCTGAGATTCACTTCTTCTGGACAATATTCACATTTATTACACAAAAGTGGGATTAGATGGTGCCTGCTGGTTGGTACATTTTGGGCATTAATTGACACTGCCATGCATTTGGCAAGTAACAGGACTTTTCCACACTAATGAAAGGGAACCATTTGCTCTCCCATCTTAGCACGTGCTGTGGTTCTTGATAGCCAGAAAAGAGCTTTGCCATCAGCAAAGCATACAACTCTCTAGGTTTCACCTCCTACCTGCAAAAACCAGGAGGGAGGGTGTTATCATACATAATAAATTTTGCTATAAGTGAAATTCTCGGCAGCTGTTAATACAATTCTTAATACATTAGGAGCACTATACACTGGACTTGGGTGTCATAGGAAGAGGAAGAATATTATGCCGTAAGAATTGAAATCAAACAATGAAAATTATTTTAGTGCTGATTTTATATATTTAAATAAAATGTAAAATAATATATAAGAAAACAAAGCAAGACATAATAAAAAAGAAACCAAAGCCAAGGCACTTACTGCTTGCCAGGAGTGTTTGAGCAGGGGACAGTGAGGGGTGGTCCTCCACAAGTGGTTAAACTGGTTCTCATAGTGATCTTGCACCAGGGGTCATTTCCCACAAGGAGTTACCAATCCACAGCTCCCTGGCAAAAGGCCGTGCTGAAATGCATCCATTGATGGGCAGGCTATCTGATGCTTGAATCTGCTCCTCACATTGCATCATGGCTATTCCTCTGCAACCAGAGAAGTTCTGGTATGTTATCCATTTCTGTTCTTCATCTTCAATAAACTCTGATAATTTAAATAGTGTGGTTGTTTGTCTGTGGTAGGCAGGGACTGAAGAATGGGCAATCTTATCTGGGTCCACAAACAATCTATTTCGAAATTTACTATAATGCGTTTTTGTTCCCACCCCCACCCCCTGCAAAAAGCCACTTAATTTCAAGACAAAGTGTGTGTTATGCTTTAATACACAACAGTGTGGCTGTCAAGTTTTTTCTGGATAACTCCTCACATAACTCTTTGCCAGCATAGGCAATAGTGAGACATTCTGGGAGCTACTGTCCTACAATAAAGAGTGCCACTTTTTGTTTACCCTAGTCTGAGACACAGGAACATAGAAAGCTGCCTTTTACCAAGTCAGGTGATTGGTTCATCTACTTCAGTCTTGTTAACACTGACTGGCAGGAAGTTGAAAGCCTTTCATATAAAATTTTTCTAGACCTGCCCAGAAGACACTAGGGACTGAAACTGGAACACTCTCTACACATAGCAAGAGAATGGTGATTTGATTGGGGGTAAGAACTGTATCTCTCTACCACTGAGCCACAGTGTTTCCTTCAATTAAATCAACATTCCCTAGCCTTGTGATCTCCAGATCCTATCATCACCATCTAGGATGTATTTCATATACTAACACATTTAAAGAACTCTAGTGGGGGAAATTCTTGGCTGGAAAAATGCTTTGACTAATCGTCTGTATAAGCTGTAATGCTAGAACATGAACAGTAGATTCACAAGAATGGACAAGCCTCACTGAGGGAGAAGCTGTTTCAGCCATAAATTTAGGATAGACAACCAACAGGCATGGTTTAAAGGCTGGAGGAAAGGAACCAATCCCAGGTTTTAATTGTACATAGAAAAGTGATGGCTGGGATACTTTCCAGCAGAAACTTGTCCAATGTAGAGGAGTTTATTGGCTTCCATTTGCTGTGAATGCTTCTGTACATGTACATCTGTGCATGTTTGCTTTCCTGATGAACTATAAAAGAATTTCAGTCCCAGTTAGGCTAAGCTTTAGTGCCTGGATTAACAGGTTCGGGTGCGGGTGGAGGGTTAAGTGGTCCTCTGCTATACAGAACAATGAACAGCAGAGTGTCGTTACTTGTTCAGTTGTTCCTATTTGCCTTCTATGTAGAACATTGCAGTTATCATTGTTAAAAGATTGTAGGTATAAACAAACCAAATTATGGCCATTCATGAATCTAGTTTGGCAATAGAGCTGATATAATTAAACTGAGGAGGACCCTATGCAATATCTACAGATCTATTGGATACTCTCTCCATCAACTAAATATAACTACCTGAAACTATGCTGAATGTCTATGCTGGAAGACTTCAATCCAAAAGTTGCTAATTACAGACTTGACTCATATATGAATTTACATGGAAGTGGCATGAGTATTAGGTTTCGGAGAATTATGCTGCTAAAAATATGGGACCTCCAATGAAACTAACATACTTAAATTTAGAAAGGACAAATAGATACTGATATATCAGGAAAAAAACATCCTCTTTTTGGGGAGATTTGGTGTATGAAAACCAAGACACAGGACACAGCCTCGGGCTGGGTTAACTCAGGTTTATTGCATGGTGGTCAGAGGGAACATGAGGTAATGGCGGATCAATAGCTCTTTATATACAGTAGTAACACATTTGAACGTGGTTCCATGATAGCCCATTGGCTACTGTCTGCGTGACGTCACTGCTGGTCACGCCCTTCTTGTCCAGGTGTAGGTGGTGGCGGGAAAACTTCCCGCGCTGTTGCCTTTGATGAGTTTGGACCAAGAGAGCTTGGACGCTCGCTGCTGCCAGCTGGTGGTCATTAGCTCGCGTCCTCTTACAGGGTTTATGTGATACAGCTGAAGGTTACATTGTTACCCATAGGCAAGGTTACATTGGTTCAGATACATTGTTATCCATGTGGAGGATTAAACCATTAGGACACAACACCCCTCCCCCCTAGGATGAGACGAAGTCTCGAAACCACACTCCCCCCCCCCTAGGATGAGACGAAGTCTCTCAGCCAAGATGGCTTATTTCGAACACGCTGGGGTCTCGATGCGGGCTGCCTTCCCCCGGGTTTGCTACCTTCTCTTTGTCCCCTGGTTTCCTGTCCTGTAATTGGAGAGGGAGACTCGTTAGTGACTTGCCGCGGCTCCGCGGCGTTGTTGGGAGGTGTGTGCTTTATTGGGGAAGAACCGGGGGCACTGGGGGCTAACGAAAAACCCCTCTTCTCGCCTGGACGGGTGGGGGAACACTCCCGAAAACCCCCCCGGCTCGCAAAATCAAAATCAGAATTAAATTCGGGGGCAGCGGTCGCGAACTCCTCACCCCCTTCCCCAGCCTCTGATAGAGCTGGCGTATCAAAAGGGTATGAGTCGGGGCCGCTGCTTTCCCCCCTTGCTTGGGACCGTTGTCCGTTGCTGTCTCCCCCTTGGGCTAAACGGGTGGGGAAGAACCCTAACGCTGAATCCTGTTGCTGAGCTCCACTGACCGGCCCCCCACTCACTCGGTGCCTAAGTTGGTCCGCGTGCCTCCTCCAGAGGAGACCCGTGCTAGTCTCGACCCGGTACGACACTGGCCCCGTCCGTTCCACAACCGTCCCTGGTACCCAGGCTGGACCTGCGCTGGCGTAGTTCCTGCAGTGAACAGGATCGCCGGCGGCGAAACCTTTCGAGACTGCCAACCCTATGTTTTTTCCTTTGTCCTCGACTCTCGTCGGGTCTAGCCTGGACAGGATCGTGGTCAGTTTTCGCCGCATCAACAGCTCTGCCGGCGAGTAACCTGACGCTAAGGGGGTCACCCTATACGCTAACAAAAACTGACATACTTGGTGATTTAGGTCCCCCAGGCCCATGCGCCGCAGCGCATCCTTTGTTGTACGCACCAGCCGTTCCACTTGGCCATTCGTGGCCGGGTGAAACGGCACGGATGTGACATGCCGAATGGCGTTTGCCTCCATGAATGCCCTGAATTCAGCGGAGGTGAAACAACTAGCGTTATCGCTGACTAAAGTGTCGGGTAAACCGAACGTGGAAAAGACTCTCCTCAGCTGGCTAATTGTAGTGGCGGAAGACGTACTCTTTACTGGGATAACCTCCAACCACTTGGAGAACGCATCCACCACCAGGAGAAAAATGGTTCCTCGGAATGGGCCAGCGAAGTCTACGTGCACCCTGGACCATGGCCCCCTTGCTGTGTCCCATTCCCTATGCGGGAGACGGGCCGCCTCTGGTCGGGAGCCCTGGCATGCCTCACAAGTGCCGACCATGTGCTCAATGTCCGCGTCCAGCTGTGGCCACCAGAAGTAACTCCGGGCCAGCGCCTTGGACCGGACGATGCCCGGGTGGCTGACGTGCAGCAGTTCGAGTACCCTCGGTCGCAGGGACGTAGGAACCACCACCCGTTGGCCCCACAAAAGGCAGCCCCTCTCTAGGGACAACTCTATTTTTTTTCGAAAAAATGGGTCGAATTCCGTACCTGGGGATGACGCCGGCCACCCCTTCTGTACCCATGAGCTAACTTTCTCTAGCGTTCTGTCCTTGCCTGTGGCCCTGGCAATGTCGGCTGGTACTATTGGGGGTGAGTCTAAAACCTCTATTAACAAAACCTGGTGATCTCTCTCTACCCTTTCCTTTTGGGCGCTCGACAAGGGCAAAGGAGACCTCGAGAGTGCGTCGGCATGGCTGATCTCCTTCCCGGGCCGGTATTCCAACTCATGCTGGTATGCGTTGAGAAAAATAGCCCACCGCAGCATTCTTGGGGACAGGATCTGTGGCGTGGGCTTACTTGCAGTGAAAATTCCTAGTAGGGGCTTGTGATCAGTCACAATTTTGAACGGCCGACCGTACAAAAAATCGTGAAATTTTTTGGTTCCCGCTACTATCGCTAATGCCTCTCTGTCGGTCTGTGCGTAATTACGCTCTGCTTGGGACAGGGACCTTGAATAGAACGCTATCGGGGCTTCCCTTCCGTCGTCCAACACGTGGCAAAGCACCGCCCCCACCCCCACCGGGGATGCGTCACAGACTAGGACCACTGGCCGTTTGGGGTCGAAGTGCGTCAGGATTGCCTCAGATGTTAGGAGTTGCTTCAACTCTTTAAACGCCCTTTCTTGCTCGTCGCCCCACATCCATGTTTCCTCCTTTTTTAGCAACCGATGGAGTGGCTCGGCCACAGACGCCTTCCGTGGAAGGAAGGTATGGTAAAAATGGAGGAGCCCTAGAAATGACTGCAGTTCGGTCTTGGATGTGGGGCGAGGGGCATTCTTGATGGCGGCTACTTTGGATTTGGACGGCTTAATACCCTCTGGTGTGACCCGAAACCCTAGAAACTCAACCTCAGTTTCGAAAAAGACACATTTGTCTTTTCTCAGTCGTAGCCCCGCTTTCTCGAAGACAGTCAGAACTTTATCCAATCTCTTTGCCAGTTCGGCCTCACTCCCCCCAGTTATCAACACGTCATCAAAATAAGGCAGCACCCCCTCCAGCCCCTTCAGGAGGCGTTCCACAAGCGACTGAAAAAGGCCGGGTGCCGAGTTCACGCCGAACTGTAAACGCGACACTTGGAACGCCCCTTTATGTGTGACTATCGTTTGTGCCGCGGCCGTGGCGGGAGTTACAGGGAGTTGCTGATAAGCTTGAGCCAAATCGAGTTTAGCGAAACACTTTCCCCCATTCAGCCTGGCCAGAAGGTGGCTGACCACCGGCACCGGGTATGCATTAGGGCGGATCGCCTTGTTAATTGTACACTTATAATCAGCGCAGATGCGCACCTCCCCGTTAGCCTTCAGAGCGGTTACAATTGGAGTTTCCCACTCTGCGGAATCAACAGGAATAAGAATCCCCTGGCCCACCAGTTTGTCCAGTTCCGCCTCTATTTTGTCCTTTAGTGCGAACGGCACCCTGCGCGGTTTGAGTCTTATCGGGCGGACCTCCGGGTCTAGGTCGAAGGCTACAGGGGGTCCCTTGAACTTTCCAAGTCCTTTTTTAAAAACGGCGGGATGCGCGTCGCACACCGCTTGTATTGGGTCCACCCCCACGGTATGCACTCCCCCTATGAACAAACCTAAGGGCTGAAACCACTGCGTCCCTAGGAGGCTACAACTTCCCCCCTTAAGGACAACTAGGGGCAGTTCCGCAGAATGTCTCTTAAAACTGACCCGAAATTTCCCGACCCCCAACACTGGAATGCTGTTCCCCTGTACATCTCGTAGCGTGGACCTCAACGTTTTAAGTTTGGGTCGCACGTGGGGGTCGATTTTCAAGAACTCTTTCTGGGGAATTATGGAATAGGAGGACCCCGAGTCAATTTCCATCATGATAGGGGCCCCTTGTACTAGTACCTCAACGAAGTAATGGGACTGTCCCGCGGACACGCTGAACACTGGAGCGTCGTCCTCGCTGTCGTCCGAGATGCGGCCCACGCCGTCCTGCTTCCTCGTGGTCTGGGCGCCATCTTTGGACCTTGCTGGACGGTCCGGTCTGGTCGAACGGTCTTGTGACTGCCTCCGGCCCTCCTTCCATTTTCTGCACACCTTGGCGATGTGCCCACGACGGCCGCAGGAGTAACATTCGGCTTTTCTGAATGGGCACCTCGCGCGCTCATGGGCCGCTCCGCACCCATCGCAGCGGCGCCCTCCTTTTCGGACCTTCTGGACCTCCTCGCCGTCGCTGCCTTCCGTAGACGACTTTGAGGCCCGTCGGGTTGCGTGCACCGACTGTCCGGACTTTCCGTGCACCGAATTTTCCGCTTTGCTGGCTCTAGGACGCCACTCACGCCACTGGTGCATTTCGTCCACTCCAGCATTCGTGGACTCCGCGGCTTCCGCGGCCTCTACAACCTCTGCCAGCGTGGGTGGTGGCTCCTTGTTCATCAAGCTGCGCTGCACCTCCTTGTCCTTCAGGCCACACAGAACTCTGTCCCTGAGGGCCATCTCTAGGTTGTCCCATCTGCAGGGGGCGGCGGCTATTCTCATGGCTGTTACGAATGCCTCAACCGACTCGTCCGGCGCTTGGACTCGCCTCCAAAACGCGCTCCGAGCGGGAAACATTGCCCTCGAGGGTCGGAAACGCTCACGCAGCAGCTTCATGATGTCATCTGCTTTGAATTCGCTCACCTTCTTCGGTGCAATGATGCCCACCAGCGTTCGCTTGGTTTCTATCCCAAGCATTCTGGTGAGGATGGCCCTCTTCCTCTCCTCATCGTCTTCTTTGACTTTGAGTTCCACCAGCGCCGCCTGGAAGTCCATCTCAAAAAGCTCCCAGTCTTGCGGTGTGGTGATGTTGAACCCGCTCTGTGCCCTGGCTGCTCCTTGGGGATCCATAATCCCACCTTCGTCGCCAATTTGGTGTATGAAAACCAAGACACAGGACACAGCCTCGGGCTGGGTTAACTCAGGTTTATTGCATGGTGGTCAGAGGGAACATGAGGTAATGGCGGATCAATAGCTCTTTATATACAGTAGTAACACATTTGAACGTGGTTCCATGATAGCCCATTGGCTACTGTCTGCGTGACGTCACTGCTGGTCACGCCCTTCTTGTCCAGGTGTAGGTGGTGGCGGGAAAACTTCCCGCGCTGTTGCCTTTGATGAGTTTGGACCAAGAGAGCTTGGACGCTCGCTGCTGCCAGCTGGTGGTCATTAGCTCGCGTCCTCTTACAGGGTTTATGTGATACAGCTGAAGGTTACATTGTTACCCATAGGCAAGGTTACATTGGTTCAGATACATTGTTATCCATGTGGAGGATTAAACCATTAGGACACAACAGGAGAGAATGAATGACATGGTCTCTTGGACACCCTAAACAACACCAGTACCACTTGTACTGCTGCATACTTAAGTATTTTAGCCTATAATAGCAAACTGCAGTGCAACAAGTAATGGATCAACTGTGCCCATGCCTACTCAGAAGTAATGCCCACTGAGTTGCAGGAGGCTCGTTCATTACTGCTTAATACATATAACCAATCAGTGTATATTGTAAGATAGGATACCACTGGTACAAGTCCTACTTCAGGCTCAGTTGAACCCATAAACCTGAAATATAAGTCCTGTTAAAAACTCAGTGAAATGTACTTCTGACTAAACATGTATCCTATTTTTATGGTCCATGAACCCATTAGCTATTATCCTCAAGTTGACTTTCTGGACTTCCATGTTTCACCTCATGTCCCCACCTTATTTTTGGACAACCTAGCATGATGAAGAGCTCTGGAAACCTTGCAAACCATGACATTCTTGTGGAATTTCAGTTAGTTTTAATGTGGTAGTGCCTTGTTATCAGTTTTTGATTTTGTTTTGCTCTTGTGGATTGACATGGCTACCTTCATTCTTTAAACTATTGGTTTAACACTATTACAAAGATTTCTGAGGCATCTAAGAAAACCGGTAAATATCAGTGATAATAAGAGAGGAGATAACACCAATTTTCTGGATAAATTAAGCAGAAAAAGAGGCTTTAATCCAATAAAAAGGACTGATAATATTTGAAAAGGTTCATGCATTCAAAACATCTACTTGAAGCAGAATTTCATAATCACTGTAGTCACCAACATACCTTAATTTTAGTGCCTTTGGTCTACAAAATTAGGCGTCAGTTGTCATCTGTCTCAGAACTAGCGCTGGATTAAAAAATGGAAATAAAACACATAACAACATCAAGAAAGAGGAGTAGTGTCAACACTGGGCATTTAACTCAGTTACATTCTGATTATTACATTTGGGAAGGAAAGAATTTGATCAAATATTTCTTTCAAATGGTTCATCCATCTTCATTCTTACAGCATGCTTATCGATAGCCACCAAGAAGTGCACATACCCAGGATGTCTAAATTGAATCATGTTACTGGAAGTTTCAAAACCCATCAACAACTACCTCTTGTGCATTGGAAAGGAAATCAAGTTATCCCGTTATGTATTGGCTTATTAAAAGTATTAAGAAAAGTGAATTGTATCCTGGAGATTGACATGACTTTTCTTGGGTTGGTGGTTATAGCCCCTGAATAAAATTGCTCTCTGATCTAACATTATTATCATATAGGGCTATGAGTAGTGGTGGGATTCAAAAAATTTTTTGCTGCCTACTCTGTGAGTGTTGTATGGTGGGTGTGGCCAGGGGGAAGCCCAGTGTTGCACCTGAATTAGGACTACTGTACCTTATTTAAAAACTTGGATGGGCAGGGCCAGCCAGAATTTCTGCTACCAGTCCTGGTGAACTGGTGCGAACCTGCTGAATCCCACCACTGGCTTGTTACTGGCTCTAAACCAGGGACTCCCAACCTGTGGCTCGCAGGCTGGATGTGGCCCACAGTGCCATTTCATGTAGCCCCCCACTGCTTCCACCACACCTGGAAGTGTCTTGTGGTGAAGGAAGGGCAAAATTGCCATGCAGCCCCCAAAGCTGTCTGAGGGAGCTTGACCTGGCCCCATGGCTTAAAAAGGTTGAGAAGTCCTGCTCTAAACAGCTATAATCTCCCGTAGCAGTGAAACAAAGCAGTGAGCAATGGGTAATGTTTAGGAATGATACACACTGAGGAGAAGTGGAAGCACATTGTGGGACTGACACTTTCATGCATACATGTGTGAATCAATCAATTTCATTTTGTTCTACATATGATTTTTCTTTAAGGCCTCAAGTTATTTCCAACCTAATTATGAAGCAAGCTGTGAATTCTGTTAAATTTATATCAAAACAAATTAAATGAATTTCTATTTAATGTGCCACTCTTGGTAGCCTCTTCAGCTGAGCAAACATTTTTTGGGGGGATAGCCTTTCAACACTGGAACCAGCTTCTCATTACATTAAAATAGATCCAGGAGTTTGTCAGTTCTAAGCAGGTAAGTGACTGACAGTTTTTCAGGGAAGTCTAGCCATTAGGAACAATCCACATGATTTTAATGGTGCCTCTCTTTCCACTATATTTCTTCATGGGGAGGGTGGCTTCATTCTGTACCTCATTTTGAAACCACCAGTTGAAAAGCAGGCTACAGATTGAAAATAAGGACAAACAACTTGACTTGGAAGTCATGATAAAAGTATAGATTAATTATTATATCCAGGTGCCAATGCCTGAGCAAAGTCTAATCAACTCAGAAGTACAATAACCCAAGGTCTTTTGGGTGCCTTATGTAATGCTGAATAACACAGCAGATAATGAGGCATGTTTCGAGCAGACCAGCAATACTTGCTCAGGTTTCCAATCTAGTATCCAAAAATCTTTCTTTATCCCTTCACACTTTGATAACAGAACTGGTCGTAGCCATTTTACATCTTGTTATGTCCGGCCCTAATAAGCAATAGTCCAGACAACGATGAACAGAACAGCAACAAGCTTTATTCAACAGTCTTTTAGGATATGCGCACAAGATGCTACGGACACAGAGATGGCTATACAATCCCATGAAATCAGTCCCTCCGGAATCTGCCGTGTAGGAGGCAAAGGCTAGCTACACCAGGAGCAGTAGCATAGTGGAAGAGACCCAGGCTTAGCACATTGCTGGCTACCTATGTGGAATGGGTAGTATAGATCCGGTCCAGCCCCACCCTTATTTATTCGTGGGGCTTATATAGTGACTCCCCGGCGGTGGCTCCTTGATACAAAGTAGCGACCTGCCGGACAACCATAACTAACCAATCATAACAGGCTATATATATACCGTATTTATTCGTGTATAACGCGCAAAATTTTATACCAAAAAAAGAAATCAAAGTTGGGGTGCGCGTTATAAACGAGGACTGGTGTGGCAGTGGCGGCCGGTCCCTTGAGGGCGCGAATGGTGAGTTCCCGCGAGTTCACGTCACCTTGTCGTGTACAGTGTGCGTCACAAATAGGGTTGTGCCGCTTCATTTCCTCGCCCACACGGGAGACTCAGTGAGCGCATGACGTCACCCACCCTACAAGGACGGCGCCGGCGTGGTTTTCTCCAGCAGAACGGGGCGTGGCCTCCGCCTCCAGCCATTTCCCGCCATACGCCTCCTCACTCCCGGAGTCCCACCCCCGTCGCGAGCCTCTTTTACTTCCTTTTTAGAATTGGGTCGGCTGTCTATTGCTGCGGCGGGTGAAGGGGAGGCGGGGGCGTGGCTTTGAAGAAATTGACGGGATCTGATTGGGTGGCGCAGGAGACGAGACGTGGCCCGGAGGTAGCTCTTATGAACAAGCTTTTTCACCACGCATTCAATTACAATGCGTGGTGTGAAACAAAATCTTATACCGAGGTTTCATGGAAAATTAGGGGTGCGCGTTATACACGAGTGCGCGTTATACACGAATAAATACGGTAATTAACCAATGAGGAACAGGATTCAAAACTGTAACCAATTATAGGGCTTGGATTAGCCTAATGAGCACGCCCTGAATGGGTTTTTTGGCACCAACTTTAGCTCCTAATTTGGATGGCGGGAAACCACCATTTTCTTCTTGCAAGGTGCTGCCCGCGCAACTTGCAAATGTGCCTTAATACACAACACATCTTGAGGCAAAGGGTATAATGGTGCCCATTGTATATAAATTCCCTATATATATAGTTGCCTTAACATCATGACTCTTAATTGCAGTATTATAGGGGTGATGTGCAAGACTATTTCTTTCCCAAATACCATGAGGATTACACTTAAACTCAAAGGGAACAGAGATGTCTGAAGCGGCTGTCAGGTGACCTTATCACCAAAGGGTGCCTTCATTTTGACAATTTTGCATCTGGCCTAGACACGGAAGAAGAAGAAGTCTTTGCTGTGCAGGCAGTCACAGGGTTTTGACCCTGCAAGCCCTAGCTCCACAACATCACTGAAGACAACAGATGTCTCCCTCCACATATGAGGACAAGGGGCCATCTTGGGGGAGGGGGAGAGGACAGGCCACATGACACAGAGACAGTATTCTCCATACCTAATCATCTCTCGCCTTAGGTGGGTCACTGCCGGCTTTACCTAAAAATAGAGTGGCTGTAGTTGACAAAGTACACTTTAAAGCTTCTAAGCCACCATTTTAGTCTTACCATGGCTTTGAGAAAGCACTGGGGGTGGGGGGTGGGGGGAGAATATACAGAGGGTGCCAAAATGTATGCAGACTTTAAGAAAGGAAAAAAACCTGTATTAAAATTCTAATACTCAATATATACTGAAACAAGTTTGGAGACACTTGTTTTCTGTATTGAGGAGGTGTGTGTTCAGTTCCATGAGCTCAAGGCCTGCTCTTTGGGTGGGCATGAAGGGATGGCGTGCCATGCGGTTTCTGGCTAAGGAAAGCCAGATCGGTAACACAAAAGATGAATACAAAAGATGGATACAAGTCACATTTGACTTCAGTAATTTCAAGAGGTGCTCAAAGTGGTTACCATCAGTGTTCAGACACTTCTGATTATTGTGAACTACTGTTTGAGCAGCGTTGACCAAAGTATCCCAGATCTTCCCTTGTGCACATTGCACACAGTACTATGCATCTCAAACTTGTCACAAATGTGTGCAACTGTTAGGCATTTTGGAGGTTCTGTTGCATACTCACACCTCCATCGTTGTTGTACTGTCATAACATTCTTGAATTTCAGATACCACTTCAAAATGATCTTATGCTCCTCAAACGAAAACCGTGCTTCCTTCATTTCTTTGACTGTCCTGCCTGTTGCATGTAGTGGTGACACTAGCATTAATTCTTTTGAGTGAATGCCATACTACACATTGCTACTGTAATTCAATTCAATTTTGAAAAGTAAGACATGGATAACATCTCTTAAAATGTGTATACATTTTGGCTCTCTCTCTCTGTATTATTAAAGCTTCATTAAAAATACAATATTAAACACTGCAAGCTGAAATCAGTATCCTAAACAGCAATATGATAGTGTGCACATCACAGCTCAAGAAACTGATTGATTATACAAGTTTGGAGACACTAGTTTTCTGTAATTGAGGAGGTGTGTGTTCAGTTCCACGAGCTCAAGGCCTGCTCTTTGGGTGGGCATAAAGGGATTGGCGTGCCATGTGGTTTCTGGCTAAGGAAAGCCAGATCGGTAACACAGTAGTAAATAATCCTGTACTGCACGTCTCCCTCTTGGCAGAGATACACATTGTGTTCTTTAGGTCTAACATTCGCTGTCAAAGTAGGTGCTTGTTATGATGTTTACTGTTCTGGGATATTGTTTCCCCTCCACAGCTGCACCTGAACAAAACCAGGCTCCTGAAGTGTCTATTTAAGCTACTCTTGTACTGGGATTAACTCTCAGAGACCAGTTACACATCTTAAATCCCCTGCTGTCATAAACCTTCTTCACACTCTCCCACCCTGCACTGCCCTGAAAGCCCATCAGCTGCTTAAAGATAAAACCCTTTCACTTTCCCCCAGTCTTTGAGTACACTTCACAACTGATCCCATCAGTGCTTTGGCTTTAGAGTTACAGAGCTGCCAGTATTTCTTCTCAATACCCTCCAGTTCTGTTTCAAAAAAGAGATGTCAAGGCTCACATTCATATGGTGCGTGGCTTTTTGCCTTGATACACTTTCAGAATGTTCTCCAATCTATGGAATGGATGAATAACAGTGATATGGGAAATATAATAATTGTGTGCCATCAAGTCAATTATCATTTATGGTGAGATTTTTCAGGGTTTTCTAGTAGAGAGTACTGAGATGGGGTTTATCATTATTCTATCACTATGGTTTCAAGAACCAATGCAAAAGAATAAAGAGCTGCTAAAGGGCTATAAAATGGTTGTTGTTGACAGCAAACACCCTTGGGAACAAGTAACACATGTTAGAAAACTAATTATCACATGATCACTCTCTCTAAAATCCAGAGTTTACTAAAGAGAAGCTTTGCATCTGCAGTGACTGAGTTGCTTTCTAAACTTGTGTTTTATTAGCATTGTCTGTATTTACCATTTTATGTTAAACCACTCATACCCATCATTGGTCCACCTGGGTGTAGCTATCCTACTCACCGTGTCACTGCAGATATTCATCTTTGAGGTCAGCCACCAATCTGTCGAACTTAATATTATTTGGTCTGATGAGCAGTTGATCCCTGAACTCTTTTCCAGGACTAAAACCAAAAATTTACCAAAGTAACAGGAATGCTACAGTACATGTTAATAAAGAGATGCCTGAAGTGATCATTTGAAGTTACCATTAGGCTTTGTTGTTGTTCAGTCGCACAGTCGATTCCGACCCTTTGCGATCCTATAGACCATTGTTCTCCAGGCGCCTCTGTCCTCCACCATCCCCCTCAGCCCTCCCAGCTCTGTGCCCATTGTGTCTACAATCCCATCTAGCCATCTCATCTTTGGCCTCCCCCTTCTTCTTTTGCCCTCCACCTTTCCCAACATCAAGGCCTTCTCAAGCGAATCCTCCCTTCTCATTTGATGCCCAAAGTACTTTAGCTTCGTCTTTACTATTAGACATTCCAATGAGCAGTCAGGGTTGATTTCTTCTAAGATTGACCTATTTGTTCTCCTCGCTGTCCAGGGTACCCTCAAAACTCTCCTCCAACACCACATTTCAAAGGCATCTATTCTTCTGCGTTCAGCTTTCCTTATTGTCCAGCTCTCGCATCCGTACATTACCACTGGGAATACCATTGCTTTGACTATTCTAATTTTTGTTTGTAATGTGATGTCTCTGCTTTTCACTATGTTCCCAAGGTTTCTCATGGCTTGTCTCCCAAGAAACATTCGCCTTTTTATTTCATGGCTGCAATCTCCATCTGCAGTGATCTTTGATCCCAAGAATGTAAAATCTGTCACTGCTTCTACTTCTTCCCCATCTATTTTCCAGGAACTGATGGGGCCTGTTGCCATTATCTTGGTTTTCTTGATATTGAGTCTCAGGCCAGCTTTTGCACTCTCCTCCTTCAATCCAATCAAGAGGTTCTTTAGATCTTCCTCACTTTCTGCCATTAGGGTGGTATCGTCTGCATATCTCAGATTGTTGATGTTTCTCCCAGCAATTTTAATCCCATATTGTGATTCCTCCATCCCTGCATTGCGCATTATGTGCTCTGTGTATAGATTGAATAAACAGGGTGATAAAATGCAGCCTTGTCTTACTCCTTTTCCTATTCCAAACCACTCCGTCATTCCGTGTTCTGTCCTAACTGTTGCTTCTTGGTTCATGTACAGATTTCTCAGGAGACATATGAGGTGCTCTGGTATTCCCATCTCTTTAATTACTTGCCACATCTTGTTGTGGTCCACACAGTCAAATGCCTTAGTGTAGTCAATAAAACAAAATTAAACTTGTTTCTGGTATTCCTTTGTTTTCTCCATGAGCCAACTTATGTTGGCAATGTGGTCTCTAGTCCCCCTACCTCTTCTGAAACCGGCCTGCACCTCTGGTAGTTCTCTCTCCACATGTTGCTGAAGTCTATCCTGTATTATCTTGAGCATCACCTTGCTGGCGTGTGGGATGAGTGCAATTGTTCGATAATTTGAGCATTCTTTGGCAGTGCCCTTTTTTGGGATTGGGACGTATACTGATCTTTTCCAATCCTGTGGCCACTGTTTTGTTTTCCAAATTTGCTGGCATATTGAATGTAGTAATTTGACGCCATCATCTTTTAGAGCTTTGAAAAATTCCACTGGGATACCATCATCTCCACTAGCTTTGTTGTTTGCAGTGCTCTTTAGGGCCTTTATAACTTCGCTCTCCAGAATGTCTGGCTCAAGTTCAATTTTTTCATCATTGTGATTATCAGGAGTGTTGAGGTCCTTTTTATAGAGTTCCTCTGTGTACTCTTTCCATCATTTCTTAATCTCTTCTGCATCAGCTAGCTCTTTTCCATCTTTGTCCCTTATCATGGTCATTTTTGCTTTAAATGTTCCCTTTATTTCCCCAATTTTTCTGAAGAGATCTCTAGTCCTGCCTCTTTTGTTGTTTTCCTCCATTTCTTTGCACTGTTCTTTTAGGTAGTTTTCCTTATCTCTCCTTGCTTTTCTTTGAAATTCTGTGTTCAAAAGATTGTATTTTTCCTTTCTCTTTTGACTTTTGCATTCCTTCTTTCCTCTGCTATTTTAAGAGCCTCATCAGACAACCATTTTGCTTTCTTATTCTTCTTTTCTTTTGGTATGGTTTTCTTTGCTGCTTCCTGCATGATGTCCCTTATCTCTGTCCATAATTCTTCTGGCACTCTATCTATTGAGTCTAGGCCATTATATCTGTTCATCACCTCCACCGTGTATTCTTTAGGGATACTTTCTAGGTGATATCTTTCTGGTCTCCTTGTTTTCCCTATTTTCTTTAGTCTTAACCTGAATTTTGCGATCAGTAGGTTGTGATCTGAGCCACAGTCTGCTCCGGGTCTTGTTTTTGCTGACTGTATGGAGGTTCTCCATCTTTGGCTGCAGAGTATGTAGTCAATTTTGTTTCGGTGTTGGCCATCTGGTGATGTCCATGTGTAAAGTCACCTCTTGTGTTGCTGGAAGAGAGTGTTTGCTATGACCAGTGCATTCTCTTGGCAGAACTCTATCAATCTTTGCCCTGCTTCATTCTGTACTCCAAGACCAAATTTGCCTGTTATTCCCTCCACTTTTTGATTTTCTACTTTGGCATTCCAGTCTCCTAATATAATTTGGACATCATTTCTTGGTGTCTGTTCTATGAGGTGTTCTAGGTCCTCATAGAACTGGTCCATTGTGGCTTCATCTGCACCAGTGGTTGGTGCGTATATTTGAATCACAGTGACATTGAAGGGTTTGCCTTGAATTCTGACTGACATCATTCTGTCATTTTTGAGGTTATATCCCATTACTGCTTTTCTCACTCTTTTATTGATAATTATGGCTACACCATTTCTTCTAAGGTTTTCTTGTCCACAATAGTAGTTATGATGGTTTCCAGAGCTGAATTCACCCATCCCTGTCCATTTTAGCTCACTGATGCCCAAGATGTCAATGCTTATTCTTTCCATCTCATTTTTACCACTTCCAGTTTACCTTGGTTCATTGATCTCACATTCCATGTCCCTATGCAGTATTGTTCCTTGCAACATTGCATTTCTCCCCCCCTTTCCTGTCCCTCCCCTTCCTCCACTCTGTGGTGTTAAGCATCCTGTATCACCTAGCCTGCCCCTTTGTTTTGCCTTTTGTTTTGGTCAATAGGGTTCTCTTGGCAAGCTTTGTGGCGTGGTTTGCCGGTTTCTACGCCATTTTCCCCCCTCATACAGTTTATCACATTTTTAAAAAGTGTAGAACATTTTAAACAACATATTATCATGCATATTATTACACTTTAAACACAGTCTCTATGTCAGTTGCTATATTAAGTCGGCATAAAGTCTTTATGTGAGTTATTATATTAAGTCATCAAAATTTTTGCACATCAGCTACTTATCCTTTGCATGGGGCTCTGAGTCTCGCCCCCTGGTTTTCCTCCTCTGCCTTCTTCCCTTCTGTCAATTGGTCCTCTCCTTCGGCGCTCGGTTGGTGCCAGGAGGCTGGAGATGGTGGCACCCGGGCTCGGAAGGGCTCGCGGTGGGGCGAATGGCTGGCCTCCCCCCGCCGGCTGGTCTTCCTCCTCTTCCCCGGCCCGGCTTGGGATGGTGGTGCCCGGGCTCGGAAGGGCTCGCGGTGGGGCGAATGGCTGGCCTCCCCCCGGCCAGCTGGTCCTCCTCCTCTTCCCTGGCCCAGCTGCGGATGGTGGTGCCCGGGCTCAGAAGGGCTCGCGGTGGGGCGAATGGCTGGCCTCTCCCCGCCCGGCTGGTCTTCCTCCTCTTCCCTGGCCCGGCTTGGGATGGTGGCGCCCGGGCTCGGAAGGGCTCGCGGTGGGGTGAATGGCTGGCCTCCCCCCGCCCGGCTGGTCCTACTCCTCTTCCCTGGCCCGGCTGGGGATGGTGGCGCCCGGGCTTGGAAGGGCTCGCGGTGGGGCGAATGGCTGGCCTTCCCCCACCCGGCTGGTTTAGGCTTAGATACCTCAAAAGGATACCATTAGGCTTAGATACCTCAAAAGGAGAATTTCAACTCATGTCAGATCTGATTTAAGCAAAAACTGGATGATGACGACAAGATAAAATCATCATCATGATGTTACTAATTATGTGGCCTATTGATAGGTGACAGCAGAATGCATTTGTCACTCTCCTCTTTATTCCTTCATTCTCCTGTGAATACATTGCAGTAAGAATACAACTCTTTTGAACCTGGGATTACCTTTGAGTGAACAGGAGTGGCCAAAAAACACCGCCTTGAACAATCAGAACCAAAGTCAACAGAGCTAAACTCGGGAAAGGCATATTTCAAACATTTTTCTTTGTTTCTCGGGATGTTGTGTTTTTCCATTTCCTCTGGACATATTTCTGTAAATTCAATCAAGCTAGTGGCAGCAACAAGAAATTCAAGTGATGCCCTTATTTTATGGGAGAAGATAAAACCAATGAAGCCAAAGGTCCTCACATGGGTGCAAACATACCAGCTTAGGTAAATTTACACCAGCACTTCAAAATTTTCTTGCTGAGATAAGGAGCTGTCACACACAAGTTCCAAGCAATCTAGGGCAATTCAACCTGGCCACTTTCTAATCAAAGGTCACTGAGGAAATCATGGGGGGGGGGGGGAGGAAAATACCACAACAAATAAAAACTAAGAGATTATGAAGGTTTAGTTATTTGGTTAATGCTCCTAAAGCTGTGGCAGCACTTTCTGTTTGAAGAACAACAAAATGGAGGCTGACCTATTGCAGCCCTGGGAAATCTGCTGTTTGTTCAGTAGAAAGGTATTCACATGTCTTCACAGGGGTTGTTTTCAGGTAGTGTTAAAATCACACATTGACACTGTGTACACATAGAAGACGGACAGCACACTCAGAAGCAGGTGGTGACATCTGTGATGGAACAAAGATCTTGCAACCTGAATCCAGTTATATTTATTAAATGTAGGCCCCTGCATCCCCTTCTTGAATGCACACCTTAATGCCATGATGGCAAACCTTGGCACTCCAGATGTTCTTGGACTTCAATTCCCAGAAGCACCCATGAATCCACACGAATGGGTTTACTGTGATTCATCCAGCCCACGCCGCCCTCGTTGCTCCTGGAAGCGGAAGTAAAACATGCCCGTACGGAGGAAGGGTTAACCCGGAAGAGTCTTAACCATACAGGCGCGTTTTACTTCTGCTTCCAGGAGCGATGAGGGCGGCGTGGGCTGGATGAATCGCAGTAAACCCATTTGTGTGGATTCATGGGTGCTTCTGGGAATTGAAGTCCAAGAACATCTGGAATGCCAAGGTTCGCCATTACAGCCTTGATGCAAAAAGAAGGGGTGGGTAGGTGGGTTGACTGTGTCAGTGAAGCTTAGAGCAAGGGCACCAGTAGGCCAGACTTCATTATGAGCTTTGACTCCTAGTAGGGTCACCCAAGACAAAATGGTCACAACTGAGACACCAGATTAAGATGCACCCATCCAAGGAGGAAGGTTGCGTGTCAGGTTAGTGCTCTGGCCGCATAAAACCTTATTGCTGAAGAAACAACAAGGAGCCTCATTCCCCAATATGCTGTACTGGTGGAGGCAGGCACCATACAGTATGAGAAAGAACTTCTACTACTACTGCTACTTGGTCATAAAACCAAATGGAAGTGCAGCCAAGAAATCAGGAGACAGAGACTCAGAAGAGCAGCAATGAAGCAATTAGAAAAGATCAACAAGTATAAGGATGTGTCATTGGAGATTAAAGCCAAAATCATCTACACTTTTTGTATTCCCAGTCACTATGTATGGACATGACACAAGAGAGTGAGCTACACCAAATGGAGAGGAACCTAGCACTGACTAAGCACACCTATGTTTCTCACCATGAATTTTGTTGTGCAAGACTTTCTAACCCCTTACCCACTTTCTTTTTTGGCCAGATAATTCTTATTTTCAAAAAGTGAAGAAAGGAGCCTGAGGAATCTGTCTGTTAGCTTATCCTCAACTCATAGGAAGTTATTGAACTAAAATACAATACTAGGGATATGTAGCATTCAGAGGAAAATAATTCTGTTAGCCAAATGCAATATAGATTTTTTTTTAAAGAAGAAAACTGTCCTATCGCATCCATTTCCTCTTTAGACAAGGTAACTGGCCAGCTAGATGAGCAAAACTCTGTAAATGCATAACACATCTGTACAGCGTATTGTTTTTTTTAATGATCTTAGGAGCTTTGGTTCCCAGCCTTGTATTTGTCAGATCAAAATAGATTGCTTTTTACCGGATCAGCCTTCTCATAGGGACCATCAGGCATAACCTAGAAAACCAGAACACAGAACTGTAATCATGATGTTATAGACTAGAGAAGGTGTTCCCAACCTAAGGCCCATGGGACAGATCTGGGCTGTAGTGCCATTTCATGTGCCCCCACCACCACCTCTCCAAGGGCATTCAATAAAACAAAATGGCCACCCCTTTGAAGCTTTTGGGACAAAATGGCCACCCCCATTGTGCAAGCAGGGCAAAATGGCTGTCCAGCCCTCAAATCTAACTGAGAGAGCCTGACCTGGCCCCCGGCTTGAAAGATTTGGAACCCCTGGACTAGAGTCTTTATGGATTACAGTCTAGGCTTGAGTGAGTGCTCAAGAAGAAGGTGTTTGGTTCAATTTTTGGCATCTCTTCATAGGACTGGGGGAGGACACCTGCCTGAAATGCACAAGAGCCACAGCTAATCAATGCGTGTTTCAAACTCCTAAATAGTGAGCTACTAATGGAGCCTGCAAGTTTTGGGTTCGAATTGTTGATCTATGTTCTGCAACACATAGTCTTTAAGGTCTGATCATTTCCCCAACATACTTTTCACACGGACATATCCACAAGTACACGCAATTATTGGAGTTACAATTTTAAAATCCCCTGAGAATATAGCTGAAATTAATGAGTAATTAATTATTTTTGTCTCCCAAGTGAATCTGCAAATACTACAATTATGACATTTGACGTGTCCAGAGATCAATCCCCTTAATGGAATTGGTTGAGTAGAATCTGTATTAGAAATTATATTTTCTATTGTCCTTGTCCTTCTGAAACCTATAGTAGGTTTCTTTTCACACCCAGGGATTTCTTCAACAATGTGCCAGTACTTCAGAATTATTTTCTTAATATTGTTTGCCAAAGAGGAATGTTCTAGAGACCAATATAAACCTGTCATGTTATTTTTGGGTTTCTGTTGTGTATTAAGGCAGAATTGCAAGTTGCTCAAGCAATGCCTTTGTAAAGAGAAAATGGCAGTTTCCCGCCATCCAAATTAGGAGCTAAAGTTGGCGCGAAATCTCCCTCTCTGAGCTTGCTTATTATGCTAATTAGAGTTCTGTGATTGGGTACACTTTTGTATCCTGTTCCTGATTGGTTAATACTTGTATATCTTGTTATGATTGGTTGGTTATGCTTGTCTGGTGGGTCGCTACTTTGTATCAAGGAGCCACCACTGAGGAGACACTATGTAAACCCCACAGGTAAACAAGGGTGGGGCCAGACTGGATCTATACTTCCCTACATGCACAGGCAGCCAGTAACGAGCTAAGCCTGGGTTTCCTCTAAGCACTATCACTCAAAGGGTGTAGCTTAGACATTGCCTCTTCTATGGCAGAATCCAGAGGGGCTGATTTCTAGGGATTCGTATAGCCATCTTATTGTCCGGAGCACCTTGTAAGTGTAACCTGAAAGACTGTTAAATAAACTCCTGTTGTTCTGTTCATCGTTGCCTGGACTATTACTTATAAAGGCTGGACACGACAGTTTCCTTGCAGGCTCCATTAGTAGCTCACTATTTAGAAAAGAATCATTAAGATGACGAGTTCAGGATTGTAGTGCTTGAGACAGTACATCCGAAGGCTTATGAGAAAATTGACATAGAGATGTGACTCTTACAAAAGCAGGCATTTTTAATAGACTTAAAATGGTCTTTCCTTCAGGGTTGAATCAAGAGATGGAATTGTCATGCTTCTATAATAACTTGAAGGGTTACTCTTGAGTAAATGTGCTTTTCACTTTAAAATGTTTGACTGTGGATAGTAAATGATTGATTATACATTTGTGCTCTGTTTGAGATCTTCTTTATATGGAAGTTTGGGAATAACTTATCTTAATGTCAATAAGCACAAGGAAATAGTTTGCATCAAGAGGCTTTGTGACACACTATAAAGTAGGTAAAGTAATACAACATTGTATGCTGTATACTTATTAATATTAATGTTATAATGTAATCCCTTATGCTTTCATAAGAAATAAATTTCTAAATATCTGAGAATATCAGTTTGTTAAGAATGATGAACGGAACTTTATTTGTATTTTTTTTGTTCTGCAGAATTAATATAAATATCTCCTGATGAAGAGTACAGGATCTTGAAAAGCCAATTTACTGGAAGGGCTTAGAGAATTTTTTTTGAAGGCTTTGATATTGTTTCCATTTTGAATGAGATTGCTGAAACAGATTTGCATTAATGAAGATATGAATTCTTGCAATTTTTGGTTTGTATAGTGAAATTAAAACAAGTTTATGACACATCTACAGAACGTTTAATGGTGGTTTCGTTTAAATATTTCTGCCTCATACAGTTTTTTCTTCATTGTTGATCTCAAGGTGGGCAACTTTCCTGTGTTGCTAAGAAAGCCTTTGGGTTAGCTGTGACTTCTTGTGATAGCCAGGAAAGCTTGATGTGGTATTCATTTATAAGTTTTGAAGATTCAGAAGAATAAAAAGAATGGGGAGACATATTGAAGAATGCACAAATTATGAAAGTTGTATTGAAGCATAACTGGAAAGCAACAAGTTTGGGAAAGCTGTAATATGGAATTCTAGTAGTAAGCTATAACCTAAATAGGCCACTGAATCAGTGGGGATTTGATGACTCAGATCTTCTCTAAGTTCTGTTGATTCAGTGAACATATTCTAGTTGCAGTTTACTACTGGATTTTAGACATAGTCTAGGTCTGTGCACAATAAGCTGCCTGAAATCCAGTAGTCACTTGGAACTAATATAGCCCCATTTAATCAGGTGGGATTTGATGAGTCAACACCCCCACAAGTTCTGTTCATTCAATGGGCCTACTCTGGTTACCACTTACTATTGGATTTCAGCTACTGAATAAGTGTAGAGTTCATATATGAACTTTTGTTCTTTTAGCTTAAGAACATATACAGGCAATTGTCTTTTTGACCATTACAGGGGAAAAGAATTTGGAGCTAAAAGAGAAGTGCTTGGAAACTGTAGTACTTTGAATAATTACAAATTTGGGCTACAAATCCCCCCCCCCAAAAAAAAAAAAAAGAAAAAAAGAAACCAGCCAGCATGGCCTTTGCCCTGGATGGTAATAGAGATGATGATACAGTGATTCAAGATGACGGCCAAATGTAAGTTTGAACATTCTCGGCATTAAACTGTGTGTATCCAAAATTTCCCTGATAGTTTTTCTTTGTCCGCTGGAGGCTGACTACTCATTAAACATTTAGAAATGAGTTCTACTACCAGAAAATAGCCAAGAACTGGGAAAAGAGTGTTTAAATATTATCCACAGCAAAAGAGCTCTGTAGAAATTACTGGCAATAATAATAGCTAGAGATTTCCACATAATAGTTCTATATGGAGTAACAACAGCTAACATTCATCTCCAGCTTTGGCACTTGGGGTTAATTTAGGTTATGGAAAGTTTTAAAGCATCTGGAAAGTAGTTAGATTTATCTTTCCTAATGACGTTATGCTTCGGCTTCCTCTTCCTCCTGCTGTTACCCTTATTTAATTTTAACTGGGGAAGCATGAGATTTCCTGGGCTGTGACTTTGCTTATTCACTCATTCATTGATTTGATTTTCTTGTGTTACTTTTGATGCCTTCCCCAGATAAATGCCTGCAGTGGATGGGGGAGAGGGAACAGCTTAAACATAGTTTTGATGCTTGTTCTGAGCCATCACATTAAATATTTGCCCAGCTGCTGTGAATAAGAGCACAGAGTTCTTATCCACATTAAAATGATGGGTGGATATTACAAATGAGAGACAACATGACCTTGGTAAAAGCTGTTAAAAGGTTGTATCACACAGTAATGCTGTTTCTGGTAAAGAAAATCATATCTGTAAAAAGATAGGGAGATGGGGAATATTCCAACTCACTGAGATGCTACTTATGTACTATCCACTTGGAAGAGAAACAGCTGTTAGGTATAATCGACACTGTCCCAACTTCCCATTTTTATTGTACTGTGTTATGTCCACTGGTCTTTGGCCTGTTCTAGTGTTCAAGCCTTCAAGGACCTCAGGGTGGCAAAAATGTTTCTTTTCCTGAACTTTGTCATCTCAACTCATAATCCAGTTCTCCAAGTACTGCACTACACTGCTCTAATAAATTTACACATTCACAAGTACACATGCTGATACACATACACACACTCACATAGAGATCCTCCTGTAATCCTTCAAAAAAAGACAGTGTATAGTTTGAGACTATACGCTCTATGCCTTCTCTATCACTAAAAGTTTGCCGTCACAAATTATTAAAGAAGACTCAGTTATACCTTCATTAATAGAGCCCTTGGAGGGGACAGAACTATATGGTACCCATAATTTCTCATTAAAAATTAGAATCCCTTAAGTGTTGATTGTGTGTCGTTGTCACAGGAAGAATTTCTCCCAGCTCCTGTCAGTTGCAAATGGGCAACAGCCATCTTGTGCCAGCTATTCTTTCTCACACTAGGTCAGGCGAAAGGAACTTCAGCCCCAAAGGTGGCTTCATTTTGGCAGTTTCATGTCTGGCCTAGACAAGGAAGAAGAAGAATTGCCTAAGGGCAATAGGAAGCTAGAGTAATGGACAAGAATTGCAGGATAGGTAATACATAAACAGCATGTTCTGGTCTGTCATCTAATTCTTGAGCCTAATCCCCCGCCATCTAAAATCTGCTTGCTGCCTCAAAGAGCCACCCACACTAGAGCTAGTCTTAACAAGAGAAAGGGATGTTCATACTACCTCAGATACACTATTTACCAAGGAACAGAGTTCACCTCTTCAGCCAAGAGGTGTTAAATATTAAGATGTCTATGTTTTGTGTTGTGTGTCACCAAACTGGGAAGAACTTATAATGACCCCACTAGAGATTTCAAGGTAAGTAGATGTTCAAGATGGGGTTTTGCCATTGCTACCCTGCCCCCAAAGTGGCTGAAAGGGGATTCAACCCCAGATCTGCTGAGTACTAGTCTGTCACTCCACTTCACCAAACTGGGTATCTTCAAATGTTAAAATAGTGATGCACAATTAAGTGATCTGGCCCAAGTAAATCTGGAGAAGCACACTGTAATGGCTGTAGCTGTCCATTCCTGATCTAAAGCATAATCATATGTCTTAAATGCATGTTAATGTTACAAGAAAAAATGATTAAGGGGCTGTCTTCAAAATAAACTTTTAAACAAGAGACCTGCACTTACAAATTCAGATTCATAATATTCTTTCTTCTGAGAGGATTTCTTTGATAGTTTCAGTCTTCTACCCCTCATTCAGAAGGACTCCCCAACTGACCTCAGTGGGGTTTACTGTGAGTAGACATCTACGGAAGAGTGAAGTTAATTTCTGTTATCAAAATTCAGCATCTACATGTAAGCTGTTATGAACTCTAGTACTTCATAATGCCTTTTTAGAATAAAATTGAATTCATACTCAGAGATAAATTGAAAGATACACTTTAGAAATTGCATATGGAACATATGTAATGCAACAAAAGTGAACATTTGGAAAGATTGGTCACTGTCCCACTTTCTCAGCACTAAAAGAAATATTTCTTTGATGTAAAGAGGGCCTCTGGCAGCATAAGAAGGCTAAAAGATGCCTTCACTTCTCCAAATGGGAAGAATTGCCAAGTAAGAATGCCAGCATACCTGGCTGGGTAAATTTGCACATACACTTCAAATTATAATAGATGGCCCTTCTGTGTGATTAAGGCGCCCTGGAGGAGTCTGGCATTGGGACAAAAGGAAGAAAGATCATGCCACAAATTCCAGTTATGTTGAGAGGAAAGGAGCCAGCTATTATTTTCAAGGAAGAGACTCCAGATAGATTCAGGAATTGCAAAGAGTGGAAACTGTGTTCCTTGCTGGGCTTTTCAGGCAGCAAAGGGCAACCTGAATGATCAGGAGGTCTGAAACCACCCAACTGTGAAAGAAGGTGATACCTTTTGGGGCCATTTAACTTACAAATATTGATTAAGTGGAAATTTGACAGGTAAAGGTAAAAGTCACCCTTGCTCGAAAGCT
This sequence comes from Bradypodion ventrale, assembly GCA_035047345.1. Lineage (NCBI taxonomy): Eukaryota > Metazoa > Chordata > Lepidosauria > Squamata > Chamaeleonidae > Bradypodion > Bradypodion ventrale. The sequence continues at coordinate 63,332,514 of JAWDJE010000001.1, read as the reverse complement.
AGTCATATCCGACTTTAGGGTTCAGTGCTCATCTCTGTTTCAAAGCCAAAGAGCCAGCGCTGTCTGCTTCTGCAGACGTTTCCGTGGTCATGTGGCAGGCATGACTAGACACAGGAGTGCATGGAACGCTGTTTGCCATCCCACCAAAGAGGTCCCTATTTATCTACTTGCAATTTCTTGCTTTTGAACTGCTAGGTTGGCAGGAGCTGGGACAAAGACGGGAGCTCATTCCATCCTGCAGTACTCTGGAATCGAACTGCTGACTTCTCACCTTCCATTCAACATTTTAGCCACTTGAGCCACTGGAGATTTGATAGGTGTATCAAAATTATGCATAATACAGAGAAAATCAAGACATTTCCTCCTTATTAGCATAGAACCAAGGGTGCACTTGAGCTTGAATGGTTGGAGATTCAGGAGAGATTTTTTAAAAAGATGTATTCACATATAACATAATTTAATTGTGGAATTAGTTACTACAAGATACATTTGTGTGCACCAACTTGGAGGGCTTTAAAAGGTGATTGGATAAAGGATGGCAATGGCTATAATGAATGATAAACATTATATATCCTCTCCTCAGTACCAGAGATAATGTGCCTCAGAATAACAGTTGCTGGTAAATGTAAGTAAAGGCTGTTGTTGTCCTCTTGTTCCACTTGTGGGCTTCTCAGAGACAAATGGTTGCTCAACATTTGAGCAGAAGTTGGACTAGAGAGACCTTTGGCTCTTCTCATTTACAGAAATGTGTTGTTAAATAAAAGTGCAAACTTTTTTCCAGTTGTCACTGAAAATGTCTCTTTTTCTAGGTCAAAAATCAGTTGCACGCTTTGAGGATATGCTCCAATATACAGACTTTGTAGTCTGTTATTGTTTAAATGTTTGAAGTGGTAGCTATGTAAAAATAAATTTTGTGTCAGAAATTACCATGTTAGTCTGTGCAAGCATATATGAGATTAAATAAAACAGAACCACAATAAAAATTTAAATGTTGTGGCACCTTAAAGATTAACTCCAGTATTTAATTTAATTTAATTAATTTAATTATCACATTTATATACCGCTCACTCGGCCAAAGCCAACTCAGGGCGGTTCACAATAAAAGTTAAAAACACAAGTTAAAAACAGTTAAAACAGTTAAAACTACCCACCCCCTAAAAACAAGGGCTGCAGGATCCAAAGGCACCATGGGGAAGAGTTCTTCTACACCAACCACCCAATGGCGGTTACCCTTCCACCTGCACCCCACACTTGACCCGCCAGCCAGGTTTTAAGTTCTTTTCTGAAAGGCAGCAATTCCGTCCGGAGACGTAGCTCTGTTGGCAGGAGGTTCCAGAGGGCCGGTGCAGACACGGAGAAGGCTCTCCTCCTTGTGCCAGAGAGGCGAGCCCCTCTGGCTGATGGAACAATTAGAGAGCCTCTCCGGTCCGCTCTGGTTGGACGGACAGACGTCCTCAGGGCGATGCGGTCTCTTAGGTAACCCGGCCCACTACCATATAGGGCTTTAAAGGTCAAAACCAGCACCTTGAATTGCACCCGGAGACAAACTGGCAACCAGTGCAGCTCCTGGAGCAGTGGCAAAGCACGGGCATAACGCCCACACCCCATCACCACCCGGGCTGCCGCATTTTGGACCAGCTGTAGCCTCCGAATGGTCATCAAGGGCAGCCCCATGTAGAGCGCATTGCAATAATCTAGTCTGGAGGTAACCAGAGCGTGAGTGACCATGAGCAAGGAGTTCCGGTCCAGGAGTGGGCACAACTGGTCCACGAAAGCTCACATTTAAATACAGGAGTTAGTCTTTAAGGTGCCACAACATTTTTGGTCTTTTTTGGCTGTACTGTTTTGTTTAATCTCAGATATGTTATTGCATATCTTCGATATGTTATTGCAGAGTACATCATGCGTAATTCAGGGCTGTAAGAAGCATAGGCTGGGATTAAGATTGCTGGGAGTAATATCAACTACCTGAGATATGTATCTGGCCTATGTATGTATTTTGTATTGATCGTTTTAACTGTATTTTTTGATTAATTATTGTATTATTATTGCTGCTTATGTCTTTATCGCATTTCTGTATTATTATTATTATTATTATTATTTTGGTACTTTTGAATTTATATCCTTTGATTATATTGATCACATTGTTGCTATTGTTGTTATACTGTGTTTTATTTCTAATATTTATTGTTTAATTTGCTGTATTGTAACACTGTACCATTTGTAATTTTTGTATACTGTATTTGATTTACTTGTTGTAAGCCGCCCTGAGTCGGCCCTGGTCGAGTAGGGCGGGGTATAAATCGAATAAATGAATGAATGAATGAAATTAATATGAAGATGACACTACCCTAATGGCAGAAATTGAAGAAGAACTAAAGAGCCTTTTGATAAGGGTGAAAGAGAAGAGTGCAAAAGCTGGTCTGAAACTTAACATCAAAAAAACCAAGATCATGGCATCTGGCCCCATCACTCCTTAGATTGCAAAGAGATCAAAACAGTCAATCCTAAAGGAAATAAATCCTGACTGCTCCTTGGAAGAACAAATACTGAAGCTGAAGCTCAAGTACTTTGGCCACCAGATGAGAGGAAGGACTCCCTGGAGAAGGCTCTGATGCTAAGAAAGATCGAAGGCAAAAAGAGAAGTGGCCGGCAGAAGATGAGATGGCTTCTCAATGTTCTTCTTCAATGTTCATGCTAGAGCAGGTTATGTGTGTTATCTCTTTAACTTGCTACTACTGTGGATAAAAGGAGGTTTGTAGGTATAGTCACTTTAGCTTTTATGCTCAACACAGCTAAGGCTCATCATAGCTGAATACTGAACACTGTCTGATGCCAGACTGCTGCCTGAAGTCCATCTGCTACTGAACAGCTGCTTGGAGCTGGACAACTGATTGTCGCTCGTCACATCGCTTTGCTAGTTTTGCTATTAAACTGTTTGTCTTCTGACTATTTGCATTGAACTGTTTTCCCCACGTTTTCTATGGACTGGTAAGAAGAAAGGAATACTTCAGATTTGCTTTGAAACACCAATCTGCTGTTTGCTATTGTGTTTTGCTTGTAAGAGACTTTGCCTTTGAACCTTTACTTTCAACATTTGCTTTGCCACTAGTAAACAACTCTTTGCACACTACAGTATATGTTTGATTGCTTGCTGTACTCTCAGCCCTTTTGCTGCCATGCCCTTGCTAGCCCAAGGGCTACTCTCTTCAACCTAACACCATTATAGATGTACAGTAAAACCCCTACTTACGCAAAACGTTCTGTAGTCTATTGCTTAAATCGTTTTTTATGTAACTTGAAGCAAGCCCATAGGAAAAATTATTTTTGTATGTAACTCAAGGCAAACCCATAGAAAAAATGAAATTTTTATGTAAATCGAAGCAAACCCATAGGGAAATGAATGTTTACATAACTTGAAGCAAACCCATAGGAAAAATGAACTTTTATGTAACTCAAAGCAAACCCATAGGAAATCATGTTATGTAAATTTATGTAAATCAGGACATTTATGTATATCGGGACATGGTTTTAGCAAAAAATCATTATGTAAGTCCAATTTTGTGTAACTCAGGGCATTTGTAAATCAGGGTACTGTATATCTCTTACTACTACTACTCCCTCTCTCATTACAGAGTGCATGTGGACATATAATGAGTGTATTTTTCTCACATCTTCATTCTCTCACAGGTATAATATGGCTTGTTCCATGGTGGGGTATTTTAATGTGGGCAGTATTTTGAGTCTAAAAAATGTGTAGAAATATATTCCTTAGAAATATTCCAATACTACATATATCTACTTAGAAGTAAGCTCTATTGAATTACAGTTGTTTATAAAGACTGCAAGTTTTAATGCCTGAAGTCCCAAATATCTAAAGAACTGTCTCAACTCATATGTCATATCACTGGCTTTGAGGCAGGGCAAACTGCTTTGCTGCAAGAATTACACAAAAGAACGCATACAGTACTTCCAGTTATATATTTCAGAGGCAGTGAATTTTTTTAATTGGATTTCTATGTAGTGGTCAGAGATAGCATATTACAGTTCATCTGTTTAAAGGCGCTGAGTTGGAGACTGGAAGGTCAGGGTTTGATACCCGAGTGCTGCACTTGGGGACATGAAAGGAGCCTCATTCGGGTGTCCCCTAAAAATCAATTCAACATAGAGTAATCTCTGACACAAAATTATTACAGAGGATTATATACTGAACTTGCTGAGAGATTTTATCTACTTAAACAATATTTGCAAGTTTGCTTCTTTGGCCAATATATTCCTGTGTACTCATGCCAGCATAATAAACTTTTAGAGGTAAATTGCTTCAGTCTAAGGATTACCTGTTGCCCACTAAGTTGAAACAGGCCATACAGACTTAACCCTTGGTGGTCCAGGAGGCTGAACTTCCCATCATGAAGGTGTCTCTGCCAGAATTAAAGGAGAAGACAGGCTCCACCACAGCCCATAAAACACCGAAGAGTGATTAGCTCAATCAGAAGCCAGCTATGGAGGAAAATTGCTTGAGAGAAGAGCTTTTTTCAGAAGCAAGAAGTGACCCTGGAGAAAAACTCTCTGTCGGGGCTCTCGGTAAAACCCAGGCAACTCAGCTATATAAATGTCAGTCTGGAAGTACAAGAGTGTTGGAGAACATTTCTCTTCCACTTCTAGATTATGATGGATATGTATTCTGACCCTTATTGTTGACTTTCTGGCAATATAGGACTTTGGACAAGATTGATTATGGTTCTGGGCCTCTACTTGTTTGTTTGGATAATTGCTCAACTGACTTGATTATTCTTGGGCTTTGGTTTATACCTGGCAGAACTCTGTAGTGCTAGAGTTCTACTTTCCCTCTTGGCCCTAATTCCAAACTCCCTTAGTCAGGCCTATCTATTATTACTTGCATCTTAGCCTGTCATGTTCTTGAGTTCTGCATGCCTGGGAGTAGAACATCAGGTATCAAGGCACAATCTGAGGTCTCATGGAATAACTATGTCCAAATCTCAGACTGAAGAATATTGGAGGAAGAAAAGGTTTGATCTTTAAGCCTGGGCATCCTTCCAAAGCCATTCCAAGGCAGTGTCAGGGTTCAGTGGGAAGGTGTTTACATGTGGGTATGTGTCCCATTATGCCACTTGAAGTAAGGCAACAGAGAATGCATCATCATTGTGAATCATGATCCATCTTGTTCCAGATACCCAAGCAGTACTGCAAAAAGATCTGTGAGGGGGAAATTCCACTTAGACTGGTGCTGAATCTTTCACAAGCTCCACAGTAATGTTTGGCTTGGAAAAACTCATTTCATGCCATGATTATGGTTGCCATATCAACTAGTTAAGTAAGTCTAACGTGGATTCCTAGCCCAAAAGGTATGCCTCACACTTTTAGGTTTTGGCCATTATTTTCTAAAAATGGGATGCTGTTAACCTGGCAACCCTACCTGCTTGTCCTTATCGTGTCCTTATCACAATCTTCAATTACCTTCTATGCCAGTTTTGGTGTATGATATCTGCAAGGACCTCTGGCTCATGAAATAGGGCACATCATCTTGTTCTTTGCCTCAGGCAGGAAACTGTATTGGGCTAGCACCCACAAATCAGTGAAAAAGAATACAGTTAGTTTTGACAGGAGTCTTTGCTTCAGTAGTCTGAAGAAAAAACAGGCTGTGTTTCTCTCTGCCCGGGAAAATAGCTACTGTGCTATAGCATTTTGAACCTCTCACCACAGAGTTCAGGTGTCTATAAGTAGAGTTCTGGTTTGTGCTCCAAGATTTTTCTGGCTAGGTATTCACAGCAAGAATAAACCATTAACCAGATCTGACCCATTCTTTATATAGGAGAAAATAAGGAAATGATTATGATCACATTTCTAACCACAAAAGGAAGTGTTAGGCCAAAGAATGAAAAGTGGAATGACATATTTCACAAATAATGCTGATAAAATATTTTACAGTATTAGCTAACTTAATCCCACCCCCACTCTGAATGGCTTTAAGAGTCAGATAAGGAAAGCAGTTAGACAAAATGTCTATGAGGAGTACTGTGCTTTCCCCTGGCTCTCCTCTTCTCTGCCACTTAAATAAGCCCATAGGCAGGCAGGCAGGCACTCAAAATGGAAGGTTAGCTGTTGGGACCCCACAATATATTTGTTTAAATTTCCCTCAGGTATTAGCTATGCAGGCTTGTGAAACTAGGCAAGACAAGGAGCTGTGAAGTGACTAAAGCATCTAAGGAGCTGGAGGTGCATAACTCAGCTCCTCAAGCCTGTGAGACAAAATAGGTCAATAAAGTTTCCAGAGACTGACAGGGGAGAAAGCTTGCTAAAAACTCTGAGCTGCTCCAACATGTATGTGGATCAAGAGAACTAGCCCTGCTCATGCCGTTTGCATTAGGCCAGACTTTAAAGACAATTAGCTTTTATTAAGGTTATTACTGAATTATGATTGTTATTGCATTTTGGTCTTAGGGAAAGACATTTTATTATTTTGCTGGTGAAGTTTTAATTAAACTCTGAATTATATGACAGATGTCTAGCAGGCCGGGTGACATAGCATCAGCAAGCAACCAGAAAGGCAACATGTTACTATTTAGAGTCTACATAGTAGACCGCTTGCTTGCTTGCTTGCTTGCTGTAGACTGTGGCCACCATCCAACACCCACTCTCCTCAGAGTAAGCCCCATTGAATTTATCAGGACATAGGCTCCACAGTCTTGTGATGTTGTCCTTGGTTGTTCTGGGATTACTTGAGATCGTTCTAGTATTTTTCGTTGCATATTTGAATAGATAATACCAGTAGTTATACAACTACATAGGGAGGTTATTTGTTGCTTCATGTAATGGAATTAACTGGTCATCTTGGTACATTTGTCCACTCAGATATAGAATTGTTCCCTGAGGTCTTGCTCATGTGCTGTCCCTGTTTGTCTTTCCTCTCTCCACTTGTTTCATTCTCTCCTCCCTTTCTTCCTTGTTTTGCCCATCCACATTTCCCGAACCTTTGTATTTTCACAGCAATGCCATCTAATGTTAATTTTTTCAGTTTTGCTTTTCGTTTTTGCACTATGAGCTCCTGTGGCACAGCAGTTAAACTGGAGAACTGCAGCCCAAACTCTGCTCATGATCTGAGTTCAATCATAATGGGATCAAGGTTGACTCAGCCTTCCATCCTTCTGAGGTCACTAAAATGAGCACCCAGCATGTTGGGGGCAAAATGCTAATTACCTTGTGAGTTGCCCAGAGAGCCCTGTAAGTGTTGTGAGGTGGTATATAAGTGTAATTACTATTGCTAATGCTACGATTCAAAAGTGCTAAATGAAAACTTTAGCTAAATATTAATTAATTAATTGAAAATTGAAAAGCAAAATTGAAGAGCACCTGATTTCCCAAGGAAATTAAACAGGCACATCAGTATGGCATGGAGGGATAACCAGCAGGAAAATGCCCATAAGGGAATGTCATCAAATGACACCCACCACAAAATTAATAGATCAGCACAGATCAATGCACTATTGGGATTCACATGAGCATATCATGCGCTGGAATAAATTGGAGCAAAGTAAGACAAAAATCTGTTACCACCCAACAGTGGTATAAAAAAACCTAGAAAGCAAGGCTCCTTGTCCTTCTCTGACTCTGTCACTATTAGTTTCAGGGTTGTATTGTATGAACAACAGGATGCAGTGTCAGTATCATGCATGCATGATTGCTGTCATTAGTGTCATTAATATTCAAGCTGGCCTTTGATATGTAAAGCTTAGTATCATTTTTCCTGCTGACAATGTGGGAACAAAGTTGCAAGCCATCCGTGTTTTGAATTGCGATGATTTGAATTGTGGACACATCTCATGTTCATAAAACAGAGGGTGATTTTTCTTCTTCTTAAATGATTGAATAATTAGTGCAGTTTTTATAAATATACAATGTACTGTACTACATAGCATTAGGGAAAACTGTGACCACGTGGTCTGTGTGTCTGCTTCCATATGTTAGCTGCTGATAGTTAACTTCAAGGACTTTATTTAGCCTTCCTTCCTGATGATTATTTGTCTTTAAATGAAGCTTCAATCAGAAAATGTAAATAGAAGAAATCTTCAAAGAGAGGACTGCCCAGTGTATAGGACAGTGATGGCAAACCTTTTAGAGACCAAGTGCTCAAACTGCAACCCCAAACCCACTTATTTATCACAAAGTGCCAACACAGCAACAGAGGAGGGAGGAAATGCTTCCTTTGGGCTGCTGGGCAGAGGGGTGGGGTGAGCTCTGTGCTGGGGGAGGGAGGAAGCGCTCCCAATGCAAGCGTGGCGCCAAAATGGCCGCCGCGCCCTTTGCGGCCCCCCCCACAGGACAGAGAATCCGGGTAGTTAGGGGCGTGGCCAGCTCCCTTATAAAAGGGGTGGCCACGAGGCAGCCGAGCTGCCATTTTACCTCAGCGACGGAGCGGAGAAGTTTTTTCCCCTGTGGCTCCGTCGCTCGTTAGCTTACCGGGAAGCCTTTTGGTAGCGATTCTGCCTTGCCGGCTTCCCTTTTTGCTTCAGTGGAGATGCCTTCGAAGAAGAAGGCAGCTTCGAGTTCAGCTCGCGCTGTTAGGAGGCGCAACCCAGGTCGGAGGACCGCGGTGCCGCCTCCTCAGCAGCCACCTTTGCCAGCCCCGGCCGGGGCCGGCGGAATGGGGTCTATTGCCCCTTGGCCCGGAGCGGGCGATCAGAGTGCGGGCGCGGAAGGGGTTCCGGCCCGCGGCCCACGAGCGGTGGACACCGCTCCTGCTCCTGCCCACTCTGTCGGGCCTACTCCTCTTGGGCCGCAGCCTCTCCCTGGGCCTTCTAGCCTTGGGGGGTGGTGCGGCCCCCTGCCTTGGCAGGTTTCTCCCCAACCCTGCCGGGCTTCGGTGCTGGCCAATGGCCATATGTGGGTCCCGGGGTACAGGCACCTGTACCCATGCCTGGACCAGGCGGGCCGGCCGGCCCTTTGCCCATGGTCAATGTGGACACCTTGCTGGCCCGCATTGCGGCCCTAGAGGCATCGTTGGCTCGGGCCAGTCAGGCGGGCGCCCCCTTCGGGGTTCCTTTTGAGGCGCTGTCGGCAGGAGGACAACAGGTGGCGGAGAGGGTCGAGCTGCTGCAGGCGCGTGGCGCGGTTTCGGCCACTGCCTCGCAGCTCCCCAGCCAGCAACCAGGTGCGGGTCAAGCCCCGGTGATGAGCTCTACGTCGGTCGTGAGCTCCGACGCCCCCAGTGGGCCGGAACCCCCGGTGGGGGCGGCCCGCGGGGGTGCAGCATGTGAGTATACGGTGCAAGCGAGTACATCCACACACATTCCCAATCTGGGGGGGCCTTTCAATGGCCTTGGCCTCGCGCGGGTGGTGCGGGGGCCACGCTGTCGGCTACCCACCCGGCGGCGACGACTGCCACCTTGGGCACTGGGGTGGGCATTGGTCCTCACACTGCAGGGAATGTTCTGGGGGTGGCTGGGTTAGCTCAGGCCCCTTTTACCAGGCCGGCTGTCCCCTTTTTGGCTTTGCCGACGGCAGGGTATTCCTTGCCATTGGGTGATCACCTGGCACAGGCTACTAGGGAAAAGATATGGCGAGGGGAGTACGTGGATATCTTCTCACTCCTGAACAGAGAGCCCACCAAGGAGGAAAGGGAGGGTCAGGATGAGAAGGACAAGGAGCAGGCACGCCGCCGTAAGCCGCCGCGTACCTGGGCCAACTGGCTCCCCGCTTATTTAATATACATGGCGGTATGTTTGAGGGCGCGGCCGGATTTAGCTATTCCCATGGTCCAATATTTGGACAACATATATAGGGCGATGGTCGATTTCCCGGGCCCTTCATGGCTAGCATATGATGAGGAATTCCGTATGAGGATTCCCCTCCACCCCGAGATGAGATGGGATGAGCCGTGCCAGAGGCTCTGGCTTTTGTATATGACACCCACACGCCCTGCCCCGGGGGATAGATACCATTGCGGACATGCGGTCCAGCGAGCGGCTCCAGCGCAGGTTACCCGCCAGGCGGCGGGGCAGGGGGTTCCAGCCCGCCTGCTGTGCTGGACTTTCTCGTCAAATGGTTCCTGCAATCGAAAGAACTGCAGGTATAAGCATGAGTGTCCCACATGTTCTGGCCCCCATGCAGCCTCTGCTTGTCCCAGGCCTGGGGGGGCGCGAGGCAGAGGGAGGGGTGGACAGTGGGCTGGCAAGGCTGCCACGGATGGAGCTAGTTCTCCAAAAGGCCCCCTCCCCAATTAAGGTGGACATGCTGGAGCGCTGGCTCGCATCGTACCCGAAGGGGGAGGACGGGGAGTATCTCCTTCAAGGTTTTAAGCAGGGATTTCGTATCCCTTTTATGGGTGATAGGTCCCCTCAGGATGCTTCCAACCTTTTATCCCTCAGAGGTAGGGAGGAGGTGGCTGCGGCCAGCATTAAAAAGGAGTTAGACGCGGGCAGGGTCGCTGGACCTTTCCCCGCACCCCCGTTTCCCAATCTTAAGGTCTCGCCACTCGGTTTGGTCCCCAAAAAGTCCCTAGGTGAGTTTCGCCTTATTCATCATTTGTCCTACCCAGCCGGCCGATCGGTCAATGATGCTATCCCTGATGACCTTTGTTCAGTCAGGTATACATCGTTTGACCATGCGCTGCGCATGGTGCGCTCGTGTGGCCCGGGTGCCCTGCTGGCCAAGTGTGACATTAAGTCAGCTTTTCGCCTCTTGCCAGTGCACCCGGGCGACTTTGAGTTGCTGGGTTTTAAATTTAAGGGGGAATATTATTTTGATAAGGCCATGCCTTTTGGCTGCTCCATATCATGCTCGGCTTTCGAGCGTTTTAGTACCTTCCTAGAGTGGGCTTTCGTCCGCAGGTCAGGGTCCCGGTCTGTAGCCCATTACCTGGATGACTTTTTATTTGGGGGTAAACGGGGCTGGGACACGTGCGCACGTCTCCTCAACACATTTCAGACGCTAATGGAGGAACTTGGTGTCCCTTTAGCGCCCGAAAAGACCGAGGGCCCATCGACCAAGCTAGTATTCCTGGGGGTTGAGATTGACACAGTAGTGCAGGCTTCTAGGTTGCCGGGTGATAAGGTGTCCAGGATAGTGGCCCTTATCTCGGAATTGCTGGCCAAGCGTAAGGCATCCCTGAGGGAACTGCAGGTGCTACATGGGCACCTTAATTTTGCTTGCAGGGTGGTCGCACCGGGCAGGGCTTTTGCCCGGCGCTTATGTGACGCCATGGCAGGGTTATCCAGGCCCCACCACAGAGTCAGGCTCACCCGGGGTATCAGGGCAGACATGTTCGTCTGGTTGCAATTCCTGAGGGAGTTTAATGGGGTCTCATTTTGGAGGTCTGACCTCCTGGCATCCCCCAATTTCCAGATCCAGTCTGATGCCTCAGGATCCCTGGGTTATGGGATGTACTTCAATGGGAAGTGGGCCTATGGTGGGTGGCCACCGGCATGGGCAGGCACAGGTCGCCTGCGGGATCTCACATACCTGGAATTTTTTCCCATTCTGGGGGCTTTGATGCTATGGGGCGAACAGTGGGCTAATTCGGTGGTGCATTTCTGGTGCGACAATGCGGCTGTTGTACACATTGTCAATGCACAAACTTCCAAATCGCCCAGGGTCATGGATCTAGTGCGCCATTTTGTGCTGCGCTGCCTGCGCCTCAACGTCTTGTTCAGGGCCAGGCATGTCCCAGGGGTTAATAATGATATTGCTGACGCTTTGTCCCGCCTGCAGATCTCCCGGTTCCGCGCCTTGGCCCCGGATGCGGAGGAATTTCCCTCGCCACTCCCGGACGAGATGTGGACTATTGGCAAGGAGAGGTGAACCGGGCGATTGGCCTGTCACTAGCGCCACGCACGCGTAAGGTGTATCAACAAGCATTCAATTCGTACAGGGCATTTGCTACTCAATTTCTCTTGCCAGAGACCTGGCCTATCCCGGTGGACCATGTTCTGCGGTTCATGGTTCACCTGCATGCACAGGGCCTCGCACCTCGCACCATAGCATCCAAGCTCTCGGCGTTGGCTTTTATGGCCAAAGTGGGGGGTCATGTGGATACCACCTCTGACTTCCGTGTGAGACATGTTTTGGAGGGGTGGGTGCGCGAGCGCGGGCGTTGCCCGGACGACCGGCACCCTATTTCCCCAGGGGTTCTTACCCAGTTGGCCCGGGGCTGGCCAGGCCTCTGTTTTGATCACTATGAGGCAGCCCTTTTTCATGCAGCCACAACGGTGGCATTTTTTGGAGCGCTCCGCGTCAGCGAACTCGTGATGCTGTCTAAGGCGGATGCAAGTGGTAGGGCACTGGAACTCGAAGATGTCTATGTAGCCAAAGACTGGGCACAGTTGAGGATACGCTCCTCTAAAACAGATCAGCATGGCGTAGGCAGTGGTATAAGACTGCTACGGTGTTCTTTGGCAGACATCTGTCCGGTTGGTGCCCTACAGGAATTCCTGGCACTGCGTGGCATGCACCACGGCCCGTTTTTCTGTCACCAAGATGGGTCTCCCCTTACTAAATTTCAGTTTTGGAAGGTGACAGCCAGAGCCCTCACCAGGGTGGGCCTACCAGGTGCCCGTTATGGCACACATTCGTTCCGTATTGGCGCAGCCTCTACAGCAGCTGCTTTTGGGTACTCTGGGGCTGACATACGCAGCATGGGGAGGTGGGGCTCGCAATGTTTTCAGTTTTATGTGCGCCCACTCCCGCCATGAGTACCAATCCAGTCACCTTACCGCCTTTTTTCTCAATTTTCTTACAGACCCTGGGTGTCGTATTACACCGGTGACAGTATGGCTGGTGGGCCACAGCTATGTGCACAGGGCAGCGCGTTACGCTGCGGCGACAGAGTGGGGACCCCGACTGGGACTGGGTGACCACGCCAGTCTCGCATGGCATGGTAAGCCTGGGATGTTATGGCAGGAGCTGCGGCCTTTCCTTTTTTCTGGCCTGGGTGCTGACCCGCCTGACATTCTAATCATCCACCTGGGGGGCAATGATTTGGGCCAGGTCACCGGCTTATCGCTCAAGCATGCGATTTGCGAGGAACTCGCCTACTTGCATTATGTCTGGCCTGCCACAACCCTGGTTTGGTCGGACATTGTCCCGCGCCATTCTTACAGAGGGGGCGTTAACCTCCTGGCCCTTGACCGCGCTAGGCGCGCGGTCAACAAGGCAGTGGCGCGGTTTCTTGCCACCAGGGCTTGGGGACGGGTTAGTCATCACCCCGATATTAGTCTACAAAATTATGACTTGTACGCAGGGGATGGGGTCCATCTGTCGCGAGGAGGTATGGACCTCCTGTTGGGTGATTGGCGAGCAGGCCTGTTGACCGAGCTGACGGTCTGGGGGGGGGCGTCAGGTCTTCTTTGAAGCCCCTCCGTGTGGCGGGTAGCACTGGTAAGGTAAACAGTATGACCCACAAGTATCCGGCAGGTTCGCAATTGACTGGACAACACTAGACAGGAATAAATTAGTTAAACGTTGTCCGGTCAACGACGAACCAGGCGATGGGGTGATGACGATTGCTAACCAGCATGCATCACCCCTGTGATTTCACGGATACGCGTCAGAGGGTGGGGTCATAAGTTAGTTATTGACTACGGTCAACAATTTGTTTGTTGTCAACAAACAAATTGATACAAATTGATACATTGTAACCAATTGCCGTTGGCAATTTTGGGGTGGTACCTTACCAGTGTTACTTCGGCCTGCTTGCCTTAGGAATTATGATTGGTCGTTTTACCAATACAAATTTATAATTCGGACTAGGGCATTGAATCAATAAATGTGGCCCTATGCTGTTATCCACTTTCAATGTTGTCTGTGTCCGTTATTGGGGGGGTGCGCCTGCAATGGGCTATTGGTCAGAAGGGTGGGACAAACTCTGTGTGGAGGCAACTGCATGGCTGCCCACAGAGAGGGATCTGAGTGCCACCTCTGGCAGGCATGCCATAGGTTCGTCACCAATGATATAGGACATATGCCCATTCTAATTGCCAGTGTTACTATTACTTCTCAATGTATAGTGTTTCCTGGCAGTAGTAGTTCTTGGAATATGCCTTTATAGAGCCTAAATGGCAGTGAGACCACCAGCCCAAGGAAGCACCGTGGCAGAGTCCCTGTCTGACTCTGGTTTGAAGTAATGGAAAGAAGTGGCAGATGCAGTAAATTAAATCTATGTTTGTGGCCTTTATCTTACATTTTACTAGTTCTGAGCTCAGATTAACACAATTCTAGCACTAAGGGGATCTATATATTTCTGATAAAATATATAATTATTTAATATTATAAAGCTAAAGGAATTAAAAGTTAAAAGGTAGCCTGTAATATCTAAATTTGTTATAAGATCTGTTCCTCCATGGCAAAATGATATGAGTTTAAATTAAAGACAGCTTAGAAAATCTATCTATATCTATATCTATATCTTAACCTATAAAATCAAGGGTTAACCGTTGGAACTTTGCATAGGCTCCTTAGCCAGGCCCTACTAGCCCGCACTCACCATTCATGCACATGCCCGAACTGGGTACGCACGTAAATGCCAAACTGAGAAATGCGCCAGTGGGGCAAGAGCCCCACAAATGTGAAAAAAGGGAAACAACTTCATTTCCCAACGTTCTTTGCGCCGTGCCGTGCCACAGCCAATCAGGCTGAGAGGTGCGACCACAAAGAACATTGAGAAACGTGCTGCGGCCAATCAAAATCAAGCCGCAGGGAAAAAAACACACCACAACCACAAATCACAAACCCATAACTACAAGCCCCAGAGTCCTGCATGACATGAGCGCGCAGGACGCTGAGGAAGCTGGTGCCCGAATTTTTTTTAAAAAACCAACTCACTGCCTGCAAACACTAACCGCCCTTCTTTCCCTCACCAACGGCACCTGAAGGTCCCGACTGGAGTTTCCCCTTTAATATCAGTAGGTGGGGGGTTGTGATCCCCCTCTCTGCTGGCTCCCCTAGGTTGGGAGGTTTGTGGGGACAAAAGGGGTATGCCCCCCAACTCTTCTGGACCCAGGAGACCAGGGAAAGGGATTTGATTTCCCCCCCAAAAAAAAACAACCTCCATCTTTAAAGAGAAGAAACCAAGGGGTTTCTTCTCTTTAAAAACTGAATTTTTTTAAGGGGGGAATCGATTCACTCTCCCTGGTCTCCTGGGTCCAGAAGGGTTGGGGGGACATACCCCTTTTGTCCCCACAAACCCTCATGGACCCACAGGACCCAAGAGAGGAGATCTATTCCAACCCAACTCCCTGATATTAACAGGGAAAATCCGATTGGAGTTTCCCCTTTAATATCAGTAAGTGGGGGGTGGCCATCCCCCTCTCCGCTGGCTCACCTGGGGTTGAGAGGTTTGTGGGGACAAAAGAGGTATGCCCCCCCCAACCCTTCTGGACCCAGAAAACCAGGGAAAGGAGTTCGATTTCCCCCGTCCAAAAAAACCCTACGTCTTTAAAGAGAAGAAACCAAGCGGTTTCTTCTCTTTTAAAATGGAGTTGTTTTAAGGAGGGGGGGATCGATCCACTCTCCCTGGTCTCCTGGGTCCAGAAGGGTTGGGGGGGACATACCCCTTTTGTCCCACCCAAACCTCCCAACCCCAGGGGAGCCAGCGGAGAGGGGGGTCGCAACCCCCCCACCCACTGATATTAAAGGGGAAACCCCGATCTACTTTCATGACTCCACACAATCAAAGCACCATAAAACAATAAAGCTCCCCTCCCCACCACCTAGCCCATTCTTCCTATCCCCCACTGACCATGCCCCCTCCCCACCACCTAGCCCACCCTTCCTAACCCCCACCGACCACACACCCCTCCCCAACACCTAGCCCACCCTTCCTAACCCCCACCAACCATGCCCCCTCCCCACCACCTCGCCCACCCTTCCTAACCCCCACTGACCACTCCCCACTCCCCACCACCTAGCTCATCCTTCCTAACCCCCAACGACTACGCCCCCCTCCCCACCACCAAATAAATAAATATTTTTTTAAAAAATTACTAAAAACACAGTCAAAAACATCCAAAAATACACAAAAACAAACAAAAACAACACCAAAAAACAATACGAAGTAAACAAAAACACAATCAAAAACAAAACAAACAGACAAAAAAATACAAATTCCAACCACCACCACACACACACACACATACACACACACACAAAAGAAAGAAAGAAAGAAAGCAAACTTACCAAAAGATGTCCTACCTCCACCAGGACCGGAAAAGAAATGAATAAAGAAAGATACTACTTACCAGAAGAAGCTCCAACCAGAGGCCAGGAGAGAAAAAACAGTCAAAATACAATAACCCCTACCTCCACCACCTGCTGGCCACAATAATAAAAACAATTCAAAAACACACAACAGCCCCAAACAAAAGGCCACAAGAGTAAAAACAAATCAAAAACATAACCCAAATTCACAATTTTACACAAAAGGTCACACCAATAAAAACATGTCAAAAAATTACACTAAAACACACTTTAACACAAATCACAAACATATGTCAATAAAATACAATAGAAACTTTTAAAAATCCTGTGCTGAGTTTTAACTCAAATTAAAACCCAAAACATCTAAACACATTTTAAAAACACTGAATGTAAAAAAACATTTACTTTTACATTATTAAAATTATTACCTACGGTACAACTAATTTAAAAAATTCAAAAAACTAAAACATTATTCGCTTACATAAAACAATTTGAAAAAATTACATCATACTGTGTTCTTTTATTAATCCTAAAAAAAAAGCAGATCACAGTTAATAACAGCCAAACCAAGAAAAATATACATAAATAAACATTTTAAAAATTAAAATTACAGACTAAGCAATTTTTAAAAGACATTAACACAATTTAACCTTCCAACACAATTTAAAACAGCCCGGCAACACCGGGCAACCTCTGCTAGTCTATATCTATATCTATATCTAGTGATAACTCATACAACGTCCAATCTTGGTTCCATAAGTTTGGACTTAATACGGATTTGGACTTTGTATGAGGTAGGCAGAATCCTAGCCATGTACAATGTCGTTTCCATAGAGATACATTGTACTGTAACAGCACAGACTTCAGAGCAAAGTCAAGGAAACAGGCAGGAAACTAACAGAACTTTAAGAAATCATTGTCTAAAGGCTAAATACATTACAAAAACATGTCAAACAACCCTGAATTTAGGGGACAAACCATACAACAAGTTTTTAACTTTTGAAAACTTTTTGAAGTGCAGGTTTAAAAGTTAACATGTCCCATCATGCAGCACAGTGTTAATCTGCAGCCATGCGGCTGATCATTCATTTTGTACAAGCTACTGTAAATAATTACTGGATGGAAGCAAGGACAAAATGGATGTCAACATGTCCCATCATGCAGCACAGTGTTAATCATCCAAACAGCAGCAAACACCAAACAATTGCTCACCCCACCAAAAATTTGCCCTCACCCATCCACCTCCCCACCCCAAGCCAATCGGAAACAGAAAACCTAATTTAGCTTCCTTTCCACTATGCATAAGAATGGTCCAAGAACCTGAAGAATGCTGCAAAAATCCCAGGAATGCTTCCAAGAATTCTGACAAAAAAAATCAGAAAATCCAAAAACGCACTCAAAACCACTCCTAAACACTCTTCGCCTCATGCAAAACCAACAAGAGCAATGAACACATGTGTCATGCCTTTTATTCTGCCCAGGCACAATGCAACCTGAGAAAAAACCCAATGCCTCATACAAAGTCACAGTAACTTTGTATGAGGCAACTTTTTTCAAGGAATTAGGCGATGTATGAATTTGATGTATGAAGCTATATATATATATGCATGAAGTTTTAGTATGAAACAATCGATGTTTAAATTAAACATAACTTACAAAATCTAGAAGTATTAGAAAACGAAACTTAAATTAAAGACAGCTTATGAAAATTAAATTTATTATGAAATGTTTATTGTAAAACAAAACACGTTTAAATGTAAAAGACAATCCATAAACATACAAATATTATTATTATTATTATTATTATTATTATTATTATTATTATTATTATTATTATTATTATTATTATTATTATTATTATTATTATTATTATTATTATTATTGGGGGGGGCTTTCTATTATTGCATTGTAGGTACTTTACTGTATCTGGCTGCAATCCAGAAGTTGGGAGTTCAATTGCCTACTTTAACTTGAGGGAAAAGAGCCAGTCATGGGCAAGCTGCAGAATCCCAGAGTGCCCCCAGAAGAGATGAATGGAATACTACTTTAGTGTGTTCTCTGCCTAGAAAACCCTGGAAATAGTTGCCAAAAGTCAGAATGGACTTGAAGGCACACACTTATTATATTAACAAAAATTACAATAAACATGTAATATTGTAACAAATTAACATATAAAGTGAATTAGTATTTAGTGAGAAGTGCTTTGAATAGTGAACTTGGTAGATCTTATTTCAGGTCCTACTCAGTCAAGAAACTCATGGGCAGTATTTGGATAACTAAGCTACCTCGCAGGGTTGTTCTCAGGCTAGAGGAGAAGCTAGAATGGCTGCATATTCTCCATTTGAAGGGCTGTTGCAGGATAAACCTTGGTTCCACATTTGAAGGCCCATAAACTAGTCCAAGTCTGGTTTAAAGACAAAAAAATCCTAAAGGGAGATCAGAGCTACTCTAATTCCTCATCCTCATTGCCCATCTGAACAGGACATAAGACACCTGGTCACAGGCTTCTTCACTGAGTGAAATACAGTATATTGTAATACTGTTTACATTATAAATACTATTTTTAATTCTGTCTCTATAGATATGCATTATGCTGTTTGTGCAAATCCATGTCTTCTTTGGAAGATACATGTCCCCCTTCTGGGATAATGTGTAAGCAGCCATCTTAGGAGAGCCACCTATGCACATCAAAACCCTATGAAATGTTTCAGTGTGTGCCATCTATCTAATTAAGAGACAGACTTGATTGACAGCTCCCCCATTTTTTGTGAGTGGGTGTGGTTTCCTTGGATACTCAGCTAAAACTAGCTCGGATAAATGTTTAAAATAAACATTATATTTCCCCCCCCCCCTTTTTTTTTTTTTAACATTTTCCTTTCCTCATTTCATTTTGGTCTAACATACAAAGAATTGCTTTTAATATGAATCCAAAATGTTATGTTTGTTTTACTACTTACTTGCTTCATGTACAGTTTTTTTAAAAAACAACAACAACAATGTTTAACCCTAATGATAATTGGTTCAGTAGGACAAATGTTCTCTAACCAACATTTATGCCTGTGTGTCCTTACACTTGAAAAAGTAAGAAAATCCCCCAAACAGAAAAAAGTTTCAAGCAAAGAAGTAATAGCGAAATTATATTTAATTTAATTTAATTTCATAGATTTATATACCGCTCTAGCCAATGGACTCTGGGTGGTGTACACAAGTTAAAACCAATATAAAACAATTAAAAACCCCTTAAAAACATAGCAATATTAACACCCAAACACACCCGCTGTGCCATTTACTAACTAAAAACAAATACAAAATCTACAAAACCTTAACATTAAAAAATTAATTACAGGAGGGGGGAGCCTCAGACGAGCTTGTTGACAATCCCGACCCCCAGACCCATTTTGCCAACCACGTCTTTAGTTCTTTCTTAAATGATAGCAACTGGGCCTGGAGGCATAGTTCTACTGGGAGGAGGTTCCATAATGGGGGGGGGGGGGGGCTACGACCGAGAAGGCCCTTTTCCTCGAGCTGGAGAGGCGAGCCTCCCCAACAGATGGTATATGGAGGGTGCCCTCTTGGTTTGTTCTCGTGGGACGGGTCAATGTCCTAGAGACGATGTGGTCCCTGAGGTATCCTGGTCCGCTACCATGAAGGGCTTTAAAGGTGACAACCAGCACCTTGAATTGCACCCGGAGACATATAGGCTGCCAGTGCAGCACCCACAGCAGCAGCGAGGTCACAGGCGAAACGACTACACCCCACCACTGCGCAGGCTGCCGCATTCTAGACCAACTGCAGTCTCTGGATGGTCATCAAGGGCAGCCTTGTGTAGAGTGCATTACAATAGTCCAAACAGGAGGTGATCAGGGCATGAGTGACCATGAGCAGGAACTCCCAGTCCTGGAGGCCCTGCTCCTGGGCCTCCCGGGCCCTAGTAAAGGGTCAGGTCGCCCTTGTTCAAAAACCAGTCTAGAAGGTTCAGTGGTCATCTCTGTTTATAGCCAAAAAGCCAGGACTGTGTGTATCTGCAGACATTTTCATGGACATGTGGCAGGCATGCCTCAACACCGGAGTGTACAGAATGCTTTTTACCTTCCCACCGAAGTGGTCCTTATTTATCTACTTGCAATTTCTTGCTTTCGAACTGCTAGGTTGGCAGAAGCTGGGACAGAGAAGGGACCTCACTCCATCATGCAGTACCCAGGAATCGAACTCTGACATTCCAACCAGCGAGCTCAGCGTCTTAACCACTTGAGCCACCCCAGTGCCCTATTAAACTAAAACAATTGAAATTGTAGACCACCTCAGCATCTCTAGTACTTTAATTTCCACCTCTAGTCAACACTAAGGGATAATCCCTCTAACCAGCTGTTCCCTATTTAATGTATCACTGCTATTACCAAGGAGCCGAAATCAAACACGGTCTTGATGATGTCAGTGTCTATAAATAGCACCATTTTGTTTATTATATAAAATATATCTCCATGAGAAGACCCAAGGCAGCTTAGGTAAAGGTAAATGTCACCCTTGCTCGAAAGCCAGTCGTATCTGACACTAGAGAGTGGTGCTCATCTCTGTTTACAGCCAAAGAGCCAGCACTGTCTGCATCATCAGACATTTCTGTGGCCACGTGGCAGGCGTGACTAGATGCTGGAGTGTATGAAATGCTGTTACCTTTGGGGCCATTCAACAATTATGTGATCCTCGGGGGGAGGGGGTCTGCCATCTGAATTATGGAAAATTCCGTGGGAGCGGGTGGTGGTGGTCAGGTCAAAGATTACGTAATCCATTTGGAGCTGTTGTGGTTTCGAAACATGGTGCTTTTTTAGGTTTAAAAATGATCTCTGGGAATTTTGATCCGGTTTGAGATTATTGAATTGCTTGTGCAGTCTGTTTCTAACCGACAGAAATTTATAATCCTTATAAAGAAGATAGTAGAAGAATGCTATCAGAATTTACCTGACATCTTCATTCCTCCCTGCAAAATAATAATAATAATAATCTCTTCACAAAGGGTGTGTTGCATTGAGAATCTTCACTGATACGTTCTGCATTAGGCACCAATAGTGAAAAGTTCTAAAAATTAGAGTTTCGATACAAAAACTCTGGATTACATAATTTTAAAGGGAGGGGGTTTTGAAGCAAAATTTACGGTCAGATTACATGGGGGAGGGTCAATGTTCCCCAAGAAATGGATCACGTAATTGTTGAATGGCCCCTTCCCACTGAAGCAGTACCTATTTATTTACTTGCAATTTCTTGCTTTTAAACCTCTAGGTTGGCAAGAGCTGGGACAGATGACGGGAGCTCATTCCATCACACAGCATTCAGGTCTCACACTGCTGACCTGCTGACCATCCAGTCGTCAAGTTCAGCACCTTAACCACTAAACCACTGCAGTCCCTTCAAGGCAGCTTATATCACTTCAAATGTTGAAAAAAGAATTAAATATATATTATATTTGAAATATTACATAAAAGCAATATAAAAGCATATTAAGAAAATACTAGTCACCCTGATTTTTTAAAACCCCATTTAATCAGACAGTCATTAAGAAAAAGCCTGCCTAAGAAACAAAAAGGTATTTCCCTACCCAACAGAAGGACAGCAAAAATGGGGCCAGACTATGGGGACAGCAACAGAAAAGACCCTCTCTTGCACCTGTGAGGGTTGTAGGATGAAGAGAAAGGCCTACCCTGTTGATCTTAACTGTTCTGCACAGTCCTATCCACAGTTAAAGGCCAGTATTCTGTGGACTGTAGGCAGACTGTAGGCTTCTACCTGCATTTTCCACCTGGCTGTCATGCAAACCAGAGATGGCCTCCTTGTTTTGAAAAGGCCTTATACTTGCAAGAGAAGGTACTAGAATCCTCCTTATATAACCTTTTAAAAGCCCCACCATGTGTGCAGACTGTTACACACACAGTTTGAGGCAACATAATTGTAGTCATAATCTTTCCTAGCTCTGAATAATTCCACCTTGGGGCAGGCGAGAAATTTTGTTATATTTAATCAGCTTCATCCTAGGCACTTGTTGGGGAATCAAAAGTATGTTTCTTGTTAGGAAATCAAAGAGTGCAGCTCTTTACTTCGAGTGGAAGTTAAGATACCAGACGGGTGCATTAATATAACCATGTTTACTGGGAGGATTGATGTGTAATCTGAATACGCTTGCTTTGTGGGTTACAACTTCAAACACAACTTTTCCTGTAAAATATAGACATTTACCTCCTTGGGGAATAGATATATAGATACAGATATGCCCAGAAAGAAATTCGCATATATCTTTTTCACCATCTAAAGCCATGAAGTCAGCCAAGATTCTGAATCAGTATCTGGAATCAGTGATGGAGTGGATGTAAGCCAATAAGCTCAGTCCACACAAGACACAAGGGATGTCGGTCATTAAGAAAGTTGATCCAGGCTTATGTATACAGGCTGCTTTTGGACAAGATTACTGTCCCACAAAAAAACTGGACTGTAGTCCAAGAGCTGTGATTTTAGATTCAGTTTTGTTGCTGAATGTTAAGCTGTCAGCAGTAGCCTGCTGTGTTTTTGTACACGTGCATAGTGTATGCAAGCTGTGCTTCAGGTACATAGATCTAGAGAAGCCAGATTTCGACACCGTCATCATTAATGCCATTGCCACACTAACAGATTTGGTTTTGTGCATGGGGATGATTTGGTAAAAGCTTTTGGACAGAACGTGCAGTGATTGTAGAATGTAGCAGGCAGGATAATTTCAGGGTCAGCCCAAGAAGAAGAAATGCATCACCAACAAAAGTGGAGATACAGGTTGTCCTAAGAAGACAGCTACCAGATGACCTGCATACCTTTTCGTTTTCCATCCATGTCCATCTCCTCCAAATGTCCTCTATAAAGATATGCACATGGCCATCCTTTATGAATTCTGTTATCTCATTGTTCTATCTACATTAACTGTCAGTTGATCTCCGAGCACAATTCAAACTCTTGGTTGTTACTTTACATTTGCAAACCAACCTTCTACTTGTCTGTGTTCAAACAAAGGAACACAGTGAAGTACCAGAATTGTTCTATGCTTCTTTGCTGATACACTGACCTGATCATTGTCAAGGAACAAGGCCTCAACTGCCCAGTTGCCATCAGAGGCACAAGGGGAGGTGAGTGGTCCATCTTGCCCCCTCCCCCAACCCCATCCAAAAACCTGGGGCCAGAGAGGGAAAAGGGCAGTGACCAAGGCTTCAGCTGCCCAGTCACGATCACAGATGCCCAGGCGGAGTCGCTGCAGGTGGGCGGGTGACAGAGGACACCAATGCAGGCCTCCAGGCCTAACCAGAGGCTGGAGCCAGGAGGAGGAAAGAAGTCACCGCAATGGATGTTCGCACCAAAGACTCATAGCTGCATGCATTTGTTAAGTACCGTAATTAAATTACCGTAGTTGACTTGATATAGCGAACTTTCCTTTTCATACCAAGGTTTTGCTTTTCATACCAAGGTTGATGACTAACAAGACACTTTTAACTTTAGACTTCTTGTTTCATATATCCAGCATTAATCAACTTAATTTTAGTCTGTTACTTTGTGATAAATTGTGATAATATGTATGACAGTAAAATACTGGCATAGAAACCGGCAAACCACATCAGAAAGTTTGCCAAGAGAACTCTATGGACTAGAACAAAAGGCAAAGCAAAGGGGCAAAATAGATGAAACAGGATGCTTATCCCACCAGGTCAGAAGAGGGGGTGGATAGGACAGTGGGAGGAGAAATACGGTGTTGTAAGGAACAATACTTTATTGAGACATGGAATGTGACATCTATGAATCAAGGAAAGATGGGAGTGGTAGAAAGGGAAATGGTAAGAATAGGCATTGACATCTTGGGAATCAGTGAGTTAAAATGGATAGGGATGGGCGAATTCAGCTCTGGAAACCATCATATCTACTACTGTGGACAAGAATACCTCAGAAGAAACAGAGTAGCCATAATTGTCAATAAAAGAGTGAGAAAAGCAGTAATGGGATATACAGTAATCTTAAAAATGACAGAATGATTTCAGTCAGAATTCAAGGCAAACCTTTCAATATCATTGTAATTTAAATATATGCACCAACCACTGGTGCAGATGAAGCCATAGTTGACCAGTTCTATGAGGACCTACAACACCTTATAGAACAGACACCAAGAAATGATGTCCACATTATCATAGGAGATTGGAATGCCAAAGTAGGAAATCAAAAAGTAAATAGAAGAATAGGCAAGTTTGGTCTTGGAACACAGAATGAAGCAGGCTAATGGATTTCTACCAAGAAAATGCACTGGTCATAGCAAACATCCTCTTCCAGCAACACAAGAGGAGACTTTACACATGGACATCACCAGATGGCCAACATCAAAACCAGATTGATTACATACTCTGGAGCCAAAGATGGAGAACCCTCATACAATCAGCAAAAACGAGACCTGGAGCAGACTGTGGCTCAGATCATAATCTACTGATTGCAAATTTTAGGCTTAGACTAAAGAAAATAGGGAAAACAATTAGGCCAGACAGGTATGACCTAGACACCATCTCTAAGGAAGAAACAGGTGTGGAACAGATTTAATGGCTTAGACTTGATAGACAGAGTACCAGAAGAATTATGGGCAGAGGCACACATCATACAGGAGGCTGCAAGGAAAACCATACCAAAAGAAAAGAAGCGTAAGAAAGCAAAGTGGCTGTCTGATGAGGCACTTAAAATAGCAGAGGAAAGAAGGAATGCAAAAGGCAAAGGAGAAAGGAAAAAAATCAACCAATTGAATACAGAATTTCAAAGAAAAGCAAGGAGAGATAAGGAAACCTACCTAAATGAACAATGCAAAGAAATAGAGGAAAACAACATAAGGGGTAGGACTAGAGATCTTTTCAAAAAATAATGGTGAAATCAAGGGAACATTTAAAGCAAAAATGGCTAGGAAAAGGGACAAAAACAGCAAGGATTTAACTGATGCAGAAGAGGTTTAAAAAGATGGCAAGAGTACACAGAGGAACTCTACAAAAAGGACTTCAGCACCCCAGATAATCACAATGATGAGAACATTGAACTTGAGCCAGATATCCTAGAGAGTGAAGTCAGAAAGGCCCTAAAAAGCACTGCAAACAACAAAGCCAGTGGAGATGATGGTATCCCAGCTGAATTTTTCAAAGCCCTAAAAGATGATGGAATCAAATTATTGCATTCTATATACCAGCAGATTTGGAAAACACAGCAATGGCCACAGGATTGGAAAAGATTAGTATACGTTCCAATCCCAAAAAATGGTAATGCCAAAGAATGTTCAAATTATCGAATAATTACGCTCATCCCACATGCTAGCAAGGTTATGCTCAAGATAATACAGGATAGACTGCAGCAGCACATGGAGAGAGAATTACCAGAGGTGCAGGCTGGGTTCCGAAGAGGCAGGGGGACTAGAGACCACATTGCCAACATATGTTGGATCATGGAGAAAACAAAGGAATATCAGAAACAAGGCCTTTGACTGTGTGGACCACAACAAAATGTGGTAAGTAATTAAAGAGATGGGAATAACAGAACACCTTATATGCCTCATGAGAAATCTGTACAAGAGTTAAGAAGCAACAGTTAGGACAGAATACCGAATGACAGAGTGGTTTGGAATAGGAAAAGGAGTAAGACTAGGCTGCATTTTGTCACCCTGCTTATTCAACTTATACACAGAGCACATAATGTGCAATGCAGGGTTGGATGAATCACAGATTGGGATCAAAATTGCAGGGAGAAACATCAACAACTTGAGATACGCACATGATAGTACCAAAATGGTAGAAAGTGAGGAAGACCTAAAGAAGCTCCTGATTAGGTTGAAAGAAGAAAGTTCAAAACCTGGCTTGAGACTCAACATCAGGAAAACCAAGATAATGGCAACAGGCCCTATCAGTCCCTGGAAAATAGATGGGGAAGAAGTATAAGCAGTGACATCACTGCAGATGGTGATTGCAGCCATGAAATAAAAAAGTGACTGATGCTTGGGAGACAAGCTATGAGAAACCTGGGGAACATAGTGAAAAGTAGAGACATCACCTTGCAAACAAAAATTCGCATAGTCAAAGCAATGGTATTCCCAGTGCTAATGTATGGTTGTGAGAGCTGGACCATTAGGAAAGCTGAGTGCCTTTAAAATATGGTGTTGGAGGAGAGTTTTGCATGGACAGCAAGGAGAACAAATAAGTTGATCCTAAAAGAAATCAACCCTGACTGCTCCTTAGAAGGTCAAACAGTAAAGATGAAGCTAAGGTACTTTGGACATCAAATGAGAAGAGGAGATTCACTTGAGAAAGCCTTGATGCTGGGAAAGGCGGAGGGCAAAATAAGAAGGGGTCAGCCAAAAATGAGATGGCTAGATGGTATCAGCCCCGGTGGGGGCGAAGAGGCTTTCTGTCCCCGCCACCAACCAGCGTTCTGGGCCCTGCCCTCCCCCCCCCTCGCCAGGACTTAAAAGGCGAGGGGGTCTGCCGGCCGAACCACTGCCACTGCGCTCAGCCCCGGTGGGGGCGAATAGGCCTTCTGGCCATGCCACTGGCCAGCATTCCGGGCCCCGCCCTCCCCACCTTGCCAGGACTTAAAAGGCAAGGGGGTCTGCCAGGCGAACCACCGCCACCTTGCTCAGCCCCGGTGGGGGCAAAGAGGCCTTCTGGCCATGCCACCGGCCAGCTTTCTGGGCCCCGCCCTCGCCCCCCTCACCAGGACTTAAAAGGCGAGGGGATCTGCCAGGCGAACCATTGCCACCGCGCTCGGCCCCGGTGGGGGCAAAGAGGCCTTCTGGCCATGCCACCGGCCAGCATTCTGGGACCCGCCCTCCCCCACCTTGCCAGGACTTAAAGGGTGAGGGGGCCTGCCGGGCAAATCCACTGCCGCAGCGCTCCCAGCCCGAAGAGGCCCTCCCGGCATACCTGTCAACCATCCCGATTTGGCCAGGATTACCCCGTAATTTGACGTCGATTGACATCATAACCTGCCCCGCGCAGGGTAAAACCCTTCCACACATGCGCAGAAGCACTACGTCACTTGCATAGGGGCTGCGCAAGCGGCGTAGCACTTCCACGCATGCGTGGAAAGCGACCTGCGCACAAGCGATCTGCGCAGGTCCCGTTTTTCCGGAGTCACGGGTTGACAGGTATGCCTCCCGGCCACGCCACCGGTCAGCATTTCTGGGCCCTGTCCTCCCCTTCATAAGACTCTGGAGGCAGGGGTTTTTTGTGGGTGGTTTCAGTTGAATTGTTTTCTATTTTGATGTGGTGCTGATATTTTGCATTTTATAGATTGTTTTGCTTTATATTGTGATTTGTGTTATTGTATTTACTTGAAATGTTGTATTTATTATTGTATTTTGAACATTATATCTTGTATCTTATATGTAAACCCCTTGGGTTGCCCTGGGGTCATTTATATGTTGTTAGCCGCCCTGAGTCGGCCATGTGTTGAGTAGGGCGAGATATAAATTGAATAAACATAATCATAAACATTGTAGATGTGATGGGCACAGAGCTTGGCGGGTTAAGGAAGATGGTGGAGGACAGAGGTGCCTGGCAGGCAATGGTCCATAGGGTCACAAAGGGTCGGAATCGATTGTGCGACTGAACAACAAGATATACTTGTGCATATCTGGTTCTCCATGAAAACCTCAATTTCCATTAATGGTGGAAATATGAACTGCTATGAATGAGAGTAGATTATACAGCACTTTTAATTATGGGATATGGTAGACTAGATTTTACTTCTAGACAGAAGCACTTTACAACCATGGAAAGAACAGTAGGCCATGGCATTTGTAGTACCATAAAAAGTGGGAGAGGCAAAGGAAAGACAGACTTTAGCCAAGCCTTTGGCTGTATGGATTATGGAAAGCTATAGTTTGTTGTAAATGAATTGGAAGTGCTTCACCTTTGCCTAATTTATAGTCTGGATAAGAGGCTACTGGTGGGATAAAATAACAGAGAGCAAAGTATAGTTTCCCATTGTCAAAGTTACATACCTGTCAACCTTCCCAGATTGGCCGGGATTTTCCATTTTTTGGCACCGATTTTCGCCATTTCCTGCCCGGAGCTGCCGAAACCCCGGAATTTGGCAGTGGGGGGAAAGGCATTTCTGCGCATCCCTTCTGCGCAGCTCACTTCTAGACATGCGTAGAAGGCTTTTATGCATGCATAGAACCCTTCTACACATATGCAGAAGGGGATCATAGAAGCCTTCTACGCATGCGTAGAAGCAAGCTGTGCAGAACGGTTCTGCGCAAGTCGCTTTTACGCATGCGTAGAAGGCTTTTTCCGGAGCCGCGGTTGACAGGTATGCAAAGTTATCAGGGAAGGGTACAGTGGTACTTCAAGTTACAAATTTAATGTGTTCCAAGGCATTTTCCATGTTATGAAAAAAATTGTAACTCAAATTTCCCATAGGAATGCATTGAAAACCAAAAATCATAACTTGAAACATGGTTTCCCATAGGAATGCATTGAAAACCAATTAATCTGTTCTGGAAAAAATTGTAACTTGAGCCATTATTTTCAATTTATTTTCATTCGTATTATGAAAATTTTGTAACTTGAACCATTTATAACTCATGGTACCACTGTATTTCTGGGTGTTCAGTCTATATATAGAATATATGAGAAAAATGGATTAGATTCAGGTGCAAGAGGAGTAAAGATGGGTGGAAAAACAGCAACATTTAAAAATATGCAAATGATATGTTACTACTGAAAGAAAGCAGCAATAATTTGAAACAACTCCTGAGGATGGTTTTAAAAAGAATGTACAAAACCAGGATTACATCTGAACACTAAGAACTACCTAAGAGTTACATTACACTAAGGATACCAGTGAAGAAACTGAAACAGTAAAAGATTTTCTATACCTTGGTTCAATCATCAATCAAAATGGAGATTACAGCTAAGAAATCAAAAGATTAAAACTGAGAAGGGAAGCTGTGAAGGAACTAGGAAAGAGCCTCAAAAGTATGAATGTGTCTGGAACACTCATTTGGTAGATACTTGCAAAATAGTGTCATATGCGGAGTCAGGCTGTTGATACTATGCTATTAAGCATCTGGCTTCCAAAATCTGTTGGGAATGGTTTGCACTGAGAAACAAATATATTAGTAACAGAAAAAGGAAGACAGTTTACTAAACCAAACTAAAAGAGAAGTAAATTTGGAATTACTGGTAGAACTCTGAGTGGTCTGCTGTGTGTCAGCATGCATCCCAAAAACAGAAGAGTTGCCGGTTCTGCAGCATCTCATTAGGGCCAAAGCCTCAGACTTAGGAACAAAGTCTAAAAACATAAATTTCAGAGCCAAAGGCTGAGACATGGCAACCTTATAGGCAGCTCATGGGAGTTGTAGTTTACAACATCAATCTACCTACCCTTGCCATGTACAATATGGCCTTCTATGCTTGTTTCTAATTCTCTTATGCTTCCTTGAACTTTGATGCTCCTGGAACAGGAGTGCCCAAAACTATGGCCCACAGCCTAGATCTGTCCCTGATGTCAATTCATTCAGCCTGTGCCTGCCTTGTTGCTCCTGGGAGTGGAAGTAAAACACGCACATTTTACTTCCGCTTCCAAGAGCAACGAGGGCAGTGTGGGCCAAATGAATTGGTGTCAGGGGCCAGATACAGCCCATGGGCCATAGTTTGGCCACCCCTGTTTTAAGCAGAGAAAATGGCAGCTTAAAATCTATCTCATCCTGTTGCAAAACAAATTGCAAAGCATGTTTTACTTCTACTTCCAGTGGGAGGAACTGTAGCGAATATCTGCCGCAAGGCGGCGCTAGGTCCCGGAGGAGACTGATCAATGACAATACGAGGCAAGGAAGCAGGATCAGATCAGTGTTTATTGGGAAAATGCATACACCTTTTATAGACCAGAAGGCAAGGAGAAAACAACCGTCACCAATAAGTCAATCACAGTACCTGTTTACTCAGGTTAATTGGGGAAACTCTTCAGGGGAAGTTAATTAGCAGGGGTAAACGTGGGATGAGGGGGACTATTGTTTAGGGCTTAGACAGGGGTAAACATATTCACCGTTTGCACCGGAGATTTCCTTAACCAGGAAATACCAAGAGGTAATTGAGGTCTGCAAGATGCTTATTCGGCAGAGTCGTCGATCAGGCTAGAAGCAGCCGAATTAATCCCTATCATTAATTCACCCCCCTTATGCCCTGACAAGGGCCAGAGGCCAGGAGTTTGCCCGCTGGTTTAACCTCTGCCAGAGACCACTGGTGCCCAACCGGGCACGGGGAATCTTCACCTCCCCTTACTTTTTTATATTAAGAGCCTGACTGGCGACTCTGCGCAAAAGCGGCACCAGCTGTTGGTCGGGAATGACGTCACGGGGTTTCCTTCTTCTGCGGCATTTCGAGATCAGCGAGGGAATACATTGAGCAAGACAGCAAACTGTAATGCCTAGTATAACTACCACCACCACCACTTTGATTACCGTTTGAAGCCACCCCCATGGAATCCACGACCACATCCATTTCCATAGTGAGCTCCACCAAGCCCCCCATGCAGAGCCCTCTGTGATGCCAGCCACTATGGCGTGAAGATCCGTGAGCTGGCTTTGAATCTTACGAGAGTTGTCCGTAAGGTTAAAGCAGCACATACCGTGAAAAGACTCGCAGCCCAAGTGGTGCAACAATAGGAGGTAGTCGATAGCCGCTCGATTATCGAGAATGGCATGGTGAAGTTCCGCCTGCTCCTGATTGAGGAGCGCTATCGCTGAGGAGGTATGGTTGATGGCCTTTGCTAGACCGCAAGCCAAACGACCAATCCTTTTTGCGTTGCCGACGGCTAAGCCTGGCACGCCAAAGATGCTGACTGCCAAGGAGAGATACTCGGCAGGTCTCATTACCCTAAAGCTGCTTTCACATGAGCTGTCTAACATAGTGGTGCGAGTGTGCCGTATGAGTGAGGAAACATTGGAAACATTAGGGCTTGGGGCAATCATATCCTTAGTGGGGAGCAAGAGTGTCAACCGACTTATACAACATATTGAGTCTGTAATATTAGCAGGAATGTAGTTAAACGTATACTGGTTACAAGTGAAAAACCATCCAGATGGTAGGGTGATATGTGCATATGCTGTGCCACGCGGCACTGGGTTACTGCAAGTCCAATTGCCGCTGCCTACATCGAGGCATCGGCGCCGGGTTCGGCCAAGTCCGGAGCAACCGTAGATTCGGCCACAGGTAGAGTTCGGGCTGACCGCCACTCGAGGAGTGTGGAGAGTAGCCGCATCAGCCGGTAAAGTCATGGTTAGCCGCATCTCCCAACGAGCATATTCCGAGGAAGCTGTTGGGATGTACGGGCTGAAGAATCGCTTCACCAGCCAGTCCCCGTCCCGGGGGTGTGCGCCTGGAGAATGGCACACCGGGATAAGGCAGGTGCTGAGGATCGAGGCAGAGCCGACGTCCTGCCTGAGGCAAAAATCGGACTGGTTGACAAGGGTAGCCAACCTTTCCCAAATGTTGTACTGCATCCGGGCAGAGAGGTCTCCGCCTGGCATTAAATCGCTGGCCTCCAGTGAGGCGGCCTGAGCGCCTCCCCCGAAAAGCAGGGAGAGCGCCAGGATGATGGTGAAGATCGCTGAATTGACATTAATCTGGGCGAAGACTGCTGCAACGAAGTTCTCCGGTGTTGGCTCCTTCTCCTCGCGTTGGAGGGTGCCCTGGGCCTCACTGCAAAGGGACTTGACCATCCCCCAGGTTATCCTCGGTGCTGGGGTCCGCGGCCGCCGCTTCTCCCGGTGGGTCTCCTCGGTCAGGGTGAGGTCCTCCATCTCCGGGATCGGACTCGGGTCGGTCTGGGTCCACGCCATGAGGTTCCAAATGAGGCTTGACGCACCGAGCCGGGATCCAAACGACACCTGTAGGAGACATAACTGCAGCATACCCTCTTCCCCAGGTTATGAGCAGCACCGGGCCCCTCCAAGAAGGGTCTGGTGGCACTCGGTACCGGACCATAGGTCGCGGGAGAGCTTCCGAACGGCGGAAATGCTTCTCCTGCGGCGTACAATCCGAAAAAACATTAAGGTGATTGTATGTAAACAATACCTTATTCAAGCAAAACTGTGCCTGTCCCTGTGATTTGGGGAGCGCTGGTGGTTCCCCCCTTTCTGTTTGTTTGTCAATATAGGACTTTAGCGTCCGATTGACCCGCTCTACAATCGCTTGCCCTTGCGGGTTGTAGGGAATGCCAAATGTATGTTTGATGTCCCAAGTGGCCATGAAGGCGGCCAGCTGCCTAGAGCAGTAGGACGGGGCGTTATCCGTTTTCACGTGCCGCGGCTTGCCCATCGCCGCGATGCAGGAAAGGAGGTGCTGCTCCACGTGGGAGGCAGTCTCCCCTTTCTGCGCCGTGGCCCAAACGAACTGAGAAAAAGTGTCTATGCAGACATGCATGTACTGCCATCTGCCAAACTGCGGCACATGCGTGACATCCATCTGCCACACCTGATTAGCTTCTGTCCCTCGTGGGTTAACCCCCCACGAGGGCCCCCCCGGTGCCCCTGCACAATGCTGGCAAGAGCGGACTATACCTTGGGCTTGGGAAAGTGGCAGATTGAACTGTCTTGCGAGAGCTTTGGCATTTTGGTGAAAAAAGGCATGACTTTGGATTGGAGTAGTAAAAACTCCCAAAACTGAACGTTGCTGAATTTCCTTTGCAGCCGCGTCCGCTCTGCTATTGCCCGCAGAAATCGGACCCGGTAGGTCTTGGTGACTTCGGATGTGGGCAATATAGAACGGCTCCGTGCGGTTTCGCAAATGAAATTGAGCGGTGAGAAACAGACTAAGCAAATTTTTGTCTATCGCGGGAGTGATGTAAGCTCCCGGTAGACTGTGAAGTAAATTTTTAACATACAGACTGTCAGTTATGATGTTTAAACGTTCTTTGGTGAAGGTGCGCAAGGCAAGGTTCACGGCTGCCAACTCTGCCCGCTGCGCGGACTTTTGTGGAAGAGTTAGCAGCGTGTGCCAAGCTTCGCCCTCCTGCCAGGTCAGGACACCATATGTGCGTCCCCCATTGGTAAAAACTGTCTTAGCCCCCTGGAGTGGGACCAGCGAAAGCAATTCGAACAAGCTGACTGTTCCTGTCTGAAGTGAGACGAGTCTGGGGTCTTTGGGCAGGTGGTACGCTAAACTTCCAGTGAAACCCTCCAAAGCTATCGGAAGCGAGTCACCCAACTGCATTAACTGGTGAATTTGTTCCTTGGTGAACGGGACTACAATTTTGGCCAAATCACTTCCTGAAATGTCCCTAGCTCTCAGCCTGCCGTGGTAAATCACCGCGGAAACCAGTTCTTGGGGCGGAACGATGTTCCGTGAAGATGTGTTAGGCAAGTAAACCCACTCCACAATTTTCGCTCCCTTCTCTGAGTCTACGCCTAGCGCCCCAGTGAACATGGATCCTGACCGTACGATGTACAGATTCAGGATCGGGGCATATGGCCCCTGGGCGATTCTATCCACCCACCTCTGGCTGAGAACCTGGTTCACTTTCTCGATCGCCAAATGCGCGTCTCGAGAGATTTTTATCCGGTCTGCCGGCTGCTTACCTAAAGTTAGCAGCGAGAAGAGCGGTTTTAGAAGATCCGTATCCAATCGGAAATACGGTCTGGCCCAATTAATATTTCCCAAAACTTGCTGTAACTCTACGAGGGTAATTGAATCCTGTAAATTTATCTGAGGCAAAACTGGTGCGGCAAAAGAACGGAGAAGCCGATGACCCAAGTATGAGAAGGGCTCGGTCTTCTGCACCTTTTCCGGGGCAATGAGTAAACCTTGGTCCCCCAGGCTGGCCTGGAGGTCTGAAAACACTTCGCTGCCAAGTTGCGGCAACGCTACTAAAATATCATCCATAAAGTGACAAACAATAGCTTTAGGGTAAAGGCTTCGGAACTTTGCCAGTGCATCGTGAACATATATTTGGCACAGAGTGGGCGAATTGAGCATGCCCTGTGGCAAATATTTCCACGCGTAACGCTGCGTGGGCTCGCTGTGGTTCACAACCGGCACCGTAAAGGCGAACCTTTCCCGGTCCCTGGGGTCTAAGGGGATAGTATAAAAGCAATCCTTGAGATCTACGACTAGAATCTCCCACCCCTCGGGAATCATATTAGGATTTGGGATGCCGCATTGGAGCGGACCCATCGGCTGAATGCATTTATTGATCTCTCTGAGATCGTGGAGGAGTCGCCACTTCCCCGACTTTTTCTTAATAACAAAAATTGGCGAATTCCAAGGACTTGTGGACTGTTCTATATGTCCTGCGTCTAGCTGTTCTTTCACTAGCTGCTTGAGAGCAACCAATTTCTCTCCCACTACCGGCCATTGTTCTACCCAGACCGGAGTATCGGTGAGCCATTTAAGTGGCAACGCCATTACCCGAAGGTAAGGGTGGCACCGTACTGCTGTAGAATGTCTCGCCCCCAAAGATTGACGTGCACGTCAAGAATGTGCGGCCGAATTACCGCCGTGCCGTCAGCCCTTGGGATTGTGACTTCTACCCACTCTCGGCTTCTAAACGCTTCCTGGACTCCGCCTACCCCCCACACATTGGAGACCGGCTCAATGGCCCACTCCTTCGGCCACTGGCTTCTGCTTATCACGGTCACATCCGCTCCGGTATCGAGTAACCCTGAGAACGCTCTTTTGTTCAAAAATACCTCGATAACGGGGCACTGCTTCCACTCAATGTTGGTCTCCACTGTCGCTAAGACCTGGTATCCTTGCACTGCCTCACTCGCGCTCAAGCGGTCTGCTGAACCGGACTCTGAGCTGTCACTGAACCTTCTCTGGCTGTCTGCTGGCGAGTGACAAGGAACCATGATCAGTTGCGCTAGGGTGTCTCCCTTGTGGATTGTTTGGGGCAGGTGTGTCCAAAGCTGGACCTGGAAAACGCCTGAAAAATTCGAGTCAATGACTCCTGGAATTATGAAAATTCCACGTGCTCCAGCTACACTACGGGGCAAAACTAAACCTATAAAGCCTCTGGGTAGGGGTCCCATGTACTGAGAATCGACTAGATAGACTGTGCCCGGCAGATCGCATGTAACGTCCGCCTGGCAAGCCAATTCTAGCCCTGTGCTACCCTTGGGGCTGGCCTGTGCCCTAGCAGTGCCTGGAATGTGCTTGGGACCTAGTCTGATTCAGGGGAGTTCTGGATCTGGGTGAAGGAAGCCTCTGTTTGGACTGGGGCCAGAGACATGCCCGGATTCCGGTTTCCCGAACTCGGACAAAACCTGGCCCAATGATAGCCTTTCTTGCACTTCGGGCAGGGGGTGTTCGGAGCCTTGGGACGGCCGGACTTTTGTCCGCCTCCCTTGGATCGGCACTCCCTAGCGAAGTGTCCGACCTTGCCACAGGAGTGGCATGCCCCTTTGGTCTTGCCATTACTCTGAGGTCTTTTCCCCCCCTGCACCGCTGCCGCTAGCAGACCCATCTTGTAAGAGTCTGTGCCAACGTCGGAACATGCTCTGATCATGTCCGTTAGGGTCAAATCAGGGCGATTGCCCATGGACTGCAAGA
The DNA here is from genome assembly GCA_035047345.1 of Bradypodion ventrale. Classification (NCBI taxonomy): domain Eukaryota; kingdom Metazoa; phylum Chordata; class Lepidosauria; order Squamata; family Chamaeleonidae; genus Bradypodion; species Bradypodion ventrale. Next base: position 63,296,734 of record JAWDJE010000001.1, on the reverse strand, counting down.
TTTTACGGCAGTCCAGGTTGGCGTTGTCCTTTGCTAGCTTGATCATGAGCTCTTCCTGGGCTTGTTCATTCTCAATCTGCCTGCTAATTGCTTCTTCCAGGCGATTGATGAAGTCCATGTAGGGCTCCTGGGCTCCCTGCTTAATAGCGGTGTAATTTTTTGCCGTTTTGCCAGATGCTGGAACCTTGAAGTATGCCCTATAGGCAGCCTCGGCTGACATTTCTAGGGTGGCGAGAGGCAAGTTAATTTGAGCGTTGATGGGCTCATAGTTACCAGAGCCATACAGTTGCTCCGGAAGCACCGCGCCTCCCATCCTGGCAGCCCGAGTTTGAGCCTCTAGGCGAAACTCGCTGTCCCAGATCATGTACTGGCTAGGGGTTAGCATCATCCTCATGACGGCTTTCCAATCATGAGGAATCCACATGGTGGTTTCGCACACTTGCCGAAGCGTGCCCCTCGTGAAACGACTTTGGAGCCCTGTCTCTGAGATTGCTTTCCGTAAAGCCATGAGAAGCTTGTACGGGACTGGGGAGTGTACTACCTGCTGTGCGCCCGTGAGCGCGTCCATCTCCATGCGGATTGGACAAATCTGTCTAAGTTCAGCTAGCTGTTCTGCTGACAATTCCCCCTTCTTTAGCTCTATCTCAGCTGTGCGCTGAAGGGCACTCTTCGCGACTGGGGAACCCGGAACTGTCAGAGAAGCGCCTGCGCTTCTCATTCCTTGCGTTCCTCCGGTGACGTCTGCAGCTGTCACCGCGGGAAGGCTCCCTACGCTACTCTGCTGATAGCTAATTGACGGATAGAGTGCCGTGGGCGCAGTCGGTTCGACTGACTTGCCTGATGGCTCGACTAACGGGGGTTCTTTGGCCTCTATCCGGACTGGTTCGATCTGCTCTAAGAGTCTCCTACACTTTCTCCATGTACCAACTATCCCTCCTGGAGCTTTCGGGGGTTGCTGAATGCAGTCTCCTATCTGATCCCAGAGCTTCAGGGTTAACGTGCCTACTTCTGGGTAAAGTAGGCAGTGTTCCCCGAGGTACGTCAAAAGTCTCGCTAATTCCCTGCTGTGAAATCGTAATTTAAATACCCTGGCCAGGATTTTAAACTCTTCCTCTCGAGTTCTTTGGCTAGCGGACGGACTTGGTCTATGAGAACAAGTCCCCATATTACCTGCAGTTGGGTCTCCGGAAGATTCCTCCTCGGGACGAGTCGACGCGTCTTGTCAGGCAATAGGTTCGGGCGTCTAGTGTCTGGGGTAGACCTCGGAGCGTGGACCTTCCGCCACGGGCCCTTCTAATGGCCTCTGCGATGTCAGGGGCTCACAGCCTGCCCTGAGCGGAACGCGTTTCCCTCTATGGCAACCTCCTCGAAAGCGGGAGCAAGCTGTAGGAATGTCTCTCTGGAATGCCTCACCGCAGGCCACTTCTCTGATCGGCTGGCTGCCGGTCGGAGCGCCGCGCTGTCCTCCGGGATGACAGGTTGCGGTTCTAGCGCAGAACCGAACCGCGTGGCTCGTTACTCACGAGTAGACCTCTCCGGGGTCTCTTACTCACGAGTAGAATCACGTCTCGGGGTCACCAGATGTAGCGAATATCTGCCGCAAGGCGGCGCTAGTTCCCGAAGGAGACTGATCAATGACAATACGAGGCAAGGAAGCAGGATCAGATCAGTGTTTATTGGGAAAATGCATACACCTTTTATAGACCAGAAGGCAAGGAGAAAACAACCGTCACCAATAAGTCAATCACAGTACCTGTTTACTCAGGTTAATTGGGGAAACTCTTCAGGGGAAGTTAATTAGCAGGGGTAAACGTGGGATGAGGGGGACTATTGTTTAGGGCTTAGACAGGGGTAAACATATTCACTGTTTGCACCAGAGATTTCCTTAACCGGGAGATGAGTGATTATTCCATGAGGTAATTGAGGTCTGCGAGATGCTTATTCGGCAGAGTCGTCGATCAGGCTAGAAGCAGCCGAATTAATCCCTATCATTAATTCACCCCCCTTATGCCCTGACAAGGGCCAGAGGCCAGGAGTTTGCCCGCTGGTTTAACCTCTGCCAGAGACCACTGGTGCCCAACCGGGCACGGGGAATCTTCAAGGAACCACATGACCTGCCCACTGAACCACGTGACTGGCCCATGGCCTGAAAAGTTTGGGCACCCCTGCTTTAAAGCTAAATCCAACTTTTAAAAATTTATATCCATATGCAAACATGGGTCTATTTGGTGCAGCGATTGACTTGAAACCATAGTCACTGAAATGGCCAGAACTAACTTTGTTATTACCTACAGATTGGGACCCTAACCTGACAAATAGGGAAAAGAACACAGTGAATTGTACTTTCCCAGCATGGTTTAGCGTCTTTTGAAATGCAGATTTTTCTCTCTCTCTCCATTTTTTAAAGACTGCCAGATTTTCACAGGCCAAAATGTAAAGCAGGGCTGTACTCTAGTGAGTAAATGATGTAATTACGCCCACTGGTTATGAGGCACAGCTTTTATCAGCAAGACTCGAGTGGCAGAAGGGTGGTGTGGACTCCGTCCAGGAGGTGTGTCATGATGACATACCTGCTGGGCCAATCACAAAGCAGAAAGATCATCACATTTGTACACATCATAAAAGGAGAGAAACTGCTTCAAGGCACTGAGAGAGAAAAAGAAATGAAATTGTATCTGTGTTGACCGGCAAAGAGAGTTCTGAACTTGCAACTTAGTTTGAGATTGAGAAACCTCCTCCTACTTGGCATAGGCCGCAGGATTGAAAAAGATCAGTATACGTCCCAATCCCAAAAAAGGGCAATGCCAAAGAATGTTCAAATTATCGAACAATCGCGCTCATCCCACACGCCAGTAAAGTGATGCTCAAGATAATACAGGATAGACTTCAGCAGCATGTGGAAAGAGAATTACCAGAGGTGCAGGCAGGTTTCAGAAGAGGCAGGGGGACTAGAGACCACATCGCCAACATACGATGGATCATGGAGAAAACAAAGGAATACCAGAAACAAGTATACTTTTGTTTTATTGACTACACTAAGGCATTTGACTGTGTGGACCACAACAAGATGTGGCAAGTAATTAAAGAGATGGGAATACCAGAGCACCTCATATGCCTCCTGAGAAATCTGTACATGAACCAAGAAGCAACAGTTAGGACAGAACATGGAGTGACAGAGTAGTTTGGAATAGGAAAAGGAGTATGACAAGGCTGCATTTTGTCACCATGCTTATTCAACCTATACACAGAGCACATAATGCGCAGTGCAGGGATGGAGGAATCACAATATGGGATTAAAATCGCTGGGAGAAACATCAACAATCTGAGATATGCAGACGATACCACCCTAATGGCAGAAAGTGAGGAAGACCTAAAGAATCTCTTGATTGGGCTGAAGGAGGAGAGTGCAAAAGCTGGTTTGAGACTAAATATCAAGAAAACCAAGATAATGGCAACAGGCCCAATCAGTTCCTGGAAGATAGATGGGGAAGAAGTAGAAGCAGTGACAGATTTTACTTTCTTAGGATCAAAGATCACTGCAGATGGGGATTGCAGCCATGAAATAAAAAGGCGACTGATTCTTGGGAGACAAGCGATGAGAAACCTGGGGAACATAGTGAAAAGCAGAGACATCACACTGAAAACAAAAATTAGAATAGTCAAAGCAATGGTTTTCCCAGTAGTAATGTATGGATGTGAGAGCTGGACAATTAGGAAGGCTGAACGCAGAAGAATAGATGCCTTTGAAATGTGGTGTTGGAGGAGGGTTTTGAGAGTGCCCTGGACAGCGAGGAGAACAAATAGGTCAATCCTAGAAGAAATTAACCCGGATTGCTCACTGGAAGGTCAAATAGTAAAGATGAAGCTAAAATACTTTGGACATCAAATGAGAAGGGAGGATTCACTTGAGAAGGCACTGATGTTGGGAAAGGTGGAAGGCAAAAGAAGAAGGGGGAGGCCAAGGATGAGATGGCTAGATGGCATTGTAGACACAATGGGCACAGAGCTGGGAGGGCTGAGGGGGATGGTGGAGGACAGAGGCGCCTGGAGAGCAATGGTCCATAGGGTCGCAAAGGGTCGGAACCGACTGTGCGACTGAACAACAACACTTGGCATAAAAGTTCTGGCCTTTTCTGCTAACAATCCTGCTGCCTTATCCCTTTTCTTCCTTCTTGCCTTTCAAAAACCTCTGAGGCTGAAGGGTCTTGACATGAAATCATTGGATGAATTTTCCCTAAGAGCTTCCCAATCACACCTAAGCCTCTTGCTCTTTCTTTCTCTCCTAAACATCAATATTATGCAACCAAAAATATTGTTTTTAACTTAAGAAAAAAAATCACACAATTTAACTCAGGAGTTCTTAACCTTTTTAAGACAGAGGCTGGATCATGCTCCCACAGGCAGCTACGAGGGCCGTACGGCCATTTTGCCCTTCCTCCACCACATGGCACTTCCTGGTGTGGTGGAGGCAGTGGGGGGGGGCACATGAAATGGTGCTGTGGGCCACATCCAGCCCATGGGCCGCAGGTTGAGAATCCTTGTTTTAACTGAAGGAAATAACACATTTGATCAGCACCCTATGGCAACTCTTAAGCGGTTGTGACTTTTCATATTGTTTAGCCCACTGTTCAGAGCTCGGCAGGGACAGACTGATATGACTCATGTCTTTGCTAGAGAACACCAGCCCACTTCCAAATTGATTTCACCTGCACCTTTCTGACCCTTGTCAAGGGCCTTCTACTTTTTTGGTGCAGGTAGGATCCCTCTAGTTTGGATTGGTTTCAATGTGTGTGATTGATGGACCTGATCTAAAGTAAGCCTTCCAGCTTGAATTTTCCAATATTGTCAGGTGACTTAATAAGCAAGACATGTTCATATAGATATTGACAAATTAATCACTTCCTCTGCTTGGCAGAGGACAGGGGAAGTGAAAATAATTGACTGCATTTAGACTATGGATGATGTGCTATATCAGTTATTTAAAAACTGAGAAAAGCTTTCCTTTGCCTTGCCTAAAGGGATGGTTAAGAAACTGCCTGCAGTGAAAACCACAGAGGTGACTTTGATAAAGGTGAAAGATCTATCATGGGTCAATCCCACAGCTCCTTGAGGATAATTTCAATGTTAAAAGAGCCTAGTCTGTGTCCCCCTGATTAAATATTTACCCATGCCATCTGCCAGCTGTTCATGGCAAGATGAGACCTTAGCCAGTTTCCTGTGTTACTGAGCAAAAGGGAAGGCAGATTGAGCTTTAACAGGGGGCAAATGTTCAGATTTTATAAATGCTAAACCATTCAAAATAACTAGCCTGAACTTTTTTTTTTCCTTTGTGGGGATGGGAGTCAGCACATCGAACGAGTTCCTGAACCATTTTTGCAATGTTTTAAGGCAGGATTTCTCAACCTTTTTAAGCCGGGGGCTGAGTCACGCTCCCTCAGACAACTTCAGGGGCTGAATGGCCATTTTGCCCTTCCTACACCACATGGCACTTCCTGGTTTGGTGGAGACGGGGGGGGCATGAAATGGTGCCATGTGCCACATCTGGCCCATGGGCAGCAGGTTGAGAATCCCTGCTTTAAGGCTTTACAGCAGATTTAGGCAATTGAAATAATAAGAACAGCCTTGCTGGAACAGGCCACAGAAGCCCATCCAGTCCAGCATTCTGTCTCACACAGTGGCTCACCATTTCCTTCAGGGTATTCCCAGGGAGATGCCTTCAGCTGCTTAGGATTCCCTGGAAATGGCATTGAGAGATATCCTGACTATCTCTCCAACCCCGAGGTTGTCCTTAAATATCCATAATTATAGCCATTGATCCCCTTGTCCTCCATGAACTTGTCTAATCCTTTCTTAAAGCTGTCAAGACTGACAGCTGTCACCACTTCTTCTGGCAGGGAGTTCCATAGACCAGTAATCCTCTGGGTGAAAAAGTACTTTCTCTTATTTGTTTGAGAACTAGTACCCAAATGTTTCATGGAGTGCCCCCTAGTTCTAGTGTTGTGCAATAGAGAAAAGTTTTTCCTTATCTACTTTGTCCACACCATGCATGATTTTATAAACTTCAATCAGGTCATCTCTTAGACGCCGTCGTTCAAGAGTGAAAAGGCCCAACCGTTGCAGCCTCAGATGGTAAGGAAGGTGTTCCAGTCCCCTAATCATTCTGGTTGCCCTCCTCTGCACTTTCTCCAACTCCATAATATCTTTCTGGAGGTATGGCGACCAGAACTGTACACTGTACAGGTAAAATGACACTTGCTGACTTATTTTCTATACCATTCCTAAGCATTGAGTTTGCTTTTTTCACTGCTGAGGCACACTGAGTTGACACCTTCATTGAGTTGTCCACCAGGACACCAAGGTCCCTTCCTGGTTTGTCGCAGAGAGTTCAGACCCCATCAGTTTATAAATGTAATTGGGGTTTTTTGCCCCAACATGCATCACTCTGCACTTACTAATGTTGAAGCTCATTTGCCACTGTTTTGCCCACTCCCCCAGTGTCAAGAGGTCCCTCTGGAGCTCCTCACAATCTCTTACAGTTTTCACTACCCTGTATAATTTAGTGTCGTCAGCAAATTTGGCTACCTTGCTTTTTACTCCTACCTCTAGATCATTTATGAAGAGGTTGAAAAGCAGGGGTCCCAGTACTGAACCTTGGGGGACCCCACTCTTTACTTCCCTCCACTTGGAGAAGTGTCCATTTAGTGCTACCCTCTGTTTCCTGTCCCTTAGCCAGTTGCTGATCCAGGACAAGACCTGTCCCTTTATTCCATGACTGGCAAGTTTATTCAAGAGCCTTTGGTGTGGGACCTTGTCAAAAGCCTTCTGAAATTCATCATCCACTGCCACCATGGTTTTGTTCATTTTGCTCTAAACTTGCTAGCAAAGTTTTACAATGTGCAAAATCTGAGCTATCCAGCAGCTCAGGTTTAGCATAGATCTTTTTAATGTTGAACATTGCTGAGGTCTTGCAAGGTAGAATAACCTGTCAATCATGTTTCAAAGCATGGGAGATATCAGTCTCAGAACAGAAAACCTTCATTTAGACTGGAGACTTTTAAAATCAGGTTCTACATAACAGAAATGGAAATACATAACAGAAATTGTTGGAAGACAGTTTGGCATTCGAAACAAATGCAGTAGATTTTATTTATTTATTTTTATTAATTAATTACATTTTTATACTGCCCATCTAGAATATTTCCCACTCTGGGTGGTGTACAGACCAATAAACCACAACAGCAAAATAAAAACAAACAATAAAATAAATATTTAATGTCATCTGAGGGCAAGCAAGTTCAAAAGTGATCAACTAACTTATTGTCACAGGAGTGGCATTCTTTAAGGCTTCCTTGAAGAGTAAAGTTTTAAGCTTTTTTTAAAAAAAATGCCCAGGGATGGGTCCTGGTGCAGCTTAAAAGGTAGTGAATTCCAAAGCAATGGTGCCACCACCAAGAAGGCTCTATTTCTAGTCATAGACTCTCTAGCCATCCTTGAGGTTGGCACCTGGAGCTGCACAGATTGCGATGAGTGGGTGATGCGGGGAGTTGTTCTGAGGGAGAGAGACACTCCAACAGATAATAACATCCCAAATCATATAAGGCAGTGATGGCGAACCTTTTAGAGATTGAGTGCCCAAACTGCAAACCAAAACCCACTTATTTATTGCAAAGTGCCAACATAGCAACAGGAGGAGGAAAGAAATGCTCCAATTGGGCTGCTGGTCAGGGGGAGGATGAACTCTGTGCTGGGGGGAAGGAGGAAGTGCTTCCATTGGGCTGCTGGGCAGAGGTGTGGGGTGAACTCTGTGCTGGGGTGACTGCATGGGTGCCCACAGAGAGCCAAGCTTGCATCTTCGGAGACTGGAGCTGAAAGCTGATTGAGAGAGACGTGGCCACAAACCAGATCTCATTATTATTTCAGTCATAACTGAGGCTGCAAATCAAACCACAGCAGAACCAAACTGCTTTGATTCAGCTTTCCAATATGGTCATTGTTGTGTCTAGAATATTATACCTTTAAGTAATATAACACTCGAATGAGGGGATATAATAACCACCAGCTGTAACAGTGTAACCTTCTGTATCAGGACGCGAGCTAGTGACCACTAGGGGTAATAGCGAGCGCCCAGCTCATATGGTTCCAATTCCCCAAACAACTTCAGCACGGGAAGATTCCCGCCACCACCTCACCTGGACAAGAACGGCGTGATGGGGAATGACGTCACGCAGATAGTAGCCAATGGGCTATCAAGGAGCCACATTCAAATGTATAGCCACAGTATATATTGAGCTGTTCATCCGCCATTACCACATGTTCCCCCGGACCATCATGCAATAAAGATGTGTTAAGCCAACCTTTCGGCTGTTCCTATTGTCTTGGTTCTCATACACTAAATTGGCGACGAAGGTGGGATAATGGATCCCCACGGAATCAAGACAACGCAGGCCGGTTTCAACATCAACAAACCGGAAGAATGGGAGCTCTTTGAGATGGACTTCCAAAGCGCACTGATGGTGTCCGACATCTCAGACGAGGGGAAGAAGAGGGCCATTCTCATCAGGATGCTTGGGTTCCCCGCCATGAAGGTATTGGTGGACCTGGTGTCTCCAAAGAAGGTGAACGAAGTGCCGGTCAAGCAGCTCCTGAAAGCGATGTGTCACCATTTCCAGCCCTCGGTTTCAATGTTTTCGGCTTGGGACGCGTTCTGGAAGAGAGTCCAGGCACCTGGTGAGTCCGTGGCCACCTTTGCAGCGGCCCTCCGGTTGGCTGCCGGCCCATGCAAGTGGGAGAACCTGGAAATCGCCCTCAGGGACCGCATGCTGTGCGGCTTGTGGGACGAGGAGGTTCAGCGAAAGCTGATGAACCAGGAGCTGCCCCCGACGCTGCAAGAGGTCGTGAAGGAGGCACAGGTGGCGGAAGCCACGAGGGCCGGGGTTAAGGGGTTCAGAGCAAGGCCCCCACAACCCGACAAGGCAGCGGGCTCGGTGCAAGCGGCCAGGCGAGCACCACACTCCTCCACGGAGAGCAGTGAGGACGAGGACATCCGGAAGGTGCGGAAGGATGGCCGGCGTTGCGACGGCTGCAGGGCGGCCCATGACCGCATCAAGTGCCCGTTCCGGAAGGCTGAGTGCCACAACTGCGGGCGCCGAGGCCACATAGCCAAGGTTTGCAGATGGCGGCGCAGAGACCAGAAAGGCTCAACAGACCGCTCACCAAAACACCAGGAAGGTGTCCGGCCCTCGAGGAAGCAGGACGGCGTGGGCCGCATCTCCGACGACAGCGATGACGACACTGTGGTCCAGAGCGTGTCCTTAGGACACCCACGTTATTTTGTTGAGGTACTGGTGCAAGGGGTCCCCGTTAAGATGGAGATAGACTCGGGTTCCTCATATTCAATCATTTCCCAGAGGGAGTTTTTGGGAATTTCCCCCAACGTGCGGCCCAAGCTCAAAGCACTGAGGTCTACGCTGCGGGACGTGCAGGGAAATAGCATTCCGGTGTTGGGGGTTGGCAAATTCAAGGTCCAATACAAGCAACACGCCGCGGAACTTCCCCTGGTTGTTCTCAAGGGGGGGAGTTGTTGCCTCCTCGGGACTCAATGGTTTAAGCCCCTGGGTTTGTTCATTGGGGGGGTGCATGCCGTTGGGACTGACCCAATACAGGGTGTATGTGACGCGCATCCCGAAGTGTTCAAGAAGGGACTCGGAAAATTCAAGGGGCCCCCAGTTGCGATCGACCTGGACCCGGAGGTCCGCCCAATAAGACTCAAACCACGCAGAGTGCCTTTTGCACTCAAGGACAAGATAGAGGCGGAACTGGACAAATTGGTGGGCCAGGGGATCCTTGTTCCTGTTGATTCCGCGGAGTGGGAAACTCCGATTGTAACAGCGCTGAAGGCCAACGGGGAGGTTCGAATATGCGCTGATTACAAATGTACCATTAATAAGGCATCCCCAGTGGGGGTGGGGCGGTTCTGTGCCACGTGTTGGAAAACGGGCGGGAGGCCCCGGTGGCATTCTACTCCAGGTCCCTGTCTAAGGCAGAGCGCAACTACGCACAGACAGACAGGGAGGCATTAGCGATAATTGCTGGGATGAAGAAGTTCCATGACTTCCAATATGGCTGCCCCTTTACCATCGTGACTGACCACAAGCCCCTGCTAGGCATTTTTACTGCAGACAAGCCCACGCCACAGATTCTGTCCCCTAGGATGCTCAGGTGGGCCATTTTTTTAAACGCATACTAGAACGCGCTGGTGTATCGCCCTGGAAAGGACATAAACCACGCGGACGCCCTGTCGAGGTCACCTCTCCCCCACACAAGCAGCCACGTGTGTGAGGTGGAACAAGACCACCAAGTGCTCATGATAGAGGTCCTAGATTCACCCCCCATAGTGCCCGCAGAGATCGCCAAGGCGACGGGCAAGGACAAGACGTTGGCCCTGGTCAGTTCTTGGGTGCAGAGAGGGTGGCCAACGTCCTCCCCGGCGGCGGAGTTCGCCCCATTTTTTAGGAAAAAGCTAGAACTGTCCTTGGAGAGGGGGTGCCTCCTGTGGGGCCAGCGGGTAATCGTCCCTGAAACCACGCAGAGTGCCTTTTGCACTCAAGGACAAGCTAGAGGTTGAACTGGACAAATTGGTGGGCCAGGTGATCCTTGTTCCTGTTGATTCCGCGGAGTGGGAAACTCCGATTGTAACAGCGCTGAAGGCCAACGGGGAGGTTCGAATATGCGCTGATTACAAATGTACCATTAATAAGGCGAAACGCCCAAATGCGTATCCGGTCCCGGTAGTCAGCCACCTGTTGGCCAGGTTACATGGGGGAAAGTGTTTTGCAAAGCTTGACCTGGCGCAGGCATACCAGCAGCTCTCGGTAACCCCAGCTGCAGCTGCTGCGCAGACGATAGTAACTCATAAGGGGGCGTTCCAGGTGACGCGCCTACAGTTTGGCGTGAACTCGGCGCCAGGCATCTTCCAATCGCTCGTGGAACGCCTCTTAAAGGGTCTGGAGGGGGTCTTACCATACTTTGATGACGTGTTTATAACGGGGGAGAGTGAGTCAGAATTGGCTGAGAGGCTAGACAAAGTACTGACGGTATTCGAAAAGGCGGGGTTGAGGCTGCGGAAAGACAAATGCGTCTTCTTCGCAAAAGAGGTTGAGTTCTTGGGTTTCTGGGTAACCCCTGCAGGCATCAAACCCTCCAAATCAAAGGTGGCCGCTGTTCAAAATGCTCCTCGCCCCACCTCCAAGCCCGAATTGCAGTCGTTCCTGGGGCTCTTAAACTTCTACCATTCCTTCCTGCCTAGGAAGGCATCGGTAGCAGAGCTGCTTCATAAGTTACTAAAAAAGGACGAGGCGTGGAAATGGGGCAAGAGCCAGTAGAGGGCATTCAATGAGCTGAAACAACTCTTATCCTCAGACGCCATATTAACCCATTTTGACCCCAAGAGACCAGTGGTTCTGATATGTGATGCATCCCCAGTGGGGGTGGGGCGGTTCTGTGCCACGTGTTGGAAAACGGGTGGGAGGCCCCGGTGGCATTCTACTCCAGGTCCCTGTCTAAGGCAGAGCGCAACTACGCACAGACAGACAGGGAGGCATTAGCGATAATTGCTGGGACGAAGAAGTTCCACGACTTCCTATATGGCCGCCCCTTTACCATCGTGACTGACCACAAGCCCCTGCTAGGCATTTTTACTGCAGACAAGCCCACGCCACAGATTCTGTCCCCTAGGATGCTCAGGTGGGCCATTTTTTAAGCGCATACTAGAACGCGCTGGTGTATCGCCCTGGAAAGGACATAAACCACGCGGATGCCCTGTCGAGGTCACCTCTCCCCCACACAAGCAGCCACGTGTGTGAGGTGGAACAAGACCACCAAGTGCTCATGATAGAGGTCCTAGATTCACCCCCCATAGTGCCCACAGAGATCGCCAAGGCGACGGGCAAGGACAAGACGTTGGCCCTGGTCAGTTCTTGGGTGCAGAGAGGGTGGCCAACGTCCTCCCCGGCGGCAGAGTTCGCCCCATTTTTTAGGAAAAAGCTAGAACTGTCCTTGGAGAGGGGGTGCCTCCTGTGGGGCCAGCGGGTAATCATCCCTGAATCCCTGAGAGCTAGGGTGCTTAAGCTGCTGCACGTCAGCCACCCTGGAATTGTCCGCTCCAAGGCACTGGCCAGGAGCTACTTCTGGTGGCCCCAGTTGGACGCTGATATCGAGCACATGGTGGGCACTTGCGAGAGTTGCCAAAGCTCCCGGCCCGAAGAGGCTCGACTTCCGCACAGGGAATGGGATGCGGCAAAGGGGCCGTGGTCCCGCGTGCACGTTGACTTTGCGGGCCCTTTCAGAGGATTGCTTTTTCTCCTCATAGTGGATGCTTACTCCAAGTGGTTGGAGGTTATCCCAGTTGCGAACACCTCCTCAGCCGCAACAATTAAACAATTGCGCAGGGTGTTCAGCTCTTTCGGTATACCCGACACCCTTGTTAGCGATAACGCTAGTTGTTTCACATCCGCCGAATTCAGGGCATTCACCGACATCAATGCCATCTGGCACATCCCCTCCGCGCCCTTCCACCCGGCAACGAATGGCCAGGTAGAACGCCTCGTGCGTACCACCAAAGATGCGCTTAGGCGCATGGTCCCCGGAGATTTAAACCTGCAGTTGTGTCAGTTTTTGCTGGGATATAGGGTGACCCCCCTAGCGTCAGGATACTTGCCCGCAGAGCTCCTAATGCGCAGAAAGCTGACTACGGTACTGACCAGGCTCGACCCTACGAGGGTGGAGGACACTGGGAGGAACATCAGGTTAGCGGGCACGAAGAGTTTTGAAATAGGCGCCCCGGTTCATTGCAGAAACTACGCTAGTGCAGGGCCAGCCTGGGTTCCGGGCGTAGTCATTGGGCAGACGGGTCCCGTGTCGTACTCCGGCACCGGGTCTCCGGAAACCAGAGCGCGGACAGTGCAGAACAGGATTCAACGTTAGGGTTCTCCCCCACCCGTTCAGCCCAAGGGGGAGGAGAGGGGGGCTAGTGGTCCCCACCAAGGGGGGAAGGGAATAAGTTTGTCCCCATAGATATCCTGAGGGATACCCCCACAGATACCCCAGTAGATGAATTTGAGTTTGAGTTACAAAACCGGGGGGGTTTGGAGTGGTTCCCCCACCCATCCAAGTGAGAAGCAGGGTTTTTCGTTAGCCCCCAGTGCCCCCGGTTTTCCCACAATGAAGTTTACCCCTACCCCGAAAGCTGCGGAACCGCGGCAAGTCGTTAACGAGTCTCCCTCTCCCATTGCAGGACAAGAGACCAGGGAACACAGAAGTGATAGCGCCCCCGGGACAAGCCAGCCAGCCTTGCGCCCAAAACGCGTTTGCAATAAACCATATTGGATGAGAGACTTCGTCTCATCCTAGGGGGGAGGGATGTTGTGTCTAGAATATTATACCTTTAAGTAATGTAACACTCGAATGAGTGGATATAATAACCACCAGCTGTAACACTGTAACCTTCTGTATCAGGACGCGAGCTAGTGACCACTAGGGGCAATAGCGAGCACCCAGCTCACATGGTTCCAATTCCCCAAACAACTACAGCGCGGGAAGATTCCCGCCACCACCTCACCTGGACAAGAAGGGCGTGACGGGGAATGACGTCACGCAGACAGTAGCCAATGGGCTATCGAGGAGCCACATTCAAATGTATAGCCACAGTATATATTGAGCTATTTATCTGCCATTACCACATGTTCCCCCGGACCATCATGCAATAAAGATGTGTTAAGCCAACCTTTCGGCTGTTCCTATTGTCTTGGTTCTCATACACTAAAGTCATATCCTTAGTCGAGTTGCATATCTCTGGGGGCCTTCCCAAGATGCTTAGGTGCCTGAGGCAAAGCACAAAATGCATGCCTTGTCTCATTCCTCATATGGAAGAATCAAACTGGCAGCTAAAATTCACTTCAATTTTGGCCACAGGACAAATTAGCCCATGGCTCTCCTTCACTCTTTCAGAGAGCCATGGGTTAATTTAGTGGGTGCCGCACACATGGTTTATCTTCCAAAATAAGGTAATAAATATTGGCAGGGAGCTGTCTCATTCTGCCTAACAGTAGGTCTGAAAATACTTAGATTTTTTTTAATATTTATCCATGCTGAAGTGCCCTGTATATGATTTTCCACCACCAGATTATGTGTACATGTTCCCATGTGTGCGTGCACACATACACACATGAACTGCTTAGAAGAAAAGAAAAACACTGATAACCCCATCATTGTCTTTTTATGATATCCAGGGCAGGGTGGGCTAGAAGAATATTGCTGATATATTCTAGCAATGTCTAAAACATTTTTATGGATTAAAGACTGTGAGGATGGCTGAAAAAAGGGAGCCTATTTGAATTTAGCAAGAGCTGTGCACAGGTTTTCCATTCTATACGCTGACAGAAAGGAAAAGTACATGCTTTAAAAATACACTTACAGCAGAAGTAAACCTGATGACAACTACCCGCAGGCTCCAAAGTTTCCACTCCACCCGAGTGAGAAATGTTTAGATCTGGTATTCTGGAAGAGAATGTTCATTTTACCTGCAGGTGGGTACCCATATTTGCACAAAGCTAATACCAGCATTTTGCAGCACAAGGAGTGGAAAACAAAATATTCCTGCAAACCATTCCTTCATCTGGAGGTGGACAGAGTGGTTTCCCATTTCCACTCTCTCAGTTAACACCACCACCATGAAAAACCTAAGACAAAAGATGTTTAAAAGCGTTATGCCCGGAGTCAGCTTCTCAACAGATGTGCAAGAACAAGCCTCACACTAGTGATTGTTAAAAGAGGATAGTAAGCAAATTGAGATTAGGATATCTACAACTAGAGTTTAAGAGAGTTTCTTTTTAACAATTGATTACTTACTGTCCCACCCACCCCACCCACCCCCAGTAAAAAAGCAACTGTCTTCAAAAGGCAGTCCTAGTAATTTGAAAGCAAGTCTTTGTGTTTCTAACTTCCTTTTTTGTATCTTTTTAAAAATATGAATGGTACACGTTGTCGACAAATGACATAAAAACATTCTCTTCCTGACCCCTCATCACAGTCACAAAACCCACAGCACATTATGTGATAGCAGCACAAGCCAGGGCTTAAACCACCTAGTGTTTCTCACTTCTCATTTAGTGAGGCCACACTACCATGATGATAAAAATAACCAAAACATTCAGTCACACCACAAAAAAGAAGTTATTCTCATTAAGCTGAGATCACAATCCAGTTCTGGTTCATTTGTTGTGGGCATCAGGGAGGAACTAATTATGAATGGCTAGTTCTTATTATTGTTATGTAGTGTCAAGTTGGAACCAACTTATAGTGACCCTTACAGGCTGCCAAAGTAAGAAATATATTTAAGGAAGGGTTTTATCATATCCAACTCCCAGTGAGTTTCCATGGCTGAGCAGGGATTTGAACACAGTTACTGAGTCCTAGTCTATCACTTTAACCACTACACCACACTGGGTATTGACTAGCTAGTAAGAATCCTAAATTAGTTACTACTAGCTGTCTTCATCATTGTCCTGTTCACATATGTGTTGGATCGGGGCCGCGAAGCGACGGTTGGGTCCCGGAGGAGACTGGTCAAGCAATGAGACACGAGGCAAGATGGAGCGAAGACCAGTGATTTAATGAGGCAAATCATCAGTATTTATCATATATAGGCTGCATGCAAAAGAACTGCGATCTGGCAGAATCCATATGCCATGTTTACATGAGTTAATTGGGAAACTCTTCAGGGGAGTTAATTAACTAACTTAATCAATGACAGGGGAACTCCATTGTTCCAAGCTATCTGGGGTAAACATGTGGCTGGTATTGGTTTTAGGATTTAAGGTAATCCGCAGATGCTAGATTACCCATTACATGACTAGCGAGTTAGTCATTAGCTTCCTATTGTCCGAGCTGCTTGTCAGGTCAGCTGTGGGTGAATTAAACCCTATCTAATATTCCGCTCCCCCAATTTCTTTCCCTTCAGGAACCCCTGGTAATGAGGTGATCACCCATCACCGGGGTTCTGTCAGGGCCAGTATGCCAATTGTGTGCACGGATACCACACATATGCACCAAGGACATACACTTCCTATGTGAAGGGAACTTGCAAGCAATTCATATCTTAATAATTGTCCCACTTTGATTGTGCAACTACATCCTCCAACAGTTGGTAGTTTTGTTGTATATTGGGAAATAGAGTCCAGCTATGGCACCTCCTGCAGCTTTCAGCATTTGGCTTTTCAGTTAGAGTTTAGTACAGGGAGGCATTCATTAACAACAATGAATGCTTGCTGGATACCAACAGGAGGAAATTCAAGACAATCACAGTGCTGAAACAGAACATTTGTTTATCACTTCACTACTCACTACCAGAACCTTACTCCTAGAAAATTCCAGGTACTTTGGTCAGCAAATAAAAGAAGAAGAGGTGAAAAATAGAGACTCAGACTGCTTGGAGACCTCACTATATCATTGGGCTACATCTAATGTTGTGCTGGCCACTTTAGTTGCAGGGAGTGTAGAGGGTGGGTTCAGAGAGACTGTACATTCTGAAATGTATCATAAAGTTGTGCATAACTGAGATAACTACTGTATAGCTGAAGAAGAGACCTGAATCCCAGAGCCTGTCCTTTGCGAAGGTACACCTTATCTTTCACATGGCTTATGTTTTAGCAGATTGTCCCAAGTACAGCAAATTTTTGTTCTCTCCCACATGGATCTCATAACCAGTTGATGAGGTGATGTCTGGCTGTATTTGTTAGAAATGGAAATATAACATGTTTTATTTCCTTCAAACTGAAACAACTGCAGCCAACCCATTGCTAGCTAAAGACATAATCTATGTGTGTGTGTGTGTGTTCTAGAAGCTAATCTTGTAGATGAGACCTCTAAATTCATGTGTGAAGCCCAGCAGTCAATTTCTCCTGCATGTCAGAGTTTTCTCCACCAAAGTTTCTCTTCATAAATATCCTCCTCTTCCTCCTCCTTCCATGTTTAGGTCAGACTTTAAACTTCCAAAATGAAACCATCTTTCAGTGAATTCATTCCACAGTTCCTTTCACCTGACCTAGTGTGAGAAAGATTAGCTGGCAAAACAATTTTGCTGTTGCCTGGAGTATGCCCGATTGTGGTTCAAAAATACCACAATCTTCAAGGAGGCTCTTTCTGTGTCATAGTCCCATGTTGGGAGCAAAATGCTAATTAACTTCTGAACTGCTCAGAGAGTGCACTAAGCACTATGGGGTGATATATAAGTATAAAGAAGCTACTTTGTACACCATTAAGATGAAACCTATGTTTACCTGGCCAATCATGAAATAAAAGCAAGGAAATTTGCAACATGTGGAATTAATACAAATGTCTTTTATCTCTTAAAATGGCACTGGACGATTGGTATATAAGTACAGAACACTGTGATAAATGATAGACTGACATGTGAACTGAAGTTAAAGAAGGGATTACAAAAAAGAAATTACTTTGAAGAGATTTAGGGAATATTTATTGAACAATGTGGCACTTGAACATACAAGATCTTGCACTTAGGTTTCAGTTAAGTTTAATCAGCTTGAATCACCTGTATTAGGTGGAAGTCAGAATACAGGGCTGTTTCATTGAGGTTTCCTGGGCCTAAGTTGGACACTTTTTGAAGTGTATTTATTCAGCGGACACACTGTCTAGTTGTGTATAATATCCAGCAGAGATGGAGAAAAAAGTTCAAATAAATAAATGGAGGAAAATTATTGGCTTTGAATTTATTTTTGCATGGTTTCATTAATGAATCATTGAGGGAAGTATTAATTTTCCAAATGGAAGGGCTTGTTTCCTGTTCTTGCTTTTCCCCCCTCTCTCTGAGTCCTTTCATGTGGTTCCCCCACCAGACAGACATTGCTGCTTTTGGCCTCCCTGGAGGTGGAGCAAGAAAGAGCTGCCCTGCCACCTACTGGCTGGCAGTGACAGTCACTTTTAATTAAGGACTTCCCCTTAGGACTTGAAATAATGCATTGCTTTCTTCTAGCTTCCACCTCTTGGGTATATCATGCTTCACCTTTTTGGTTCATGTTGTGTGAAATCTCTCGTAGTCTGGACCAAAGAATACAAGAGACTGCCAACCAGTTGTTATTACTTTGATGTAGACCCCAAAGTTGGCAACTTCATTGGTCAGATCATGAGCTGTCCATGGTCCTTACTCAGATCAGGCTGCCAGATCAGAAAAGGGGGTTAGCCTTTCTCCTGTGTAAAATAGAAAATAAATATGATGTAGATAAGAGAACATGGATGTATGTCTATATAGTACTTAAACAATAGTGTTGTGACACCTAAATAAGTTTTATTTGGAATACTCTTGAGAAGACTGCTGTAAATTTCAGTAGCTGCTCCCCCCCTTTACTTGGACTATAGGCTGCTCCTATATACTTTCCAGTGTCTTACACATAATAAGGATTCTACACTTTACTCATCAGAATCTTTGCCAAAAGATACAAGGAAAAGTCCTAGTCACAAAGGAAGAGAATCCATTTTATATATTCGTATGTTCAGGTCGGCACTTCTATTCCAGGTATATCATTCAGGTCCCCCATACCCACAGGGCATGCATTCAAAGACCTTCCATAGATACCTGAAACTGCAGAAAACAGTGAACCTCCATATTGAAGCACATATACCTTCGTGGTGTAAGAGGGGGAGGAATTCAAATGCCTCCATCATTCTACATGGGTGCTGATAAAATGCCTGTCTCCACTCCTTCTAAACACTCCCTCTAGTGGCCAGCTCTGTTAGTGTGTTATATAAATACATATATATTATGTATTTCAGGGATTTTTATTGACTATTTTTAGACATGCAGCTTACTGAAATTGTGGAAATGGAACCCACACCTAAGAGAGGGAGCAATCTGTATTTTACCAGCAATATACTTTTGCTGGTTGAAAATATGAATCTTTTTCTAAATTGTACTCCATTACTATTTTGAGGCTTGAAAGGAACATGGATATTTTATGCAAATAACGTGTTTTTTCTGTTTTTTTCTTTTAAAGAAAGTAGAAAGCAAAGCTAGCCAGTTTTCTTTCATTTGTAGACACTTTCCCATTTTTATTTTCTTTATATGAACATTGAAAACTCTCACAGCTTGTTTTTGTTGGCAATGGTGATGGGGTGGGGTGGGGTGGGATAGGGCTTTGAACAACTCCTCCACCCACCTACCCAAAAGTGCTAGTGCCTCAGTCTCATGGCTTGAGAAACATGGATAAGTTATCCCCCTCTATAATGATACCTTCTCCAAACTTTAAGCAAGATATTGTTGATATTTCTTAACATCCATACATTCATCTTTGTCTACCCATCAAAAATATAGGCAAGTGAAGCATTATGTCACCACATGGTATGACATCATGTGGGTTTGTGAATAGATTTAGTAAAAAAAATATGGCAGTTACTTGAATGTTTTGCTTCTGTAGCCACATCCAGAACATTAGAGTTTTCTACTTCAAACATGTGCATGTGTTGAGATTTCCCCAATCCTTAAGGTAAAGGTAAATGTTTCCCTTGCTCGAACGCCAGTCATATCCGACTCTAGAGTTCAGTGCTCATCTCTGTTTCAAAGCTGAAGAGCCAGCACTGTCTACTTCTGCAGACGTTTCCATGGTCATATGGCAGGCATGACTAGACACCAGAGTGCACAGAATGCTGTTTACCTTCTCACTGAAGTGGCCCCTATTTATCTACTTGCAATTTCTTGCTTTCGAACTGCTAGGTTGGCAGGAGCTGGGACAAAGATGGGAGCTCGGGAATCGAACTGCTAACCTCCCGCCTTCCAGTCACCGTCTTAGCCACTTGAGCCACTGCAGCCCTTTCCCCAATCCTTATACTTCAATTTGAAGCAAAAATAGGAGTGGTGTAAGAATTCACCTGAGCCCTGCTCAGATACAAACCCAAAGAGACAGAACACGTTAGGCCAAACCAGACTTCCTACCTCCACATGTGCCTAAAACACTCACAACTTGGATGCTTCAACAAGAAACCACTCTGTGGTCCACTGTTACTACCTCAAAATAAATAAATAAAATTAAAAATCCTTCTCTTTCTCCAGAGGACAGATATAGTCCTCTACATTTCCTCTTTAGCAAGAGCAGGACCAACACAGCAGGAATGTGATAACTCCCAATGCATTATCCTAGGTTTTAGTGGAATAGAGAAGAGGAAAGACAGAGGCTCCTTATAAGATAGACTCCTTATAAGATGGGAACGGGATATGTGCGCCAGCATTGGCAAGGGTATACCTGTGAGGAGAGAGCACAGAAAGCAAGCAGGGCAAGACTTGCCTTGCATTTAATTTCACTTGGGAACTTTTTTAAAATTCCCCTTGATTACAGGAAGACAGCCAGAGGGAAAGAACTGAATCAAATCAGAAGGGATATAGCCAATTCTAAATAATTACAAGTAGAGCATTTCAGCCCATAGCAACTCTCTTGAACTCTGGCAGATGGTGACAGGCAGATAAATAACTTGGATGTGTTCTCCTCTCTTCACTTTTCTAAATCTCTGTTTACATTGCGACTGCCAGGCTCATTTCCTCCATCTTCTAACTCAAGATTATTTCCTGCTTCTTCTTCATCCAATTAGAGAGGCTTCTAAGGGCTTCTGCATTTTAACTATGCATCCTTCTCTTCCTTTTGTGTATGAGAACCAAGACACAGGAGACAGCCACGGGCTGGTTTAACTCAGGTTTATTGCATGGTGGTCAGAGGGAACATGAGGTAATGGCGGAGGCAAGCTCTATATATATACAGTGGTAAACATTCGAATGTGGCTCCACGATAGCCGGTTGGCTATTGTCTGCGTGACATCATTTCTGGTCACGCCCTTCTTGTCCAGGTGTAGGTAGTGGCGGGAAACTCCGCGCTGTGGCTATTGATGAGTATGGACCAAGAGAGCTTGGACGCTCGCTGCTGCCCACTGGTGGTTATTAGCTCGCGTCCTAATACAGGGTTTAAGTGATACAGCTGACGACTATATTGTTACTAGTAGGAAGGGTTACATTGTTATCACATGAAGGAAAGGTTACACTATTAGAACACAACACTCCTCCCCCCTAGGATGAGACAAAGTCTCTCAGCCAAGATGGCTTATTTCGAACACGCTGGGGTCTCGGTGCGGGCTGCCCTGCCCCGGGTTTGCTACCTTCTCCTTGTCCCCTGGCTTCCTGTCCTGTAATTGGAGAGGGAGACTTGTTAGTGACTTGCCGCGGTTCTGCGGCTTTTATGGGAGGTGTGTGCTTTCTTTGGGACGAACCGGGGGCACTGGGGACTAACGAAAAACCCCTCTTCTCGCTTGGATGGGTGGGGGAACACTCCCAAAAACCCCCCCGGCTCGGTAACGCAAAATCAAATTCGGGGGCAGCAGTCGCAAACTCCTCACTCTCTTCCCCGGGATCGGATAGAGCTGGCGTATCAAAAGGATCTGAGTCGGGACCGCTGCTTTCCCCCCTTGCTTGGGACTGTTGCCCTTCGTTGTCTCCTCCTTGGGCTAAGCGGGTGGAGGAGAACCCTAACGCTGAGGCATTTTCCATGCCGTCCGTGGATTGCTTCCTGGGAACCCGGCTCCGGAGCTGATCTGCATGCCGCCTCCAGATTAGACCGGTGCTCGTTTCCACCCGATACGACACTGGTCCCGTCTGTTCTACAACTCTCCCTGGTACCCAGGCTGGCCCTGCGCTGGCGTAGTTCCTGCAATGCACAGGATCGCCGGCGGCGAAACCTTTCGACACCGCTACCCCTACGTTCTTCCCTTTGTCCTCGACCCTCGTGGGGTCTAATCTGGTCAGAATCGTGGTCAGCTTTCTCCGCATCAGCAGCTCTGCCGGCGAGTAACCGGATGCCAAGGGGGTCACCCTATACGCTAATAAAAACTGACAAACTTGGTGATTCAGGTCCCCCGAGCCCATGCGCCGCAGCGCATCCTTTGTTGTACGCACCAGCCGCTCCACTTGGCCATTCGTGGCCGGGTGAAACGGCGCGGATGTGACGTGCCGAATGGCGTTTGCTTCCGTGAATGCCCTGAACTCGGCGGACGTGAAACAACTAGCGTTATCGCTGACCAGAGTGTCGGGTAAACCGAACGTGGAAAAGACTCTCCTTAGATGGCTAATTGTAGTGGCGGAGGACGTGCTCTTTACCGGAATCACCTCCAGCCACTTGGAGTACGCATCCACTACCAGGAGAAAAAGGGTACCACGGAACGGGCCAGCAAAATCTATGTGCACTCTGGACCACGGCCCCCTTGCCGCGTCCCATTCCCTATGCGGGAGACGAGCCGCCTCCGGTCGGGAGCCCTGGCATGCCTCACAAGTGCCGATCATGTACTCTATGTCTGCGTCCAGCTGGGGCCACCAGAAGTAACTCCGCGCCAGCGCCTTGGAACGGACGATCCCCGGGTGGCTGACGTGCAACAGTTTGAGTACCCTCGGTCGCAGGGATGTAGGGACCACCACCCGTTGACCCCACAAAAGGCACCCCCTCTCTAGGGACAACTCTATTTTTTTCCGAAAAAATGGGTCGAATTCCGTACTTGGGGAGGACGCCGGCCACCCCTTCTGTACCCATGAGCTTACTTTCTCCAGCGTTCTATCCCTGCCAGTCGCCCTGGCAATGTCGGCTGGTACTATTGGGGGTGAATCTAAAACCTCTATTAACAATACCTGGTGGTCTCTCTCTACCCCTGCCTTTTGGTCACCCGACAAGGGCAGAGGAGACCGTGAGAGTGCGTCTGCATGGCTGATCTCCTTTCCGGGCCGGTATTCCAACTCATGTTGGTATGCGTTGAGGAAGATAGCCCACCTCAGCATTCTCGGGGACAGGATCTGTGGCGTGGGCTTATTTGCAGTGAAAATTCCTAACAGAGGCTTGTGATCGGTCACGATCATAAACGGGCGACCATACAGAAAATCGTGAAATTTTTTGGTCCCCGCTACTATCGCTAATGCTTCCCTGTCGGTCTGTGCGTAATTCCGCTCAGCTTGGGACAGGGACCTTGAATAAAACGCTATCGGGGCCTCCCTTCCGTCGTCCAACACGTGGCAAAGCACCGCCCCCACCCCCACCGGGGACGCGTCACAAACTAAGACCACTGGCCGTTTGGGGTCGAAGTGAGTTAGGATTGCCTCGGATGTTAGGAGTTGCTTTAACTCTTTGAAAGCCCTCTCTTGCTCGTCACCCCACAGCCATGTTTCCTCCTTTTTAAGCAACCGATGGAGCGGCTCGGCCACAGACGCCTTCCGTGGAAGGAAGGTATGGTAAAAGTTTAGGAGCCCCAGGAATGACTGTAGTTCGGTTTTGGATGTGGGGCAAGGGGCCTGCTTGATTGCGGCTACTTTGGATTTGGACGGCTTAATTCCCTCGGGTGTGACACGGAACCCTAAAAACTCAACCTCTGTTTCGAAAAAAACGCATTTGTCTTTTCTCAGTCGCAGCCCCGCTTTCTCGAACACAGTCAGTACTTTATCCAATCTCCTTGCCAGTTCGGCCTCACTCCCCCCTGTTATCAACACGTCATCAAAATAACACAACACTCCCTCCAGCCCCTTCAGGAGGCGTTCCACAATCGACTGAAAAAGGCCGGGTGCCGAGTTCACGCCGAACTGTAAACGCGACACCTGGAACGCCCCTTTATGTGTAACTATTGTTTGTGCCGCTGCCGTGGCGGGAGTTACAGGGAGTTGCTGGTAGGCTTGAGCTAAATCGAGCTTAGCGAAACATTTTCCCCCATTCAGCCTGGCCAGAAGGTGGCTAACCACCGGCACCGGGTATGCATTAGGGCGGATCGCCTTGTTAATTGTACACTTATAATCAGCGCAAATGCGCACCTCCCCGTTAGCCTTTAGTGCTGTAACAATTGGAGTTTCCCACTCCGCGGAATCAACAGGAACAAGAATCCCCTGGCCCACCAGCTTGTCCAGTTCCGCCTCTATTTTGTCCTTTAGTGCGAACGGCACCCTGCGTGGTTTGAGTCTTATCGGGCGGACCTCCGGGTCTAGGTCGAAGGCTACAGGGGGTCCCTTGAACTTTCCCAGTCCTTTTTTAAAAACGGCGGGGTGCGCGTCGCACACCGCTTGTATTGGATCCACCCCCACGGCATGCACTCCCCCTATGAACAAACCCAAAGGCTGAAACCACTGAGTCCCGAGGAGGCTGCAGTTTCCCCCTTTGAGAACAACTAGAGGAAGTTCCGCAGAATGTCTCTTAAAACGGACCCGAAATTCCCCGACCCCCAACACTGGGATGCTGTTCCCCTGCACGTCTCGTAGCGTGGACCTCAACGCTTTAAGTTTGGGCCGCACGTGGGGGTCGATTTTCAAGAACTCTCTCTGGGGAATTATAGAATATGAGGACCCCGAGTTAATTTCCATCCTAATAGGGGCCCCTTGGACTAGTACCTCGACGAAGTAATGGGGTTGTCCCGCGGACACGCTGAACACGGGGGCGTCGTCCTCGCTGTCGTCCGAGATGCGGCCCACGCCGTCCTGCTTCCGCGTGGTCCGGGCGCCATCTTTGGACCTCGCTGGACGGTCCGGTTTGGCCGAACGGTCTTGTGAATGCTTCCGGTCCTCTTTCCGCTTTCTGCACGCCTTGGCGATGTGCCCCCGACGGCCGCAGTTGTAACACTCGGCTTTTCTGAATGGGCACTTCGCGCGCTCATGGGCTGCTCCGCAACCATCGCAGCGGCGCCCGCCTTTTCGGACCTTCTGGACCTCCTCACCGTCGCTGCCTTCCGTAGACGACTTCGAGGTTCGTCGGGTTGCGTGTACCGACTGTCCGGACTTGCCGTGCACCGAATTTTCCGCTTTGCCGGCCCTAGGACGCCACTCACGCCACTGGTGCATTTCGTCTACCCCAGCATTCGTGGATTCCGCGGATTCCGCGGCCTCCACAACCTCTGCCAGCGTGGGTGGCGGCTCCTTGTTCATCAGGCTGCGCTGCACTTCCTTGTCCTTCAGGCCACACAGAACGCCGTCCCTTAGGGCCATCTCTAGGTTGTCCCATCTGCAGGGGGCGGCGGCTATTCTCATGGCTGTTACGAAGGCCTCAACCGACTCGTCCGGTGCTTGGACTCGCCTCCAAAACGCGCTCCGAGCGGGAAACATTGCCCTCGAGGGTCGGAACCGCTCACGCAGCAGTTTCATGATGTCCTCGGCTTTGAAGTCACTCATCTTCTTCGGTGCAATAATGCCCACCAGCGTTCGCTTGGTTTCTATCCCAAGCATTCGGGTGAGGATGGCCCTCTTCCTTTCCTCGTCGTCTTTGACTTTGAGTTCCACCAGTGCCGCCTGGAAATCCATCTCAAAAAGCTCCCAGTCTTGCGGTTTGATAATGTTGAAACCGCTCTGTGCCCTGGCTCCTTGGGGGTCCATTATCCCACCTTCGTCGCCAGTTTTGTGTATGAGAACCAAGACACAGGAGACAGCCACGGGCTGGTTTAACTCAGGTTTATTGCATGGTGGTCAGAGGGAACATGAGGTAATGGCGGAGGCAAGCTCTATATATATACAGTGGTAAACATTCGAATGTGGCTCCACGATAGCCGGTTGGCTATTGTCTGCGTGACATCATTTCTGGTCACGCCCTTCTTGTCCAGGTGTAGGTAGTGGCGGGAAACTCCGCGCTGTGGCTATTGATGAGTATGGACCAAGAGAGCTTGGACGCTCGCTGCTGCCCACTGGTGGTTATTAGCTCACGTCCTAATACAGGGTTTAAGTGATACAGCTGACGACTATATTGTTACTAGTAGGAAGGGTTACATTGTTATCACATGAAGGAAAGGTTACACTATTAGAACACAACACTTCCAAAATGGCTTTCCATTTTTAGCCAATGACTAGTTTTCAATGTGCTCATGAGTGTTCAGGGGCAAAACACTCAAACTACCAAATAGTCTTACCTAGATGATTGAGTATAAGATGAACAAGTAAAGCAGGGGTGCCCAAACTTTTTGGGCCGGGGCCTTGCCATCTGTTTTGCAACAGAATGAGATAGATTTTAAGCTGCCATTTTCTCTGCTTAAACCAGAGGTACCCAAACTATGGCCCATGGGCTAGATCCGGCCCCGATGCCAATTCATCCTGCCCATGCCACCCTCGTTGCTCCTAGAAGCGGAAGTAAAATGTGCCCATATGGGCATGTTTTGCTTCTGCTTCCAGGAGCGATGAGGGCAGTGTGGGCCGGATGAATTGGTGTTTGGGCCAGATCTGGCCCATGGGCCGTAGACTGGGCACCTATACAGTAAAGCATTGTAAAGTAGTCTGAATGTTTCCTTTGCAGTTGCTGTTATTGTAGCTCAAATTCCTCACATGAACTCAATTGCTGTTTTGGAAAGGATACAAAATTCACTGTTGGCCAAATGTTAGTTCAGTCAGTTGTGTTTGTTGTTAAGACTTAATTTTTTTGTTTGCTTGCTTCCACACAGTCTTGCAGGACTCTGACACTTTTCATTTGTTTCCCAGCCATCTGTGTTTGTTCTGGAAAAGGTCCTCCCTACTTCCATTTACATGCGGAGTCAGGCTTGCCCTCTTTGCCCCTGGCGGGCACATGACTTTCCCTGACTGCCATCTGAAGGAGCTGAGCCAAATATGCCAATTACAGGGCAAACGGGAAAACAACCAAGAGCATTTGAAAAAGAAGTGGCCAGACCCAGACAGGATAGCATCACTGACAGTGACAGTTTCCTATGGGACCAAATAAGGGGTTAAAGAGGTAATGAAGTTATGAGCATGCATTGACAGCAACAGCCACTCTTGCTTGATAGATGCTGGATGGACATGGACAAAAGTAGAATCATAAGTCGAAAAGCTACCTCATCAGTTAGGGATGGAGGGAATGCTCGTCCCATAAAAAGACAAGTGATGAGAGCAGGTAATGCTTGCATTGGGGTCAATGAACAGGTCTGGAGGAAAATATATAGGCTGAATATTTCAGTGTATGTTCAATATACAGTATTTGCTGATCATCCTGATCAAATCTGAAGTCTGACTTGTATTTTTGCAAATGAATACTTAAAAGAAACAACTCTCAGATAGCAGTACAAATGTAAATCTTAATCTGATTCAAGCCCTTGCAGTGAAATGGTAAAGGTAAAGGTCACCCTTGCTCGAAAGCCAGTCGTATCCAACTCTAGGGTTCAGTGCTCATCTCTTCCAGTCATCAAGTTCAGCATCTTAACCACTAAGCTACCGCAGTCCCGGCAGTGAAATATAGTCCATTAAAAAAAGTTCTCTTCAGTGCAAGCCACTGTAAGATGGCAGTCTTGCAGTGTTACTCTCAGAAAGAAATTCCACATTTTTTCAAGTTTATAAGTGTTATTTGTGTGTATGAATCTCTGTTTAATGTTCAGTACTGAAGGTATAATAAACAGTTGCCTTGTTTTAAAAGGAGGCACATTAGGTGAGTTTTTCTCTCTCTATGGGATCTATCAGCTTGCCCTGCTATCTTTATAGATTATGTGTTTAGTCTTAGTCAACAGAAAAGGTCCTGTTGGTGTTGTTTTTTTAACACAGACTGGAGTTTTAAACAATGTGTAGTTTGCCTAACATGAAAAACATTTGCTGTAAGGACATTTGGACCTAAATCCACTGGTGAGTCTTAACCAAGAGTAGACCTATTGAATCCAGGTCTATTCTTTGCATACCAAGTTCCAATTGATTTGATGGTCTAGTCTAAGTGTAACTTTCAACTGGATTTGAACCTTGATTTCTCATTTTCCCACCAGAGGCGATATATCTTGAAGGAACTGGAGAATCCTTGACATGTCATTTTACCATGCATGCTGAGATGCCTTATCTAAAGTTTCTGCAGTTATAATATTTCTCACACCTGTATATCATGGTAAACAGTCATAGACATTTACAGCTCTACAGAATTCAATGATAACAACTGTGGTTCGTGACAAAATCCAATAGCAGTAAAAGAGTAAATAAACTGAGAGGCCTGATAGATTGTTTTCAAATGCATATCCTTGCAAGGGACCCTGGATTTTACTCATGAATTAGAATTGTGTATCAGTTTACCTAAGAGACCACATCGCCCTAAGAACATCTGTCCGTCCAACCAGAGTGGACCGGAGGGGCTCCCTAGTTGTTCCATCATCTAGGAGAACTCACCTCTCTGGAACAAGAAAAAGGGCTTTTTCCGTGTCCACACTGGCCCTTTGGAATCTCCTGCCAGTAGAGCTATGGCTGCAGATGGAGCTGGCAAGGCAGGTATGGGGTCCTGAGGGCAATGTGGCTCCTACCCATTGGCTTTTTCCATAAGAGGCACCTTCTCTCTCCTGCATGGGGTGGGTGGGATTTTGATGGGGGTAGGGATTTTAACTATTTTTATTATGTGGGGTTTTAAATTATGTAAGCCGCCCTGAGTCGGGCTTGCCTGATTGGGCGGTGAACAAGCCAAAATTAAATTAAATTAAATTAAATTAATTGTTAAAAATTTAGCAGTATTTCCACATTTCTTTGTACATAGAAAGAAAAGAACCTGAGATGAAGTTGGGGGGACAGATCTGTGATAAACTTAAACAGATTCATCCATTAAGCCCAAGGCTTTGAGTGCTTCTCTCGAAAAGGCTTGTAGTAAACCCCTCTCCACACTTTTATAGCAGGCATAAAGAACATGAACCCCTTAATGGTGGCAATAGCTGCACCTACAGAATTCAGCTGTTGGAAATTTGGAGGGCAGGGAGACTTTTGTTCCAAATGTTCACCATAATGTGAGGGAAATGATGGATCCCTACCATGGATTGACCCATTATGGGTTGGGGTGCACAGCTCCTCTCTGATGCTTTTGGTACAGTAAATTATCTGAAAGAGGTGGCCAGGTTATTCTACTATGGTAATAATGTAGATCAGGGATGGTGAGCCTTTTAGAGACTGAGTGCCCAAACAGAGGGGTGGGGCAAACTCTGTGCTGGAAGGGGAGGAAGCACCCCCATTGGGCTGCTGGGCAGAGGGGTGGGGCGAACTCTGTGCTGTGATGACAGTGTGCGCGCCCACAGATAGAGTTCTGAGTGCCCCCTCTGGCATGCATGCCACAGGTTCACCACCAGTCTGGCCAGGTTATCCTGCTATGGTAATAGATTGGACCATACTGCCAACGACTCAGTGCCAAGCGTCAGGCAGTGGTTAACTAACCTGACAACCCTGAGTACTAGTGGCCTTGGCGAAATCCACAGGGAAGGGTGATGGTCCCCAAGTGGATTAAATCCCACTTGAATCCATCTTGATGGAGGACAGCAACTTCATCAATACTGGCCTGCGGCTGAGAAGGACCTTACATGCCAAAAGGGCTCAGGACCAGAAAGTGACCCATGGAGCTGGATCAGTGGTATGGGCATCATGCTGCGATGCGGAAGGCAGATGAAAGGTCATGGCATTATATTCATTGATCACCATGATGATTGCCAATATTTGCAATTGGATACAGCACAAGAAGAAGAAGAAGAAGAAGAAGTAATTATCTGACAGTGGCTGGCTGCGGTTCTCTGTATTATAGCTGAAAGCTATGATGCAGCATTAACTTTCAGTTAATATGGTCAAACAGAATGTGTCAGTCTCATCCATAAGATTAAGCACACTGAAGACCTGCCCAAACAATGGTCCTGCTGGTGCTGGCTGGTGCAGTGTAAAGCAGGTCACAGGAGTTGTGGGAAGAGCAATATGCCATTTGGTGCAATCCTACGGTCCAAAAGGCATTATCAACCTCAAGCGACTTTAGGCGCCTTCTGCTGTGGATTGAACACTTTCCCAATTCATCTGTGAAAGGCAAGGGAAGTGAACTGTTTTTATTGGAGCTGCTAGATTGCTGCTGATGTGCTGATTCATATAGATTAAATTAAAAAATATTTTATTAGCTTTTCTAAGTACTGCCAATTGAGAAACTGCCCAGAGCTGTGGTTTCCATAGACAATACACAGACAAGATGTCTCTGTCATTACAGAATATACCACTGAAAATTTATACAAAGCATTACTAATTTGATTAATTGGGCTATGGCCCAGAAGAAGCCCATGTTGTAGTATATTTCTTAGTCTTTAAAGTGTCACAGGGCTCTTTGTTATTTTGACCGAGCAGCATTTTGCACATGGTAAAGGTTTCCCTTGCTCGAAAGTTGTATCTGACTCTAGGGTTCAGTGTTCATCTCTGTTTCAATGCCAAAGAGCCAGCACTGTCTGCTTCTGCAGACGTTTCCGTGGTCATGTGGCAGGGATGACTAGACACCAGAGTGCACAGAACACTGTTTACCTTCCCACAGAAGTAGTCCCTATTTATCTACTTGCAATTTCTTGCTTTCAAACTGCTAGGTTGGCAGGAGCTGGGACAAAGACGGGAGCTCATTCCGTCCTGCTGGACCTGGGAATTGAACTGCTTACCTGCCGCCTTCCAGCCACACATGCTCTCCCCCTTTATAAAGAAAGTGTACCATTAGGCAGAGTGAGGAAACTGTCTTTAGTGACAGGTGTCTTTGCACACAGAGGTGGCAAAGCATTGGAAAGCAGAGCTGTTTGTGCCAGGCTCTCTGACATGCATCTCTTGCTGAACCTGCTACCTAGGAGAGGCTGTCCTGTCACCAGGGTTAAAGTGAGATTCAACTGCTGGTGCTTTCTGTGGATGTTGATTGAGGTGGAAGAATCATCTTGTCTCTTTCCTGAGGTAGCAGATTTTTTTCACTCTAGTCCATGACATGTAATATTATGTGCTAAAATATATCTAGTGAAAGGTTTAATCAGGGGTGCCCAAACCTTTCAGGCTGCAGGCCGGTCATGTGGCTCAGGGAACCAGTCACTATGGCCTTGGGGGATGGATCTGGCCCCTGAGGCCAATTCATCCGGCCCACAAAGCCCTCGCTGCTCCTGGAAGCAGAAGTAAAACTCGTCTATATGGGCGCGTTTTACATCTGCTTCCAGGAGCGGCGAGGGCTTCGTGGTCCGGATGAATTGGCCTCAGGGGCTGGGGCTGGCCACGGGCCATAGTTTGGGCACCCCTGGTTAAATATATATCCAAACTCTGAACAAAATGAAACAAAACTCATGATTTTATGATCTGGGCATGCACTGGATTTTTCATATACAGAAAACGAGTACATATTGACCCCAAATATTGGCTTATGAGGACTTCAGTGCATGTACATCTATAGCTTTCAATTGGTCACAAGTTGGCCATAGGACAAGGTGGCCTTACTGGCTGAAAGATTCTGGAAGTTGTAATCCAAAATGTAATTTTTCTAACCTCTACAGATGACACATTTCCACTGGGATCTACTGGGGGGGGGGTTTGAATTCCCTTACTATGCATACATCTGCTGTTCTGGACCCATCATTTTGTCTTGCTAAAGAAAGTGAGCACTCATTTGCCCTTTCCTATCTTGTAAAAAACAAAAATAGTCAAGTTAGGTAATCTGTAGCGATAGGAACACACAACGAGCAGAACAGAACCCAGGAGAACAATTGGAAGTTGAGCCTCCATCCTCTGTGCTGAGAAAGTTAATATGAAGGTTGTTATAAACTGTAGAATGAGAAAATTTCACACCACTATAATTCTGCCTGTGTTATGCACTAACCCAGAAATAACCCCTATTCCAGTACTTAATTTGACTTCCTTCTCCAGCCAACAAATTCCACTTTAGTTCAGTGGGCAATTTAACAAAGGAGAGAGAGATTACATCCAGTAAGAAACATATCCAAGAGCTTGGCATCTGGGCATATTTTGTCCGGCCAAACTAGTTAGGTCCAGTGCTTCTCTCAGCTGCAGAAAGGGCTGGGCTCCATATGCATTCTAAGGAAACTTTCCAAGAAGGTGACAAAGGAAAGAATGACATCCACTCTTCACCTAGTGAACATAAAGGAGGAGGAGAGATGCCAGCACAGATGATAGTCAGCTAAATGAACCATAAGTCACTTTTTGGACTACATATCCCAGAATCCCCCATCAGCCAGAAAGTCCAGAGTTTGTGTTGGTGTAGGTGTGTCATCTAAATTACATACAGACACAACAAATAAAGTGGTCTGCCCATTTGGAGAGAATGTCTTGGAATCCCGTACCACACAAGACTTATGTGGAAAGAGAAGAACGACAAAGAGCTTGAAGCAGACCCAGAGGAAGGTGGAGAGATAACATCAAAGAAATAGTACAGGAACACCAAATAACACTCCCACCAGAAGGGATAGCAACAGCAGCAGATGATGACGATGATGACGATGAGGATGAGGATGATTTTGTGTCAGAAATTATTCTGGGTTGAAAGGATTTTTGCTGGACAAACTCCACTCAAGGAACGCCCGAATGAGGCTCCTTTCATGTCCCCAAGAGCTAAGACAGTACCGGGGTCTTGAACTGCCAACTTACCAGCCTTCCAGCTAACAAGGCGAGCTTCTTAACCACTGAGTCACTGCAGCCCCATGATGATGATGATGATGATGACAACAACAATGATTATGACCATCTTAGTTCTTGTTAGTTAAATAAGCAAATATAAGCCTTGTGATTCATATGTTCAGTAAAATCAAAGAAATGTAGGAGGGATGTGATACCTTTTATAGGATGACTTTTAAAAAATCAGACATTGCAAGTTTTCCTTCCTCTTACGTTTGTTAGATCTTGTTAGTTTCCTTAGTTGAAATATTTGGCTATGTAGTTTTCCTAGAGCATGCACTGAGAGCCAGCAACATGCTCTCAGATCATAGCTTTCCATCACGATCACTTAGAATTAGGGCTTAGTTAGATCTTTGTTATTTTCTTTAGGATATAGAAAATACCTGACGGTCTCTCTCTCTCTCTCTCAATCATTTGCTTTGGAACACCATTTTACTTTTTATGTAACAATTATCTTTTTGTGATGTTTTGGAATTTTTATTCTTTGCACCTTTTTATTATTTCTAATATTTTTTAAAGATATTTTACCAAGGTATCATTTTTGGAGTAACAAGGGTTGATGTGTCTAAACAAAGTACTTAACTAAACATCTGATGCTACACTACATTTTCTATCTTGGATTAATTGTTACCTGGACTACTTGGTCTTGTGAAATACCAAACAGGAAAGGATCTTGTCTCTGGCTACAAGAGAAAGAAGAAACCTAGAGGAGATTTCCCTAGCCCTAAATTTTCACACACATTGAGACTGCAAAGGCTTTAGGCTGACTTGAGGAGAAAGGTGCTGGGGTTAAGATGGTTGAAGGATCCTTCCCTTGTTGAATTCAAAGGATTGACTCCCTGTGTTTATTACAAGACCAGAGGGGAAGGGGGAAATCGGAGACTATTTGGGGGTGGTAGTTGCAGAGTTTTTAAAAAATTGAGCAAAGTTTCACAAAGGAGACACAAACCAACACAAGTACTCTATGACTTTAACTCTTTAACTCCCGATTTCCCCCTTCCCCTCTGGAAACATGATTCTTTTGACAGTCAAGACACACCCTATGCGTCATGGATGAATTATTCAGCTTCCTGGGGATTTGTTTTCTTTTCCCAAAAAAAATCAGAGGCTAAATGAGGACTGGGGGGGGGGGGTAGGCAAGGAAGATGCATTAGTGGACTTGCATAGTGCCCAGAGGTATACAATCCCTACCGCCGCCTTAAGGTACACAAACATTTACTTGTGTTTGCAACTCTGGGAGCATCAGTGTGCAAACAAAGAAGTAGTTAGCAAGAGTCTTTTCTACAAGTTGACAGTTCTTTTGGAACATTTATTCCTTGGAACAAGATATAAATTTTGTCCCCCACTGGAAATGTATGAAAAATGAAGACAAGATGAAACATGCAGAAGACAATGTGTGGTACTAACATTAAGCAGCTTGATCTTCCAGTGAAACATAGCTTACAAAAGGTAAAGACCAGCCTGGCACAGAAGGAAAGCTGGGTTCTACTCCTTTCCCTTGTCCCACAGGGAAGTGCCCCACAGGGAAGTATCCCTTGTCCCACATGGCAACTGCCCCACTATGCCAAACAGGGGGATGAAATACAAATCTTGTCTACAAGTTAGCACATAGCCCCAAATCTTTCCAAGGTCCACCCAATTCTCAGGCATTGTTTTCCTCCAGCAAGAGAGAGAAAAAACCAATTATTTGCTGTTTCTTACCACAATTGCTCACTGCTCAGCAGTAGGTCTTTGTATATTTTTCATTCTCTCCTTGTCCTTTTACAGTGGTACCTTGGATAAAGTCCGATTTGGATAAAGTTGCAGTTTTCATGCACACATGATGCATCGCATAAAGTCGAAAACCACTTAAAAATGGATGTTATCCAAGGTATTTGGTATAGGATCCTTGGATAAAGTCCATTTTTGGATGTTATCCAATGCATTGCCCATTTGATTCGGATAAAGTCCAAAATCGGATAAAGTCCAAACTTGTGGAACGGAGTTTGGACTTTATCCGAGGTTCTACTGTAGTTGCTAAGTATCCTGCCCCTATCAAGTTCCAAAGAGATAACATGGTGTAGGGGTTAGAATATTGGTCAGGGATTTGTAAGAGTTGCCCCTGAGCCATGGAATTCACTGTGTGGCCTTGTACCAATCACTCCCTCTCATCCTGAACTACTTCACAGAGTTGTTTCAGGTATGAAATAGGGAGGAGAACCATGTGTGCCTATTTGAGCTCACAGCAGGAAAGGAAGGATGGTAAGTGGAAGTAATAAAGAGATTGACTGCATACACTTTATTATGTTGGGCCTCTCTCACTTGTTCTTCTTAAGCAAGGGCCACATGTGGGTCAAAAACAGTGTAATATGTAAACCTATCTGCCCACATCTGCAAATCTATAGACTGTAAATAGGTCTGTAGACTGAATGAGAGACAGATTGGTGAGAGTGCTAGATTCAAATCCTTGTCCAGCTCTGAAACCAGGTAGGCTCCCATGTGCAAAATTCCTTCACTTTTGTCTACCTCATAGTTTTATCAGAGGGACAAATCTTGTGCACTCTACTAAGATTTGTGTGTGTGTGTGGAAATGATCAATATTCTTGAAAAATTCAATTTCACAATCCCAAAGAGAGATCTCAAAAAAGACACAGTAGAATGTGAGGGTTATTAGAGTGACAGAATACATTGTTGGACGTATGAGCCACTGGTGCAGTTGTTACTCAGATCCCCAATGTGTTATTTGGTAATCATTGTTTTCCAAGAGTAATGCATTATTTGTTACTCATCAATGAGGAACAAAATAATGAAATCTTGTACACAGGTGTGTGTCATATAAAATTATTCTAATGGCAGTAAATTATTTATTTATTTCCACTTATGAAATTAAAGACTCTGCCACCCCTGCCATGCAGTTCTCAACAGTTTTACAACAACAAAAGGGAATGTGTGTGAGTCTCACTCCCTTGGGAGGGAAGGGGGTGTCAGAATTTTTCTATAACTCATCACAAACCAGTGTGACAGGTTAGGAAGAGAGTTTCGCAGAGGCGAAATAAAGTCAGCACCAGCCAGTGCCATAATTCACTAGATGGGGTTTTAGTAAGTAACACAATGGGCAAAACCAAAATGCCACTTGTGTGTGTGAAATTCAGGAGCATGGTAAACCATAAAGAGAAGAGTAAATGTTCCAAATTTCAGACAGCTAGCTTCAGAGGTCTGAGTAATGGGAAATTTAAAGTTTGTATTTTTTGGAAAAAAATAAAGTGATTAGTTGTCCATCCCAAAACTGACTTGCAATGTGGATCTGAATCCATTTGCTTTGCTTCACCCTAGAACTTAAGCTGTTCATTCTGCTTCAGAATGGGCATCATAGAAATCAGTCCTAATCACACCAGTATGATTTGGGATTTGTCAGAATGCAGTGCATCATCCCAATTGTTACCCAATTTTCCATTTCCGAAGATTTCCAACATTGAAGTCAACTCAAAATGTACCAGAAAGGCAGCCAGAATCTTGGTTTTGATTTACAAAAATTAAAGTGCATAATTGACAGCAGTAAAGTTCCCCTAACTAATGAGGCCCAAGTCACTTCACTAGCTGTCTTCCTGGTGTGCAATTGGCCACATGCTACAGAACACAACAGATGCATTATTAGTTATAGCAGTTGTTGACTGTGATGGGTTAGACAATTTAATGTTAAAAAATATTTTGAACAAAATGTGTTTTAAAGTACATGTATGGGCCATAGTCCAGGAAATGGGTTTACTCATGAGTAGGTCCTCTTTCCCATCAGTAGTTGCTTCCTGCTTCCAAGCTGCCGCCTCCTAGCTAAGCAACCCAGGTTTCTAGATTAGTGTAGATAAGGAAGCGCTGAGCCAAGTAAACACTCCAGGCATCTTCAGGTATATTAAAAGTATATTGTAATCAAAATAAGTTACAGAAGAAAGTTAATCAAAAGTTCAGAACACACATCAAAATAAAGAAAGTGGCTCAAATGGGAAAGCCCAAGGCCCCCTTCTGGCTTAAGCGCCTATATGCAGTGGTGGGCATCAGTAGGTTCACACCAGTTTGCCAGAACCAGGAGCCGAAATTCGGGCTGGCCCCGCCCATCCAAGTTTTGAAATAAAGTAGTCCTCATTCGGGTGCAACACAGCGCTTTCTCCCTGGCCATGCTCACCATACCATGCCCACAGTGTGGTAGTAATTTTTTTTTTTAGCCCACCACTGCCTACATGATTGCAGTTCACCCTTAGCTGCAAGCATTAGGTCAAGGGAGTGTTTTCTTGCCTACCCCTCCTGGGTTATATCTCCTCCCTCAGGGTCCACCTCCTTGCCATTCCCCTAAAGGAATCCAGCCAATGATCATACAG
The DNA here is from genome assembly GCA_035047345.1 of Bradypodion ventrale. Lineage (NCBI taxonomy): Eukaryota > Metazoa > Chordata > Lepidosauria > Squamata > Chamaeleonidae > Bradypodion > Bradypodion ventrale. The sequence goes on along the minus strand of JAWDJE010000001.1, from coordinate 63,259,951 downwards.
CATAGCATGTCTATCACACATTGGGTTCCATTTCTTCCAACCCCTGAGGCCTGCATGTTTATACATTCCAATCCCTCTGGTATGTTCTAAAGGGTATCCCACACATTGGAATCTCCATCTTGGATGAGGCTAAAACCAGTGCATAAAACCAGGGTAAAACCGTTTGAGGACACTCCCTCAGCCAGTTTGGCCTAGTGGGAGATGGACTCAGTGGGTGGGGTTGAGTTTGAGAGATCTGTTGTGTACTGTTTTTTATTGTACGTTTACATGTTATTGTATTTTGTTGTGTTTATTGTATGATCTGTAACTTTCGCTGTGGTTCTGTGTAGATCTTATGACTTGTAAACCGCCTTGGGTCACCCCAGGGTGAGTAAGGTGGTATATAAATATAACAAATAAATAAATAAATCCTCCCCTGACAACATATAACAAATAAATTGGTTAATCACAAGCCTTGTTGCATTTCCCTACAATTTCCTACTCACCCTCCGAAATGTTGAATATTGCTTTTTTTTTTAAAAAAATTTTTTTTATTGAATTTTTCAAAGACATACAAAAAAGAAAAGAAAACAATGACTAACAATACAGTACATAAACAAATCCATAGTATCATCTTAACAGACATTACTGAATGTTAGCACATAACAATATCTAGACTCATTAATTACTATATAACCACAGAATATTAAGGAAAAAACCATTGTTTCAAAATCCAAAATAATAAGAACTTTCTGTGCTACCATTAATCTTTAGATAAATAATAAACACCCTGTGAATATATACAATGCCCGGAGAGTTTATTTGCTGCTCAACTCCAGAAACTTCTTTGAGATGGTACTGGTCCTGAACTATCATTTGCCGTACAAGAATGGTCCACAAATGGTTTCCATATATTCCAGAATCTGTTCTCTTTTAAATTATCCCTTTTCACTTTAATCTCCCATGTCAATTTATCATTCAGTGCTAAACTCCACATTTCTTTATACCACTCTCCAATCTGTATTTCTATATCATTTTTCCAGTTTCTAGCTATACATTGTCTACCCGTTGTCAATACAATTTCCAATAATTCTTTTTCATCTTTGTTTAAACCCAAACCTTCCACATTTGTTAAAAGAATGATACTTGACACCAATTTAACACTTCTACCCATTATTTCAACAAGCTCACCTTCTATTCTTCCCCAAAAATCCCTTATTTTTTTACAGCTCCACCACATATGTTTGTATGTTCCATCAAATTCTCTACATCTCCAACATAACTTATCTCTTTTATTATCCATCTGGTAAAGTCTTAATGGCGTCAAGTACCATTGCCATAACATTTTAAAATTATGTTCTTTAATTCTTACAGACATTGTTCTCATAATCCTCTTTTTCCATTTATTTTTCCACTCATTCTCCCCAATTATTACATTCAAATTTTGTTCCCACTTCCGTTTCAAATCCTCCTGTGGATCTGCACCTCTATTCAGTATGTTGTAAAGCTTACTTACAAGACCTTTAATACTACTTTCCCCTTTTCTAATCTTCCTTACCAACTCCTCAAATTCTGTATATGTTCTATCTAACCCTACTTCTTTTTTGTATTTTTTGTTCCAGTTGTCCACCTTTAACTTCTGAAACCAATTCAAATTTAATATCTCAAATATTTTTTTCCGCTCAACATCAGAATCACAAGTTTTTAACCAATCCTTCAATAAAAGCATCCCATTTTTATCCAATATTTCCATTTTTTCCTTATCCAACTTTATTGGGAAACACATCATATCAGTCAATTCCAAACTTGGAGAGAGATTTGGGACCATATCCTTTTTTACCTTCTTCCACACCTCCATGAGACCTCTCATCATAGTATTATTTGACCTTTTCACCTTATCCTTTATTCCCAAAAAAATCATATTTCCACTATTTCTATATTCCTTCATCTCCAATTGCTCCCAGATTGTCTTTTCTCTTGCCAAAATCTTCACAACGTTCTTAACTTGGAAAGCTCGATAATATGCTAACAAATTTGGCATACCCAGTCCCCCATTTTTTTTGAGACAAATACCATAACTTCTTTGGTAGCCTAGATTTTTTTGCCTCCATTACAAAAACTGTTGAACAACTTTTGAAACTCATTAATTTCTTTTTCTTTCAGATGGATCGCTAATGTATCAAATAAAAAATTAATCTTTGGTAACAATATCATTTTACACATTGCAATCCTTCCGAACCATGACAGCTTTGACTTCTGAAGCTCTTGTATTTTATTCTTAAATTCCATTTTCAAGCTGTCATAATTCAATTGTTTAAGTTCTTCTAATTTGTTTGAAATAATTATCCCCAAATATTTCAGCTTATCTTTGATTTGTATATTAAGTGTCGACACTATCCTACCCATCTCACTTGATTTCAAATTACACAACATCAATTCTGATTTATCCCAATTTATCTTTAATCCTGTTATAGCTTGAAATACCTGTAAATGCTCTTTAATCCTGTCCATTACCAGCTCCGGATGCTTCACCATAAGCAGAGTGTCGTCTGCATACATACTCACTTTATTACCCATGATCCCTTCTATATTTAAATCCTCCCTTATACTTTTTGCTAAAATCTCCATTGCCATAATAAACAAGATAGGAGATAATGGACAGCCCTGCCTTGTGCCAGCCTCTAGCTTTACCACATCCGTAAGCTCCTCATTTACTCTAACCCAAGCATTTCCTTTTTGATATAATAAATTATAACCCTATTAAATTTATCCCCAAACCCATATTTTTTAACTATTGAATATTGCTTTTTATTTAGAGCTAGTGAAGAAATTTTCAGAGATAACAGATGTTACTTTTTTAAAATGACAACTCCCATAATACCTCAACTTGACCCGGGATATTCAGGGATTTGTAGTCTAAAAGTAATGTTCCCCATGTTTCTTTTTTAAAAAATTCAAAATTAATGCAGAATGGTATGGAAACAAATCGTGACTGACTTGTCATTGCCTAGTTCAGGCTTACATTTGTTTTTGTTTGTTCCAATGACCATTTCCAGTTTTGACATTAAACTAGACACTACAGTTCTGACATAAAACTAGACGCTACACCCCGAGGTGGTTTGGAAACATGGTTTGTTCTGTTTACCTCTTTGCTATTTCCCCCATTCCACCCTGCCTTCAGGGCATGTTCTTTATTTGCTGTATAAACAAGAGCAAATGCCTAGCGACCTACCGGATTCCAGGGGAAGATAGTAGGATGAACCTGAACTACAAATGACACATTTTTCAAAAGGGCACAAAATCACTAAATCTCCATATGATCTAGCAGTCAGCTGTTGGCACTGCAGGGATGTTTATATGCACAATTCAGATTTCCTTTCAACCTGACAGCAATAGAGCCAGTTTGGTGCCAAAGATATTTTTCATGCCCGTGGGATTTTCTACAAAGCAGTGGGGAAACAGGAGATAGAAAATGGTCCTTTCAGTTTACTGGGAGTTATTGCTTCAAAGAAAAATTACAAGAGTGATTGTTTGAAGGAGGGAGCAGATAGTTTTTTTTTTAAATAAAAAAAACAGAAAGAAATCACCATCTGTTTAGACTAAGCCAGAATCTCAATCACTGCAGGAAATATTTCCAAAAACCCAAACCTTCATATGTGTATATTTTAGGAGATAAACATGGTGATAAAGATATGGTCACAAAATCTTGCCAATGCTGTATTTACCTTCTCTGACAGTTGACAAACACTGCCAGGCAAGCTGATCATATGAAAGAGGCCTAAAACTTAAATTTAATTGCATAGAACTGGCTTCATTCCCAGACAGACAGACACATACACACAATTGTATGCATATTATTCATGGATTCTCCCTCTAACTATGCCCATGGTTACTCGTATCCATGGTTATGACATTGGCGGGAGATTGCCAATGATGTTCAATAACAGTAAATATAGATCCATTTTACTCATTTCTTCAGATGCAGTCTGAGCTTTAAAAAGTTATTTTTAAAAACAAACTATCTTCCAGCCAAACTGTCTGTGGCATCTGGGAAGATTATGTGAGCTGTCGTCGAAAAATTAAATTTTCATTTTCTGATTTTCAAATTAACAACCTTAGGCTGTGATTATATTGACAAACTGAATTGGAGTGATTGTCAAGATTTGCAGCTGCTCCACTAACTCCCACAGGAGTAGAGTCCTCAGACTGGGAGCGACGAGGGCAGCACAGGCCAGATGAATTGGCACTGGGGTCAGATCTGGCCCATGGGCCATAATTTGGGCACCCCTGGTTTAAGCAGAGAAAATGGAAGCTGAAAATCTATCTTTCCTGTTGCAAAACAGATTGCAAGGTGCATTTTAGTTCCACTTCTGGTGGGAGGAACCACATGACTATCTGAACCATGTGACCGGCCCACTGAATCACACGACTGGCCCACAGCCCAAAAAGTTTGGGCACCCCTGGTACAGACCTTTATGTTATGTTGTCAGTTTTTTTTAATTTTTTAATTGAATTTTTAAAACAATATTACAACATAATGGAAAAAAATGACAATCATACATAAAAAAATCTGAACAAATATAGTCAATTTATAACTAATTTCATACCTATACAATACCAAAACTAAATAATGATAAAAGAAAAAAAGACAAGAATAAACATCTCTGGAAAATGCCAGTTGATTATGACTTATTTCTTGTATCTTTCATAGCATTTTCAAAAATCCAAACAGTTTTTAATATTTATTCTTATTATTACTTAAACCTAGTCTAATTTCACTTCGAAATCTACACAGTTTAATATATCTGTTAAGTCAAACTTCTAAGTCATGAATACTATAACAAAAACGTAAAATACTGGCAAATTTCAATAATAATAATAAAAAAAGAAATAAGATTTAAACACCCAGTGCTTTATACACTGCCCTGGAAAAACCAGAGTGTCACTCTATTTTCCTTTCCAAAAACTCATTTGATCAGGTACAGGTCTATTCTTTTCATCGCCTTTCAAAGAGTAATCCACAAATGCTTGCCAAATATTCCAAAATCTATTCTCTTTCACAATACCCCTTTTAACATTTATCTCATATGTTAATTTGTCATTCAGTGCTAGATCCCACATTTCCTTGTACCATTCCTCAATTTTCATATTCACATCATTTTTCCATTTTCTAGCAATACACAATCTACCTGTTGTCAACATTATTTCTAGTAACTCTTTTTTATCTTTGCTTAAATTTGTACCTTCCACATCTGTCAGCATGATGGTATTTGGTCCCAACTTTATTTTTCCCCCCATAATTTCGCTTATCTCATTTTCAATTTTCCCCCAGAAATCCTTTGCCACGTTGCAATTCCACCACATGTGTTCATATGTACCCAGTGCATTCTTACAACACCAACACATTTTGTCTTTCTTATTATCTATCTGATGTAATCTCATTGGTATGTTGTCAGTTTTTTAAAGTTCAAATTCATCCATTCTATTTCCACAGCAAATACCATACTATTTGCCAGGGCAGTTGCAGCCTTACATCTCTTCCCGATGTAGTCTAAGACCAAAAAGGAAAGATCAGCTATGAGACACATTAACTTAATAAAGAAAGCCATGCCCTTTAGTATGCATGATCGGAGCAGAGCTGTTAATAATAGGCTCTTACGCAGCTATCTCATTCTTAAGGTCATCATAAGCCGGAAATGACTTGATGGCACATAACAAACATACAATCTAATTGGCATTTCTGATGTCAGATGGAATACAGCCTGCATGTAATTAGTCCTTCTATGTAACTCTCCTGCCATTCAAGTAGAGCTTTTCCAGTTACTAAGCATTCAAGATTTTTTTTTGTCACTCTTGTTTTAGCTCTCTGTAGTGTGTCTTCTAGAGAGAAATCCTACTGTATGTGTAGTATAGATCTTCTTGGCTAATTTGAGCTTTTATGTTTGTTCTTGGCAAACTGACTTATATGATGGCATTGGGCTTCCCTTCAGCTAAATCATCCAGTAATTCTGTAAGACGGAGAGGATCTTAATGGCCTACCTATCCCCTAATTTTCAGCATTTTCCTTATTTCTTGATCATTTGACAAATATTACACTGCACTCTCTCGTAGACCCTGGCAAGAAATATTGGCAGGGGCTGTTAGATTTTTGGACAGGAACCTGGGAACCAGCAGATCATCTAGGTTGTGTAATCAAAGGTGTGAAAGTCTGCTTTGGCTGGGCAAAAATGTTCAGTGAGAAATGAAAAGAATTCCTTTGATTGCTGGGTTCTGGAACACTGACATTGTTTAGTGTGTACATAACATATATGCAGCAGCACCTTTATAGCATGCAGGGGATTCACAAAACTATGTAGATAATCCAGCATGGAATGAGTTGTTGAGACCAGCTGTGTTTAAAGTTCAGAAATCTAATGAATGCATGGTGGTCACAATTCTTTCATGTCCAGATCAAACTTTATACTGCCAAAATGAAGCCACCTTCATGGCTTTGCCGTTGGCCAAAATTAAAGTCTGATTAGTACATGTTTCCAGTAATAAACATCCTAGTCATCCTAGTGGTGGTAAACTGCCCAGCGTAGAATTTTTCACTAGATGGTTTGTATTAGGTAGGGCTACGGTGGCTCAGTGGTTAAGAAGCTCGCCTTGTTAGCTGGAAGGCCAGCAAGTGGGCAGTTCAAAATCCAGATACTGCATGATGGTTTGAGCACCCATCTCTGTCCCAGCTCCTGCCAACGTAGCAGTTTGAAAGCAAGAAATTGCAAGTAGATAAATAGGGACCACTTGGGTGGGGAAAGATCTTGGGGACATGAAAGGAGCCTCATTTGGGCGTCCCTTGAGTGGAGTTTGTCCAGCAAAAATCTTTTCAACCCAGAATAATTTCTAACACAAAATATTATTATTATTAGGTAGGTAGGTAGGTTAGTTAGTTAGTTTTTGAAGCTGCAGTAATTCCAGACTGCAATGTCTAGGTTGCCTGGTAGAATCTTCTATGACAATGTACAATATCATGTGCTGAACACTCTGTACTAGCTGCTGCCATATTGTTGAGTATGAGTATTAATTGCAACGTGACAGCAGATTTGGGGTTAACCAACAAGTCATTTATTATAGCTCAGTTCAGATTAGGGAAAACATGGATAAGGTGGCAACTTATATGCAGACAGAACGGCAGTTACAGTGATACATTTGCCTGGGCCTTTACCTGTGTAAACCAATCAGAGTACATTGAAAACATATGAATAAGGCACCTTACAGAAAGGATGCGCTATTTCAGCAAGACTCAATGGTGAATGCAACTTAAAGCAATATACGTTAATAACGTTTGGACACAACACATATTCAAGATGATACTCTTGAATATGCAGTGGCTCAAGTGGTTGAGACACTGACAGGAAAGCAGCAGGTCAGCAGCTCGATACCCGAGTTCGTAAAAGTGAGAAAACACTCCCAACGAACGGTCGTGATGATGAAAGTTCCGTTTAATGTTGTAGAAAACGATATTCTTATATCTCTTATTCAATTCATAAGAACTATATTAAGCAGTTAAGCGGTCCGGAAAGGTAACTTGTAGCTTGAAATACACTTTAAGCTGTGTCTTTAAATGTTGGTAGACTATGGAATGGCGATGTCCTTCCAGTAATTGGACATTTCGTTGCCCTTTGTCAAGCGTCTACAACGTAAAATGTATACAATGTAATAAAATCTAATACAAAATATCAAACAATCTTTTGCAAAAACTCTATGCATATAACAACGTTAAAGACTGAAGTTAAAGCCATAACTCTATGCAAGCTGGGGACCAGGCAGAAACCCTTGTAAGTGAGTTTTATGTGTCAATACATATAATAAGTCTCGAATGGTCTTTAATGCCAATGGTCTGTAGCCCTTGCTAATAGTATACAATACACAACTTGGTCCGCGACAGAATAAGTAATCATCTAAGCAACTACGTACAAATTATTTATAAACTGGAAGAAATACATACCTAAACGTCTTTGTATCTGTATCTTAGTATATATAACCCGCGCGTCTGCACCTCCTGTAGTCTTGTATCGTGTGCTCGCGTTAACTGATTATAATCCTCTATTCTTTAAGTAAGCTTATTTTACCTCCTCATGTGTGGTAGATCAGACAAACTTCTGATGACATGTGAAAAGGATGTAGATACAGGTCCTTGGATACAGGTGTCTAGCTAGAAATACCTATGCTGATTTTTAAGTTCTTAAGGGGACCTGTTTTTTCTTAAAGAGCCATATGCAGCCTACTTACATATATATCACGATTTAATGTTCATAAGAATGATGACGGTACCCATTCCGTGTTCAAGCCATGGGGTATTAATGTGTTGAATCTATGGATATAAAAAGCTTCTCTTTGCAGTAATACCTTTTCCATATTTAAAATGTGGTATTTGTTATCAGTAATAATTTCCAAAACGATGATCTTGAGATCTCTAAGTTTGTGTTTTTGGTGAGAAAATGGTTAACTAGAGGAGCTGTGGTGTTCCTATTTCTGATTCGGGACAGATGCTCTCCTAATCGAATTTTCAGAGACCGACTCGATTGACCCACGTATCCTAGCTGGCAGGGGCATATTACCATGTACACGATATTTTTCGAATTACAATTAGAAAATGAAGAAAGTTCCAGTGTGAAATTGCTAGAGGGTAATCTGACTATTTTTGAACATAACATGTGTGCACAGTATTTACAATGACCGCAGCTGTAATGTCCTGAAGGGAGGGATGATCGCTTGTTGTCCAAAGTAGAAATATCTGTACGCGACAGAATGTTGGCTATCGTATTTGTTCTTCTGAAGCCTACTAATGGATTCTGTTCACACCCCGGTATGTTGTCCAGTATGTGCCAGTGCCTGTAGATTATCCGCTTGATTTGGTTTGCCAGTGGAGAAAAATCTATCGACCAGACCAATCTTTGTTGGGAAGCTGTTTGTTCCTGTCGTCTTTCGAGAAGAGAGCTTCTGGTTCGTGCATCTGCTTTAGTTTGTGCATGGGCTAGTATGTATTCCGGATATCCTCTGTTGCTTAATGCCTGTGTGATGCCTTTGGCCGCAATCCTGTAGTCTTGTTCTTTTGAGGAATTCCTTTTAGCTCTAATAAGTAAGCTGTACGGTATATTGCTCTTCAAGTGGTATGGATGATAAGACTTATATTGAAGGTATGCAGCACGATCTGTAGGTTTATGATACAATCTGGTTCTGATTGAATTCTCTTCGATGTACATGGTTAGATCCAAGAAAGGTAAAGAAGACCGATTCATGGTATGCGTAAATTTGATATTATTATGGAGGCTGTTCATCCAAACACAGAAATTATCTACAATGGAGTCATTATGAAAAATAAAAAATAAATCATCTATAAATCTTTTGTAACAAATGATATTAATAAAAAATGGATTAGTCGGAGGGTCTAAAATAAAGGTGTTGTCAAAACTACTCATAAAAATATTAGCTATTGAAGGAGCAAAATTAGAACCCATGGAGACACCCTGTGTTTGAAGAAAAAAAGTGTTGTCAAACCTGAAAAAATTGTGTTCAAAACAAATATCTAAAAGATCTAATAGAAAATGTGCCGGTGGCTGATTAGTAGATCTTGTTTCCAATGCGTGAGCAACAAGGGTGCGGGCTTCTCCTAGTGGGATATTAGTGTAGAGTGAGGAAATGTCCATAGTCAATAGAACTGCTCCCGTTGGTACCTGGAAATTTTCCATCATTTGGATGAAGTGAGTGGTATCTTTTACGTAAGATGAGGAGTTGGTAGCAAATTGGTGTATATGAAAATCGATATAAGTGGCTATTGGTTCTAACAATGATTGATTAGCCGAAATAATAGGTCTGCAGGGGATGACTTTATCAGAAGTCTGAATTTTGTGTACCTTTGGTAGAAGATAGAACATAGGCACTCTGGGAAATTTATTTAGTAGATAGTGAAATGTATTATCGGTAATGTAGTCTTGTGCCAAACCTTCTTGGAGTAATGTCTTAAGAATATTCATGATGTGCATAGTGGGATTGTGGTCTAACTTCCGGTAACATTGTATATTAGACAGTTGTGTCCATGCTGCCTTGAGATAATCAACTTTGTCCATTAACACAATTCCTCCTCCTTTATCTGCCGCTTTAATTACGATATGCGGATCCGACCCTAAGTTTTGTAATAATGTCATGTCTGCTTTAGTCAGGTTAAAGTGCTTTTTAGATCTTGCTTCAGCGATGGTAATATCACGGGAGACAATCCTATTGAAAACTTCAATGGCTGGATGTTCAATATTCGGCGTGAAGGTGGAACGTGGAGTGAATTGTCTGGATGTTGGTGATTGTTCTGGCTGGTCTTTGAAAAAAGCTCTAAGCTTAAGTAATCTCGTGAGCTTGAAAATGTCTATTTTGGTTTTAAATGGAGAGTACCGGGGTGTGGGTACAAAACCCAAACCTAAATTGAGTAATTCCGTTTCCCTTCTGGATAGATTTCTGCTTGACAAGTTGAACACCAATGAGGAGGTTATTTTCTCTTGGTGCGTCTCCGTGGTCTTGGTTCTAAAAAATCCCTCCTGCTATCGGTGTGTGATGAGCCCGCCAGAGCTGGTTTGGATCCGTACCGGTTGGTGCGGAAATTGTAAGGATCTCTAGTTCTCTCCTCGGTGCTTGACTCCGCCGCGTCGGAATCAGTCGTCTCAGAGTCTGTAGATTCGATAGGCTGTCGCCAGGTAACTTGTTTTTGAACGTTGCGTCTAGTAAATTGCCACCGATAAATGCGTTCCATCTGGTAATCGTTCCTGTCCCTATTTAACTTCTTGTTTTTAAACGCAAGGAGTTCATCCTTGAAAGATTTAAGTTTATTGTCCATATCCGAGAAGTCTACGTTGGAACCACCAGCGGTCGGCGCCGTGAGAAGTTTTTTTACATCTGCAATTTCTTTGTCTAGTATGTCTATTTCCTGGTGGCATTGGTCTATTATAAGCAGTATTAAATCAAATGAGCATCTGTCTAGAATCGAGGTCCACCTGTCGAGAAATTCCTTTTTGTTTGCAAATAACGTCGGACCCTTCGGCATGCGTAGTCCCCTGGGTATAATGGATGCTTTATAATACTCTAGTAAAAATGAGGAATGTAAATCCAACCGGATTCTTTTCTTCTCTAGGTATTCTAATTTGTTAGTTTCTTCGTTTGTCATGTCTATATTTAGACGTAGGGGCGTGGCTTGATTTAATATTCTGTCTCTGTCGGCGACCGTGAAAGCAAAACCCGAGTTCTGCATGACAGAATGAGCTCCCAGCTCTGTCCCAGCTCCTGTCAACCTAGCAGTTTGGAAGCAAGAAATTGCAAGTAGCTAAACAGGTACAACTTTGGTGGGAAGGTAAACAGCATTCCGTGCACTCCAGTGTCTAGGCATGCCTTCCACATGTCCATGGAAACATCTGACTTTAAGGTTCAGTGCTCATCTCTGTTTACAGCCGAAGAGCCAGTGCTGTCTGCATTTGCAGACATATCCGTGGACATGTGGCAGGCATGCCTAAACACCGGAGTGCACAGAACACTATTTACCTTCCCACTGAAGTGTTACCTATTTATCTACTTGCAATTTCTTGCTTTCGAACTGCTAGTTTGGCAGGAACTGGGACAGAAATGGGAGCTCATTCCATTGTGCAGTACTCGGATCTCGAACTGCTGACCTGCCAACATTCTGGTCAGCATCTTAACCGCTTGAGCCACCACATTTATTATTTGTACACTTCATTAAAAATATCAGTCACACCAGATGAACACTAGATGACTTTATTGAGATACTCTATGTTTTGTCATTGAATTATTTGATAGATTTTCTATTGCAGTTTGTTGTACACCATTTCAGGATGGCATGTTGCAGGGAAAGTCCTTGGAAGAATCTGCCGACATTTTGGAGGCAAGTAGTTGTAAGTAGGAGATATGCAGCTCACTATTGGAAATATAAGTGAGTTTAATATAATTGGAATTTACAAAGTGCTTTATAATAATGTATAATTATTGTCTCCCTTCCTTCTCTTTGCAACCACAGTGTATTGTTGATCTTTACCATCCTACTTCAGAGATGGCGAAACTGTGGTTGAGACTTTATGACATGCCCAATGTCTTCCCTTGTTCTGAAAACAGCCCCTGGCTTATCCATGAGGTTTCCATAACAGATATCTTGCTAAAGCATTCCAACTGCAAAAAGGCTTGAATTGTTATGACTTCTATTTAGCAACCTCTTTGTAGATGATTATCCTGTAGGCAGAGAACTGTTTTCTCTAAAGTTAGGCCTCTGTCTTAGTAACTAGGTGCAGTATAATAAGTTAATCATGACTCTAAATATTACTGTTCTGCTTATGCCCTATATCAGAGGTTCTCAACCTTTTCAAGCTGAGGGCTGGGTCATGCTTCCTCAGACAGCTTTGGGGGCCGGTTGGCCACTTTGCCCTGCCTGCACGATTGGGACAGCCTGTACATTAAATAGGAACCACATGTGGCACTTCCAGGTGTGGCGGAGGCAGTGGGGGCCCACATGAAATGGTGCCTCTGGCCGCATCTGGCCCATGGGCAGCAGGTTGAGAACCCCTGCCCTATAGTGTGAACTTCTCACAAGCATATGATGGCTAGTGTGGGAACAGAAATGCAATATAAGCCTTTCTATTAAGCGTGTCTTGTTCTTATGTTAAGCATTTGCAGTTCTTCAGGAAGCAGCACTTAAGACTTTAAAAAAAATGAATGTCAACATTACAAAGGTGAAGGACAGTATGTTCTGGTTTTTTTTATCAAAGTTTTGGCCACTGATATGGATTAGGAATACACGTACACAACAACCTACACCCCCAAAAAAATTTTTTGAAATAAAAGTCATGTATTTTCTTAAAGAAAAATTACAATGAGAAAAATAAAATGAGAAAGAAGCTATACCTTGGCACTGGATGTAAAACATGTGTAGCATTTATTAATCATTAGCATTCCTTCATAATCACCTAGTACTAGTGGCAAAGCCAGAACACTTGATAATCATAGGTTCTGAATCAGAAAATACTTTAATATCTTTTGGAAAATACACTTTGGAAAACACTCATCACCAAGAGCTGTTTCCTCCAACATCTCTTCAAAGGGTTCAGTGACATTTTTGCATGCAAAACTGAAAAGAGAGGGGAAAGTGACATTTGTTTTAGGTAACCAGTCAGGAGATATAGAATATTGTCCCTCAGACATGTTATTGTTGGGGGGGGGGGTCACCCTTGCTCAAAAGCCAGTCGTATCCAACTCTAGGGTTCAGTGCCAAAGAGCCAATGAGCCAATGAGCCAATAATGTCTGCATCTGCAGACATTTCCTTGGATATGTGACAGGTATGACTAGACACCGGAGTACACAGAATGCTGTTTACCTTTCCAGCAAAGTGGTACTATTTATCTACTTGCAATTTCTTGCTTTTGAACTGCTAGGTTGGCAGGAGCTGGGGCAGAGATGGGAGTTCAATCCATTGTGCAGCACTCAGGTCTCAAACTGCTGACCTGTCAGCCTTCCAGTTATCAAGTCCAGCATCTTACCCACTGCAGCCCCCAATTGTTAGGGGATTATCTAACCCCCAGCTATTATTTTTGGACTTTTATTATTCACAACGTATATGTAATGAGCTATTTTCAACTCCTTTTCTTTTAAAAACATGCAAATATTTTTCATTCAGCAGCATGAGCCCCCTGAAACATACAGTTATCTTCTTCTGTGGCCCCATAAATATTACATAGCAAGTTCATGCCACATAAATACAGTTGTAACTGAAAGGTTACAGGCACAACAGAAAACAAATAGAACTTATCCTTGTTACACTACAGTTGTAATTCAGTTTGGTTGAGGTATTGAGGTAGAAATTAATTAAAAGTAACTAGTTGACTATCTTTTTCTGAACTCTGAACTGGAACCTATAGAAACTATATTTTTAGCCTGCAATTCTTTTTACCATCATGATCACTGAGCTTCTTGTCCGGGCACTCTGGACTCCCTCTCCTATCAGTAAGATCTGCTCTGAATAAATCACACAGATGCATATCTGCCATTGTTGGCAGTCATCTGTTTGCCACCTGCAGGGCTTACAACAGTGGAGGGTGCAGGAGGAGATACAGACTGGGGAAGCAGTACAGGGAGAATGTATTGAAGTCTCTTGCTTCCTTCTGCTGCTGTGAGAAAATGACACAGAAAAACAAGACAACATCATTTATATTGCTTAAGAATTGAATGTGGTGGGAGATCAAATCACTAATCTTGTTTGTGTTGACCCTCAAGTGTTCTTTTGAAGCTACATTTCTCTCTCCTTCATAATCATCCACAGTAAACCTTACAAACTCCCCAATGGTCATTTATTGCTATGGAAATGCTAAGAAGTTCCTGAAAGCTTATCGCACATTCACCCTATCTTTGAGAAAAGTAATAACCCATAGGAGCATTCACACTGTGTATGAGGACAGAAAAGACTTGCATTGCCTGCCCAGTCAAGCCCGAAACATGCCTGCATCTCTCTGGCTGCTCTCAGGCTCTAGAATTCTTTAATAAGAGAGGCTATGCCACCACAAATTTGTTTTGCATTATATTTTGTTGAATTGTTTGAATCTCGTGTTTGCATTAACCTGTGGAAGAAAATTTGTGTCTGTATTGATATATGCAAGTTGCCTCGGGAATACTCTAAGAAAATTGTTGGCAATCCTAATAGTGAGGAAATACTCATGAATAACTTTTTCACCCAGCCTTTTTCTACTTCTTCCAGCACATCCTTCCACAGCCCATTTGGGTTGTACTGCTTTTGCTTCTGTACCCACACAATCTGGAACATATCAAATTGGGGAGGGGGGTAGTTGGGTTTTATCAACAAGGATGGTGTTATTTTGTGATAATACCATCCTGCCACTACAACGTATGAATAACATTTTGTAAATATATCCACTAATGACTCCATTATAACTTTGCTCAAATAATAACATCGGTAATTAATGACGTCAATAAATTTATGGCCCAGAGATTGTTAGGATATATGCCAAGAGTCCTACCAACCTTGTGGCCTTGACATATGTAGAATTATTGGACTACTTCTGCTCCCTAGTGGAAGTGTTTTGGAAACTGTGGTCTTCATTTCACCTCAGGAAGATTTAGGAGAACTGCATTCTGGAAGGGAGGAAAGTGGAGGAAACAAAATTCCATTCAGGGTAGCTTTTATATTGATTCACGATAGAATTCCATTTCCTCACCTATCACAGAAATAATTATAAGAGAAACAGAAGGCAACAAATAGCAGAACAACTGTATTCTTGCCCTGCAGTGAATGTACGTTCCATGTCTAAGGCCGCAATAGAACTCCTTGACCCTTTCCATCACAGATATTCAATACACCCACTTCCCCTGAGGCAAATTCAACTGGTTTACCTTCAGAGCTGAGCTGTATGGTTTTTAACATTGCACTACTTGTTTGTTTAAAGACATGTTGTCAAGAAACAATCTACATCCATACCAACAGCATTTGCATCATTCAGTAGCATGTGTACAGCTGCCACCCCACGCCACCCATCTGAACCTGATGCGTGCCTGAGTAAAGGGCACAAGATCGGGGGCACCCTAATCCTCTAAACTTACGAGATATTCTGATCCACTCCATGTCCACAAAGACATTTGTATATTTTGTTTGTGTACTCTAACATGCATATCATGTGTACTCTAACATGCATATCAATGAGTAGGGAAGTCAGCCATGACTTGGCCTTATGATATGATCTATGCAGCACCATCAAGTTCAGGGATGCTGTAGACCTCAAATATTGGGTACAGTGTGCTATATTATAACATGTACCTTCTCTGATGTTTTTTTAAAAATATTTTTATTATCATTATTTCATCACAAAACAGACCGAAACAAACAAACAATTAACAATCACCCACCCCGTACCCACACCACAGTGTTATGTGAGGTGTAAAGTGCTGTTTAACCTATCATTATACCTCTTACTCTCTGATGTGAGGTGCAGTCATGTCCAAAGTAATGCTTGCACTTGAAAGGAAGAATAAGCTCTCCTCTTTACCATCCAACTCTGTTCTGTATCTTACTATCCTGCATAAAATACAGAACTGATAGAACTGATAAGTAACCTCTAAAGTTAGCTCAGTTCTCCTACTGCCTCTCTCCTGGGGAAGTTCTTTGCTGGCTCTCACTCTTCTAATATAATGGGAAGGAAAGTACTCACATCAGTGGTGGGATTCAGCAGGTTCGCACCAGTTTGCCAGAACTGGTAGCAGAAATTCTAGCTGGCCCCGCCCATCCAAGTTCTGGAATAAAGTAGTCCTAATTCGGGTGCAATTCAAGGTTTCCCCTTGGCCACGCCCACCATACCACATCCACAGATTAGGTAGGAAAAAATTTTTAACCCACCATTGCTCACACTCAATCCTAATCATACCCGTCAAGCGCAGCTCCGCAAATATGGGAAATTACTGCACATGCATGGGCAGTAACCCGTTTGCGCATGCGCACCTTGGGCATGCATGAGCAGTAGCCCATTTGTGCATGCACATTGTGGACGTGCATGCTCAGTAACCCCTTTCCCCACCGTTCAAATACAGGACGGCGGCAGGAAAGGGAAGGAACGAGCGCTGAAAAATGGGAAATCCTGGCCAATGCGGGAGGATACTTGACAGGTATGATCCTAATAGCGTATTTTAGGTAAAGTATTGAATACTAAGCTGAGGAAAAAGGGAACAAAGAAATATTCTAGAACGTGAATGCTAGTCTAAAGAGTGATGGAACTCCCTTCCTTTGTCCTTCAGCTCTGCAACTGAGCTATATGAGCAGCTATAAAGGCATGTACAGCGGTACTGCGCTTAAAGAGCATAATGCATTCCATGTTCTTTAAGCAAGTTTGCTCTTTAAGTGAAACACCATTGTAAGTTACCAATTGTGACTTCTGGTGGGGCAGATTGTGTACCCCAATTTAGTTGTTAAGCAAGTTTTTGGTTGATTTTAGTTGTTAAGCGAGGCGACCATTCAGAGAAAATGCTGCTCTTTAAGCGAGTTAGTCTCTAAGCGAGGTGCTCTTTATGCAAGGTTTTACTGTATATTACATGGTGAACTTAGTCTGAGTCTTCCCTACTTTCTCAGTGGTTGTAGTGTCCAGGGGAGATATTGGGTTTTATTGGGAGAGTCATCTGTCACATGCCTTGTCTTTTGACACCAGGAGAAGAGTCTACAAATATTACCTTTGATTTCCCCTTTCTTCAGTTCAAATCACTGAGCTGTTTTTAAAATATTTTAACCTATGAATACCAGATACACACAGCGGAACTATAAGTATACTGTTCTGCCTCTGTGTCAATCAGATGCTAATTTCTTCCCCACTGTCACCCAGAATCAAACAAATACTCAATTACAGCCCATTTTTAAACAGTAGCCCAAAGATAATGTAGATTGCTACCCTTCAGAATTATCAGTCTTCCTTGTTTCACTCCTAGATTATTCACTGAGAGCATGTCCAGACAGGAGGTCTCAAAGGTCACTCCTGCCTCCAGCATCCACGTGTCATGGACACTGAAGTGCCTCAACTCCCCCCCCCCAACTGCTTCCTTTTGAACTCCCACCAGGTTCTTTCTTCTTCTTCTTCTTCTTCTTTTCTTTCTTTTTTTTTTTTGCAGTGATCCCATATATGAAATTCCCAGAACCTGTGGGTACTAGGAATAGCATATTTGGGACTCTTGCAACCATCAAAAAGCTGCTTCCAGAGCAAACATCCTGTATGTTGAAATGAGTCAGATTATTCTGCATATCAGATATTGCCATTAAACACTTTATTTATTTATTTATTTATTTATTTATTTATTTATTTATTTATTTATTTATTTATTTATTTATTTATTTCAATTTTATGCTGCCCACTCAGGTAAAAAACCAAATCAGGGTGGCGTACAACAGTTAAAAACATATAAAACCATGTTAAAATCCCATCATCCACCCATCCATCCACCCTCATTACTTCCACCCTATTTAAAACTAAAAGCTAAGAGGGAGGGAGGGAAATGCAAAGACACAGAAGGAGGCCACAACTGGACTAGTTGTGGATGATCCAGCAGGCAGGGGCCATATTCCCATTAGGGCCCCACACCTGCCCTGCCAGCCAGGTCTTCAAACCTTTCCTGAAAGGCAGCAATTATGTCTGTAGCCTCAATTCTGTTGGCAAGAGGTTCCATAGGGCTGGAGCGGATACGGAGAAGGCCCTGCTCCTCTGCAGAGAGACAGAGAAAGTATAATTATTTTCCCCTTCTAGCTGATTATTGTACCACTGAATCAGTTACAAAGTGAAAAAGGTATATAATAATTCACTTGCACCACTTTTTAAAAAAAGACAAATGGAAAGGTTCTTCCAAGAAGCTTTCATTTGCTTTTCTCTTAAAGATCCAGTGGAGAGGCCCACCTTGGGTAAGCTTAGGTCTACCTTTGGTCTATTTCCATCTTGTGACAATATTCACTGTCACAGCTAAAAGGTATCAATGCAAAACTAAGAGAAGGATAAACATATCACTCAACTGTAGGGCATATACCGTAGCTTTCCTGTATGATGAATTACATGTTTCTCCTCTTTGGGTTAAATTATAAACTCATTAATATTGATCATTATTCTCTAGGTCACGTTCTAGTGTGGGACGTTGACCTTGGCCATCAATAAGATTGCTACTAGGAGGTATCCATATGTATGGTCCAGAGCCTTGACAAGTGAATTCATTTTATCATTGGCAGAAGGAAAGGATACAACGATTCAGACAATGGCATCGGCACAAATACTGGAAAAGTCATCACATCTTGACAGAGGCAACACAGAGACCTTTTGAAGAATTTTTTAATGATGGTGATGGAGGCAGCTTTTAGGCCGTTCTTCTTTTCCACTCCTTTTTGCACAGTGCCATCCAGCAGAGCTTTTCAAAGAGGCAGAGAGGTTTAATGACTTTTGTTCAAAGGTCCAACATCATTTGTTTGCTAAATGCTTTCTAGATAAGCAGAGTCTTAAAACAGGATGTTTGCAATTGTTTCCAGAAGTGTCAATTTTTTTTTTGTTGTCCAAGAATGCAAGAAGACTTAGTTTTATTTTTAAAAATGTGCATAAAGGGAAAAATTACATTTAATGAAGTAAATCAGTGCCAGAGTATTTTCTATCATAATGCAAAACAGATAAAACAGTAGGTTTGACTGGCCCAGCTTCTGAAAAGTATAATTTAAAAACAGGTTCTGGTGTAGGAAAGGGGGCAACTCTGGGTGCAATCAGATGGGAATTTGTCTGCTGTTACCGTATTTCCCCGAAAATAGGACCTAGCTAGAAAATGAGCGCTAGCATGATTTTTCAGGATGCTTATAATATAAGCCCTACCCCAAAAATAAGCCCCAGTTAAGATTGTCAGCCAGATGGACGCATTTAGTATGTCCATTGCAACACACAACAGGTGTATTGAATTATAAAAGAATGATATTAATATATAATTAAATATAAATAAATAATATTATTAACATTAATACTTAAAATAAATGATAATATAAATTATAATTCTGTATATATCTAATTATATTGACATTAATGTAGACAAGTGAAGTTCATCATATGATAAATAAATAAATAAATATTTGTAAATACCCAAGTGGGTGAGTTTGGATGAGAGGTAAACGCCTATGTAAACAGATGAACTTGAGACTTATTGCCGAATGATCTACTGGAGTACAGACACAATGCACGAATAATGTGATGCTTGATAACAAAAAGATGTGGTTGTGTCTAATATGAATCTTCATAATGATGTACTTAATGAACTTGTGTGAAATAAAGAAACATTTTCTGAATTTTGGTGCCTGCAAATTTTTTGTCACTTTTTAATTGGCCACCATTCTTAACTGTCATCATTTTTTGTTGCCACTCCTGCCTCGTATGTCTTCAATTAATAGGCATCTCCTGAAAATAAATCCCCAACATGTCTTTTGGAGCAAAAATTAATAAAAGACCTGGTCTTTTTGTCAGAGAAATATGGTTTTTGGACAGGTTGGTGCACTTATATTTCTGGTGATCCCGTGACATAATCGTGTGCCCATAGATGCCAGATATTTTATTTTATGATGTACTTATTCGGTTGTTTTGTTGTTCATTTTATTATGCTATTTTGTTACATGTCTGTGCACCACCCAGAGTGGGAAACATCCCAGATGGGAGGTATAAAAATGCAATAAATAAATAATTGCTGGCATGAACCAAATTGTCTCCAGAGTGTTCTTATCCAAAATGTTTTGAGCCCTTGTCTGGGACTTCTACTTTTTTCCAATGCAGGATTGCTGTGGTTTGGCTCATTTCTAGTACACATGGTTGCTGGAAATGAACCAAAAGTGAGCCTTCTAACTACTAAGGCTCCTTCCGGCAAGAGTTTTGAATATTGGGAAGGGGCTGCGTGAGCCACTTTAGGATTACAGTAGACCATCGCTAATGTGTTGCATCAGTTAATTTTTTTAAAAAAAATCCTTACCTACATGTTCCTCTTTACCTTGATCTCACCTATCAAAGCCTGGCTGCAGTGAGCTTCTTGCTGTTCTTAAACCAGCTGTGGCAGCCTGCTTGTCCTCCTCTGCTGATCCTTCTCTACCTGAACCCTCTGCTTCCAAAGGCATTCTGATTTTTTTCCACTGCCCCCTTTAGTTGCCTGCTGAGCAGGAGTGGGCCAGCCCAGGATGATAGGGATAGCCTCATGGCTAGGGTAAGTGAGCATCTTTCTTTGCCCTGGGACCAAGGCCATGTTGCTTTGTTCACACACACACACACACACACACACACACACACACACACACACACACACACACACACACACACACACACACACACACACACACACACACACACACACACACACACAGACACACCTCCTGAGTTCCCCACCAGTTTGGAGAGAGTCTGGGGAAGTAAACTAGATAGTGGGCTTCTCTGTTTGGCAGTGTGGAGGAGCCTAGCACCACCTCCCTCTACTTAGTCTCACTCACCTGGTCAGAGAGCCACAAAGAGATGCTTGTGTTCTGTATACCATTTGGATGGGAGGATCGCATCAAATGTTATATCTCATTTTCACCTGATCACACTGTTGTGTTCTGTAAAGCTGTGCCTTTAACAATGTACCTAGCCATGTGGTAACAATGTAACCTTTCTGTGTGCAACATTATAACCTTCAGCTATATCACTGTAACCCTTAGAAGAGGACGCGAGCTAGTGACCACTAGATGGCAATAGCGAGCGTCCAGCTCTCATGGCTCAGATTCACCTGGATCAGCAGCGCGGGAAGATTCCCCGCCACCTCTTCACCTGGACAAGAAGGGCGTGACCGTCTACGACGTCACGCAGGCAGCAACCAATAGACTGTCAACGAGCCACATTCAAATGTATAGCCAGCTGTATATATTGAGCTACCCATCCGCCATTACCACATGTTCCTCTGGATCATCATGCAATAAACCTGTGTTAAGCCAACCCTTCGGCTGTTTCGTTGTCTTTGGTCCCATATACTAAACTGGCGACGAAGGTGGGATCATGGCTGCCCACGGGACCAAGACATGCGCCGGTTTCGAAATCAGGAAACCGGGAGACTGGGAGATCTTCGAAATGGACTTCCAGGGAGCACTGGTTGAATCCGAAGTCACGGATGAGGCAAAGAAAAGGGCCATCTTCACCAGGATGCTCGGACCAGATACCAAAAGAACCTTGGTGGACCTGATCGCACCGAAGAGGGTGAGCGATTTCAAGGCCAAAGAGCTCCTACAGATGCTGCGCGAGTAGTTCCGGCCCTCGACGGCGATGTTTCCCGCTCGGAGCGCGTTCTGGAGGTGAGTCCAAGCGCCCGGGGAGACGGTCGCCGCATTCGTGGCGGCCCTGCAACTGGCTGCCGGCCTGTGTAAATGGGAGAACGCCGAAATCACCCTCAGGGACTGCGTGCTATGCGGCCTGAACAACGCCGAAACTCAGCGCACGTTGATGAACCAAGAGCCACCCCCCCACGTTGCAGGAGGTCCTGAAAGCGGTGCAGGCCGCGGAAGCCACAAGGGCTGGGGTGCAAGAGCTCCAGGACTGGCGGCCGAAGACGAGCAAGGCAGAGTCATCAGTGCACGCAGCCAGGCGAACTTCGAAATCGTCCGCAGAGAGCAGCGACGACGAGGACGTCCGGAGGGTCCGGAAAGAAGGCCGGCGGTGCGACGGCTGTGGAGCGGCCCACGACCGCGCCAAATGCCCGTTCAGAAAGGCCGAGTGTCACAACTGCGGCCGCCGCGGGCACATCGCCAAAGTATGCAGGAAGAGGCGCGAGGCCCGGAGGAGCTCGACAGACCGTGCAGTGGGACAAGACCGCTCGACGAGACCCAAGGACGGCGCCCAGGCCACGAGAAAGCAGGACGGCGTGGGCCGCATCTCCGACGGCAGCGAGGACGACGCCCCAGTGTTCAGCGTGTCCGCGGGACACCCCCGTTACTTTGTTGAGGTACTAGTGCAAGGGGTCCCCATTAGAATGGAAATTGACTCGGGTTCCACATTTTCAATTATTTCCTAGAGGGAGTTTTTGAGGATTGCCCCCCACAGGCGACCCAAGCTCAAAGCGTTGAGGTCTACGCTACGGGACGTGCAAGGGAACAGTATTCCAGTGTTGGGGGTTGGAGAATTTCAGGTCAAATTTAAAAAGCACGGCGCGACTCTCTCCCTAGTCGTGCTTAAAGGGGGGAATTGCAGCCTCCTCGGAACTCAATGGTTTCAGCCCCTGGGTTTGTTTATTGGGGGGGTGCACGCCGTTGGGACTGGGGTGCACGCCGTTGGGACTGACCCGATACAGGAGGGGTGCGACGCGCACCCCGAAGTTTTCAAAAAAGGACTGGGGAAATTCAAGGGGCCCCCAGTGACATTCGACCTAGACCCGGAGGTCCGCCCAATACGACTCAAACCGCGCCGGGTACCGTTTGCACTCAAGGACAAAATAGAGGTGGAACTGGACAAGTTGGTGGGCCAGGGGATCCTTGTTCCTGTTGATTCTGCGGAGTGGGAAACTCCAATTGTAACAGCACTAAAGGCCAATGGGGAGGTCCGCATATGCGCTGATTACAAGTGCACCATCAATAAGGCGATCCGCCCTAATGCGTATCCGGTGCCGGTAGTCAGCCATCTGCTTGCCAGGTTGCACGGGGGAAAGTGTTTCGCTAAGCTCGACTTAGCACAGGCCTACCAGCAGCTTTCGGTGTCCCCTGCCGCAGCTGCTGCGCAGACCATAGTCACCCATAAGGGGGCGTTCCAGGTGACGCGCCTTCAATTCGGCGTAAATTCGGCGCCTGGAATTTTCCAGTCACTTGTGGAACGCCTCCTGAAGGGGCTAGAGGGGGTGTTGCCTTATTTTGATGACGTGTTGATAATGGGGGGGAGTCGGGCTGAACTGGCCAAGAGATTGGGAAAGGTCCTGGCAATATTCGAAAAGGCGGGGTTGAGACTGCGAAAAGACAAATGCGTCTTCTTCGTGACCGAGGTTGAGTTCCTAGGGTTTCGTGTAACTCCTGAGGGGATAAAACCTTCCAAATCTAAGGTGGCCGCCATCAAGAAGGCCCCTCGCCCCACCTCCAAGCCCGAGCTGCAGTCGTTCCTTGGGCTGCTCAACTTCTACCACTCCTTCCTCCCCCGGAAGGCAGCAGTGGCTGAACCGCTACACAAACTGCTTAAAAAGGACGAGGTATGGAAGTGGGGCGATGACCAAGAGAGGGCATTTAGTGAACTGAAACATCTCCTGGCGTCTGATGCCATACTGACTCATTTCAACCCCAAACGCCCGGTGGTCCTGATATGTGATGCATCCCCGGTGGGGGTGGGTACTGTGCCACGTGCTGGAAAATGGAAGGGAGGCCCCGATAGCATTCTACTCCAGGTCCCTGTCCCAAGCGGAGAGAAATTACGCACAGACAGACAGAGAAGCGCTAGCGATAATTGCGGGGACGAAAAAATTTCACGATTTTTTGTATGGCCGCCCGTTCACCATCGTAACGGACCACAAACCCCTGCTAGGCATTTTCACCGCAGATAAGCCCACGCCACAGATCCTGTCCCCGAGGATGCTTAGGTGGGCCATTTTCCTCAACGCGTATCAGCACACGTTGGTGTACAGGCCCGGGAGGGAAATTAGCCATGCGGATGCCCTGTCGAGATCCCCCCTTCCGCAGGATAGCTGCCATGTGGGCGGGGAGGAGCCAGACCACCAGGTACTGATGATAGAGGTCCTAGACTCACCCCCAATATTGCCCGCCGATATCGCCAAAGCGACCGGCAAGGACAATACCTTGGCGAAGGTTAGCTCATGGGTGCAGAAAGGGTGGCCCGCGTCTTCCCCGGCAGCGGAATTCGACCCGTTCTTTCAAAAAAAACTAGAGTTGTCCCTAGAGAGGGGGTGCCTTCTGTGGGACCAGCGGGTGGTGATTCCCACGTCCCTACGACCGCGGGTGCTCAAACTGCTGCATGTCAGCCACCCCGGAATTGTGCGCTCCAAAGCGCTGGCCCGTAGTTATTTTTGGTGGCCCCAGTTAGACGCCGACATCGAGCACATGGTCGGCACTTGTGAGAGCTGCCAATGCTCCAGAGCTGAGGAGGCCCGCCTTCCCCACAGGGAATGGGACGCGGCTAAGGGGCCGTGGTCCCGGGTGCACATAGATTTTGTTGGCCCGTTCCGAGGTACCCTGTTTCTCCTTGTTGTGGACGCCTTCTCCAAGTTGTTGGAGGTCATCCCAGTCACGAGCACCTCCTCGGCCCAGACCATTAAACAATTGCGGAGGCTCTTTTCCACGTTCGGCATACCCGACACATTAATTAGCGACAACGCAAGTTGTTTCACGTCCTCCGAGTTTAGGGCATTCATGGAGATCAACGCCGTTCGGCACATCACCTCCGCCCCTTTCCATCCGGGCACCAATGGCCAAGTAGAGCGCCTCGTCCGCACCACGAAGGACGCGCTGCGGCGCATGGGCCCCGTGGACCTCAACCTACAAGTGTGTCAGTTTCTGCTAGGATACAGGGTGACCGCGTTGGCGTCAGGATACTTCCCCGCAGAGCTCTTAATGCGCAGGAAACTGACCACAATCCTCACTAGGCTAGACCCCACGAGAGTAGAAGACAAGGGAAGGAACATTGGGCTAGAGGCCACAAAGAGTTTCAGCGTAGGCGCCCCGGTGCATTGCAGGAACTACGCCAGTGCGGGCCCAGCCTGGGTGCCGGGCGTTGTCGTGGAGCAAACCGGCCCCGTTTCGTACCGCGTGGAGACCAGCACAGGTCTACTGTGGAGGCGGCACGCGGACCAGCTCCGGCGCAGGGTCCCCGATGAGCAGGGCACAGACCAAAAGGAACAAAAATCAGCGTTAGGGTTCTCCCCCACCCGTTCAGCCCAAGGGGGAAGAGAAGGGGGCTGCGGGTCCCCACCAAGGGGGAAGGAAGAAAGGGAGGATGTTCTCATAGATATCTTGGGGGATCTTTCGGAGGAGGAGGAACCCGACCCCATACATATCTCGCGGAATTCCCCCACAAATACGGATACCCCAACGGAGTTAGAATTTGATTTTCAGAACCAGGGGAGTTTTTCGGAGTGGTCCCCCACCCGTCCAAGCGAGAAGAGGGGTTTTTCGTTAGCCCCGAGCGCCCCCGGTCTACCCACAATGGAGTTTTTCCCTTCCCCTAAGGTCGCCAAACCGCGGCAAGCCGCTAACAAGTCTCCCTCTCCCGTTTCAGGACAAGGGACCAGGGAACAAAGAAGCAGTAGCGCCCCCGGGGCAGGTCAGCCCACATCACGGCCCAAACGCACGTGCAATAAGCCATCTTGGCTGAGAGACTTCGTCTCATCCTAGGGGGGAGGGATGTTGTGTTCTGTAAAGCTGTGCCTTTAACAATGTACCTAGCCATGTGGTAACAATGTAACCTTTCTGTGTGCAACATTATAACCTTCAGCTGTATCACTGTAACCCTTAGAAGAGGACGCGAGCTAGTGACCACTAGATGGCAATAGCGAGCGTCCAGCTCTCATGGCTCAGATTCACCTGGATCAGCAGCGCGGGAAGATTCCCCGCCACCTCTTCACCTGGACAAGAAGGGCGTGACCGTCTACGACGTCACGCAGGCAGCAACCAATAGACTGTCAACGAGCCACATTCAAATGTATAGCCAGCTGTATATATTGAGCTACCCATCCGCCATTACCACATGTTCCTCTGGATCATCATGCAATAAACCTGTGTTAAGCCAACCCTTCGGCTGTTTCGTTGTCTTTGGTCCCATACACTAAACACACGAGGTCCTATTTAGCCCACACCAGCCCCCTGTAAAAATAAAAGCCTGACTGATCATACTTTCTGTCTCCTCACCTTCTGAAAAACCAGTTTACAACGGTATATTCATGAGCACTGAACCCTAGAGACGGATATATAAGACTGGCTTTCGAGCAAGGGCGACCTTTACCTTTACTATTCCAATACGGCAATGGTGGTGGCGGCTCTTCCATCTCCACTTCTAGCTGCGGCTGGGTCGGTGTCAGGTGTGGTGGGCATGGCATCGGTTTGAGCCGTGGCAGAGTGGGGAGCTGCAGAATGGGTGGCTCAGCCACACAGGGGTCGGTGGCAGGGACCCTGGTGTGGTGGAGTTTCTTGCCCCTTATGCTGTCTAGTGCCATGGACTTGGTTGTTGGGGCATAGGAGCAGACCAGCCTAGGCCTTGGACTCTTTTGTGGTCGACTTGTTGAACTTTTTAGATGAATGACTTTTTAAATGTTTTATGATGGTAGTTGATTTGTGATGTTTTGACTTATGTGATGTTTGATACTGTGATTTATTTATATTATTGTATGCCATTTGTACAGTGGTACCTCATTTAAAGAGCATAATGCATTCCATGGGATTGCTCTTTAAGCGAGTTGCTCTTTAAGTGAAACACTTGGGAAAAGTGCCACTGCTGCCTTTGTAAGTGACGGATTATGAATTCTGGTGGTGGGGGTTTTTGAACCCCAATTTAGTCGTTAAGTGAGGGCAACCATTCAGAGAAAATTCTGCTCTTTAAGCTAGTTAGTCTCTAAGTGAGGTGCTCTTTATGCGAGGTTTTACTGTATCTTATTTTATTGTATTGCGATATATGTATAATGTATTAGATGTGGTATTATTGTGAGCCGCCCAGAGTCGTGTTGTTGAGTGGTCAACATACAAGTCCAATAATAATAATAATAATAATAATAATAATAATAATAATAATAATAATAATAATAATAATAATAATAATAATAATAATAATAATAATAATAATGGAAACCCACATTAATACATGTGAAGACATCAGACTCTGATTCCTGTTCATTTTCAGGGGGGAAAGAGACAAGACAGCAGCAAATATATTTTATTTCCAAACCAATAAAGCTATATGTCAGCAGATTTGGAAAACACAACAATGGCCACAGGATTGGAAAAGATCAGTATACGTTCCAATCCCAAAAAAGGGTAATGCCAAAGAATGTTCAAATCTACTGGTGCGGGGATGGTAGCGGTCACTAGCTACGACTTTAAAAAGGCCGTAGAGGAGGCTGGACTGTGTCGTTGCCGCCAGTCTTTTCTGTAAGGCAGAGAGGTTTTGATATTTTGATATTACTGTATTTATTGAAATGTTATTTGGTGAAATGTGTTTTATTGTATTTTCTATATTTATTACTGTTTCTTTATTAATACATCGCCCAGAATTGAATTTGTACTTTGTATTTTTGGAGATTCTTCTGTTCTGTTGTATTTTGTATTATATTGTTCTTTTTATTTTGTATTAATTATGCTGTATTTATATTCTTGTACTATTTTGTTGTTCTTGTAAACTGCTTTGAGTCACCCGTTTGGGTTGAAAAAAGCGGTATATAAATTAAACGTCAAATCAAATGCTTGATTGAGAACTTTGTTTTCCCAAGGTTTCCCATTATGTTGAGAGGCCCTTGTAGCATTTTTTGAATGTGTTGCTTTATTTTTTTTTTCATTGTAAAACACAGCATCTGGAGCTGCACTAAGCAGCAGTTCTGTTTTTTTTGTTCCATTGAGGTTGCAAATCAACCCTCAGGAACTGGGTGTCAAAAGCCTAGAATTTTTGAAGCTCACGTCACTCCGTTAAGGCTGGATTGATCAAACGTGCACCACTCTTTGGCTTCCATGGCTCTGAGAGGCTCCCTTATACACATGTTTTTAAAGAGGGTACATTTCTCTTTTATGAAATAAAGGTCTTACAGGGAAGGGAAAGCACCATTCTCTTCACTCCACCCCTGCTCCCCTCAGGCTGCCTTTAAGTTGTTTGCCTGTGATTCCTTCCAGTTGACAGAGCCAGTCTGTTAGCAGTTAAGTTGAACAGAGCTTGTCCTGTAATAACCTCGGTTTCAGGCTGCTAATTGGTACCAGCACCTAGTCCATGCTTTGGCCTACCGTTCAGCTCAGAACAAGTGAAGTGATGATCTAGGCTTGAGAGCTCATTTACTGGTAACCTGCTTAACGCTGGTCATTTCCAAGGTAAGAACCATGCATTTAGCAGCACATTTCCAGGTCTACACAGTTAACTCTTTGTGAAAAATATGGTGGGTGAAGGGTGGTTTTCTGGAGGCAAGTGGCAGCAGGCAGACTACATCTAAAGAGTAATCCCACACAGGAGGGCTGTTCCCTGTGATCAATGGGCCACACGCATAACACACTAGTCATAGGATTCAACAGCAGCACTTTTAGCGAGACACTCATCCTGTTTTATAAACAATTGCAGCAGAAATACAATAACTGTTGTTCTGCACACTAAGCTTGGTGTTATGCTTGACTGAAATGCAGTCATTTTGAGAATTTTTGGTCTGAAATGCTAAATAATCAAACAATCTCACATCCATTGTGGTTCCAAGGTGTGTCTGAAGGCATATGATGCAGCATTCTTGCTTAAACCAGACAACTCTGTTGCAGAGTTGCAGAGACTGGAAACGTTATACAGTACTTTTTAAAAAATAAATACAATTGGCTGCACTGACTGGAAGATACTGACTGGAAGATTCTGAGAATTGTAGTCAAAAACTTTAATCTGCTCTGGGCCTGGATGGGAGATTACTTGGGACCCACAGATGGCTGTATGTTGCACCCAACAGAGGGTTGCTCTCTATTTTAGGGCGTCCTTTGTTTGAACCTGAGTCCCATCTAACCAGGCATTCTACCTACAAGAATGGCCTCCTAGATGCCAAGATCTATCAACCCAATGATCACTGGTTGTTTTCCCCTAGAACAGTGATGGCCAACCATGGCACTCCAGATGTTCTTGGACTTCAGTTCCCA
Organism: Bradypodion ventrale; assembly: GCA_035047345.1. Lineage (NCBI taxonomy): Eukaryota > Metazoa > Chordata > Lepidosauria > Squamata > Chamaeleonidae > Bradypodion > Bradypodion ventrale. The sequence continues at coordinate 63,230,600 of JAWDJE010000001.1, read as the reverse complement.
GAAGCCCAAGTCAACACACCTGCTGATCATGGCTTCTGGGAATTGAAGTTCAAGAACATCTGGAGTGTGAAGGTTAGCCAGCACTGCCCTAGAAGTTAGTAATACAGTAAAACCCCTACTTATGCCAACAAAAGGCCATTCCTTAGGCTTTTGCTTAAATCAGCTTTTTATGTAATTCAACACAAACCCATAGGAAAAAAATTCTTACGTAACTTGAAGCAAACCCATAGGAAATATGAAATTTTTTTGTAAATCGAACCAAACCCATAAGGAAATGAATTTTTACATAACTCTAAGCAAAACCATAGGAAATCGTGTTGTGTACATTTATGTAAATCAGGACATTTGTGTAAATCAGGACATGGTTTTAGCACAAAATCATTATGTAAGTTGAATTGTATGTAACTCGGGGCATTTGTAAGTTGGGGTTTTACTGTATTTCCGAATGTAGAGCTTGTGTTGTAGCTGTAGGCATTATCAGAATCTTGTTACACTTGCATTAAGTCTCAGTTGTGAATGGCCACAAGTTAAGAAGTTGCCATAGATATTTTCTGTTGTACACTCGTCACATGACTCTGAACATAACAGCTGATACCCAAATTGACTTAATTACAATAGTTCACAGATGAAATTACATTGGTGTAATTTTTCAATTGAATTCTGGTCGTCATCATGGAAGAATGTATTAGATCCTGCTCCAAAATCACCCAAGCTAGCAGTCACACAAAAGATAGAAGGGGCTGTGAGTTAACATAGATGTGTAGGGTTTACATTTTCACCTCCGCTGTCTTACTTTTCAGGTAGGAATTTTTCTTTTGCCAATGTGGAGAGCCACACTCCCATTTAGATAAGGATGTTGCATCCTCCCCAACACCCTAGTTATCCCCTCTTATTTCCCCAAGTGGCTTTTCTCCCAGCTAGGATCCTCTCCATCAGCTCTAAAAGTCCAGAAATGAGGAGAAGATCATCTTATGGAAGGAAGAAGAGTGAGGGAAAACAGATTTAAGTATCTTCCACCCCTTCCTTTCATGTGATGGAGGCAGACATACATTTAAAGACACATCTGTGTTCTCTCCGTCTGTTCTTTGCTTCCAAAGCTTATTGGGAAGCATTCAGTCAACATTCCTACAGTTATCCTATCAATTCTAATAATCAAGGACTTCAGAAACTACTAATACCAATACTACAACTTTTCCAGAGGTTCTATGGGCAAAGGCTGCATTTCAACAAACCATTGGCAAAATTGGCTCTAGTCATAAATCAAAAGCACAATTGGGAAGGGGGAAAAAGAAAATTGCAGTCACTGAAGAAAGCAATAAGTGAAGGTACCAGTTAAGGTGGAGGGTCTGAATGCTGCTTCAGGTGCTGCATGGCATGCAGCCAATTCTAAGAACTTGCAGATTTCCCCTGAGAGAAAGATAAACCTGCGTTGGGCCCTGGATCACTTTTTTGCGTGCAGAGAAATCAGAGAGCTTGTTTCCAGCTGAACTTCCCAGGCTTTAACTTTCTTTGACAACCACAGGCAAGAAAATTACTTGATCCCAAACATGAAGAGGCTGATAGAAAACAGATCTTTTTATTGGGCTGCTTCATCTCCAAATAATTATGAAGCATCAAATGGAGGGAGTAGAAACGTACAAACAAACATACAATGCATCCACAAAGAAGCGGCTGGAATTATTCTGTGCAAACTATTTGGCAAATGTATTCCTTTTCTTTTTTATATAAAAAAGACAGTGTTTGAAGCTAGATTTTGTTTGTTCTACATAACCAGTGTGAGAAACGGTTCACTTCAAAATTGCTACAAAAGAGGATTCATTCAGCTTGCTAAGTTGTGTGTGTGTGTGTGTGTGTGTGTGTGTGTGTGTGTGTGTGTATATATATGTGTGTGTGTGTGTGTGTGTGTGTGTATATATATATGTGTATATATATATATATATATATATATATATATATATATATATATATAGAGAGAGAGAGAGAGAGAGAGAGAGAGAGAGAGAGAGAGAGAGAGAGCACACACTGAGTATGTATTTGGTCTGTTTCAAAGCTAAAATTAATTGTGACAGGGCATATGATGGGGGTGTTAACAGCGGCCGCTTTTTCTGGATCATTTGGATACAAATCACGCAAAACACAGCTGTTTCTGACATGGCCTCACTCCCCCTTTTGATGGATGGCTTCCTCAAGAGTTTCTTGTAGGAATCTGGAAAAGGCCTTTTTTTTTGCTTAGAAAATTCAGCCCATGAAGCCTTACCCTCAAAGCCAACTCTTTTAAAATAAATACAGATTGCATCAGAGCAATTTTTAATGATGGATATGAGGACTTTTTCTTTACTTTTTAAAAAGTGTTTTCTCCCCTGCTCCCCGTGATTTTAAATGAAAAAAAGTCCGTACAATTTGCAAGTTTTCCTAATATACTTGTTGCATCTCACAAGACTGATACTGGTTTGTTTGTCTGTTTGTTGTTGTTGTTGTTGTTTTTTGGGGGGTTAATCAGTAAAAATAGAAGAAGAAAATAAGCCTGGCAGACAGCAGGAATGAGTAGAAAAGAACAAATGTAGAAAACATTTTTGCAAAGAAAAACATATTTATATTGGTGGGAGCCCTCGTGGTGCAGTGGTTAAACTGCTGTGTTGCAGCCAAAACTGTACTCATGATCTTAAGTTTAGCGGTAGGCCCTTTCCCATCCAAAGCTTTGATGTAAAATTAAACTGCCAGTCCAGCTTGTGTTTGTTGGTGGAATTAGAGGGAAAGAAATGCCTTATCCTTTGCCATGTACAGCAGTCCTCAATAATTAACCTGTACAGAAGGGACTGCAGTGGCTCAAGTGGCTAAGACGCTGACTGGAAGGCGGGATAGTCAGCAGTTTGATTCCCGAGTACGGCCGGACGGAATGAGCTCCCATCTCTGTCCCAGTTCCTGCCAATCTAGCAGTTCGAAAGCAAGAAATTGCAAGTAGATTAATAGGGATCTCTTTGGTGTGAAGGTAAACAATGTTCCATGCACTCCGGTGTCTAGTCATGCCTGCCACATGACTACAGAAACGTCTGCAGAAGCAGACAGCTCTGGCTCTTTGGCTTTGAAACAGAGATGAGCACTGAATCGTACAGTCAGATACGACTGGCTTTCGAGCAAGGGAAACCTTTACCTTTACAAAAGGAACAAGGACAAAAGGGAACAGACCAAAAACATTAACAATACTGTGCACTTATATAGTAAAGTAGTAGAGAATCTTTAGCCCTCCATATGTTGACAGATTTGTACTGTACTCCCATCTTTTTAAAAGTACACTGTACAAATTGCATTGAAGTTTTGGTCCTTACTAATGTGAGCAAAAGTCTGTCTTCCACTTAAGGAACAGAGAAGCAAGGGGAAGCCCCAAGTTAGCTGGGAAGGCAAGATTTTGGAACATTGATGTCAGCTGTTTTGCTATTCTTGGTCTGTTGATTGCTAGCATGCATGCAGTAAAAAAGCAGCTTTCACCTGTCTGTAATTCCAAGTAACTGTAAGTAAAGAAACATTTTTCATTCTTTCTCCTATAAATGTCTCAGTGCGCATTGTTGAGATTGAAAGTGTGAGTTAATGAGAAAGGGGTAGACTTTTGAGGAAACTTGTAACTATTCTCTTCTGTGAATTCTTGTACTTCTACTGGGCAGCTAAAAAGAATTTTACAAAAAATTCAAAACTCTGCAACATCCCTAACATTAGGCTGATTAGGGCTATTGGTAATTTGAGTTTTACAAGATTTAAAAGCCAGTGTTTTTCCATCCTGTATAAAAGAGCTCGATTAAAGCTACAGAATCATGGACAGCCTACAAGTTCATGTCTGGAATGTCCAATGGAAAGCTATCAGCAGTTTCCCCTCATATCCACAGTGTTTGGTCAGTTCTCAAATCAAACTTGCTCATCACTATGCTGTTAAAAAAAGCCTCTCATCTGTTAGGTGAGCTGCAATTCACAAAACCAATGCCAAACGAACTGGGGTGTGCTGGGCACCTTGGGAGGGCAGTGGACAGGAAGTGATGGGGTGCCTATGGGGGGGGGGGAGAAATCCCATACATTCCCATTACCTCTGCCTGCCTCTGGTGGGTGCCAGTCACTGGGGCACACCGGGATGAGTCCCTGTATCCCTGTGGGCCAGCACACCACTGCAAATGAAGCTTCTTGATTTTATAAAATCTCAAGAGACTTTAATTAATTTTCAATTTAATAGTTCAACTTATTCACCGCCTACTCAGGCAAGCCTGACTCAGGGTGGCTTACAAAATTTAAAAACCCCATACAATAAAAACAATTAAAATCCCTACCCCAAATTGAAAACCCACCCACCTCATGCAGGAGAGAGAGGGTGCATTTTATGATACATCTTATAGTAAAAGCCTTCTTATGGTAAGAGCCAGCGGGCAGGAGCCACATTACCCTCAGGGCCCCATATCTGTCCCGCCAGCCAGGTCTTAAGTCCTTTCCTAAATGGCAGCAACTCCGTCTGTAACCATAGCTCCACTGGCAGGAGGTTCCAAAGAGCCGGTGCGGACACGAAAAAGGCCCTTTTTCTCGTTCCAGAGAGGTAAGCTCCCCTAGGTGATGGAACTACTAGGGAGCCCCTCCGGTCTGCTCTGTTTGGACAGATAGATGTTCTTAGGGTGATGCAGTCTCTTAGGTATCCTTGCCCACTACCATATAGGACTTTAAAGGTCATAACCAGCACCTTGAATTGCACTCGGTGGCAAACTGGTAACCAGTGCAGCTCCCGGAGCAGGGGCGAGGCATGGGCATAATGCCCACACCCCATCACTACCCAGGCCACTGCATTCTGGACCAGCTGCAGCCTCTGAATGGTCGTCAAGGGCAGCCCCATGTAGAGCACATTGCAGTAGTCTAGTCTGTAGGTGACCAGAGCATGTGTGACCATAAGCAAGGAGTCCCTATCCAGGAGCGGGCGCAACTGGCGTCGCACACGGAGTTGTGCAAAGGCCCTCCTGGCCACAACTACCACCTGCTCTTCTAGCAACAGTCGTGAATCAGTCGTGACTTTTTCTTGCTTTTATTTTTATTAAAGCCTTATAACTATTATAAATGAAGTGTGAGCCAACTGATAAAGCATTGCTAAAAAAATAAAAGACAATGCATGCCATTCTGCAATGCACAAATTAATTTGTCACATAAAAACTAGATGAATAAGATAGTCAATTAAGTGAACCTCGTTTTCCTGTAATGCTCTGCACTCCACTGTGATTTGCATTTCGGCATTCTGGTCAGCTGCATCCAGGATACCCTTCCTTTGCTCCAAACAAAAGCTGGTCCAAAGGCTGCGAACTATAAGGCTTCAATTCTACTCCTTCTCTGTTTCAGCAACCCTGTGGCCTTGGCTGAAGAATTGCAATGATTTTTTTCCCACCATACTTTAAGGAAGATGGAAACAAACTGGCAGGACTTCAGAGAAAAGGAATACGATGATAAATAGCCTTGAATGTAGAGCTTGTCATGGAATATGAAAGGAACTTGGAATGCTGCGCTCGAAGAGGAGAAAGCTAAAGAAGGAATGTGATAAGTGTTTTTAAATACAGAAAATACTACTGTGAACTGGGTATTCCCATTCTTCCACAGGAAACTTCCCAGTAAAGTTGTCTGGCCAGGTTAAGTATACCATACTGCCAGTGACTCAACGCCGAGTGTTAGGCGGCGGTTAACTAACCTGACAACCCTGAGGACTAATGGTCTTGGGTGGCAAAAGTCCACAGGAAAGGATGATTAAATTCCACTTGAATCCCTCTTGATGGAGGGCAGCAGCTTCATCAATGCTGGCCTGTGGCTGTGGAGGACTGTGCATGCCAAAAGGGCTCAGGACCAAAAAGTCCTGAGCCCTTTTGGCATGAACTGGATCAGTGGTACGGGTGTCGTGCTACAATGCAGAAGGCAGATGAAAGGCCACTGCATTATATTCTCAGGACAGTCTTCATGGGCGATCGCCATGATGATTGCCTATGCGGTATTTGGATTGAGCAGCAGCAGCAACAGCAGGAGAAAAAGAAGCAAAAGGGAATACATTTGAAAGCTGCCTTATGCTTCCAGCAAGCACTGGAGCAACTTCCTTTGCTAAATGACAGCTAGGCCAAACTGAAAGAAAAAGGATGTTCACCAGCACCAGTTGAACACTGGAATTAGTCCAAGAGATGTTTGATCTGCCCATTGTTTTGTTTTTTAACTGAACCTTTCCTGGATTTCAAAGTTTTTATATGATCTTAATGGTATTTAAACGGACTGCAGTTTTTCTCCAAATGAGGAAAATTTAGACGTGGGACTTGTTTGAGGAACTCTCAGAATAGTGAATTCTAGGACTTGGAGTCCAGAAGAAGAAGGCACATGCCTACACTACATGTCTAACTCTAAACATATATCATTTTGCTGTCTACCTATGCTCAGTGGCAGTGACTAGAGATGGAACAATCCATCTAATTTTGAGTCGCACCAGTTGTGCACACATTGATTTACAAGTCTATTAATGTGGAACTTTTTTTAAAAAATGTAGTTAAATATATAAATACATAACTTTAATACACTTATTCACAAAATAAGCATTCCTTTTTAAAAGCCTCTCTAGATGGACTTGATCATTAAAGGAAACATATTTGTAAATTCATTTTTCCATGAGCCAAGAACTTTCCCAAATTATAGTTGGGGGATACATTTCCTTACAAGAAGCAAGTAGGGTTTTCTCTTTTGCTCCTCACAAGAAGTTTTGAGATTAATCAGTTGCTATGTTGTGCATTTGAAAGCTCAGCGTTCATAAGCTTCAGGATAGTTTAATGTAAACTGACATTGGCTAGAGGACTTTGAACTGAAACATTTTCTATTGCCATTAAGAAGCAATAACTGATTGGAGTGCAATGCAGAAGACCATCAGAGAAGTGAAGACAATAGCAGGCAGAAACTACACACCAGATTAATCGCTTTATTTATTTCTGCAAAGTGTGTTGCCCTGGGCAGTTGATTCACTTCAACTGCAAAATCAACATGAATCAGCTACAACATCAGAGATGGAAAGGCAGAGGGAAGACACACCATTTTTTATTTTTAAGAGCACTTGACTCTTGGAGGTGGGGACAGCCCCTTGGCCATGCAGTCTCCTTCACCTTGGACATGACTGGTGTGCAACAAGGAATGTGATGTCTTCACCAGTACCAATATGCTGCTACAATTTGCACCATTTAACTAGCATAAAGCATAGCCGTTTATTAGTACAGTACAGTACTTTATTGTCCATCAAACCATGTTGAATACTACCCTTCATCTTTATGAATACCAGGCTGATGTACAAATATACATACCATGATAAAATAAAGTACTACAGTGGCTTAATGGTTAAGACACTGAGCTTGGAGACTGGAAAGTCGGATTTCGATACCAGAGTGCTACACAACGGATCTTGGGAACATGAAAGGAGCCTCATTTGAGCATCCCCTGAGCAAAGTTTCTCCAGCAAAAATCCTGTCAACACAGAGTAATTTCTGACACGAAAATTATTATTAATAAAATAAAAATACTAAAAGCACCTTGTCATAATAGAGGGGAGATGAGACAAAAACCAAGCCATTAAAATGTCTGGATAAGTTTTCAGCAGTCAAAGTAATGGCTGTGGTAGCACCAAGACAAGACACTATCAGAAGGGGATTTCATCTTCAGTCCCACAACTGAAACATTTCTCTCTCCCTCATGAATTCCAAATATTAGTGTTCAACACTGACTTCAATTGGCGGAACAACAGAATCCAGCAGTCTCAGGAAGAGAGCCATCTCCCCTTCCCACTGCAGCCTCCTGGACTCTCCACCACCTGCAGTGGGGTGGGGGTGAGGGAGGGAAAGAGGGCTCATTTCAGATGATCCCAAGGCTTCAGGTGAGAAAAAGGATGTTCACCAGCACCAGTTGAACACTGGAATTAGTCCATGAGATGTTTGATCTGCCCACTGTTTTGTTTTTAACTGAACCTTTCCTGGATTTCAAAGTTTTTATGTATTTATATGATCTTAATGGTATTTAAAGGGACTGCAGTGGTTTAGCGGTTAAGATGCAGAACTTGACAACTGTTTGTGGCTTGAGTGCTGCACGGCAGAGTGAGCTCTCGCCTCTGCCCAGCTCCTGCTAAACTAGCAGTTCGAAAGCAAGAAATTGCAAGTAGATAAATAGGTACCACTTCGGTGAGAAGGTGAGAAGCATTCCATGCGCTCCTGTATATAGTCATTCATGCCAGATAGCAACAGAAATGTCTGCAGACACAGACAGCGCTGGCTCTTTGGCAATAAACAGAAATGAGCACTGTACCCTAAAGTCAGATACAACTGGCTTTCGAGCAAGGGCAACCTTTACTAAAAAATTTTTTTGCTGGGGATTGGTTTGGCTTGATTTTATTTTATATTTCAATTCATTTTTTTACAATTATTTTATCAAATTTGTAAGCTGTCTTGAGTGCTATTTTTCAGAGGCAAGCTGGGATATAAATATAAGAAAAAATAAACAATAATACTTGCTCCAGAACTTTTTAAATCACAGGCAGGTTGGTTAAGAAAGAGGCACTCCTACACATATTTGGGTCCTAGCCCCTTAGAGTTTTAAGCACCAGTAATTTAAAGTAAACTTAGACATGAATACATCACCCATGAATACATCCTCAAGAACAGACTGATATGAATTTGCCTAGCTATACAGCAACAGTTTTAGCTACTACATTCTCCATTAGACGAAGCTTTCCATTTCACTTTTAAGGGCAGAACCACATTTAAGTGTTATAATAATCGGATACACAGTCCAGGAGATGCAGACATAGCTTTATGACTTTCAAGATTCCATGTCACCAGTGGAGAGGCCTTGTTGTTAGGTAGTGGTCCACCAGATGTACCAAATGCATATAGCTCTTCCCATCGCATAGTCTTTTAATTTAAAAATAAATGCTAAGGCTTTATCATACTACTGATTTATGAGCACTGCAGTGGGTTAGATCATGGTTTCTCAATGTATGGCCTGTGGGCCAGCCCCAGCCCATGGCACCATTTCATCTGGCCCACATTGCTGCTTCCGACGCCACCTCAATCCTTGCTCCCTTTGCTTGGCTTGACGTGTCCCAAATGGCGCTCCGTTACAACATCCACCCTGCTACGGATCACCGTTAAGGACACACCAAGCCAAGCAAAGGAGGAGGAGGCAGAATCGGAAGTGGCAATTGGAGCAAGGGCATGGGTGTGGGCATAGGTCAAATGAGTTGATTCTTCTCCTCCTCCTCCTCAGCTTCCACATGGGCAGGTCCCCCATCAGGAGGAAGCACCCGCCCGACTGTAGCTAGGCTGAGGCAGCCCTGGGCCAAGCTGCACTGGCTTGCTCCAGCGCCAGAGCCTCTGCCACAGGGTAGGACCAAAGGGCAAGCGGAGCTGGAGCCTTTCACCAACCCTGGGTGTCTCGTGCCAGGGCTGGAAAGGCAAGGCGGGCACTGCCTGGTCTACATATTGCAAAGTTTAATTAGGAGCCATGACTGAATTTACACAAGTTGTCGGAAATGAATGCTTAAAAGGTTGGCAAGCTATGATGAGAGGTAGATGCTTCTCCAACTTACTCTTGTTGGGTCTTCAAATGATACATCCCTCAAAGCAAAGATTGGCCTTTCTCAAATCTGTTTCATTTCTCCAATTTCTGCCTGTATAATATGTCACATGACAGTCCCCCTCCTTATTATCAGACATCAAAGGTGGCTGCCTCTGTAACTGTCAGAGCCACATCCTCCCAAATGCATTCTTCAGTAGCACCAGTGGTGGGATTCAGCAGGTTCATCCCAGTTTGCCAGAACCAGTAGCAGAAATTCCGGCTTGCCCCACCCAGCCATGTTTTGAAATAAAGTAGTCCTAATTCAGGTGAAACGCAGGGCTTTCCCCCTGGCCACGCCCACCATACCACGCCCACAGAGTAGGTAGTGAAAAAATTGAATCCACCACTGAGTAGCACCTTGCAAAGAAACAAAAGGTCATGAGGCCCTTGGCTCTTATCCTAGCCAAGTCATTCTTTTTTTTTAATTTTATTTATTGAGTTTTTAATAAACATACAAAAAAGAAAAGAAAACATTAACAATACGTTAACAATACAATACACTAACAAATCCATAGTATCATACTAACAAACATTACTGTATGCTAGCACATAACAATATCTATACTCATTAATTACTATTTAACTACCAAATATTAAGAGCCATTATTTCAAAGTCCAAAATGATAGAAAATTTTTTTTTCTGTACTACCACAAATCTTTTTAACAAATAATAATCACCCTGTGAATATGTACAATGCCCGGAGAGTTTACTTTCTACTCAACTCCAAAAACTTCTTTGAAATGGTACTGGTCCTGAACTATCACTTGCCATAATAGAGTGATCCACGAACGGTTTCCATATATTCCAAAATCTATTCTCTTTTAAATTATCTCTTTTGACTTTAATCTCCCATGTCAATTTATCATTCAGTGCTAAACTCCACATTTCTTTATACCATTCTCCAATCTGTATATCTACATCGTTTTTCCAATTTCTAGCTATACATTGTCTACCCGTTGTCAGTACGATTTCCAATAATTCTTTTTCCTCCTTGTTTAAACCCAAGCCTTCCACATTCGTTAAAAGAATAGTACCCGACACCAACTTAACACTTTTACCCAATATTTCACCAAACTCATTTTCTATTCTTCCCCAAAAATCCCTTATTTTTTTACAGCTCCACCACATATGTTCGTATGTTCCATCAAATTCTTTACATCTCCAACATAACTTATCTCTTTTATTATCCATCTGGTAAAGTCTTAATGGTGTCAGGTACCATTGCCACAACATTTTAAAATTATGTTCTTTAATTCTTACAGACATTGTTCTCATAATCCTCTTTTCCCATTTATTTTTCCATTCAATCTCCCCGATTTTTATATTCAAATTTTGTTCCCACTTCCGTTTCAAGTCCTCCTGTGGATCTGCACCTCTATTCAGTATATTATAAAGCTTGCTTACAAGACCTTTAATACTGCTTTCCCCTTTTCTAATCTTCCTTACCAATTCCTCAAATTCCGTATGTATTCTATCTATCCCTATTTCTTTTTTATATTTTTTATTCCAATTGTCCACCTTTAACTTCTGAAACCAATTCAAATTTAATATCTCAAGCATTTTTTTCCGCTCCGCATCAACATCACACGCTTTTAACCAATCCTTCAATAACAGCGTCCCATTTTTATCCAATATTTCCATTTTTTCTTTGTCTAATTTTATTGGGAAACACATCATATCAGTCAATTCCAAAATTGGAGAGAGATTCGGAACCATATCTTTTTTTACCTTCTTCCACACCTCCATGAGACCTTTCATCATAAAATTATTTGACCTTTTCACCTTATCCTTCATTCCCAAAAAAATCAAGTTTCCAATATTTCTATACTCTTTCATTTCCAATTGTTCCCAAATTACCTTTTCTCTTGCCAAGATCTTCACAACATTCTTGACTTGAAATGCTCGATAATATAATAACAAATTTGGCATACCCAAACCCCCTTTTTTCTGAGACCAATACCATAATTTCTTTGGAAGCCTAGATTTTTTACCTCCGTTACAAAAACCATTAAACATTTTTTGAAACTCATTAATTTCTTTCTCTTTTAAATGGATCGCTAGTGTATCAAATAAAAAGTTAATCTTTGGTAACAATATCATTTTACACATGGCAATCCTTCCGAACCATGACAGCTTTAACTTCTGAAGTTCTTGTATTTTATTCTTAAATTCAATTCTCAAGCTGTCATAATTCAATCGTTTAAGTTCTTCTAATTTGTTTGAGATGATTATCCCCAAATACTTCAGCTTATCTTTGATTTGTATATTAAGTGTCGACACCGTGCTACCCATCTCGCTCGGTTTCAAATTGCACAACATCAATTCAGATTTGTCCCAATTTATCTTTAATCCAGTTATAGCTTGAAATATTTGTAGATGATCATTAATCCTATCCATCACCTGCTCCGGGTGCTTCACCATAAGCAATGTATCGTCTGCGTACATACTCACTTTATTACCCATAATCCCTTCTATATTTGAGTCCTCCCTTATACTTTTAGCTAAAATCTCCATTGCCATTATAAACAAGATAGGAGATAATGGGCAGCCCTGCCTAGTACCAGCCTCTAGCTTTACCACATCCGTAAGCTCCTCATTTACTCTAACCTTGGCATTTCCTTTTTGACATAGTAAATCTATAACCCTAAATTTATCCCCAAACCCATATTTTCTAACTATTTCCTTAATTGAAGACCACTGCAATGAATCAAATGCCTTAAAAATATCCAATGATAGTAATCCCACTTTTTCCTTTGTTTGATTAACATTGTCTATTAAATCTAATACCCTTCTAGTCAAATCCGCCATGTGTCGTCCTTTTAGAAACCCAACTTGATCAACATTTATATATTCCCCCATAAAACTATTTAAACGGTTAGCCAATATTGCCGTGAAGATCTTCGCATCTTGATTTATAAGCGAAATTGGTCTGTACGAATCCACTCTTTCCAAATTCTTACCAGGTTTTGGCAAAAGAACAATTGTAGTGTTATACCATGAAGTCGGGATTGATCCTCCATCTAGTATATAATTATATAACTTCACCAATTTCGGGACCACCACCTCTTTAAATTCTTTGTAAAACTCTGTTGATAATCCATCATCCCCCGGGGCTTTCCCTATCTTCAATCCGCTTATTACCCCCTTAACCTCTTTATCAGTTATCTTTTCCTCCATTTTCTCCCTATGCTCTTGTTTTATCCCATTCCCTAACTGCCTCTCCAATATCCTTTTAAGCTTTTCCATATCTATTTCTTTTTTTGCATATAACACCTGGTAAAATTCCCTAACTATTTTACATTTATCGCTATTCTTATTACACCTTGAACCTTGCCTGTCAACTAACACCCCAATTTTTCTTTTTTCCCTTTTAACCTTAGCTGCTCTTGCTAATAGTTTTGAGTTCTTATTACTAAATTCAAAATATTCTCTGTTTAAATAAATCAAATCTCGTTTAACTTTATCAATATCCTTACCCATTACTTCTGCCTTAAGTTCTTGTAATTTCAAGAAAAAAATTTTATCTTTACTTTTTGCGTGTTCTTCCTGTAATTGTTTTATTTCCCTTTCTTTTTCTATATGTTCTGCTTTATACTTTTTATATTTGAGGCTTGCCAATTTTATGCTTTCCCCCCTAAAAACTGACTTCATGGTATCCCATACAACATTAAAATTAACCTCATTATTATCGTTCCATTGCCAACTTTCTTTCCAACTTTCCATAATTGCCTCTTTGCTTTTCTGATCTTTGAACAAATTAGGATCGTACCTCCAATTTCTAACTCTTTGAATATTTTTTTGTGCTTTCAATTCCAAATATACTTTAGCATGATCCGATTCCTTAATAATCCCAATTTCCGTGCCTTCTATATCCCCAATTAATTTTTCTGACAGAAAAACATAATCTATTCTCGAGTAGGTCCCATGTACATGCGAAAAAAAGGAATATGCCCTTTCCAAGCCTTTAAACTCTCTCCACGAATCCTTCAAACCCATAACTTTCATCCATTTGTCCATCGCCTTCCCTTTCACACCATTTCCACTTCTAGCTATGTTTGTGCAATCTAATCCTGACCTAATCAAATTAAAATCACCAGCCACAATAGTTTTTGCAACGTTTTCCAACTCCACTATTTTCCAAATTTTTTCAAGAAACACTGCTTGGTGGTCATTCGGAGCATAAATATTTACCAACAAAATTTCCTCATCCTCCAATTTTCCTCTTAACAACAAATACCTACCCTCTTGATCAGCAATCTTTTTTGTGATTTCAAATCCTAACTTTCTAGAAATCATAGTTGCCACCCCTCTTGCTTTGGATGTTCCAAACGCCATCTCATAGTGTTGCATCCAACCCAAATAAAGTTTATTCGTATCTTTTGATTTCTGATGTGTTTCCTGTAAAAACAAAATATCTGGTCTATCTTTTTTCAACGCCAATTCCAGCCTCCGTCTCTTAAGAACAGAACCTGTACCTTTCACATTCCATGATATTATTTTAATACTTCCCATAACCAAATTCTTCTCCCAACTTTAAACTCTCCATCGGGCGTGCCACCAACAACCCTTCACCATACCAACTACATAAAACACACATTTTCACTCTCCCCACCTTCCAACGAAAAGTCACCTCTGTCAACCAAAGAGGGGAGAGGGGGGACCTGCAAGATGCACCCTACTGCCGGCGCTATGCGCTATTTACCCATTCTACCTCTATTAGGTACTTAAGATTACTACTATCTAATGCTCATTATTCCTTACCTATCTCCTCCTCCACCATAATCAAGGACGGCTCCTCCTCCTCCTCCCCTCGCTGTGGTGTTCCACCTGTTGCCCCACCGGCCTCCTCCCTCCCATATTCCCTCCCCAAAGCTCCAGAATCCGTCATTTCCTTCTTAAGATTTTTCCATTCTTCCGAATCTACTTGTACCAATCCCAACAAACTCAAATATTCCAATGGATTAGTGCCTTCATCAATAACTTGCATTCTTTTATCATAGAAAAAGCGCAATTGTTGTGGAAATCTCCAATTATACCTTATGTTTTTACTCATCAATAATTTAGTAACAGGCCTCATCTTATACCTCCATGTTCTTTCTTTTAATGAAATATCATTGTAAACTTCAACATCTGAACCATCAAATTTCAACGCATCAGGACCAACTCGTTTCAGATGAGCCATTACTTTTAATTTATCTGCCCAATTTGCGAATTTAACCAACACATTTCTTTGAACCACTCTCCCTCTTCTTGGACCCACCCAGAATACACTTACACAATCCTCCTGAACAAATTCCTTCCCCATTTTTAAACCATTTAACCACTGAACCACCCTCTCTCTTAACAAATCCGGAGTGCGTTCCGGCACCTGACGGATCAGAATGTTCTGCTTTCTCATCATATCTTCCACAGCATCTATCCTCCTTTCTTGTTCCTCCAATTTTAGCTTGTTCTCCTGCACCACCTCCTGAGTCCCTTTTACTTCCTTCTTTACAGCATCCACTTCGGTTTGAACCAATTTCAGCATTCCCTCAAATTTATTCAAACTTAGGTCCACCTTTTTTGTATAATCTGCCAATGATGACATCGTCTTGTCTTGCCTTTTAATTATTTCATTTCTGTCTTTCACCCTTGAAGCCTCATTTTTCTCCAATTTTTGCATCAACTTGCCAATTTCCACCATAATTTGAGTCTGATCCAATGGCACTGTGGGCGGGGATGATGACTGAGCAGATTCATCCATTGGTGCTTTTTCATTCTTCTTAGGCCTTACAACTTGTTCTTCTTCCTTCGCTTTCCCTCTTGTACCTTTATCCATAATAATGCAATATATTTCAAACCCACTGCTGCAGATCGCTGTAACAGTTTGTCAATACAATAGAGCTTACAACACTGCAGCTATTGGTTCCACAGATACAGCAGGAAAGTTCTTATGTCAGCAGAAGATCCAAAAATTACTGCAATCCACAGCGATAAAACAGAAGGAAACAACTCTCCCAACAGGCAGTTTAAGAAAGAGAAAAGAGAAAAAAAGGGGGGGGGAAGAACAATAAAAAATATTAATCCACAGCGAGTCCGTTTCCCCAAAGCAAATAATCCAATCAGGCGTCTTCCAATCACAGTAAAGAAGCTTCAGGGGAACAGTCAGCCCAAGTTTCTTCTTTAAAAAAAACCCCCAAGCCAACCGAGAGAGAAAAGAAAAAAGGGGGGGGGAGACCAGAAGGAAGGAAAACCCCAAATCCAACCAGCTTGGGGACGAGGTGAGGGGCAGTATATTCCACAATAAGCAAACAAATATTTGCAATCCACACAGTGAAGGGAGCAAACAATCAAAACCACCTAATCCTTCCTTTGAAGTGGACAGTCAAAGCGCCATTTTCCAGCAAGTGCCTGAACTTTTGGGGAAAAGAAAAAACCCCTTTCTCCTTCTGAGGAGCAAACAAAGAGAGGAAAAAAAAACTTCCTCCAAGCAGCTTAAGCCGGGAAACTCACAGTCTTTCTCCAATAGTCTAGCCCAGACAAAAGTAATTAATCCACTTTGTTGTCAAAACGTGGCACGGTCTTCTGGAGTGTAGAAAAAGAAAAAAAGAACCACCACCCAAACACAGTCACTTTCATTTTCCAGGACCGCCGCCATTACAAAGCCAGCACTTGCTTTCAATCGCTTCTCCCCTCTTCCATTTCAGTGTCCAAGCTCCTTAAAAAAAAAATCCCAGCCGGCTTTAAGATTTATAGCTCCAGTCAAGCACTTACATATAAATTACTTTCACGTCCAGCAGCTCCTTGCCGATTCCAAAGCCTTCTCAGCAGTTTCACTGGTCCCGTCCTCGGCTCCCTGGCAGAAAAGCCGCAACTACCGTCACAGCTTCAACCACCAGAAAACCTCCCGAACTTCGACCATCCAGCCTCAAAAGATCACCAAACTTTTCAGGAAGACAGGCAAGGATCTTATCTTTAGAATTTACCACTTTAAAATTTCTCCATTCCACTCCGTCACTTTATTTACCACTTTGTTTAGCGCGAGCGTCCGAAACTAGATGTTACTCAGCGGCCATCTTGGCCAGCCCCCCAGCCAAGTCATTCTAGAGCAGTGTTTCCCAACCTTTGGGTTTATCTTACTTCAATTCCCAGAAGAACTTACTCCAATTCCTCAAAGCACTGATCAGCCAATGTACTGAGTTAAGTGTCTGGGAATTGAAGTCCCCCTATGAGGCATGGGCCCCACATTGGGAACTACTGTTCTGGAGTGAACAAGATGGTAGCTCCTCAGTCCGTCCTTCAGCATTATCAAATATACTCAATACACTGTGTTTCCTGCTCTCTCAACTCCACCTCTTCCTCTGACATGCTGGTGTAGTTGTTCTCAGATGTTACCTTCCTTTCTTTTTCCTGCTGCATGTCTTTCATGAACATTGAACTTCAGCCTGATGGGGGCAGGGCTGCTGATTTCCCCCCCCCCCCAAAAAAAAAATGAGCTGTGATTACAATATATGAGTTCTTTCATTGCTTGGAAAGAACATCCTAAATGAAGTTGTTGGAGTGTGCGTGCAGCAGCATAGAAGCAAGGTCAGCTTGTAGCTTCAACCTATTGAAATGAGTACTTGACGTCCTGTTCCAGACTGGGTGAGGCTGCCTAATAAACTCCCAGACCCAGGACAGAGTGAAGCAGAAGAAGCAGGATATATAAAGCTCGTTGTAGTAGACACCCAGGCGGGACAAGCTAAAGTAGCCCAAGAAGCAGTCCAAAGAGTCAAACAATGCCTATGCATCTAGCAAAGGATTCAAGAACAAGACAGAGGCTGCCATACAAGCCACTTCCAGCAGCTTGCAGAACCAACTGAAGGCTGTTTTCTAGCTGTGTGATAGAGCCTCACCTGCACACAGGATAGGTATTCAGATGGCAAGGGAGGAAACCATCCAGGTGAGGCTTAGTCCCTGATTCTTCTGGAGAAAATTGCCTGATTCTGAGGGCAGACCTTCCAGCTGCTAAGCAGAAGACTGAGGACATCATCCCACCTCCTCTTCAGACTCAGCTCCTGAGCCAGTGGTGGGCATCAGCAGGTTCGCACCATTTCACCAGATCCGGTAACAGAAATTCTGGCTGACCCCACCGATCTAAGTTTTGAAATAAAGTAGTCTTAATTTGGGTGCAATGCAGGGCTTTCCCCTTGGTCACGCCCACCATACCATGCCCACAGTGTGGTAGTAAACATAGTTGGAAACCACCACTGTCCTGAGCCCCCGACATCCACAGGGTCAGGCTCCTGGCCCCTGAGGATCCAGGATTTACACCTCCTCCCATCCCATTAGGCTTTGAAGTTTCAAATTTGTCAGGCACATCCTCATTAGAGGACTCCTCTGCTGAGGTCATGACAGTTAAGCACACTTCCCCTTTTGTAAAGGGAAATGAAACACATTCTGTTTAGTAGAGAAATTTACTTTGGATATGAAGGCAATAGAAGTCCTAGTTCTACCTAAGCTCGAGTTGTCAGAATGCAAGCGCGGCGCCAGAATGGCCGCCGCGCCCTTTGCGGGCCCCCCCCCCACAGGACAGAGAATCCGGGTAGTTAGGGGCGTGGCCAGCTCCCTTATAAAAGGGGTGGCCACGAGGCAGCCGAGCTGCCATTTTACCTCAGCGACTGAGCGGAGAAGTCTTTTCCCCTGTGTCTCCGTCGCTCTTTAACTTACCGGGAAGCCTTTTGGCGGCGATTTTCCTTTTTGGCTTCCCTTCACTCCGGTGGAGATGCCTTCGAAGAAGAAGGCACCTTCGAGTGCGGCTCGCGCTGTTAGGAGGCGCAACCCGGGTCGGAGGACCGCGGTGCCGCCTCCCCAGCAGCCGTCTTTGCAGGCCCCTGCCGGGACCGGCGGAATGGGGTCTATTGCCCCTTGGCCCGGAGCGGGCGAACAGAGTGCGGGCGCGGTAGGGGCTCCGGCCCGCGGCCCGTGAGCGGTGGACACCGCTCCTGCATCTGCCCACCAGGTTGGGCCTGCTGCTCTTGGGTTGCAGCCTCCCCCTGGGCCCTCTAGCCTTGGGGGGTGGTGCGGCCCCCTGCCTTGGCAGGTTTCTCCACCAACCCTGCCGGGCTTCGGTGTTGGCCAATGGCCATATTCGGGTCCTGGGGTACAGGGACCTGTACCCACGCCTGGACCGTGCGGGCCGGCCGGCCCTTGGCCCCAGGTCAACGTGGAAGCCTTACTGGCCCGCCTTGCGGCCCTTGAAGCGTCGTTGGCTCGGGCCAGTCAGGCAGGGCCCACCCTCCTTTGGGGTTCCTTTTGAGGCGCTGTCGGCAGGAGGACAACAGCCGACAGGGAGGGTTGAGCTGCTGCAGGCGCGTGGCGCGGTTTCGGCCACTGCCTCGCAGCTCCCCAGCCAGCAGCCAGGTGCAGGTCCCCCGGTGATGAGCTCTACGTCGGTCGTGAGCTCCGACGCCCCCAGTGGGCCGGAACCCCCGGTGGGGGCGGCCCGCGGGGGTGCAGCATGTGAGTATGCGGTGTAAGCGAGTACATCCACACACATTCCCAATATGGGGGGGGCTTTCCAATGGCCGTGGCCTCGCGCGGGTGGTGTGGCGGTGCACCCGCTGACGCCCCACCCGGCGATGACAGCTAACACCCAGGGCCCCGTGGTGGGGGGTGTTCCCTACCTTAGGGGAATGTTTTGGGTGGTCGGGTTGGTCCAAGCCCCTATTCCTTACCGATGAGTGACCACTTGGCACAGGCCGCCAGAGAGTAAATTTGGCGGGGGGAGTACGTGGATATCTTCTCACTCCTAAACAGTGTGCCCACCAAGGAGAGAGGGAGGGGCAGAATGAGAAGGATAGTGGCAGGCACGTTGTCGCAAGCCACCAAGTATGTGGGCCAAATGGTTGCCGGCCTGCATCATATGCATGGCGGTGTACCTTAGGGCCCGGCCGGATCTGGCAATTCCGATGGTCCAGTATTTGGACAACGCCTACCGGGCGATGGTTTACTTTCCGGGCCCAGCGTGGTTGGCTTGCGACGAGGAATGCCGTAGGCGGATTGCCCCGCACCCCGAGATTAGGCGAGATGAGCCAGGCCAGAGGCTGCGGCTTTTGTACGTTACGCCCACGCGCCCTGCACCCGGGGAGATATACCATTGGGGGCATGCGGTTCAGCGGGCGGCCCCAGCACAGGTCACCTGCCAGGGGGCGGGGCGGGGGGTTCCAGCCCGCCTTGCTGTGCTGGATTTTCTTATCCAATGGCTCCTCTAATGGGAGGACTTGCAAATACAGACAGGAGCGTCCCACCTGTGTTGGCCCCCATGCGGCCTCCGCCTGTCCCAGGCCTGGAAGGATGCGGGGCAGAGGGTGGGGCGGACAGGGGGCTGGCAAGATTGCCGCAGATGGATCTAGTTCACCTGAGGGCTCCCTCCCCATTTAAGGTGGACATGTTGGAGCGTTGGCTCACACGGTACCTGAAGGGAGAGGATGCAGGTTATCCCCTTCAGGGTTCTAGGCAGGGGTTCCGGATCCCTTTCATGGGTAATAGGTTCCCTCAGGATGCCCCCAATCTTTTATCCCTTAAGGGGAGGGAGGAGGTGGCTGCTGCCAGCTTTGACGTAGGGTCCATGCGGGCAGGGTCGTTGGCCCTGTCCCTGCACCCCCGTCCCGGGGAGCATATTATTTCGATGATGCCATGCCTTTTGGCTATTCCATTGGGGCTCGGTATTCGAGTGTTTCACCACTTTCCTAGATTGCGCTTTTATCCGCAGGTCAGGGTCCCGGTCTGTAGCCCATTCCCTGGATGGTTTTATTCGGGGCTGAACGGGGCTGGGACACGTACACACGTCTCCTCAACACATTTCAGACGCTAATGGAGGAACTGGTGTCCCTTTAGCGCCCGAAAAGACCGAGGGCCCATCTCCACAGCTAGTATTCCTGGGGTGGAGAGTAATACGGTAGCGCAGGATTCTAGGTTGCAGCGGGATAAGGTGTCAAGGCTAGTGGCCCTTGTCTCGGTCTTGCTGGCCGAGCGCATGGCATCACTGAGGGAACTTCTGGTGCTACATGGTCACCCCAGTTTCGCTGGCAGGGTCGTCGCACCGGGCAGGGCATTTGCTCTGCGCTGGGGCGACGCCATGGCGGGATTATTCAGGCCCCACCACAGGCTCAGATTTACCCGGGGTATCGGGGCAGACGTGCTTGTCTGGCCATAGATCCAGAGGTAGTTCAACGGGGTGTCATTTTGGGGTCTGATCTCCTGGCCCCCCCTTGCTTTCAGATGCAGTCCGATGCCTCAGGATTCCTGGGTTTATGGGATGTACTTCAATTGGAAGTGGGCCTATGGTGGGTGGCCACCATCCTGGGCAGGCAAGGGTTGCCTGCATGGTCTCACGTAGCTGGAATGTTTCCCTATCCTGGGTGCTTTGATGCTATGGGGCAAAGAGTGGGCCAACTCGGTTGTGCAATTTTGGCATGGCAACGCGGCTGTGGTCCGCATCGTCACTGCACAGATTTCCAAATTGCCCGGGGTTATGGAGCTAGTGCGTTGGTTTGTGTTATGCAACCTGTGCCTCAACGTTCCCTTCAGGGCCAGGCATGTCCCAAGGGTTGATAATGATATTGCTGCTGCTTTGTCCCGCCTGCAGATCTCCCGGTTCCGTGCCTCGGCCCCCGGATGCAGAGGAATTTCCCTTGCCACTCCCGGACGAGAGATGGAACGTTGGCAAGGAGAAGGTGAACCGGGCGATTGGCCTGTCACTAGTGCCATGCATAAGTAAGGCGTACCACCACGCATTTAGTTCCTTCAGAGTATTACTGTACCTGATTCTGACTGCCAGGAACCTGGCCGATCCCAGTAGCCCATGTTCTGCGGTTCATGGTTTACCTGTATGCCCAGGGCCTTGCACCACGCACCATAGCATCTCAGCTGTCGGGTTGGCTTTTATGGCCAAAGTGGGAGGTCGTGTGGACAGCACCAATGACTTCCGGGTGAGACATGTTTGGGAGGGGTGGGTGCGCGTGCGCGGGCGTTTCCCGGGCGACCGCCACCCCATTTACCCAGGGGTTTTTTACCCAGTTGGCCCGGGGCTGGCCTGGCCTCTGTTTTGATAGATGAGGCAGCCCACTTCATGCGGCTACAACGGTGGCCTTTTTTTGGAGCCCTCCGCATCGGCGAGCTTGAGATGCTGAGTAAGGCGGATGCAAGATTTTCCCAGGGTTTTTTACCCAATTGGCCCGGGGCTGGCCTGGCCTCAGTTTTGATAAATGAGGCAGCCCACTTCATGCGGCTACAACGGTGGCCTTTTTGGAGCCCTCCGCATCGGCGAGCTTGAGATGCTGAGTAAGGCGGATGCAAAATTTTCCCAGGGTTTTTACCCAATTGGCCCGGGGCTGGCCTGGCCTCTGTTTTGGAAATGAGGCAGCCCACTTCATGCGGCTACAACGGTGGGGGTCATGAGTTAGATATTGACTACGGTCAATAATTTGTTTGTGTCAACAAACAAATTGATACAATTTGATACATTGTAACCAATTGCCGTTGGCAATTTTGGGGTGGTACCTTACCAGTGTTACTTCGGCCTGCTTGCCTTAGAATTATGATTGGTCGTTTTACCAATACAAATTTATAATTCGGACTAGGGCATTGAATCAATAAATGTGGTCCGATGCTGTTATCCACTTTCAATGTTGTCTGTGTCCGTTATTGGGGGGGTGCGCCTGCAAAGTATGGTTGCTCATTTCATCTCTAGAGAACAAGGTCAAGATGTCTGCTCTTTGGAGGTGCAAGAAAGATGTGTGAAGGAAAGAAGTGACACCAACAACCCTGAAAATAGCAATCTAAAGTTGAAGGATGGCCAGCACAGATCACAGCAAGTAAAGTACAGTCTAAGAAACCTAAGGAGGTACTCTCACTTTACATTTCCCCATGCAAAGTCATCATCTGCTTAAGTAGAAGCCAAGGGCATGATCACATTTGGGACCATTCATGGAGTAGTCCAGCGCAATCTGTTTCCCAGCAATCACACCACATAAGGTGAAATGCACTCTAATCTCACCCATGCCCAAATTGGACCTTTTTGGTCCATCTGTAGGGCTACTACTTTTGGAAACTGGGCTGCAGTGATAAAAGGGTCACTTTAAGGGAAATCCCTCAAAGGAAGCCTTTCTGGTGCAGTCAGGTATGCACCGTTTTGGCCATCTGATCACACCCTGAGTTGCACCTAGATACTGCTAACAGAAACTTCAGTTTGGGAAAGTTGTATATAGCACAGAGGTTATTCATACTTGAGTATTTGGGACAGAAATATCAATATGGTGACCGTGCTACACAACATTTTCTTTGCATTTTAAACCTACAGAAGCCTTTTTTTAAAAAAAAGATATCACTTTCTAGCCTCTTTAGGATAAGTAGAGTGTACTTTCAAAGGTTGTGTCCATTGTAGATATCTCCTTTATTCAGCACCCCTGACCTGTTATATAACCATTTAAGCTTATTGCTGTTACATCCTATTCAGGTGAGTTACATGGGCTAAGCATTGTGTTGGGTAGATAACAAAGTACCCTGAAGGAAATGTTGAGCCACTGTGTGAGACAGAATGCTAGACTGGATGGGCTGTGGCCTGTTCCAACAAGGCTGTTCTTATGTTATGTTCTTATGGTTTTTTTTAAAAAAAGTTTCACTAAACAGCCACCTCTCTCTCTCTCACACACACACACACACACACACATCTTCTTTTTTTTTTTGGGGGGGGGAGTGAATATTTACATTTAGTGCAGCATTTGTGAGTTTAGAAGCTTCCTGCCACCTGTCACTGCATGAATACCTTTTAAAAAGCTTAAGAATTATAGTTGTTCTTTCCAAGCAAAGTGATTCATCTCCTAGATCCTGTGGACATTTGAGTATGTGTACATAGCCCCACCCAATTCCACTTTCCAAACACTCCTTTGGGGAAAATTCCCCTGAGTAATATCACCCCAGAATAATCGTACAATTTGGTGTCCTTATTTACACAGCCTCCTAGAGCATATTATTGCAGTAATGACTCTCTAGTTTCAGGTGGCAGGAAAAGTTTGTCACTGTGGCCAAAATTGCCAGACATGCCTTTTGGGAGGGATTTAAATATAAGTTTTTATTTTTTATTTTTCTAACACATCACTGGAAAATTGGATATTTGGATTGTATTGTCATGTATGTTGGGATTTTCGCTATGTAAACCAGAGTGGGAACATCTCTGAGAGAGAGAGAGAGATTTCTTTTCTCCTGATTACCTTTTAAAAATATCTAAATGCTACATGTCTCTGGCCCATAGTACAAAACAGCCCTAAGTTATAATCATGCACATGTATCCAGAAATTATAAAAGTAATTAAAACAGTTACCATTCACAGTAACAGACATGAAGTTATCTCTTCTTGTGGTTCTGGAATAATTTATTATGAAAAGAAAGGAATTAAACATTGTTTATCAGAAGCTACAGAAGTTACTTATTCAACTGCAACTTTTAGAATCTTTCAATCAGGAAGGAGATTCTGATGTGAGGAGTTTCACAGCACGATCGCTGTGGCCCATTGGCACACCATGGTCATAAATCGTGGGTGATCGTTCTCCTTACCTCATCTGTTTTTACGCCGTAACTTAGAGGCCCCAGTTTGGGCCTCTGACTCAAGGCTTTTGGCCCTCCCCACTATGTCCAGGGATGGCACGCAGTCATTCAGCTAGCACGCAGCTTTCTTCCAATTAGCAAGGTGAGCACGAGGCAGACATGCTGATATTTAGCCAATTAAGTAACTTTATGTTATCGCAGGTAACCAATAAGAATAGATTGCATACTCTTCTCTGGAATGTCTTTGTCTGTTATTCCTAATAAACTCCGACCGGGCTATCTTGTCCTATTGCCTCTTCATGAATCAAGCCTCCGCTGTCTCCTTGATCCCAAAACACAACATCTGGTGACCCGCGTCGTGATTGCTAGATCCCAACTCCCCGACTCACCGGCTGGAATAGCCCCCTGGTGCACCTCTCAGCTTTCGAGCTCCCGATTGTGAGTAGGGGGGGGACTTTCTTCAGGGCAAAAGACCCATGCAAACGAATTGCAGAGAATCATCAAGGAGAGAGGATGTCCAGACATCACGCTTAATAGTATAGAAGGCTTCACTAAGGAAGTCGAATGCCAATATCCTTGGTATCCAGAAATTGGATCACTCAAACAGGATGATGGGCAAAGAGCAGAAACAAAAGAAGTGCAAGATTTTACTCCAAAAAATATTTTGCTGTCCCAGAGGTTTACTGTACCATTGCCACAGCTTTTGCCCCCAGTCAAGGGATGGAGTCTGACTGCCCCTCCATCATATGGGAAACAACAGCAGGAGCCCCCTGATGGAGATGGGACATTATATCCTGCCTTGCAGCAATCAAGCACTTTTAGCCCTACAAAAGACCTGTTCTCTGCTGCTTTAACTGCAGCTGTGCTGGATGTGGAACCTGTTGCTGTATATCCAGTGAACAGAGAGGCTCTTGCAAATGGAACTGCTGCAATACTGCCTGCCGAGTCTAAAAAACAACTAGTGCCAGCTGATTGGGAACAAATGGTGGGGACCTCATCCCAGATTGAAGTTATCAATGCATGCAGAGTGGCAGGAAGCAAGCAGTGTGTTTCCAAGAGCAGCATAGGAGACCTCAGCTCGCCCCTGAAGCAGCCCTCATCACAAGAGCCGGAGAAGCTGAGTAGTAAACTTGATTCCTCACGTGTGGGCAGGAAGTGGAAGGATGTCCCAGAGGAGGAATGCAGAAAACCCAAGCCCAAAAAGGGGTCTTCTTGCAAGTACAAACTAACAGATGCAGTTTGTCATAAAGTTGAGATTCAGATGCTGCAGATGAAAGAAGTCCAGAGGAAAAGGGGGTGGATCCTTCATCTATGGACAGCAGGCTGTTGCAAAAATACAAGGAGGGAGAAAACATTGAACTGCCCACCCCTCAAACAAAGAGGTCCGAGTGGGCTGTTCCAAGTTTCAAGCATCAGGGTGGCCGGAGCATGAAGGAATGTGTGTTTGCCTGAAAAGCTGAAAAGGGGGGTCTGGTTGTCTTGTGAATTCAGTGAGAATTAATTTATGGCCTAATTTCAACCTTGCCATGCCAAGAACTGTGCTGGAGAGAAGATTGTGTTTAAATTGTAATCTGAGAAGAAGAAAGCTTCAATCAACATTTGGTCTTTTAATTTGGACATTTTAATTGGACTAAAAAGTATTTGTGGACTCTACAGAAGAATTGGCTTTGTTTGCATTATAAACCTGAAAACCTTTTTTAAAACTGTCTACCTGCTCATGCTATGAGTGTGAAATGCTCTAATGATATTTGTACTGTATTTGATTTACCATGCTATGCTGGTTTTAAGTTATTGAATGCCTCTTTCACTTACACCTAGTGAGAGAAGAAAAAATGTAATGCCTTACTCATGTAATTGGGGAGTGAGAAATGCTTTCTAGAATTCAACAGAAACCTCCTTCATGTAAGGAAGAAGAGAAATGTTCATGTTTTGTTCATGCTTTAATGTTTTGCTTATTCTCTTGGGGAAAGACCTGTCTTTGCTTATGTTATATTTTGCCTTATGTAACTGCATATCTCGAGGTACCTTCAGAAGTACATGGAAGAATTTTCAGTACCCTACACATGTAAGTGGGTTTGTGATGCCCTGTCTCTCTATACTCCTATTGTAGCTATTAGTAATGCTAGTAAATGTGCCAGGGTTGTGAACTGTACTCAACATAAGTCAAAGCCTCACTGTTTCCAGCCCGGTCGCGGTCTTAATTGCACCGGGAGAGAAACAAAGGACCTTCATTTTAACTTTCAGCACATTCTGTTGCCTTCTGGGTGGTTCTGGACCTGTGGGTCACGAACTTGGAACTATATTCCTGCTAACCTCTCTACAACCACTTGTTGCCTTAGTCGTATGATTGTTGCTTTGCCCAACCGCACTACGCTGGTCCGTCAACGTCCCGTCCGCAAACGCATCACCCGGGGTACTGCCGCTGAGCAGTTACCCTCTGATTGCGATAGCACTGTTAAGGTGCTTTCCCAGGCCGAGTACACATCCTTAGCCATCCTTGTTGGCGTGCCTGGCCTGGCAGCTGGGAATGCAAGGCAACTTGGAAAGCTTGCTTGTGCATTTGTAAAAGCCATTAATCACACTTCTCAAGCTGTTAGCCTCCTGAACAGGGAGCAATTTCAGCTTCGCAATGCCATTTTAGATAACCGTGCCGCGATCGATTATTTGCTGATGTTGCATCATCAAGGTTGTGAGTCTGTGCATAATATGTGTTGCTTTAACTTATCCGATAATTCTAATAAGGTACAAAACCAATTGGATTCTTTAACCAAATTTATTATGCTTATAAGCTTCTTAAAAACAGAAGGGGGAAGATGTGAGGAGTTTCACAGCACGATCGCTGTGGCCCATTGGCACACCATGGTCATAAATCGTGGGTGATCGTTCTCCTTACCTTATCTGTTTTTACGCCGTAACTTAGAGGCCCCAGTTTGGGCCTCTGACTCAAGGCTTTTGGCCCTCCCCACTATGCCCAGGGATGGCACGCAGTCATTCAGCTAGCACGCAGCTTTCTTCCAATTAGCAAGGTGAGCACGAGGCAGACATGCTGATATTTAGCCAATTAAGTAACTTTATGTTATCGCAGGTAACCAATAAGAATAGATTGCATACTCTTCTCTGGAATGTCTTTGTCTGTTATTCCTAATAAACTCCGACCGGGCTATCTTGCCCTATTGCCTCTTCATGAATCAAGCCTCCGCTGTCTCCTTGATCCCAAAACACAACATTCTGAGAGCTGTAGTTCCACAAAGTTGTTTTTCCAACCACTGTCTCATTATTTGCAACTATTTACTTCTAAACTTTGATGTTAAAGTAGCCACACCATGATGCTAAGTGCAAACAGACACAAATATATTCTCTTTTATGTTCCTTGGTTTCTTAGTACAGTGTCTAGCCTCCCGTTTTCCCTCTCAAACCCTGCTACACTCAACCACATGCAAAGATATATACAACAAACAATCTTCCATGAGATGAGGAGAGCATGAAGAATATTAGCAGAGGAATACATAAAAGGCAACTGGTTTATGAGCTTGAGACCTTAGATGAGCCAAGAAAGTTGAAGAGTTCAAGCTGGACCACATCGCAGCTGGAGGTTTTGTTTTGTCTTTTGAACCTGCCCTGAGCATATTTTTAGAGCTCTAGACAATTACTATATCTGCAAGGCTCTGAAGAAAGCACACTGCAGAAGCTATTGCAATTGCAGGTGCTAATTCTCTCAGCTGTGTCCCTACAAAAACCATTAGGATGCTTTAAGATGAGTGGCACTTTTGATTAGAGATGTAAAGATGGTTTCAGCTGAACCCAACTTCCTTCACAGGCAAAAGGGGGCAAGTGTCACCAACAGTGAGTGGGCACCCACATCTTGTCACCTTCAGTGGAAGGTTTACAAGGAGAAGACAACTCAAACTATGTAGGTTTTATTCCTCAAACTCCAAGATCTGGCATTCTCAAAAATCATATCTATTTTAAAAAGAAACATAGCTATGTGGTGCTTGTGCAAAATCCACAAGCAGGATAGGTTATTTATTGGACCATTAATGTTAACCTCGCTGGGTGAGAGCCTTGTCGGGGCGTCGGGCCTTGAGTGGTCTAACTGGGCAGTGTTGCCCATCTCTTGTCAATGATGTTAGGCAGGGACTAAAACTCACCAAAGTGTCCTCCATCAGATCCCTTGGGCAAGGTGAAAGGAGAGGGCACACATCATGGTCCTCCTAACCAGCAGGAGAAGTGCTATCTCAATGGCTAAAAGAAACCACATGTACAGAATGTCGTTGTGGAGATGTCTACTAATATGCAGACTCCTCACTCAATAATGACTCCAAGGTATCTAAGGTAATATTTAACATGGGCCACATGGCTGCCTGCCTTCTTTCCTTTTGTGATGGTGAATACCATGAATAGTCATCCATAGCAGGATCCACAACCAGATTAAGGAGAGCTGCGGTTACTCAAGAAGGACTGTACCACTGGGCTGGACAGAACAAAGATCTAGATTAATAGAAGACAGTTTACACCAGGGGTGCCCAAACTATGGCCCATGGGCTGCATCCAGCCCATGGTGCGAAATAATCCATCCCATGCCGCCTGTGCCACTACTGGAAATGGAAGTAAAATGTGTGTGCACGGGCACAGAATGCACCCATGCATGCACAGAATGCTGCCATAAATGACCTGCGGCTGTCGTAAATGCATTTACGACAGCTGCAGGTCATTTGCGGCAGCATTCTGCACATGTGTTGGTGCATCCTGCACTCACGCATGTGCATTTTACTTCCACTTCCAGGTGGGAGGAACCACATGACTGGCACACTTGACCATGTGATCAGCCCTCGGCCTGAAAAGTTTGGCCACCCCTGGCTTACACCATGACTAATGACTGACTATACAGGATCCATGATTCCTTGTTTATAAAAACAACCCTGGGGTACAATATATTTTTATAAGCAAGAGGAGAGCAACCTTGTATTTACAGAATGTGCAACAACCTAAGTATTGTTGGGTCAATGCAAACTAGCCCAAGCATTTATATTTACATCTAGCAAGGGGCACAGGCGCACAACCATATTTTCTGTGTACAATTGCCATGTGCTGTCACATACACATTATCCTTCTTCTGTGCATCTAAATAATCACCTGCTCATTATCTTTAGACAATGTTACTATCTTCTGTGGTAATCTCATTCATGTCTGGATAAAATTAACTCTTGTCGGGTTAAAAAGGAGCAGTATGTGAAAGTCATACATCAAAAACTGTCAAGACATCTTTATCCTCTAAGCTAAAACATCCTTTAAAAAATTTATTCTGGAATTTCCTATGCTTCTAAACTAAACTGTTGTAATTAACACCCTTAGATCAAGGATTACAATGTCCAGAACTGGGAGAGTAAGATTTGGCTTGTGGTATGACACACAAAGAAACTGTGGTACAGATAAACTCCTTGACAGAACCTGAGGTTACCCATGGCTCATCCACATCCACCTATGTTGTTTAGTAGTCTGAAAACTAGAGGAGAGGCTTAAAGCTATTCAGCACACAAAGGAATTTATTTCATTGGGAGAAAAGCAATTTTTTTTATTAAAAAAAATCTAGTTTTCAACTCTCTTTCTATTCAGAGAGGTAAATGACACTTGATAGATTGAAACCATGGGTGTTTGTGCCATAATGTACCTTCCTAAATTTCTGCAGCTTATTTTACATATATTAATTAATTTCTGATTTACATATCACACCGCCCACTTTCTACCAGTTGGGCTATGTTTCCCCATGTAATGTAAATAATGTATCCATGCCCCGCTAGATAGACAAAGAAATGTTAGAAAGTTCTTGGCATTTGTTGACATCATGGAAGGAAGGGTTTTCTCTGCTTCAGGAATTTTCAACCTGCTGCCTGCAGGCCGAATGCGGCCCATGGTACCATTTCATGTGTCCCCCCCCCCCCCCCACTGCCTCTACTACACCATGAAGTGCCATGTGGTGGAGGAAGGGCAAAATGGTCGTCCAGCCCCCGAAGCTGTCTGAGGAAGCGTGATCCAGCCCCCGGCTTTAAAACGTTGAGAACTCCTGGTTTAGATGAAGAAGGTTTTCTTGTTGTTGTTGTTCAGTCGCACAGTCGATTCCGACCCTTTGCGACCCCATGGACCATTTTCCTCCAGGCACCTCTATCCTCCACCATTCTCCTCAGCCCACCAAGCTCTGTGCCCATTGTGTCCACAATACCATCTATCCATCTCATCTTTGGACGCCCCCTTCTTCTCTTGCCCTCCACCTTTCCCAGCATCAAGGCCTTCTCAAGTGAGTCCTCCCTTCTCATTTGATGTCCAAAATACTTTAGCTTCATCTTCACTATTTGTCCCTCCAATGAACAGTCAGGATTGATTTCTTCCAGTATTGACCTATTTGTTCTCTTTGCTATCCAAGGGACTCTCAGGACTCTCCTCCAACACCACATCTCAAAGGCATCTATTCTTCTGCGCTCAGCCTTCCTAATGGTCCATTGCTTTGACTATGCAAATTTTTGTTTCCAAGGTGATGTCTCTGCTTTTCACTATATTCCCCAGGTTTCTCATTGCTTGTCTCCCCATAATCAGTTGTCTTTTTATTTCATGGCTACAGTCGCCATCTGCAGTGATCTTCGATCCCAGGAAAGTAAAATCTGTCACTGCTTCTACTTCTTCCCCATCTATTTTCCAGGGACTGATCGGACCTGTTGCCATTATCTTGGTTTTCTTGATATTAAGTCTCAAGCCAGCTTTTGCACTCTCCTCCTTCAATCCAATCAAGAGGTTCTTTAGGTCTTCCTCACTTTCTGCCATTAGGGTGGTATCATCTGCATATCCCAGCAATTGTGATTCCTCCATCCCTGCATTGCGCATTATGTGCTCTGTGTATAGATTGAATAAGCAGGGTGATAAAATGCAGCCTTGTCTTACTCCTTTTTCTATTCCAAACCACTCTGTCATTCCGTGTTCTGTCTTAACTGTTGCTTCTTGGTTCGTGTACAGATTTCTCATGAGGCATATGAGGTGTTCTGGTATTCCCATCTCTTTAATTACTTGCCACATTTTGTTGTGGTCCACACAGTCAAAAGCCTTGGTGTAATCAATAAAACAAAAGTAGACTTGTTTCTGGTATTCTTTTGTTTTTTCCATGATCCAACGTATGTTGGCAATGTGGTCTCTAGTCCCCCTGCCTCTTCTGAAACCGGCCTGCACCTCTGGTAGTTCTCTCTCCACATGTTGTTGAAGTCTATCCTGTATTATCTTGAGCATCACCTTGCTGGCATGTGGGATGAGCGAAATTGTTCGGTAATTTGAGCATTCTTTGGCATTGCCTTTTTTGGGGATTGGAATGTACACTGATCTTTTCCAATCCTGTGGCCACTGTTTTGTTTTCCAAATTTGCTGGCATATTGAATGCAGTACTTTGATTGCATCATCTTTTAGGGCTTTGAAAAATTCAACTGGGATGCCATCATTTCCACTAGCTTTATTGTTTGCAGTACTTTTTAGGGCCTTTCTGACTTCACTCTCCAGAATGTCTGGTTCAAATTCAAATTTCTCATTATTGTTATTATCAGGAGTGTTGAGGTCCTTTTTGTAGAGTTCCTCTGTGTACTCTTGCCATCTTTTTTGATCTCTTCTGCTTCAGCTAACTCTTTTCCATCTTTGTCCCTTATCATGTTCATTTTTGCTTTAAATGTTCCCTTGATTTTCCCCATTTTTTTGAAAAGATCTCTAGTCCTGCCTCTTTTGTTGTTTTCCTCCATTTCTTTGCACTGCTCATTCAGTTATTTTCCCTTATCTCTCCTTGCTTTTCTTTGAAATTCTGTATTCAGGTGGTTGTATTTTTTCCTTTCTCCTTGGACTTTTGCATTCCTTTTTCCTCTGCTATTTTAAGAGCCTCATCAGACAACTACTTTGCTTTCTTACACTTCTTTTCTTTTGGTATGGTTTCTCTTGCTGCCTCCTGCATGATGTCCCGTGCCTCTGTCTGTAGGAATCTGATCCATGTAAAGATCTCTTCAATCAGTCTCATGAAGCAGCAGTTTATAGCCCCAGATAAACAAAGGAAAGCTTAAGATGTCTACAAAGTCCAGCTTCATTAGACGGAGTAAGGAAAGAACAGAGATAGACAGAAAGCAAACACACGACTGCAGTCTTTGGCTGAACAAAGGATACTAACGGCTTCTCTTTATTCAAGCAGAGTATAACAGAAACGAAACTTAAGCTACATAGCCAATCAGATCTACGCATGCCCAAAATCCAGCGTTGTCTCTCATGCAAGCAAAGAGGCCTTTGTTTACAAAATGTGTCAGAAGACAGGAGACAGAAACCAGATACATTCCCACATCTGTCCATAATTCTTCTGGTACTCTGTCTATCAGGTACAGGACATTAAATCTGTTCATGACCTCCACCGTGTATTCTTTAGGGATGTTGTGTAGGTCATATCTGTCTGGTCTAATTGTTTTCCCCATTTTCTTTAGTCTAAGCCTGAATTTTGTGATCAGTAGGTTGTGATCTGAGCCACAGTCTGCTCCAGGTCTTGTTTTTGCTGACTGAATGGAGGTTCTCCATCTTTGACTGCAGAGTATGTAATCAATCTGATTTCGATGCTGACCATCTGGTGATGTCCATGTGTAAAGTCACCTCTTGTGTTGCTGGAAGAGGGTGTTTGCTATGACTAGTGCATTCTCTTGGCAGAACTCTATCAATCTTTGCCCTGCTTCATTCTGTGTTCCAAGACCAAACTTGCCTGTTATTCCATTTACTTTTTGATTTCCTACTTTGGCATTCCAATCTCCTAAGATAACGTGGACATCATTTCTTGGTGTCTGTTCTATGAGGTGTTGTAGGTCCTCATAGAACTGGTCAACTGTGGCTTCATCTGCACTAGTGGTTGGTGCATAGACTTGGATTACAGTGATATTGAAAGGTTTGCCTTGGATTCTGACTGACATCATTCTGTCATTTTTGATGTTGTATCCCACTACTGCTTTCCTCACTCTTTTGTTGACAATTATGGCTCCTCCGTTTTTTCTGAGGTTTTCTTGCCCACAGTAGTAGATATGATGGTTTCCAGAGCTGAATTCACCCATCTCTGTCCATTTTAATTCACTGATGCCCAGGATGTCAATGCTTATTCTTTCCATCTCGTTTTTAACCACTTCCAGTTTTACTTGATTCATGGACCTCACATTCCATGTCCCAATGCAGTATTGTTCCCTGCGACACTGTATTTCTCCTCCCCCTTTCGTATCCCTCCCCCTTTTCAGAGCTGCTGTGCTGAGCATCCCCTTGTTTTGCCTTTTGTTTTGGTCCATAGGGTTCTCTTGGCAAACTTTGTGGCGTGCCTTGCCGGTCTCTATGCCAGTCTTTTCCCATCACACATGTTATCACAGTTTAAACAGCTTTAAAACAAAGTATTATCATGCACAATATCACAGTTTATCACATAGTATCAAAGTAAAAGTTGAACTAATTAAAGAAAGGGAAAGAAAGAAAGAAAAAGTCCACTATATCAAGTCTCTAGGTAAGTCAGTTTCTTGTACAGTCACTATATCAGTTGCCATAAGCCATCTATGTTTAGTCAACTATATTATTTCAGTTTGATTACTTATCCTTTGCATGCACGCAGCAGCTCTTGCCTCCCTTCGGCCGCATGGAGTTGGTCAAAGGCGCCGGCTCAGGCCTCGCTGTGATGGTGGTTGTGGATGGTATCTCCTGGTGGTGGTCAGGGGTCTCCTGAGGTGTCCTTCTCTCTGGCCCCAGGTCTTTGGATGGGGAGGGAGGGGCAAAATCCTTTGCTCATAAGAACATAAGAACAGCCTTGCTGGAACAGGCCACAGCCCATCCAGTCCAGCAATCTGTCTCACACAGTGGCTCACCATTTCCTTCAGGGTATTCCCAAGCAGATGCCTTCACCTGCTTAGGATTCCCTGGAAATGGCATTGAGAGATATCCTGCCTATCTCTCCAACCCGGAGGTTGTCCTTAAGTATCCATAATTATAGCCATTGATACCCTTCTCCTCCATGAACTTGTCTAATCCTTTCTTAAAGCTGTCAAGACTGACAGCTGTCACCACTTCTTCTGGCAGGGAGTTCCATAGACCAGTAATCCTCTGGGTGAAAAAGTACTTTCTCTTATTTGTTTGAGAACTAGTACCCAAAGGTTTCATCGAGTGTCCCCTAGTTCTAGTGTAATGAGATAGGGAAAACAGTTTTTCCTTATCTACTTTGTCCACACCGTGCATGATTTTATAAACTTCAATCAGGTCACCTCTTAGACGTCGTCGTTCAAGAGTGAAGAGGCCCAACCGTTGCAGTCTCAGATGGTAAGGAAGGTGTTCCAGTCCCCTAATCATTCTGGTTGCCCTCCTCTGCACTTTTTCCAGCTCCATAATATCCTTCTGGAGGTATGGCAACCAGAACTGTACACAGTATTCCAGATGGGGCCTCACCATAGATTTATAAAGAGGCAAAATGACACTTGCTGACTTATTTTCTATACCCTTCCTAATGATCCCTAGCATTGAGTTTGCTTTTTCACTGCTGAGGCACACTGGGTTGACACCTTCATTGAGTTGTCCACCAGGACACCAAGGTCCCTTTCCTGGTTTGTCGCAGAGAGTTCAGACCCCATCAGTTTATAAATGTAATTGGGGTTCTTTGCTCCAACATGCATCACTCTGCACTTACTAATGTTGAAACTCATTTGCCACTGTTTTGCCCACTCCCCCAGTGTTGAGAGATCCCTCTGGAGCTCCTCACAATCTCTCACAGTTTTCACTACCCTGTATAATTTAGTGTCGTCAGCAAATTTGGCTACCTTGCTTTTTACTCCTACCTCTAGATCATTTATGAAGAGGTTGAAAAGCAGGGGTCCCAGTACTGAACCTTGGGGGAC
This sequence comes from Bradypodion ventrale, assembly GCA_035047345.1. Lineage (NCBI taxonomy): Eukaryota > Metazoa > Chordata > Lepidosauria > Squamata > Chamaeleonidae > Bradypodion > Bradypodion ventrale. Next base: position 63,195,494 of record JAWDJE010000001.1, on the reverse strand, counting down.
CCCACTCTTTACTTCCCTCCACTTGGAGAAGTGTCCATTTAGTGCTACCCTCTGTTTCCTGTCCCTTAGCCAGTTGCTGATCCAGGACAAGACCTGTCCCTTTATTCCATGACTGGTAAGTTTATTCAAGAGCCTTTGGTGTGGGACCTTGTCAAAAGCCTTCTGAAAGTCCAGATAAACAATGTCAACTGGATCCCCCTTATCCTCATGCTTGTTGACACTCTCAAAAAATTCCAACAGATTAGTGAGGCATGATTTGCCCTTGCAAAAGCCATGTTGGCTCTCCTTTAGCAGCGCCTTCTCTTCTATGTGCCTATTAATTCTATCTTTTAGGATGGTTTCCATCACTTTACCTGGGACACATGTCAAACTGACAGGTCGGTAATTCCCTGGATCACCCCTGGATCCTTTTTTGAAAATTGGTGTTACATTCGCTACCTTCCAGTCATCAGGCACAAAGCCTGATTTGAGGGAAAGATTATATATTTTGGCTAGGAGATCAGCAATTTCATCTTTAAGTTCCCTGAGAACTCGTGGATGGATGCCATCTGGTCCTGGTGATTTGTTAGTGTTTAGTTTAACAAGACATGCAAGGACCTCCTCCCTGGTTATTTCTATCTTGCTTAATTCTTCGGTTTCCCTCCCTATGAAGATAGGCTCTGTTTTGGGCATGTGGCCTCTGTCTTCTTCAGTGAATACTGAAGCCAAGAATTCATTGAGTCTCTCTGCAATTTCTGTTTCCTCTTTAATAACCCCTTGCCTTCCATTGTCATCTAATGGTCCAATGGCCTTCCTAGTTGGGTTCTTACTTCTAATGTACTTAAAGAAGTCTTTGTTATTGCTCTGAGTATTTTTAGCTATACGCTCCTCAACGTCTTGCTTTGCTTTCCTGATTGTTGCCTTGCATTTGTTCTGCCAGAATTTATGTTTTTGCCTGCTGTCCTCATTCGGACAAGCCTTCCATCTTCTAAATGAGCTTCTCTTGCTCTTGATCACTTCCCGAACAGCTCCTGTAAGCCACATTGGAGTCCTCTTGGACCTGGCAGTGCCCTTTTTCCTTTTGGGTATGCATTCCAATTGCTCACCACCCCTTGGGCCTCTCTGGATGGCAAACGGGCAGTAGAGCTGGGCCTTCCTGATTCCTTTTCTTCCTCTCCAGGCCCAGGTCTTTGGATGGGGAGGGAGGGGCAGGATCCTTTATTCACCTCCCCCGTGGGCCTCTCTAAGGTTTTCTTAGGGGGTTGAAATTACAGCATTTACCAGAACTAGTTTCTGCACATTCTTATGAGATTCCTTACTGTGGGACTAGTAGCTATGCTCTTACCTGTTAACTTCAGCTCAAGTGGTTTCCAGCTCTACCTAATGCGTACATTCATGTACCATTGACTCCAGCGAGAACTAAGTGAGCATAACTGTGGAGTGGACTGGACTGCAGCCACCATCTGTATATATAACATAGTCTAATGCTCTCCAAGATTGGCTGGTTATCTGGGACACTCAATATCACTGCTTATTTTCCTAAAGTTTTGCATTAAAATTCTGACAATGGACCCATAAATTATGATGCTGCAGACACAGGGACACAAAGACCCCTCCTTGGAGATGTGTCCAAATATAAATAGCCTTCAGGATAAATAGACAACTGACAATTACAGATTCTAATTCTCCAGCCTTAATATGCAGACAACACCTGTTAATAGGTCATTTTACTCAGTTTATTTATTTATTTTATAGCACAAAGTGTTTACAAAGATAAACCCCAGATGACAGATTTACTGCTATGAGTGAAAATGTGACCCCTTAATGATCACTTGAAGGTATTTTCATAACCCACTACACTGTACTTAACAGTATTTCTGTCATGCCAGTGGCACTCTGGAAGGCATAGCCGCATGCCAAAGATGCACAGTAACACAACTTTATGTTGCAAAATATCCATGATATTGGCATACTGTATTATTTTAGACAGCTCTTGTAAATGACATCCAAAGTTCTGGAAATGAAGCACCTAGTAGCCGGACCTACAACCACTAGGAATAGAAAGTAACTGCTTCTGGCAATAGGGGCTGAGGTACAAAAATGTCAGTTTTCCATTTTCCTCATGCACTCTTGAACTGCCAAATCAGTCAACTTCTGAACAAGGGCTGTAGGAGGGTTACCATCTTGTCATGCATTCTGAATAGCAAAATGCCTTGGGATGACTCTGCGTCTTGATGTTTATTAACAGATTTTCCCCCTGAGATTGTATTTATAGTATCAGATTACCTGGACCCCTTTCAGTCAGGATTCAGGCCTGGATATGGTACCGAGACGGCATTGGTCGCACTGATGGATGATCTCTGGCGGGAGCGGGACATTGGTCACCCATCCGTCCTTGCTCTTCTTCACCTCTCAGCGGCTTTCGATACCGTTGAGCACGGTATCCTTCTGGAACGGCTCCGAGGATTGGAAATCCAGGGCACTGTGTGGTCCTGGTTTTCCTCATTTCTGAGGGGTCGGACCCAGTCGGTGTGGTTGGAGAGTGAGAGGTCCAGTCCTAGGCCCCTCAAATGGGGGGTGCCTCAGGGCTCGGTGCTCTCTCCTCTCCTATTTAACATCTACATGAAGCCGCTGGGTTAGATCATTCGTTCCCATGGGGTGCGGTACTATCAGTACGCAGATGACACTCAGTTGTACATCTCGGCCCATGGGGACCCCAGTGATGCCGTCAAAGTCCTTTCCAGGTGCCTGGAAGCTGTTGGGGTCTGGATGGGGGCTAACGGGCTACAACTGAATCCCAGCAAGACTGAGTGGCTATGGATAAGGGGTCCTGCGTTAACCCGGGAGCTACCATCTTTGGTTCTGGATGGGGCTATTTTGCCCCAGACAGACCCGGTGCGCAACTTGGGGGTCCTCCTGGATTCGCGGCTACTGCTAGAAGAACAGGTGGCAGCTGTGACCAGGAGGGCTTTCGCCCAACTTCAGGTAATTCGCCAGTTGCGCCCACTCCTGGACCGGGACTCCTTGCTCATGGTCACTCACGCTCTGGTCACCTACAGACTAGATTATTGCAATGCGCTCTACATTGACTACCATTCGGAGGCTACAGCTGGTCCAGAATGCGGCAGCCCGGGTGGTGATGGGGTGTGGGCGTTATGCCCGTGCTTTGCCACTGCTCCGGGAGCTGCACTGGTTGCCAGTTTGTCTCCGGGTGCAATTCAAGGTGCTGGTTTTGACCTTTAAAGCCCTATATGGTAGTGGGCCGGGTTACCTAAGAGACCGCATCGCCCTGAGGACGTCTGTCCGTCCAACCAGAGTGGACCGGAGGGGCTCTCTAATTGTTCCATCAGCCAGAGGGGCTCGCCTCTCTGGCACAAGGAGGAGAGCCTTCTCCGTGTCTGCACCGGCCCTGTGGAACCTCCTGCCAACAGAGCTACATCTCCGGATGGAATTGCTGCCTTTCAGAAAAGAACTTAAAACCTGGCTGGTGGGTCAAGTGTGGGGTGCAGGTGGAAGGGTAACCTCCATTGGGTGGTTGGTGTAGAAGAACTCCTCCCCATGGCGCCTTTGGATCCTGCACCCCTTGTTTTTAGGGGGTGGGTAGTTTTAACTGTTTTTAACATGTGTTTTTTTTTTTTTTAATTGTGAACCGCCCTGAGTTGGCTTTGGCCGAGTGAGCGGTATATAAATGTGACAATTAAATTAAAATTAAATTAAATCAGCTACACAGCTGTGCCATGGACCAGGTGAAGTGACTGTATCTTCTCTGCTGCCAGCCATTTTCTTGCAGTGATCCATATTTTTTTACTCCAAAAATTGGAATAGGATCAATTCTCATTTCTTTTACATTATAAATTGTATATCACTGTTCCATATTTCTGGCACAAATGGAAAAAAAGAAACAGCAGAGTAAAATCACTAAAATCACTAGGCTGCTATTTGGTATTGTAGACTTAAGAAGATGGAGAAAGGAGCTTACTGGACAAGAAACAATATTAAAGGAGGATATAGCTGAGGAACTCATTCTCCCTATGTCACTTGGAGCGCCTTGACAAGACTGAGGTTAGAGTCCCTAAATGCAAGACCAACATCCTCAACTGGGGGCTGCTGGCAGACAACCACACGTTGTGTGAATGTGGAGAAATACAGAATCTGCTCATTTACTAGTCTGCTTATTACTGCCAGAAACATGCCAGAAACATGCACCAATGAGGATTTAGTTTGGCCAGCGACAAAGCCAAGAAAGTGGATTCTTTTTGGCAGTCCGTGGTTTGATTGGGACATGAAAGAAGAAAAAGAACTTAAGAGTAAATTCACATAGCCTTGCAATGCAACAGGAGCTGTCATGTCTGGTGCTCTTTCCACAGTGATCCAACTCCAACTTTTTAAAACATTACTTTTTCAGACAACCACTTTTAGACTCCCTATGCCAACATGAGAAACATATTCCAAGGTTTATAACAATGTCAGAAACTTTATCAAAATGCTACATTGTAGCCCTTCACCACACTGAGAGGTATATGTGCAAGGAAGCTGCTGACTTACAGCCACTTCTGGTTCTGTTATTTGGAAGAGATATTCCCCAAAGACTTTTCAACTGTTAAAGGGATATAGCAGGATAGATCAGATTATACCAGTTCAAGAATAAAAGAGTTCTCATTTTTTGTATAGGGCCTACACATATAATCTCAATAGGATCCATTTTGATGATACATTCTATTATTACACAGATTAGGGGCAGCTTCAAGTGGATGATTGCTAAACTGTTCAGTAGTTTCTCTGGTGGTGGAATGGTTAAACTGCTGTACTGCAGCCAAAACTGCTGACATTGTGAGTTTGATCCTGATAGGGATCCAGGTTGACCCATCCTTCTGAGGTCAGTGAAATGAGTACCCAGCATGTTGGGTACAAAAATACTAATTACCTTCTGAATCACCCAGAGAGTGCTCTAATTGCTATGGGAGTGTATATAAGTGTAATTCCTATTGCTATTACTTTGATGAAGTTCTTCTACATCAAATTAGGTCAGAGTTTTGGGTTGCTGTTGTTTTTAATTGTCTTTTAATTGACTGTGGCATTGTTTTATCTTTGCCTCCAACATTGTCTTTGGTTGCATCACAAATGAACAGAGGAAACCCATAATTTTTATGATTGCTCCCAACATGTGGATTCACAGAGACTTAGGCTTCTGGGAATTGAACTCCAAGAACACCCAGAGTGCCAAGGTTCGCCATCACAACCCTATGTCCTTCTCTGCTTTTCTTTTTATGCAACTATACTGTTGCCATTGACCTGTAGCACCACCTGCTGTCTTGGATCATTCCTGCCTTGTCTCTTTCTCCATTTGCCCACCTTTGTCCATCTTTTTCTATTCATCTCGGAATCATCACATTAAAGAGAATGTTTCACAGCTCTCTCTTTCATCTCCTTATGAGCACTCAATTAGAAGAAAATGCTTTCAAGTTGCTAAATCAGGGCTAGTGGGCAAAGCTGGACTGACAAGAGAATTTCCCTCTGTCATTAACTGGACCTAAATAGTATTAATTACATAGGTTGTCCTTTGATCATTGGAGTGTGAAGAGCATTGGGGCTAGTGGCAAGTCTATAAGAATGGACATCTCTTCATCCTCTTCAACCCCAACCATCCAACACTCCATCTTTGCTCTCCTACATCCTGTTTCCTATTACTATTGTTTGAGCTTTAGGATTCACTGACTAGATTCCATGTTCCCCTCTTACTCCTCATCCTGAAGAACATCTTAGAAAGAGGAGAAGGAAGCCAGTGAGGTGGCCAGTGAGGTGGCCAAACAGAACTCCTGGCTCTATTACTTCTAGTCATTTAGGTGACTGCAGCTCCCTCAGTGGCATAGTGGTTAAGACACTGAGCTGGAGACTTGAAGGTTGGGTTTCAATACCTGACAGCTGCACTTGGGGACATGAAAAGAGCCTCATTCAGATGTCCCCTGAGTGGAATTTCTCCAGCAAAAATCCTTTCAACCCAGAGTAATCTCTGACATGAACTTATTATTATTTAGGTGACTGAAGCCGTGCTGGCTCAGTGGTTAAGAAGATCACCTTGTTAGCTGGTAAGGCTGAAAAGTCAGCAATTCAAGACCCAGGTACTGCATGACAGTTTGAATGACCTTCTCTGTCCCAGCTCCTGCCAAACTAGCAGTTCAAAAGCAAGAAAATAGATAAATAGGGAACACTTCGTGGGAAAAGATCTTGGTGACATGAAAGGAGCCTCAGTTGGGCATCCCCTGAGCAGAGTTTCTCCATCAAAAATCCATTCAACCCAGAATAATTTCTGACACGAAATAATAATTATTATTCAGGTGACTAAATGCTTCTACAAACAGACAAACACATGAATAAAGTACTATTTAACATTTGTGGTAAATTATATAGTGAAAAAGATGCTTGCCTGTTTTTCCACTGATGTCTTTTGAGGGGGAGAGTGATTTATGTGCAGACATTTTTTATTTTTATTTTTATTTTTATTATGGAAATGCAAGAATGCTTTATGGAGTGATACAGCCCAGACACTGATTTGTTTAATGAGAATGGTATTTGCAAGCGCACCCCCCAATAAAGGACTCAGACACTGATGAAAGTGGATAACAGCATTGGGCCACATTTATTGATTCATGCCCTAGTCCGAATTATAAATTTCTATTGGTAATTGACCAATTATAATTCTTAAGGCAAGCAGGCCGAAGTAACACTGGTAAGGTACCACCCAAAATTGCCAACGGCAATTGTTACAATGTATCTATTTGTATCTATTTGTATCAATTTGTTTGTTGACAACAAACAAATTGTTGACCGTAGTCAATATCTAACTAATGACCCCACCCTCTGACGTGTATCCGTGAAATCACGGGGTGATGCATGCTGTCTAGCTGTAGCCATCACCCCGTCGCCTGGTTCGTCGTTGACCGGACAACGTTTAACCAACTTATGCCTGTCTAGTGTTGTCCAGTCAATTGCGAACCTGCCGGATACCTGTGGGTCATAAATGTTTACCTTACCAGTGCTACCCGCCACACGGGGAGGCTTCCCAAAAGGCTCACCGCCCCCCCCCCCCAAGACCGTCAGCTCGGTCAACAGGCCTGCTCGCCAGTCCACTAACAAGAGGTCCATACCTCCCTGCGACAGATGGGCCCCATCCCCTGAGTAAAGCTCGTAATTTTGCAGACTGATGGCGGGGAGGCGAATGACGCGTCCCCCACCCTTGTCGAAAAGGAACCGGGCAATAGCCCCGTTCACGGAGCGTCGGCTCGGTCAAGAGCCTCGAGGCCGAACGCTCCCCTGTAAGCGTACCGCGGTATCGTGTCCGACCAATTGAGGGTTGTGGCAGGCCACAGATAATGTGAGTAGGGCAGGTCACTGCAAATCGCAAGCTTCCGCACTAGGCCAGTGACCTGTCCCAAGCCATTGCCCCCAAGGTACATAACCAGGACATCAGGCGAGTCAGCATCCCTGATGTATAAAAGGAATGGCAACAGTTCCCGCCATAACATGCCGCGCTTACCATACCACCTGAGACGTGCGGATGCACCCAGTCCCAGTTGGGGTCCCCACTCTGTCGCCGCAGCGTAACGCACTGCCCTGTGCAGCGTAACGCGCTGCCCTGTGCAGCGTAACGCGCTGCCCTGTGCAGCGTAACGCGCTGCCCCGTGCAGCGTAACGCGCTGCCCTGTGCACGTGGCTATGGCCCACCAGCCATACTGTCACCGGTGTAATACGACACCCAGGGTCTGTCAAGGAAAAAGGGGGGGAGAAACAGTGCAGTGACTAAACTGGTACTCACGGCTGAAGAGGGCGAACACAAAACTGAAAACATTGTGGTCCCCACCCTCCCATGCGGCGTATTTCAGCCCCGGAGTACCCAAAAACAGCTGCAGTAGAAGCCGCCCCCATCCTGAATGAATGGGTGCCGCAACGAGCCCCAGGGAGGCCAACACTGGCTAGTGCCTTCCCGGCACCCTCCAAAATTGAAATTTAGTAAGGGGAGACCCACCTTAGTGACAGAAAAACGGGCCATGGTGCGTGCCACGCAGTGCAAGGAAATCCTGTAGGGCACCAACCGGACAGATGTCTGCCAAAGAACATCGTAGCAGTCTTACTCCACTGCCTACGCCATGCTGATCCGTTTTAGAGGAGCGTATCCTCAACTGAGCCCAATCATTGGCCACATAGACATCTTCGAGTTCCAGTGCCCTACGACTCGCATCCGCCTTAGACAGCATCACAAGCTCGCTGATGCGGAGCGCTCCAAAAAAGGCTACCTGTGTAGCCGCATGAAACAGGGCTGCCTCATACCTATCAAAACATAGGTCATGCCAGCCCCGAGCTAGTTGGGTAAGAACCCCTGGGGAAATTGGGTGGCGGTCGTCCAGGCTACGCCCACGCTCCCGCACCCACCCCTCCAAAACGTGTCTCACAGGAAAGTCAGCGGTATAGTCCGCATGACCGCCTACTTTGGCCATGAAAGCCAGCGCTGACAGCCTGGATGCTATGGTACGAGGAGCGAGGCCCTGGGCATGTGGGTGAACCATAAATCGAAGGATGTGGGCCACTGGGATCGGCCAGGTGTCTGGCAGCTGGAATTGGGCACAGAATGCTTGGAAAGAATTGAATGCGTGGTGATACGCCTTACGCGTGCGTGGCGCTAGCGACATGCCGATTGCCCGGTTCACCTCTCCTTGCCAATGGTCCATATCCCGTCCGGGAGTGGCGAGGGAAATTCCTCCGCATCCGGGGCCAAGGCGCGGAACCGGGAGATCTGCAGGCGGGACAAAGCGTCAGCGATATCATTATTGACACCCGGGACATGCCTGGCCCTGAACAGCACATTGAGGCGCAGGCAGTGCAATACAAACTGGCGCACCAGGTCCATGACCCTGGGTGATTTAGAGGTTCGTGAGTTGACAATGTGGACAACGGCCGCATTGTCGCACCAGAAATGAACAACCGAGTTGGCCCACTCCTCACCCCATAGCATCAAGGCCCCCAGAATGGGAAAAAATTCCAGATAAGTAAGATCACGCAGGCGACCCGTGCCAGACCAGGCTGGTGGCCACCCACCATAGGCCCACTTCCCATTGAAGTACATCCCGTAACCCAGGGATCCCGAGGCATCAGACTGTATCTGGAAACGAGGGGAAGCCAGAAGGTCAGACCTCCAAAATGACACCCCATTGAACTCCCTCAGAAACTGGAGCCAGATAAGCATATCTGCCTTAATACCCTGGGTCAGTCACACCCTATGGTGGGGCCTGGATAAGCCTGTCATGGCGTCGCACAAGCGCCGAGCAAATGCCCTGCCCGGTGCAAATGCCCTGCAAGCGAAATTGAGGTGACCATGTAGCACCTGCAGTTCCCGCAGTGATGCCTTGCATTTAGCAAGCAAGTCCGAGATAAGGGCCACTATCCTTGACACCTTATCCCCTGGTAACCTAGAAGCCTGCGCTACCGTGTCAATCTCCACCCCCAGGAACACTAACTAGGTAGATGGGCCCTCGGTCTTTTCGGGCGCTAAAGGGACACCAAGTTCCTCCATTAGCGTCTGAAATGTGTTGAGGAGACGTGTGCACGTGTCCCAGCCCCGTTCACCCCCGAATAAAAATCATCCAGGTAATGGGCTACAGACCGGGACCCTGACCTGCGGACAAAAGCCCACTCCAGGAAGGTGCTGAAACGCTCGAATGCCGAGCATGATATGGAACAGCCAAAAGGCATGGCCTTATCGAAATAATATTCTCCCCGAAACTTGAAACCCAGCAACTCAAAGTCACCCGGGTGGACCGGCAGGAGTCGAAAGGCAAACTTAATGTCGCGCTTAGCTAACAGCGCACCCGGGCCACATGAGCGCACCATGCGCCGCGCTTGGTCAAAAGATGTATACCTGACCGAGCAAAGGTCATCAGGGATAGCATCATTGACCGCTCTGCCGGCTGGGTAGGACAAGTGATGAATCAGGCGGAACTCACCCTGTGATTTCTTGGGCACTAAGCCCAAGGGTGACACTTTAAAGTTGGGGAACGGGGGTGCAGGGAAAGGGCCAGCGACCCTGCCCGCATCAATCTCCTTAGCAATGCTGGCAGCAGCCACCCCCTCCCTTCCCCTAAGGGACAAAAGGTTGGGTGCGTCTTGGGGGGACCTATCACCCGTGAAAGGAATACGGAACCCCAGTCAAAAACCCTGAAGCAGGTAAACTGCATCTGCCTCCCTCGGGTACAATGCGAGCCAACGCTCCAACATGTCCACATTAATTGGGGAGGGGGCCTTTCGATGAGCCAGCTCCCTCTGCGGCAGTCTTGCCAGCCCCTTGTCCACCCCTACCCCTGCCCCGCATCCCTCCAGGCCTGGGGCAGGCGGATGCAGCATGGGGGCCAGCACAAGAGGGACACTCATGCCTGAACCGGCAATTCTTCCTATTGCAGGAACCATTGGACGAGAAAGTCCAGCACAGCAGGTGGGCTGGAACCCCCTGCCCCGCCACCTGGCGGGGTGTCTGCGCTGGGGCCGCCCGCTGGACCGCATGTCCACAATGGTATCTTTCCCCAGGCGCAGGGCGCGTGGGAGTCATGTAGAGAAGCCACAGCTTCTGGCAGGGCTCGTCCCACCTCATCTCTGGGTGCAGGGGAATTCGCATACGGAATTCTTCATCGTAAGCCAACCACGACGGGCCCGGGAAGTCAACCATCGCCCGGTATATATTGTCCAAATACTGGACCATCGGGATTGCCAGATCTGGCCTGGCCCTGAGGTAAACCGCCATGTATATGAGGTACGCTGGCAGCCAGTTGGCCAACGTGCGTGGCGGCTTACGACGACGTGCCTGTTCCTTATCCTTCTCATCCTGCCCCTCCCTCTCCTCCTAGGTGGGCTCTCTGTTAAGAAGGGAGAAGATGTCCACATACTCCCCACGCCAGATCTTTTCCTTGGTAGCCTGGGCCAGATGATCCCCAAGGGGCAAGGAATACCCCGCTGTCGGCAATGCCGACATCGGCACGGTGGGAACTGTGGGCATTGCGAAAGGAGCCTGGACCAACTCGGTCACCCCTAACACGTTCCCCACTGAGCAGGAGGTGCCACCCCAAACAGGGCCCTGGGTGGGAAGTGAAGTCGCTGGCTGGGCCGTCGGCGACTGAACCGTCGCGCCACCCGTGCGAGGCCACGGCCACTGAAATGTTCCCCCCAAGGTAGCCAGGTGCATGGGTGTACTAGATTGAACCGCATACTCACATGCTGCACCCCCGTGGGCCGCCCCCACCGGGGGTTCCGGCCCACTGGGGGCGTCGGAGCTCACGACCGTGACTGAGCTCGCCGGTGGGGCCTGCTCCGCACCAGCCTGTTGATTGGGGAGCTGCGAGGCAGTGGCCGACGCCGGCCCACGCGCCTCGGGCAGCTCGACCCATCCCGCCGCCTGCCGGAGCCCGGCAGACGAAGCATCAACCTGCGCCCCAAAAGGGACCCCCGGGTGGTTAATAAAAGAAGGCCCCGAAGAATGGGCCATGCCAGGGGCAGTGGCCATTGCTTGCGGGCCGGGGGCTGCGGCCCCTGCCGGGCCGGTATGCGGACGGCCCGCCTCAGGCCAAGGGGCTATCACCCCATCCCACCGGTCCCGGTGGGCTCAGGCAAGGGGGGCTGCTGAGGAGGCGCAGTCGCGGTCCTCCGACCCGGCTGGCGCCTCCGCGCGGAGCGAACCGCGTTCGCAGTTGCCTTCTTCTTTGAGGGCATCGCAGCTAACCGATGGGAAGCCGAAAAAGAAAATCAGCAGCCAAGAGGCTTCCCGGTGAAAGGCACGAGCGACGGAGGTAAGAGGGAAAAAACTTCTCCGCTCCGTCGCTTCGCAAAATGGCAGCGCGGCTGCCTCGTGGCCACCCCTTTTATAAGGGAGCTGGCCATGCCCCCTAACTACCCGGATGCCTTCGTCCGGTGGGGGTGGCCGCAAAGAGCGCGGCGGCCATTTTGGCGCCGCGCTTGCATTCTGGCCACATTTGCATATAAGGAATATGTCGGAAATATTACTTTTTTAGGCTTGTAATGCACAGCATGCCCTACTTCAAAATGTGCTATGCTGGTTGGGATTTTTTTGGAGATGTAGCCCAAAAAGGTAATTTTGCTAAACTCTATTTTAAAGCATGGTTTTGTTCACTGTTCACTGATTTGTTGCTGTTGCCATGAATTGCTTCTCTTCCAAACAAACCATCTTTTTAAAAATCTCTTCTTTACAGCTTCTCTCTCAAAATAAAACAGGAAGGGGGGAGAAACCACAGTTCTAAGTTCTGCTGTAACAACAAGCTATGGTTTTCAAAATTCCATGGTTTGTAGATCCTTGGACTGAGTCACTTTGCTTGCACACAACATTTATTAAGGGTTCAACAACTGCTTTTCCTGGTCCTTTTGCCAAAGCCTTCAAGGGATGACTTAAATTCACTAGTCCCTTAGACACTTTTTCCCTATTCAGAGAGCCAGTTAGCTCCACTGGGCTTCTCATGGTCTTGAGATGCAGGGGTGGGAGGCAAGCTTCAAGTGAGGGCTTGTATGGTTGGATGGAAGAAAGCAGGTTCCACAGCTTTCCCCCATCCAGCCTCCTGCTTCCCACTTGCCTTTCATTCTCTGTGACTGAAGTGGAACAGGAGCTGCCTCAGGGAAGGAAGGGCTTAACATCTCAGGTTCTGTGCCAAAGGGCTGACAGGACACAAAGGGAGAACACCTGGCGTACATGCAGTAAACCCATTCATGTGGATTCACGGGGATTTGGGCTTCTGGGAATTGAAGTCCAAGAACACCTGGAGTACCAAGATTCGCCATCTCTGCACTAGGATTTAACAAGACACAGCACAGCTTACTGTTATACACTGTATGTACCAGGACTCTGCCTTATACTCCTTGGGGTGAACATCACAGTGGCACTCTACATCTGCCTAAAACTTGGTGAACAAAGTGTGGCCCTGTGGCTACAGAGTGCCCTGCCCCATGTCTTTTTGTGATTCTCAGTTTCCTCCAAATTTCTCCCTCCACCCAGTTTTTCCACAGTGAAAACAAGAGAGTCACAACTAGTACTATGGTAACAATTTCTCACATGAGAAATTTCAGTCACTCTCACTCAATATAATAAAAAAAAATCCCTTTAGAAAAGGATTCCAAGAGAGGAGATGTTTTGGGAGAAATTCTCATGGGTATGATTCAGAATCCTTGTCTTTATCTTATGTATGAGATGGCTCAGGAGTTTATGTGCATGTTTTGTTTCTTATTGTACAGTCATCGCTGTAGCAAAAGGCAGCTCCCTCTCCAACTTCCCACACCTCAAATGAAGCCCAAAGGCAGTTGTCATAAGGTAACTCCTTCCATAGTGTTTTTCCCACCAGACCACACAGTGTGGAAAGGTGCAGAAGAAGTGTATAATTGATGATGAGGCAAAAAGACAGACGCCTCTTACAAATAATTTTTGAACATAGTATACCACAATAAACACCACCTTCATTCCACCCGCCCCAGCTACCTATTATAATATTGTCTTCCTTCATATCTGGTATTGGATTTACAGGCAATTTACTGTATTACAGAAGTAAATATATATCTACAATAACCCCAAATGTAAAATTTAAAAGAGCTTCTGGAGAAGGTGTTGAGACCTAAAGATTGACAACTGTTGAGCCAAATTCTCTCAGAAGATATTTTTCTAAGAAATGTTCTGAGTTGTTTTTATTTCTTATTACTCCCCTAAAAGTAGAAGGCCGCCATCAATATCCTGATGCATGGAATGACATGCTAGTTTTTATGAGTCATTATGTCACATCTGATTTATGGCAACACCATGTTTTTTTTAAGATACTGTATGTGAGATGTTTAAGGAGTGGTTTTACCAGTACCACATGCACATACAAAACACCCCTAGTGGTTTTCCATGGCCACGCAGAGATTTTAACCCAGGTCTCTTGAGTTCTAGTCTATCTCTCTTTGCAACATACCACACAGGCTGCTTGGAATAACACCAAGTAGAGGGAACTGTAGATGAAGCAAAATGTTGACAGGGCTGCCAACCTATGCTTGTGTTGTCACGTGCAACAGCAGTAGAAAGAAACAAATATTATTACAGGAATGGTGAGATCTAAGACAGAGAAATTGTTGGAGAATTTATCCTTTCCCAGGTAAAATCCTGTGACATTGTCCCTCAATTTGGTTGATGAGGTGCATGTAGATGAACAGATTGCAGGAGAGAGGCTCCTTGTACTAGGCGATTCAATAATTAGAAATACAGAGAAATGGATTTGTGATGCACATGATAACCGTATGGTGACTTGCCTGCCAGGTGCAAAAGTTGCAGACATCACAAGAAATCTAGATAGATTGTTAGAGAGAACTGGGAATGAGCCAGTTGTCATGGTACACGTTGGTACCAATGATGTTGGGAAGGCCAAGCGGTCTGTCCTGGAAGCCAAATTCAGGTTGTTAGGAAGAAGATTGAAGTCCCGGACTTCCAAGGTAGCATTTTCAGAATTGCTGCCTGTCCCTCGCACAGGACCTACCAGGCAGTCAGAGCTCAGAAGCCTCAATGCGTGGATGAGGCGGTGGTGTCGAGAGGAGGGCTTCAGATTTGTCAGGAACTGGAGAACATTTTGGGACAAGCCAAATCTGTTCAGGAGGGATGGGTTGCATTTGAACCATGATGGGACCAGATTGCTGGCACTCAACATCAAAAAGGCTGCAGAGCAGCTTTTAAACTGATAACTGGGGGAAAGCCGACAGGAGCTGGGCAGCATCCGGTTTGGGAAAGTGTGTACTTGAGTAGTGAGGAGGGTGCAAAAATTACTGAGCAGAGCGAGGAGCTAATCACTAGCATTCTAGCAGAAGGATGCAAGAGGCAGTCTAACAATGCAACTGGACACAAAAGACTGTGTCAGAGAAGCATATATAAATGCTTGTATACAAATGCCAGAAGCCTCCGGAACAAAATAGGGGAGCTGGAATACTTAGCAATAGATAAGAATATTGATATTATTGGTATCACTGAAACCTGGTGGACGTATGATAACCAATGGGATACAGTTATCCCAGGCTACAAACTATACAGGAAGGATAGGAAGGGGCAAACAGGAGGTGGTGTGGCCTTGTATGTCAAAGAAGTGATAAAATCGCATGAATTGGAATATCTAGGTGATTTGGAGTCACCATTAGAAGCTCTGTGGGTAAGAGTACCAGGCCACAAGGATGGTCTAACAGTAGGCATATACTATCGGCCTCCGACCCAAACTCCTGAGGGAGACTGCCAATTGGAGAATGTTGTAAAGGAGGCATCCAAGAATGTTGTAAAGGAGGACTTCAATTACCCTCACATAGACTGGGTGAACTGTTGTTCAGCACATGATAAAGAGATAAAGTTCCTAGATATGCTAAATGATTGTTCCCTGGGACAGATGGTTGAAGACCCAACTAGAGGTACAAGAATCCTTGACTTGATCCTGAGTAATACTCAGGATCTGGTGCAAGATGTTAATGTGACTGATCCAATAGGGAACAGTGACCACAAATCAATTATGTTTAACTTGATCATAGACCACAAGTCACTGATAAAATCTAACACAGAGACCTTAAATTTTCAAAAAGGAAATTTCCCAAAGATGAGGAAACTAGTAAAAAAGAAGCTGAAAGGGAAAATTGAGAGAGTCCAAACACTCCAAGAGGCATGGAGGCTGTTTACAAAAACAATAACAGAGGCCCAATTGGAATGCATACCCAAAAGGAAAAAGGGCACTGCCAGGTCCAAGAGGACTCTGATGTGGCTTACAGGAGCTGTTCGGGAAGTGATCAAGAGCAAGAAAAGCTCATTTAGAAGATGGAAGGCTTGTCCGAATGAGGACAGCAGGCAGAAACATAAATTCTGGCAGAACAAATGCAAGGCAACAATCAGGAAAGCAAAGCAAGACTTTGAGGAGCGTATAGCTAAAAATACTCAGAGAAATAACAAAGACTTCTTTACGTACATTAGAAGTAAGAACCCAACTAGGAAGGCCATTGGACCATTAGATGACAATGGAAGGCAAGGGGTTATTAAAGAGGAAACAGAGATTGCAGAGAGACTCAATGAATTCTTTGCTTCAGTATTCACTGAAGAAGACAGAGACCACATGCCCAAAATAGAGCCTATCTTCGTAGGGAGGGAAACCGAAGAATTAAGCCAGATAGAAATAACCAGGGAGGAGGTCCTTGCATGTCTTGTTAAGCTAAACACTAACAAATCACCAGGACTAGATCACATCCATCCACGAGTTCTCAGGGAACTTAAAGATGAAATTGCTGATCTCCTAGGCAAAATATATAATCTTTCCCTCAAATCAGGCTTTGTGCCTGATGACTGGAAGGTAGCGAATGTAACACCAATTTTCAAAAAAGGATCCAGGGGTGATCCAGGAAATTACCGACCTGTCAGTTTGACATGTGTCCCAGGTAAAGTGATGGAAACCATCCTAAAAGATAGAATTAATAGGCACATAGAAGAGAAGGCGCTGCTAAAGGAGAGCCAACATGGCTTTTGCAAGGGCAAATCATGCCTCACTAATCTGTTGGAATTTTTTGAGAGTGTCAACAAGCATGTGGATAAAGGGGATCCAGTTGACATTGTTTATCTGGACTTTCAGAAGGCTTTTGACAAGGTCCCACACCAAAGGCTATTGAATAAACTTACCAGCCATGGAATAAAGGGACAGGTCTTGTCCTGGATCAGCAACTGGCTAAGGGACAGGAAACAGAGGGTCCCACACCAAAGGCTATTGAATAAACACCTGTGAGATGGAGGCAGGCAACTTTAAAAGAACTTTGCCTCTGCTGCTTCTGAGGCCACCGGACACTTGCCTCGTCCCTTCCCAGTCAGCCTGGCTGGAGAAGGGCAGAAACACCTGTGAGATGGAGGCAGGCAACTTTAAAAGAACTTTGCCTCTGCTGCTTCTGTGGCCACCGGACACTTGCCTCATTCCTTCCCAGTCAGCCTGGCTGGAGAAGGGCAGAAACACCTGTGAGATGGAGGCAGGCAACTCTAAAAGAACTTTGCCTCTGCTGCTTCTGAGGCCACCGGACACTTGCCTCATTCCTTCCCAGTCAGCCTGGCTGGAGAAGGGCAGAAACACCTGTGAGATGGAGGCAGGCAACTCTAAAAGAACTTTGCCTCTGCTGTTTCTGAGGCCACCGGACACTTGCCTCATTCCTTCCCAGTCAGCCTGGCTGGAGAAGGGCAGAAACACCTGTGAGAGGGAGGCAGGCAACTCTAAAAGAACTTTGCCTCTGCTGCTTCTGAGGCCACCGGACACTTGCCTCGTTCTGGAGGGAGTGGTAGCATCTGCACCATCTCCTCACAGCAACGAGGGTACCTGTTTGTGCTCACTAACACCTGACGTTGGGGCACAGAGAGCAGAGCTTTTTTCCCAGTCTGTTTAGAGCGTGGAACTTTGGGCTCTGTGGGAACCGTAAGGACACAACCTTTATGGGATTGTGATAATTGTTCTGATTTTTTTTGATTATTTGTATATTGAATTTTGTAATGCATATTGATTCTGTGCTGTGCTACTTTGTTAGTTGGAATTTTTGTGGTATATTTTAGGACGCTGTTATTTATAGACTAGTTTTTTTGCATTGATTGCATATTTAATTCTGCAGTTGTTGATTTGTAATTGTATACTATTGTGTTTTGTGTGTTTATATTGTTTTCTCTTGTTATATTGTATTTAATTTACTTGTTGTAAGCCGCCTTGAGTTGGCCCTGGCTAAGTAGGGCGGGATATAAATCGAATAAATGAATGAATGAATGAAATGAATGAACTTACCAGCCATGGAATAAAGGGACAGGTCTTGTCCTGGATCAGCAACTGGCTAAGGGACAGGAAACAGAGGGTAGCACTAAATGGACACTTTTCCAAGTGGAGGGAAGTAAAGAGTGGGGTCCCCCAAGGTTCAGTACTGGGACCCCTGCTTTTCAACCTCTTCATAAATGATCTAGAGGTAGGAGTAAAAAGCAAGGTAGCCAAATTTGCTGACGACACCAAATTATACAGGGTAGTGAAAACTGTGAGAGATTGTGAGGAGCTCCAGACGGATCTCTTGACACTGGGGGAGTGGGCAAAACAGTGGCAAATGAGTTTCAACATTAGTAAGTGCAGAGTGATGCATGTTGGGGCAAAGAACCCCAATTACATTTATAAACTGATGGGGTCTGAACTCTCTGCGACAAACCAGGAAAGGGACCTTGGTGTCCTGGTGGACAACTCAATGAAGGTGTCAACCCAGTGTGCCTCAGCAGTGAAAAAAGCAAACTCAATGCTAGGGATCATTAGGAAGGGTATAGAAAATAAGTCAGCAAGTGTCATTTTGCCTCTTTATAAATCTATGGTGAGGCCCCATCTGGAATACTGTGTACAGTTCTGGTCGCCATACCTCCAGAAGGATATTATGGAGCTGGAAAAAGTGCAGAGGAGGGCAACCAGAATGATTAGGGGACTGGAACACCTTCCTTACCATCTGAGGCTGCAACGGTTGGGCCTCTTCACTCTTGAACGACGACGTCTAAGAGGTGACCTGATTGAAGTTTATAAAATCATGCACGTTGTGGACAAAGTAGATAAGGAAAAACTGTTTTCCCTATCGCATAACACTAGAACTAGGGGACACTCCATGAAACTTTTGGGTACTAGTTCTCAAACAAATAAGAGAAAGTACTTTTTCACCCAGAGGATTACTGGTCTATGGAACTCCCTGCCAGAAGAAGTGGTGATAGCTGTCAGTCTTGACAGCTTCAAGAAAGGATTAGACAAGTTCATGGAGGACAAGGGTATCAATGGCTATAATTATGGATACTTAAGGACAACCTCCGGGTTGGAGAGATAGGCAGGATATCTCTCAATGCCATTTCCAGGGAATCCTAAACAGGTGAAGAAGGCATCTGCTTGGGAATAATACCCTGAAGGAAATGGTGAGCCACTGTGTGAGACAGAATGCTGGACTGGATGGGCTGTGGCCTGTTCCAGCAAGGCTGTTCTTATGTTCTTATGTTCTTAATTTCTCTGCCCATTAATAGGATACCGAATTTCAAAAGGCTGTTTGCACACAGCTATACTTGCTGGACCTAGAAGCCTCTACAAGCAACAATTCTCCATTTAAGCAGGCTTCGGCCTTCCAGTACAAAAAAAGAAAACTTTTCATAATTGAATGTGGACTTCAGGACATTTTTGTTTTCACTCGTTTCTCAGTTTCTTCAACATTTTTGGTGATCAGTGTACCTTCCAGAAGATTCCAGTGCCAGAAAATTGGCCTCTGGAACAACTGAATTTACCAACCCCAATCTAAAAGATATTGAAATAATTAAAACTGGAGGCTGTTTCTGACTTAACATTTTGTATGCATAGGATGATTCTGGAATATGCTTTCTTTGGTCAATGTGAGAACACAAACTAGGAGTAGATCATTAAGTGAGTTGATGAGCAATTTTGTTTGCAAGGTTTAGTGGCTGACTTTCAAGTAAATCCTCCAAACACACACATACAAATACACCATGTAGCAATTTGTGTTAAGTACAAATAGAGATAGATAAATAAAGCTATTTTGTAGGCTAGAGCTCCCATAATATCTAAGCATGTATGGCCATGCTGGAGTATTCTGAAGTATACAGCCCAAACAAGTTGTTTGTTTGTTTGTTTGTTTGTTTGTTTGTTTGGTTGGTTGGTTGGTTGGTTTCTTTGTTTGTTATATTTCTATAGCACCCATTTGGGACATTTCCCACATACAAATATCAAATAAACCAACAAAACACACAACAAATCAATAGCAGAACAACCAAACAAATACATCCCAAAGTAAAATAAAATAGCTGGCATCTGAGGGCACAGAGGATCAACTAGCTGGCTAATTTATTGCTAAATAATTGCTAAACATTTCCTATCTCTAAAAGCAAGGAAATGGAGAAAATGAAGAAAAAGTAGTTGGTTCCAGCTTCAAAGTTGAAGTAGACACCTTAGGTTATAATGGAAGAGAAATAATTTGGCTACAAAATGTTACACTAGAACTGAAAGCATAAATTCACTGGCTACCAGTTCATTTCTAGGTTCAATATAAAGAGCTGGTAGGGACCAACAAAACCATACACTTTTTGAGCCTGGTCGAGGCTGTCTGGAGGGCTATTATCTCCTTATGTGAATCTGAATGGGTGTTGTTATCCTTGAAGCAACCCTTTTTGCCAGTCACAAGCACATTGGGTGAGGACACAAAAGGCATCCCCTCAGTGGCTGGTCCTAGACTATGGAACACCCTTAGCCACTAACTGCTGTTGGGGAAAAATCTTTTAATGACAGTGGTGTGTGTGTAAGCAGTTTTTTCTTTGCTGTGTTTTTAATTTTTGTAATGTTCCCATTCAGTGTTTGGTTTTGACTGATAATGAATAAAAAATTACATTTAATATAATCACTTATTGCCTTTTTAGCTGTATCTGTTTTAACTCACATCCTAAACTGCCATTGGTTGTGCACCAAGAGAGAAGTAGGAAAGAAGTGAAATAAACTAAATAAATTCAATAGATGCATGAAGGAAAGCAGCAGAATCGTGAAACAAGAAGTCCTGTATCTTCTAGACTGCAGATAACAGGCATAACCCAGACAACTGTATTCTGTTGCCAAGGCTGTCTCTAGTAAAAGAGGACCACTCATGATCTTTTGCAGCCTAATGTAAAAAACAAGAGGCCTTCTTCCCTCCTCCTAGCTCCAGGTACCAAAGATGACTGGACTGACTGGTAAATAATGTACCAGCACTGGCAGTGGGACAATATCTTCCTCATATGGGGTCAATAGGATACCTTAGAGAACAAACTATATATCCCATGAAAGATTGTTCTCCAGAACCTAGTTATAACTCACTTTCTACCTCCACAGCAGGGCTGGCTAAGTCTAAAAGCCAATGTTTCGTGACAACATGGGACTTCCATTTCAGGAGCAATCTTTGAATAAGCTTGGTGATAGGTTTCAGATAATTAATACAGACAGAAGGCTGCGTTTCCAGTTTTAAAGCACACTGCCTCGTAAATAAGGACACAGATTTCAAACAAGTAATGGAAGGGGTTACAAGCAGGCCGACCAGGTCATGTTGCGGTCAAATTTGTAACCTTAGGCAATATATTGAGGATGGCTTTGAAAGAAAGCTAATTACAAGACTGCTTTTATTGACCTTACTGCTCCCTAAAATAAATAATCTTACCAATGTTAACAAGTTTACTAAGGTCATTGGCAGCTTTCTTCATAACTGGAGATTCTACATGATGATGAATGGAAAGAACAGCAGATCAAGGTTGCAGAAGAATGGATTGCCCCAATGAAGTGTATTGTGTATTAACAAATGATCAACCATTTCCTGAAAATACAAAATTGTTCATCTATGTGGACAATGCAGAAATGGCTGTTCAAGGATAAGCTTTGATGAGGTAAATGGAAAACTTACTGGAGATTGAGGAAGGAGCTCACTGGACAAGGAACAACATTAAAGGAGTATATAGCTTAGGAACTCAACCACTTCAACATCACTTGGAGGACCCTGAATAGACTGAGGGTTGGAGTCTCTAAATGCAAGACCCCCATGCTCAAGTGGGAGCTGCTGGCAGACAACAACACATTGTGTGAATGTGAAAAGATACAATCTGGCTCATTTACTAGTCTGCCAATTACTGGCAGAAACATGTACCAATGAGGATTTAAGTTTGGCCAACAACAAAGTCAAGAAAGTGGCTTCATTTTGGCAGTCCAGGGTGTGATTGAGCCACAAAAGAAGAAGGGTTTTTTAGTGTTCCAGAAATAATGAGCAGCAGCCAGCAATACAGGCCAAACACATAACTTTATTACAGGGTTAAGAACACAATTTTAACTGCACCATAGCGACTTATATACAGGTGCGGAAAGATACATTTTGTCGGGCTTTAACAGGATTGGTTGAAGGAGAGTGGGGTGATTGAGGACCTGATCTCAATCGTGCTTCTCGGAGTAAAATGGCGCGAACCCCAATCTCGCGTTACTTAGAAACTGAGGAGAACATAAAATGGTGGACAGATTTCATTCAATACACAACAAGGTTACAACCTCTATTCTGACAGCATATATTTGGAGGAAGAGTAAAAGCACCTAGCACTGGCTCCTCTTCCAATAAGATTTAGAAGTCAGTAGATAGAACCTCACTGACCTGACTCTAGCATGAAGAAACACAAATAAACATATTGATCACCTAGATATGACATCCTGATTGCCTAAATGAAAGACAGCCTCCATTACTTTACCCACACTGTCATTAGTTGGGTTGTGACTTGCATTTTTGTAGCATGCCAACAGACTTGCCAATGGAGCAATGCTCCAGTGTATGTAGGTTTCAATGAAATAAAGCAGGGGTGCCCAAATGTTTTGGGCCGCAGGCCTGTCATGTGGTTCAGCAGGCCGGTAACGTGGTTCATTGGGATGGTCACATAACCATGGAAGTGGAAGTGGAAGTAAGACATGCCTTGCAATCTGTGTTTTGCAACAGGACAAGATAGATTTTAGGCTGCCATTTTCTCTGCTTAAACCAGGGGTGTCCAAACTATGGCCTGAGGGCTGGATCTGGCCCTCAAAGCCAATTCATCCAGCCCACACCACCCTCATTGCTCCTGGAAGTGGAAGTAAAACATGTCCACTTTTTACTTTCACTTCCAGGTGCAACGAGGGCAGCATGGGCTGTACAAATTGGTGTCAGGGGCTAGATCTGGCTCATGGGCCATAGTTTTGGCACCCCTGAAATAAAGTAAGAATTGCCCTATTTGCTGGCATATGACTCACTTTCCCCCCCTTAAAATACACTGGAAAAATAGAGTGCATCTTGTACTGTATATAGTGGCACCTAGCACTGGCTCGTCTTCCAATAAAATTTAGAAATCAGTATATAGAACCTCACTGACCTGACTCTAGCATGAAGAAACATAAACAAATATGTTGATCACCTGGATATGACATCCTGATTGCCTGAATAAAAGACGGCCGTCGATACTATACCCACACTGTCATTAGTTGGGTTCAGACTTGCATTTTTGTAGCATAGCATGCCAACAGCCTTGCAAATGTGCTGCAGTCAGCAATGCTTCAGTGTACGTGAGTTTCAATGAAATAAAGTAGGGGTGCCCAAAACGTTTCAGGCCGTGGGCCGGTCACGTGGTTCAGCAAGCTAGTCAAGGTGGTTCAGCGGGCCGGTCACATGGTTCCTCCCACCAGAAATGGAAGTAAAATGTGCCTTGCAATCTGTGTTTTGCAACAAGATGAGATATATTTTAGGCTGCCATTTGCTCTGCTAAAACAGGGGTGCCCAAACTACGGCCCGTGGGCCGGACCTGGCCCATGATGCTAATTCATCTGGCCTGCACCACCCTTGTCACTCCTGGAAGAACCACTTCCAGAAGTGATGATGGTGGTACAGGGGAGATGAATTGACATTGAGGGCCAGATCCGGCCCACAGACTGTAGTTTGGGCATCCCTGAAATAAAGTAAGAATTACCCTATTTACTGCCATATAAGACCCACTTTTCCCCCTTAAAATACACTGGGAAAATGGAGTGTGTCTTGTATTGCATATAGTGGACTATTTTGGTAATAATGGGGTGCATCTTATACTCTGATGCTTCTTATACACCAGCAAATATGGTATGCTCTAGGGTAAGAGCATTCGAAGTGTGGCAGGCAAAACATACATGATATGGGAGATTCATTTGTCAAACTCTGAACTTATTGGGGGGTTTTTTAAGTATTTTTAAAACGTACCACCCCTTGACTCTAATTTTTATCAGGATCAGAGTTGATCAAAATCCACATATTTATTGGCCTAATTTTGCTAACTCTGCCATTGCCAGTCCCAAGCCTGGATGAGAAAGAAGAAAGGTTGGCCATTGGGCTAACCACCCATCCCTGCAAAACCATAATGGCTACAGAAACAGCTGCTCTCTGATATGCTACATAACATGGGAGGATATAGGTCTAAAATTCCCCAACCACTCCATAGTTGCTGTAAGATGCACTAGTCGAGTGATGGCAAACCTTGGCACCCCAGGTATTCTTGAACTTCAATTCCCAGAAGCCCTGATCAGCAGGGGTGCTGACTTGGCCTTCTGGGAATTGAAGCCCATCACTGCAGTATGATAAAAATGGCCATAGATTTGCCACCACGTATGTAATAACAGTTTGGTGAGTGCATTTTAATCAAAAGGAGAATTAAACTCAAAATTATTTAGCATTCATTTCTGTACAAGCTAATGTTTAAGAGCATAATGGGGAGAAGCAAAGCTTGCAGTAGGGCATTGATGGTGAACCTTGGCACTCCAGCTATTCCAGGTATTATATCTAAGAGACCGTGTCGCTCCAAGAACATCTGTCCATCCAACCAGAGTGGACCGGAGGAGTTCTCTAATTGTACCATCAGCTAGAGGGGCCCGTCTCTCTAGTACAAGAAGGAGGACCTTCTCCGTGTCCGCACCAGCCCTATGGAACCTCATGCCAATAGAGTTATGGCTGCAGACAGAACTGCTGCCTTTTAGGAAAGAACTAAAAACCTGGCTGGCATGGCAGGTGGCGACCCCCGCCCACTGGTTATATGTATAAATAACTATGACCCTCCCTCTCCCTTAAGATTAGGGTGGATGGGTTTTTAAGATTGATGGTTTTTAATTGATTTTAAATGATTTTAAAATTGTTTTTATTGTGATTCCTGCTCATGTTTTAATTTGTTAGCCGCCCAGAATGGCTTCGGCCAGAGGGCGACAATACAAGTATGAATAATAGATAGATAGATAGATAGATAGATAGATAGATAGATAAATTCTTGAACTTCAATTCTCAGAAGCCCTGATCAGCAGGAATGCCGACTTGGGCATCTGGTAACTGAAGTCCAAGAACAGCTGGAGTGCCAAGGTTCGCCATCACAGCAGTAATGTATGAGGAGTAAACCAGCAGGTGGATTCATCCTATTTATTCCCCACTTTCTTTTTTAATGTCTAAGGACCTTACTTGTCCTTCTCTGAGGCCACAGCAGAAAGTTCAGGTTGTAGCAACAATACAAGCAATTAGCTGGTTAGCTGGTCTCTTCAGCTATTAAAAACAACCGAACCAGTTCTGTTGTGTATTGAATGTATTTGTAACCACACGAATGGGTGCATGTAACACTGTAACCTTCTGTATGAGGACGCGAGCTAGTGGCCACCGGGGGCAGTAGCGAGCGCCCAGCTCACATGGTACACATTCCTCAAATGCCCTCAGCTGCGCGGGAAAGATTCCCGCGCTCACCTCACCTGGACAAGAAAGGCGTGACCAAGGATGACGTCACTTGGACAGTAGCCAATGCCTGTCGAAGAGCCATATTCAATTGTATAGCCACCGCATAAAAGGAGCTGTTTGTCCGCCATTACCACATGTTCGTACTGTACTCCATGCAATAAAGATGTGCTAGGCTAGCTTACAGCCGTTTCCATTGTCTTGATTTCCAAACATTAAATTGGCGATGAGGATGGGATCATGGATTCCCACGGGGACAAGACAACTTCACAGCAACGAGTCTTCGACGTGACCCATCCCGAGCGATGGGACTAGTTTGAAATGCATTTCAAGAGTATGGTAACCTATGCCGGCATCACCAACGCAGGAAAGAAGCGAGGTCTTCTCATCACGATGCTCGGTTTCCACGCAGTGCAAGCGCTGATGGATCTGGTGGCACCACGAGAGGTGGATCAGGTTTCGGTAACCGAAATACTGGCGACTCTGAGAAACCACTTCAAGCCCAAGGTATCCTTCTTCTCTGCCAGGGCCGCCTTCACGAGGAGGGACCAAAAGCCGGGTGAGTCCGTATCTTTAGTGTATGGGACCAAAGACAACAGAACAGCCGAAGGGTTGGCTTAACACAGATTTATTGCATGATGATCCGGTGGAGCATGAGGTAATGGCGGTGATACATCTCTATATATACAGTAGCATTATACATTTGAATCTTGTAGCGCGGTAGCTCATTGACCGCTACTGGCGTGGCCTCGCCCAGGCACGCCTCTCTTCAGTAGTTCTTTTCTCCTGCTGCTGAATGCGGGGAAGGTTTTCCCGCGGCTGTCCGTGATTGAGCAATGTGAACCATGTGAGACTGAACGCTCGCAGCTGCCCTCTATGGGCTGCTTGCTCGCGTTCCTTTACAGCTGAGATACATTGTAATTGGAGTGGTTACATTCTTATCTTACAGTACAATGAGCATGCATACATAACATCCCTCCCCCCTAGGATGGGACGAAGTCCCGCAACCATTGTGGCTTGCCGCACGTGCGCTTGGGGCGTGCTTGCGCCTGACCTAGTACCGGAGAGCCTGTGATCCCTGACTCCGTGGGTGCTTGTCCTGCAACGGGAAATGGGGATTCGTTAGTGGCTCTGTGGGGCGTCCGTGCCTGCCTTGCGCTGGGGGATGGGAATGGAATGAACAGCTGGGACGTGAACCCCTGCCTGTTGTTCTCGGACCCCGGGGACCCTCCTATTGTGAACCGCGGGACCGATGAGGATGCCCTTGTGGTTCTGCTACCTTCTGTTCCCCGCTCGGGGGACCTTGAGACTGTGGTGGGCGGACTCGCCGTCGCCTCCTGTCTTGGGGGTGTCGGTCTCCGGGAAATTGGTGCTATGTTGCATTCTAACTCACAGGGGCTACTGGGACTGGAAGTACCAGGGGCTGAACTGAAACCCCTCTTTTCGCTAGGACGGGTGGGGGACCACTCCGCTAACTCCCCCTGGTACTGTAAATCAAGGTCTAAACTTCTTGGGGAATCTGTGTTTTGGGGACGCTTCCGGGGGCTGTGTGTGAGATCGGGGCTCTTCCTTTCCGCCGCAAACTCCCGCAAAAGATCTCTGAGGATCGATTCCCTTTCCTCCCCCCTTGGTGGGGACCCATGTCCCCCTTTTTCTCCCCCTTGGGCTAAGCGGGTGGGGGAGTACCCTAACGCTGATTCGTGGCTCTTTTCGTCTCCGTCCTGCTCTCCGGGGATCCTGCGCCTGAGTTGATCCGCGTGCCGCCTCCACAGGAGGCCTGCATTGGTCTCCACGCGGTATGAAACGGGGCCGGTTTGTTCTATTACAGTGCCCGGCACCCAGGCTGGCCCCGCGTTGGCGTAGTTCCTGCAATGCACCGGGGCGCCTACGCTGAAACTCTTTGCGGGTTCCACCCCTACGTTCCGCCCTTTGTCCTCCACTCTCGTGGGGTCTAGCTTGGAGATTACCGTGGCCAGCTTCCTGCGCATTAACAGCTCCGCGGGGGAATACCCTGACGCCAATGGGGTGACCCTGTACCGTAGCAGGAATTGGCACAGTTGTAAGTTAAGATCTCCGGGGCCCATGCGCCGCAGCGCGTCCTTAGTGGTGCGCACAAGGCGCTCTACTTGGCCGTTGGTGGCCGGGTGGAAAGGGGCGGAGGTTATGTGCCGAATGGCGTTGAGATCCATGAATGCCCTGAACTCGGCGGATGTGAAACAGCTAGCGTTATCGCTGACGAGGGTGTCGGGTAAACCGAACGTGGAAAAGACCCTCCGTAACTGTTTAATTGTTGTGGCCGAGGAGGTGCTCGAGACTGGAATGACCTCCAACCACTTGGAGAACGCGTCCACCACAAGGAGGAAAAGTGTTCCCCTGAACGGGCCAGCAAAGTCTACGTGAACCCGGGACCAGGGGCCCCTTGCTGCGTCCCACTCCCTATGTGGCAAGCGAGCCTCTTCTGGCCTGGAGCTTTGGCACGCTTCGCAAGTGCCGACCATGTGCTCGATGTTGGCGTCTAGCTGGGGCCACCAAAAGTAACTGCGGGCTAGTGCCTTAGAGCGGACGATCCCGGGGTGGCTGACGTGCAGCAGTTTAAGCACCCTCGGCCGGAGGGACGTGGGGATCACTACCCGCTGTCCCCACAAAAGGCAACCCCTCTCTAGGGACAATTCTAATTTCTTTTTGAAAAATGTGTCGAATTCCACTGCTGGGGAAGACACGGGCCACCCTTTCTGTACCCAGGAGCAAACTGTAGCTAACGTTTTGTCCTTACCGGTCGCTTTGGCGATGTCGGCCGGTACTACTGGGGGGGAGTCTAGGACCTCTATCATTAAGACCTGGTGGTCCCTCTCTTCCTCGCCCACGTGGCAGCAATCCCGGGGAATGGGGGACCTCGACAGGGCATCCGCATGGCTGATCTCCTTCCCGGGCCGGTACACCAACGCGTGCTGATACGCGTTGAGAAAAATGGCCCACCTGAGCATTCTCGGGGACAGGATTTGGGGTGTGGGCTTGTCTGCGGTGAAAATGCCTAGCAAGGGCTTATGGTCGGTCACTATGGTGAAGGGGCGGCCATACACAAAATCATGAAATTTCTTGGTCCCCGCAATTATCGCTAGTGCTTCCCTGTCTGTCTGGGCGTAGTTTCTCTCCGCTTGGGACAAGGACCTAGAGTAGAATGATATCGGGGCCTCCCTCCCGTTCTCCAGCACGTGGCATAACACCGCCCCCACCCCCACCGGGGATGCATCGCATATCAGGACCACTGGGCGTTTGGGATTGAAGTGGGTCAGTACAGCATCTGATGCCAGGAGTCGCTTCAGGTCATTGAAAGCCTTCTCATGGTCGTCGCCCCACTTCCATGCCTCGTCCTTTTTTAACAATTTGTGTAGCGGTTCCGCCACGGCTGCCTTCCGAGGAAGGAAGGAGTGGTAGAAGTTGAGCAGCCCAAGGAACGACTGCAGCTCGGGCTTGGAGGTGGGGCGAGGGGCCTTCTTGATGGCGGCCACCTTGGATTGGGATGGCCTTATTCCCTCGGGAGTAACACGGAACCCTAGGAACTCAACCTCAGTTGCGAAGAAAACGCATTTGTCTTTCCGCAACCGCAACCCCGCCTTTTCGAATTTTGCCAGGACCTTTCCCAACCTTTCTGCTAATTCGGCCCGGCTCCCCCCTGTAATCAATACGTCATCAAAGTAGGGTAACACCCCCTCTAACCCCTTCAGGAGGCGTTCCACGAGTGACTGGAAGATCCCGGGCGCCGAATTCACGCCGAATTGGAGGCGCGTTACCTGGAACGCCCCTTTGTGGGTGACTATGGTCTGCGCAGCAGCTGCGGCGGGGGTCACCGGGAGTTGCTGGTAGGCTTGGGCCAGGTCGAGTTTAGCGAAACACCTCCCCCCGTGTAACCTGGCCAACAAGTGGCTGACTACCGGCACCGGATACGCATTAGGGCGGATCGCCTTATTGATGGTGCACTTGTAGTCAGCGCATATGCGGACCTCCCCGTTGGCCTTGAGCGCTGTTACAATTGGAGTTTCCCACTCCGCAGAATCAACAGGAACAAGAATCCCCTGGCCCACCAATTTGTCCAACTCCGCCTCTATTTTGTCCTTTAGTGCGAAGGGCACTCTGCGCGGTTTAAGTCTGATTGGACGTACTCCAGGGTCCAGGTCGAAAGTCACTGGGGGGCCCTTGAATTTTCCGAGTCCCTTTTTGAAAACCTCGGGGTGCGCATCGCACACGCTCTGTATTGGATCAGTCCCGGCGGCGTGTACTCCCACGGCGTGCACCCCCCCAATGAACAACCCCAGGGGCTGGAACCATTGAGTCCCGAGGAGGCTGCATTTACCTCCCTTGAGGACGACTAGGGGAAGCGTTGCGGCGTGCTTTTTAAACTGGACCTGGAACCTCCCAACCCCCAACACCGGGATGCGGTTCCCTTGCACGTCCTTCAGCGTGGACCTCAACGCTTTGAGCTTGGGCCGCACGTGGGGGCGATTTTCAGGAACTCTCCCTGGGAAATGATAGAGTATGAGGAACCCGAGTCCACCTCCATCCTAACAGGGGCCCCTTGTATTACCACCTCAACGAAGTATCGGGGGTGCTCCGTGGATACGCTGAAAACCGGAGCGTCGTCCTCGCTGTCGTCGGAGATGTGCCCTACTCCGTCTCGCTTCCTCGTGGTCCGGGTGCCGTCCTTGGGCCTCGTGGTGCGGTCCTGCCTCGCCGAGCGGTCTGGGGAACCCCTCTTGGCCTCGCGCCGTTTCCGGCAGACCTTGGCGATGTGCCCCTGCCGGCCGCAGTTGTGGCACTCGGCCTTGCGGAACGGGCATTTGGCGCGGGCGTGGGCGGCGCCGCAGCTGTCGCAGCGCCGGCCCTCCTTCTGGACCCTCCGGACGTCCTCGTCGTCGCCGCTCTCCGCGGACGAGTTCGAAACTCGCCGTGCCGCGCGCACCGAGCTCTCTGCCTTGGCGGGTTTCGGGCGCCAGTCCTGGAGCTCTTGCACCCCGGCCGTCGTGGCTTCCGCGGCCTGTGCCATGTCGAGGACTTGTTGCCACGTGGGAGGCGGCTCCTGTTTCATCAGCGCGCGCTGAGTTTCGGTGTCCCTCAGGCCGCAGAGCAGGCAGTCCCGGAGGGTGACTTCTGGGGTCTCCCACTTGCATGGGCCGGCGGCCAGTCGCAGGGCCGCTGCGAACTCGGCGACTGATTCCCCGGGCGCTTGGACTCGCCTCCAGAACGCGCTCCGAGCGGGGAACATGGCTATCGCGGGCCGGAGGTGGGTGCGCAGCACGGCCAGGAGCTCTTTGGCTTTGAAGTCGCTCACCCGCCTCGGCGTGATCAGGTCCACCAAGGTCCTCTTGGTCTCGTGTCCGAGCATGCGGACGAAGATGGCCCTCTTCTTGTCCTCATCTGAGACTTCGAGCTCCACCAGCGCTCCATTGAAGTCTATCTCAAACAGCTCCAAGTCTCCCGGCTTCTTGATCTCGTAGCCGGCGCATGTCTTGGTCCCGTGGGCAGCCATCATCCCACCTTCGTCGCCAGTTTAGTGTATGGGACCAAAGATAACAGAACAGCCGAAGGGTTGGCTTAACACAGATTTATTGCATGATGATCCGGTGGAGCATGAGGTAATGGCGGTGATACATCTCTATATATACAGTAGCATTATACATTTGAATCTTGTAGCGCGGTAGCTCATTGGCCGCTACCGGCGTGGCCTCGCCCAGGCACGCCTCTCTTCAGTAGTTCTTTTCTCCTGCTGCTGAATGCGGGGAAGGTTTTCCCGCGGCTGTCCGTGATTGAGCAATGTGAACCATGTGAGACTGAACGCTCGCAGCTACCCTCTATGGGCTGCTTGCTCGCGTTCCTTTACAGCTGAGATACATTGTAATTGGAGTGGTTACATTCTTATCTTACAGTACAATGAGCATGCATACATAACAGTATCCGAGTATGCAGCGGCCCTCCGCTTGCTGGCAACCCCATGCGAATGGCGGGAGATTCTAGACGTGGCCCTAAGGGACAGGATGCTCTGTGGGATGAGAGATGGAGAAACCCAAAGGAAGCTCATGACCCGAGGCCACGACCTCACCTTTAAAGAGGTACTACAAGAGGCCCTAGCTGCTGAGTCCACGAGGGCCGGGTACAAGCTTCTCAAGGCAAAGCCTCCACCAGTAGAGGCAGCTGCATCCGCAGTCCAGGCGTCTTGGAGGGCGGCCCCTGCCCCACGCTCGCCCACATCCTCAGAAGCTTCTGCCACCCCAGGCTCCAGTGAAGATGAGGGGGTCCGGAAGGTCAGAAAGGGGCTGAGCGAGAAGAAAGGGAAAGGGGGTCGGCGCTGCGATGGTTGTGGGGTGTCCCATGAGAGGAGCAAGTGCCCATTCAGGAAGGCTGAGTGCCACAACTGTGGACGGAAGGGCCACATCACCAGGGTCTGGAAGCAACGCCGGGATGAGAGTAAGCGCTCCACGAGGAGACGGGATGGCGTCGGCAGAGTCTACGATGGCGGCGACGACCCAGAGGGGGACCACGTGTACCGAGGAGTACATGCGGAAGACGACTTGGCCATCCACAGCGTGCCTCTAGGGCAACCACGTTTTTATGCTGAGGTACTGTTGCAAGGGGTTCCTGTTAAGATGGAAATAGACTCGGGGTCTGTATACTCTCTCATTTCCCATAAGGAGTTTTTGCGCATTCCCCCCAAGGAGCGACCCAAACTCAAAGAGATGAGGGCGAACTTAAGAGACGTGCAGGGAAATGGGATCCCAGTGCTGGGAATCGGGGACTTCGAGATACAGTACAAGGGAATCCGAAGGAAACTCCCCCTAGTAGTTCTAAGGGAGGGGGGTGTAATCTCCTGGGAACACAATGGTTCAAACCCCTGGACATCTTCATAGGCGGCATCCATGCCATCGGGGGGAATGAGATCCAGGCAGTGTGCGACGCACACGCTGAGGTATTCAAGAAGGGGCTCGGGAAGTACAAGGGGCCCCCAGTTTCTTTCGACCTAGACCCGGAGGTCCGCCCAATTAGACTCAAGCCACGTCGGGTTCCATTTGCCCTAAAGGACAAAATTGAGGCGGAACTGGACAAACTAGTGGAGCAGGGGATTTTAGTGCCTGTGGACTCTGCAGAGTGGGAGACTCCTATTGTTACAGTGTTGAAAGCAAATGGGGAGGTGCGAATTTGCGCTGACTACAAGTGTACAATTAACAAGACGATCCGCCCTAATGCCTATCCGGTGCCGGTAGTTAGCCATCTGCTAGCTACTTTACATGGGGGAAAGTTTTTCGCCAAACTAGACCTGGCGCAGGCGTACCAGCAGCTTCCAGTAACCCCAGCCACAGCTGCTGCGCAAACCATTGTAACTCACAAGGGGGCATTCAAGGTAACGTGCCTACAGTTTGGCGTGAACTCGGCGCCGGGCATATTTCAGTCTCTTGTGGAACGCTTGTTAAAGAAGTTACCGGGGGTCTTGCCATTTTTCGATGACATATTGATATCTGGGGAGAGCGAATCAGAACTGGCCCAGAGACTAGATAAGGTCCTTACAGCCTTCGAATCCGCAGGGTTGAGGCTGCGGAGGGACAAATGTGTGTTTCTGGCCAGGGAGGTTGAGTTTCTGGGGTTCCGTATAACCTCTGAGGGGGTGAAACCCGCTGAGTCCAAAGTCTCAGCCATTCAAAACGCCCCTCGCCCCACCGCAAAACCGGAGCTGCAGTCCTTCCTGGGGCTGCTGAATTTTTACCATTCCTTCCTGCCCAGGAAAGCGTCGATTGCAGAGCCCCTGCATAGGCTGCTGAAGAAGGATGCGGTTTGGCGGTGGGGGGAGAATCAGGAGCGGGCTTTCAGGGAACTCAAGCAGCTCCTCTCCTCAGAGGCTATTCTAACCCATTTCGACCCAAAGAAGCCGGTAGTCTTGGTCTGCGACGCCTCACCAGTGGGGGTGGGGGCGGTCCTGTGCCATGTGTTAGAGGGCGGGCGAGAAGTCCCAGTTGCATTCTATTCGAGATCATTGTCCAAGGCAGAACGAAATTACGCCCAAACAGATAGAGAGGCCCTTGCTATTGTGGCGGGTACAAAGAAGTTCCATGATTTTTTGTATGGTCGCCCATTCACCATTGTAACCGACCACAAGCCACTATTGGGTATCTTCACCTCAGACAAGCCCACTCCACAGATCCTCTCCCCCAGGATGCTTCGGTGGGCGATTTTCCTCAATGCATACAAGGGTTCATTAGAGTACCGCCTGGGAAAGACATAAGCCACGCGGACGCACTCTCAAGGTCTCCTCTTCCCCACCTGGGAGACCCAAAGTGTGAGGTAGAGCAAGACAGCCAAGTCCTCCTCATAGAAGCCCTAGATGCACCCCCCATACTTCCCGTGGAAATTGCCGCAGCCACGGCCAAGGATAAAACTTTAGCCCTTGTGAGATCCTGGGTACAGAAGGGGTGGCCCACGGCTCCCCCCGCAGACGAGTTTGCAGCGTTTTTCAGGAAGAGGGTTGAGTTGTCCACAGAAAGGGGGTGTCTTTTCTGGGGGGAGAGGGTGGTGGTCCCACAAGCATTAAGAGCGAGGGTGCTACGGCTTTTACATGTCAGCCACCCAGGGATTGTGCGCTCTAAGGCGCTGGCCCGAAGCTATTTCTGGTGGCCACAGCTAGACGCAGACATTGAACACATGGTGAACACCTGCAAAAGCTGCCAGAGCTCTCGACCTGAGGAGTCCCGCCTTCCACACAGAGAATGGGACACAGCTAGGGGGCCGTGGTCCCACCTCCACATAGACTTCGCAGGGCCATTCAGGGGTTCATTCTTTCTGCTGGTGGTGGATGCATACTCCAAGTGGTTAGAGGTAATTCCAATGCGCAACACCTCATCAGCTGCAACCATAAAACAACTGCGCAGGCTGATAAGCACCTTCGGGATACCTGACGTCATTGTGAGTGACAATGCGAGTTCCTTCACGTCAGCCGAGTTCCAGGCGTTCTTAGAGTCCAACGCCATTCGGCACATTCCCTCAGCCCCCTTTCACCCTGCAACAAATGGCCAGGCGGAACGCCTGGTGCGCACAATGAAAGAGGGGCTGCGGCGCATGGGTCCAGGGGATCTGGACTGGCAGCTCTGCCAGTTTCTGTTGGCATACCGGGTGACGCCATTGGCGTCGGGATTCTCCCCCGCTGAACTCCTCATGAAAAGGAAATTGCACTCATTGTTAACTAGATTGGATCCCACCAGGGTGGAGGATAGGGGAAGAAACATTGAGCACAGCTCCACAAAAAACTTCCAGATAGGAGAACCTGTACATTGCAGAAACTATGCTACTACAGGGCCAGCCTGGGTGCCGGGTGTAGTCATTAATCAAACGGGACCAGTGTCATACTGTGTCGAGACCAACACGGGTCTCCTCTGGAGAAGGCACGCTGACCAACTAAGGCATCGAGTGATTAGGGGGCCGGACAGAGGGGTCCAGCAGCAAAACTCGGACAGAGGGGTCCAGCAGCAAAACTCAACGTTAGGGTTCTCCTCCACCTGCTTATCCCAAGGGGGAGAAAACGAAGGGCAACAGTCCCAAACAAGGGGGGGAAGCATAGGCTCAAATCCGTATCCTTTTGATACGCCAGTCCTACCCAGTCCTTTGAAAGAGAGGAACGAGTTTGCCCCTGTAGTTCTACCCAGTCCTTTGAATGAAAGGAATGAGTTTGCCCCTGCTGCCCCCGAATTAGATTTTGAGTTACCAAACCGGGGGGGTTTTTCGGAGTGTTCCCCCACCCGTCCAAGCGAAGAGCGGGGGTTTTCTTTAGCCCCTAGTGCCCCCGGTTTTCCCATATCCGCATCAGAAACCCTTCCTCCCCCTTCTCCTGCCCATTCCAAAGCTGCAAGTCCGCAGCGAGTCACTAACGAGTCGTCCTCTCCAATTGCAGGACAAGAGCCAGGAGGACACAGATGAGGGGGCACGGCCGAGTCAAGCATAACGGCCGCACGCCCAAAACGCACATGCGGGAAACCAGTTTGGTTGAGGGACTTTGTCCCATCTTAGGGGGGAGGGATGTTGTGTATTGAATGTATTTGTAACCACACGAATGGGTGCATGTAACACTGTAACCTTCTGTATGAGGACGCGAGCTAGTGGCCACCGGGGGCAGTAGCGAGCGCCCAGCTCACATGGTACACATTCCTCAAATGCCCTCAGCTGCGCGGGAAAGATTCCCGCGCTCACCTCACCAGGACAAGAAAGGCGTGACCAAGGATGACGTCACTTGGACAGTAGCCAATGCCTGTGGAAGAGCCATATTCAATTGTATAGCCACCGCATAAAAGGAGCTGTCTGTCCGCCATTACCACATGTTCGTACTGTACTCCATGCAATAAAGATGTGCTAGGCTAGCTTACAGCCGTTTCCATTGTCTTGATTTCCAAACATTAAAAGTTCTTAGAACAGTGAATCATTCCAAAGGATTTGAATTACGTGGGTGTAAGATGGCCACTGTTCAGGCTACTGGTGGCATTTCCAGGGCTTTGGGCAGCTACTTAGGCTGACTTGAGGCTTCACGAGGGAACCACAGCTGAAGTGTAAATAACCACCATTCTACATTTTTCAAGGCAATTCATTGGGCTCACTTAGCTGAGGAGGCTGAAGGAACTGAAAGAGACTCTGAAACTAAGTAAAGCCCTTGTAACCTCCTAAGTAATGGAACGTTTGAGATTTTAAATGGAAATGCATGGAACTTATTAGAATTTGAGTTCTGGCTCTGCAAATGGTTGTGCTGCCAACCCCCTGCTACTCTGATTTCTTGTCAAATAATACAAAAAGCCTTCTTTTTATTAAAGATTTTAACAGAGAAGGAAATCTTGGGATAGGATAAGAGGGACTGTGGATGATAACTCCAGGTCCTTTTCCTAGACATACTTGGGTCTAGGCTACCTGAAGGACCATATCAACCATATAACCCTCATCAGCTTTCAAAATCATCTAGGCAGGCCCTTCTCTCAATCCTTCCATCCCTTCCCTACATTTTGATTTGGACCTTCTAGCGGCCACAGGTTTTGTCCAAACATGTGTGCTTGCTTGCTTGTTTATTTATTTATTTCTACAGGTTCCTGAGTCCACATGTATTTCTTCAGATGTGCTCTACATCTTTATACCAGTGCTGTATTTCTCCAAGAGGTGTGCAGATGATGACCATACTAGTTATAGGCCAGACACACAGAGCGAGCAGCCTTCAAACTTTATCATTTCCATGGAACAGAGCAGAGAAGAGCAGAACATGTTTTATGGCAACATAATGTGAGAAGCCATGTGTAAACTGCCTTTTAGAGACGATTGCTGGTCGTAATTTATAAATGGACTCCTGCTGACAATTGCTTTTGGGATAAGGAAGTGTGCCAGTTTCTCATGCTATTTTCATTAACAACTTGATGGGGGGGGGGGGGGGGAGACTGATGTGGACACATTGAGCAACTAAATATTGTGACAACTTGGCAGTAAGTACTGTATCTCAATTGCAAGCCATTTCCAGCAAGTCTTCAGTGATGCTGGGTCAGCCTCATTCACCCAACTTTCTCTACCAGTGTGTCTCGATCAGCATCTTTTTGTGTGTGCAAGACAGGGGCATTCCTTCCCATTCCTCCCATCTACAAACACATCCCATCACCTGTCACAACCAGCTTTTTTTTAAAAGCAGCATCTGAAAAGCTCTTTTCCTGAGTTGCACTCCAAGATTCCCAAGCATGACCCATTTCTGAGTTTGTAGGAGTCCTTCCAAAACAATTTTCCGGTTTGGAGCAGCACAAAAGCATCAACCTTAAGAGATTACTGGCCAAATCTCAAAGTGCTGTCGTCAGGAATTTGAAGATCTGAGAACAGACTATGAAAGTAAAGGGCATTCGTTGGTAGATACAGAGTAGATATTCCTATTAATGACTGTGCAGAAGTGATGCATTGCAGCAGGTTCTGTCAGGTTCTGCAGAACCGGAAGCGGAAATTCCCCCAGGCCATGCCCACTTGGGTTGGCCACGCCCACCTCCATAGCCCATAATGTAGGATGTTTGGCCTTGCCCACAGATTTGGCCAGCCCACAGAGTAGGTAGTAAAAAAATTTGCAATTAAAGTGAGTGATTCTTGAGAGGTTTTTATTTATGAAAACCAGCATCACCTCAAAACTGGAGATTCAGATACCTTCTTTTTCTTCAATTGTCCCAATTGAAAAAGAAAAGGCAAAGAACTGGTGGGGGTTTTTTGGGGGTTTTTTTGGGGGGGTGTCAATCCTTTTTCCACCAGCTAGCACACCCACAGTGACTGTGAGCACAAACACTGTATGGGACATGGCTGTGTGAGGTTTGGAGATTGCTAGCTCTCATGTTCTGGTGTTTAGCTGAAGTCTAAAGCAGGGGTGCCCAAACTTTTCAGGCAGTGGGCTGGTCAAGTGGTTCAGCGGGCTGGTCATGTGGTTCAGTGAGCCAGTCACATGGTTCCTCACACCGGAACTAGAAGTAAAACGCACCTTGCAATCTGTTTTGCAACAGGATGAGATAGATTTTAAGCTGCCATTTTCTCTGCTTAAACCAGGGGTGAACAAACTACAGCTCACAGGCCAGATCCAGCCCCCAACACTAACTCATCCTGCCTGTGCTGCCCTCATTGCTCCCAGAAGCGGAAGTAAAACATGCCCATACAGGCACGTTTTACTTTCCAGGTGCATTTTACTTCCACTTCCAGGATCGATGAGGGTGGTGTGGGCCAGATGAATTGGTGCTGGGGGCCAGATCTGGCCCATGGACTGTAGTTTGGGTACCTCTGGTCTAAGGGAATGGTGAGCTTCCCTGGGTTTCTCATTCTAGGGGATATTGCTGAGGGGTGGTTTGGTATCAAACGTTGAACACCTATCTTGACCCATTACCAGCTGGTGCCAAGTTTCATGAAAGTGCGTGTATGTGTTCTAGATTTGTGCAACATCACCATACCCAAAAAAAGGAACATGGGGAGAAAACTAGAGATCAGAGAAAAACAAAACATTATTCCATACCAAATATGAAGCCTATGGATTTATATTACTGTACCATAAACATACAGAATCCACCACCACACAAGAAGTGTTGGGTGGCTTTATTAGCCTGGGTGGCATCTTAAAAGGGTTACACAAATTACGGGAAGATACACATCAGTCAGTAACTTTTTTAACCCCGTAGGCTTAACAGAATCTCTCTGTTGGGAAGCTGGCATCCAGGGAGGGAGAGGGCCGCCTTGAGATCATTCCAGAGACATCTAGTTGGCTGCTGCTGTAAACAAACTGCTGGGCTTGATGAGTTTCAACCTAGCACAGCTCTCCTTTTGTTTTCTCTAATACCACTGAGTATTAGGTTTACATTTTGATTTATTACATTACCTAGAAATGCTCCTCAAGGCCATCTGCTCCAAGAACTGCCATTTCAATACTATATATAGCACACTATAGATGACAATGGTGAGGCGCTGACATTCTCAGGTGACTAGAGGAAGCATTGGAGACCAAATGTATGAAGGAGGTGGCATGAAGAACAAGGCCACAGGGTTGCTGAGGCTGAGAAATGTAAATTAGTATGTGTATGTATTATTAAGGTTTTACAGCTTTGGACCCTGCTTAGAATTTCTTCATGGCTTCCAAGAGGAGGAGATGACACATACATTCCCCTAAGTCTCCGTGTTGTATATCTAATCAGTGCCATATTTAGGATCTGTGGGCCCCTTGGCTGAACCTGTGGCACGGGCCCTACCGGGGAGAGTATTTTTTAAAAATTAACCTACAAAAACTGCATTTTCAGCAATTATCCAAACTTTTATACTAGTTATTTACTAAAACAAAAAAACTGATTTTAAAAATTGATGTAGAATCACATGGTGCGGGTCTCCCTTTGTGGTGCGGGCCCATAGGCTGCAGACTAGGTAGCCTATGCTTAAATCTGGCCCTGTATCTAATAAAGACATTTGAGCAACTGCTCAACATAATGCTTGCAACATATTCAAGAACAGATAAAAAGCTGGATTTTTTTAAAAATAGTAGCCATATTAGTCTGTGTTTCAGGCATATCAGAAAAAGAAAGAAAGAAAACAAAAACGCTGCGGCACTTTAAAGACTAACTGCTATATTTTTAATGTGAACTTTTGTGGATCAAGTCCACTTCATCAGACATAGGAGTGAGACGTCAAGGCATGAATTTATATACACCAGATACAGATGCATAGAGTGATTAATCAACATGACAGATAAGTATGCAAATCAATACAGCTTCCTGCAGCGAGCAGTAGCAGATGATCTCTTTAGAGCTAAATGGTCCCTTTTCTTTTCTTTTGTAAATAGTGGGATAAACAGCCAATGTCCATAAACTATTGTTTGTAGAGAGATAACCCATCTTTGTAACCTTTATAATAATTATCCCATGCCTTCAATCTGATCTTGGAGTTACAGTGACCCTTCTGAGCATTTTCTGAATGCAAAGTGGTCAGAACTGGTTCACCATTCTCTAGAGGTGTCCTGGGACTGTACAGCTTGCCCAAATTCTGCCACATGTTCTGGCTCTTCTTCCACAGAGCACAATAGGGGATTGAACTCCAAACCCCTGGTTCTGCAGCCAGGTGCTCCAGTTGGAAGGATCAATTTCAAGGTGGCACTTGTCCTTACTTATCTTCTTCATTCATTGAATTACATTTGCCTAAATCAATCTAATTATGTGCAACAATGTCTGAAATCTTGTTACTTAGCACAGGAAACCACAACTAGAGAAGGCCCATTGAATCAATGGGATTTATAGAGGAGTTGATTCACAAATTCCCAAGGATTTGCAATAAAAATTTTAGTTGCCATTTGCTATACTAAGCAACAGGATTTCAACCAAAGTTACAAATGTGTAGCTGTTTGTTTATTTGTGTTTATCTGCACTTGAAGCAGTAACAAAGTGCTAAAATCAAATTTATCAAAAAGAAAATATTAAAATTGTCATTAAAACCTAAACAATGACCAATAAACATTAAACAAGTGGTGTTTATAGAGTAATTTAATATCACTGATTTTTTGGTTTATTGTGGAACCATCCAAAACCAAACCACAATGGCATCCTCTCCCAATCTTAGAATATACATGCCCCTTCCACTCCACAAGTAGAGAGAAGAGAAGATACTTGTATAATGTCTGCTTTTGCCACTTCATCCATGCATCCAGGTGGTGACCCTGGGAAGCAAAAGGTTCATGATTATTTGGTCAACCAGCTTTGGTTGCACTAATAATTTCGTGGAATGAAAGGGAGACCAACAAAGAAGTACTGAAGTGAAAGACAAAAAAAAAGGTAAAACACAAACATTCATAATTTTATAACATCTCTGTTATGTCATTAGAAATAAAAAGTTCATATTGAGACAGCAGGATGCTTAAATGGGAAAGTACAGGAAGGCCAACTTATGGAAGAACCAAGCTGAAAAACCTCAGAAATTGGTTTGGATGTTAAGCAGCAGCATTGCTTCAAGCTGCTGTGTCCAAAATCAAGATAGCTGTAAGGATGTCAAACTTCTGGTGGGAGAGGAACAACAAGAGAGTCCCATTAAAATCAATAATTGAAGCATTAGTCACGTGGTCAACCCATGATATCCTTAATATGTGACTAATGTAGAAGCGTTGTGCCTGATGGATCAAGAACAAGAACTGTTTAAGACCATTAAGCAAAGAAAGCTCCAATACCTTGGGCATATCAAGAGGAACGGCATGAAGTATAGAATACTCCAACTTGTTCCTTGGGAAGAGAGGCCATGGACATTGACACACCTTGTGGCTAAAAAACCTGAGAGACTGGTGTGGAATGTCCTTGGAAGAACTGTTCTGAGAAGTTAAGAACAGGAATACTATCACCATGATGATAACCAACTTTTGGAACAGATATGGCACTTGAAGAAGAAGTACTGAATCATCGTTGATGTCTATGGAAGTCCTTCAGAACTTAAAAATTATTAAATTTTTGAGGCTACATTTCCAGGATTTTTGTTTCTGATTCAGCAAACATGAGCCATCTGCCTCCATTTCAGCTCAGCAGATCAGCTCCCCCATAAGCCTGGCAATGCCAATCTGCTCCTGGGGTGATCATTTCCTCCATCACCACTGGGAGTGCCACTGTCACTGCCACTACTCATGTCCCCTGTGCAGAATGATGCATGAGGAGCAAAATGCTGGTTGGACATGGAGATTGTGCCTAATAGCATTATGTTCCCTCCCAACCTTAAATGGCTTATTAAAAGACAGGGTGTCATTGAATAATGCATAAGTTATACTGTATACCCTACAGGTCAAAAGAATACAGAAGCACAATATAAAATACAATACAAAAACAATAATATACAATAGTAATAATAATCACAGAACATGAAAAACATCACACTGCAGAAAATACATTTCAAAATATTACAACCCCTCCCCCAAACAATTACAAAATCATATCGTTATGAAGTATCTCAACCTTAACCCACTCCCTAAGTCCGTAGAACATACAGTCCTTTGACCCCTAGCTGCGGTCATCTTTTTAAACCCTTCCCGCAGGCAAGGCTGGGAGGGGGAAAGATGGAGTCCACAAGCAGCTGCCTCGAATCCCTGGCCGGAAGCTCTCTTCCTGGTCCCAGTGAGGCATGCCTCTCTTGCTGACGGAACCACCAGAGAGCCCCTATGGTCCACCCTTGTAGGACGGGTCGACAATCTTGGGGCAATGCCGTCTCTTTAGTATCCTGGTCCACTACCATGAAGGGCTTTAAAGGTCATAACCAGTACCTTGAATTGCACCCAGAAGCAAACTGGCAACCAATGCAGCTCCCATAGCAGTGGAGAGGAATGGGCATAATGTCCACACCCCATCACCACCCGGGCAGCCGCATTCTGTACCAGCTGTAGCTTCCAGATGGTTGTCAAGGGCAGCCCCATGAAGAGCACATTACAATAATCCAGTTTAGAGGTGACCAGAGCATGAGTGACCATAAGCAAGGAGTCCTGGTCCAGGAGCAGGCGTAATTGGCTGATGACACGAAGCTGCGCAAAAGCCCTCCTGGCCACACCATTTACCAGAGAAGATACCCATTATCAGAGGCACTGCAAAATCACTTTGAGTTTTCAATAAAAACTCCAGTTCTTAGAAACATGAACATGGATCTGCCAGAAGTATGGATAACTTATGTTGCTGCATATCAAATGGGAGGCTCATGTGAATTGTATGAATATATTGTTGTAAGATCAAAGCAAATGGTTATTGTAGGCATTAAGGGCAAAGAGTCCCAGATGAGAATGCTTAACCATACAAGAAGCAACAAATAAGTGACGTCTGTGATCAAACCCTACTCAGTCTTCTGCATGGAGTGCCAAATACTGTGCTTTTGCCAAGTTCACATTATCTTGCTACAGTACCCACATCTTTCATTGTGGGATCCCTGCTGATCTCATGACTGGTCTTCCGTAATGGCATTTGCAGATTAGAATGCTTATGTTGGCTGACGTTAAATACTCTTAAGTTCTGAGACACGGGTCACTTAAACTTGTCTTCATGTGAGCATTAAGGGAAGATGCTTAACCATTTACTAACATGCCATTTTTCTGACACAAAAATAGTTTC
The DNA here is from genome assembly GCA_035047345.1 of Bradypodion ventrale. Lineage (NCBI taxonomy): Eukaryota > Metazoa > Chordata > Lepidosauria > Squamata > Chamaeleonidae > Bradypodion > Bradypodion ventrale. The sequence goes on along the minus strand of JAWDJE010000001.1, from coordinate 63,152,583 downwards.
CCAACACATGGAAAGCCAGCCCAAAAGTGAGACAGAGTAAAGTAACTATGCTAGGTAGGAAAATGTCTGTACGGTATCATAAAAGTGCTGCAATTTCTTAGTTATTCAATGTATTATTATTTCAAATAGTGCCACAGTGCTCCAAATCTTAAACTAATAATTTCATAAGAGTGATAATGTGACTGTAAGAGTCAATTGCCAGAATTTCTGCTTCATTCATTATTTGCCTACAATGAGACTGGTTGCAAGTGACTTAGACAACTCTCAAGGTTGAAGCAGGGACTCTTGAATTACTTGCAATCTCTTTCTGCTGGTGATACTACGGGTACAAGTACTATACCCATATGCTAGCATAACTTCACAGGATTTGGTCAATTTAGTGGACCGTTTCTTAGCATTTTGACTAAGATCAAGTGTAATGTAATGTATAAATTGACCTTTGGGTCTGTCAACAGCTGCAAAATAGACATTGCTGGCTCAGTGATCAGAACAGGTGTTCTAGTATCAATTTTCAGCTAGCTCAGATGCACAGCTAATGGTTTTTCTCCAACCCCTGCAGCTAGAGAACTGGCTGATAACTTTTGAGAACTCCTCACTTTTCTTTGACCTTCTGCAAAACACTCAGATCATTGTGTCTTTGCAGGCGCACCCTCCAATAAAGGACTCAGACACTGATGAAAGTGGATAACGGCATTGGGCCACATTTATTGATTCATGCCCTAGTCCGAATTATAAATTTCTATTGGTAATTGACCAATCATAATTCTTAAGGCAAGCAGGCCGAAGTAACACTGGTAAGGTACCACCCAAAATTGCCAACGGCAATTGTTACAATGTATCTATTTGTTTCAATTTGTTTGTTGACAACAAACAAATTGTTGACCGTAGTCAATATCTAACTAATGACCCCACCCTCTGACGCGTATCCGTAAAATCACGGGGTGATGCTTGCTGTCTAGCTGTAGCCATCACCCCGTCGCCTAGTTCGTCGTTGACTGGACAACGTTTAACCAACTTATGCCTGTCTAGTATTGTCCAGTCAATTGCGAACCTGCCGGATACCTGTGGGTCATAAATGTTTACCTTACCAGTGCTACCCGCCACACGGAGGGGCTTCAAAGAAGGCCCGACGCCCCCCCCAGACCGTCAGCTCGGTCAACAGGCCTGCTCGCCAATCACCCAACAGGAGGTCCATACCTCCTCGCGACAGATGGACCCCATCCCCTGCATAAAGGTCATAATTTTGTAGACTAATGGCGTGGTGACGACTGACCCGCTCCCAAGCCCTGTCGACAAGGAACCGCGCCACCGCCCTATTTACCATGCGTCTAGCGCGGTCAAGGGCCAGGAGGTCAAAACCTCCTCTATACGCATGGCGCGGAACCATGTCCGACCAAACAAGGGTTGTGGAGGGCCATACGTAATGCAGGTAGGCAAGGTCGCCACAAATCGCATGCTTCAGCGATAAGCCGGTGACCTGGCCCAAATCATTGCCCCCAAGGTGTATGATCAGAATGTCAGGCGGGTCAGCATTCTGGCCTGAAAAAAGGAAGGGCAACAGCTCCCGCCATAAAATCCTGGGCTTACCATGCCATGTGAGACTTGCGTATGCACCCAGTCCCAGTCGGGGTCCCCACTCTGTCGCCGCAGCGTAACGCGCTGCCCTGTGCACGTAGCTATGGCCCACCAGCCATACTGTCACCGGTGTAATACGACACCCAGGGTCTGTAAGGAAAACGAGGAAGAGAAAGGTACGGTGACTTAACTGGTACTCACGGCGGAAGTGGGCGCACATAAAACTGAAAACATTGCGAACCCCACCTTCCCATGCTGCGTATGTCAGCCCCGGAGTACCCAAAAGCAGCTGCAGTGGACGCCGCCCCTATCCTGAAGGAATGGGTGCCATAACGGGCCCCCGGGAGGCCGACACTGGCCAGCGCTTTGCCTGTCACCTTCCAAAATTGAAATTTAGTAAGGGGAGACCCATCTTGGTGACAGAAAAACGGGCCATGGTGCATGCCACGCAGTGCAAGAAACTCCTGTAGGGCACCAACCGGACAGATGTCTGCCAAAGAACACCGTAGCAGTCTTACACCACTGCCTACGCCATGCTGATCTGTCTTAGAGGAGCGTATCCTCAACTGAGCCCAGTCTTTGGCAACATATACATCTTCAAGTTCCAGTGCCCTACGACTTGCATCCGCCTTAGACAGCATCACAAGCTCGCTGATGCGGAGCGCTCCAAAAAATGCCACCGTTGTGGCTGCATGAAATAGGGCTGCCTCATATCTATCAAAACAGAGGCCAGGCCAGCCCCGGGCCAATTGGGTAAGAACCCCTGGGGAAATCGGGTGGCGGTCGTCCGGGCAACGCCCACGCTTCCGCACCCACCCCTCCAAAACATGTCTCACACGGAAGTCAGTGGTACTGTCCACATGACCTCCCACCTTGGCCATAAAAGCCAACGCTGACAGCCTAGATGCTATGGTGCGAGGTGCAAGGCCCTGGGCATGCAGGTAAACCATGAACCGCAGTACATGGGTTACCGGGATCGGCCAGGTTCCTGGCAGCCGGAATTGGGTACAGAATGCTCTGAAAGAATTAAATGCGTGGTGATACGCCTTACGCGTGCGTGGCGCTAGTGACAAGCCAATCGCCCGGTTCACCTCTCCTTGCCAATGGTCCATATCTCGTCCGGGAGTGACGAGGGAAATTCCTCCGCATCCGGGGCCAAGGCACGGAACCGGGAGATCTGCAGGCGGGACAAAGTGTCAGCAATATCATTATTGACTCCCGGGACATGCCTGGCCCTGAAGAGGACGTTGAGGCGCAGGCTGCGCAACACAAACTGGCGCACTAGGTCCATGACCCTGGGCGATTTGGAAGTCTGTGAATTGACAATGTGAACAACGGCCGCATTGTCACACCAGAAATGTACAACCGAGTTGGCCCACTCCTCGCCCCATAGCATCAAAGCACCCAGGATATGGAAAAATTCCAGATACGTGAGATCACGCAGGCGACCCGTGCCTGCCCAGGCCGGTGGCCACCCACCATAGGCCCACTTCCCATTGAAGTACATCCCATAACCCAGGGATCCCGAGGCATCGGACTGAATCTGAAAGCGAGGGGAAGCCAGGAGGTCAGACCTCCAAAATGACACCCCATTGAACCCCCTCAGGAACTGGAGCCAGACAAGCATGTCTGCCCTGATACCCCGGGTAAGCCTAACCCTATGGTGGGGCCTGGATAATCCTGCCATGGCGTCGCACAAGCGCCGAGCAAATGCCCTGCCCGGTGCGACAACCCTGCAAGCGAAATTGAGGTGACCATGTAGCACCTGCAGTTCCTTCAATGATGCCTTGCGCTTGGCCAGCAAGTCTGAGATAAGGGCCACTATCCTTGACACCTTATCCCGCGGTAACCTAGAAGCCTGCGCTACCGTGTCAATCTCCACCCCCAAGAAGACTAGCTGGGTAGATGGGACCTCGGTCTTTTCGGGCGCTAAAGGGACACCGAGTTCCTCCATTAGCGTCTGAAATGTGTTGAGGAGACGTGTACACGTGTCCCAGCCCCGTTCACCCCCGAATAAAAAGTCATCCAGGTAATGGGCTACAGACCGGGACCCTGACCTGCGGACGAAAGCCCACTCTAGGAAGGTGCTGAAACGCTCGAAAGCCGAGCATGATATGGAACATCCAAAAGGCATGGCCTTATCAAAGTAATATTCACCCCGGAACTTGAAACCCAGCAATTCAAAGTCGCCCGGGTGCACCGGCAAGAGGCGAAACGCCGACTTAATGTCGCACTTAGCCAACAGCGCACCCGGGCCACATGAGCGCAGCGCATGGTCAAAAGATGTATACCTGACTGAGCAAAGGTCATCAGGGATAGCATCATTGACCGATCAGCCGGCTGGGTAGGACAAGTGATGAATAAGGCGAAACTCGCCCGGTGACTTTTTGGGTACCAAGCCCAAGGGCGATACCTTAAGATTGGGAAACGGGGGTGAAGGGAAAGGTCCAGCGACCCTGCCCGCATCAACCTCCTTATTAATGCTGGCAGCAGCCACCTCCCCCCTCCCCCTAAGGGACAAAAGGTTGTGGGCATCCTGAGGGGACCTATCACCCATGAAAGGGATACGGAACCCCTATCTAAAACCCTGAAGGAGGTAATCCGCATCCTCCCCCCTCGGGTACAATGCGAGCCAACACTCCAACATGTCCACATCAATTGGGGAGGGAGCCTTTCGGTGAACCAGCTCCATCTGCGGCAGTCTTGCCAGCCCCCTGTCCGCCCCTCCCTCTGCCCCGCATCCCTCCAGGCCTGGGACAGGCAGAGGCCGCATGGGGGCCAGCACAGGAGGGACACTCATGCCTGTACTTGCAATTCTTCCTATTGCAGGAACCATTGGACGAGAAAGTCCAGCACAGCAGGCGGGCTGGAACCCCCTGCCCCGCCACCTGGCGGGGTACCTGTGCTGGGGCCGCTCGCTGGACCGCATGTCCACAATGGTATCTCTCCCCGGGCGCGGGGCGCGGGGGAGTCATGTACAGAAGCCAAAGCCTCTGGCAGGGCTCGTCCCACCTCATCTCGGGGTGCAGGGGAATCCGCATACGGAATTCCTCGTCATAAGCCAACCACGATGGGCCCGGGAAGTCGACCATCGCCCGATAGATGTTGTCCAAATACTGGACCATCGGAATTGCCAAATCCGGCCGGGCCCTAAGGTAGACCGCCATGTATATGAGGTAGGCCGGCAACCAGTTGGCCCACGTACGTGGAGGCTTGCGACGACGTGCCTGCTCCTTATCCTTCTCGTCTTGCCCCTCCCTCTCCTCCTTGGTGGGCTCTCTGTTAAGGAGGGAGAAGATATCCACATACTCCCCCCGCCAGATCTTCTCTTTGGTGGTCTGGGCCAAATGGTCCCCTAATGGCAAGGAATACCCCGCTGTCGGCAAGGCCGACACAGGTACAGTAGAAACTGCGGGCATCTGGAAAGGGGCCTGGACTAACCCGGTCACCCCCGAAACATTCCCAACTGGGTAAGAAACACCCCCAACCACGGGGCCCTGGGTGATAGTTGACGTCACCGGGTGGGGCGTCAGCGACCGGACCGCCGTGCCACCCGTGCGAGGCCAAGGCCATTGAAAAGCCCCCCCCCCAGCATGGCCACGTGTGTAGGTGCACTAGTTTGGACCGCATACTCACATGCTGCACCCACATGGGCAGCCCCCACCGGGGGTTCCGGCCCATTGGGGGCGTCGGAGCTCACGACCGCTGTAGAGCTCATCGACGGGGCTTGACCCGCACCGGCCTGTTGGTTGGGGAGCTGCGAGGCAGTGGCCGACGCCGGGCCACGCGCCTCAGGCAGCTCGACCCGCCCCGTCGCCTGCCGCTGCCCAGCAGACGACGCGTCGAACTGCACCCCAAAAGGGGCCTCAGGGTGACTAACCTGGGCCAGGGATGCCTCAAGGGCCGCAACGCGGGCCAAGAGGGCCTCCACCCTGACCTGGCCACCTAAAACAAGAGGGTGCAAAGGGCCAGCCGGCCCGCTAACTACAGGCAGCGGTACAGGTCCCTGTACCCCGGGGCCCGAATAGGGCCACGACCCTAAACCCGGGCCCGGTAGGGCCGAGGGAGCAACCTGCCAGGGAAGGGGACCACACCACCCCCCTAGGCTGGAAGCCCCCGGAGCGAGCTGCGCCCCGATGGAGGAAGGCCCAGCGGAATGGGCCACGCCAGAAGCGGTGGCCACCGCTTGTGGGCCGAGGGCCGCGGCCCCTACTGGGCCCATGCACGGGCCCCCGGCCTCCGGCCAAGGGGGAATTAACCCCATCCCACCGGTCCCGGTGGGTTCAGGCAGAGGAGGCTGCTGGGGAGGCGCAACCGCGGTCCTCTGACCCAGATTGCGCCTCCGTACTGCCTGAGCCGCGCTCGCAGCCGCCTTCTTCTTCGAGGGCATCGCAGCTAACCGATGGGAAGCCGAAAAGGAGAAAAATCAGCAGCCAAGAGGCTTCCCGGTAAAGGGTAAAAGCGACGGAGGTAAGAGGGGAAAAACTTCTCCGCTCCGTCGCTTCGCAAAATGGCAGCGCGGCTGCCTCGTGGCCACCCCTTTTATAAGGGAGCTGGCCACGCCCCCTAACTACCTGGATGCCTTCGTCCAGTGGGGGGGGCCGCAAAGAGCGCGGCGGCCATTTTGGCGCCGCGCTTGCATTATAATCAATTTACACAAAATTGGTGGCAATGATAAGTCTACAGGCTTGCCCAGTGGTTGCTAACTAGAGAAAGTATAGGTGTCCATATATTCAGCATTCAAAGAAAAACCTTATTTTAGACAGCCGCTTAACCATTTCTGCAGGGACTTCTGACAGGTAGGAATTGTTTTATACTCCACACTTGACCACAATTTTCTGCAAGTTACACCATCCCCCAGTCTTCAGATCTTAACATAATGGCACATAGGACCTTCAGAGCAGAACACCTCTTTCCATCAGAAGCCAAAAAATAATAATAACACATTGTGCCTAATTTAAAAGGGGCTAATTGGAATGCATGAATAGGGAACTGTTCTAGCACCAGCCTCTTGTCTATCACTATATCCAGGCAGAGGACTGTTGAAAAGGGGAAAACAGTCTACTCCCAAGGTGGCTCACCTTGGCATTCCAGGTGTTCTGAGATTTCAATTACCAGGAGCCCAAGTCAGCACTCCTGTTGATCAGGGTTTCTGGGAATTTAAGTCCAAGAACACCTGGAGTGCCAAGATTAGCCACCACTGGTCTACTCTATGTAGAATCTCTTTATGCAGTCAAGTACTGTACAGTGGATCCTCGCTTAACAAATTTAATGTTTTTCCCACAGGAAAGCATTGAATGCAATTTTCCATGGGAATGCATTGAAAACTAAAATTTGTTAACCAAAATGCAGTTTCCCATAGGAATGCATTGAAAACCAATTAATACATTCTGGAGGAAAATTGTTAACCAAGCCACTATTTTCTATGGATTTCCTTTTGTTATGCAATTTTTGTGTTAAGCGAGCCACTTGTTAAGCAAGGTTCCACTGTATCTTGAAAACCCAAGGCTCTTGATAATTTGACAAGGCTCCATGTGTAGCAGAATATCTCCTCTTCAGATCACCCATCATCCCATGGAAGTAATAAGGTGGAAAGTTGGAATGGGAATGCTGTCTCTGTTCACATATCCAAATTAACCTTTTCTGAAAAGGTTCAGAACATCTGAACAGGATTTAAAGCTCATGTGGTCAATCCAGGTCAAATCTAACATTTAAGGCATTAGCTGACAACCATTCTTTTCTTTATTCATATCAGAATGTTGCACAATTAATAATCATGGACATATATGAAATATACCGGTATTTCTTTATTCATATGAGTGTTGCACAATTTTAAATTATGGGCATATATGAAGAAAGTTCCCATAGGAAAAGATGTCAGACAAGGGTGCATTTATCCCCTTATCTATTCATTCCATGTGCAGAACCTATACAGAAAGCTAATCTAAATTCAGATGAAGTAGTAGTGAAAATTGGTGGAAGAAACATCAGTAATTTAAGATATGCAGATGACACTGCCGTGCTGCCAAAAAAAACAGCAATGACTTGAAATTACTTTTAATGAAAGTGAAAGAAGAAAGTGCCAAATCAGGACTGCAGTTGAACAGCAAGAAAACAAAAAACATGATTACAGAAAAACTACACAACTTCAATGTTGACAATGAAGAAACTGAAATGAACAATTTTGTATACCTTGTTTCAATAATCAATGCAAGATCAAAATCATCTATACAATACTATTGTATCCCCTATCACCATGTATGGGTGTGAAGGCTGGAGAAAAATATATTCATTTGAAATATGATGCTAAAGGAGGGCTTTGTGGATACCCTGGATTGCCAGAAAGACAAATCAGCGAGGATCTTAAAGGAAATCTAGCCAGAACTGTCTCTTGAGTGAATATTTTTGTGTGCATTTTCCTCAAGCATTTTTTTTTACACATTCTGGGTCCCAAACCATGTATTTTTCCCTTGCATATTTTAAAAATCAATACAGTGGTACCTCGCTTAAAGAGCATAATGTGTTCCATGGGATTGCCCTTTAAGCGAGTTTGCTCTTTAAGCGAAACACCATTGTAAGTAACCAATTGTGACTTCTGGTGGGGGATTGCGAACCCCAATTTAGTTGTTAAGCAGGTTTTTGTTTGGTTTTAGTTGTTAAACGGGGCGACCATTCAGAGAAAATTCTGCTGTTTAAGTGAGTTAGTCTCTAAGCAAGGTGCTCTTTATGCGAGATTTTACTGTATATACATTTAGCTACACTGTTTCTGTTTGGAGAACCTCAGTAGAGATATTTGTTGTTTATTGCTAAGTTGAAACTGACTTACAGAGACTTTATCAGGGCTTTCAAGGTAATGAGATACTTAAGGAGTGATTTTACCAGGTCCAGACCCCCCACTAAGTGGAGGGGTCAAGTGGAGGGTTGAACTCTGGTCTCTTTAGCCCTAGTCCAGTGATGGCGAACCTTGGCACTCCAGGTGTGCTTGGACTTCAATTCCCAGAAGCCCAAGTCTCTGTGAACCCACACGAATAGGTTTACAAGCACACCTGGAGTGCCAAGGTTCATCATCATGGCCCTAGTCCATCATTCTACTCACTACAACAAACTGTGTATCCCAGAGATGTTTAGCACCTCACAAAATTATATTTTTCAGACTTGTTAGAGGTATGACATTTTTATATATTTTATGCCTCTAGAGAGGTTTCTTTATCCTAAGAGAAAGAAATTAAAAGGGATAATTATTAAGGGGCATAAGCAGTGGTGGGCATCAGCAGGTTCGCACTGGTTCACCAGAACCAGTAGCAGAAATTCTGGCTGGCCCCGCCCATCAAAGTTTTGAAATAAAGTACTGTAGTTCTAATTCGGGTGCAACGCAGGGCTTTCGCCCTGGCCATGCCCACCATACCATGGCCACAGTGTGGTAGTAATTTTTTTTGGAGCCTACCACTAGGCATAAGCTATGACTATGTATCTTCAAGGATAATATGTATACAGTAAATTCTCATCCACAGACTCAGGCCACCTCACAAAACAGAGGAAGAACTTGATGTTTTGCCTAGGTCACTCACACCATTGTCAATAGATGCTGGGGTGACCGCACAGGTGCCCACAGAGAGGGTTCCGGGTGCCACCTCTGTCACACGTGCCATAGGTTCACCACCACTAGTCTACTCTATTACCATAGCAGGATAACCTGACCAGACTAGTATTCAGTTAAATATATTTAACTGAATACTAGTCTGGTCAGGTTATCCTGCTATAGAAATGGGTTCCTCCCATTTTGTTTGGTATTGCATTAATTAATAGGAGCATGGGGCACTAGCAAAAGTGCAAAGCCTTGCTAGGTCCTCTGCAGCAGAGTGCCCCCCCCCATTTCACATCAAAGAGTTCCTCCCGGGCTCAGCACAGATGGCTTGAAAGCATCCATTCCAAGGACAATAGAAAGAAGAACTCTAGTAACCTTCAACGGTGGAGAGCTGCCAGCTCCAGAAAGCAGTCAGTCTGGTGACAATTAAAGGGGATGCCTCTTTGGTTTCCTTTCCACTCTAATTATCCTGAACTGGCAGCCACACCTGGAAGCAGAACATTAAGTGCTCTCCAAGGAGTGCTGTGTCAGAGCAGCTTGCACTTAAAGGAGGATGGCCGCCCCAGTCTCCCCCCCCCCCCCCCCAATCACTCCCTCCTCACCCTGGACTGTAACACAATAAGCCTTTCTGATTGAGCAATACAGCACAGATACTGTGCACTGCAGGCCCTGAGGAAACATCTTCTTTAGAACCCTTGGCAAAATCTCTACACAGTATTCATGCCCCCACTCTTCCACCATGGTCTCCCAGCTCCACATACTCTTTGTATGTCATTATCCTCCTGCCCAGTATTGTTGCAGCAAGGACAGGCCAGAAAAAGGATACCCAAATGAGAGAAGCCTCATTCCAAAGAAAGTATACTGAGTACTGTATGTTGCTTTTTCGCGTCTGCAGGGAAAGATGAGTCAAGGGGTGGAGATGTGTACAATTATGTACGATGTGCTGAAAGTAGATAGGGACAAAGTTTTTCCTTTCGCTCAAAATAATAGAGTTACTGTTGTGTATTGAGGCACTATTGCAAGTAGCCCACGGAGCGCTCTTGCAATAGGAAAATGGCAGTTTCCCACCATCCTAATTAGAAGCCTTAAGTGGCGCAAAATCCCCTGCAAAAGGGTGCACTAGTTATGCTAATCCAAGCCCCATCATTGGTAACAGTTTTGGATCCTGCTCTCCATTGGTTACCTTCATATATCCCCTTTACTGATTGGTTAGTTACGTTTGTCCGGTGGGTCGCTACCTTGTGGTGGACGGATGATAACCAATGGGATACAGTTATCCCAGGATACAAACTGTACAGGAAGGATAGGAAGGGGCAAATGGGAGGTGGTGTGGCCTTGTATGTCAAAGAAGTGATAAAATCGTATGAATTGGAATATCTAGGTGATTTGGAGTCACCATTAGAAGCTCTGTGGGTAAGAGTACCAGGCCACAAGGATGGTCTAACAGTAGGCATATACTATCGGCCTCCGACCCAAACTCTTGAGGGAGACTGGCAGTTGGAGAATGTTGTAAAGGAGGCATCCAAGAAGGGAAGCCTGGTTATAATGGGGGACTTCAATTACCCTCACTTAGACTGGGTGAACTGTTGTTCAGCACATGATAAAGAGATAAAGTTCCTAGATATGCTAAATGATTGTTCCCTGGGACAGATGGTTGAAGACCCAACTAGAGGTACAAGAATCCTTGACTTGATCCTGAGTAATACTCAGGATCTGGTGCAAGATGTTAATGTGACTGATCCAATAGGGAACAGTGACCACAACTCAATTATGTTTAACTTGATCATAGACCGCAAGTCACTGATAAAATCTAACACAGAGACCTTAAATTTTCAAAAAGGAAATTTCCCAAAGTTGAGGAAACTAGTAAAAAAGAAGCTGAAAGGGAAAATTCACCCAGAACAAATAGCGGCTGTGGCCAGGAGGGCTTTTGCCCAACTTCGGGTGATTCGCCAATTGCGCACGTTCCTGGACCGGGGCTCCTTGCTTATGGTCACCCATGCTCTGGTTACTTCCCGACTAGATTATTGTAATGCGCTCTACATGGGGCTGCCCTTGACGACCATTCGGAGGCTGCAGCTGGTCCAGAATGCGGCGGCCTGGGTGGTGATGGGGTGTGGGCGATATGCCCATGCCTCACCGCTACTTCGGGGGCTGCACTGGTTACCAGTTTGTCTCCGGGTGCAATTTAAGGTGCTGGTTTTGACCTTTAAAGCCCTATATGGCAGGGGGCCAGGATACCTTAGAGACCGCATCGTCCCAATAGTGTCTGCCCTTCCAACTAGAGCGGACCGGAGGGGCTCTCTAATAGTGCCATCAACTAGGGGTGCACATCTGTCTAGCACCCGAAGGAGGGCCTTCTCCGTGTCCGCACTAACTCTCTGGAACCTCCTGCCAATAGATTTAAGACTCCAAAGTGAACTGCTGCCCTTCAGGAAAGGAGTGAAGACCTGGCTGGCAGGGCAGGTGTGGGGCCCGAATGGGACTATGGTGCCCGCCTGCTGGCTTTTATAAGAACTCTCTCTTCTTTCCTTTTGTATAGTAGGTGGGATGGGTGGGTGGGATATGGGTTTTTTTAAAGGGGGTGGGATGTGGGTTTTTATAACGTTTTTTATGTATTTTTAGAATTGCTGTAATGCCGCCCTGAGTCGGGTTCTGCCTGAGTGGGCGGCATATACAAATATGACTATAAAAAAAAATAAAAATAAAATTGAGAGAGTCCAAACACTCCAAGAGGCATGGAGGCTGTTTACAAAAACAATTACAGAGGCTCAATTGGAATGCATACCCAAAAGGAAAAAGGGCACTGCCAGGTCCAAGAGGACTCCAATGTGGCTTACAGGAGCTGTTCGGGAAGTGATCAAGAGCAAGAAAAGCTCATTTAGAAGATGGAAGGCTTGTCCGAATGAGGACAGCAGGCAGAAACATAAATTCTGGCAGAACAAATGCAAGGCAACAATCAGGAAAGCAAAGCAAGACTTTGAGGAGCGTATAGCTAAAAATACTCAGAGAAATAACAAAGACTTCTTTAAGTACATTAGAAGTAAGAACCCAACTAGGAAGGCCATTGGACCATTAGATGACAATGGAAGGCAAGGGGTTATTAAAGAGGAAACAGAGATTGCAGAGAGACTCAATGAATTCTTTGCTTCAGTATTCACTGAAGAAGACAGAGGCCACATGCCCAAAACAGAGCCTATCTTCGTAGGGAGGGAAACCGAAGAATTAAGCCAGATAGAAATAACCAGGGAGGAGGTCCTTGCATGTCTTGTTAAACTAAACACTAACAAATCACCAGGACCAGATGGCATCCATCCACGAGTTCTCAGGGAACTTAAAGATGAAATTGCTGATCTCCTAGCCAAAATATATAATCTTTCCCTCAAATCAGGCTTTGTGCCTGATGACTGGAAGGTAGCGAATGTAACACCAATTTTCAAAAAAGGATCCAGGGGTGATCCAGGGAATTACCGACCTGTCAGTTTGACATGTGTCCCAGGTAAAGTGATGGAAACCATCCTAAAAGATAGAATTAATAGGCACATAGAAGAGAAGGTGCTGCTAAAGGAGAGCCAACATGGCTTTTGCAAGGGCAAATCATGCCTCACTAATCTGTTGGAATTTTTTGAGAGTGTCAACAAGCATGTGGATAAGGGGGATCCAGTTGGCATTGTTTATCTGGACTTTCAGAAGGCTTTTGACAAGGTCCCACACCAAAGGCTCTTGAATAAACTTACCAGTCATGGAATAAAGGGACAGGTCTTGTCCTGGATCAGCAACTGGCTAAGGGACAGGAAACAGAGGGTAGCACTAAATGGACACTTCTCCAAGTGGAGGGAAGTAAAGAGTGGGGTCCCCCAAGGTTCAGTACTGGGACCCCTGCTTTTCAACCTCTTCATAAATGATCTAGAGGTAGGAGTAAAAAGCAAGGTAGCCAAATTTGCTGACGACACTAAATTATACAGGGTAGTGAAAACTGTGAGAGATTGTGAGGAGCTCCAGAGCGATCTGTCGACACTGGGGGAGTGGGCAAAACAGTGGCAAATGAGTTTCAACATTAGTAAGTGCAGAGTGATGCATGTTGGGGCAAAGAACACCAATTACATTTATAAACTGATGGGGTCTGAACTTTCTGCGACAAACCAGGAAAGGGACCTTGGTGTCCTGGTGGACAACTCAATGAAGGTGTCAACCCAGTGTGCCTCAGCAGTGAAAAAAGCAAACTCAATGCTAGGGATCATTAGGAAGGGTATAGAAAATAAGTCAGCAAGTGTCATTTTGCCTCTTTATAAATCTATGGTGAGGCCCCACCTGGAATACTGTGTACAGTTCTGGTTGCCATACCTCCAGAAGAATATTATGGAGCTGGAAAAAGTGCAGAGGAGGGCAACCAGAATGATTAGGGGACTGGAACACCTTCCTTACCATCTGAGGCTGCAACAGTTGGGCCTCTTCACTCTTGAACGACGACGTCTAAGAGGTGACCTGATTGAAGTTTATAAAATCATGCACGGTGTGGACAAAGTAGATAAGGAAAAACTGTTTTCCCTATCGCATAACACTAGAACTAGGGGACACTCCATGAAACTTTTGGGTACTAGTTCTCAAACAAATAAGAGAAAGTACTTTTTCACCCAGAGGATTACTGGTCTATGGAACTCCCTGCCAGAAGAAGTGGTGACAGCTGTCAGTCTTGACAGCTTTAAGAAAGGATTAGACAAGTTCATGGAGGACAAGAGTATCAATGGCTATAATTATGGATACTTAAGGACAACCTCCGGGTTGGAGAGATAGGCAGGATATCTCTCAATATCATTTCCAGGGAATCCTAAGCAGGCATCTGCTTGGGAATACCCTGAAGGAAATGGTGAGGCACTGTGTGAGACAGAATGCTGGACTGGATGGGCTGTGGCCTGTTCCAGCAAGGCTGTTCTTATGTTCTTATGTTGTTCTTATGTATCCAATAGTCTCCACCGGGAAGACACTATATAAGCCCCACGGACAAACAAGGGTGGGGCCAGACCGGATCTATACTTCCTACACCGCACAGGTAACCTGGGTCCCTCCATTATGCTACAATTCTTGGTAGCTAGTTTATTGCCCATTGCCAGGTCAGAGTCCGGAGGGACTGACTCCGTTAGGATTGTATAGCCATCTTGGGATCTGGAACACCTTGTAAGCTAATCTCTACTGACTGTTATAATAAAGCCTGTTGCTGTTTGTTCATCATTGTCCTGGACTCATGCTTATAAGGGCCAGAACTAACAGTTACCTACCAAGCAGCGAGGCCTCCGGGACAGGTAAAAATACTTCTTTACACAGTGCACAGTTAACCTGTGGAATTCACAACCACAAAATGAACTGGTGGTTGCCAAATTGGGTGACTTTAAATTGGACTGGATAATATCTAAGATAGGGTTCCCAACCTAAGGCTGGTGGGCCAGATCTGGCCCGTGGCACCATTTCATGTGGTCCACACCACTCTAAGGGCATTCAAGAAAATATATAAGTTGCTAATGGATGTAAAAATGAGGAAGCTGTTGCGCTCATGTCCCCATGGTGGTTGCCCACATGGGGAAAGAACATCAGGCTGAAAGCATTTGTTTTCACCCAACATGTTTCTTCTTACTTTCTTCGGTTAAGAAAGAATAAAGTTGGGGATCATAGATCCCTGGCAAAGACATGTCTTGTTCTTCTCCTTACACAGCAAAATGATAATAATCTACTTCATAGTGGGTTGGTTTCAGATACAGAAAGAGCTTTATGGCAAGAACAAACATTATTGGGGGTACACAAGAGCAAAACCAAATTAGAAGATGGAGGAAGGAGCTCACTGGACAAGGAACAACATTGAAGGAGGATATAGCTGAAGATCGCAACCTCCCCATGTCACTTAGAAGACCCTGAATTGGCTGAGGGTTGGAGTCCCTAAATCAGGGCCATAACCAGCGGGTGGTTATCCTGAGTTAGCCCATCCTGAGTTAGCAGTTTGCCCACCCTCAAACTCCCAGATGCTTATATATATTACATTGTTGCCCATCCTGAAAAAAATATTTGCCCACCCACATCTAGAATCCTGGCTACAGCCCTGCCCTAAATGCGAAACTAACATGCTCAAATGGGGGCTGCTGACAGACAACAACACATGGTGTGAATGTGGAGAGACACAGAGCCCAACTCATTTACAAGTCTGCCGATTGCTGCCAGAGTCATGCAGCAATGAGGGCTTGGGTTTGGGCAACCACAAAGTGAAGAAAGTGGCTTCATTTTGGCAGTCCAGGGTTTGATCAAGACATGAAAGAAGAAGAAGAAGAAGAAGAATTGTATAAACTAGTCTGCAGGATTTTTACCATGAAGATTGTCTCACATTAATTCACCCATTCTGACAACTAAATATATTTAACTGAAAGGGGTTCCTCCTATTTCTCTTCTCATAAGATTTACCTATGAGATCTCACCAAAGTAATTGCTATGTTCTGTCAAGTCACTCAGTGAATTAGTAACCTCTTCAATAGACCTGCTCAGGTCTTGCAAACAGATGATTATGGTTTACTTTATTGAGATAATCCATCTTAAATTAGGTCTTCATCTTCCCAATCCTTCTTATTTTCCCAGCATTTTTGTCTATTCCAGTAAGTCTTGTCTTCTTATAATATGCCCAAAGTATAATTGTTGTTGTTGTTGTTGTTGTTGTTGTTGTTGTTGTTGTTGTTGTTGTTGTTGTTGTTGTTGTTGTTGTTGTTCAGTCGCACAGTCGGTTCCGACCCTTTGCGACCCTATGGACCATTGCTCTCCAGGCGCCTCTGTCCTCCACCATCCCCCTCAGCCCTCCCAGCTCTGTGCCCATTGTGTCTATAATGCCATCTAGCCATCTCATCCTTGGCCTCCCCCTTCTTCTTTTGCCCTCCACCTTTCCCAACATCAATGCCTTCTCAAGTGAATCCTCCCTTCTCATTTGATGTCCAAAGTATTTTAGTTTCATCTTTACTATTTGACCTTCCAGTGAGCAGTCAGGGTTAATTTCTTCTAAGATTGACCTATTTGTTCTCCTCGCTGTCCAGGGTACTCTCAAAACCCTCCTCCAACACCACATTTCAAAGGCATCTATTCTTCTGCGTTCAGCCTTCCTAATTGTCCAGCTCTCACATCCGTACATTACTACTGGGAAAACCATTGCTTTGACTATTCTAATTTTTGTTTTCAGTGTGATGTCTCTGCTTTTCACTATGTTCCCCAGGTTTCTCATTGCTTGTCTCCCAAGAATCAGTCGCCTTTTTATTTCATGGCTACAATCCCCATCTGCAGTGATCTTTGATCCCAAGAAAGTAAAATCTGTCACTGCTTCTACTTCTTCCCCGTCTATCTTCCAGGAACTGATTGGGCCTGTTGCCATTATCTTGGTTTTCTTGATATTGAGTCTCAAGCCAGCTTTTGCACTCTCCTCCTTCAGCCCAATCAAGAGATTCTTTAGGTCTTCCTCACTTTCTGCCATTAGGGTGGTATCGTCTGCATATCTCAAATTATTGATGTTTCTCCCAGCGATTTTAATCCCATATTGTGATTCCTCCATCCCTGCACTGCGCATTATGTGCTCTGTGTATAGGTTGAATAGGCATGGTGACAAAATGCAGCCTTGTCTGACTCCTTTTCCTATTCCAAACCACTCTGTCATTCCATGTTCTGTCCTAACTGTTGCTTCTTGGTTCATGTACAGATTTCTCAGGAGGCATATGAGGTGTTCTGGTATTCCCATCTCTTTAATTACTTGCCACATCTTGTTGTGGTCCACACAGTCAAATGCCTTAGTGTAGTCAATAAAACAGAAATAAACTTGTTTCTGGTATTCCTTTGTTTTCTCCATGATCCAGCGTATGTTGGCAATGTGGTCTCTAGTCCCCCTGCCTCTTCTGAAACCTGCCTGCACCTCTGGTAATTCTCTTTCCACATGCTGCTGAAGTCTATCCTGTATTATCTTGAGCATCACTTTACTGGCATGTGGGATGAGCGCGATTGTTCGATAATTTGAACATTCTTTGGCATTGCCCTTTTTTGGGATTGGGACGTATACTGATCTTTTCCAATCCTGTGGCCATTGTTTTGTTTTCCAAATCTGTTGGCATATTGAATGCAGTAATTTGACGCCGTCATCTTTTAGCGCTTTAAAGAATTCAACTGGGATACCATCATCTCCACTAGCTTTGTTGTTTGCAGTGCTTTTTAGGGCCTTTATGACTTCGCTCTCCAGGATGTCTGGCTCAGGTTCTACTTCTTCATCATTGTGATTGTCAGGAGTGTTGAGGTCCTTTTTGTAGAGTTCCTCTGTGTACTCTTTCCATCTTTTCTTAATCTCTTCTGCATCAGCTAGCTCCTTTCCTTCTTTGTCCCTTATCATGGTCATTTTTGCTTTAAATGTTCCCTTAATTTCCCCAATTTTTTTGAAAAGATCTCTGGTTCTGCCTCTTTTGTTGTTTTCCTCCATTTCTCTGCACTGTTCTTTTAGGTAGTTTTCCTTATCTCTCCTTGCTTTTCTTTGAAATTCTGTGTTCAAATGATTGTAGTTTTTCCTTTCTCCTTTGACTTTTGCGTTCCTTCTTTCCTCTGCTATTTTAAGAGCCTCATCAGACAACCACTTTGCACTCTTCTTTTCTTTTGGTATGGTTTTCTTTGCTGCTTCCTGCATGATGTCCCTCATCTCTGTCCATAATTCTTCTGGCACTCTATCAATTGAGTCTAAGCCATTGAATCTGTTCATCACCTCCACCGCATATTCTTTAGGGATGCTGTCTAGGTGATATCTTTCTGGTCTCCGTGTTTTCCTTATTTTCTTTAGTCTAAGCCTGAATTTTGCGATCAATAGGTTGTGATCTGAGCCACAGTCTGCTCCAGGTCTTGTTTTTGCTGACTGTATGGAGGTTCTCCATCTTTGGCTGCAGAGTATGTAGTCAATCTGGTTTCGGTGTTGGCCATCTGGTGATGTCCATGTGTAAAGTCGCCTCTTGTGTTGCTGGAAGAGAGTGTTTGCTATGACCAGTGCGTTCTCTTGGCAGAACTCTATCAATCTTTGCCCTGCTTCATTCTGTACTCCAAGACCAAATTTGCCTGTTATTCCCTCCACTTTTTGATTTCCTACTTTGGCATTCCAGTCTCCTAATATAATTTGGACATCATTTCTTGGTGTCTGTTCTATGAGGTGTTGTACGTCCTCATAGAACTGGTCCATTGTGGCTTCATCTGCACCAGTGTTTGGTGCGTATATTTGGATCACAGTGACATTGAAAGGTTTGCCTTGAATTCTGACTGACATCATTCTGTCATTTTTGAGATTGTATCCCATTACTGCTTTTCTCACTCTTTTATTGACAATTATGGCTACTCCATTTCTTCTAAGGTTTTCTTGCCCACAGTAGTAGATATGATGGTTTCCAGAGCTGAATTCCCCCATCCCTGTCCATTTGAGCTCACTGATGCCTAAGATATCAATGCTTATTCTTTCCATCTCACTTTTTACCACTTCCAGTTTTCCTTGGTTCATTGATCTCACATTCCATGTCCCTATGCAGTATTGCTCCTTACAACATTGCATTTCCCCTCCCCCTTTCCTGTCCCTCCCCTTTCTCCCCTCTGTGGTGTTAAGCATCCTGTATCACCTAGCCTGCCCTTTTGTTTTGCCTTTTGTTTTGGTCAATAGGGTTCTCTTGGCAAGATTTTTGGCGTGGTTGCCGGTGTCTGCGCCATTTTTCTCTCCTCATACATTTTATCACAGTTTTTTTTTAAAATTTAACACATTTAAGACATTTAAGACATTTAAGACAGCATATTATCATGCATATTATCACACTTTAAAACACAGTCTCTATGTCAGTTTCTATGTTTAGTCAGTATAAAGTCTCTATGTCAGTTGCTATATTAGGTCTTCTACATTTCATATCAGCTACTTATCCTTTGCCTGAGACTCTGGCTCTCCTCCTCCTCCTCACCCCCCCCACCCCCCGGCTGGGGATGGCTGCCCGGCGGCGGCGGCAGGCCCCTTCGCCGCTCGCCCGGCTCTCCTCCTCCTCTCCTCCCCCGGCTGGGGATGGCTGCCCGGCGGCGGCGGCGGCAGGCCCCTTCTCCGCTTGCCCGGCTCTCCTCCTCTTCTCCCCCGGCTGGGGATGGCTGCCCGGCGGCGGCGGCGGCAGGCCCCTTCTCCGCTTGCCCGGCTCTCCTCCTCCTCTTCACCCCCGGCTGGGGATGGCTGCCCGCCAGCGGCGGCATGCCCCTTCGCCGCTCGCCCGGCTCTCCTCCTCCTCTTCACCCCCGGCTGGGGATGGCTGCCCGGCGGCGGCGGCAGGCCCCTTCGCCGCTCGCCCGGCTCTCCTCCTCCTCTTCTCCCCTGGCTGGGGATGGCTGCCCGGCGGCGGCGGCGGCAGGCCCCTTCTCCGCTTGCCCGGCTCTCCTCCTCCTCCTCTCCCCCGGCTGGGGATGGCTGCCCGGCGGCGGCGGCAGGCCCCTTCGCCGCTCGCCCGGCTCTCCTCCTCCTCTTCTCCCCCGGCTGGGGATGGTATAATGTATAATGGCCTCAGTTTAACTTTATACATTTTAGTTTCTAGGAAGAGTTCAAGCTTTATTTACTGTAAACCCCATTTACTTCTCCTTTTAATTATCCGTGACATCACTAACGTGGCCCAATGTGTCACAGTTGAGGACCCAGAACTAAAGCAAGCCATGTCTCCCCAACCCATCTGCTACCATTTGCCCTGACATCAAGACTCTGTGGTCAATCCCCTTTTCCATGACATTGCTAGGACTTTTGTTTTTGTCTAGGGGAACAAAACTTACTGAATTGCTCCTGTGTCCTTCCACCTGATGTGTCACTGGCTGGCACACTCCCCAAACTCACCCTTTGCCCATTCGACAACCTTGCTATCCCTGGCAGCAACAAAAATAGACTGGCATCTCCCTCTTCTCCTGGGGGGTTGGGGTTGGGTGGGGGTGAATAAGAGAATGCTTCTCCTTCACTCTCTTCTCCATTCCACAATGGAACTGAGAATCACATGAGCGATAGGGCTGGTTGGAAACCTGGCAGACTCCCTGGAATACAAACACAGACACTGGCAACAAATATAGGGTTGCCAAAGAGGGAGATGTGACGTCTTTCTCCTTCAGGGTTATTTTTAATTTGTTTATCAAGCTGCTCTTGGCATTGACCACCCAAGGACTATTTGGGGAGCAGACGTTGCTGCAAATGTTTATAGAGGTGAGCCAGCATTGGCTTCCCATTATTTATGACCATAAGCCAACCTTTCACAAGCATCCGAAGCAACTGGCCTGTCTCCTGCCTCCTTCAGTGCACTCGCTTGTGTATATTCACACAGAGAGAATGGGAGAACATATATGGCAAAGAGAGATCAGATCTCAGGGTACTGGCTGAAATTTCAGGGAACAGCTGTGCTTTTCTGTGTCTCCCAGATGACAACTATGTCTCAATGTGGCAAAGGAGGAAGAGGAGGTTTTACTTTTGTGTAAAGTAGTTTTAAAAGTCTGGCCATGCATCACTTCCAACTCGGCAGTCCTTTTAAAAAGTGTATATCTCATAGAGTGCTCTCATAATTAGAAGGCTCAGATTGTTATTACGAGGAAGGGCATGGAAGGAGAAGAGGAAATAACTCTGCAATTAAAAGCAAATGAAATAAAAGAGTAAATGTCCAGCTGGTCCTACCATAAGACAGAGTGAAGCACCCAACTCAGTCAGCAAAAGCTGGGTACAGGGCTGCCATCAGGGCAGTACTACCAGTACTGCCGTATAGGGCCCGTAGCTGACAGGGGCCCTGCCGCCACTGGCCATAACTGTGACATTACTGTATGGATTGCTCAGTATGGTGCCCAGAAATTTCTGATGGTGGTCCTGCCTGGGTATTATGGAGGTTCACCTTGAAAGAATCCCCTCTCTTGTATGTTTCAATCAGCCCACACCACCTAATCTTGCCTGCGTCTTCAAGTCTGGTAAAGTATGCTATCCCACCATTGTCCAGGGAATGTTCAACTGCCAGTGAGTGTAATGGGGTAAATTGCCATATGACTCTTTACCTTTAGACAATGTCTTAAGCCAGGACCAACTAAATCCAGCATTGATGCTGCAAAATTGAAATCAATGAGATGAAAGTAAGTTATAACAATTTGCATTCATGTCTAGCTAGGATTAGGAAAAACAGAGATTGTGCCCTACATGGCTGCTATGTCCATTCCCCTGATGTGTCACAGCTTGCATAAGCCTTGGAGATTCCCTGACTAACCTTGTTACCACTTCTATTGAAGCCCAAGTTGCCCACTGGTATTCAAAGGTTATTCAGGCAGTAGACACGATTACTCCTAAACACTGTCTTCATTACACAGCCCGATCCTCACTATGGTTTATGGGTTTGCTGGGGGTAATGAAGCAGTTAAGAAGACAGCTAGAGAATAGATGAAAGAAAGTTTCCTCAAAATGTAATTTCAGAGACTTCCTGTCCAGAAGTGAGCGGAGCTGGGCTATACACCACAGATGGTAAAGAGCAGACTTGACCACAGATTATATTTGTCCTTCCAATGTTCTTCCATTGTTTCCCACCAAGAAGCCTAGGGGCTCACAATGTTGAGTAATTTTAATTAATTTATTATCCACATTTCTATGTTCCCTGTCTGTCAAACGTGACTCGCAAAATTAAACCAAAGACTTACATTTTAAAGAAATCAAAGTAATTTTTTTAAAAGTAAGTTCAAAGACTTGATTGTATAAGAATAAATTTTCACAGACATTGGGAACTGGAGGGTGGGAGTAAATCACATCAGGTAAATACAGTATAATAGTTAGATAACAGGTGATGGTCATTTTAAACATGCACCAATGAGGACTTAAGTTTGGCCAATGACAAAGCCAACTAAGTGGCTTCATTTTGGCAGTACAGGGTTTGATCGGGATATGAAAGAAGAATTTTAAAACAACCAAAACAGAAAAGACACCCATTATAAGTAAGCAGCTCAAACCAAGATCGCCTACTAGATATCTAAGAATTTTTTTAAAAAAAGAAATTAGGCCATGTGATAGTCAGATGCCAACTAGGGGGAAGTTACATTTTTGGATGCGAGTTCATAGAATACCTCCTCCAGCAGATATATTTGCCATGCTGGCTAAAGTAAAGTTGTAGTCCAAAAAAATAGTTTCCTCATCTCTGCAATTGTTACCTTTGTACATTAGAAGGAACTTGTCAAAGGTTTATGTCTTTAGGCATGACTATATTAACAAATAATGTAAGAAATGCTCTGGCATTTGAGTGGCTGGAGAGACATTATGGACATTCTAAAACAGCTTACAGTTCTCTGACAGCTGATCCTAATAATCTGAATATTATGTCACTATATTATGGAACTATATAGAAAGGATCCACAGACCTGCCTGCAATTCCAGATTTTCCTGTTAAGAGGCTGTCATGAAGAGCTCCTATAGGTCAGGGTCAACAAGCACCCTATTGCCAAAAACACATTCTTTTACTTTCTTTACATTTGAGAACAGAGACAACGGGATGTATTCAGTCCAAAAATATGGCAGGACATCAATGACTAAAAGCGCTATGCAGACTTTAGGCTGTCTTGTGCAGCAGTGGGGAAAGATACTGGACTACTTCACTCAGAATACTCGAGCCTATAGAGTTACAGTCCACCCCATAAGCACAAAACAAAGAACAACCCATTTTCTGTCTCTGGTTCTCTGCGGATAGGGTCCAGTATTAGCTTAAGTCAAATAAAAGTGTGGTGTGAGACACGCAAGACAGCTGGCCATTGGTCAGCACAGCTGTTTCCCAGTGAAAGGGGAGAAAAAACCCAGTCTGATTTTCCTCTCCCTCTTCTCTATTGGACAAAAACAATGGCCACTAGAAAGCAAAGACTTGGCAGAGGTTTGAGAGGCGTGAGGACCAGCACATCTCTCCCTAGACCGGCAGCTGCCTCCCTTCATT
Source organism: Bradypodion ventrale (assembly GCA_035047345.1). Classification (NCBI taxonomy): domain Eukaryota; kingdom Metazoa; phylum Chordata; class Lepidosauria; order Squamata; family Chamaeleonidae; genus Bradypodion; species Bradypodion ventrale. Next base: position 63,129,453 of record JAWDJE010000001.1, on the reverse strand, counting down.
ACTTTCTGGGAAATTTGGGGAAGGGAGAGGAGTTGGAGGAGAGAATGAAAAGGCACACTGACTGCCCGTCAGATAAGAAGAGGAGGAAGCGACAAGGCTGAAATGGCCCTATTGCCAAGGCCGTCCAGAGATGGGGCAGGGGGGGGGGGGGTGTACGTGCAGTTAGTGGTGTGCACCCATGCTAAGCAACATGCCTTACTTTCTCAAAATGGCTTTGCTGGCAGGCCAAGGGAAAGTCAGTTGAGGCTTCTGTCTTCTGGCCAGATCAGCTGCAAAGGAAAGGAGAGAAAAGTGAAACAAAAGATGATGGTGATATGTGCTTATCCTTTCCTTGCAGCTGCACCTGGCCTTGAGCACTTTGTGCTTGGAGCCCAAGTGTGCGTGCCTTGTGGCACATTGACCCTCTCGCTTAGTGTCTGTATTAATGCCACATGCCCTAGATTGGCAAGTATTGTTTTCAGTGGGAAATATGAGTCTGCCCTTATCCCAAGCTTTCTCACATGTTCCATGTAACCATTTCAAACAGTTGCTGGATGTTGACCAACTTGGATAGGTCATTAAATTACTTTAGGTAGAAAACCTAGAGAAAAGCACGTAGGAGCTAAGCAAAACAATGTCTCTATTTCTAGATTACTGTAAATCAAAATGCTTCAGTTGCTGCTGGGGCTTCTGGTACAAGATGCTCGAGGCTGTGAGAAATCACCACATTGAACTACAGTTTCCAGAACCCTGGGATTCATAAGAACATAAGAACATAAGAACAGCCTTGCTGGAACAGGCCACAGCCCATCCAGTCCAGCATTCTGTCTCACACAGTGGCTCACCATTTCCTTCAGGGTATTCCCAAGCAGATGCCTGCTTAGGATTCCCTGGAAATGATATTGAGAGATATCCTGCCTATCTCTCCAACCCGGAGGTTGTCCTTAAGTATCCATAATTATAGCCATTGATACTCTTGTCCTCCATGAACTTGTCTAATCCTTTCTTAAAGCTGTCAAGACTGACAGCTGTCACCACTTCTTCTGGCAGGGAGTTCCATAGACCAGTAATCCTCTGGGTGAAAAAGTACTTTCTCTTATTTGTTTGAGAACTAGTACCCAAAAGTTTCATGGAGTGTCCCCTAGTTCTAGTGTTATGCGATAGGGAAAACAGTTTTTCCTTATCTACTTTGTCCACACCGTGCATGATTTTATAAACTTCAATCAGGTCACCTCTTAGACGTCGTCGTTCAAGAGTGAAGAGGCCCAACCGTTGCAGCCTCAGATGGTAAGGAAGGTGTTCCAGTCCCCTAATCATTCTGGTTGCCCTCCTCTGCACTTTTTCCAGCTCCATAATATCCTTCTGGAGGTATGGCGACCAGAACTGTACACAGTATTCCAGGTGGGGCCTCACCATAGATTTATAAAGAGGCAAAATGACACTTGCTGACTTATTTTCTATACCCTTCCTAATGATCCCTAGCATTGAGTTTGCTTTTTTCACTGCTGAGGCACACTGGGTTGACACCTTCATTGAGTTGTCCACCAGGACACCAAGGTCCCTTTCCTGGTTTGTCGCAGAGAGTTCAGACCCCATCAGTTTATAAATGTAATTGGGGTTCTTTGCCCCAACATGCATCACTCTGCACTTACTAATGTTGAAACTCATTTGCCACTGTTTTGCCCACTCCCCCAGTGTCGAGAGATCCCTCTGGAGCTCCTCACAATCTCTCACAGTTTTCACTACCCTGTATAATTTAGTGTCGTCAGCAAATTTGGCTACCTTGCTTTTTACTCCTACCTCTAGATCATTTATGAAGAGGTTGAAAAGCAGGGGTCCCAGTACTGAACCTTGGGGGACCCCACTCTTTTCTTCCCTCCACTTGGAGAAGTGTCCATTTAGTGCTACCCTCTGTTTCCTGTCCCTTAGCCAGTTGCTGATCCAGGACAAGACCTGTCCCTTTATTCCATGACTGGTAAGTTTATTCAAGAGCCTTTGGTGTGGGACCTTGTCAAAAGCCTTCTGAAAGTCCAGATAAACAATGTCAACTGGATCCCCCTTATCCACATGCTTGTTGACACTCTCAAAAAATTCCAACAGATTAGTGAGGCATGATTTGCCCTTGCAAAAGCCATGTTGGCTCTTCTTTAGCAGCGCCTTCTCTTCTATGTGCCTATTAATTCTATCTTTTAGGATGGTTTCCATCACTTTACCTGGGACACATGTCAAACTGACAGGTCGGTAATTCCCTGGATCACCCCTGGATCCTTTTTTGAAAATTGGTGTTACATTCGCTACCTTCCAGTCATCAGGCACAAAGCCTGATTTGAGGGAAAGATTATATATTTTGGCTAGGAGATCAGCAATTTCATCTTTAAGTTCCCTGAGAACTCGTGGATGGATGCCATCTGGTCCTGGTGATTTGTTAGTGTTTAGTTTAACAAGACATGCAAGGACCTCCTCCCTGGTTATTTCTATCTGGCTTAATTCTTCGGTTTCCCTCCCTACGAAGATAGGCTCTGTTTTGGGCATGTGGCCTCTGTCTTCTTCAGTGAATACTGAAGCAAAGAATTCATTGAGTCTCTCTGCAATCTCTGTTTCCTCTTTAATAACCCCTTGCCTTCCATTGTCATCTAATGGTCCAATGGCCTTCCTAGTTGGGTTCTTACTTCTAATGTACTTAAAGAAGTCTTTGTTATTTCTCTGAGTATTTTTAGCTATACGCTCCTCAAAGTCTTGCTTTGCTTTCCTGATTGTTGCCTTGCATTTGTTCTGCCAGAATTTATGTTTTTGCCTGCTGTCCTCATTCGGACAAGCCTTCCATCTTCTAAATGAGCTTTTCTTGCTCTTGATCACTTCCCGAACAGCTCCTGTAAGCCACATCGGAGTCCTCTCCAAACAAGTGACCATCACAAGATCTGAATTCTGTATGCTTCTCTACATTGAGATTTGCAGAGAGATGATTATCGTGAGCCAGAATAATAACATGAAGTTCTTTCCAAAGCAAGAAATTGCAAGTAGATAAATAGGGACCACCTCGGTGGGAAGGTAACAGCATTCTGTGCGCTCCGATGTCTAGTCATGCCTGCCACATGACCTTTGAAACAGAGATGAGCACTGAACCCTAGAGTCGGATACACCTGGCATTCGACCTTTACCTTTAGAAGAACATGGCGGTGTTTCTGATAGCTGAAATTTATATGCTGCCATTTTATGTCTAACCCATATTGCTCTATAGCAGTGTGCAAACTAGATGATTTTGATCCCAATAAATCATCCACACAATTGAAGAGGGGGACATGAAATGGTGTATGATGTACAAAGGAAGATGTTTTATCTTTTTCATAATACTTTCCCATAAAGCCCAAGATTATCAGAGAAAGCTGAGTAACTGGGCAATCAGGACAGATAAATGGATTTTTTCACACAGCGCATAATCAAACAGAGGGCCAAAGTAGGTGCTAAGGCCAACGCATGTTCCCTATTATTAACACACACACCCCAATGCAGTTTGCTCAGAAATTAATGGGCCATCAATTAGACCTGCAAATTAAGCTGGAGTTTACTTTCCAATGGCTAATCACCAAAACAAAGCACAACTGAACTAGGTTCTAATCTAAGATGTAGAAGTGAGAAAAGCTTTACTAAGAGAAACAGACATCTTTCGCTGCTTAAAGAGCCCCTTCTAAATACAAGCCAAGCCCATTATCTAGTTTTCTGTCTGAACTTAGAAAAATTATCTTCTTGTTCTACAACTTTCAGAAGCCATAGGAAGGCAACAAGCTATCCTGGCTGAAGATTCTAAAAGTTATCATCCAAAAAAGAAATTGCCCTAAATTGTGGTTAAATTGTTGAATTCATAGCTGCACAATATGGTGATACCCAACAATTTTGATGAAATTAGGAAAACCCACCTTTGTTGACCAATGTAGCATTGAGGTTGGCTGGCTGGCTCAGTCATTTTTGGTGTTCAGTTTTCCCACTGTACATCCTGGGATAAGAGCCACTCCTCTTATCTGCACAGTCCCAGAGTGCCCCTAGAAGAAGGGAATGGTAAACCACTTTTGTATATTCTCTAACTAGAAAATCTTGGAAATTATTGTTGTCATTATATATTGTTAGGGAAATACACAAAAAATGAGGCTATCAGTGATTATATGTATTTATTTGTTTACTTTTGAACTTGTATTGCCGCCTTTCTTGCCTTGGCGACCCAAGGTGGCTCACAGTTTAAAAAAATATCCTCATACAATAAAATTAACTGTTAAATCTATAAAACATTTAAAATGTCCATACAACCCTAGCCCCTCATTAAAAACCCCAAGCAGGGCTAGATGAGCCAGCGGGGCTGGGTTGTGGTGCCAGATGCACTCCACACCTGCTGGTAAAGCCAAGTTTTTAAAGCCTTCCTCACCTGGAGGTGCAGTTCTGGTGGCAGGAGGTTCCATAAGGCCGGGGTGGATACCAAGAAGACCCTCCTCCTGGTCCCAGTGAGGCTTGCCTCCCTAGCTGATGGGACCACCAGAGAGCCCATACAGTCCGCCCTTGTAGGACGGCTCGACAATCTTGGGGCAATGCAGTCTCTTAAGTACCCTGGTCTACTATCATGAAGGGCTTTAAAGGTCAAAACCAGTACCTTGAATTGCACCCAGAATCAAACTGGCACAGTGGTGGCAAACCTATGCCATTCATGCCACTTGGAGCCATTGCTGTGGGCACCCATGCAGTCACCCCAGCACAGAGTTCACCCTGCCCCTCTGCCAAGCAGCCCAATGAGAGCATTTCTTCCTTTTCCCCAGCACAGTGTTCATCCTGCCCCAAAACCCAGCAGCCCAATGGGAGCGTTTCCTTCCTCCCCTGTTGCTGTGTTAGCACTTTGCAATAAATAAGTGGGTTTTGGGTTACAGTTTGGGCACTCGGTCTCTAAAAGGTTCGCCATCACTGGTCTAGTACCCTTCTGAAGCAGGCTAGCCACAGCCAGAGTATCCGTGACAGATGGCTGTCAAATCACTGCTTAAAAACCTTCAGTGAAGGACAGTCCACCACTCTCTGCAGCAATCCATTTCTCTATTGAACAACTCTTGATGTCAAGAAACTTGCCTAATGTTTAGTTGAAATCTCTTTTCTTGCAATTTGAATCCATTATTTTAGGCCTGACCCTTTGAAACTACAAAAAACAAACTCGTTCTGTCCTCCATTTGACAGCTCTTCAGAGATATGAAAATGGCTATCATATTGCCTTTCAGACATCTGAGTTCCAGGCTAAACATATGTGGTTTTCTCAACCGTTTCTCGTAGGACTGTTAACATCCTGCTCTTCTTCTTCTGGGCACTTTCCAGCTTGTCAATATCTTTAAATTGTGATGCCCAGAACTGGACACAGTATTCCATATGAGGTCTGACCAAAGCAGTGGTACTATTTTTTATCTTAACACAGTCCATCTGTTGATGCAACCAAGTATTGCATTTGGGTTTCTTGCCTGCTCACCACACTGTTGACTTATGTTTAGCTTGTGGTCTACTAAGACCCCAAGATCCTTTTCACGTGTACTACTGCCAAGCCAACTGGCACCCATCTTATATCAATACAAGGGTGGTTTGTTTGTTTTTTTGTTAAGTATAAAATTTTGCATTTTTTCCAATTGAAACTTATTTTTGTTTATGTTTGCCTGCTTCTCCAACATGCTTAGGTTTTTTAAAATTCCAGTTCTGCCTTCTGAAGTATTAAGTAGTTAGATAGTTATGTGCTAGCAAGTCAGAACACCCTAATATGATTTCAAGGTAAGTGATATATTTAAGGAGTGGTTTTAGCAGTTACACTTCCCCAATGAATTATTAGCTACTCCACCCAATTTTATGTCATCTGCAGATTTGATGAGCATTCCCTCCATGCCCTCATCCAACATTGGGCTTTGAACAAAACCTTCTACCTCTCTACTTTTCACTTATCTCCAGGATGGCAAGGGAAATGATTACCACTTTTGGGATATGGCCTTTCAACCTGCTGAAAATTGACCTAACAGTTGTCTGAGGGAGCATGACCTGGCACCTGGCTTATAAAGGTTGAGAACTCCTGATCTAGTCCATTTTTTACTATGCTTTGTTTAAAGAATATAATAAGGGAACTTATCAAAAGCCATGATGAAGTCAAGATATACTGCAGTTGCCTAGTTTTTCTTTTTCTCTCTCCCCTCTTTTTGAAGAAGGGCCATGCTGGACTTCCTATAAGTAGCAGAATATTTGAAGTCTCCTTTTATACATTTGTTCGCTTTTCAAGTCTGGTGATCTTATCTAAGAGAGCTTTGTCCAATTCTCAATTTGGTTAGGAAGTCTGTTGCAGATCCCCACAATTATGTCACTATTATTTCTTTCTCCTTTGATTTTTACTCAAGTTCCACAAAGCATTTCATGCTGCAACTCATAGATCTGCTCACAGGTGTACACATGCTTACATACAATGCTGCTACTCCTCCCCCCTTCCTGTTTAGCCTGCATCTTTTGGATAAGTTATACCCTTCAATCTCTACAGTCCAGTCATGAGTCTCATCCTGCCAGATTTCAGTAATGTCTAAGTAGAGCTGAAGGAAGAAAATAGTTGATTTTTTTGTCTGATGTGGCTTTGAAGATTGGACACCATCTCTGCCTGTTGACAGCTAGTGATCTTTACTTGCTCACTGCACATGGTTTTTTAATGTGTTGAACACAAAAATGGCAGGAGCAAGGGAAAGGAACAAGAGAAAGATGGCGGGTGCAAGCATTTAGGGGTCCATGATGCAACTGGGGAAAGAAAGCAAATGTAGGGCCTGCAGCACAACTTGAAAGCCTTCTTGTTGTGCACAACTCTTGGCAGCAGTATTCAGGATTTCTAGTAGGCTAGGTGTAAACCTTCCACAAATACCGGCCACAGGAGTAGTAGGAGCCTGTTAAGGTGCAACTATACAGAAAGATTCAGTCACTTTGAAGTCGCACCAGGAAATCTGGGTTGTGCTTGGTCTGTTCATGTTACCTGGACACACAGGGAGGAGGAAACTGACTAAACAGCCTTTTTTGCAGCCTTTTAATATAGCTCTCCTGTAGCCTTCCAGGGAGCACAGTTGCAGGAGAACTACATTAGTAGGCTGTAAGCAAAGGCTGAATGATAATTTCCTCCTCCTCTTTGTTTGTTTGTTTGTTTGTTTTATATCTAGGAGCCCTAGCACAACCATGCTGGGACCATTTTTTAACAAATGGCATTATTTGCAAAGATCCAGCCCTCCTGGGGTAGAACTTCATCCCCCTCCCCCTAGCTGTCACATCATTGTACCAACTACAACACACAATTCTACATCGGTGTAAGTGATCACACCAATTGAACCAATATGAGTGATTCCACAGTGGTAAAAAGGTAGAATTTCAATGACAGAAGGAAATCCTATGGATTTGGAAGGGGGGAGGTGAATCTGAGCACATTCATATTTGCTTTTATTTCATGTGGTCAAATCAGACCTTTCAAATCCAGGAGCATTTCCCACAATTTTTGGTTATGTAGATTCTGCTTCATTCTCTCCTAGCGGAAATTGTCCCTGCAGAAATTGTGGAAATCAGGACAGCTGCTGGGTATGTCCCCACCTGCCCATGTGCCAAAAATTGTTTTTTTCTACCAACTCTGGGTTCCACATGGCATGGATAACTTATTTTTCACCCAAATTCTGAGCCCATTTACACTGCCATGCCAGTCTCCAAACACAAGTTGCCCCACCCTTTCTCCAACCCTTGTGATTCCTCTGTCCTCACCCTTCTAACATCACAACCTCTCTCTGTGGCTATCAAATTTTACTGTATGGGACCAAAGACAACAGAACAGCCGAAGGGTTGGCTTAACACAGGTTTATTGCATGATGTTCCGGTGGAGCATTAGTTAATGGTGGTGATACATCTCAATATATACAGTAGCACTATACATTTGAATCTTGTAGCACGGTAGCTCATTGGCTGCTACCGGCGTGGCCTCGCCCAGGCACGCCTCTCTTCTGTAGATCTTGTCCTGCTGCTGAATGCAGATCTTTCTCCTGCTGCTGAATGCGGGGAAGGTTTTCCCGCGGCTGTCCGTGATTGAGCAATGTGAACCATGTGAGACTGAACGCTCGCAGCTGCCCTCTATGGGCTGCTTGCTCGCGTTCCTTTACAGCTGAGATATATTGTATTTGGAGTGGTTACATTCTTGCCTTTACAGTCCAGTGAACATGCAAACATACATACATAACATCCCTCCCCCCTAGGATGGGACGAAGTCCCGCAACCATTGTGGCTTGCCGCAAGTGCGCTTGGGGCGTGCTTGCGCCTGACCTAGTACTGGAGAGCCTGTGATCCCTGACTCCGTGGGTACTTGTCCTGTAATGGGAAACGGGGATTCGTTAGTGGCTCTGTGGGGCGTCCGTGCCTGCCTTGCGCCGGGGGATGGGAATGGAATGAACAGCTGGGAAGTGAACCCCTGCCTGTTGCTCTCGGACCCCGGGGACCCTCCTATTGTGAACCGCGGAACCGATGAGGTTGCCCTTGTGGTTCTGCTACCTTCTGTTCCCCGCTCTGGGGACCTTGAGACTGTGGTGGGCGGACTCGCCGTTGCCTCCTGTCTTGGGGGTGTCGGTCTCCGGGAAATTGGCGCTATGTTGCATTCTAACTCACAGGGGCTACTGGGACTGGAAGTACCAGGGGCTGAACTGAAACCCCTCTTTTCGCTAGGACGGGTGGGGGACCACTCCGCTAACTCCCCCTGGTACTGTAAATCAATGTCTAAACTTCTTGGGGAATCTGTGTTTTGGGGAAACTTCCGAGGGTTATGTGCGAGATCGGGGCTCCTCCTTTCCGCCGCAAACTCCCGCAAAAGATCTCTGAGGATCGATTCCCTTTCCTCCCCCCTTGGTGGGGACCCATGTCCCCCTTTCTCTCCCCCTTGGGCTAAGCGGGTGGGGGAGTACCCTAACGCTGATTCGTGGCTGTTTTCGTTTTCGTCCTGCTCTCCGGGGACCCTGCGCCTGAGTTGATCCGCGTGCCGCCTCCACAGGAGGCCTGTATTGGTCTCCACTCGGTATGAAACGGGGCCGGTTTGTTCTATTACAATGCCGGGCACCCAGGCTGGTCCCGCGCTGGCGTAGTTCCTGCAATGCACGGGGGCACCTACGCTGAAGCTCTTTGTGGAATCCATCTGTACATTCCGCCCTTTGTCCTCTACCCTTGTGGGGTCTAGTTTGGAGATTACTGTGGCCAGCTTCCTGCGCATTAACAACTCCGCGGGGGAGTACCCTGACGCTAGTGGGGTGACCCTGTACCGTAGCAGGAATTGGCACAGTTGTAAGTCAAGATCTCCGGGGCCCATGCGCCGCAGCGCGTCCTTAGTGGTACGCACGAGGCGCTCTACTTGGCCGTTAGTGGCCGGGTGGAAAGGGGCGGAGGTGATGTGCCGAATGGCGTTGAGATCCATGAATGTCCTGAACTCGGCGGACGTGAAACAGCTAGCGTTATCGCTGACGAGGGTGTCGGGTAAACCGAACGTGGAAAAGACCCTCCGTAACTGTTTAATTGTTGTGGCCGAGGAGGTGCTCGAGACTGGAATGACCTCCAACCACTTGGAGAACGCGTCCACCACAAGGAGGAAAAGTGTTCCCCTGAACGGGCCAGCAAAGTCTACGTGTACCCGGGACCAGGGCCCCCTTGCTGCGTCCCACTCCCTATGTGGCAAGCGAGCCTCTTCTGGCCTGGAGCTTTGGCACGCTTCGCAAGTGCCGACCATGTGCTCGATGTCGGCGTCTAGCTGGGGCCACCAAAAGTAACTGCGGGCTAGTGCCTTAGAGCGGACGATCCCGGGGTGGCTGACGTGCAGCAGTTTAAGCACCCTCGGCCGGAGGGACGTGGGGATCACTACCCGCTGTCCCCACAAAAGGCAACCCCTCTCTAGGGACAATTCTAATTTCTTTTTGAAAAATGTGTCGAATTCCGCTGCTGGGGAAGACACGGGCCACCCTTTCTGTACCCAGGAGCAAACTGTAGCTAACGTTTTGTCCTTACCGGTCGCTTTGGCGATGTCGGCCGGTACTACTGGAGGGGAGTCTAGGACCTCTATCATTAAAACCTGGTGGTCCCTCTCTTCCTCGCCTACGTGGCAGCAATCCCGGGGAATGGGGGACCTCGACAGGGCATCCGCATGGCTGATCTCGTTCCCGGGCCGGTACACCAACGCGTGCTGATACGCGTTGAGAAAAATGGCCCACCTGAGCATTCTCGGGGACAGGATTTGGGGTGTGGGCTTATCTGCGGTGAAAATGCCTAGCAAGGGCTTATGGTCGGTCACTATGGTGAAAGGGCGGCCATACACAAAATCATGAAATTTCTTGGTCCCCGCAATTATTGCTAGTGCTTCCCTGTCTGTCTGGGCGTAGTTTCTCTCCGCTTGGGACAAGGACCTAGAGTAGAATGCTATCGGGGCCTCCCTCCCGTTCTCCAGCACGTGGCATAACACCGCCCCCACCCCCACCGGGGATGCATCGCATATCAGGACCACTGGGCGTTTGGGATTGAAGTGGGTCAGTACAGCATCTGATGCCAGGAGTCGCTTCAGGTCATTGAACGCCTTTTCATGGTCGTCGCCCCACTTCCATGCCTCGTCCTTTAGCGTGGCCCTCAATGCTTTGAGCTTGGGCCGCCTGTGGGGGGCTATTTTTAGGAACTCTCCCTGGGAGATGATAGAGTAAGAAGAACCCGAGTCCACCTCCATCCTAACAGGGGCCCCTTGTATTACTACCTCAACGAAGTATCGGGGGTGCTCCGTGGATACGCTGAGAACCGGAGCGTCGTCCTCGCTGTCGTCGGAGATGCGCCCTACTCCGTCCCGCTTCCTCGTGGTCCGGGTGCCGTCCTTGGGCCTCGTGGTGCGGTCCTGCCTCGCCGAGCGGTCTGGGGAACTCCTCTTGGCCTCGCGCCGTTTTCGGCAGACCTTGGCGATGTGCCCGCGCCGGCCGCAGTTGTGGCACTCGGCCTTGCGGAACGGGCATTTGGCGCGGGCGTGGGCGGCGCCGCAGCCGTCGCAGCGCCGGCCTTCCTTCTGGACCTTACGGACGTCCTCGTCGTCGCCGCTCTCCGCGGACGAGTTCGAAACTCGCCGGGCCGCGCGTACCGAGCTCTCTGCCTTGGCGGGTTTCGGGCGCCAGTCCTGGAGCTCTTGCACTCGTGGCCTCCGCGGCCTGTGCCGTGTCGAGGACTTGCTGCCACGTGGGAGGCGGCTCCTGTCTCATCAGCGCGCGCTGAGTCTCGGTGTCCCTCAGGCCGCAGAGCAGGCAGTCTCGGAGGGTGACTTCTGGGGTCTCCCACTTGCATGGGCCAGCGGCCAAGCGCAGGGCCGCGGCGAACTCAGCGACCGATTCCCCGGGCGCCTGGACTCGCCTCCAGAACACGCTCCGAGCGGGGAACATCGCTATCGTGGGCCGGAGGTGGGTGCGCAACATCGCCAGGAGCTCTTTGGCTTTGAAGTCGCTCACCCTCCTCGGCGCGATCAGGTCCACCAAGGTCCTCTTGGTCTCGTGTCCGAGCATGCGGACGAAGATGGCCCTCTTCTTGTCCTCATCTGAGACTTCGAGCTCCACCAGCGCTCCATTGAAGTCTATCTCAAACAGCTCCAAGTCTCCCGGCTTCCGGATCTCGTAGCCGGCGCAAGTCTTGGTCCCGTGGGCAGCCATCATCCCACCTTCGTCGCCAGTTTAGTGTATGGGACCAAAGACAACAGAACAGCCGAAGGGTTGGCTTAACACAGGTTTATTGCATGATGTTCCGGTGGAGCATGAGGTAATGGTGGTGATACATCTCAATATATACAGTAGCACTATACATTTGAATCTTGTAGCACGGTAGCTCATTGGCTGCTACCGGCGTGGCCTCGCCCAGGCACGCCTCTCTTCTGTAGATCTTGTCCTGCTGCTGAATGCAGATCTTTCTCCTGCTGCTGAATGCGGGGAAGGTTTTCCCGCGGCTGTCCGTGATTGAGCAATGTGAACCATGTGAGACTGAACGCTCGCAGCTGCCCTCTATGGGCTGCTTGCTCGCGTTCCTTTACAGCTGAGATATATTGTATTTGGAGTGGTTACATTCTTGCCTTTACAGTCCAGTGAACATGCAAACATACATACATAACACAAATATCAGGGAATAAGGATACAGTTGACATGGCAGCCTTGTATGGTATATGCATACTGTCTCCCAGTTGCTTTCAGATGTTACTTTTAAAGCTTATTTTAGGGCATTGTAGAAACATTTTGCCAGAATGTATTTTCTCTTATCAGTTCTGCAGCTTTTTTAAAAAGTTAAAGAAAGCACAAAAATTATGAGCAACAAAACAAGCTACATCTTGAGGGCTTCCTCCCCTCCAGCAGTGTAACAATAATAGAAACAGGTTAATGACAAATAGGAACTTACATTTTATCCAGTTCTGAGTTCATCTGTATCACTGACTCCCTTTCCCTTTCTTCTCACAGACACAAACACATATACACAAAAACGTATGTCTCACTATGGTATTTTGTATGCAGTAAAGTTCCAGACTGATCTGTAGCATCTTTCATAGTACCAGTGTAGGACTCTGAGTGGGGAAAACCAACATGGAAAGCCAGATGGATACATAGGCTGGCTTATTGCAGCCAACTCTATGGGTCTTAATATGGAAGATTATCAATGGCCTATGTAAAATCCTATGTAAAATATCAGATGAGGCAGAACTCTATGGCTCTACTTTGTCTGTTTCATGTTCCGGATGTTCCTTCAGCTGCCATGATGCTCCTCCCCTTTCAAACCTGTCAAATGTAAACTGTTCCATGAATGCTTACCTCAGTTCTATCCAAAACATGCCAGCTCTGAGTTACAACTCTACTGTTTATTTGAGAACTGGATTTCGCTCAACCATAGACTCCCAACAAACAATTCCATCTTGACAGTGACCTAAAGCAACCTCCTCTGCTCCAAAACTAGCCCTATGCAATGAATGGACGGTGCTGTGCATTTGTGACACAGAGTTTGATGTTCAGGAAGGACGAGGCAGCGACCAGCATTAAGGGCTAACACAACTTTATTTCAGGGTTCCGAACATGGAAAACAGGGGTGGAACGGCACCTTAAATACCCTTCAAACTAGATACATTTTGGCGGGGTACAACCTGATAGGCTGGGGAGAAATGGGGTGATTCAGAACAGATATACTTTCGCACTTCTCATTGGAAACTGGCGCGAACCAAGTCTCACGAGATCTCGCAGTGAAGAAGATGCTCATTGGAAATAACAGGGCGGCCATTTTAAATACAATACAGTGTGAAATAATACATACACAACACAGAGCAAAATGAATATGTTCACCTTTTAGAATATCATGTTTTAATCCAGATGAGGCTGGAAACAGCCTCTGAACACAGACCAACTAGCCTCTGAAACTTTGAGCAGCTCCATTCCCTTAAATCAGGGGTTCTCAACCTTTCTGAGCTACAGGCTGGACCACGCCCCCTCAGACAGGTAAGTGTGCTGGACTGGTCATTCCCCCTGCCATAAACGCTGCCGTAAAACGTATCTGTGGCTGGTGTAAACACATTTACGACAGCTGTGGGCACATTTACGGCTGTCGTAAATGCATCCACTTCCAGAGGCGGCTGTGGCATGGGCCACATGAAATGTTGGCACAGGCCTGATCTGGCCCATGGACCGTAGGTTGAGAATCCCTGCCTTAAAGGACTCAAGCAATTAATATTTGCATTTATTTGAGTGTCTTACCGCCATTTACTCCAATGGCCAGGGCTGGCCCAAAACATTCTGCTATCTGATACACAGCAACAAATGACAAAGTCCATATATACAGATGACACTTAAAGCCAACCAAGCACCTCTTCCTCCCTCCCTCTCCCTCTTGACAAATCATATCAGATGTGTGGCAACCTTAGCAAGGTTTTTGAGGTATGTGAGACATTGAAAGAATAGTTTTATTCTGCTACCACCTGCTTCTGTGAGTTTCCACGGCCAAGCAGGGATATACACCCAGGTCTCCTGAGTCCTAGTGTGTCTGTCAATTATAATTTTTGGCTCTCCTCTCTAACTCTAGCCAGATGAGAATAATGATGATGATGAACTAAATTACTAACATTTGCTGTCATTTTGTAGCACCCAAAATGTGCTGCTTGAGGCAATTCCCTCAGTTTGTTTAATTGCAATGCTGGTGTGAAAATGAATTTTTTAAAATGAATTTTTAAAAGGGGGCTTAATATGTCTGCTAAAATGTCTCTTGTTATTATTAATAATAATAATACTGAATACTGAAATATTATACACATTTTGCTAAGAGTATGTTCCACTGAACTTGATGGGGTTACTTCTGAGTAAAGTAGACACATATTACGGTAGCTTCCTTTGCACTTTTCACAAAGTGGGGATTGACGCCTTTTGTCACTTACTTGGTTGATCCTTGGTTGATCCACATCAGGTTGACGTGGTGGATCAAAGCATCGTCTTCCATTGTTTCCAATCCCATGCCAGTCTCATCCAGGGCCTCGGGAACTTTGCTCATTGAAGTCAAAGTCACAAGATTCATTGTGACATTGTTTGTTCTGTTATGTTGCTTTTGTTTATTTGTCTGTGCACCGCCCAGAGTGGAAAATATCCCAGATGGGCGGTATAAAAATGTAACAAATAAATAAAATAAAATAAATAAATTCAGCTGTGGCCTATGACGCAACCTGCCCAGTATATACAACAAGTACAAAATAAAACAAAGTTTTGTTACACTTTAAAGACTAATAAATGTATTTCTGTATAAATTTGGATGAACTGCCACTTATCTATTCAGGTACATTAGCCAGACAGATCTGAAGAAATGAAAACTCACACTGAAATAAATATGTTAGTCTTAAAGGTGTACAACGTTTTGATTTGTGTACTTCAATTTGTCTTCTTTGTACTATACATGCTGAAATTATGACACTACACAGGAAAATACCTTGCAGTTTGATCAGTGGTGGGCATCAGCAGGTTCACATCAGTTCACCAGAACCGGTAGCAAAAATTCTGACTGGCCCCACCCATTTAGGTTTTGAAATAAAGTAGTCCTAATTTGAGTGCAACACAGGGCTTTCCCCCTGGCCATGCCCATAGCGTGGTAGTAAAAAACTTTTGGAGCCCACCACTGAGTTTGATCCATAATTGGCATGGGTGAATTTGAAGCATTTTTCAATGATCAGATAACATAAAGGTCAATGCAAATCAGTTCATCCTTTTTCCTGTCCAAACTGGACTTTTCCCTCCAGCTGGGACTTCTATTTTTTCCCTAACTACAATTATTCAAATGGTGCTTTCTCATTTAGTTGTTTTCATTCTACTAAAGGACTGGGGTGTGTGACTTTGAGTAGTTTTCTGATAATGTAATAAGTTAGGACATGATGTTTTGGGACAATGGGAACACCCATCTCTACAACCTATTCACCCTGAAATATTGCTAAATTAGTTTAGCACTAGATTGCCTTCACTCAGACCAAAAAGAAGAAAAATAAAAATCAATATAAAATTGAAACAATCCCAACCCCACTCCAGCAGACCCAACTGTTCTCCATGATATATGTATGATGGTAATGTATGGAGAATGGTCTGCTGTGGCTTAATGGATAAGACACTGAACTTGATCACTGGAAGGTTGGCAGGTCAGTAGTTCGAGACCCGAGTGCTGCACGACGGAGTGCACTCCCATCTCTGTCCCACTTCCTGCCAACCTAGCAGTTTGAAAGCAAGGAATTGCAAGTAGATAAATAGGTACCAATTCAGTGGGAAAGGTAACAGCATTCTGTGTACTCTGGTGTCTAGTCATGCTTGGTACATGACCACAGAAAGATCTGCAAATGCAGACATCACTGGCCCTTTGGCTGTAAACAGAGATGAGAGCCGCACCCTAGAGTTGGGGATGAGTGGCTTTTGAGCAAGGGAGACCTTTACCTTTACTTAATGTATGGAGAATTTGGGAAACTGTATTTTCTCCCTATCACCATACTATCCTTTAAAAAAAACCACATGCTTGATGGCAGACCATTTTAAAAAAAAAGAACTGGGGATCCGCAGGAGAGCAGTATCAAAGGAAGGGGAGCTGTGGCCCTGGATCAAGCCACGTTGGATTGAAGGACCAGTGTCACCAAATCACTCCAAGTCAGCTTTCTGATGTAGTTGCATCCTATTATGGCTACCTCTGAGCTTAAAAGGGGAAAAGCCCAACATTGGCAAAATCAGTATTCAGAAGAGTTTGAGTTTGGGACTACTTCGCCCAGAATCCCTCATGCAGCATGGCTAGTGCTCCTACTCACTAGGAATTCTGGGAGTTATAGATAGGTTATAAAAAGAACTTTTCCAAGATGTGGAACTACAGTACTGTTTTATCAAAATACATTTGAGACTTTCCTTCCAAAAATATGACTTCATTAAGTGCAAGCAAAAGCTAAACCCAACAGTAGTTCTGCATAAATAAAGCTTAAATACATAAACAAAGACTTATTTTGAAAATAATGGAACTTAAATTATAACATACTTATTAATACTAAATTATTAGTAACACAATTTCTGTGAGTCTATTGCAGGTTGGATTAAGTCCAAAGTCACCCCTCTGGAATGGGAAATTCAATTGTTGCTTGCAAACCGCAAAGTGACTTTGCATGGAATTTCATGCTTATCATCTCCATTTGTTATAGTTAGATAGGCATTGAGTAAAATCAATTCACACTAAGTCAGGTGAAAGGAACTCCAGAATGAACTCACCAAAAGGTGCCTTCATTTTGGCAGTTTCATATCTGGCCTAGACATGGAAGAAGAAGAACTCTCCTCTGTTCCACATAGCCTTTTGTTCCAGAAACAGCCTGGAAGGCATGGCCTTATCGTGCATGGGGCAAAGGTACCACATACAACTCTGACTTGTCCTGCTGTGAGCTGGCATGCCACCCCACATTCCTCAGCGTGTTTCCATGACCTTTCCCTCTACAGCTGTTCATAAGAGCAGTGACATACTGTCAATGGGGGTAGCAAGTTTTATTGGGTTGATGCAATGGATAGACCTATTTATCTGGTTTATTTGTGAGCTGGGATTTCCACCCTGCTTCCCATCTGTGCTGCTGCCAACTCATGCTAAACCAAACAGGGAAGGGCAATCTCTCTCTCTCTCTCGTTCTCTCTCCTTCCCTCCTCCTAGCAGTACTGACTTCATCATTATGGGTTGTTTCCTTAGGAAGCCCCAATTGAAAACATGCCAGGTTTGTCCAACACAAAGGGTTTGTGAAGGATAAAGTGAGATTTTGCCCCCAAAGAATCTGAAATTTATGGAATGCAGGCAACAAACAAGATGTTCTTCTTCCTTGTGTCTAGGCCAGACATGAAACTGCCAAAACAAAGCCACCTTTTAATTGATCCTGAATCCTTTATAGCAGGAGTTCTCAACCTTTTCAAGTTGGGAGCTGGGTCATGCTCCTTCAAACAGTTTGCGGGCTGGAGCACTAGCTCCAGCCGCTGCTGGAATTGGCCGCCGACTCATTTACGGCAGTTGAAAACATGTTTACAAAAACTGTAAATGAGTCTGTAGCTGTTGTAAGATCATGGCCGTAAATGAGTCTGCAGCCGATTCCGGTGGCAGAGATGGCGGGAGTGAGGGCGGGCACTGGATTATTTGGCGTTGTGAGCTGGATTCAGCCTGCTGGTTGTAGGTGGAGAACCCGTGCTTTATAGCAACTAACTTGCAAGAATAAATTAGAAACTAGCAATGAAAAAGCTTAGCCTGCTTAATATCTGCCCATCAGACTATAGTTAAACATATAGAAGCAGAGTTGCTCATAAAATGCTAGAGATAGTTCAATCTGCTGAGAAGGTGGTCCTCAGCAGTGGCTGGATTAGAACCCACCCAGGAAACACATGTGTTCTGAAAAAGTTTTGAACTTTTGGAAAGAAAGGGTGAATTACATGAATCAGAAACAAAATAAAAGCTATACATCAAAATATTAGGAGATCAGAAAAGGAAATTGACAAGACACACATTAAACAGAACTTGAGAAAAATAACTTTGTGATAACAACTCTTAGAAGCTGGCATGAACAGGGACTGGGTTAGCTGCAACTTTTGGTCATTGGCCTCTTTTTAAAAGTAATATTTTGAAGACTCACAAATAGTAATGTTAACTATATGGAAAATGAGAGCCCGGCTGCAATGCATGTTCGGTGCAAGGAATTTAAGTCAAGGACCTGTAACTAACAGAAAATGTTAGACTAGAGTAGCACAGGATATCAACAAACAGGAGAGAGAGGCCCAGTCATAAATGAAAAGTCCAGCCTGGGGATGGGAAATATTAATTTTTTGGATTGCTGTTTCCAGAATTCCTCAGCTAGCATGACCCTCTATCGCTGATCCAGTCCAGCAGTTTAGGAAAAGAAAGCTCTGTTGTACATGAAGGTCTGATTCATTTTCTCTTCCTCAATTAAGAGGCTCCAATATAAAAACCTTCAGTTAAGAGACTTTCAACTCTTTCTCCTTAAGTGAGACAAAAGCCGACAGGCTCAGGGATTCAGGATGCTGGCACCATCTTCGTGGGGGTGTTGACAGGGCCTCTGCCAATGCAAATGACTAGGAGCAGCTGAGGAAACCAGGAGCATTTCCGCTGGGTTCCCACAAGAGCCATGCCTGAAATCACGTCTGCCCGCACACGACAGTGTTTGTGTAAGGCTGGGAAGAATGAATACTCAGTGATGGTTGAATATGCCAACCTCAGGCTCTTCCGTCTGTAGCTGTGTGCAGCTGGATGTGTATGTGTCTGTCTGCATGTAGGGTTCATGCAGCTGTGACAGCTATAGGAAGCATGTAGGCTAGAAGCAAGGTATGTGGTGAAAGAGCTATAGGTACACATTTAGATTACTGGCCATCTCCCATTTCCTATGAATTAAAACTAAAGCTCTGGGAAAGTTACCTGTTTGGACTCTAGCTCCCCAAGCACTGTATCTTATATACTGACACCATTTGAGGATATAATGGTTTCATGGACCATACTTTGTCTTCAGAAGCTTCTAATATAGCCTCTGTAGACTTTTATAAACACATAGGGGGAAATATGAAAATTGATAAAGTAATGTAATATAACATAAATCCAAAAAACCACCCACATGGTAGATGTTTTGCAGTTCTATTACATTTCTTATTCCCCTCCTCTTTGCTTGTACTTAAAAGTCTTTCTAGCGAGGTAAAACTTCAAAACTCTGAAGAATCAGGTTGCCTAGCATCCACAAATAAAGCTTGTTAATTTTTAAAAGGTGCCACAAGACCTTGATTGCTTTTGTTGCAACAGACTATAGACTATATGGGGAAAATAGTAGTGGTGTAGGAAGGAATGGCCAGCCATATCCCATGGCCCTAACTTTCCTAAACATCACCCTGCTCACCTGTTGATGATAGGCAGTCACAAACAGAGCAAGGAACAAAAGACATACACAGTCATAAACTCTCACTCTCTCTCTCTCTCTCTCTCACCCATGTTCACACCCATGCCACACTCGCACCCAAAGAGGCAAGAAAGCATTCATATGTACACTGAAGGAAAAGAGGCAGACATGAAGGAATGTGCTGATGGGATACTGCCTCATTTGCCCTAATGGACCAGTTTCCATTGGGTCACAGTCTCTTTGATAGCATGCAGGAACAAAAGTGATGCTATCTACCCAGGCTAGTAGGATTTATGCAGTCAACTGAGTTGGGGCAGGGTGGGGAGGGCAGACTGAAGAGGCAGCAGTAGTGTTGATGGCCGGCAGGTTGGCTGGCAAAGTAATAAGACAGGTTATAGAGCTGAGCGGGCTGCAGAAGATGGCAGAGGATAGGAGTGCTGGGCATACAGTGGTCCATGGGGTTGCAAAGGGTCAGAATTGACTATTGGCTATGAGACTGAACAACAACAAATAGAGGAATAGGTGTGCAGAGAAAACAGAGAGAGCTGGCTGCAATATTTAACAATACTATAAGAGAAGTATTGTTGTTAGGCGGGCATGGTTCCCTGACAATTTTGTTCCTCTTCCATAGTGGAGCAACTTCTATCTTAAAACTCAATAACCCTTTTTCTCATGTAGATCATGTCATTATATACCTTGTCATTAGGTAATACTGGACGTATTTGCACCCAGGTAGACAAAACAGAATTTCTTTTCTCTGTTGTGTTTGTACCAAAGAGAGAGAAAGCAGGACTACAGTTCTTCCTAGCATTCTGTCTCATGTGTTCTATGCAAGAGCTCAGCAACATGTGCCTTACTGGACTGTAATGTAATGCTCATTGTGGTCTTTAGTCAACATAGTTAATGATTAAAGGTTGTAAGAGTTGAAGTCCATCTGCATCTGGAGCCCTACACATGTCCTTTAAAATAAATGCCTTCTTCAGGCAGAAAAGTCAAACAGACCCATTTCTTGACTGACCTGGAGGAGGGAGGTGGGGCCTTCAGCTGGGGCTTATTAAGGAGCAACCAGCCAGGCTCAACACAAGGACAGTCAATGCTGTTCTCCCACGCAAATGAGAAGACTCCCAGCCTGTGCCCTGAGTCAAGAGACCAGGTTGAAATGTTTTGTTTACTCCCTTCTGTGAGAAAGAAGAGATTTCACAGGGCTGTTTTCCCTGCTGTGGAGAAGCAGGCCTGGTGAACAGATCTTGGCAAAAAAAAGGGCCTTGTTTATTTCTCCAAGGCAAGGAAAACATCTTATTATCTCCTGAGACTTTGGCCTGTCTCGTCTGATGAAGACAAAGGAGGACACTGAGCATGGACTATTCCCAAAGGTCCCTGGAGATTGGCAAGAACTGTTGCTTGTAAATCTTGTACACAAGGGAAGGCTGGGCTTCTCCTCACTCTACGGCAGGCTGGTGTTCCTCAGCATGTAAAAACAAACAAACTACCATCTGACTGACAATGTCCTCTCGTGGGCAAACAATATAAATATTTTTCAGCCGTAAAAGTAGGGTAGCCATCTACATGCAAAACAAAACAGAACAAAAGAGGTTTTTCTAACATTCACATCTATTAATATGCATTTACTGATGCACAGTAGAAATCATTACTAGAATTGATATTGGGTGAGAAACATGTGGAAACATTTGAAATAGAGAAGGCTCCAAAGATTTCCCCACCCAATGCGGCAACTGGCTTTGGCAAAGGCTACAGAGGGGATGGGACCGACCCAGAGACTGCTTGGAGCAGCCCAGACAAAGCATGATCACTGCCGCCGCTGACGTCAAAACTGTCAGCAGCGGGAGCAGCCCATCTCCAGCCCCCGCAGCTGTGTCGGAAGTGGGACTAGCCCGTGAAAAAAAAGTTTGGGCACCGCTACTATAGAAAGTCATATGCTCCCCATCCCTCCTTCAAAGAAAAATATTTCTTATGTTGTGGAAGATAGTCCATAGTGGATGTGCTCTTCTGCTCAGTCTGCTACCAAGGTGCCTATTATTTGATGAGCAGGGCCATTGGCAAGATGAGGCTGAAGCCACACAGGAATTTGTCCAGCTGATTGGTCCTCTCTGGGGATAGGCTAGTTCACTCATTTTCCTGATGACCACAGGATGTAATTGCCACCACAAACCAGCCAATCTCCAGAGGGTTCCTACCTGCAGTTTTTTGGCTCTGTGTCAATGGCTACTTCTTTTTAGGTGCAAGTAGGGTTGCTCCATTTTGGTTCATTATCAACATGTGCACCCACAGAGATCAAACCAAGCAGGTTAGCCATTTAATGATACTGGGAAATTAAAGCATTCATCAGCTCCTCCATGAAGGGGAAAGGAAGAAAGGAAAGGGCTTTTAAAGCATATCCAGGGCAGTGCTGATGCACTATATACATTTTAGATTTAAGAAATAATAATTGAAAGCTTTTAAGGAGGGAGTCATATTATATTCATCAGCTTCAGACATTAGCCCCCAAAGGTCTCAACCAAGAACTGGATTTAAAATGTTTTTTGTAAGGAAAGATACGAAATTACGGGTGCAGTTCCAGGCTAACATATATTTGGTCTGCCATTCGATACTGGAAGAGGCAGTACGTAGGGCTTTTAGTCTAATCTCAGACTCTCCCATCACGTAAGGTTGGTCACATTTTGGCAGAATTAGGACCCAACTAGAAAGGTCTGCCAGATGGGACGCAGGTGTGAATCAAGACGTCATTAACACATGTATTTTAGATAGACAAATTAATCGCTAGTAACGTCCTTTGGCACAAAAAGAGTAAGCTTGAGAGGCCACGCGGACGCAAAATTAGGTAAGCACTGGAGCACAAGGGTTGCTTAGATAGTAGAACATATAACAATGTGGTTTAAATCAGTGGATTTTTTTTTTGCAAATATTGTTATTAAGCAATTGTTTATTACATTTAAGAAGGAAAATAAATATTCCTGAAGAAGATTTTCTCAAAAAATCTTGTACTGGATAAGATTTTGAAAGACTCAAAGTGTGTAGAAGTTTCGGAGTGTTCAATTACAGTACACAGTGTTGACGTTATTTTACTTTGTCTGTGAAGGAAACAGGACCTTTTGTTTACAATTTTGAATGAACTCTTTGAGAATTGCAGCAAGAAATAATAACAGAAGACTATGTTTATTGGAATAAAAAGATAAAGAAATTACAAAAGTTCCTTTTGAAGATAATATTGTTTTGTGTATATACAGAGCCTCAAATGGTTTTCCAGTAGTTGACATGCTCCTTTTTAGGTGCAAGTAGGGTTGCTCCAGCATGTGCACCCACAAAGATCAAACCAAGCAGGCTAGCCATTTAATGATACTGGGAAATTAAAGTGTTCATCAACTCCTCCATAAAGGGGAAAGGAAGAAAGGAAAGGGTTTTTAAAGCATATCCAGGGCAGTGCTGATGCACTATATACCTTTTAGATTTAAAAAGTAATAATTGAAAGCTTCCTCTCAGAAGGAGGATGAGACAGGAATGGGCAAAGAGGGAGATCTTTTGTTCTTTTCTTTTCTTAATCCTCTTTATTGGGGTGGGGGCAAAATAGGGTCACCTGACATCTGTATGCTATGTGGATGTAAGAATGCTGCACAATAACATACTGGAACTGTTCATGACCTTAAGCGACTCTTTTTAACTCTGTCTAACCTGCTCCAATTTGGCCATCAAGCATGAGAATATTCCACTGAACAGCAGAAACTAGCACTATTCCTTCTGAGCCATCCCACCTCTAGTGGAGGACAGAGGTAGATGACACACACAGCTGTCTTCCTTTCTTGAAATAACCTCAAATGCAGTAGAGGACAAAGTCCCATCAATAGTGTTGAAGCAAGATTTTAAACGTCAATCCTGTTCACTTTTATACATGAATTTGGTGTAGGGAAAATTTTAATTTAATTTAATTTAATTGTCACATTTATATACCGCTCACTCGGCCAAAGCCGACTCAGGGCGGTTCACAATAAAAATTTAAAAAAACATGTTAAAAACAGTTAAAACAACCCACCCCCTAAAACAAGGGGTGCAGGATCCAAAGGCACCATGGGGAGGAGTTCTTCTACACCAACCACCCAATGGAGGTTACCCTTCCACCTGCACCCCACACTTGACCCGCCAGCCAGGTTTTAAGTTCTTTTCTGAAAGGCAGCAATTCTGTCCGGAGATGTAGCTCTGTTGGCAGGAGGTTCCAGAGGGCTGGCGCAGACACGGAGAAGGCCCTTCTCCTTGTGCCAGAGAGGTGAGCCCCTCTGGCTGATGGAACAATTAGAGAGCCCCTCCGGTCCACTCTGGTTGGACGGACAGACGTCCTCAGGGCGATGCGGTCTCTTAGGTAACCCGGCCCACTACCATATAGGGCTTTAAAGGTCAAAACCAGCACCTTGAATTGCACCCGGAGACAAACTGGCAACCAGTGCAGCTCCCGGAGCAGTGGCAAAGCACGGGCATAACGCCCACACCCCATCACCACCCTGGCTGCCGCATTCTGGACCAGCTGTAGCCTCCGAATGGTTGTCAAGGGCAGCCCCATGTATAGCGCATTGCAATAATCTAGTCTGGAGGTGACCAGAGCGTGAGTGACCATGAGCAAGGAGTCCCGGTCCAGGAGTGGGCGCAACTGGCGAATCACCCGAAGTTGGGCGAAAGCCCTCCTGGTCACAGCCGCCACCTGTTCTTCTAGCAGTAGCCGCAAATCCAGGAGGACCCCCAAGTTGCGCACCGGGTCTATCTGGGGCAAAATACCCCCATCCAGAACCAAAGATGGTAGCTCCCGGGTTAACACAGGACCCCTCATCCATAGCCACTCAGTCTTCCTGGGATTCAGTTGTAGCCCATTAACCCGCATCCAGACCCCAACAGCTTCCAGGCACCTGGAAAGGACTTTGACGGTATCACTGGGATCCCCATGGGCCGAGATGTACAACTGAGTGTCATCCGTGTACTGATCGTACCGCACCCCATGGGAACGAATGATCTCACCCAGCGGCTTCATGTAGATGTTAAATAGGAGAGGAGAGAGCACCGAGCCCTGAGGCACCCCCCATTTGAGGGGCCTAGGACTGGACCTCTCACTCTCCAACCACACCGACTGGGTCCGACCCCTCAGAAATGAGGAAAACCAGGACCACACAGTGCCCTGGATTCCCAATCCTCGGAGCCATTCCAGAAGGATACCGTGGTCAAAGCTGCCCTTTGCTTCATGTCAGAAATGTCTCCAGCAAATCTTGATGACAGGCAAATTCAGCACCTCTGTTCTCACTTCCGATAGCATTAGATTGGATTTGGACTAGCCATTGAAATGGAAAAAATCTTCAAAAAGATAACTTTCTTCTGAGAGTCCTTCAAGAAGAAGCTTGTCTTTAAACATAAAACTGTTTTCAGAAAACAGGGGTGCAGGTGGAGGGGTGACTTCCGCAGGGTGGCTGGTATAGCGAATCCCAGCACCCTCAGCCCCTGCACCCTTTTTTAGTGAGTGGGTGGGTAGTTTTTAAAGCAGTTTTAACTGTGTTTTTATTATGCTGTGAACTGCCCTGAGTTGGCCATGGCCAAGTGGGCGGTATAGAAACCGAAATAAATAAATTAAATAAATAAATAAAATAAAACCGGGCACCTCTTTTGTTCTTCAGCATTGCATTCCCAAAACACTAGATTTGGCCAGCCTTAGTGAAAGCTAAATATTAAGAGGTTCAGCTCTGTTGGAATTTTTTGAGAGTGTCAACAAGCATGTGGATAAGGGGGATCCAGTTGACATTGTTTATCTGGACTTTCAGAAGGCTTTTGACAAGGTCCCACACCAAAGGCTCTTGAATAAACTTACCAGTCATGGAATAAAGGGACAGGTCTTGTCCTGGATCAGCAACTGGCTAAGGGACAGGAAACAGAGGGTAGCACTAAATGGACACTTCTCCAAGTGGAGGGAAGTAAAGAGTGGGGTCCCCCAAGGTTCAGTACTGGGACCCCTGCTTTTCAACCTCTTCATAAATGATCTAGAGGTAGGAGTAAAAAGCAAGGTAGCCAAATTTGCTGACGACACTAAATTATACAGGGTAGTGAAAACTGTGAGAGATTGTGAAGAGCTCCAGAGGGATCTCTTGACACTGGGGGAGTGGGCAAAACAGTGGCAAATGAGCTTCAACATCAGTAAGTGCAGAGTGATGCATGTTGGGGCAAAAAACCCCAATTACATTTATAAACTGATGGGGTCTGAACTCTCTGCGACAAACCAGGAAAGGGACCTTGGTGTCCTGGTGGACAGCTCAATGAAGGTGTCAACCCAGTGTGCCTCAGCAGTGAAAAAAGCAAACTCAATGCTAGGGATCATTAGGAAGGGTATAGAAAATAAGTCAGCAAGTGTCATTTTGCCTCTTTATAAATCTATGGTGAGGCCCCATCTGGAATATTGTGTACAGTTCTGGTCGCCATACCTCCAGAAGGATATTATGGAGTTGGAGAAAGTACAGAGGAGGGCAACCAGAATGATTAGGGGACTGGAACACCTTCCTTACCATCTGAGGCTGCAACGGTTGCGCCTTTTCACTCTTGAACGACGGCGTCTAAGAGGTGACCTGATTGAAGTTTATAAAATCATGCACGGTGTGGACAAAGTAGATAAGGAAAAACTGTTTTCCCTATCGCACAACACTAGAACTAGGGGACACTCCATGAAACTTTTGGGTACTAGTTCTCAAACAAATAAGAGAAAGTACTTTTTCACCCAGAGGATTACTGGTCTATGGAACTCCCTGCCAGAAGAAGTGGTGACAGCTGTCAGTCTTGACAGCTTTAAGAAAGGATTAGACAAGTTCATGGCGGACAAGGCTATCAATGGCTATAATTATGGCTACCTAAGGACAACCTCCGGGTTGGAGAGATAGGCAGGATATCTCTCAATGCCATTTCCAGGGAATCCTAAGCAGGTGAAGGCATCTGCTTGGGAATACCCTGAAGGAAATGGTGAGCCACTGTGTGAGACAGAATGCTGGACTGGATGGGCTGTGGCCTGTTCCAGCAAGGCTGTTCTTATGTTCTTATGTTCTTATGTTCTTATGTTCTTATGTTCTGACAATTAACCTATTCTTCATTCCATAAGAGGAATCCCTCAAAGATACATGAGTTCAGACTTGTGAACTAAGACCATGTTTACCATCCAGATATTAATCACTGCTAAAAATGCACACTATATGCAAGACATATAAGTGATGAAAATCTTACTTTATTTTCTTTCAGTAATCTCTTCAGTTTCACAGCATCATTTTTCTCTCTGCTAATTCCAAAATCAGCCAGACTAGCAATGTTGAAACCAAAATTAAACATTCTGAATCAGAAAGTCCCCATTTGTCCAAATGACAATTATATTGTCACCAAAGTGGTTGAATTTTATTATTCCATATGCTTGTCATAGAATAGGCAGAGTAACTGCAGAGTTTTGATTGCCATTCTATCATTCTCCACCTATGTATCTGGGCAATATAATTCATAACATTTATTTCCTATACTATCTAGTTTGGTGATTTGATGTCAATTTTCCTGCTGAGTAGGTCTAAGACACCATTTCTTCCAGTGAGATGATCTGAAGATTACCTGCAGTTGAATGACAGTTCTATAGGAAATGCACTGGCTAGACTAGTGCTTAAGAAAAGAGCTGATGCAGAGGTAAAATACTTACACTTGGTTTGATCATACCTTGCATACACCTATGCATGTTCCCCAAGAGTTAAATGAGTAGGATAATGCAATATCCAAAACATTACATTTGCTTATTTATTTCGCTGATTTTAATAATATTTTTGCTTATATCATTATGCATGTTATTAACATGCAAACTGCTCTCTACCATTGGGTAGGAAATTTGTTAGATCTGCAAATATATTCAGGTTTTTACCCAATTCACAACTCCAGGATCTAGAAGTAAATGCAGACTAAAATGTAATTTGTAGTTGGAAATCCACACATTTACAAGCCACTAATATGATTTTTAAAAAGGTGGATGAACTATTTTATTTTATTTGAATCATTTGTAGGTTGTCTTTCTCTAAGTGAAGGAACAAACATGATTATTATTATTTCAAATTTATATAGCTGCCCACTCACCATGTCGTGGCGACTCACGGCAGCTTACAAAATTAATACAAGAAGATAACAAAAATAGCAAAAGTTCGGGTAGGTGGTGACATATCCCCCGGCTAGGTGGATAGAGTCCAGGGGGGCATAGGCGCCCTTGGCTGCCCGCACTGCCGGGGTGGCGGTATCAGCCACCCGCATGGCCAGGGCAGCGTCTTTGGTCATTGGCTCCGTCGGGCTGGGATTTTATCCCCCCGGTCAGGTGGAAAGAGTCCAGGGGCGGAGGCATCCTTGGCCGCCCACACAGCCAGGGCGGTGGTATCAGCCACCCACATTGCCAGGGCAGTGTCTTTGGCCATTGGCTCCATCGGGTGGCCCTTTTATTTCTCCCCCCCCCCCCGGTCAGGTGGGAAGAGTCGGGGGGCAGAAGCATCCTTGGCCACCCACACAGTAGTATAAGACTGTACACAAACGGACATCCATTTTGGAATCAAAATGCAGCCTAAACTGCATATGTATGTTCATGCAAGAGTGAAAGGGAGTGACTTGTGTTCACATTTAAATACAAGCCAGAATCAGTTTCAAGGTGAATAAGAGAGAAACTTGATGATCTCCCACTTTACAGATTTGCACATTCTCATATCTGTCATCTTTGTCAAATGACTTTTAATATGCTAAATTAGCAAAACACCCATCAACGTGGAGCACTGTGTTTGCATCTCCAGAGGGCCCCAAGCCCTGGACAGCACCTGGAACAGGTTTAGTCTGGCAGTGGCTCATCACTCAGCCTGAACCCTTTACACACAAACCCTTCAAACTGATTGACTTGTGCGATCTAGCAAGATAGAGCAGAGGTGCTTGTAGGACAAAGAATCAATTTACAAAAACAAACCTACATGGCTGAAACAAATGAGCCATGTCACATATTTCAAGAGAAGGTTTTAAAAGAGAGAGAGAGGTCACCAAACAGGGTCACAAGGTTTTTGACCTCAGGGGAAATGCACACCCTACCCTACATATCAGTTAGACTGAACACACAAGTAGAAAACTCATCTTGCTGAGTTTCCCCAAGTGAAAAGGTCTTGTAACAGATCTAGAATGACAGGGAGAAGAAGGGGAGATCTGGAGTGAACACCAAGGGATCAGAACTACTCTTGGGTATTTTGTTGGTCTGAGACCTGATGATGGGTTAGCATTCTCCACCTTACCTGCTAGCAGCAAGTTAACCTAGGAAGTGCAGGATGGTCATGGGCTACCTGGAACACACAGTGTTGTGCTCAAACAGAGAGGACAGCCAGGGGACAATGACAGCTTCCTCCTCTGCACCATCCATTGTCTGCTACCAGACTATAACTTAAGCCAGAACATTCTCACTTTGCCCAATGTGGGAGAAATGTATTTTTCTTCAAATATGAGCTGTTTGGTTTCTAAAGTTTTTTCTATGTGAATAATTTTTTTGTAATACTGTAGTTAATAACCTTTCTTCTTTCTTCGTGTCAGAGGCACCACCAGCATATAATAACATACAGAGCTAAAATTAATATATACAAAACAAAAAAGAATTAAAAGGACTAGATGACATCTGCCCAATATTGGGCCACCTCAACAGCATTTCTTCTTGCCAACATAAGGTCCTCCTCAGTGCACATTGAAGTGCATCATGTGTGTTGTATCATATGGGTGATTGTTTGCTCTTCTCCACATTCACACAGGCTGTCATTTACGGGAAACCCCACTTTCTCAGATTAGCCCTTGATCTTCCTATCCCTGCATGCAGTCTATTTAAAGCTTTCCACACCGGCCATGGTTGTTCTTGGCCAGGCGGTAGAGAATCATGTGGTTCTGCCCAGTTATCTGGTAGCTCCTTGCTTGCCCTCCAAAGTGCCAGGATAGTCTGTGAGGGCTGGTTGTTCAGGGGAGCAGAAGTTATGAGGAAACTGTGCCTTAATTTCAGTACAATGAAACCTCATACAACAATCGCCCAGTATAGCAACGAAATTGCATAACAATTAGGTTTTGGAGGAAATGGCATCCTGCATAACAATTTTCCCTATGGAAAAAATCGTACAACAATTTTTCAACGGGAAAAACTACTTAGCAAAAAAAAAAAATTTTCTACAATGCATCCCATAGGGGAAATTGCTATACGATGCATGCATCGTATAGCAATTGTTTCGTACAACAACGAGCCCAGTGGAACGGATTAAAATCATTGTATGAGGTACCACTGTATCTGCTTT
This sequence comes from Bradypodion ventrale, assembly GCA_035047345.1. NCBI lineage: Eukaryota > Metazoa > Chordata > Lepidosauria > Squamata > Chamaeleonidae > Bradypodion > Bradypodion ventrale. Next base: position 63,099,693 of record JAWDJE010000001.1, on the reverse strand, counting down.
GGTGGTTGGTGATCAAATAGCAGGTGTGTTTTTGAGGAGCTTGCTCTTACCCACTCTTTCTGAGCAGCACTTTCTCAGCAAAATGTTGGTGGAGGGATGCCAGCTAAGTAATGCACTTTTTGGATTAGGGTTGGTTTTAGGCATCCTGTGACCAATCTGTTTAGATTTCAGCTACTTCAGCAATCGGGCATCCCCTGGGAATGGAGATTTCTCACTGGCTAATCCTTTCAACCGAGAAGCATCAGAAGTTAATAACCTATTGGCCATATTATGTGTCTTTGACTTTAACACCTCAAAAGTGCCACCAATGACCCCAATCCAAGCAGGACCAGCAATAGAGACTTTTGAGCATTTGTTAAAGTCTCCCTCCCAATGGGGAATCCTATGGAGCCTTGGAAACTGGGCATGAGGGCAGGATTGATGGAATGTGAAACTTTTAATCTATACCTATAAAATGGTGCATTAACTGTTGGAATGTGACAAAGGATGTTGCACCAGGCCCCACTAGCCCGTAATGTGCCTCCATTCACTCGCCCAAACCCGGTTCGCAGGTAACTGTCGGGTTGAAATTTTCGACCTGGGGACAGGAGCCTCCCAGTCGCAAACAAAAAAAGGGAACTTCAATTCCCAATGTTCCTTGCACCATGCCGCACCAGAGCCAATCAGGCTGAGCGGCGTGGCAAAAGGAACATTCGGAAACGCGCCGCGGCCAATCAAAAAAAAGCCACAGGGGAAAAACCGCTGCAGTAAGCAAACACGCGCAGCCAAAACTACAAGCCCCAGCGTCCTGCGCGCCATTAGCACGCAGAACGCTGAGGCAGCCGGCGCGCGGAAAATAAAAGTAAACAAAAAAAGCCCCGCCGCTGCTGCCCTTCTTCCCCACGGGCCAGCCAGCATGGCCCATGGGGAAAAAAAGAAACCCCACCGCCGCCGCTGCCCTTCTTCCCCACGGGCCAGCCAGCATGGCCCGTGGGGGGGGGAAGAAACCCCCACCGCTACTGCCCTTCTTCCCCACGGGCCAGCCAGCATGGCCCATGGGGGAAAAAAAAGAAACCCCCCACCACCGCTGCCCTTCCTTCCCACAGGCCAGCCAGCATGGCCTGTGGAAAAGAAAGCACACCCCCGCCATTGCCCTTCCTTCCCACGGGCCAGCCAGCATGGCCCATGGGAAAGAACACCCCCCCCCCCCCCCGCAATTGCCCTTCCTTCCCAAGGGGCAGCCAGCATGGCCCGTGGGAAAGAAAGCCACCCCCCATGAAAAAAACACTCAAAAATCCAAAAATGAAACACAAAAACAGCAAAAAACAAACAAGAAAAAACACACAGACCCCCCAAAAGAAAAATCCCAAACACCCCCCCAAAAAAAACAACAACAAGAGAGCTTACCAAAAGACATCTTCTATCCATGAGGACCGGAACTCAAATGAGAAAATAAAAAAACAACTTACCGGAAGCGACACCCCGAGGACAGAAGAGAACAATTGTAGAGAGGCAGAAAAGCTCACTACCCCCACCCAGAGGTGAAAAGAGAAAAAACATTCAAAGATATTAAAACTAATAAGATTAATTCAAAAATTAATCAAATAAATTATAAAAACATTCAAAAATAATCACACTAATCTCAAAAAATACCAAAAAAACCAGAAATCACTTTTCACTCAAAAAAACCAAAACAAAAAATAAAAATGCGTAAAAATAAAGATTTAAAAAACTAAAATTAAATTTTAAACTAAATAATATTAAATTAAATTAAATTAATTAAAATAAAATAAAATAAAATTTGCATAAACAGAAAACAAAAACCTTCAAAAACCAATTTAAAGAGCCCGGCACTGAGGAAGCCGGCACGCAAAAAAAAAAAACCCAAAAAAAACCCACTGGGAGCGCAAATCTGCCACAGGCAGCACCTCGAAGCCAAAAAATCACAAAACCTTACAACACCATTTAAAACAGCCCAGCACCATTGGTTCAAAAAAAAATGAAAACCTTTACTAACCAACACAATTTTAAAAAGCCCGGCATTGCCGGGCAAAATATGCTAGTAAATTATAAAATCCCACAGCTGATTACCTCATCACCTTTCACAGACATAGCTTTAGGTAAGAGGACTTTGGCAACCATGTACTTGCATGTTTGCATTGTGGTTTGATTGTTTACATCACATGAATATGCTATGCTTGGCAGGAGATAACAGAAACATTTTAAAATAAATAAATATCATAAGGCCAAGATGTTACTCAATATCTTAAACCTAAATCAATTCATACAGAAAAAGCTTTACAGATATTTTAAACAATAGCAATTATACTTATATACTGCCCCATAACACTTAGTGCACTCTCTGAGCAGTTTACAAGGTAATTAGAATGTTGCCCCAAACATGCTGGGTACTCATTTTACCGACCTTATAAGGATGGAAGGCTGAGTCAACCTTGTGTCTGCTCAGGATCAAATTCACAATGTTTTGGTTGCAGAACAGCAATTTAACCACTGTGCCACTCCAACTGAAACAGCCATCTGCTGGACCATTCATTACTTCACTACAAAGATTCAACAATTTAGCCTGTTAAGCAGTGCATGAATCTGGATTCTGTTTTTGACCACAACTTGCTCACAGCTTGTTAAAGACTGCTTACTGGGACTCTTTTTGGCTTCTTCACTTCACCTGTGGTTTCCTGACTAAGAGATTCCCACTGCCACCGCTGCCGCCAGTATCACCAATTTGTCTTCATGCAGCTATCTTTCCTTCCTAAAAATCTCTCTAAAAGCTAATTTGGCCTGTAGATATTGTTCCAGCATGGAACACATACCTTTAATCTCTGTGGAGAGAGTGGTAAAAGTGGAAATACATTTGCTAGCAGCTTCTAGTGAGTACCATATGATCTGCACGCATACCAGTGACCTTTATTAACCCAAAGAAGATTGGCCACTCACTTCAGCTGAACGGAAAAGTAAAGAGAATCTTGCAGGCAGGCAAGCAAGCAATCCCGCCAGCCACACAATGAACCATTTTACTGTTGCCTGGGACATGCTTGAAATCCGAATACCATTGGCCTATATCACAAGGTAGAGAGCCCATTTCAGTGGCAAGATGGCTGAAGGCAAAAGACAAAGTAAAGCTTAGAAAAGTTGTTTTTAAGACTACAGCTCAGAGAAGAATTGGACTGGTCCACAATTCTCTGCATGCGATATGACCACTGGAAATTAGTTAGACCCAGACCCAATCCCAAGCAGTTCAAACATGAGCTGTATCTCCATCCTAGGTAAAGGTTGACCTTGTTCAAAAAACAGTTGTACCTGACTCTAGGGTTCAATGCTCATGTCTGTATACAACCGAAGAGCCAGCGTTATCTGCCTCTGCAGCTTTTTCCATGGTCATGTGGCAGGCATGACTAGACACCAGAATGCACAAAATGCTGTTACCTTCCTGTTTATCTACTTGCAATTTTTTGCTTTCAACCCTCTAGGTTGGCAAGAGCTGGGACAGAGACAGGTGCTAACTCCATCACGCAGCACTCAGGTCTTGAACTACTGAAATGCCAACCTTCCAGTCATCAAGTTCAGCATCTTAACCACCAAGCCACCACAGTCCCTATCCTACTGCACCCTAATAGAATGATTTCGATGTGAGCTTTCTTGGATCCAAATCTTATCTTTTTATCTTTATAGCACTCTCTGCTATGTCCAGACATCTTTGCATCTTATATGACTACTTTGTTTTCCCTTCTGTATTTTTCTACACCCCCACTCCCACCCCCAGAGTTTTCTGTTTGCTTTTGGGAGAGGCTGCGGCTCACCAGAGTACACATATTACATCCACAGCCTAGGCTGACAGTAAGGTGTAAACTGAAGAGACAAAAGTGTGTGATATTATCCTCTGTGAAAAACTGCACGTATTCTCAGGGTCAATATAAAAGTATCCCATTACCTTGGGGCACTCACTAAAAGAGCCAGATGTCATGAACTCATATAGAGCCTACACAGACCACTTTGATTTTCAACATTTCCCCCCCTAAAAAATTGTATTATCTCCCTATCTCATTTATTTCCCCAATGGAATTTAATTGTATTGCTGTTATGTGCCGTCAAGTAGCCCCCATCTCACGGCGACCTTATGAATGTGTGATCTCAAAAATGTCCTGTCCTTCAACAGTCCCGATTAGCTCTTATAAATTCAAGACTGGCTTCCTAGTGGAAATCCATTTCACATTTGGTCTTCCTCTCTTCCTGCTGCCCTCAATCCTTCCCAGCATTACTTTATACAAATACACATCTCTGAACAGCATGAGCACATCATCATCTGCTAATCCTGGAATGTAGGGGCAGCAGAATCTATACCTCACTTCACTAAATTTTATTGTATTTTTATTGGTTTTTTTTACTGGTTTTAAGGTTTTTTTATAGTTTTCTAGTGGGATTTATGTAATTCATGATGTAATTGTTGTTCGCCGCCCAGAGTCGCTTGCAGAGTGGGTGGAAATACAAATGTGACAAATAAATAAATAATAAGTAAATTACTGTCTTTTCCAGAGAATCTTGTCTTATCATGAAATGCCCACAATTGGACAGTCTCAGTTTCATAATTTTTGTTTCCACAGATAGTTTCAGGCTTGATTTGCTCCATTTGTTTGTCTTTCTGACAGTTAAAGGATTCTACGAAGTTCTCCTCCAGCACTATATTTCAAATGAGTCATTTTTTCCCTGCTAGCTTTCTTTGCTGCTTTCTGCCAGTAAGATGGCATCCTCTGCATATCTAAATTACTGATGTTTTTTCGTCAGTTTTCTCTTCTCCTTCATCTAAAACTGGTCCAACATTCTGTATGATATATCCAAATTGAACAAGGGATAAAAATGCACACTTGTCTGACACCTTTGCCTATAGGAAACCATTCTGCCTTTCTATATTCTGTCCTAATGATCGCTTCTTGTCCACAATACAAGTTAACACATTGGGACAGTCTAGTGCAGAGGCAGACTTTTAGCACAACCCATGATCCAGACATTCAGAGGTTTTGCTGTAGTCTATAAAGCATAAACTGATCTTCTTCTGCAATTCTTTGCTGCACTCCATTAGCCAGTAGATATTTGCAATATGGTCTGGAGTACTTCCTTTTTTGGAATCCAGTTTGAATATCAGCCATTTCTCGCTCCATTTAAGGTAAATGCCTTTGTTGCAACACTTTGAGCATTGCTTTGCGTATCCTATAGATAACTAGCATCTCCTTTCTTAGGGACTGAAATGTACATCAAACATTGCCAGTCCCATTCATTGTGCTCACTTCCACTGACACATTCAAACTGCCTTCTCCTTTTGTCATATGAATTTGAGCTTATCAGAAAGCTGCACCATATACAAAGTCAGGGCCAGCCCAGCCACTAGGCTGACTGAGGCAGCTGACCTAGAGAGGATCATGGAGAAATGGTAAGCTATGGGATGAGAAGCTGGAGGACATAACTGTGTCTGTTATGTGGCCTGCTGTGTGGCATGTCTTGTAGCCAACTGCTCGTCTAGTCACCATTAATAAAGTTAAACATTAGAAAAGTTAGTCTTGACCAATAGTTTCCAGATTACTCCAAGGGACTGTGGGAGCTGTGGTCTCAAAAGTAACTTTCATAGGCTCTGGATATGGTGTAACTCTATCACCATCTGCAAAGTATGATACAGTTGCTGGTCGATTACATAGAGTACATGTACAAAAACTTACTCATACGAAGATACATATGTTTTATCTGCCTATTGTCTGCCTATTCCAGGCATTGGCATTAAGGTTTCAGCAAGCTGTGGCCACACGGAATTACAAAGTTATGAGAAGTTGCAGAGAGCGAGACGATGTTCAGACAGATTAATAATGGCTAAAGCCATCAGAGATTTTAGAATTGCATTTTTCTGGAAAAGAAGCTCTAAGAACTCCTAAAATTCTGCTTCTCTCAGCCACATCAAATCTGCTTCTCTCAACCACATCAGTTTATCTTAATTTTCAGGGGGCTATATAATAATTATCTTCCACATCTGGCCTGCCATCTCTGCAGTGTGATCAAAACACCCACCAAGACCAGAGTCTGACAAATCTTCAAACGAAGCTTAATGATTTTGCCAGTTCCTGACAATAACCACAAAATCCATACACTGTTTTGTTTTTCAAAAACACAACCAACCCAGATTCTTAGGATGTGTCATGACAGGAAGTGGCTGGCATGTGGTATTATATAATCTTTGATTTCTTCATCGTGGGAGAAAGGAACGTTGGAGACACCAGCCAAGATTCACCATAGTATTTTGGAAATACAACCATAGGAAAATTGGGAGTTCCTTCTCCTCCCCTTTCTGCTACAGTCCTCCATGGTGCTGAAAAACCAGCTGGAGAACTTCTCAGGCTTGTGGAGCAAGATTTCAAGATGCATGCAGGCCACAATAGGGGCCCCAAGTCATGAATTCTAGCAGAAGCAGTGGGGTAGGTTTGCTCTCCTCCACCTCTTACTTCCCTCAATGAGGCCAAGGGGCTTTTTTCAGATTTGCCAGCATCCCCAGGGCCATAGTGCCAAGGGGGAGGAGGCGAAAGAAGAAGGGTGTGGAAGTAATCTGCATATTCTAATAATTTTAATGATTTAATGATGTTATATACTAAGGTAAAGGTTGCCCTTGCTCGAAAGCCAGTCGTATCTGACTTTAGGGTGCGGTGTTCTTCTATGTTTACAGCCAAGAACCAGCACTTTCTGCCTCTCCAGATGTTTGTGTGGTCATGTGGCAGGTATGACTAGACACTGGAGTGCATGGAATGCTTTTACCTTCCCACCAAAGTGGTACTTATGGTACCTATTTATCTACTTGCAATTTCTTGGTTTTGAACTTCTATGTTTGCGGGAGCTGGAACAGCTGACCTTCCAATTGTCATGTTCAGCTTCTTAACCACTAAGCCACTGCAGCTCCTTTGTTATATACTGTACTAGCAATTAGCAATAGCAATTACACTTATATACTGCCCCATAGTGCTTAGTGCACTCTCTGGGCGGTTCACAAGTTAATTAGCATTTTGCCCCAACATGCTGGGTAATCATTTTACCTACCTTATTTATTTATTTTTTATTTATTTTTCACGCTTATATACCGCCCACTCAGGTACAACCCAACTCAGGGCGGTTAGAAGGGATAGAAGGCTGAGTCAAGCTTAATTCCAGTCAGGATCAAATTCACAATGTTTTGGCTGCAGTAAAAGGTAAACGTAAAGGTTTCCCTTGCTCGAAAGCCAGTCATATCTGACTCTAGGGTTCAGTGCTCATCTCTGTTTCAAAGCTGAAGAGCCAGCGCTGTCTGCTTCTGCAGACATTTCCATTGTCATGTGGCAGACATGACTAGACACCGGAGCACACAGAATGCTGATACCTTCCCACCAAAGTGGTCCCTATTTATCTACTTGCAATTTCTTGCTTTCAAACTGCTAGATTGGCAGGAGCTGGGACAAAGACAGGAGCTCATTCCATCCTGCAGTATTCAGAAATCAAACTGCTGACCTTCCACCTCCCAGTCACCGTCTTAGCCACTTGAGCCACTGAAGTCTCTTTGGCTGCAGTACAGCAGTTTACCCACTGTGTTAGCCAGGGCTCTTAGGATGCTAAAGTTTGCTGCAATTAGTTTGTTTCTTTTTTAATAACAGAAAAATGTTTAATTTTTTGAAATAGTAACCGTGTTAGTCTGTGGGTCAGGCATATGGGGGGAGGGGGGACACTGCAGCACTTTAAATACTAAGCACTTTAAAGACTGCCTTGTGACATCTTGACCCCTGCACCTGGTTTATAAAAACCATGCCTGGAAGTTTTACTCCTTTGTCTGGAGAAGTGGACTTGATCCACGAAAGCTCACAGTAAAAATATACCAGTTAGTCTTTAAAGGGCTGCAGTGTTTTGTTTTGTTTTCTGATATGCCAGAAAAATGTTTAGCTTACGATGATGGGTTTTTAAAACTGTACCCTGTAGTGGGCAAAATATGTTTTAAAACTTTAAAAAAAAATTGGAGAGGTTCACGGAAGAACAAGTGTACAGGGTACCCTCAAAACATGTAAAAATTGGCCCCACTTCTCTATGATTGCAAAATGCAAGATGTAGAGTAAGAGCAACAGATGACTGAAAAATACATTATCATACATTAGATCACTGAGTTGATTGGCCCAGACACAATATCAAAAGTGGCACAATGCACCATCAGCTAACAGTGTTCTAATTTGCATTAAAGTTGAACAGCCATTGTTGATCTAAAATGGGGCGGGGGTGGAGTTAGAGTTCTTAACAAGTAAAAATACTACCCCTCCCACCTTGTCCCAGGTATTTGGGGAAACTTTTTTCAACCAAACTGCCTCAGATCACACAGCTTGAAAAGTTACTATGTGGAAGTAATTCATTAGTGAGCTCATAGTAAGGGACAACTCATTATTGTTACACTTACCAAAAAAGGGGGAAATGAATCACCTGTAACTTATTATCCTACTTAGACCTGGGGAAGCAAACTAAATTAATTTACAAGAGTTTAGAGGGCCAGAAATGCTTTTTAAAAAGCTGACCTCCAAAAAGATCAATTTTTATCTGTCCCTCCCCACTCCAAAATAAATGTGTTAAAATGTTTTTCAGTGCATTTTGAAGTAATCATCATTTGCAATATGGGGGGGGGAGTAATGATGTTATGAATCTTCATACTATTTGCCAAACAGCTTTCCAATCAGCTTGCAAATTAGCTTACAAATAATTTTCTCTTCCCCTGCTCAATATGGTTACAGGTCATGTTGTAACACATTATTTCCAAGCTCTAAAACAACAAACTATCTTGGGCCAGCTCTGTTAATAGCAGTGTTTATCTGTGCTTACTTTGTCTGCTCTTATACCCGTACGGCAGCAACTTGCACACAGAATAAAGCAGAAGAAAACTGGAATGGGATGAAACAGTGCTACTACTGATTTTTTCCGCTGATACTGCTATACAATTATTTATTCCATGCATTCCCATCCAATACCTCCAGATCTGAAATGTGCCTTAGCTTGTTCCATGTATAAATCAAATACAGGGCAATACCACGTGTAGTATTCCTGTGTGCAGTGATCTTTGATAATAGAAAAGTAAAGTCCGTCACTGCTTCTACTTCTTCCCCATCTATTTTCCAGGGACTGATAGGCCCTGTTGCCATTATCTTGGTTATCTTGATGTTGAGTCTTAAACCAGCTTTTGCGCTTTCCTCTTTCAACCTAAGCAGGATTTTCTTTAGGTCTTCCTCACTTTCTGCCATTAGGGTAGTATCATCTGCGTATCTCAAGTTGTTGATGTTTCTCCCAGCAATTTTGATCCCAACTTGTGATTCCTGCACTCCTAAATTGTGCATTATGTGCTCTGTGTATAAGTTGAATAAGCAGGGTGACAAAATGCAGCCTTGTCTTACTCCTTTTCCTATTCCAAACCACTCTGTCATTCCGTGTTCTGTCCTAACTGTTGCTTCTTGGTTCATGTACAGATTTCTCAGGAGGCATATGAGGTGCTCTGGTATTCCCATCTCTTTAATCACTTGCCACATCTTGTTGTGATCCACAAATCAAATGCCTTAGTGTAGTCAATAAAGCATAAGTAAACTTGTTTCTGGTATTCCTTTGTTTTCTCCATGATCCAACGTATGTTGGCAATGTGGTCTCTAGTCCCCCTGCCTCTTCTGAAACCAGCCTGCCCTCTGGTAATTCTCTTTCCACATGCTGCTGAAGTCTATCCTGTATTATCTTGAGCATCACCTTGCTGGCGTGTGGGATGAGCGCAATTGTTCGATAATTTGAACATTCTTTGGCATTGCCCTTTTTTGGGATTGGAACATATACTGATCTTTTCCAGTCCTGTGGCCACTGTTTTGTTTTCCAAATCTGCTGGCATATTGAATGCAGTAATTTGATGCCATCATCTTTTAGAGCTTTGAAAAATTCAACTGGGATAGACGATACTGCCAGCGATTCAACACCGAGCATCAGGTGGTGGTTAACTAACCTGGCAACCCTGAGGACTAGCGGCCTTGGTGAAATCCACAGGGAAGGGTGATGATCCCCAAGTGGGTTAAATCTTGATGGAGGGCAACAGCTTCATCAATACTGGCCTGAGGCTGAGGAGGACTTTGTGTGCCAGAAAGTGGCTCGCAGAGCTGGATCAGTGGTATGGGTGTCAAACTGTGATGTGGAAGGCAGATGAAAGGCCATGGCATCATATTCACAGGACCGTCTTCATGGCTGATCGCTATGATGATCGCCACTATTCAGAATCGGTTGCAGAAGAAGAAGTAGTAGAAGTCATGAGAGGACAATGTCTCTTGATGCCACTAAGGGCATAGCTTGGAAATGTTCCTCTGAAAAGACCCTGTCCATTCTATCTGGGTGTTGATTCTTTAGTGTTGCTCCAATACCTCTGACAAACCCTGGATTGGGGCAATAAACAGGTTTATGGGTTGCAGAGTAGATTACACAGCAAACACAGTCTATCCACAAGCAAAAGGGAAGGGCTATTGGGAAATCACAGGATAAATGGCTAGAACAGTGGTGCTGCCCCATCAGTATCTTCTGCCTGAGGCTAGTACTTCCTTGTGACTCATGATAGAGTTGCCCTTATGACAATCAAGGATCTGTCTCATGCTGAGCACAGCAGAGGGACATAAGTAACTTCAACTGAAAAGTCAGGGGTCCAATTCTACTATTTTGAGGCATGGTCTGGTTCAGCTGTACTAAATCTTGCTGTGTCTCTCAAAGCAGCACAGAATTGCCTAAAACAGTTGAAATCCAGACACATCAGCTCCGTTCTCAGGGTCAAAATGCTGTTTAATATTGGAGGGGGAAGGAGAAGAATTAAATGAACCACTTATGAGATATTATGTAGCCTAGTTACTTGCACATTCACAGTACCTCCCACAGACAGCCTTAATGTGTGTGGGGGGTGGGTGGAGGCCCTGCCAGAATAGGGTCAGGGCTTTAGGGAACTCCTCCTTCTTCCCATGGCTTTGTCTGGGATCACTCCACATTTCTCTGGTACGTTATTGGCCACTGGAAGCTGATACCATTGCAGTCTCATTCAGATTGTTCCACTGCAGGTTGTTAGAGCAAAATGTGTAATGCTTTGCCAGAGTGCCAGAGCTGTTTGTAATCTACACTGCTACTCTTTAAAATCACTTCACTCTCTCTCTTTTTCCCCGTTTCCCATCCTACATCTGTTGTCCAAGCTTGCCAGAAAATCTTGCATCACAGAGCCAAGGAAATGTTTAATAGATGGTTCTGAAGCACTAAAACTAGTGAATAAAAGTAATTCTCTGCCTATATTGTGATATAGCAAAGTGTGAAAAATGTTACTTTTGGGAATAAAAACTCATATGAGAAGGAGGAAGAAAGTGTCCTGAGTCTGGCTATGTGGTTGTGGTAAAAGCAGCAAGGGAACAGCTTATTTGTCACCTCAGGTGGTCCTGCCATCTGTGGCAAAGGCCTCATCAGGCCTGATGGTAAAGAGAGCTATAATGAGCAGATTCAGAGTCCAAAATAAACACAGCAATCCCTTTTTCAACCTCTCCCTTACATATCCCCTTCTCTCATTCCATCTGACATCCTCTTTTGCCTTTCTTTCCTGCCCAAAAGGAGAGAGAGGTCACCTTTGCTAGGAGCTGGGACTGAGGCTTTTAACCATTATGTCAAGGAATGTAGCTTGACCGGACTGATGCATTTCTCCATCCCTGGAGAAGCAGGTCACTCATTACCAGGGCACTGACTAGAGCTGTGATGGTGAACTTTGGCACTCCAGCTGTTCTTGGACTTCACTTCCCAGAGTAACCCATTTGTGTGGATTTACAGGGACTTGGACTTCTGGGAATTGAAGTCCAAGAACAGCTGGAGTGCCAGCTGATGAGGCCTTTGTGAGCCAAGGTTCACATCATGTGACTAGAGCCAATAGGACTAATACATTTCCACAAAGTATTCTTCACTACTATATATATATATTGTGGCACCTGAAAGACTAACTCCTGTATTTTAATGTTAGCTTTTGTGGGCAAAAGTCTACTTCTTCAGGCATGAGAGTGGATTTTCATTCTGTACACTCAGCTGTTTTCCATCAGAGATTCACCTGACAAACTGATTGCTTTTTATTACTGGTTGTAAATAACTTGATTTACATCTCCGTCTCCAAACCAATCCAATTTGCACACCTGCTCTGGGCCTCTATATGAAATGTATAAATGTACAGAATGAAAACACACTCTTATGTCTGAAAAAGTGGGCATATATATATATATATATATATATATATATATATATATATATATATATATATATATATATATATATATATATATATATATATATATATATATATATATATATATAGTAGTGAAGAATACTTTGTGGAAATGTATTAGTCCTATTGGCTCTAGTCACATGATGTGAACCTTGGCACACAAAGGCCTCATCAGCTGGCACTCCAGCTGTTCTTGGACTTCAATTCCCAGAAGTCCAAGTCCCTGTAAATCCACACAAATGGGTTACTCTGGGAAGTGAAGTCCAAGAACAGCTGGAGTGCCAAAGTTCACCATCACAGCTCTAGTCAGTGCCCTGGTAATGAGTGACCTGCTTCTCCAGGGATGGAGAAATGCATCAGTCCGGTCAAGCTACATTCCTTGACATAATGGTTAAAAGCCTCAGTCCCAGCTCCTAGCAAAGGTGACCTCTCTCTCCTTTTGGGCAGGAAAGAAAGGCAAAAGAAGGGGTAAAACCCTTCCACGCATGTGTGGAAACCGACTTGCACAAGCGATGTGCGCAGGTCCCGTTTTTGTGGAGCCGCGGGTTGACAGGTATGCACTAGCCCTGTCCGAGCCTCCGTGCACTCGCCCGAACGAGGTTCGCAGGTAACTTTTGGGTTGGAATTTGTGGCCGAAGGGCACGAGCCCCCCAGACGCAAACAAAAAAAGGGAACTTCAATTCCCAACATTCCTTGCACCGCGCCGCACCAGAGCCAATCAGGCTGAGCAGCACGGCAAAAGGAACGTTCGGAAATGTGCCGCAGCGAATAAAAAATAAGCTGCAGGAAAAAAACCGCTGCAGTAATTAAAATTGCGCATGCCAAACTACAAGCCCCAGTGTCCTGCACGCCATGAGTGCGCAGAATGCTGAGGCAGCTGGCACGCGAAAAATAAACAAAAAAAACCCCGCCACCACTGCCCTTCCTTTCGATGGGCCAGCTGGCGCGTGGAAAAAAAAGAACACCCCCCCCGCCGCTGCTGCCCTTCCTTTTGACGGGCCAGCCATCACACAAAGAAGAAAGAAAAAACCCATCACCGCTGCCCTTCCTTTCGACGGGCCAGCTGGCACGTGGAAAAAAAAGAAAAAACCCCGCTGCCTCTGCCCTTCCTTTCGACGGGCCAGCCGGCATGCAAAAAAAGAAACCACCTCCCTGCCCTTACTTTCGATGGGCCAGCCATTGAGCCTGACCTGTGGAAAAAAAGACACACACACACACACCCTTTTCTTTCCACGGGCCAGGGATCGAGCCTGACCTGTGAAACACCCCCCCCCCAAAAAAAAAAAGTACACACAAAAACATCCAAAAACAGTCAAAAACAGTCAAAAAGAAACACAAAAAGTAAACACAAAAACATCACACAGACCCCCACACACACAAAAACCCAAAACAACCCCCCCAAAAAAAAACAACAACAGAGAGCTTACCAGGAGACGTCTTCACTCCGTGATGACCAGAACTCAACTGAGAAAATAATGAAAATACTCACCGGAAGAAGAAGTGACACCCAGAGGACAGTAGAGAAGAATTGTAGAGTAGAAGAAAAGCTCACCACCCCCACCCAGAGGCCACAAGAGAAAAAACATTCTAAAATATTAAAAATAATAGGATTAATTCCCAAATTAATCAAATAAGTTATCAAAACATTCAAAAATATTCACACTAATCACAAAAAATACCAAAAAAACCAGAAAAAACTTTTCACTCAAAAAAACAAAAAAAACATCTAAACACAGTATGGAAACATTGATTAAAAAAACCATATTCTTACACATTTTAAAAATTATCCAAAGCACAACTATTTTTTAAAAAAACACATAGTAACACATTATTTGGTTAAATAGAATAATTATAAAATATTTTATCATCCTTTCCTCTTTTGAAAAACCAAAAAACCAAAACAAAAAATAAAAAATTCGTAAAAATAAATATTTAAAAAACCAAAATTAAAAACTAACCTCATTTCCATAAACATAAAATAAAAACCTGACAAAACCATTTTAAAGAGCCTGGCAATGAGGAAGCCAGCGTGCAAAAAAATTAAAATAAAACACACACTGGGAGCGCAAGTCCGCCGCAGGAGGACGCAGCGCCTCAAAGCCACAAAATCACAAAACCTTTCAACACTATTTAAAACAGCCCGGCACCATTTGTTCAAGAAAAAAAAAACCTTTACTATCCAACACAGTTTTAAAAAGTCCGGCACCACCGGGCAAACTATGCTAGTACATTATATATGTGTCTCACTAATAGGAAACTGCCTTCAGAGTATTGCTTTGGAAACAGACAACCAGGGTAAAATTTAGAATTGACTATTGTTTAAACATCTGCTATCTTTAGAGTACAGTATATATATAATGTATTGTAGCTGGAGTCACATGGTGGTTTTCCACAACATTTCTTTAAGGCTCAGTTTTTCATCATGGATATGAAAATAATTATGTGGTACTTTACAACTTTATTGTAAACAATGATAAGATAATATATGTATAGTGCTTTCACCCATGTGATTTAACAGACAGAATGATGGACAAGGACTCTGGAGAACAGGGTTCAAACTCTGACTCAGCCAACAAAACCTACTGAGGGTGTGGAACTGCTACAATCAACCCTTAACTATCTCACTTACCTTGAAAGCCCTATTAGAGGCATTGCAAGTCAGTCTGGCTAGATTATTCTGCTATAGTAATAGAGTAGACCCTACTGCGGATGACTCAATGCTGATCATCAGGTGGCAGTTAACTAAACTGACAACCCTGAGGACTTGGGTGGCAAAGTCCATTGGGAAGGGCGAGGGTCCCCAAGTGGATTAAACCCCACTTGAATCCATCCTTATAGAGGGCAACAGTTTCATCCATCCTGGCCTGAGGCTGATGAGGCCTTTTGTGTGCCAAAAGGGCTTACAACCAGAAAGTGACTTGTGGAACTGGATCATTGGTATGGGTGTCATGCTGTAATGCGGGAGGCAAATGGAAGGCCACTGCATTATATTGTTTCCAAGACAGTCTTCATGGCTGATCTCCATGATGATAACCAATATTCAGAATCAGATATGGCACTTGAAAAAGAAGAAGTAAGTCAGTTCTAATTAGATAGAAAACTGCTTTAAACTCCATTTGAAAAGCACTGTAGAAAGACTAAGCACTAACTGTTAAACCAATAGTCCATCTACATATTTTTTTAAAAAAACATGTGCATCGATCCCCAATCAGTTTAAAGATCAAGGTTTCCATAACAAGCTGTCAAAATCAATTCATTTTGGTTGCCAAAAGGTTTATCTAAAACTGCTGGCTGGGGTCATTTATTTTACACCAATACTTGTATCAGTGTAAAATAATTTGATTTGGGCTATGTGTACACCCCCATCCTTGTTTTTCTAGAGTTTCCCAGATAATCTTGAAGCAGGACATGACACAAGCTCCATCTGACCATCTGGGCTGGTCTCCCTCAATCAGATGGACATTTAATGCACTCCCCCATCTGAACACCCAAAGTAACATTTTTTTCATATGATGAAGTGGCTGAAGAGTAGGTATATAGCTCAAATCGTTGTAGCAATGGACTGGTAAGAATGGGTGGGAAATTAATTTTGACCCATTTCCCCCCTTGATTGCAAATCAAAGCCACAATGCCTTACCGAATAAAAATATTGAGATTTTTCCTTTGACTCCTGTCTCTCCTGTTCCTTTACTTTTCTTGCCTATTAAAAATAATCTTGCTGGAAGGAAAAACCCACAAGCTCCTAAAGTCCTCCCCACTTTGGAAAAGCAAACAGATGATATCATACCAAGTATCAAGTGTTTCAAAGAAAGAAACACCAAGGATCGCCAGGAAGATTTTCATCCTCATCTCAGATACCAATAGGTCACACCAACCATATAGTAACATTCAGCAGTAAACTCCAATGTCTTTTAAAGCTTTTATTTTTAATTGCATCATAGCTTTTTAGGATCAGAAATAGTTTTGTCCTCCACTGAGTAAAAATGTGCTCAGTTCAGTTCTTTAGTCTTCCCCTTGTCAAGCTGCTACTCTACAACAACCTCCTTCTAAATAAATTTGAAAAGGGATATTATAATTAGACTGTTGTTCTCATTTCTGCTCTTATAAATCTAACTTGTAAACTCATTCAAAGCAGGAGGAGGTTGACTTGCTATAAAGATTTTTCAAAAAATGTTACTTCTTATTATAGTTGTTTATTTTTTGAAACAACAGACCTAATGTCTAGTGTCAGATTCTTTTAAGAGGGTAAACAAAACAAAAAAAGAAAATGCTGCGGCACCTTAAAGACTAACTCCTGTATTTTAATGTTAGCTTTCGTGGATCAAGTCCACTTCATCAGGCACAAGAGTGGATTTTCATGGTATACATTTATACATCTGATATAGAGGCCCAGAGTACCTGGGCAAAGTTGGTTGGGTCAGGAGATGGGTTTGCAAATCAATGAGTTATTTACAACCTGTAATAAAACGCAATCAGTTTGTCTTTTTACAGCGGTGAATCTCTGATGGAAGTCAGTTTGAGAAGTTAGGTTTGCAAAATAAACATTCTGTCATTACACTATCCTAATGAGTTGATTGAGGAAGCTTTATGGGATAGGCACAGTCAGAAGTCAACTGTCCTTCAAAAAGATTCTTTTAAGTGTCACTTCCATAAATCATAAGCTTCAAAAAATAATCGCTATTCTGGAGTTGTGGCATGTGCTTATGTATAAAAGTCTACATTGATGCCATATCCTGAATTAACATGTTTTATAAAATCAGAGCCATCTGTTAACTCTGGTGTTATTTTTTTTAAATTTCCTGAAAATTGAATGGATTACTATATACACCATTATTATTTGGAGTGGATTAATTTATCAAGGTTGGTCCCCTTCTTCTTTCATCACACAGCAAAGATTTTCTTTCTGAGGCATCAGGTCAGTTCCAGCCTAAGGTGAACCTAGCACTGCCTCTTCACATGTTGCAGTTGCATTGGAAAGTGCTATATAAATTATATGCATCTAACATGGAAGAAAATGCCATAGTTGCCTCACTCTGTCTACTGGTAGGACTGGTCTTATTATCAGTTGCAAATCAGAAAAATTAAATAGATCTTAGAAGCAGTATGAATCTTCATACCTGTTACTGGGAGGGGAGGGACAATGGACAACATTGTGGACATATTGAATTTGTGAGCTATTTTGAAATGTCTGACTAGCTATTGTGGGAAACAAGATGACATAAAAGGTCCTGTGGTCTGGGAAAGCAATTCTAATGTTGACTAAAGTGGGTGTATATGATGAGAAAACAGGGAATCCACACCTCCCTAACTGTGCATGATCAGCACAATTATGTTCACTGTTTATTACATAAAGACTTCCTTAGTTCAGAGGAGCCTTGTGGTGCAGTGGCTAAACTGCAGTACTGCAGCCAAAACTGCTCACATTGCGAGTTCAATCTTGAGAAGTTCAAAGTTGACTCAGCATTTCATCCTTTCCAAGGTTGGTAAAATGAGTACTCAGCACGTTGGAGGAAAAATGCTAATTGCATTGTGAACTGCCAGAGAGTGCCTTAAGCCCTATGGAGTGGTATATATGCGTGATTGCTATTGCTACATCCAAGCATTAGGTGTAGTAAGGCTTTTTAAAAACTGCTTGAAGTTAGGGAGAGAAGCAAAATGCCATTTGGTGTGATCTTCTTGTCCCGACAGCATTTGCTTCTCTGAAGGAGCAAAATGGGATTCCAGCAGGCGTGCCATCCCAGCTGATGGGGAAAGCGACTAATTCAGCATATACCCTGGAGATAGGATAATTACAGTGGGGCACTGATTGTCTGGCCAGGTTATCCTGCTATTGTTAATAGAAGAGGAGGGGGCATGTTAATAGAACTCACTGATGGAGTCACAAAATGGGGCAGACTTGGCCCTATCAGGCAACCAACTGGGGTGCATGCAATTAGGCCAACCAATCCCAAATAGCAAATTATATGCCCATGCAGACAGCCTCATAATAAGACTCCACAATGAGAAGAGGCAATCTCAAGTATGGAGATAGCTTACCACATCAACACAATGGTTTGGCTACTCTGTCAGTGACACTGGGATCTCATGATATTGCTATAAGCGGGAAGATTGGATGGTGGCAGGGTCTTGACCACATCATGGTTGTACTGATCCCATGCTGCAGTCTCATATTTTGTTTTGTTTCCTTTGCCACATGAGGAGTGGCTAGAAGTGGTATGTGTGCACTCACAGTGGGCAGATTTGTGTCCTTCCACCAATAAATATCTGCATCTTTCAACTTTTTGGGAGGAGAAAACTTCTAGCCCGACCCTAGCTACGTACTGCCAAGTTGTTTCCAACTTAAGAGAATGCTTTGGCTTAGCATTCTCCAGAAGATCCTATCAAGAAAGTCCTTTCTTAGGTCTTACAAAGTTAGAAAATTGTGGTTGCCTTTACTGAGTCCATCAGTCCATCAACTTAATGCTAGGTCATCATTTTGTCCTACTGCCATTCACTTTTCCCACCATCTTCCTGGTCTTTAAAACTCTGGACACATCACTTCACCAATGTTGAACTCAACCATCTATGCTGCATACATCAGCTTTGGCCCTGAGCACCTCCACAGCAAAGTATGCTGCTCCTGAATGGAGCTCCTCCATAAATGCAAAATAATTTGACATCGCTGTTAATGAAGCCATGCGTATAGTGATAGGATGCCTCAAACCTACACCAGTTGAGGAAATATACCATCTTGTTGGTATCTCTTCACCTAAGATAAAGAGAAGAAGTAGCAGCAGATAGAGAGAACTAAGCGAGATAATGACCCTTGACTCTTGACCTCCTTTGAACCAATATGAGCTACAAGTCCACCAGCTCTGATCCAGGAAGAGCTTTATGGCAAGAACAAACATTCTTGAAGGTATATAAGAGCAGGATCAAATTAGAAGCTGGAGGAAGGAGCTCACTGGACAAGGAATTTATTAATTGCATTTATATAACATTAAAACATAATACGGTAAAACCCCTACATACGATTTTTTCCGTTCCACAAGGTTATTTGTATGTTGAAAAAAATTGTAACTCAAAGCAAACCCATAGGAAACATTTTTTTTTACATAACTCGAAGCAAACCCATAAAAAATGAATTTTTTATGTAAATTGAAGCAAACCCATAGGGAAATGAATTTTTACGTAACTTGCAGCAAACACATAGGAAAAAGAATCTTTATGTAACTCGAAGCAAACCCATAGGAAATTGTGTAAATTGGGACATGGTTTTAGCACAAAATCATTATGTAAGTTGAATTTTATGTAACTCGAGGCATTTGTAAGTCAGGGTTTTACTGTACATTAAAGGATATAACTAAGGAACTCAGCCTCCCCTAGCCACTTACAGGATTCTGAATAGGCCGTGGGTCAGTGTGCCTAAATATAAGCCCAACATGCTCAAGTGGTGGTTCCTGGAGGACAACAAGCTGTGTGAATGTAGAGATGCAGAATCCGGCTCATTTACTGGTCTGTCAAGTGGCTAAGATGCTGACTGGAAGGCAAAAGGTCAGCAGTTTGATTCCCGAGTACTGCAGGACGGAATGAGCTCCCGTCTTTGTCCCAACTCCTGCCAACCTAGCAGTTAGAAAGCAAGACATTGCAAGTAGATAAATAGGGACTTCAGTGGGAAGGTAAACAGCGTTGCGTGTGCTCCGGTGTCTAGTCATGCCTGACACACGATGACCACGGAAACGTCTGCAGAAGCAGACAGCGCTGGTTCTTTGGCTTTGAAACAGAGATGAGCACTGAACCCTTGAATCGGATACAACTGGCTTTTTTGAGCAAGGGAAACCTTTACCTTTTACAATTACTATCAGAAACATGCACCAGTGAGGACTGAAGTATGACCAACGACAAAGCCAAAAAAAGTGGCTTCATTCTGGCAGTCCAGGGCTTGAAATCGGGACAGGAAAGAACAAGATTTCACCCGTTCTTCGTAAATGAGTGATTCATTCATTCTAAAATGTCTCTTTTAATGTTAAAGAGGAGGGGAAAGGGGGAGGAAGCACCTCTGGTTCTTTGTGTTAACTTGTCGTCGTTGTCCCCCACAATGCCTGCATCCCTTTAATGGTAAGGGTAAAGGTTGCCCTTGCTCGAAAGCCAGTCGTATCCGACTCTAGGGTTCAGTGCTCATCTTTTTTCAAAGCCGAAGAGCCAGCACTGTCTGCTTCTGCAGACATTTCCGTGGTCATGTGGCAGGCATGACTAGACACAGGAGTGCACGGAACGCTGTTACCTTCCCACCGAAGTGGTCCCTATTTATCTACTTGCAATTCCTTGCTTTCGAACTGCTAGGTTGGCAGGAGCTGGGACAAAGACGGGAGCTCATTCCGTCCTTTAAAAAGTTTTTAAAAAAACTGCACCAGTCAGGGGAGAGAAAAGGGAAATGACCGCCAACGTCTTGCCTGCCGGTCACCCCAGTGCCCTCTCCCACCACGTCAACAGTCGCCTGATGCAGTCGTTCAATGCCATGTACAGCTGGAGCTCGACGACCAGAAAGAGGCAGAGAGCATCGAGGGCGGCTCCGAAGCGGCGGGCGGAGCCTCGCAGGCGGGCGGGGAGCGCTTCGTGCAATCCTCGACAAGAGCCTCGGGAGCTGGAAAAGGAGAATTGGGGGGGGGGGCAGAGAGAGAGAGAGAAAGCGAGGGAGGAGGGGGGGGAGACACAAGGGCACCAGCCAGCCAACCAGCCACCCCACGCGGCGCAGTAATTTCCATGCGCGCCTGCGGAGGGGGGGGGGAGGCGACCGCCACCATTCGCTACGTGCGAAGTCGAGAGTCCGCACTGGCAGCCGGCGAGAGGCGGGAGAGAAGGGAGCCTAGTCTCCCAGGTGGGCGGGGGAAGAGGGCGTGGCTTGGAGAGGCTGGGCGGGGCTTGAGTATGAGAAGGGAGGGGCTTGCTGCGCTCCGGGCTGGAATGGCTGGGCTAGGCAGGTGGTGCTGTGCCGGCACATGATCCTCCGCCGCCCCTCAGCGCGGGGGGAAAAGAAACAGGGCGCCGTTCGAGCCGAGGCGGCACCCAAAACCTCTGCGGGTTTATCTTGTCCCTCGACAAGAATAGGGGTCGCGGAGCGCTTTCTCCCCGCCTGTAATAATAAGAGAGGCTCCCCGTGAGGAGAAAAAGGGCGCGCGTGTGCGTGTGGATGCGGCTGGGCATTGGGGGCTCTCGCTCTGTCTCATAACCCGCGGGGGTACCACAGAAAGAGCCGCCGACGGTTGTGGTATTTTTTGAACCACGATGGGGCGTAGTCATACCCTGTCCCCAGGCAATGGCCACCCTGTGCCGGCTAATCTTTCTCACACTAGGTGGAAGGACCTGTGAGAAGAAGGCAACTCGCGAGGAGAACAGGACGGGGCGCTTTATACCCCGCAACGACACTGTTGAGGCGTAAAACACACATACACAGACACCCCACTACTCGAACGACGTCTTTCCCGACACTTAAAACAGGAGTAGCATTTCTGCTTTGAAATTATTACACACACACGCACAGCGTGTGGCGGTTTTGTCCCTCCCCGGGAGGTGCCGCTTTCCAAAGAGCCGCTGCTGGAAGCGCTTTTCCTCCAAAATGGGAGCGACCTTCCTTCCCGCCAGTTTCTTCTACGCGGCTGCTTGCAAGTGTGTGTGTGGGGGGGGGGGGGGGGAGAGAAACCCTGCAAACCACCAGGAGATCCTATCGCGCACTCGCCGCCGCCACATATCTCGCCAGTTTCGGCCCTCGGGAGATGAAACCGCGGCACGTCCCACAAACTGGCACCGTTTAGGCCAAGGGTGCCCAGACTTTTTGGGCTGTGGGCCACTCAGGGGGGCAGTCACTATGGCCTGGGGGCTGGATCCGGCCCCCAATGCTATTTCATCCGGCCCATGAAGCCCGAGTTTTACTTCTGCTCGCGTTTTGCTTCTGCTCCCGGGAGCAGCGAGGGCTTTGTTGGTCAGATGAATTGGTGTCAGGGGCTGAATCCGGCCCCCAGGCCGTAGTTTGGGCACCCCTGATTTAGGTGCCCTGGTGGTGGTTCAAGGGCTAGTCCTGTGCCCTGCCGGTTTCCATCAACCTCTGGCAACCTCCAGTGCTCCAGTAGGCTGGCTGAGTGTGGGTTGCCCGCAGGAATAATTGGCAATTAAACCTCTCCTCAGGGGTTCGCTCGGTGTCAACAGATCTGGGACTCAACCGGGCTCGGTGGGAAAGGAAATTGGGTAGATAAGCGGGCTAGTTAGAGATGAACCATAACCCAGGCTGAGGGCAAATAGAGCTGGGCAAGCAAGTTGGGGCAAACGGGACAAAGATTAGGTGCCCGAGTCAATACACATAGACTCCAAGATTAGGGCAGGAACAATGGGTTTTGCCAGCCCAAGGCAATTAAGTGCGGATTGTCCATTATCCACAGGGCAACTTCCAAGAGCTGGCATTGTAGCTGGACCACCGGAAAACACCATGTATGCAAGCCTTCTGTACGGTGTGGCATGAGTGCCCTAGGCACGTGTCACAACCCCCAGGCAGGGTAATAAATACGTACCCCCGACTCTGGTCGGGGCTGGACTTCGCCACACGGTTGCTTCCACATGTCTTCCTTCCGGCCAGTCATTGCAACAGCTGAGGATAACTGGGGCTGTAGAGGCGCCACTGGGTCAGGGCGAGTTCTTGGGAGACAAGACAACATCTTGGCTTGTCTGCCTTTGATCTCCAGTAGCGAGATAAGGGCATGTGGGGGGGATGACAATGGACTTTGCTGTGGGAAATTAAAATTAGATGCTGCTGCTTTTAAAAAAAAATGCTAGTAACAGGAACAAGCTGTCGTGGGTGGGTGGGTGTTGTGCTTGGATTATAATTAGGACTCTGCAGGACTGCAGATAAGCCTTTTTCCCCCCTGTGCTTTTCCGAGTTAAAATCCCAGCTCCAACGCCTCCATTATTCACCAAAACAAAGGGAATAACCAGGTGCCGTACAGCTGGGAAGGAAAGGGATGACCTCTCTCCTTCAGCACCATTTTTCTGCCATGGCTACCTCTGAGACAGAACACTGTGAAGGATGTAGGAGATCTTATCGCTGCTCAGCTGCTTACAAACACACACTCAGTGCTGAATGTGCATAGCATGAAGTCCTGATATTTCCCAATCAGTTACCAGATACTGTAGCTCTGTTTTCCAACTCTGCTGAAATCTTTCTTCCTAGCTGGATGTGAATTCAGAATGTGAAACAAAGTTACAAGTTGTACACCAAAAATATAAATTTCTTAAACATACTAATATACCTGCACTAAATGTCAATTCTTGTTCCAGACTCTTTGCATAGTAATGTTTGCTGTGATGATGTTTCTTCTATGTACAATAAGAGCAAATACTTGTTCCTGAACACTTGGAACAGTAACCAGGGACATCTGTATAGCCTCGGCCACTCCATGACTGTTCACAGTGTTTTTAGACTAAAATGTCTGCATTCTTTTATGCATCTGCTGGAATAAATGCTATTACAGTATTAGTTCCTCCAGCAAAAATCCTTTCAACCCAGAATAATCTCTGACACAAAATTAATAGTAGTAGAGCTATAGCAAAAGTAATTTTGATATGTTAGGTCTGAAGATGCAAGTCATTCAAAAGGGGATACCAAACTAAGCATCTGAAATGTTTATAATATGTGGTTGTAATATATGCCCACAGGAACTGCGGTGGCTTTAGTGGTTAAGATGCTGAACTTGATGACTGGAAGGTCAGCAGTTTGAGACCCAAGTACTGCACGATGAAGTGATCTCCCATCTCTGTTCCAGCTCCTGCCAACCTAGCAGTTCAAAAGCAAGACATTGCAAGTTGATAAATAGGGACCACTTTGATGGGAAGGTAAACAGTGTTCCGTGCATTCCGGTGTCTAGTTATGCCTGCTACATGTCCATGGAAATGTCTGCAGACGCAAACAGAGCTGTCTCTTTGGTTATAAACAGAGAGTCAGATACAGCTGGCTTCCAAGCAAGGGTGACCTTTACCTAATATATGCCTGGAAAACTGTCACTTTTACCTTACACCTTACAGCACCTTAAACAGCCTTTATAGTAGGATTGCTGGGGCTCAGCAGAGGATGGGATCAAAGCAGTGATGCACTGCAGCAGGTACTGTCAGGTTCTGCAGAACCGGTAGCAGAAATTCCCCCAGACCACACCCACTTGGTTGGCCACACCCACCTCCATAGCCCATAATACAGGATGTTTGGCCATGCCAACAGATTTGGCCCCGCCCACAGAGTAGGTAGTAAAAAAATGCAGTGCATCACTAAATCAAAGCACATGGGCTGTGGCACAAATCAAATTGCATTGGATCCTAATCCAATGTGGATACTGTCACTGAAACAATCCACAGTGTCTGTGTGAATATCGAAGCTGTATTCAGTTCCAGCACATGGTCTCAAAATAAAGTCCACACATATCATTATGTAGACATTTTACCAGAGTATTATACATCCTTTCTACAGAAATCCTTTGGCTGTAGAGAATGCACTAAAGTGTGGTGTTTTGTTTGGCAAATTGCTCTTACTACCCTTCTGTGTCAACCCTGGTGGTAAACATTAACATGTGTGCACATATGATTTCTACTTACATGCCCCCAGCATGGATTTTAAAATAGAACATGCTTCCTTTGAGAATCAAATCCTCTAGTGTTTGTAATATGTGACTACCATATGTGGTAAAAAAAAGATTCTAATCAAGAAAGATGATCTTTCTTTTAAAAACTATTGTGTGCATGTGTAGAGAAGGCAGGCATACACTACCTATGCCCTTGATGGCAAACCTTGGCAATCCAGATGTTCTTGGACTTCAATTCCCAGAAGCCCCCATTAATCCACACAAATGGGTTTACTGCAATTCATCCGGCCCGCACTGCCCTCATCGCTCCCGGAAGCGGAAATAAAACACGAGGGTTCAGTGTTCATCTCCAGTTATGGCCAAAAAGCCAGCTCTGTTTGCATCTGCAGACGTTCCTGTGATCATATGGCAGGCATGACTAAACACTGGAGTGCACAGTTTACCTTCCCATCAAAGTGGTACCTATTTATCTACTTGCAATTTCTTGCTTTCAGATGGCTAGATTGGCAGGAGCTGGGACAGAGACGGGAACTCACTTTGTCGTGCAGCACTCAGGTCTCGAACTGCTGACCTGCCGACCTTCCAGTCATCAAGTCCAGCATCTTAACCAGTAATCTACCACAATCCTACCACCTTAGCATTGCACTGATAATTATTAATGCTAAGCCACTTCTGCATCGGTTTTAAAAAAAGATAAAAATTGATATGAAATAGAAACAACTTTGGTGAACTACAGCAGATAATAAATTTCTGTGGTAAGTAGATGTCTGTACATTATAGAAAACTCTGGAAAACTGTCTCTTTTACATAATACTTTAAACCAGGGGTGCCCAAACTTTTTGGCCTGTGGGCTAGATCCGGCCCCTGATGCCAACTCATCCTGCCTGAAAAACCCTCGTCGCTCCCGGAAGTGGAAGTAAAATGTGCTTGTACAGGCATGTTTTACTTCCGCTTTTGGGAGCAATGAGGGCTTCGCAGGCAGGGTGAATTGGCGTTGGGGGCCGGATCCAGCCTGTAGGCCATAGTTTGGGCACCCCTGCTTTAAACAGCGCACTGGCTTTAATAGGAGAGCTAGAAGGCTTAGCAGGGGATGGAATTAAAGCAAGTGCAATGAGGATTGTGGGACGAATCAATTTCCATTGGATTTGGGGCCAATGTGGACACTGGCACTGAAACAATCCACAGTTGTCTGTGTGATCACCAAATACAAACAGAAGCATAAACTAACTTCTTAATTAAACCACAGTGCAGTCACAGCCAAAGTGAAGTAGTGAGTTACACAGAAAGAGCCTCCTCAAAGATTGTGGTATTTTTGAACCACAATCAGGCTTACCCTGGACAATGGCAACCTTGTGTTGCCAGCTAAATTTTTCTCACACTAGGTCAGGCAAAAGGAACTGCAGAATGAACTCACCAAACGGTGCCTTCATTTTGGCAGTTTTACGTCTGGCCTAGACACGGAAGAAGAAGAAGAGAAGTAGTGGTACTGTAGATAGAGGACCATATTTGCTGGTATATAAGACCCACTTCCCCCCTTAAAATACACTGGGAAAATGGAGTGTAATGGCCTGTAGTGGGCTATTTTGGTAATAACAGGATGCGTCTTATACTCCTGTGTGTCTTGTACACCGGCAAATATGGTAATTTCATCAGTTTAATGCAAGAACAGTGAAATCAAGCCACTAGAACAGGGGTTCGCAACCTATGGCCCACAGGCCAGACCTGGTCCATGGCAGCAAATCATCTGGCCCACGGCAATGACCCTGGAAGCGGAAGCAGATGCATTTATGACAGCTGTAGATGCAAACGCACTTGCACAAATGTGCCCCACAAATGCGCCCATGCACGTGCAAATGCACCCACTATGGTTTATGGCAGCATTTGTGGCAAGGGGGAACAATGTGTCCGGCCCACTCAGCTGTCTGAGGGTGTGTGGCCCATGGTGTGAAAAGGTTGAGAACCCCTGCACTAGAAGAAGGGATAGGCGGTCATGACATGTTTTTTAACTGGATGTGAAGTATATGTTGGCATCAAAAAGAGTAACAGATCATGTCTGAGTTTAGAGGGAGTTATATATGAATGTCATTATGAGTTGATGACTGTCAAATATCCAGCAACTAAAATATCTTTCCTAGACTTCAACACTTTTCCAGAGAAAATGTCTTTTAAGCAAACAGCTTTTATCTGGCTTGTAAAATCTACTGGAATCAACAAAGTCATGTGGGGTCAGAGATTAAAGGTATGATTAAGGGGCAGAAAATTTTATTATTTATTATTACATATATAGTTTCCACTTGGATTATCTGTGTTGGCAAAATCCTTGGGAATCTGGTAAAATACACTACCAGATCTTTATAGCCCCCTTTGATTCTCTGCAGTTTATAGCTGCTAGGGTTCTAATCTCTATACCAGCTGTTCCTTGGGAATGTATCAAAAAGTCCTGATATGATCCTGATCTTTCAGAACAAAATCCTGGTTTTGTCTGCATCTCTTTGATATTTCTAAATACTTTGTCATTGGAGACAAAATGATTCTCTTATTTATTTTATCTTGTTTAAAATATTGTTACCCCAGCTTTCTTCATAAAAGGACCCAAGATAGCTTATTACAGCATTAAAAATGACTAAAACAATAGATTGTTCAAATATTGAAGAAGAATTAAGTATACATTATAATAAAATGTTAAATAAAGCCATTGTAAAAACAGATTAAGAATAGAAAAATACTAATCATCCTGATTTAAGATAACCCACTTAGACAGACAGTAATAATAATTTTGTGTCAAAAATTATTCTGGGTTGGAAGGATTTTTGCTGGAGAAACTCTGCTCAGGGGATGCCTGAATGAGTCTCCTTCAATGTTCCCAAGATCTTTTCCCACCGAAGTGGTCCCTATTGATCTATTTGCAATTTCTTGCTTTTGATCTGCTAGGTTGTCAGGAGCTGGGACAGAGATGGATGCTCACTCCATCATGCAGTACCCAGGTCTCGAACTGCCAACTTGCCAGCCTTCCAGCTAACAAGGTGAGCTTCTTAACCACTAAGCCACCACAGCCCCCTAAATGACAGCTAGTCATTAAGGGAAAGCCTCCAACCATTGGAGGGAATTCCAGTGTTTGGAAACAGTGAGAAAGAAGACCATCTCCCATTTTTTACCAAATGCATCATAATGACTTTAGCACCATAATGTTGGCTCATAATTAATAAAAGCAATGTGTCTTCTTCCTAGACTTCTATTAAGTACCCATATAACTTGCATTCTTAATAGCAATTTAAGAGAGGCAGGAAGTAAACTAAAATATTGTTCATGATTAAAGGTAAAGGTTTCCCTTGCTCGAAAGCCAGTCATATCCGACTCTATGGTTCAGTCCTCATCTCTGTTTCAAAGCCGAAGAGCCAGCACTGTCTGCTTCTGCAGATGTTTCCATGGTCATGTGGCAGGCATGACTAGACACCGGAGCGCACAGAACGCTGTTATCTTCCCACCAAAGTGGTCCCTATTTATATACTTGCCATTTCTTGCTTTCAAACTGCTAGGTTGGCAGGGACTGGGACGAAGACGGGAGCTCATTCCTTCCTGCAGTACTCGGGAATCTAACTGCTGACCTTCGGCCTCCCAGTTCATGATTAGACATTTTGAAATAGTGTGAAAGGAATTAGGAGAGCCATCTCTTACATCTTCTAGAAATACTGTTGAGACCCATATTATTTTGTCTGGCATGTTTCTTTGGTCTTTGTTGTACATGATCCTTGCTGTATAATTCCTTTCTCCTGTTTTATTGATAGTGATTTCAACATACTGGCTCTCTTTCTCATGTGTCTATGAACTTGGACCTTTATTGCTGTATCTGTCAAATATTTCATTTACGTGGAGAACCACATTTACTCACAGAAACCAGCCTGAGCATTAAGATCTGACTTTGAAGAACCTATACATAGGTTTATCAAAAAGATGTTTGGTTGGTGGAAATTCTGGAGTCGGTTTCTAGAATGACATAAGTCAGACTTCAGAATTATATCTCCTCTAAGGATACACATATGTTCAACACTACCAGTTTTTAAATGGTTTTAAAATCTCAATTTGTTTCAGGCTGCTTTTTTTGTAAGCAGTTTTAAAATTAATGAGTTGCTCAAAGGACTGAACATTTCTAATTGCTGAAGAATGCTATTTTTAAAATTGACTCGTATTTTATATTGGAACTTTGTGCTCCTCTGTGGTTTGTTGAATTTGGTTGTTCTGTATTCTGCTTCATTTATTTTTGATAGCCCTGTTGTAAGGACTGCATCCTCTAACACACAATTCCAGACCACCCAGGTAGATTATCATTTTTTTAAAAAAAACTGACTTAAGAATTAAAGAAGAATATTGGGTTATACTAATTGTCTTTATGTATTACTGTATATGTGACAACAGTGACCAGAATCAGAAGCTTCCATAGGTTTTAAGAGTAGAAGAAGTTCTTTCTCAAGATAAAAACTCAGTTTTTTGTTACTCACTCGCACTTTCAGAAAAAGTTGGGCATTGTGATAGGGTTTTTGTGGTTCTGTTCCAGGTCCATTGTCCTTTCCAGAACCATTTGAGAAGTACCACAGCACATTAGAAGTTATTAAGACATTTTATGGCAATACTGATAAGTTAAAGTCATACATTTAGTTGAATCAAAAGTTTGCAATGCTTCCCTTTCTTCTCTCTCTCATGTGGAATATGAAAGTAAGGAATGTCTCCTCTTGGACTAATTTTTGTTAGGCAAGGAATGTTCAGACAAAACTTTGAGAATCATGTGTAATGAAAAGAAAGTTGTGGTTTTAACCCTTTGTTTTCTTCCTGCAAGATAAAATTTGGCAGTCCCTTTGACTTGCAAATATTCATAGGGAACTCTTATAAGTAGATTCACCATGTGTTCACGTCTGAAATCATAAAACAGGCAAATTTGAAGTAGCACAGTGGATCTATTGTAGAATTCTCTCTATGCATCAAGTATAGGTTAGGTAGCTACACATTCCCAGAGAAGCAAATTCAAACACAAAGCAGATGTGATCATTTTAAAATATCAAACAAAATTGTGCCAATAAAACAGAAATATGGTTCTGAGGTTCCTGAGTCCAAAGTTTTAAAATCTTTACTAGCACTTTGAATTGTGTAGAAAATCAGACCAATGGTCAATGAAGCTATTTCAAAATTGATGTTATATGATCCCCAAGGCTAATTCTAGTTGGTTAGCCAAGCAGCTGTTTCTTTCTGTTTGCCAATACTAGAAATAAGATTTATTTATTTACAGCACTTATACCCCGCTTTCCTCACCCAAGGGAGACCCAAAGCAGTTTACCAACATGTAAAACAACAATTAAAAACATTGGATAAAACAGCGGTTAAAAAACCCTCTCTAAAACCACAATTTGTACCCCATAAAACATGGGGTATGTTTAGATTTTGCAGTATTTTGCATAATTAAGAATTCAAGTCATTTCACAGCAATCCAGTAACTCCTTCTTTGTTTCCCACCCATAGAAAGGTGTTCTTCAGACATAATGGCAAAGTTAAATGCAGCAATAGTTTAAAATGTAAGCCATTGCTGGAGGTCAGTTATTATCTTGTACAATAATAAGCATTGGACTTACCTCTTCCAATTGATTTCTGCAATCTCCAACTTTTCCTATCCCACCAGTAGGTTCATGCTATAAAACATTCCTCTGGATGTATGAAAGTCCATAAAACCAGAATAGCCAAATATTAATTCCTGTTGATCACATTAACCATCAACTCATTTCTACAAAGAAATCTAACAGAAAGGTATATGTTGCATACCTTAGCTACAGTAGTGACAGTTGATTCAAAACCGAAAGCAGCAAATCTCAAATTTTAAATTGTCTGCTTTGATCAAATGTTTTAATTTATTCCCCTTCAGTTTTCCATCTTTTCACTGGGAGTTCCATCGGTATCTTTTGAAGTAATGCTACATCTCTATAATATTAATCTCTAACTAGTAAGTGAGATCTTTGCCTGAATGTCCAAAAATCATATACTTTCCTGTAGAAGTATTTATATGGAGCTCATACTTCATTGTTCCTGTTGAAAATCATCTCTTGAGAGTTCATATTTATCAGTATGTAACTAGAAACAATCTAGGGATTTAATGAAATGCTTGCCATATTCCAAAGACCAGCAGTGGTCCAGTATTTTGATTTTAAAAAACTAATACTCAAAACATTCCTACAGTACTTCCAAGATTTTCTGGACAACTGCCTAATATCTAAATGAGCAAAGAACTGTTGGCATTACCCACAGAGCAAATGTGTAATAGGCAAAGGAAGGTTAGCAGTGATGGAAGGATTTTTCCTCCACTTGTAATTGGTGAATACGCAATGGGAAGAATGACACTGTAATACATTCAAGATGAAAATAATGGCACTTAAGATATGGCACACTCCTCCCACTGGGCATTGCTCCTCCTTTACCAGTATTTTTATCTTCCCACCCTCTTGTTATTCCTTCAGTCCTAGAAACAAGAGTTTAGTGCAAGAAGAGCGAGAAAGCTAAGCACATCTGCAAATCTAATCAGCACTGCCCTGACAGGATAGCCTACACAGCTGGGAACTGGAAATGCTCTTTTCCAGGCACAAATTAATACCAAATGGAGCGGATGGAAGAAGGCCAGTTGTGGCTTATGACTCATGTAGCTAGATCTGCATGAAGAGATTAAGAGCTTGAAACATCACTAGATGACTGAGCATTGCTGGAAGTTTCAGATTCTCTCTGTGTGTATGCACTGATACACATGAGTTGTTGGGTTTTTGTTTCAGTCTTGTTTTAAGATAGACTGAAAGAAATATACATCTCGTTATCTGAGAATTGACATGAGTTCTGATAGCCAAAGGAACTGTGGTGGTTTAGTGGTTAAGGCGCTGAACTTGATGACTGGAAGGTCAGCAGTTTGAGAGCCGAGTGCTGCCTGACAGAGTGAGCGTCTGTCTCTGCCCCAGCTCCTGCCAACCTAGCAGTTTGAAAGCAAGAAATTGCAAGTAGATAAATAAGTACCACTTTGATAGGAAGGTAAACAGCATTCTGTGCACTCTGGTGTCCAGGCATGCCTGCCACATGTCCACAGAAATGTCTGCAGATGCAGACAGTGTTGGCTCTTTGGCTATAAACAGAGATGAGCACTGAACCCTGGAGTCAGATACAAATGATCTTTAACTTTACCTGATACCCAACAAGCCTACAAGGAGCTCTGTGGACCCAGAACACCAGTCCAATGGATACATACTCATGTCAAGGTGATAGAGTTTATCAGTCCTAAATACATGACAGGCTTTCCACCAAACTGTAGAAAAAAGTTAGTACATGTGATCTATTGGAATTATAGTCAAAACTAAATTCCTAGCACCAACTGGAATAGACCCATTAAATCAGTGAGATGCACCTGAGTGTTGACCACATTTATTTAACAAATAGTTGAGATTAACAATTAGATGCAAACAAATTTCCTTCAATAATGTCTCCTTTCTGCACTGACTTGGAAATCATGGACATTTTAGGTGTTTTCTTTTCTTTTCTTTTGTTCTCCAATAAGGCCATCCCAAATATATTCTGTGAAGAAACAAGGAGAATCACATTGATTCTTTGCATTGTGGTGAATAATTAAAAATTGCTATTAGATTTCTGAACATTGGCATGAACCTCTTTGAAGTATGCTCCCCTCCCCCTGATTCCACCACTAAAGATCAGAGAAACAATGAGGAGGGGGGAGGTAATGTCATAAATAAGCTTTTTCCCTTTGATATAAAATTGGATTGGGCTTTTGGCATAAATGTTAGCAGACCAGAAAAATATTAATAACAGACACTAAAACATGGAAAATCCCTAATCACCGTTCAGTGTTTTTTGAAACAAACCTCCTGAGATATAGGACTTTTAGGCTTATTAACTTTCCACACAATCCTAAACTGATTTGTTGTGCATGACTGAAAGCTAAGGTCCAGATCCTTAGCTGATGCAAATAAGCCATGTTGCACTGACATCAAAGTGAACAAATTTCATATTCTAAATTTTGTTTTTAAAAAACTTCTTAAAATATCCGAGCCTGAGTAATTCAGGGTTTTTTTTAAAAAAAAAATCTTCTATGATTCCTGGGATTCAAAGTGTTGTGGCTCATTGTGAAAAGAAAGTGGATTCTTAATCTTCAAAATGCCACAAACAATAGATAGCCCTACAAATAGCACTGAGCTAGCACTAACCAGAAAGTCCCAGATTTAATGTTCAACCAAGGAACTACTGTTTCCCTCCATTTTGCAGGCACCGGGGGCCACATGGTTGTCTGACCAGGTTATCCTGATATGGTGATAGAGTAGACCATACTGCCAGCAACTCAACGCCGAGTGCCAGGTGGTAGTTAACTAACTTGACAACCCTGAGAACCAATGGCCTTCAGTGTCGAAGTCCACAGGGAAGGGTGATGGTCCCCAAGTGGATTAAATCCCACTTGAATCCATCTTGATGGAGGGCAGCAGCTTCATCAACACTGGCCTGGGGCTGAGGAGGACTTTGCATGCCTAAAGGGCTCAGGACCAGAAAGTGACTTGCGGAACTGGAACATTGGTATGGGGGTCATGCTGCAATGCAGAAGGCAGATGAAAGGCCACTGTATTTTCAGGATAGTCTTTATGGCTAATCACCATGAAGATCGCTAATATTTGGATGAAGAAGAAGAAGAAGAAGGAAAAAGAGGAGGAACTAATGATTTGGAGGGTATCCAGACAAGTATCTTTCAGTGAAATAATGCTACATTAACTGCTGAGCCCAGCACAATTGTTCTTGCCAAGGAGATGAGTAAGCCTTTCACAGAAATCACTTTTTAAAAATGAGAGATGAAAATCTTGGACCTTTATGGTCTGTTTTCTTAAGAGGTCATTTTCTCATCAATCTTTTAATGAGGCAGAATAAATCTCAAGCTACCTGATGTTCATCCTTCCAAGAAAATATTAGCTGTGAAAAATCTTTCAAAAATGTAACCACCAGGGTCTGTTTCTAAAAAGATATCAAACTAAGTGCAGCCATTCATCTTTCAGCTGGTGTTATTAGAGCATAACTCAAGAGAACGTTTCTTTAAAAATGGAAGCTAAATACATTTTCAATATATTATTCAGACACAACATGCTGCTGTGTACCTAATGCTAGCCAATCCGGCAATAAATTACAAATTGCCAGAACTAATGTATAGAAAATAACATGAGTTTCCAGGATGTTGTTTATTCTGACTCATCATCTTCTATGAACTTATCAAATGGATAGAAATGCACAGAACGTGGGGAAGTTACTATTTCAACTATCTGTCTCACTACCTGTGGAACTGGGATTCTAGACATTGAAGTGCAAAGTAGCTTTTCCAACTCTGGATATGGAGCAAGAGACTATGGATGTGACTACACTAGAAAACCAAATCAGAATGATTTAGCTGGTCTTCAATTTGATTCGAAGCCTGTATTACATTTTAATCAGAATCAGTGCTCACACAAGACTGTGGAACCGAATCCAACACAAGTAGCATTTGATGAGGAAGGCAGTTTGGGCATGACATTCAGGACTGGGAGAACACTCCCTTTTTTGTCCTGGCCCTGCCCTTTCTTCCTCTGTTTCCATTTCTGCCAATCCTTTTATGGTTCTCTGTCTTGCCAGTTGAAATGCACATATGTGTAGACACAACACACTATAGTATTCCCCCCAGTTGTCTCTATTTTCTCAGCTTTTGACCCAGCTGTAAGAGGAAATGCTAGTCTAGCACTAATCTTTCTCTCCATCTGAACTTATGAGGGAGTTTCATCCACATTCTCCCTCCTCCCTTTTTGACTTTCTGGGCTATGGCAGAGAAAAGGCTAGGCTTTGAAATGCAAAGACACACAAACAACACATGGGATTCCTTCTCCCTCCTCACCTTGGATCTCTGTCTCCAATAGCATCACCTTTTCTCTCAATAAAGAAAGAAGTCCCTGGGGAAAAACCTCTCTTCTGTTTCCTGCTCAGTTATTGATCCAGTCATAGAGTGAAAGACTGTTCTAGCACTAATCTCAAATACAAAAACAAAAGGCATCAGAGGATGCTTAAGGAAGAGGGAAAATGTGTGAGTGTTCTCTTAATCCTGAATGTCATGCCCTAAGTGCCTTCCTCACCAAAACACCACCTACAGACATGCTCCCAATCTTTACAACAAGGTTCACAACTGAATCCATGGACAAAAACGTGGTTGAATCATTCCAGCATGGGGGGAAAACAGAAGTCAGACACACACACCTCCCAGTGGAACAGAAAGACATTGCTTTGGAAACAAAAAGCACCAAATGGATTCCTTTGAATCATGCAGTCAGTAAAAAAATAAATAGAATTCACCTGTTTTATTAGTGGAACAGACCCTGCATTTTTAAATTGTGTAATTAGGCTCATTGCACTGCATGGGCTCATTGCAGGTGAGGACAGAGAGACTAGAGGAGATTTTTTCTCTCTTGGATAATGTCAGATTCCTCTGCAACTGAATGTCCAGCACTATAGAGGTCATGGGATACTGGGGATCATGACAGGCTTGTGAATTAGTTTGTTAACATGGGCATCCTCAAGGGGTGTACAGGGCACCATGGGAAGGCACTGGACAGGGAGTGGTGGGAGCGCTTGGGGGGGGATTGGGGGAATCCCATACATTGCTATTGGCGCCCCAGGGTGCCAGAGGCTAGGGCGAGGTGGGACAAAGCCCAATTGCCCAAAATACCAGCACACGCCTGGCATCCTCAGCTCTGTTTCTGAGAGGTTCATGTTTCAGTCAACCCTGTTATTCCCAATTTTAAGGGTAGAAGTTTGTCTTCTTAACCTGTCTGTCAAGGAACCCCTTGGCATTATAAAAGACTAGCAGAGTTGCCCGGCTTTGCCGGTGGGCTTGGGGAAGTGTTCACAACTCTGGGTGGGTGTCCCTGGATCCCCCTCTCCATCCACATGTGTTGCACCCGTGTATCTTCTCCACTTGCCCCCCTCCTCCCCCCAAAAAGGCATCACTTCCTCACCTCCCAAAGAATAGGGTGGGCAAGCTCCGGCCAAAGGAGGAGGGAAGGAGGGAAGGAAGGAATGATGTAGGCAGGAGAACACACATACACACACACTGGAGGGGCAGGAGGCAGCCAGACATGTGCATGCCCGGCAACTGCCTTACAATGCTTTCCAAGCACGTGGCCTCTGCCCCCCCCCCTTCCTGTGTTTGTTCTGGCCTTTCTGATTGGCTGGGGCGTGGTGCAAGGGGTGCTGGGGCTTGTAGTTTTTTTCTTTTGCCTGTAGTGGGGCTCACACCCCACCCGCTGCCCCCAGACTTGGACTATGCTATCTGTGATGCCAAAGGTAGGCGTGTGCAAGCTTTCAGGGGACTCCGTTCAGGGGCGTGGAAACGCATTTGGGACACACGGACGTACCTTTCCATTTTATTTATATAGATTCCGAACCCTGTGCAAAACTGCACCATTAGTTTACGTGAAAGGCAACAAACTAGACTGACTAAGCTATATCTTTGTTTTTTAAATTGAGAGAAGTCATTCTAGATGAGATTTTTACTCATTTAATTTTCCAGAGGCTCCAGACAGCATCATCTCTCACTTGTAATTCTGCCTTAATGTTTATGTTACTTGTATACTGTGGAGGAAGATCACCAACATTAGTCAAATGGACCTCAAGGGAATTTGCCTTCTATTGAGAGTGTTCTCAAGAAGAAACTCTGAGAAACTTCCAAGGAACTCCAGGTTCCCTGGCCTATGCTTGAAAACTACTGCATTTGCATAAAACCTTCCAGAACCCCTAACATGCATTTGGACAGCCATCTGTCAGATCTGCTTTGATTCAGATTCCTGCATTGAGCAGGGGGTTGGACTCGATGGCCTAAAAGGCCCGTTCCAACTCAATTATTCTGTGATTCTATGAAACATGAAATCCATCCAGAAGCTTCAAAAATTTTCTATGTGTTGTTAAAAATCCTTATTGGGAATTTGAGAGCCAATGCGTTCGAAAAACAATTGTTTGTATACAGGAAGGGCTGTACCATAACTAGTTCCCTCTTCGGAGATTATGGAAATTCTGTCTTGACATTTGTCTAAGAGTCAAATCACTCATTAAGGAAAATGTGAATTTCCCACTATAGCAATGCTTTTCAACAATGCATTCAGTTCCTTATCTAGGCAGACTTGGAAATGTTTCCCTTCGATTGACTAATCATAAACACAAAGGCAAGCTATTTTGCATTACTGAATGAGTGAAGCTCATGCTCTCATAATGTGACAACTTCTACCTGTTAAGGGAACTCTGCTGCTAATGGTGACTTGCTAGCTGTATCTTGTAGTTTGGCCCTCAACATCAAGATATGCTACAGCTAGTATAAACTGCTCTAACCTGCACGGGTTGCCAGTCTATTACCAATCTTAGGGTAAAGTTCTGGTTGTTTAATGCTGGTTTCTTGTTCTTGCAGAGCCTTTATTATGTGTCGATTGCACTTGCATCTTGGTTTATAAAACCCTGTAGACTTTTCTGGAATGTGGCTGAAAGGGACGGTATTAAAACTGCCTCTAAAAAAATAATCAAATTAATAAGTAGCTGTTAGTGACCTTATCCGTATTTCCATGGGAACTCGCTGTGATGTCATGACGCAGGGTTTAGGGGAAAGGGAACAAACAAGTGTAGCAAGTCAATCAGTAAGAAAGGGAGGGGGGACAATGCTAATCTTGTATAATCTTAAAATTCCTGGATAAAAATATGTGGTTCTGCCTGGCATGGATGGGGACAAGAAGATTGGTTTAAAAAACAGCTCTGTTGCTTCTGTGGGGTAAAAAAAAAAACACACACACACACACACATTCACACTGCATGTGAGGAGAGGAGAGGAACCCAATATCCTCTTCCAAAATCCTGATTAATCTCCCTGTAGCTAACGTTGGTTCATACAGCGTTCCCAGAATCTTCACCTGACATGAGCGGCTGTGGGAAAGAAAAAGAAATCTGCAACAAAGCATTTCTTGATTTTCACTATAAAGGGAAACGGTGCAAAGAGTTATGAGTTACTGTTTTGGCAGGCTGTTGTATGGATGTTGGGTGCACTGATTGGCCTTATGCTTTATTTTCCGTACTCTGTCTCAGACTAAACTGCTTCTCTGCATGCAGAGAACTCAAGGCCACCCCTGCCTTTTTCTCCATAGTCATCTAAGTGGTTCTTCTCATGTAAGGTGCAGGATGCTGTCCTTTTGCCAGTCTTAATGTTCAGATTCATCTCCCAGTCTGACTGCACTGTTTGCATGGGGGAAAATCGTGGAAAGGAACCAGCACACCTAGCCTCAGGCATCAAAATCACTTGGACTGTGCATAAACTTTTCTGTTTCTTTTGATATATCCATTTGCTTCAGTTTGACATCCTTATCAAAGTTCATCTGACTACACCTTTCATAGATAGAAAACATTGCCCTCTTCCTCCTCCTCCATCATCATCATCATCATCATCATCATACTACTATTACTATTACTACTACTGCTGCTGCTGCTACCGCTACCACCACCACCACCACCACTACTACTACTACTACTACTACTACTACTACTACTACTACTACTACTACTACTACAGTTCTCAGAACCCCAAAGCAAAAATGGCAGTATCTCTGGGATTCAGGAATTTATATTTCAAAAATGGCAAGTACAGAACCTAATGGGGTTCATGCTTTCAAACAGCCTCCTCTTGTGGGGGCCAGTCCTCCTGCTATTCAGAATGAGGCAGCAATTGCTGGGCAACAATTGTAAACTGGGAAAGGAGAAATGAATTAACTGGCTTATGTAGAATTAATTAATGTAAACATTAATTGCACACCCCATATCACAGTATCTCAAGGCAGGTTACAAAATAGTATAAAACAATTATAAAACATGGGATATATAAAACAATTTAAAATGAATTACCAAAAAATTAAAACATTAAAATGTTTATTTTAAAAACTGTGCACAAAAATCTAAGTAGGCCATAATCCTCAAATCCCAAAGGCACCAATAAATAAGTATGTCTTCTTGACTTGGCACTGAAATGATACCAATCTTGGCACCAATCTAATCTCCAAGGGGAGGGCAATCCAGATTTGTGGTTCTACTAAACAGGAGTCTAGTATCCCTTAAACTGGTCAGCTACTTTCAGGTGCAGTGTAGTTTGGAAGGACAATTCAACTGTCCATTCAATTAGCTTTTGCTATTGAACACAAAAGAACACCCTCTTTTTCTTCTGCTCAGCCTGCAGAATGTCTTAGGCCAGCCCTGCCTCTAAAGCAGGGGTGCCAAACCTTTTGGGCCATGGGACAGTCACATGGTTCAGGCCAGGGTGCCAGTCACTATGGCCTGGGGGCCGGATCTGGCTCCCAACACCAATTCATCTGGCCCACAAAGCTCTTGATGCTCCTGGGAGTGGAAGTAAAACGCACCATACGGGCACATTTTACTTCCACTCCCAGGAGCGGCAAGGGCTTTATGGGCCAGATCCGGCCCCCAAGCTGTAGTTTGGGCACCCCTGCTCTAATGCATGAAAGGATTCACAAGAGCAGTTATGCTTCAGCTGCCTCTTTCATAAGCCATGAATGTATGGGACACCAACCAAGAGCATTTAGTGTTTGGTACACCTCTCTTTCATACACAAACAGAGCTTAGGAAAGGCTATTTCTAGGGAAACATCTCCCAGACACCATAGGCTGGCTGGTAGATTCTGGGACTTGTAGTCCAAAAATGTAACTTTCCAGGTTCTGCATCCTGAACTGATATATCCATGCTTGCAGATGCAGAACTGATGCATGTATCAGCATGCATCTGTCCTTATTTATAAGCTTCCATTAAAGGTGGACCCGTTTATACATGCAGCAATGAACTGAAAGAACAATTCTCTAAGAAAACTCTCGTTTCATTCTTGTTTTCATTCCAAGAGGAGCAGAAAGAGTGGTGAGGTTGCCACAGCAAGACAATAGAAAGGTTCTTTAAACAGTTAGCCTGTTGTATGTGTATATTTCTGATTCTTATAACCGAAAGTCAGGGAAGGCTTTGCATGAAAACGGGGAAATGTCAGTGATGTCACTCCCAGGGCTGTGAATGCCCGATTCTCTGCATGCAACTCCAACTGAGGAGACAATACGCTGAATGGAAGCATATATAAGTTCATATGCAGTGTAAAAAGGCTTCTTGTTCTGAGCGCACACTACTTGTTCAATCTGGGTTCTGTTTAAATGCCCATTCTTTTGCACTGGCATCACCTCGCCTCTTTTTTCTCTGAATGAAAAGGGGGTTGCAATAATGACATAATTATGAAAGAGAGAAGGGAGAGGGGGAACCTTCAGACCCAGCTGCAGCACAGAGGAGTCTGAAGGGAAATCTGAGAGCTCATGGCTCTTTGTTAAGGTTGCCTTGGCTATAGAATATGGGAGATGAAACATTTTGTCTCGTTTGGTCATATGGATGGAAAGGCTTTTACGGTGGCTCCTTCATCAGGATTCTTGTCAGAGCAATAATTCCACCTGCTGAGATTACCTCTGCTTCCTTTTCCTTTCCTCCTTCATTCTCTTTTCCTTACTTATTCTATGCCAAGGGTGCCCAAATTATGGCCCATGGGCCAGATCTGCCCCCTGTTGCCAATTCATCTGGCCTGCGCTGCCCTTGCTGCTCCCAGAAGCAGAAGCAAAATGCACCCCACATGTTTTACTTCCACTTCTGGGAGTGACGAGGGCGGCATGGGCCGGATGAATTGGCATTAGGGGCTGGATCTGGCCTGTGGGCCATAATTTGGGCACTCCTGGTTTAAGCAGAGAAAATGGCAGCTTAAAAAATCTATCTCATCCTGTTGCAAAACAGATTGCAAGGTGCATTTTACTTCCGCTTCCAGTGGGAGGAACCAAGTGACCAGCCCACTGAAGCACATCACCAGCCCACTATCGAAAATGTTTGGACACCCCTGTTCAATGCCCAGGCACTGACCGCTCAGAGGACATGAGCTGTCTCAGTTTTTTGAAAGAGTGACAAGCAGTCCTCCCTTTTGAAATAACAAGACATTTAGTATGTCTTTTTGGATAACAATTCCGATTAATGCCTGCATTGAAGGGACAGATACTTTTGTATCGCTTCTCTTCCTCCAGTTCCTTCTTGCAACCAACTACAAAGTATATTCCACGTTAGGGATTATTATTGCAACTCACAACATGCAGTGTTATTGTTATGGGCCATCAAATTGTTTCTAACTCACAGTGATTACTATTAGTTGATGACCTCCAAAATGTCCTATCATGAAAAGCCCTGCTGAGAACTTGCACACTAAAAGCTATGGCTACCTATATTGATCCTAGTCATTTTAACTAATACTGTATTTTATGGCTTTGTCACATTTCCTATATTTAATTGCGTGAGTTGATGATGCTTTGTGGGCTTTAAGCTTGCAGTCTTGTAAGTCGTTATGAGATCTGGCAAATTAAAGGAGTCCCATGTATTTCATGATGATGACACACAGATGCATCATATTGTGCATCCAGCAATGAAACCATGCAATAGACAACATGGTCTAAAGCAGTGGTGGAAAACCTATGGCATGCATGCCAGAGGTGGCACTCAGAGCCCTCTCTGTGGACACCCATGCGGTCACCCCAGCACAGAGTTCTATCTGCCCCTCTGCCCAGCAGCCTAATGAGAGCGCTTCCTCCATCCACCAGCACAGAGTTCACCCTACCCCTCTGCCTAGCTGCCCAATGGGATCATTTCCTCCCTCCCCTGTTGCTGTATTGGTACTTTGCAATAAATAAGTGGGTTTTGGGTTTCAGTTTCAGCACTTGGTCTCTAAAAGGTTCACCATCACTGGTCTAAAGGCCCTAGTTGTGTATTGATGTATTCAACCCACATTTGAGCCAGAAGATGTGAGGGGAAATTGTATGGATTACAATTCTCAGGGTCTGCTAAGCAACCAGTGCTATGGTGGATAGGGAATAACTTTCCCCAAGCTCTGGATTTGTATACATAGCTGGATCCATGTATGCTGGAGCAGGCTAAATAGGGTCACTAGAACATCTAATATGTTGTTGGGTACAATCCTTGCATCATAAGTCGAACAATACAATACAATACAACTGGCAGACATATCTCAAATAACCTTATTTGATCCTCCTTTTAAAAGTGTTTAGGTGTGCGTATTACAAGTGATCATTAATACAGAAGTGTATTAATTACACACTTCTCTTATCAGAGAGTAAACAAAACAAAAAAGACAAAAAATGCTGTGTCTTTTTTGTCTTCTTTTGTTTACTTATGATATGCTTGCACAGACTAACACGGCTACCACTTCAAAAAACACTTCTCTTAAAGGACCGAGCAAGAGCCTGTGTGTGTGTGTGTGTGTGTGTGTGTGTGTGTATATATATATATATATATATATATATATATATATATATATATATATATATATATATATATATATATATATATATATATATATATATATATATATATATATATATATATATATATATATATATATATAACACATATGCAGTGCATTTTTGCTGCTCTAATGGAGGCTACAAAGAATTTCATTTCCTCTGTCCCTCCACTGAGGAGCCGATGAAGTGTTTAATTAGCCAGTATCCTGAAGTGACTCTATTAAGCCTCTTCATGATGTTGCCAGATCAAAGAAGAAGAAGGCTTTTGGTTGAGTTCCAGTGATTGCACAAAATGGAAACAGACTAGAGGAGAGCAAACCTACCTGCAGCAAGAAAGAGAGAGCCCCTGACAGAGGCCAGAAAGATGCTGATAGGACAACTCTGGGCTGGTCCACTCCAGCAAAAACATTATCTGATCACCTGCTTTAGGAGCAAACCAACCCATCTCTGTAACAGAGTGAACAGCGAGAGAATGCCCATGTAATCAGCATCTCTGTATCACTTTGGAGCACGGGTTCCCAACCTTTTCAAGCTGGGGGTCGAGTCATGCTATTTCAGTCAGCTTCAAGGGCTGGATGGCCATTTTGCCCTGCCTGCATGATTGGGGTGGCCATTTTGTCCCAACAGCTTCAAATGGGTGCCGTTTTGTTTCTTAAATGCCCTTGGAGTGGTGGGAGACACATGAAATGGCACTGTGGGCTGGATCCAGCCTGTGGGCCTTAGGTTGGGAACCCCTGCTCTGGAGCATGAGAAGAAAGGGGCTCACAAAACTGGAATTATACTTCAGAACAAAACCAAAACAAAACCCTTCATACCAGGTTGAAAATTGAGAGCCAAATCACATGTAACAGTGTGTCACATTCTTCAGTCTCTTTTTGTTTTTGAATGACTGGCAACTCTTTAGCAAAGCAATCACATTTATATACTGCCCCATAGCGGTTCACAAGTTAATTAGCATTTTGCCCCCAACATGCTGGGTACTCATTTTACCAACCTTGGAAGGATGGAAGGCTGAGTTAACTTTGAGCCCTGGCCAGGATTGAACTCACAACCTTTTGGTTGCAGTACAGCAGTTTAACCACTGCGCCACCAGAGCTCCTTTAGCTAAATGAAGTAGTAAGTTGCAATTAGAGTAAGTCCACTGAGTAAATTGAAGTTACAGAGGATTTAACTCAGCAAATCCCCCCTGACTCAATGGGCCTATTCTAGTTGCAACTTACTACTGGGCTTTAGTCTCTTTTAAAGGAAATTGGGAGAGACATTGCAATCTGCATCACTAGAGGTGAAGTCTGAAACTTGTACCTTCAACCTGAGGCTGAGGACCCTGTTTGAAACTTACTTTTAACCTGGGAACTTGCCAGACAGATCTGGCCATGATTTTTGGAACTTTTACAGAGGTTTTTCCTATCCACTGCTCTGTGTTGGCCAAGCTGATGTAGAGCTAGCTCACACTTATAAATTCTGAGTGACCTAATAAAGAAATCACCACCTTTGCCTTCAGAACAGTGAAAGCTATTCAGCAATGGCATTAACTGTTTCCTAGGGTGGAGGATCCTCTGATGCTAGAGGTGTTTAAACAGATTGGAAGACCATCTGTCATAGATTTCCTGC
Organism: Bradypodion ventrale; assembly: GCA_035047345.1. Lineage (NCBI taxonomy): Eukaryota > Metazoa > Chordata > Lepidosauria > Squamata > Chamaeleonidae > Bradypodion > Bradypodion ventrale. The sequence goes on along the minus strand of JAWDJE010000001.1, from coordinate 63,055,756 downwards.
TTTGGCCACAGGCCTACTCCATGACCCATGTAGTCCATTCCAACTCTTGACTTTTATGATTCTTCTATGAGTCTAATTATCTGCATTTCCATCCAAAGAGTATGATGCAGCATCTTTCTCCCACTTCAACCACGTAAGTATCATTGCAGGTTAGATGGTAGGGAAGGATAAAATGGGCTGCATCTGGCTAGAGCATCAGGATTTTGAGCCATGTCTGCTCATTTCAGGCTCACGGCTCCTCTTTCTTACACCACATGCATTTCTGCCTGGCACCACTGCTGGATAGCTTGCCATGTACCATGCATCCCACCAGGAGTCATTCATAGTCACCAGATCCAAAATGGAAGTAAGAACTATAGAAAGAGGCTCTAGGATTCACCAAAAGGGATACATTTTATATTTAAGTAACTCAAAAAGGAGACAATGTAGGTTATTCCATCTTAATCAAACTACATGTACTTGATCTGTTCCAAATTGTTTTTTCTGTGTTCTGCAGCCAAATATTACCACTGCTTAAAATAATTAAATTTCCACTGTGGCCTTCATGAGAGTGGGACTTTGATGTCGTCTCCCCCGGAAGTATTGCTTTTATACCATGAAACTTTTTTTTGGGGGGGGGGGGGTGGCTCATAGTGAGGCAAATTGTTTTCCTAGAAGCTTTCTGTGTTCTTTACTCCTTAGGTTTATTGCAGTATAGCTTATGAAAAGCCAGGAAAAGTTGAGAGGGCTGTTGATCTCTAGGCAAAAGAGAATACCACGGCATAAATTCTGTTGTGGGCCCCAATTAGAATTTATGCATTGAATCAACTAAAGCAAAGCAACCACACTTACAGTATATACCGCTCCATAGCGCTTAGTGCACTCTCTGGGCAGTTCACAAGTTAATTAGTATTTTGCCCCCAACATGCTGGGTACTCAATTTACCAACCCTGGAAGGCTGAGTCAACCTTGATCCCTGGTCAGGATTGAACTCACAACCTTTTGGTTGCAGTACAGCAGCTTTTAACCACTGCGCCAACGAGGCTCCTAAACTACTGATTGAGAAGTTAATATCCATATAAATTCCATTGATTCAACGGATCTACACTAGTTGGGACTAACAATTTAGATCCACGGTTTCTTCCTGGATATTTTTCTTGATATTCCTCAAGATATTACCTGGCCTGAGACTCAAAAGCAAGTTGGTGTTGCTCCCTTTCACATTCCATGTACAAAAGGCCACATGGCTGACAATTAATTCTTATTTCAATATTAGTGATACAACTGCATCAGTCACTTTACTTGAGAGCAACAGACTGCATAGCACATATACTTCTATCATCTAACATCACCACTGTTACCTGACTCCTAGCACTTGTCACTTGAGGTGGGCACTCTGCATGATATTAGGACTGGCCCTGACTAGGATGAAGACATAGTAACACACAAAGCATGGTGGTTCATGGTTTGAATACTGTACATCTCTTGCTTGAATTTAGAATGCAGCAAGAATGTATTTGAACCACATTTGAGAAGAATTTCTCATTTTCTGCTCCATCTGTGCCACTGAAAAAGAAGCACCATATGCAGCCAGAGTTTTTTTTTCTTTTGACACAATCAGAGCATAGGTTGACTGCAGCTTGGTAACTAGAAACTTTTCCACAAGGAAAAGAACACACTGCCACTGTTCTCGGGAGAATCTTCTGGCCCACCAGACCACCCACTAGACAAGGAAAACCAAACATCCAATTTGTGACTGCCAAGTTAGCCAGATGTGTTCTGTGTAAGTTTTACTACTCCTACATGGCCCACTGGTGAATTGAATTAGTGAAAACCAAGCAAATGGAGATTTATAGCTTGTTGGGAAAGGTGATAACTGACCATTTAAGTGCTAAGGGACCAGACAACTTAAGTGGAGGAAGAACTTAAGAATCAGTTTTCCAGTGCTCCTGGGATGGTAGAGAAAGAGGACAGTTTGGGTCACCTCATTCCTTTATAATTTTAGCTCTTTATGTAACAGTGGAGAAGTCACTCTTAGTTTCTCAAGTGTAACAAAAGAGCAATAAGGATCAACACTTTTTGTATATTTTTATGAGTGAGGTAGTTTATTTTCTAAACCAGATCCTTCTCTAGCCAACAATAATGAAAGATTCCACCTTCTATAAAGACCTCCCTGACTCTATTTCTATCCAGATGTGCTAGACTGCAACTCTTAACATGCCTGAATATTATCAGGGAGATGTACTCCAGCATGCTTGAACAATACCTGTACTAGGGAGCAGTCTTTATTGAGCAGCCTGAATACGAATGAAGGAGTCTATGAATCAGAGTAAGCAGATCTCCTGGTAGCTTTCTGGAGAGCCAGCTAAGCAAAGACTTCTGACTCCCAATTCATTGGCTAGTGGCAACAATAAAATGACTCTCCTGACCTCAAATTATAGTGTTAAAATGAAGGTGGCAGTGGGATGAGGCTGAGTGACCACAAGTGGATTTTTATCATGGAACACCTGTGAGTTCAGTTCATCTCTAGTGCTCAAAACAAATCTCCAGACCCAGAATTCTTCCACTGTAAGTATATGCTAGGGTGACCAAACTCTGGCTGATGGGCCGGATCTGGTACCTGGTGCCAGTTCATCCAGCCCACAACACTCTTGCCACTCCTGAAAGTATGGGCGCATTTTACTTCCACTTCCAGGAGTGGCAATGGTGTCACAGGTTGGATAAATTGGCATCAGGGACCAGATTTGGCAGAGAACATGGCAGCCTAAAAAGTTCTCATCCTATTGTAAAACAGATTGCAAGGCACATTTTACTTCCACTTCCAGTGGGGGAAACCACATGACCAGCCCACTGAACCACATGACTGGCCCACGGCCCCAAAAGTTTGGGCACCCCAGGATATGCCTTTGGCATGAACCTAAAATAGTTGGTAGGTCTTGACGGGTTCTAGTAAAAATTGAAGTGAAACAAGACATAACTTGGAAGGCTGAATTCCTCCCAATCAATCTCTCAAGAAATTGATTCAATCTAACTAAATTCCAAACAAAATTCAGGAAAGTTATTTTTTTTAATTACAGCTCCCAGACTGACCTCCTTACCCTAGCTCACCTCCAGACAGCAGTGGTCAGTGGCTGGGATTCCAAGATTGATCTGACTATGCGATTAAAGAAGAGGTTTCCTTTTGAGTTAATTGCCTTAAATGCTGACCTGTCTTGTACATCATGTGATGGCAGATACTTCTTCTTCTTCTTCTTTTTAAACTCTGGTCAGAAAGATTACAATCTTTTGCAAGAGGAGGGCTTTGCTTGAAATAGAAAATTTCCAAAAATATAAAGAAGGTATGCACATGCAGGTAGAAGGGGCCATATCACCCTTTGCAGAAAACAAAAACAGCCACTATACTCACAGCAAACAGATACACAGTGCCTGTGGTGGCCATGCCTTTTGTGATTCAACTAGCTGGGAAATGTAGCAGAGCTTTCTTAGTTGTGATGGCAAGGCTATGGAGTTCCCTTGGTAGGCAACTTCTAGCTGTTAATGAGGGAGACAGACTTTCATTTTTCTTATATGTCTGTATTGTTTAATTTACTCTCTTGCAGTCACGCATTGTTTTATGCTTGCTCCTGATATATTTGACTCTCTGCTATTCATGGCTAAAATGCTGACTGGAAGGCGGCAGGTCAGCAGTTCACTACCCGAATACTGCAGAATGGAATGAGCTCCCGTCTTTGTCCCAGCTGCTGCCAACCTAGCAGTTCGAAAGCAAGGAATTGCAAGTAGATGAATAGGGACCACTTCAGTGGGAAGGTAAACAACATTCCGTGTGCTCCAGGGCCTAGTCATGCTTGCCACATGACCATGGAAACATCTGCAGAAGCAGACAGTGCTGGCTCTTCGGCTATGAAACAGAGATGAGCACTGAACCCTAGAGTCAGATACGACTGGCTTTCGAGCAAGGATGACCCTTATCTTTACCTTATTCATGGCATTTAATTTTTTAAAAAGAAAATCTACCATATGTGCCTTATTCATAACCTCTAATGCCAGTTTTAACTATTCCATATATCTATCTATATAAATTCCATCCATAAATGCATCTGCAGAGAGAATGAGAGGAATAATCTGTTAATTGCCCATTGGTGCCACCTACTCAGTGTGGTGTAATAGTGGATAGAGTAATGAACTAGGAAACCTGAGTTCAGTTCCCACTGGGGGAGTTGAACTGGTAAAACCACTGCTTAAATGCACCACTGACCTTGAAAACCCTGTTAAGGGTCACTATAAGTCAGTTCTGACTTTACTGAAGAACCTCAGAAAAACACCTTACATATATTGAGGGGTAATAATCAGTGTTAAGTCATCCTGAAGGTATGTGTGCACAGAGGCATACATTTCACAATGAAGGAAAGAACAGGCAGGTCCTAGAAAAATAAAGGGAACAGGTCCCATTCCAAAGTTGGGAATGTTACTTTTTGGGACTGGAACTTTCAATCCCACATCCAACAAATTGGCTCCAGGATTTGTGGGGGGGGGGGTGTAATTTTGTGGGGGGGGGTGTAATTTTTAAAAAGTAACTAAATCCACCTGGGTCCCACCTTAGGTCCTCTTGCTATCCTGATAAATATAACCATTGATTACTAGCTGACAGTCAAAAAGAGACCTGGGTTACAAGTTCTTCCTATTGCAGAGAGTAAACAAAACCACTATGGCACCTTAAAGACTAACTGCTATATTTTAATGTTAGCTTTTGTGGATCAAGTCCACTTCGTCAGACGTAAGACTGAGACTTCATGGCACCCATTAATACACTTCAGGTATAGAGGCACACCGGACTGCAGTGACTCAAGTGGTTAAGACGCTGACTGGAAGGCGACAGGTCAGCAGTTTGATACCTGAGTTCTGCATAATGGAATGAGCTCTCACCTCTGTCCCAGCTCCTGTCAACCTAGCAGTTTGAAAGCAAGAAACTGCAAGTAGATAAATAGGGACCACTTCAGTGGGAAAGTAAAACAGTGTTCCGTTCACTCCAGTGTCTAGGCGTGCCTGCCATATATCCACGGAAACGTCTGCATATGCAGACAGCGCTGGCTCTTTGGCTATAAACAGAGATGAGCACTGAACCTTAAAGTCAGATACAACTGGCTTTCGAGCAAGAGTGACCTTTACTTTTACCAAGGCACACAATTCTTGGCTGGCATAACAGATAAGATTACCAATCAGTGTGGCTTTTTACAACTAGTAATAACAGAAGATTCCTGATTGGTATTCACATTTGCTGTGAAGTTGGGTTCTGTTGAATTGCAAAGAGTTAGTAGATGGACCTCTTGTTTGGCTCTATGCTTTCCCACTCCCCCCTCAACAACCACCTTGGGAAGATGGTCCGCAAGAGGGAAATTGACTGGCCCAGGATCTAGCAATGCATATGGGGAATTGAACCTGCATCTTTCAAGGCCCAGTTCAACCACCCTCAAACCCCTGGCTCCTCCTTGTGTTTCCCAGATACACAACAGGCTGCTATTCCACAGGTGATGCTTTCAGTGGGGTGGAGCTTTCCCTGTTGCATTGTCACCTCCGGCTAAACCAGGGATACCCAAACTACTGCCTGGGGGCCAGATCAGACCCCTGACACCAATTCATCCAGCCCACAAAGCCCTTGTTACTTCTGGAAGCGGAAGTAAAATGCACCTGTATGGGCACGTTTTACTTCCGCTTCCAGGAGCGACGAGGGCTTTGCGGGCCGGATGAATTTGGCATCAGGGGTCGGATCCAGCCCCTGGGCCATAGTGACTGGCTCCCTAAACCCACGGCCCAAAATGTTTGGCCACCCCTGGGCCAAACTGTTCATCAGTGTGGGATGACCTTCTGCGGGGAGGGACGTGATAATTGCTTCTCTTCCAAGGTTTTCCCCAAGCAGAAATTGCTACAATTTGTGACACTAGGCGGTCCCTGTGACCATCCGGTGTGTTTAATAATAATAATAATAATTATTATTATTATTATTATTATTATTATTATTATTATTATTATTATTATTATTATTATTATTATTATTATTATTATTATTATTATTATTATTATTATTATTATTATTATTATTATTATTATTATTATTATTATTATTATTATTATTATTATTATTATTATTATTATTATTATTATTATTATTATTATTAAACACACCGGATGGTCACAGGGACCGCCTAGTGTTATTGTTGTTATTATTATTATTATTATTATTATTATTATTATTATTATTATTATTATTATTATTATTATTATTATTATTATTATTATTATTATTTGAAATTTGACCAGCCAGAAAGAAGCGAAGGAAGCAGGAGGGGGAGCGCAAATGCATCAATGTGAAAAAGAACCACCACCCAATTATCTCCGTCCAAGGCTTTTCATGGGGCTCTTTAGCTCCTCTATGTGGGGCGCTGCCCCCTCTTGCCCACCCCCGTCCCTCTTGCCGGCCTGGCTCCCGTCCTTTCCGAAGGACACCGGCCGAGCCTCAGGGACACCTTAAAACCGGCAGCAGCAGCCGCAGCAGCAGCAGCCCCGGGCCCGGGCCCGGCCTCCCTCCCTCCCTCCCTCGGAAGCAGCTGACTCGCTGGGCGGCTGCCAAGGCTCGTTAACTGCCTGGATCATTGCGAGGCAACGTGCAGAATGACATGTAAACCTGCTCCTCCGCCCTTATGCTAATTTTAGGGGGCGGGGCGGGGCGGGGTGTGGGGGGGAGGCCTGACGCCCGGCTCTCCCCACCCCCCTCCCCCTAGTCCGCCGGTGGCGTCTCTCATTCATAAAAATTAGGTCGCCACTGCCCCCTAGTCTTTAAAGTCGGAAAAGCTGCTGCCGTGAAAGGCTCAGCGCTGGGATGTGGCGGCCCACTGGTCCTTTGGAGAACTTTGGCCTGTGGGGGGAAAAACGCGGGCCACAGTCCAAGGGTATGGCAAAGAAGAACATTTGTTAAGTCTCCCTCCTCCTCCTCCTTCGTCAAGTGCCTATCCAATTCCAAATTATTGTTGACATAATGGGGACTGCAGTGGCTCAAGTGGCTCAGATGCTGACTGGGAGGGGGAAGGTCAGCAGTTCGATTCCCGAGGAATGCAGGACGGAATGAGCTCCCCATCTTTGTCCCAGCTCCTGCCAACCTAGCAGTTTGAAAGCAAGACATTGCAAGTAGATAAATAGGGACCACTTTGGTGGGAGGTAAACAGCGTTCCATGCGCCCCAGTGTCTAGTCATGCCTGCCGCATGACCATGGAAACGTCTGCAGAAGCAGACAGTGCTGGCTCTTCAGCTTTGAAACAGAGATGAGCACTGAACCCACCTAGAGTCAGATACGACTGGCTTTCGAGCAAGGGAAACCTTTACCTTTTTAATGGGCACAGACCTGGGTGGGTTGAGGGGATGGTGGAGGATAGGGGTGCCTGGCAGGTGATGGTCCATGGGGTTGCAAAGGGTAGGACTCGACTATGCGACTGAACAGCAACAACAATGGCGAACAGCCATGAAGATTGCCCTGGGAATAATACAATGCAGTGGCCTTCCATTTGCCTTCTGCATCACAGCATGACACCCATACCACTGATATAGTTTTGTAGTCACTTTCTGGCCCTGAGCCCTTTTGGCACGCAAAGTCCTCCTCAGCCCCAGGCCAGTATTGATGAAGCTGCTGCCCTCCAGCAAGATGGATTCAAGTGAGATTTAATCCACTTGGGGACCATCACCCTTCCTTGTAGACTTTGACATCCAAGGCCGTTAGTCCTCAGGGTTTTCAGTTTAGCTGACTGCTGCCTGACAATTGGACTTGAATATAGTATAGTTTACCATCGCAGGATAGCCTGGTCAGGCTCACTTCCTGGTGCCACACAATTCTTTCCAAAAAGGTGCCCCAAGTCTAGAATCCTAAAAATAAAAAAAATGTTTCTCTCATTTGTTGGTGTTCTTTGTTGCTCCTGCAAAAAGCTACTCACACACACACACACACACACACACACACACCTCAAAAAGTTCACAAAAAGTTTTGTGACATTTTATTTATTTTTATTACATTTTTATACCGCCCACCTGGGATGCTTCCCACTCTGAGTGGTGTACAAATAATTAAATGAACAAACAATACCATACCTGTCAAGTTTTGTGAAATTTCTGTCAAATAAGGGAAATTTCCTGGCCAAAACAGGAAACTGGGCAGCTATGCTTATCCTGTGCTGGCCTCCAGTCTAACTCCAGTCTAATTGCAGTCTAACTAATATGGGATGACGGCGGGAAAGAGTGTAAAATATGGGTTTTTTACAGAAATTTCCCAAAACTTGACAGGTATGAACAACACCAGACAATAAACATAAGTAATAAATCAAATATGCTATTGCTATTGCATTAGGGATATGTGGAATTTTGGAGGGAAGAGGCATTAATCTAGATGCTCCCCCTGGTCCAGTTTATCATTTTAAATCTGAGAGCTGTTTTTACACTGCTGCAGAGGAAAAACATGTGGAAGAGCCATGTTCGTGCTGAACGAAAGAAAAAGGGAGAAGGAGGGAGCTAACAAAGAATTGAAGAGGCTCCGTCACCAATTTGCATGACAGAGTTTTTGAGAGGCCTATCATGGAAGACACATTAAAAAAAAGTGTGCCTGCAATTTATGGGGGAGACACTGGAGATTCAAATAGGTGCTTACTGCACATTTACATGTGGTGTTGACTGACATGACAGCTGCAGGATTCTGGCACCTGTATTATATACACCAACATTCTCCAACCTGTTGCAGGGTAAGGACAAAACTCCCATAATTCCCCAGCTGGCTGGAAAATTATGGGCAATAAGAAGCTGATGTGTTTCAATAGCTATTGTATACTATAAACGATACACAGGCACCCCTCTTTTAAAATGTGTCGCAGCCCTTAGAAAGTAAGGCATGCAGGTCAGAGGCCATAGATGTCAAAGGGCCCTCAAAACCCTTTAAAATCTTCTTCCCCTCCTTTGTCACCCTTGGACTCATTGTTTTACTTCCTTTTTACAGCTCTTTCCCCTTCTTTGGTTGTGTACTGGGTGGCTGCAATGAGCAATGCAATATACTTTATGGCCAGTTCCCGGGCAGACATAATACACCTGGACTTGAACAAACCATTGGTATACATATAAGGATATGCACAGCAACAAATGCAATGCTTCGAAATGAATGGTATCTTGCAACCTTAGCTGGAGGTGATTATAATCCAACATCAAAGGAACACAGGAGTTCCCATTTCATTTCCTCCACATTAAGCTTCTCCTGCATTTCCCAATCTTGCATAGTAATAAATACATGCCACCAAGTTAATCCTGACCTATAGCAACCCTTTTCAGAGTTTTCTAGGTGTAGAGGACCAAGAAGTTGTTTTCTATTCTCTTCTTCTGCAGCTTAGCCAAAGCTAGACAGACTGCTGTTTCTCCAGGAGGCCCAGTAGGGAATTGAACTCCCAATCTTTAGCTCTGTTCACATTTTATATGCTGTCCCTTTTAAAATACTTCTTTTACCCTGAATTATGCTTTTTTTCAATTCTTTTTTTCCCTCCTCTCCAATATTCTGTTACCCCAGTCTTCACTTCTAAGCCTCCTTTCCGTAAATTTTGAGATGCCTTCTTCCGTGTTGACAATGTTCAATCTTACATAAAGTCAGATGTGCCTAAGAAAGCTCATGAGACTGAAATGTGCAAGGTGGCATGCAAGATCTTCCTGGACTGCAACTCACGGTATTCCTTGCCATTGGTTCTGCTGAGTAAGGCTCTTGGGAGCTGTAGTCAGACATTTGGCCGACTACATATATTTGTAACCAGAGCACAGCCAATTCTGGACTGACTTTCCAGTGCTTGGAAACGTTCCTTTTGGGGTCCAGATGTCTCTTCAGGCCGCCGCCGCCGCCGCCGCAGCCTTCTTCTTCCATATCTAGACCGGACATAGAACTGTCAAAATGAAGGCACCTGTTGGTGAGTTCATTCTGCAGTTCCTTTCACTTGACCTAGTGTGAGAAAGATTAGCCAGCAACACAAGGTTGCCGTTAGTAGGCTACACCTGATTGTGGGTCAAAAATACCACAATATTTGAAGAGGCTGCTTCTGTGTACTCCTTCAGATCTGCTTGCAGAAGTTGTCTCATTGCCAGTGCAGAAGAAACATTCAGCTGCCACTTCAGTACATAGAATGGACAGAAGCCATCTCCCTTGCCACAGGAGAGAAATGTTTTAGGTGAGCCCTGACTGGTCTTAACTGCTTAGCCCAGACTTTTCAATAGCCAAGCTGAAGCTATGCTAGAGATGGTGAAGACTCTGCATTTTTTTGCTCCCATAGATGTCCTGAACTCGGCCATTCTTCTCCCCATCATGTGAAGAAACAGTCAGCGGCATCTGCCACATGCCACCAAAAATAAAGAGAAATCCTTCCTTGATCTTACAATCCTTTCTTTGGATCTCATAACAGTGGTTGGGTTCTTCAACAACACCAGGTTGTTGAAGAAGCCAACACCTGCAGGCCATCCTTCCCTTTTCTCACTCTGTCCTGGAAGGCCTGCTTCATTGACAGGAGACAAAGAGTCAACCATGGAGTGAGGAAGATTGTGTGTCTCTGCTGAATTGTAAAGGATGCAGTAAGGAGTGGGTGTGTGGAGGATGCTCACTTTCCCACCCATTCCGAGTGGGGTGATGGGAGGGGCAGAGGAAAGCCTACTTGGTAATTTTTGTGCCACTTCCCCCAGTGTGACAGTTACTAGTTATGGCTCTGTTCCTAGCCCAGTGATGGTGAACCTTGGCACTCCAGGTGTTTGTGGATTTCAATTCCCAGAAGCCCAAGTCTCTGTGAATCCACATTAATGGATTTACTGCATGTGGCAAAAGTTGGCACTCCAGGTGTTTGTGGATTTCAATTCCCAGAAGCCCAAGTCTCTGTGAATCCATACAAATGGGTTTACTGCAGGTGCTGAACATTGGCACTCCAGGTGTTCTTGAACTTCAATTCCAAGAAGCCCAAGTCCATGTGAATCCACATGAATGGGTTTACTGCATGTGGCAAATGCTGGCACTCCAGGTGCTCTTGAACTTCAATTGACAGAAGCCCAAGTCTCTGTGAATCCATACAAATGGGTTTACTGCATGTGGTGAACGTTGACACTCCAGGTGTTTTTGAACTTCAATTCCCAAAAGCCAAGTCCCTGTGATTCCACATGAATGGGCTTACTGCATGTGGCGAACATTGGCACTCCAGGTGTTCTTGAACTTCAATTCCCAGAAGCCCAAGTCCCTGTGAATCCACATGAATGGGTTTACTGCGCGTGCAGTAGCCACTCCTTTTCCTTCTGAGCAAGGTATGCAAAATCTCAGAGACATCCCATTTGGCCTCCCTCCTTAGAATACTGTACTTCGTAAGGGTTAAAAGTGTTTCTGCAAGAAGCGAGGGAGTTGTAAATCCAGGTTCTATCTTTCTTTTGACAGGTGAATAATCCTCAAAGCCTCAGGGTGTCATCACTAAACCTCCCCAGCCCTCTCAGGGAGAACACTCCCAGTTTCTCAGTTCATCTTCTCCTTCAGATTTCCCAATATTCAGACAGACAGAGAGAGAGAGACCAGCCAAAGGCGGACAATACCATATTATTCCCAGGGAGTCAGGTCTCTTTCTGTTAAGCAGTCTGTGTTCTTAACACTGTCCAGTAAGTAACTTTGGTGAACCATCACCAGCCTCTTCTGTGCCTCAGTTTCCACAGTTGGGGAAATTCTGGGAGTCATTATCCCATAAAGCAGGAGTGGCCAAACTATGGGCTGTAGGCCAGATCTGGCCCCAGTGCCAATTCATCCAGCCCACACCATCCTTGTCCCTCCCAGAAGCAGAAGTAAAATGCGCCCATACGGGCACATTTTACTTCCTCTTCTGGGAGCAACAAGGATGGTGTGAACCAAATGAATTGGCATTGGGGCCGGATCTGGCCCATGGGCCATAGTTTGGCCACCCCTGGTTTAAGCAGAGAAAATGGCAGCTTAAAATCTATCTCATCCTGTTGCAAAACAGATTGCAAGGCGTGTTTTACTTCCGCTTCCAGTGGGAAAAACCACATGACCGGCCCGCTGAACCACATGACCAGCATGCGGTCCAAAAGGTTGGGCACCCCTGCCGTAAAGGAACTTTCCTAAGCTCAGCTTTCCTGTCCCTGTGAAATAAGCCACAAAAATCACGCCCACATGGAAGTGGTTGGCATGTATACAAAATCACACATAGTGCATCTTCCAATGCAGGTTCAGGCTGTGCCAGTTTTTTTTACAACCTGAATGGAACTCACTGTCTGTCTTAATAGCTCCATTGGGGGAAGAAAAGAAAGGAACACAGCCCTCTGTGAATGAACTAGTAGGAAACAGGATAGCCAGAGGATAAGAGAGACCGCATCTCTGTACGTGAGGCAGAGCACGGAGGACTGCTGCACCTGATCTGGGCAACTCCTGTCAGAAATGCAGGAGGAAGCAGCACAATTGGCTGATCCATCTGTCTTGGGCAGCCTGCCTACCAACCCATGCCAAAATGGGCTACAGAAGAGACAGATCTCAAACAAGGTGGCCATAATTGCTTTATTGTTTTTATATGCTGTCATTTCAGAACTGAGTTATGCCAACCCTTAATAGGGTTTTCAAAGTATAGTGATACCTCATACAACGTCCAAACTTGGTTCCACAAGTTTGGACTTTATACGGATTTGGACTTTGTATGAGGCATGCAAAATCCTAGCCGTGATGCCTCATACAATGTCCAAATCCTTGCTGCCATGCCACATACAACGTCGTTTCCATAGAGATACATTGTACTATAACAGCACAGACTTCAGGGCAAAGTCAAGGAAACAGACAGGAAACTGACAGAACTTTAAGAGATCATTGTCTAAAGGCTAAATACATTACAAAAACATGTCAAACAACCCTGATTTTAGGGGACAAACCACGCCACAAGTTTTCAACTTTTGAAAACTTTATGAAGTGCAGGTTTAAAAGTTAACATGTCCCATCATGCAGCACAGTGTTAATCTGCAGCCATGCGGCCGATCATCCATTTTGTACAAGCTACTGTAAACAATTACTGGATGGAAGCAAGGACAAAATGGATGCCAACGTGTCCCATCACGCAGCACAGTGTTAATCATCCAAACAGCAGCAAACACCAAACAATTAAAATCATGCTTAAAACCACTCCTAAACACTCTTTGCCTTGTGCAAAACCCACCAGAGCAATGCACGCATGTATCCTGCCTTTTATACTGCCTAGGCACAATGCAACCTGGGAAAAACCCCAATGCCTCATACAAAGTCGCAGCGACTTTGTATGAGGCAACTTTTTTCAAAGAATTAGGCGATGTTGTATGAATTCGATGTTGTACGAAGAGGACTTTGTATGAGGTATTACTGTGAGTGAGATGACCATACCTGTCAACAGGCGGCTCCGGAAAAATGGGACCTGCGCACCCTTACGCAAGCGATGTAGCGCTTTCGTGCATGCGTGGAAGGGGTAAAACCCTTCCGCGCATGCGCGGAAAGCATTTTCCCCACTGCCAAATTACGGGGTTTTGGCAGCGGGGCCCGGGTTATGATGTCAATCGATGTCAATTTACGGGGTACTCACGGCCAAATCAGGAAGGTTGACAGGTATGGAGATGACTAAGGAGGAATTTTACCAGTTCTTCAGTAAGCTACTATTGCAGTGCAAGGATTTGAACCCAGACCTTTAGAGCTGCTTTAGAATCCAGCACATGTCAAAATATAGAAGGCAGGCAACTTCACTAATGTCACCCAAAGACATCTGCCTCTTAGCCCCCAAGAACTTGGATTTGGGGTACACAGAAAGAGCCCCTTCAAAGAATGTGGTATTTTTGAACCACAATCAGGTGTATCCTGGTAACGGCAACCTTGTGTTGCCATTTAATCTTTCTCACACAGGGCAGGCAAAAGGTACAGCAGAATGAACTCACCAAAAGGTAGCTAGCTCCTATATATTGTCTGTTTTAGCAGGGATGCATTCTAGGAATAACATTACTCTGTTTTTATTCTATGGTTATAAATTTGAGTTCTAAGAGGTATTGTTTGGAGCTCTGTGCCTTCATTCACAGAGGAGGTATATATATATATATACTAGCAGTTCGAAAGCAAGAAATTGCAAGTAGATAAATAGGGACCACTTTGGTGGGAAGGTAATGGCGTTCCGTGCGCTTCAGTGTCTAGTCATGCCTGCCACATGACCACGGAAACATCTGCAAAGCAGATAGCACTGGCTCTTTGGCTTTGAAACAGAGATGAGCACTGAACCCTAGAGTCAGATACAACTGGCTTTCGAGCAAGGGAAACCTTTACCTTTACTAAAGAAATAGTAAGCCACTTCTGAATATGTCTACCTAGAAAACCTTGAAAAGTTTCCATATAAGTCAGAACTGACTTGACAACACACAGTTGTAGTTATGTCTTTTAGTTCCTTTTTCATTGACTTCTGAAACAAATGATGGTGCTCAACATCCTCAACCCTACTTTTGAGTTCTGTTCCCTTCCAGAAAGGCTAGTGTTCACAAGGAATTTTACATAGTATGTTATCCTAAAGCTGTTTTAGTTCTATAATTCCATCTGTCTAATAGCTACTGCTCTATTAAAATTGGGGGGGGGGGGGAGGAAATGGGGTTAGAACTACAGCTGCACCATATAACTATATTAGCAAAACCAAAGGGCTATCCAGATGTTGGACAGGTGTGCAATAAATGATAGCTGTGGTGCTGAATGCTTGCTTGTAGCAAAATTAAATCCAACTGGCTGAAAGAGGGTCCACCTGGAAATGAATTTGAAACATAGCTTGTGCTAGAAAAAATATTTCCAAAAACTGGTCCTACAGTGCAAAAGATGGTAATGGAGGATTGGGTCTTGTGCTTGTACATGTTTGCCTTTTATCCATCTTTATTATCTTTCATCTCTGTTCCATCTTTTGCTCCCCACTTAACCCTGCCTTTTTGACCAATAAGCCAAATAAACCTAAGGCTGTGATGGTGAACCTTGGCACTCCAGATCTTCTTGGACTTCAATTCCCAGAAGCCCAAGCCACCATGAATCCACATGAATAGGTTTGCTGCAATTCATCCAGCCCGCGCTGCCCTCATCGCTCCTGGAAGCGGAAGTAAAATGTGCCCGTATGGAGCGATGAGGGCAGTGCGGGCCGGATGAATCGCAGTAAACCCACTCGTGTGGATTCATGGCGGCTTGGGCTTTTGGGAATTGAAGTCCAAGAACATCTGGAGTGCCAAGGTTCACCATCATGGATCTAAGGCAACAACTCAATATAGGGGTAACATCTAGTGACATCTTTGTGTTCTGTATGCAATGTGGTACCTACCAACATTGACCATTGTTATAGTCTAATGTTTTTCAGCATTCACTTTGCACATATCTTCACTACAAAAATGCTGACAATTTTTAAAAAATCAAACATTTAGTTAAAACTCTGGAGGGGCCTGGAGACAAGCGAACATTGAAAGGCAACTCCATGGGCACCACTTGGAGCCACTGCAGGACACAGTACAAAGCAATGTAGGAGGTATACATAAAGACAGCCTGGCTGAGAGCTATGGGGCTGCCAAGTCAAGGTTAACTAGGTTAAACCAAAAAAGTTTAGGTAGGTCACCACAAGCAGCTGCTATGCTACAAGCAGTGTAATGAAACTGGGACAACATAGGCTAATCTGTATGACACATTACAAAGGGGCAGAAGGAAACTTTGTGGAACAGCAACATGGCTGACACTCACGGGGCATCCTTCATGCCTTGACGATTGTCTGGCCTCAGTGATGAAATGGACCAGAGCTGACAAGCTGAGACTTAACCCTGACAAGACGGAGGTTCTAGTGTTGGAGGGTCTATTTGCCCGACTAGGTGACCTGGCTTCTAAGCTGGATGGGATTGCTATCTTTCCTAGGGACCAGGTACGCAAATTAGGGGTCATACTAGATCCTCATTTGAAGTGCAAATTGCAACAGTGAGCAAACCACCTTTCCCCAACTGTATCAAATAGCTCAGTTGTCTCTCTACTTGGACAGGTAAGTCCCGCTTAACATTAGCTATCTTACTGATAATCATGTATTGACTACTGTAATGCTCTCTACATGGGGCTTCCCATGATGTTCCTGATACAGAAGCTTCAAAATATAGCAGCCAGGCTGATTACTGGAGTGAGAACATTTGAACATATCTCCACAGCCTTGGCAGGGCTACATTGGCTACCTATTCCATTCTGTATCAGGTGCATGGTGTCAGTTCTAACTTTTAAGGCCCTAAATGGCTTGGGACCTTCCTTCCTAATGGAATGTCTTCCCCTCAGAACATCAGCCCACATCACCCATTACTCCCAGATGGCACAGCTCCAGGTGCTGACTCTGAGATTAGCAAGAAATGCTGTGACTCGGAGAAGAGCCTTCTCAGTGGCAGCACCAAATTTGTGGAACTCTCTACCGGTTGAGCTGCACCAGGTTCCAACTCTAGCTATTTTTTAAAAACAACTAAAATTATTCCTCTTTAAAGAGACTTTTAAGGACATACTGTCAATAGCCAAGCAATAGGTTTTGATTAACTTTTTCCATCACCAAGATGTATTCTTTGTTTTTGGTTGTGTGTTTTTATGCGGGGGTCGTCATTTTTGTTTTCTGTTAATATTAATAATGTATGTAGTTGGTTTATTCTTTATGTCTATTTTTTATTGTAAAGATTTTTTAATATGTTCTAAACTGCTCAGAGTGGAAAAACATCCCAGATGGGCAGGATATAAATGTAATAAATAAATATAAATTATGAGGTTTGCACTGTTCTGATTAAAGAGACTGGATGGGTTAAGGGTTCTTCCCCAAAATGTTTACTTTGAGAGTCCTTGTTACCTGGTGTAGGGTGGATGGCTACAAGGAGAGGTCATTTTGCACAGCTTTGGAAAAACACTTCTTTTTTACTACAACTGCCTCTGCTGGCCAAGGAATTGTGTGAGTTCTGGTCCAAAAAAGTAACCTTTCTGAGCCCCAGACTTGTGTGTTTTGAAATCCTCTCTCTTCCCCAGAGAATGAGGTCTTGTAAGCATCTGACAAATAACTTTATTCTCTCATGTTTTGAACTTGCAATTGCTTTTATTTATTTCCAGTTTTTAAATTATTGTATAAGTAAGGGTGGAGGCAACAACAGCAGCACAGAAGAAGAAAAACAAGACAAAGAAGAAGCTGTGTATACACTGAGATGGAGCGAATTAAACAGGTCTGAAATAGTGTAACAGTAAAGGATATGCCTCAACTAACATCTGGAGAGACCCAGATCAGGGAAGTATTAAATCCAGGAAATGCCTTAAGACCAATGGTGGGCATCAGCAGGTTTGCACCAGTCCGCCAGAACCAATAGCAGAAATTCTGACTGGCCCCACCCATCCAAGTTTTGAAATAAAGTCCTAATTTGGGTGCAACACAGGGCTTTCCCCCTGGCCACGCACACCATACCACACCCACAGTGTGGTAGTAATTTTTTTGGGAGCCCACCACTGCTTACAACTGCTTCAGGGGCAGGACACTATGGAAGTGTTGGGGGCAAATTTCAGTTTGTAAGAATATGGGTACATTCCATTATTATTTAGAGACTATGGTGAAATGGTGAAAAAACAGAGGGCATTCTTATGCAGAGATGGAAAAATGTTTCATTTTCTGACTGCAGGTCGCAAAAAAACCCAGACCAATTGCTATGCTTGTTCTGGAGTTCTAGCAGCTGCAGTTAAAACAAGTCACTTTCTCAAGCTCTTACGAATATGGACAATATCCTACCAAGCATAAGTAGGCAACTCAGTTCCATGCAAGAACTTACAAAATGTTTTCAAAGTATACAACTTGGTTCTATGAAATGGTTTATAAAGTATTTCTGAAGTATACATCTCAGTTCCATGGATCAGCTTGCAGAGTGCCTGTAAAGTACTCTCCTTAGTTTCATGCACCAGCTTACAAAACATCTGTACAGTAGAAAACTTAGTTCCATGCCACAACTTGCAAAGTGTGGGCAAAGTACACAATTTTGCTCCATGTAACAGCCTGCAAACCTTATGCACATACCTGGAAGTAAACTTCACTGAATTTAGTTGATCTTTCTTTTAATACCTAGCATTGCATTAAGAATGGTTTTCCATCCTTCAGTTTATACTTAAGAGGATGTTGTTGTAGCTTTTTCCTTGGCAATAAAAATGAGGGGAAACCCAAGCTGGTCACACTGAATTTGGTACCTTGAAATGTTGATCTTCCATAATGCTAAAGGGATTTATTCATTTGTGAAGCTGTTTTTTGCTCCAGCAAGCTAATTTAGCAAGAGCTCTTTTCCATTCTTAGGTTACCAATGTGCTTAGAAAGAAAATATTGTTTGGCAGAAACTAAAGTTATTTCACATGTAAGAGAAATTCTATAATTCTTACTATCTTCAAAAATCAAGCTGTACTATAGTTTTGGAAATTAGAAAGCAGGCTTGGATTTAATGAAAAGAAATGAAAAATTACCAAATTATGTACAGTAGACCCTCGCATAAAGACGTTACTTGGTTCCTCATACGTTTTTAGCGTTGTTGTCTGGTTATTTTAGCATTGTTGTCCGGACAATGACACTACAAGCATTGTTATGCGGGGGAATGTGTGGTGTATAACGACGCGTTGTTAAGCAAAAATGATGCTATCTGAACGCGTTGTTATGTGAGGGTTGACTGTATCTAAATAGGACTTGAAGACTCTGAAACCTAAGAATGTCTTGCTCTCCATCAATCAGTAAGTGATTTTTTTCAGTTCATAGAAAATAATAATTGCTCAATCAGTAATCTGTGTCTCAAGCCACTGCAGAACATTTAGGTCTATAAGCAGTTTTAAAAAACTGGCAACTGGTGTGTCTGTGTCTAGGATCATTGTTTTTGTGATCTTTTGAGGACGGGAGGAGCTAAATCACATTTAACCCCATCCAAACAATACAAGTGACCTTTGCACATATGGTGAAGTGACTGATAAATCACTCTACCATATGGGCTGACAAAACACTTTCCCTGCTCCTCTTTGGAGGGGCAGGGAAAGTGTGATTATTTGTCCCCTTCCTAACTAATCATTGTAATACAGTAATACCTCATACAAAGTTTGCTTCATACAATATCGAATTCATATAACATCGCCTAATTTCTTGAAAAAAGTTGCTTCATACAAACTCGCTGCGACTTTGTTTGAGGTATTGGGGTTTTTCCGAGTTTGCATTGTACCTGGGCAGTATAAGAGGCAGGACACATGCGTGCATTGCTCTTGTGGGTTTTACATGAGGCAAAGAGTGTTTAGGAGTGGTTTTGAGCGTGATTTTGGATTTTTTCATCAGAATTTTTAGGAGCATTTCTGGGATTTTTGCAGCATTCTTCAGGTTCTTGGACAATCAGGGTTGTTTGACATGTTTTTGTAATGTATTTAGCCTTTAGACAATGATTTTTTAAAATTCTGTCCGTTTCCTGTCTGTTTCTTGACTTTGCCCTGAAGTCTGTGCTGTCACAGTACAATGTATATCTATGGAAATGACATTGTACGAGGCATCACAGCAAGGATTTGGATGTTGTATGAGGCATCGCTAGGATTTTGCATGCCTCATACAAAGTCCAAATCTGTATAAAGTCCAAACTTGTGGAACCAAGTTTGGACATTGTATGAGGTATCACTGTACTAGATTGGTTAGGAGGGTAATAACTTTTTTCTTCCTTTTTCCTTGTAGCATCAATTAAAACTGCAGTTTCTCAATGGCGCTACATGGAAAAAGGAAGAGAAAAAGTTTACTCTCCTAACTAATCTTAGTGTGTGTGTTTGGGGGGGAATATTTACACTTTCCCTGCCTCTACACAGATGGACATGGAAAGTGTTTAATGAAAATATCCAAAAAGCTGAAGGAGCTCACAGGTGCTGAAAATGGCATATATTAGAGCATCACCCAAAACAAAAAAGGAACCTCTTGATGGAGGGTTCAAAAAAGAGAACTCAGAGGGAGGTTGAGGCACTCAAGAATCCACTATATGTGGGCACTGGAGGCGGGACCGATTTCCAAGAACTCCAATGAGAAGGCTAAATGCCCTAGTGGTGCAGTGGTTAAACCTCTCTACTGCAACCAAAAGGTTGTGAGTTCTATCCTTACCAGGGTTCAAGTTTGACTCAGCCTTCCATCCTTCTGTGGTCAGTAAAATGAGTATCCAGCATGTTGGGGCAAAATGCTAATTAACTTGTGATCCACCCAGAGAGTGCACTAAGTGATATGGGGTGGTATAGAACTGTGATTTCTTTGCTTTTAGACATGTTATCAAGACCATAGAAAAACATTATTTTTCATTCTGATTTAGATGGATATATTTCCCCCTATGACTATAATTCCTAGAAGTCCCTGGCCTAGCCAATATGGTTAGTGGTCACACTAAGTAGCAGCTTCTGGAAACTGTGATTCTAAAATGTAGCAGACTGGATGACAATCTACTCAAGAAAGGACATAAACGTTTATAAGCTAGAAGCTCAATCCTAAAGCATTCATTAGTTGTTTGGACTAAAAACGGAGCAAATCAACCCACAGTTGCAATAACCCAAGCAAAAGTAGGGTGAGGCTGCCAAGGTTTTAGAGCTTGCCAGCTGTTGGGCTGCAGGCAAGGAAGTTTTCTTCTTGCAAAGTTTGAACAGACATCTCTGCATAGGAAAGGCTCCAGGTGAGGGCCTGGCTTCTGGCACAAGACCCATCCTAAAAACAAAAACAAATGGAAGCAGCCAGGAAAGGGTGGAAAGGAGCTACGTGCACTTTCTCAGGGAGACCCAATCTTATTAATAAAAGCTGCTTCTTCCCAAGCCCTTGATAATTCTCCTGCTACGGATTATTTACAGCTGTGGAATTTAATACCCCAATGAACAAAGCTTCCCAAGGCATGCCAGAGAAAGCAAGTGAGAATGTGAGAGGTCCGAGTGTTGTTAACCCATCAAAGCACTTTGGCCAAATCACGAGGGCCTTTGCTACTCCACTCTCATCACACTGGGTCAGATTTCCTGGTCCAGTTTGGGCTCCCAAGACTTTTAAAGAGTTATATTATATATCACTTCATTGGCAAAGCATCGTCTCCTTCACTCCCCCCACCCCACCTTTCCTGGTCACACATTCTCCATTCCATATGGATTCTCATACTGTTACTGTATGTTCCGATTCTGTAATGGAAAAAAGGAGAGGAGAAAACCAGGTCACAGTTTCTAAATTTGAGCTATAGCATCATTATTTTTAAACACACTGTACAAAGCAGCTAAGTAGAAAATACCTTTACCCACTAAAGTTCATTGGAAAGATTATTGTTCAATTTGCAGCTCATCTAAAGCTTGCTTAACCATTCATGTTGCCCATTCACACAGTGAAAAGAAGTCTCCTAAAAAATTCCTGATAGTGGCAGAAAACCCAACCACTCAACCAACAACATGTTCTCAAACTTAAACCCCCTCACGTGTACACTGAAGAAGTTACATTTGTTTAGACTTCTTGAGTAGGCCGTTCATTTGTAGTTGGTGGACATTGAGGGGTGAAATTGGGGGTTGGGGGGGGCAGTTAATTGGTTGTGATATGTATGGTATAGCTGGTCTCCAGTCTGCAATTTACAGCATAGGAAGAGTAAGTTTGCAACTTACAGTACAGGAAGATTTTGAAAAGAAACTGGAATTTGAAAGTTCTCTTTGTGTTTGTATTAAAACCATCTGTTGGCAGGGCTTCACAGGCAATCAGATGCTTAAGTTAACAGATGATAATCGTATAATCTGCCTTATTAGGCTATTTTAAAGGAAAATCTGCAGTGAAATACGGAGCACACATAAAATAGTGTTACTGTTTCACTTTTTGCTGAGCCTTTCTGCGGCACGATCATGGCTGAGTTTGGAGTCATCCGAATTCATACCTTGTGGGTCTGCCCAAAACAGAGAAAGAGCCAGCTCTCTTACCTACCGATTTGGAAAAGTCACTTTGTTGGCCTAGTGAAGGGGTGCCCAATCTATGGCCTGGAGGCCAGATCTGGCCCCTGATGCCAATTCATCTGGCCTGTGCCACCCTTGTTGCTCCTGGAAGCAGAACTTCTGCTTCCGGGAGCAACAAGGGTGGCGCAGGGTGGATGAATTGCCGTTGGGGGCTGGATCTGGCCCATGGGCCGTAGTTGGGACACCCCTTGTTTAAGCAGAGAAAATGGCAGATTAAAATCTATCTCATCCTGGTGCAAAATAGACTGCAAGGTGTGTTTTAGTTCTGCTTCCAGTGGGAGTAACCATGTGACTGGCCCACAACCCAAAAAGTTTGGGCACCCCTGGCCTAGAGCTCCCAGACTTGCCTGGCTAGAATAGCTGCTAGCATTGGAAATGATCTTGCCAGCAACCCAGCCCATTTACTGGCTCAACTGTGTGAAGTACTCTGTGTACTATTTCATTTCCTTTTTCATTCTTCAGCTTGAACTGTGCTGGTGCAGAAAGTTTTCAAACAGGAATGAACTTTTCTTCCTTTTATCAATGAGGTTTTTTTTTTAAAAAAAATCCTTTGTGTTTTAATTGTATCTGTTCTTCCTAAGAAGTGTTGTTAGCCACCTTGAGTGCCATACTTTGGAAGATAGGTGAGGTATATATCCAATAAATAAATACAGTGGAACAACCTCAGTTAACAAATGGCTCAATTAGCATAAAAATCGCATAACAAAAGGAAATCCATAAAAAACAGTGCCTCAGTTTACGGAATTGTTTTCAGAATGGATTACAGTGGTACCTCATACAATGATTTTAATCTGTTCCATGGGGCTCGTTATTGTACAAAACAATTGCTATATGATGCATGCATTGTATAGCAATTTTCCCTATGGGGTGCATCATACAACAAAAATTTTTTTTTTGCTAAGTGGTTTTTCCCATTGAAAAATTGTTGTACGATTTTTTCCATAGGGAAAATTGTTATGCGGGATGCAATTTCCCCCCAAAACCTAATTGTTATATGATTTCGTTGTTATACGGGACCACTGTAAATGGTTTTCAATACTTTCCTATGGGAAACCGGATTTTGGTTCAACTATTTTGGTTTTCAATACATTCCTATGGGAAATTGCATTCAATGCATTCCTATGCAACATTTGGTTAAAGTAATTTTCACTGTAAGAAATGTCCCGGAGAACGGATTAATTACATTAACCGAGTTTCCACTGTAATGCAGAAATATTCAGGTGTCTGAGGAAACACAGCTGGTAACCCTTCCAATTCCCACTTCCAGCTTACATAAGACTATCCAAACAGTCACCCCATATATAATAATTAGGTGGAGATACAGTACTAAGGTAAACCTTTAGCTTACCAGAGTCATCCCTTTCAATAATCAACAGCTTTGCCTTAGACTTAGGAGGCCTCCCAGTCTAAGATTCTTTCCCTCAGCCTGTGGCTCTTTTTGTTCTTCCAGAATTGCCTGCGGCTTGGGAACGCGCTGACAGAGGTAAATTTGGGCTATTCAGTGTCAATCAGACTTAGTACAATCTCTTGGAAAGCCTCTTTGCCATTCATCTAAGGACGTCTTATTCCTGTAATGAAGCTGCCCTCTAGTGCCTATTGACTACATTTCCCACTGCTATGATCCCTATTAAAATAAAAATGTATTTTCAAACAGCAGCATAAATGCCCTTCCACTCATACACCACTCATAATCCATTTAGGAGAGAACATCAAGCCACTGGCTCTAGCTTTACCATGAGAATCATATTAAGGACAAAGTCCGTCCTCGCTCTCTTCCAATGAAACAATTATTTAGGGAAAACGGAACAAAATAAGAACAACCTTAAGGACATAAGAACAGCCTTGCTGGAACAGGCAACAGCCCATCCAGTCCAGCATTGTCACACACAGTGGTTCACCATTTGCTTCAGGGTATTATTCCCACGCAGATGCCTTCGCCTGCTTAGGATTCCCTGGAAATGGCATTGAGAGATATCCTGCCTATCTCTCCAACCTAGAGGTTGTCCTTAGGTATCCATAATTATAGCCATTGATACCCTTGTCCTCCATGAACTAGTCTAATCCTTTATTAAAGCTGTCAAGACTGACAGCTGTCACCACTTCTTCTGGCAGGGAGTTCCATAGACCAGTGATCATCTGAGTAAAAAAGTACTTTCTCTTATTTGTTTGAGAACTAGCACCCAAAAGTTTCATGGAATGTCCCCTAGTTCTAGTGTTGTGCGATAGGGAAAACAGTTTTTCCTTATTTACTTTGTCCACCTTGATCCATTTCCGTTTCACACTAGACTTGAAACCTTACTTTGGGGGCAACACCTGAATTTCCCAGACTGCCCGGTTGGCTGAGGGATTCTGGGAGTCTTCCAAAGGACACTTTTCAAAGCTCCTTGCTAGCCAGAAACCTAAGTCAAGCCAGCAAAATTTGGCTGTTCAAAAGCCAATGTCCTCTACTCATCAGGATGAGAAAGCACAACCATTGCTGAGAGGGGAATTTGCAATTTCTGCTCATGTCAGGGGGTATATTTATTTATTTTGATATATATTTTTCCTAACATCATACTCCTTTCTGAAGTAGTGATGATGAAAACTGTAGGTGGGCCCCCTTAAAGGAAAGTATTTGCTGAGCTGTTCAAAATGCTTAAAGGATATTAAGCTCTTAGTTTAAGGGTTTGTTCAAAATATTACAAATAAAACATCTCTCTGTGTGTTAGGATTAGAGCGGGTTCCATTGTCTTGTCTGATTCTGCTGCTCACCAGCCCCCTAGGAGAGAAATAAGATTGCAGTGAAATATGTAATATATCAACAGCAGGAGCTATTCAGCTCTGAAGAAAGTTATAACCCGACTAAATCATCACTTAATAGGTGGAATTGAACATCTTTCTTCTAATCCTCAGTGGTCATCTGATCTGAATTTCCCTGTATTAGAAATAAAGATAATGACACTTCATAGAGCAAGGGAGGTGTCAATATTTTCAATAACCAAAAATGTATTTTCATATAACCAAACAGAAATATAACCAAATAGAAATAGAAATAAAAGGGATTCTTGAAAGTCATCTTTGTCAGTGTATCTCATAGTAGCGTATTAGTAGATAAATGATACAAAAGCTAGGGAAATGAAGCAAGAAGGAGGTAGATTAAATACCCAACTACACTATCAAAAACTGTGGGATTTGCTTTGCTTATACAGTGATGATGAACCTTGGCACTCCAGGCAGTGATGTACTGTGGCAGGTTCTCAATGGTTCTTGCGAACTGGCAGCGGAAATTCCAGGCCACACCCACTTGGCCAGCCACACCCACCTTTCAGCCTCCCCCTCCCAGCACCGGCGGCAATGCGTCTCATTCGCCTAGCCCAGGGCTGAAGGCGCACTTTCACCTCCGCACTTCCCTCACGCCTTCAGCCCTGGGCGAGGCAAATGGGATGCGTTTCTGGTGGCACTTGGAGGGGGAGGCCAGTGCCAGCCCATCAACCTGCCCCATCACCTCCCAGCAGCGCTGCTGGCAGGGACGCATTTCTGGCAGCGCTGGGTGGGGAAGCTGGCACCAACCCGGCCCACTCACCTCCCAGCAGTGCCACCATCAATGCTTCCCATGCGCCTAGCCCAGGGCTGAAGGTGCGCTTTCACCTCCGCACTTCCCGCGTGCCTTTGGCCCTGGGCGAGGCGAATGGGATGCGTTGCCTGTGGCGCTGGAAGGGGGAGGCCTGCACCAGCCCG
This sequence comes from Bradypodion ventrale, assembly GCA_035047345.1. Classification (NCBI taxonomy): domain Eukaryota; kingdom Metazoa; phylum Chordata; class Lepidosauria; order Squamata; family Chamaeleonidae; genus Bradypodion; species Bradypodion ventrale. The sequence continues at coordinate 63,030,024 of JAWDJE010000001.1, read as the reverse complement.
CCAACCTACCCCGCTCACCTCCCAGCAGCGCTGCTGGTGAAAGCGTGCCCAGACAGTGAGGGGCTGACCCGCCAGCAGTGCCTGGCTGCTCTGGGACTCCTCCTCTTCATCTCTACTAAGCAAGAGAGCAAGGTAGGTTTCTTTTTTCTGTGGGGTTTGAGGTCATGCCCACAGATAGCCACGCCCACAGATAGCCACACCCACCGAGTGAGTAGTAAAAAAAATTCAGTGCATCACTGACTCCAGGTGTTCCTGAACTTTAATTCCCAGAAACCATGATCATTAGGAGTGCTGATTTAGTCTTCTGGTAATTGAAGTCCAAGAATACCTGGAGTGCCAAGGCTTGCCATCACATAATAAAATGGGTGAAATTGATTTATTTTTTTACTTATTGCCTAATGCAAAGACTGAACTGAACGCATCCAGTGTTTTTGCTCACAAAGCAATTCTCTCTCTCTCATCTACTTTTTTCATAAATGATTTGATCAGGCTTTTTCTATATGGTCAGCTGTGATCCTTACTGTAAAAATAGGGGGCGTGTCTCTAGGTGGTGTTTCAGTGAAGTAGTCAGTTTGATGTGGTGCTCAGGGTTAGGAGAACACACCCTGTGATTTGTCCTCTCCTCCAGCATCCAGATTTTTTAATTCTATTTTATTTGAGATTAGCACTTGAACAGCTTTTCACTTTATCACTGAACCAATAACTGAATAAGAAATTGGAAAGAGCTTCTACACAGACTTCTCTTATTGGGAGAAAAGGTGCTGCCATTGGAAATAGAGACCCAAGACGAGAGAGGGAGGGAGGGAGACTCAAGTGTAATTGGTGTGTCTGTACATTTCAAAGCCTTGTTTTCTCTCTACCAGAACCCAGAGAGTCAAAAAGGGAGGAGTGAGAATGGGGCTGAAACTTCCTCAGAAGTTTCAGATGGAGAGAAAGATTAGTGCTATAGCCTTTCCTCTTATAACTGGGTCAAAAACTAAGCAAACAGGAAGGAGGGGTACCATATAAACTTGAGTATAAGATGACCTGAATATAAGCCAAGGTACCTAATTTTGACCTGAAAACCCAGGAAAATAGATTTACCCAAGTATAAGCCAAGGGTGGGAAATGCAGCAGCTGCTAGTGAGTTTTAATAATCAAAATACATGAAAATATGGTAAAATTAACTAAATTGTTGGCACATCTCAATCTGGCACAGTCTTGGAACCCTCGTAGTCATTGACCCAAGTATAAGCCGAGTCCCCTTTTGGGGGCTCATTTTGGGGGCTAAAAATTCGGCTTATTCTCGAGTATATACAGTAAGTAAAATAAGCCTGTGATCCATTGATAAAATCAAACAAATGTAGAATGTGGTACCTTTTATAGGTCACTTTAAAAAATCAAACACTGCAAGTTTTCATAACTCAAAGATTATTTAATCAGGCACTTTCATGGCATGCTGTCCAAACGAGGCTCCTATTCTTAGGTGTTCAATGGGAAAATAAGCAGCAGATTGTATCATTTTACAATCCAAAACCAGAAAGCCAGGAGGGGAAATCCCATACCATGTTGTGTGTTTATGTTCATGTATTTCAAAGCCTCAACTGTTTTCCCTTAGTAGGAAATAGTGTAAAATTTTTGAGCTGGCATTAATAAGATCACTAAAGAGGTTTCCTTTTTTGTGATTTGGATTGTTTTGTCCACACACAAAACTGGCAAGATGGAGAACCATAAAAGGATTGGCAGAGGTAGAAACAAAGGAAGAAAGGACAGGCAGAGATGGCAGTAGAAGAAGGGGAGCTGTTGGCTAAAAAGTGATTCACTTTGCATATTGTACAAAAGGTAAATTCCCGGAACATTCAACAACCCCTGTGTGGGCACTGATTCCTATTTAAAATGTAATACAGACTTTGAATTAAATCAAAGCCAAATCAAATCATTCTGATTCAGTGTTCCAGCGTAGTCGCACTCTAAGTGACCATTAGTACTTAATCATTTCTCCAAATACAAAACTTCATAGGTGTCGGAGTAACAAATTCAAGCCAGCTACATGATCTTGGTATTTGAGAGGTAAAACCAAGAGATGACTATTTTAGGCTGTCTTTGTGGTTTCAGTTTAGTAACAAGTGGGTGCAGCAGTCATCAAGGGATGAACATGCTGTTGTGAATCAACCCTCAGAGGAGCACATAAGTCTTACTCTACCACCAAGCTGGTTCCAAGTTATGGAAACTCTTTCCAACGGTTTCTATAATAAGTACTTGTCTGGCTGGATATCCCGCTATAGTAATGGAGTAGACTGTACAGCCAGTGACACAACACCGAGTGTCAGGTTGTGGTTAACTAATCTGACTCTCTAAAGGGGCCAATGGCTACAGGCAGATGAGCCCATTTAAGTGGGGTGATGATCTCCCTCAGTGGAGGAAATGCCACTGGAAACCATCATATTGGGCCCGACAGCAAAATGAGTGGAGGAGGAACTCTGATTCCCAACAGTCATGGAGATGGAAGAGGCCATGTGAGATGGACTGGCTGTGAAGGTGCACCTTGATAATATCCTTAAGGCTGCAGCCGTTCATTGCAGTCCCAGTGTTAAATCCTGCATGTCTCATTTCATATGTGCCATAGGAGATGGCACCATGATCATAGTGTATGGGTCACTTAATCGGCAAGCACACACACCAAAACCACCCCTAACCACCAACACACACATTAAAAATGCCCAGTACTGCCAGGCAAACTAAGCTAGTAACCAATAAAATGTCACATTCTATCAGTACTTTGGACCCACCACTAAATCCATTTTTCATTTTAAAATTGTTAGCTTTCCTTCAACCCTACATATCTGTACTTAAAAATATATCCTGTTGAGTTCACTGGGACTTGCTCCAGTATTTGCATCTACATTTGGAACCACAACTGTAGTTTATTAGATTTTTTTCAGTGCAGTGAAGTTCAAAAACACTTTCAATCTTAAAACATTTTAAAACAAACCATCCCTTTTACATATAAAATACAAGACCATTCCTATCAAATAAAGGACTGAGGCACTGTGACATTCAATAGAAAGGTGAGGGGAAAGATGGTGCTCCATAGCCACTAGCACCTTTAAATTGGCACCACTTTCTAAAGAGGACAGAATTTAATTTAATTTTAATTTAATTTTTCAACTTGTTCGCCGCCCACTCAGGCAAGCCTGACTCAGGGCAGTTTACATAATCTAAAAACCCCACATAATCTAGGTATCTTCTATACCCGTCAAGCGCAGCTCCCAAAAATATGGGAAATTTCTGTGTATGCATGCATGCGCACACATAAAGCATTTTTCCGCATGCACAGTAACCTCTTTCTCCGCCTTTAAAAATACGGGACAGCAGCGGGAAAGGGGAGGAACGTGCGCCAAAATACGGGATTTCTTGGCCAATCCGGGATACTTGACAAGTATGGTTTCTTCCTGTGTTTTTAGTCATCTTTTGTTTGGAAGCAAGTATTAATCTGAATCAAGTCACAACCCCAAAGCCTCTTTGCTGGGCAGAACTCAAGCATACATAGCAATAGTACATACATAGTAATAGTGGCACTAAAACTAAGAGTGTCAGAGCAGACAGTGCTCTGGCTTCACCAGCAGTGAGCAATCACTACCAATGCCCTCCAGGTAGGTTTATGACAGTGATGGCGTATCTTGGCATACCAGTTGTTCTCAAGAACTTCAATTCTCTCCCAAGTCTCTGTAAAACCACATAGAGACTTGGGCTTCTGGGGAAAGGAAGGAAGGATCCATTCTTTTGCCCTGTCCACTACTGATTTTGACCCTACCAGTAGTTTGCTTGGCTGATTTAATTGGTAGGTTGTACCTTCCACAGGGGATAATATGCACAGAACCAAATAGACACAGGAGTAATATTCCTCTTCAATAGGAAGATGTCTCCACATCCCAGGTAAAAGTACAAACTTAAAATAAAAACACCAAGAACAGTGTTCTTCTTGCTGCAGACTACCCTCAAGGGCTGTCCCTGAGGGGAAAAAGCCCCCTCTGGTTCCAACATATAAACTACTGATACTAAATTGAGGCTTTATGGCTACAGATGGACTGTTACTCCAAATCATTAATCCCTTATTTTCATATTTGGAACCAAACCAAACATGAAAGAAATCACAAACAAGGCTTCCAATAGCAAAGGAAGTTTTCTTAGTCAATTATATGGAATCAGAGTTCAGATCTCTTAGCAAGAAAGGGCAGTTCATTTAAACCAGCCTACATCCTATGTTATATATATATATATATATATATATATATATATATATATATATATATATATATATATATATATATATATATATATATATATATATATATATATATATATATATATATATATATATATATATATATATATATATATATATATATATATATATATATATATATATATATATTAATGTATGGACAAACAAAACAGCATTGAGGAGTCTTCTTTTTCTTTACTTCCTCTTTTACCCCTTTGGGTGTTGAGGGAGATGCAAGGCCCTTGCTCTGGCACTTCTAGCAGCCTTCACAGATGTTCTTGTAATGTTTCTTTGATGTTGTCTCTCCATCTTCCTCTGGGTCTGCCTTGTGGTCTTTGTCCTTCTCTTTCCACATAAACCTTGTATGGTATGGAATTCCAGGACATTCTCTCCAGATGGGCAAACCACTTTATTTGTTGTCTCTGTATATAATTTAAGATTGGTTCTATTCCCATTCTCTTCCTTATAATCACTTATAAACACTGAGGAGTATCTGAGATTTTTATATGGTTACGATGTGCTGCCAAACCACCTTTAACTGCTGGAGACACTAATATAATATTTCAAGGAGAGATATTTTGGAATGCCCATTATGGTATAGTCGATAAAGGGACGGAAAAAAATTCAGGAGACATCCCTGCTCAGCCATGGACCTCATTGGGAGTTTGGAACTGGTAAAACAACTCCTTAAAGACTTTACTTGCCTTGAAAGCCTTGTTAATAATCATTGTAAGTTGGCTCCAACCTGATGGCACATTACAACATGACAATGTGAAATAGTTAAACAGTGGTTTTACTAGCATTACTCTCTGGGGAATTTCATTGGTGATTTGAACCCAGTTCTTCTTACAGGAGGGGTGCCCAAACTATGGCCCGCAGACTGGATCTTGCCTGCTCCCGGAAGCGGAAGTAAAATGTGCATGTGTGTGTGCATAACACTGCCGTAAATGACCCGTGGCTATCATAAGCATGTTTACAATAGCAACGGGGGTCAAAAGGCCACAGTGGCAGCAGGACTTCGCTGCCGCGCTCGGACTCACCTGCGGCCGGGGCGGAGAGGCCCCGTGGCAACGGGCGCCAGGACCACCTCACTACCGGTGCCTTGGGCCCCACCCTTGGCCGTGGCTCAAAAGGCCGTGGCAGCGGCGGGCGGTAGGACTTCGCTGCTGCCCCCCCGAACTTACTTCAATATTTTAGTGTTAAATTGTGTTTTATTGTGTAAACTGTATTTTATGTTATTTTATTGTGTTGATGTATACTGTTGAGGTTAGAATATGTTTGTGAGCCGCCCAGAGTCACACTTCGCAAGTGGGATGGCATATAACTCAAACTATAATAATAATAATAATAATAATAATAATAATAATAATAATAATAATAATAATAATAATAATAATAATAATAATAATAATAATAATAATGATGATGATGATGATGATGATGATGATGATGATGATGATGATGACACCATTATGAAGAAGATACAGCATAAGATCATACAATGCTTGAAAGCTTTTATGAATAACAAGTATGGTTTGGAGAGAATAATGAGTGAACAGAGAACCTTTTTATTACTGGCCAAAGCAATTGATCCCAAACAAATCAACATGATGACAGATGTAGTTAAACTTCTTTCTACAATGTGCATTGTTGGAGATGAAAACATCCTTGAAAAATCTTTGGAAGCCTTAATTACAGCAGCTGAAAGAAGAAATACCGAAAGATTTGGGCTCATTGTGGAAGGCCTTCATGGGAATTAAGTCTACTTGCAAATTTCTTCAGTGAGACCACCTGGGCTCCCGGCATGGCGAGGACGTAAAGCTGGGCGCCACTGCCTCCTCACCCGAGCCCTCTCCCCCAGTCCGGCATTTGCCACAGGGGAGTAAGTCCACCTGAGCTCCCAGCATGACAAGAACATAAAGCCGGGTGCGGCCTCCTCCTCATAAGAACAGCCTTGCTGGAACAGGCCACAGCCCATCCAGTCAGGCATTCTGTCACACACAGTGGCTCACCATTTGCTTTACGGTATTCCCAGGCAGATGCCTTCACCTGCATAGGATTCCCTGGAAATGGCATTGAGAGATATCCTGCCTATCTCTCCAACCCCGAGGTTGTCCTTAGATATCAATAATTATAGCCATTGATACCCTTGTCCTCCATTAACTTGTCTAATCCTTTCTTGAAGCTGTCAAGACTGACAGCAGTCACCACTTCTTCTGGCAGGGAGTTCCATAGACCAGTGATCCTCTGGGTGAAAAAGTACTTTCTCTTATTTGTTTGAGAACTAGTACCCAAAGGTTTCATGGAATGCCCCCTAGTTCTAGTGTTATGCAATAGGGAAAACGGTTTTTCCTTATCCACTTTGTCTGCACCGTGCATGATTTTATAAACTTCAATGAGGTCACCTCTTAGGCGCCATCGTTCAAGAGTGAAGAGGCCCAACCGTTGCAGCCTCAGATGGTAAGGAAGGTGTTCCAGTCCCCTAATCATTCTGGTTGCCCTCCTCTGCACTTTTTTCAGCTCCATAATGTCCTCCTGGAGGTATGGCGACCAGAACTGTACACAATATTCCAGATGGGGCCTCACAATAGATTTATAAAGAGGCAAAATGACACTTGCTGACTTATTTTCTATACCCTTCCTAATGATCCCTAGCATTGAGTTTGCTTTTTTCACTGCTGAGGCACACTGGGTTGACACCTTCATTGAGCTGTCCACCAGGACACCAAGGTCCCTTTCCTGGTTTGTCGCAGAGAGTTCAAACCCCATCTGCTTATAAATGTAATTGGGGTTTTTTTGCCCCAACATGCATCCTCGCCCGTGCCCTCTTCCCCAGTCCGGCATTTGCTATGGGGGAATGAGACCACCTGGGCTCCCGGCACAATGAGGACATAAAGCTGGGCACCTCCTCTTCCTCGCCTGAGCCCTCCCTCCCGGTCCAGCATTTGCCACAGGAGAGTAAGTCCACCTGAGCTCCCGGCGCGGCAAGGACATAAAGCTGGGCGCCGCCTTCTCCTCACCCGAGCCCTCTCCCCCAGTCCAGCATTGCCGCAGGGGTTTCTTTCTTTCTTGATCCAGCACTGGCTTGCAGCGCCATCTTGTCGCCTCTCTCTGTCAATGCTGCTGAGGACTAGGAGCTGGGCTCCAGCGTGGTCGTTGAGCCCGACCCTGGTTGAGCCTTGGGCTCCGATCTCCTCTCTCTGGATCACCTTGCTTTCCTCTTGATCTGTAACTTGTAAATTGTTATTGTAATTGTACTGTACATTCCTATGCATTTATGATACAGTATTGTATTTTGACATTGAATTTTTTCCTATTGTATTCTTGTATTGTTCTTTAATTGTATTTAATATGTTGTAATGCCGCCCTGAGTCGGCCTTGTGCTGAATAGGGCGGGGTATAAATCCAATAAACATAAACATAAACATAAACATAAACACAAACATAAACACAAACATAATAATAATAATAATAATAATAATAATAATAATAATAATAATAATAATAATAATAATAATAATAATAATAATAATAATAATAATAATAATAATAATAAGTCATTTACAGCATTATACACACGTCTTTTACTTCTACTTCTGGTGGGAAGAACCACGTGACCGACACACTCAACCACAAGAAGTTTGGGCACCCCTGTCCTACAGCATTCTATCCACTACTTTACTTTCAGCTTTTACATGCAGATGAAAAAAGGAAATGTTAAAATTGATTATTTGAGGCAAGGGCAGGATACATTATTACAGATGTTGCCAGATAACAACTATCATATTTCCTCATCACTGGCTACAGTTGCAGTTAATAACAGGAGGGCTACAAGTTGTGCAACCCTGCTTTAATACAATTCTTTGTCTTAAGGGTCACAGTGACAGGTGGGGTGGTTGGGAGAAAGAGGAAAAGATTATTTTGAATTCATAATATAGAAGTGTCTCTGTTAACAAACAGATGCAGATCCCTTATGTTGTTTTTGGTAATGTGGACTTGCATAGATTTCAAAGTCCAACACCAGATGGCACTAGGAGGGAAGAAATACAACTGAACCAGATATTTTTCATCCTTGGTCCTCATGCAACAGACTGGATGCTTTCTATGCCTCTCACCATTGGTTCCCCAACGCCAGAACACATTTTCATCCTCAAATTTATTGTCAAAGGAAAGTTTCACAGACACTCCAAAAGAAGAAAGCAAGCTCATTATGTCCAAGGGTTTATTAAACACCTCCAATACCTGCCATAGTCTGTACCCCTTCCGAAAATGAAACCAGAAACAGCCAAGAGTCTCCTTATAGCTTTCGAACATGTTTTTCATTTGGGAAAAGACAAACAGACCACCATAATCCACTCAAATTTGTCAGTATTTAAATTGCCACTAGGACTGAAAATAAATTGCTTTTAACATTGAGGCCTATGCCTATCAATCATAGTGTCACAGATGAAGCCTTTCAATAGCTTTCAAACTTGGATGTGGAACTCTAGCCAGGAACTTGAGATGGTCAATTTGTGCTTGTTGTTATATCAACAGCAATGTAGATAATTATCCTACAATAAATGACCTAACAACAACCTCATATTCCTGAACCAGGAGAATGGTGGGTATAAATAAAAGTAGTACAAATTGTAAAGAAATTAATAAAATTTAACACAAATGGCTAAGATGCTAACAGGGAGGCGGAAGGTCAGCAGTTCGATTCCCAAGTACTGCAGGATGGAATGAGATCCCGTCTTTGTCCCAGCTCCTGCCAACCTAGCAGTTTGAAAGCAAGAAATTGCAAGTCGTTAAATAGGGACCACTTTGGTGGGAAGGTAACAGCATTCCGTGTGCTCCGGTGACTAGTCATGCTGCCACATGACCATGGAAACGTCTGCAGAAGCAGACAGCGCTGGCTCTTCAGCTTTGAAACAGAGATGAGCATTGCACCATAGTCAGATACGACTGGCTTTCGAGCAAGGGAAACCTTTATCTTTACCTAACCTAATAATCTGGATGTCTAATCTGTTTTCTATATCCATCAGCAGAAGACAATTGATAGTTTGGATGGAGATGAGGATGGAGAAATTCCTGAAGGGCAGCAAAACTACAAGATGATGCAAAGGCCATGACAGTCAAGCTAACTTCTGTTAGCACTGTACAGAAGCTTGGAATGGTAAACCACTTCTGATTATTTCTATTTTTAATTCTCCTTTAACACTGGCAATCAGGGGAGAGTATGTTCTAAACCAGGAGTGTCCAAACTACAGCCCAGGGGCTGCATCTGGCCCCCGGGACATAGTGACCAACTTCTTGAACCATGTGACCAGCCCACGGCCTGAAAAGTTTGAGCACCCCTGTTCTAAACCTCCTACTAATATAACCATACAGGGGTTTTCCCCTATAAGAACAGCCTTGCTGGAACATGCCACAGCCCATCCACTCCAGCATTCTGTCTCACACAGTGGCTCACCATTTGCTTCAAGGTATTCCCAAGCAGATGCCTTCACCTGTTTAGGATTCTCTGGAAATGGCATTGAGAGATATTCTGCCTATCTCTCCAACCCGGAGGTTGTCCTTGGATATCCATAATTATAGCCATTGATACCATTGTCCTCCATGAACTTCTTCTGGCAGGGAGTTCCATAGACCAGTGATCCTCTGGGTGGAAAAAGTACTTTCTCCTATTTGTTTGAGAAATAGTACCAAACGTTTCATGGAGTGCCCCCTAGATCTAGTGTTGTGTGATAGGGAAAACAGTTTTTCCTTATCTACTTTGTCCACACCGTGCTTGATTTTATAAACTTCAATCAGATCACCTCTTAGACACTGTTGTTCAAAAGTGAAGAGGTCCAACCGTTGCAGCCTCAGATGGTAAGGAAGGTGTTCCAATCCCCTGATCATTCTGGTTGCTCTCCTCTGCACTTTTTCCAGCTCCATAATATCCTTCTGGAGGTATGGTGACCAGAATTGTACACAGTATTCCAGATGGGGCCTCACCATAGATTTATAAAGAGGCAAAATGACACTTGCTGACTTATTTTCCCAATGATCCCTAGCATTGAGTTTGCTTTTTTCACTGCTGAGGCACACTGGGTTGACACCTTCATTGAGCTGTCCATCAGGACACCAAGGTCCCTATGTCACAGAATGTTTAAGACTAGACTTTTCCTTCCTATTGTTACTTTGTTAGCTACCTTCCTTCCTCCCTTTTTTCTGCTCCCTGAAGATAGGCATGTTATGTCGCTCCATATTATATAAAAAAGGGAAAAGCACAATGTATGCAGGCATTTTCGTTTCCTTTAACCATTAATACCTGGACCAATCCTTTTTCATTTTTGCAAGGGAGAGGATGAGATTGGGAAGATTTTTTCTGTACTAAACGGGAATAATCAAATTAGTTTTTTGAACCAATTCAACTGACATACCTTATAAAATTAATTAATTTAGACTTTTGTGTGGGTATGTTTTTGAGTGTTTACATTGACCCAAGTATAAGTCGAGTCCCATTTTGGGACCTCAATTGGGGGTCTAAAAAACCCGACTTATACTCAAGTATATACGGTAATTAACTTTACTGTATTTTCATGTATTTTAATTACTGAAACTCACTAGCAGAAGCTACATTGTTGACCCCCGACATACTCAGGTCAATCTATTTTCCTAGTTTTGGAGGTCCAAATTAGGTACCTCAATTTATACAGTATTCGGGATGACTTATAGTCGAGTATATATGGTAATTCCTTATAAAATTCTAATTTTGTCCTTGATGTGATTACATTTATTTCCTTGTCTGTCTGTTAATATCTCTAGATTTTGTTTGTTTTTTCATGGCCACCCTGGCCAACATTTTAGAATTCTTGTTGCTATATTCAAAATATTGTCCTTTTAAATATAATAAATATTTTTGCACTTTCATTCCTAAAGTATTAACTTTGAACTTCGAATTCTTTTGCTCTTCCATCATGTATTTTCTTCATTTTCCGTGCATGTTTTATACTTAATCCCCTTATCACAGGCTTCATTGTGTCACATATTTCTTCCCTTACCTATCCATTATCGTTTATTTCCCATATTTGTTCCCATTCTACTTTCAAATCCTTCCTAACTTGCTCATTAGCCAACATGTTAGGGCCTATTTTTCATCTTCTCATTGGTTTGTAGCCTGTTTGAATATTCATTTGCATATGCAATAAAGCATGGTCTTTTAGTAGTAGTAGTGGAAGCAGTGATGGTAGTTGTAGTCGTCATTGTAGTTCTACCGTGTTTCCCCGAATATAAGACACTGACTTATATTTTTTAAAACTCCAAAATTAGCACAAGGTCTTATTTTCAGGGGATGTCTTATTTTTCCATGAAGAATACCAGTCTCGACCGCGCTTCCCCACTCACAACCAAGGGACGCTTCCCTTGGTTGTGAGTGGGGAAGCGCGATCGAGACTGGCCTTAGCTGTAAGGCGGCCAGCATGGCCCATAAAAAGGCCTGCCGCGTCGGAGTCTCGATCCCGCTCTCATCAGGGGAAACTTCTCTTGGTTGTGAGCGGGGAGGCAATCGAGACTCCGATGCGGCAGGCTTTCTTATGGGCCACGCCGGCCACCTTACAGCCAGGAGGTAAGGAGGTCTTATTTTTGGAAGGGGCCTTATATTTCAAAGACAGGGTGAAAAAGGGGGGGTGTCCTATTATGGGAGGAGGTCCTATATTCGGGGAAAGAGGGTAAGTAATATAATCTTCTAAGTAACATAAAATGTTTTTTTAAAAAAACAGAAGAACCATACATGAACATTTGAGACATTTTAATGACAGTGCCAGCTTCTCACATACAGTAGTTGGGTCACACTGCATCTTCCACCCTTCTACTTCCTCCCTCTTGCCTCTACCCGCTCTCCGAAAGTAATTAATACAGTAATGCAAAACAAAATAGGAGAGTTGCACTCTGAACTTTAATAATACCACATCAGAACAACAGTTGACACAAAATGGGAAAGAATAGGTCTTTCAAAACAGGTCTTAGTAACAGGATTTCAGTTCCTATGCAGGAACCAAGGTCTCCCACAATTCTTTCTTGTTCTTTTTCCGAGGCAGAAAGAAACTGTTTCGTCATCACATACCATTCCCTTCTTTGTCACACAAACCTCTGAGCAATAGCCAGCACTTTGGAGAACTGACTTTGCTTCTGCCGAAGAAGAGAGGGTATTGGGACCTTAATTCTAGTCCCCAATGGACTCCCCATGTCATCAATGAGCACCACATTGTTTGAATCAAACCTGGGTTTCATGGGACCACTAGGCATCTTGTGCCCAACAATTAAGGCCTTCTTCTTCTCCCCTTTGATAGCCAATAGGACTACGTCACCGACTTTGCCCACCCCATTTTTGGTGTACACATGGATGCATTTTGGAGGCCGATGGTATGGCGTGTTCCCCAAGGCACTGTTATCTACCACCCGCACTCTAGTCAACTTCTGGATGGCACCAAGGTTATTGCTGATGCTGGGGAGAGAGAGAGAAAAAAAAAGACAGCTAGATATGCTTCCTGAGGACACTCAAGGGAACAAGCTCCATTTGAGACCACCAAGTTAAGAAGCATATCATTTTGCTTCCTCAACCTACCCTGCATTCAAAAGATCATTACAGGCTAAAAGCAATATTGGGGTCACACAGTTATATTTCATCTAGTTAAAAAGAGTAGTACAGTGGAACTTCATACAACAATCGCCCCGTATAGTAACGGAATTGCATAACAATTAGTTTGTTTGTGGGGGTTTTTTTTGGGGGGATGGCATCCAGCATAACAATTTTCCCTATGGAAAAAAATTGTACAACAATTTTTTAATGGGAAAAACCACTTAGCAAAAAAAATAAAATCATTGTACGATGCATCCCATAGGGAAAATCGCTATACAATGCATGTATCATATAGCAATTGTTTCGTACAACAACGAGCCCCATGGAATGGATTAAAATCGTTGTATGAGGTACCACTGTATTTGGTTTGAGAAAGTCAAAAATAAAGTGGAGCAATTAAAACTAAGCTTTAATTTTCACACTTTAGTATTTCAAAGAGGGGACCTTTCTATATACAGTAATACCTTATACAATGTCCGCTTTGTACAACATCAAATTCATACAACATCGCCTAATTCCTTGAAAAATGTCTCTCCCCAGCATCAAAGTCGCTGCGACTTTGTATGAGGCATTGGGGTTTTTAAAAACAGATTGCATGCTCCATAATTTTTCTTATGTTGGTCTTTTTGGGGGGCGCTGTTTGGTGGGGTGGGCAATTGTTTGGTGTTTGCTGCTGTTTGGATGATTAACACTGTGCTGCATGATGGGACATGTTGGCATCCATTTTGTCCTTGCTTCCATCCAGTAATTGTTTACAGTAGCTTGTACAAAATGGATGATCGGCCGCATGGCTGCAGATTAACACTGTGCTGCCTGATGGAACATGTTAACTTTTAAACCTGCACTTCATAAAGTTTTCAAAAGTTAAAAACTTGATGTATGGTTTGTCCCCTAAAATCAGGGTTGTTTGACATGTTTTTGCAATGTATTTAGCCTTTAGATGATGATTTCTTAAGGTTCTGTCAGTTTCCTGTCTGTTTTCTTGACTATGGCTTGAAGTCTGTGCTGTTACAGTACAATGTATCTCTATGGAAACAACGTTGTACGAGGCATCGCGGCAAGGATTTGGACGTTGTATGAGGCATCGCGGCTAGGATTTTGCATGCCTCATACAAAGTCCAACTCCATATAAAGTCCAAACTTGTGGAACCAGGTTTGGACGTTGTATGAGGTATCACTGTACGCTTATCTGCTGAGGAAACCTGCCACATGGTAAAGGTTTCTGAGGAATATGTTTGGCTGAAATTCTGAAACAGAAAGAAAAAAAATCAGTAAGCTATTTCCACCTTCTGCTGCTGATTAGATATCAAGCTATTAGATCTGTCTTTTCTATTTCTCCTCAACTGAAAGAGCTATATAGAATTTGCAACACTGCATACATTTTCCTAGAAGAAAAATACCTCTAAGAGAGAGAGAGAGAGCTCCTAGCGAGTGATTTTACCTGTGGTTTACTACTAGTGCTTTAAACGTGAATAAAACTGTATGATTAGTATTTAAGGAAATTATTTACAGTGAAATAAAAGGCATCTGGGAGATTCTACTGTAAGATTTTCTGCAATGCTTTTTTGAAGCAATAAAGGTTTTACGTTAAATAACTGCTAGAAAGACAAGCTAACTGCAACTATATGACTGTAAACAATACCTATCTAATCTCTAATAGACTTCATGGGCATTTAGAACTGGATTCTCTGCCACAAGAATAATTCCTCACAAGATTAGGACTGTTAAATAGTATGCACAGTAAACCCACTCATGTGAATTCACAGAGACTTGGGCTTCTGGGAAATGAAGTCCAAGAACAGCTGAAGTGCCAAGGTTCACCATCACTGCACTAGGCCAACTGTTGGATTTTAGTACAGCTCTTTTTCATACCATGTCAAAATAGGTTGTGGGTGGACAGAATACTATGCATCTCCTTTCTTGAAACCTGCTTACCCAAAAGTTAAGGTTAAGGGAGAAATACTATTATAATCTAACTCTTTGATATGTTCCATACAGAGATGCTTTCCTGACTTTAAAAAACTAATGTGGAAAAGTTTGAGAACTTCTGCCTTTTAATCGAACTCCTGTCTGTCCTCAGTTTTTACTTGATGGAAATTCAGTGAAATTACTGCCACCTGAACATTGATATAACTTTTATTCAAACACAGCTTAAAAGTTGCAAGGTCTTCAGTGGCCAATTCAATACATCCACCATCACATTCAAAAGGGTCTACCACATATTGGACTACAACACCTATCAGACTGAGTTAAGATGGTCAGTTTCCATGTTCTTATATCTTGCTCTTATATCTGGTTCTTTTATCTGGCTCTGAACAAACAAGAGAGCAATAATGGGAAATGGCAATTCAAATTTAACACAAAGTACAGCCATAGATCTAAAATGTACTTTTGCACATTAATCATTCCCTACTAATGAAGGACAGGACTGCAGTGGCTTAGTGGTTAAGATGCTGGACTTAACCACAGTTCAAGACCCGAGTGCTGCATGACTGAGTGAGCTTGTCTGTCCTAGTTCCTGCCAACCTAGCAGTTTGAAAGCAAGAAATTGCAAGTAGATAAATAGGTTCTACTTCGGTGGAAAATACAACTGGCTTTCGAGGAAGAGCGACCTTACTAATGAAAGGAAACCTTTCTGAAGCAGATTCGAAACAAGGTATTCTTTACGGAAAATATACTTGCTATGTATGAAATTTCTGGAAATAAAGATCTGTCAAAAATAAAATCCCATTCCTAATCTCAATGCCCTGATCCCAACAGCTAAACTGGGGCCTCACTTTAAGGTTAAGGAGCAGCTACTCAAGGACTTCTTGAACAGCTAACTTCTCTCTTAGAAGATATCTGACTCAACAAACCACTCATCTATGTTAGAGGAACAGCAAATGTCAAGGGTGTTTGTTCCCTCTTGAAAGTGAAGTAATTTAGTACAAGTATTTCCCTCACTTGTAGACCAGCATCCCAAATGCCAAAGAGGGAAGGGCATGCACTTGAATCATCTAGCGCAGGGGTTCCCAACTTTTTCAAGCCGGGGGTTGGGTCACACTCTCTCAGTCAGCTTTGAGGACCTGCATGATGGGGGTGGCCATTTTGTTGCAACAGCTTCAAAGGGGGTGGCTATTTTGTTTCTTAAATGCCCTTGGAGGGATGGGGGCAACATGAAATGGCGCTGTGGGCTGGATCCGGCCCACAGGCCTTAGGTTGGGAATCCCTGATCTACCGTGAGGACATTTTAATTAACATATGAAGACAGCATATATAAAGACTGATATTGAGTCAAGAGAGTGAAGAGCACTAAGCCAGGTTACCTTGTATTATCTATACCTATAAAGAGGGATGTTAACCGTTGGACTCTGGCATATGCTCCTGCATATGCCATCCCTAACTGAGCCACCTGCACTTACCTTACCCCCGCCTCACGAAACCTGCAAGGGTCCGGAGGTTGCCAGTGGGGCAGTCACCCCACGAACGTGACCAAAAAAAACAACAACTAAGAGTCCTCTGCGCTGCGCAACCCCTCAGCCAATCAGGCTGAGGGATGCAAGCGCAGAGTAGGCCGGGAACGCGCGGCGCGCCGACTTTAAAAAAAAAACCGCCGGGAGGGAAAGATTTTGAAAGACCCAGCCAGAGCAAGGAAAAGATAAGTGCGGTCAGTGGGGGTTAGGGAGTGGGGGGGGGGAGTCATGGCCCAAGTAACCATGCCCCCCCTGCCCCACCACCTAGCCCGCCCCCCTAACCCCCACCGACCGCACTTAACTTTTCCTGGCTCCGGCTGGTTCTTTGAAAGTCTTTCCCTCTCAGCGCAGCCTTCTGCATAGGGAGAAGGACCGGCCTCTCCTTCATCCCTGCGGGTGACATGGACTTGATGCCCGCAGGGACAAAAGAGAGGCTGGTGCTTCTCCCTACACAGAAGGCCGCGACGGGAGGGAAAGACTTTCAAAGACCTAGCCGGACCTGGCAAAAGGTAAGTGCGGTTGGTGGGGGTTGGGGGTAGCCATGGCCCCGGTAACCACGCCCCTGCCCCACCACCTTGCTCCCTCCCCCACTCCATAACCCCCACCAACCGCACTTACCTTCTGCCGACTCGATCTCTGAAACTCTTTCCCTCTCGGCGCGGCCTTCTGCATAGGGAGAAGCACCGGCCTCTCCTTCGTCCCTGTGGGCAATGTGGCCTCGACGCCCACATGGACAAAGGAGAGACCGGAGTGCCTCCTGGCCTACTGGAGATAAGGACTCGCTTCTCTCTGGGTTGGCTGGGAATGAAAGTTCTGTTCCCAGCCAACCCAGAGAGAAGCAAAGCCCCTCCTTGCTGGGGATTCGTTCTCTCTGGGAGGCAAAGATGCTGCCTTTGCCTCCCGGAGAGAAGGAATCGCTTCTCTCTGGGTTGGCTGGGAACAAAACTTTCCCCACCCCACCCACCAACCCACACACATACAACAAACCTTCCCTCCCTCTTCGCCTGTCTCCTCCCTCCCTCTATCTAACTCATTAACCCCCTCTGGTGGTCTACTCTATCTGTCAGTCTCTCTTCCTCTCTCACTCTCTCACACACACACTGCTTCTCTCTCTCTCTCTCTCTCTCTCTCACACACACACACACACACACACACACACACACATACATACACACACACACAAAACACACATGGCACTCCTGCCTTGCCTTGAATTTTTAATGTGTGTGTTGGTTGTTGGAGTGGTATTGTATAGGTAGTGGTGGTTGTGCACACCCAAAACCACTCCTAACCACCAACACACACATTAAAAATGCCCGGCTGGCTGGGCACAAATATGCTAGTTTACTCTAAACAGCACTAGCTCTAGCCTGGAGGTTTACAGACAAAAGGCTGAAATCCTGTTGCTCAGTCACTACTAGAATAAACCCCTTGAATCTATGGAGATTTGGTGAGTTAACACCTCCATGATTCTCACCGGTTCAAGTGGAACTAACTTTAGTTGGTTTACTAGAATAAAGTAAGTTTCAACTAAACTAGGCCCGTTTGAAGAAATGGAACTTACAGAGGAATTGACTCACCAAACACCCACCGATTCAATAAGCCTACTCTAGTGCGACTTAGTATACTAAACAACAGGATTTCAAGCAATGTCACACTTTGTTGGAGGATTTACATAAAAATAGACTTACAGTTGCAATGGGTGTTCTCAAATGTGGAGATGATAATACTACATGTGCTGTAGGCACAGCCGTTTTCTCTTGAAAAAGTTTTATATCTCCAGGAATGGTGCCGACAAAAGTGAACAAAGGGCACCAGAAGGCAGCAAGCAGCAAGAAATGAAGGCTTCCCATATGCTCCTTTCAGGCAGTCGGAGGCATCCCCAAAGCGCAGAAAATGGACTGATTATTGTACATGTTTACATTATGCACAGGCATTATCATTCTGCCCTTTTTAGGATAGTGATTAAAATGGTGCACATGACAATGCTGTAGAATGCCTCCATTGTTACCTATTTTCATGTTGACCCTGCAACAAAACATGACACTGGGTGGCTAAAGTATCCCATTCTAGTGCATGATAGCTCAAGTACAAGCCTATCTTTTTACTGAATGTTGTAGCTCAGTATGTGTACTGAGTATGCATACTTCACAAAAGCTGAAATATATACACACACAGGGTATAGGGTAAAGCAGTTTGTCATTTTCTCCTGCATAAAAAGGGAGGATTTTTATTTTTAAATTCATAAATATGCCTAATAGTATAACTCTAAATGCTAATAATGTTACAAATGAAGCATTTTTTGTATGATACAAGAGTAAAATTAAGTGCACTCAGTCTGGTATAGTGTGGGAAATAATGGATTAGGATTTAAAAGACCTAAGTTAAATTTTCCAGCCCTCCTTGCAAACTCACTGGGGGAGCAGAACTAGTTGGACCACTCATTAAGTACTTCACTTACCTTGAAAACTCTATTAAGGTCACTATAAGACGGTTCTGACTTGACAGCACTAACAACAAAGCACTAAAATACATTTAGCTCTTCATCTATCCACAGGTTTCAGTTTTCCCCACATATAACATCTCTGACACTTCTGGCCCTGTTTCTCCCCGTTACAATCATGATACCTCATTCATGTTTATAAGCTCTGCAACTTAGTAAGGGAAGGCGGTCTAACACCATATTTGTTACACAGAAGACAGAACAGTTTGGTATTTTGTGATACCACAAGGAAGTCTTAGACATCCCACCCGTGGGAACTCTCTTCCTTTAGTTCACTAGGCCAAAATAATACAAAGTCACAAAGTTCAATCCTGCAGTTAAATATGGACTACAGGAAGAATTAAAATAAATCTACATGCTATTCCCTAGTCTTTTTTCCTCACATAGGTGCTACAGAATAAGAAAACAGCAGCCTGAACTATCCAAATTTAAAGTTGACATTTTATTTTAAGGAAAAAATACTATTTTTGTTTCTCTCTCATCATCTAGTCCTATGCAACTGATTCCCCATTCATCACTTTATATCTGGTGGGGGGTGGGAGACATAATGACTTTCAGAGCTTTTGGAACAATTATTTTAATCAATAGGACACATCTGGAATACTTTTATTTATAACATATACTAGCATATTTTGCCCGGCGGTGCCGGGCTTTGTAAAATTGTGTTGGATAGTAAAGGGTTTCGTTTTTTTTTTTTCTTGAACCAATGGTGCTGGGCTGTTTTAAATGGTGTTGAAAGGTTTTGTGTTTTTGTGGCTTTGAGGCGCTGCGTCTGCCTGCGGCGGACTTGCGCTCCCAGTGTGTGTTTTATTTGCGCGCCGGCTTCCTCAGTGCCAGGCTCTTTAAATTGTTTTTGGAAGGTTTTTGTTTTATGTTTATGCAAATTTTATTTTAATTTATTTTTTTAATGTAAATTAAAAAATTTTTATTTTAAATGTAATTTTGGTTTTTCAAATCTTTATTTGTATGCATTTTTTGTTTTTTGGTTTTTTGAGTGAAAAGTGATTTCTGGTATTTTTTGAGATTAGTGTGAATATTTTTGAATGTTTTGATAACTTTTTGGATTAATTTGGGAATTAATCTTAATAGTTTCAATATTTTTGAATGTTTTTTCTCTTGTGGCCTCTGGGTGGGGGTGGTGAGCTTTTCTTCCTCTTTACAATTTTTCTCTTCTGTCCTCTGGGTGTCGCTTCCGGTAAGTATTCTCTTCATTTTCTCAGTTGAGTTCCGGTCGTCATGGAGTGAAGATGTGTCTTGGTAAGCTCCCTGGTTGTTTGTTTGTTTTGGGGGGTTGTGTTGGGGTTTTTTTTTTTGGGGGGGGTCTTTGTGATGTTTTTGTGGTAATTTTTTGGATGTTTTTGTGTTTCGTTTTGACTGTTTTTGTGACTGTTTTGGTGTGTACTTTTTTTTGGGAGGGGTCTTTTTTTCCACAGGACAGGCTCAAAGCCTGGCCCGTGCAAAGGAAACGGCATGGGGGTCTCTTTTTCTTCATGGGCCAGGCTCGATTCCTGGCCCGTTGAAAGAAAGGGCAGCGGGGGCGGGGGGTTATTTTATTTTTTGCGCACCGGCTGCCTCAGCGTTCTGTGTGCTAATGGCGCGCAGGACGCTGGGGCTTGTAGTTTTGCCTGCGCGTGTTTGGTTACTGCAGCGCTTTTTTTCCTGCGGCTTTTTTTGATTGGCCGCGGCGCGTTTGCGAATGTTCCTTTTGCCACGCTGCTCAGCCTGATTGGCTCTGGTGCGGCGCGGCGCAAGGAACGTTGGGAATTGAAGTTCCCTTTTTTTGTTTGCGTCCGGGGGGCTCCTGCTCCCCGGCCGAAAATTTCAACCCGACAGTTACCTGCGAACTGGGTTCAGGCGAGTGAATGGAGGCCCATTACGGGCTAGTGGGGCCTGGTGCAACATCCTTTGTCACATTCCAACGGTTAACGCACCATTTTATAGGTATAGATTTATGAAATACAGTATTGTAATATTGTTTTTATGGAAAGTATGAAGATCACACAGCTGATTTGTGTTACTTTGAAAACCATATTCAAGATATTATATACTGAAGAGTAAAGGCTATTCTTATTTGATCAGTCATATCAGAACAAATACCTGAAATTTCGTTGACTTGTTGCTCTGCTGACTTGGGATAGGAGCAACCCCAGGGACCTCTCCAAGACAGCCATCAGGATTATGGTAACACAAACCCTGCACAAGGAACAAGGATGGTTTTATTGTTCACTGCAGTTTGTACAAAGACAGAACTAATTCAATTTCTAGAAGCTGGAACTGGCAGGGAGAATGAATTAAATACAATGGATATTATGTACATTGAATCTTTGTTGTGCAAAGGTATTATATGTTGATATTGTTATTTTCATTAAAACAGAATACAAAAAAAGGAATAAAGTTTCCTCCTTAGCTCAGAATCAATGCAAAGCAGTAACACACAGCTCAGTAGGAATATATTTTAGAAAGATGTGGGGAGTGAGATATCATAGTAGCTGTCATGGGATTGAAATAGAGTCTTGTGCTTTTTAAAATCTGTAATGGAGATTTCAGTGAGGCTGTTCTCTGGAGATATTTTGCATTATAGGTATCACTGGGCGAGTTTTGTGTTTTAGACTAAACAATCTTAACCTTGTGGTCTGGGGAAATGAAACTTAATTTTTGAGGGACATGTTATACTGTGTAATGATTGGTTGGAGTCATCCAGAGGGTGGAGCTTGTTGGAGGAGATAAAAGGAAGTGGGACGAGACGAGAGGGAACTTTCTCTTTGTCTTTCGCCATGCTTCGTAAGTAGTTCTCTGGGGGTGCTTTCAACTGTGCAAACCATACCTGTCAACCTTCCCGATTTGGCCGGGATTACCCCGTAATCCTGCGCCGATTAATGTCATTTCCCGACCCGCGCTGCCAAAACCCCGTAATTTGGCAGCGAGGGAAAGGAAGTACTGTGCAGCCCTTCTGCGCAAGTCGCCTTCTACGCATGCGTAGAAGGGTTTTACACTCGTGTAGAACCCTTCCACACATGCGTGGAAGCCTACGCCGCTTGCATAGGGGGCTGCGCAAGCGGCGTAGCCTTCCATGCATGCGTGGAAGGCGACCTGCGTGGAACCGCTCTGCGCAGGTCCCATTTATTCCGGAGCCGCGGGTTGACAGGTATGGTGCAAACATGTAGTCTATCAAACCCAAGGGAGGAGCACCTTTGGGTTCCACACTTAGATAGATTTCATTGTTTTCAATGTGCTTTCTGAACTAAGTTTGCTTCATTTGGCTATACAGTAAAAACCCTACTTACGAAAAAAAGTCTGTTCCATAGGCTTTTGTTTAAATTGAATTTTTTTAAACTCGAAACAAACCCATACGGAAATTATTTTTTACGTAACTCGAAGCAAACCCATAGGAAAAATGAATTTTTTATGTAAATTGAAGCAAATCCATAAGGAAATGATTTTTTACGTAACTCAAAGCAAACCCATAGGAAAAAGAATCTTTATGTAACTCGAAGCAAACCCATAGGAAATCATGTAAATTGGGACATGGTTTTAGCACAAAATCATGTAAATTGAATTTTATGTAACTCGAGGCATTTGTTTGTCGGGGTTTTACTGTAATTGTTTTGCTTCTTGAATTTATGAAACTAAGAAATCTTTGCTTCCTGAAACTTTGTTTCTGTAACTTACTTTGACTATAATATATACATTTTTAAGAGACCTGATGGTGACTGGAGCATACCCGTCAAGCGCGGCTCCGGAAAATACGGGACCTGTGGAGAACCCTTCTGTGCATGCGCAGTAAGGTTCTGTGCATGCGCGCATGCGCAGTAACTACTTTCCCCACCAGTCAAATTACGGGAAGGTGGAGGGAAAGTGGAGGAAGCGGCGTGGAAATATGGGAAATCCCAGCCAATACAGGATACTTAACAGGTATGGACTGGAGTTGTTTAATTTCCTATGCACTACCTTACGTACAGCCTGGATTTTGGTCAGGACACGTGAGAAGGCAAACTAAAATCCTGGATTGCTTAGCTGGAGGGAGTCAATTCAAGTGTGGTCCCACTAACGTGTAGGCCAAGGTAACAGGTCTGTTACAGTAGCTATGGATTAGACTTGTAAGAGACTGTGGTGGCTTAGTGGTTAAGATGCTGAACTTGACAACTGGAAAGTCAGCAGGTCAAGACCGGAGTGTTGCACAATGGAGTGAACAACCATCTCTGTCCTAGCTCCTGCCAACCTAGCAGTTCGAAAGCAAGAAATTGCAAGTATATTGATAGGAAAGGTAAGTGTTCTGTGTGCTCCAGTGTCTAGTCATGTCTACCACATGACCATGAAAACATCTGCAGACACAGACAGTGCTGGCTCTTTGGCTGTAAATGGAGATGAGTACCAAACCCTAGTCAGATACGACTGGCTTTTGAGCAAGGGAGACCTTTACCTTTACTCTAATAAACCTGAGAAAAACTACAGTACCCTAAACTCAAATTATACGTCTCCTTCTTTAATTAGGTTAAAAATAATACATATACACAATCTAATCAAAATACAGGTACAGCATACCTGTCAACTATCCCGTATTGGCCGGGATATCCCATTTTTCTGCGCTCGTTCCTCCCCTTTCCCGCCGCCGTCCCATATTTGAACGGTGGGGAAAGGGCTTACTGTGCATGTGCGGCCATGTGCATGTGCAAATGGGTTACTGCACATGTGCAACCATGTATGCATGCACAAAAAGGTTCCTGTGCATGCGCGACCATGGTGCACATGCGCAAACGGGTCCACGCATGTGCAGTAATTTCCCATATTTTGCGGAGCAGCGCTTGACGAGTATGAGGTACAGGTACCTTTAACAAAGGAAATTATCTTTGGACAATTCTCTTCCATCTACCAAAATAACATGCAGTATCATTATTATAAATATGAGTTGCTGAGACTTTTTTTCCTGAACTTTTTTTAAAGGGCTATGCTTTGATCTCCACTTGAGCACTGCATTACCTGTATCATATATGCTTAAGCTGCCTCTCTCACACATCAAGAGCCCCAGATTCAAAGTGACCCACATGGTGGGAAATGACTTCTGACACAGTGAGAGCAGTAACTACAAGCAATCACACTGCTGTGGAATGACCATTAAAAACAACAGAAATAAACTAAACTCCATTCTTCTTAACTTTAAGTACAATAATTATCCAATAACAGATGTGCTTGGCGGAAGATATCCATCCTGTTTTGCACACCTTTTCCTAATTATCTTTTGTAACTACATACAGGAAGGTTGCTTTTTCCAACTGGCAGGAAGAAGACAAACAATGAAAAATACATGCAAATCAGTCCCTGGCTATCTGTGTCTTACTCTGGAGTTTGCATCAAAGATGGAAAACTCTTAACATGGGACTTAGTTCATGTGCAAATTTTTATTTTTTTTGTTTTAAAGCCCTCACAGGTGCAAAAAACCTACTAGTCTTCATAGGAGTTAAGAGAACACACACTTTCTCTGCATGGTTGAGTTCCTAGTTTGGGCTTGGATCAGGTTTTCTGCAATTTAATTTCTGCAAACCTATCTCTAGCATGTCACTTTAAGGAGGTTATATTGCAGGTCTGCCATCACATATCTCTCAGCAGAGCCCTGCAGCCCGCAACAGGACTCTTAACAGGGAATTTGTATTACAGTATTAGCCATCTATAGTCATATAGTCTCTCAGCCCAACAGGAGGGTTACACAGAAAGAGCATCCTCAAAGATGGTGGTATTTTTGCACCTCAAATAGGCATACCCTGGTAATGGCAACCTTTTGTTGCTGACCAATCTTTCTCATACTAGGTCAGGTGAATGGAACTGCAGAATGAACTTACCAAAAGGTGCCTTCGTTTTGGCAGTTTCATGTCTGGCCTAGACATGGAAGAAGAAGCCCAACAGGAACTACAGTAAAACCCTGACTTACATATGCCTTGAGTTACATAAAATTCGACTTACATAATGATTTTTGCACTAAAACCATGTCCCGATTTACATAAATGTCCCAATTTACATAACACAATTTCCTATGGATTTGCTTCGAGTCACATAAAAAATCCATTTTTCCTATGGGGTTGCATAAATATCATTTTCCTATGGGTTTGCTTCAAGTAAAAAAATCATTTTTTCCTATGGGTTTGCTTCGAGTTATGTAAAAATTCATTTTTCCTATGGGTTTGCTTTGAGTTAAGTAAAAAACCGATTTACATAAAAGCTTACGGAACAGACTTTTTACGTAAGTAGGGGATTTACTGTATAAAGAGAAAATGGTTGTTATGAACCATTCTCTCCGCTTCAACCCCCAAACTGCAAAAGAGGATTCAATACCTCAGAACCACAAAGCAGGGTGGCTATAAACCAAGGATACCCAATCTAGCGTAGTGGACAGGGTGATAGACGAGGACTCAGGAGACCTGGATTCAATTCCTGGCTCAGCCATAGAAACTTACTTGGAGGGAGGGCGGAACTAGTAAAACCGCTCCTTAGATATCTCACTTATCTCGAAAGTCACCAACTTGATAGCACATAACAGCATATGCCATTTAAAGCTTGTTCTGTAATACTCAGTGTGAACGCTTCTTTGCGGGACTGTTGCAAAACACTCAGATACAACCCTTGTAGTGTACTAATATGGGGTGTATGAACAGCATTTGCTCAGGGATTCACAGTTATTTAGATTGTGGTAGAATGAGAATGAATCTTCTGCCATATTTTCGGCCTTTTGGAACAGGGAAGACATTTGTAACCAATCCCAACCACATTATATTCTTGGATTTCTGCAGTGATTCCCATCGACAGATCTCATTTCTGTCTTCCTGGCAACAATGAAAAGCAGATTTCAGTGTAAAATAGGTCATAACTATTCAGACAACTCCATCATTTTTAATATTTCGCTTTGCCTCCAACCTCCCTTCCACTTGCTCAATTTTACCCTTTCCACCCTACTGTTGCCATAGGGCTGGTTTCTTGAAGGACTTCCTTTATGTCTTTTCCAAGAGCCCACAAGACTTGGGGTACATAAGTTTAAAAATACTTTCCTCTGGAATATTGTTGTTCTAAGCAAACTCCCTTCTGAATGTCTGAAACAGAATAGAAAACATCCAAGATGCCGATGGGAAAGAGAACTCGTTTTTTATTTTTATATTCTTCTCACAATTCAATCGTTCATGATACATAACGTTTCACGCAGATGCTGACCTTTCAATCCTTTTCAAGCCTACTGATCAAAAAATATCAGCTAAACCTAGAACTGATTCATATTCAGTATGTAAAGCTTCCCTGTGGGAAAAATGTGTGGTTTTTTTGGTAACAGGTTATTTACAACACTGCCTTTCTTGTAACTAACAAGCACATACACAATTATTTCCCAACACTGTGTCATAATTGGTGCATTTAAGCACTGGTAATCACTGTGCTTTGTTTAAAATGAACAAACAAAGCAGGGAATCCCACAGAATACTTGGAAGCAAGACAAAATCATTTTCTCTCCTTTTCTTCTATCTTTCAGGAACTGTTTGAATTCAAAGGCAATTTGAATTCGAAATAAGCTGTGTAAATAACAGTGAGAAAAATTGGTTTATTTTAAGAGTAAGACTAGGACCTGGGAGAGATACGCTGGGTTCCTAACACTGTGTTTCATACAGGAGGAAAAGGGAGGGGGGCAAAATCTGCAAACACTGATGTGTCTAACACCTCCCTTGAACTATGAGTCCTGCCAACCATACCTGTCAAGTATCCTGTTTTTCCCGGCAAAACCCCTTATTTTTACCCCTCTTCCTGCCCCTCCCGTTTTATTAATTTCCCCGTAATATCACTTATTTATTTATTTATTTAAAAAAATCCTGACCAGAGCCCTCACAGGCGAAGCTGCAGTATGTTTTTCTGGCCACCAGAGGACGCTGTGTGGCTTTTCGCTTGTGGAAGGGGAGAGCGAGAAGGTGGTGGGGGTGTTCTGTAGTTTCTCTTTCATTTCCCTCCCCTGCCACATGGTCATGGAGGCTTCGTTTTTGCTGCTGCTGTTCGGAGCCACCATGGGACGGGAGTCTACTCTAGAGATGAGCGATATTTCATATATGCAGGGGCAAATCAGTGAGAGACTTCTCTCTCACTCTCATGCTTTATTGAGCTGTTTCTGCCCTGCCTCCTGACTGGAGGCTTCCGTTTATGTTCTAGAGTTAACTTGGGAGGGGGGGGATGTTGCTTGATCACTATATGAGAGAGAGAGAGAGAGAGCACCCCACCTTCTAACAAACCATCTGGAGGGAGATTAACTCCTCATCTGCTGGGAGGCTTGGAAACTACAGAGGTTGCTTTTTATTTCTTTACTAATTCCCTTCCTTAAGCTGGATCCGACATTTTCAGGTATTGGTGCTTCAACTGGTTGCAGTGAGGAACAAATAGATTGGTTAATTTGGGGGAATTATTCTCTTGCTCCTCCACCCTAATGGGGTGGGGGTATCTAGCCATGTGCAGGGCTAGTTCATTAAAGCTAAGCTGCTTACAAGCAGTTGGTAACCCTAGGGGGCTGGTTTACTATTCTGCACTTTCTTTGCTTCCCAGGAAAAAAATTAATTAAAAATGAGTAAGGTAAAGGTTTCCCTTGCTCGAAAGCCAGTCATATCCAACTCTAGGGTTCAGTGCTCATCTCTGTTTCAAAGCCGAAGAGCCAGCATTGTCTGCTTCTTCAGACATTTCCGTGGTCATGTGGCAGGCATGACTAGACACCAGAGCACACGGAACGCTGTTACCTTCCCACCAAAGTGGTCCCTATTTATCTACTTGCAATTTCTTGCTTTTGAACTGCTAGGATGGCAGTAGCTGGGACAAAGACGGGAGCTAATTCCGTCCTGCAGTACTCAGGAATCAAACTGCTGACCTTCTGCCTCCCAGTCAGCATCTTAGTCACTTAAGCCACTGAGTAAACAAGAAAGAAAACAAAAGTCCCCCAAGAAGATGGGGAAAGGATTATTTGGCCCACACAGCTTTGTGCCCATTGCATCTACAATACCATCTAGCCATCTTATTTATGGCCACCCCCTTCTTTTGTCCTCCACCTTTCCCAGCATCAAGGCCTTCTCAAGTGAATCCTCTCTTCTCATTTGATGTACAAAGTACTTTAGCGTCATCTTTACTATTTAACCTTTAATGAGCAGTCATGGTTGATTTCTTCTAGGATCGACCTATTTCTAACACATTTCAAAGGCATCTATTTTTCTGCGCTCAGCTTTCCTAATGGTCCAGCTCTCACACCCATACATTACCACTGGGAATACCATTGCTTTGACTATGCAATTTTTTGTTTGCAAGGTGATGCCTCTACTTTTAACTATGTTCCCCAGGTTTCTCATAGCTTGTTTCCCAAGCATCAGTTGCCTTTTTATTTCACGGCTGCAATCACCATCTGCAAAGATCTTTGATCCTAAGAAAGTAAAATCTGCCAGTCGTATCCAACTCTAGGGTGCAGTGCTCATCTCCATTTACAGCCAAAGAGCCAGTGCTGTCTGTGTTTGCAGACATTTTCATGGCCATGTGGCAAGCATGACTAGAGCCCAGCAAGTCGCATGGCTATATTTGGCCACGCCCACAGATTTGGCCACACCCACAGAGGGTTGTGGCCAAAATTTCCCTTATTTTCAAATCCAAAACTTGACAGGTATGCTGCCAACACACTCTCCAGACCAGAAATGGGAGTTAATGGCCTTTCAGATAATGTTGGATTATGATGCCCATCATGCTTCTCCATGATCCATGGATACCATCAATTACTTGAAAAGTCTTACATTCGCCATGTCTGGCCTAGGTGATTTTAAAAGCTTTTTCTCTCCCCCACCCCCAGCTAATCTGGAAAACAATTTTCTTCAGGAGGAAAGCAGGATTGAAGAAATTACTGCTAGGGCAAAGAAATCAACAGAAATTTAAAAAGCCCTTCCCACACACTAGTGAGTGACCCCCGCCCCTCCATCTATGCTCATATTATCAAGGCAAGCACTGGCCTCATGACATTTATTGGCCCAAGTTCAACTCTTAAATGGTATACAATGGTGCTGTTGGAACAAAAGGACCTCTAAATTGTAGGCCAGACATATTGTGGGGAAATAGGAGGATGACTCAATCCTGCAACACACTATCTGACAAACATTTTGCCTGGAGCATATTCACTACAAGGTGAGCCCTTCAGAAATGGTGAGCGATCCCCAGCCAGCAGTGCTATGACAGCCATTTGCGAAAAGGTCCTAAATTGTCATAATGAATATATAGGAACTTGGGGGGAAAGCTACTCTCTTAAAATGAACTCCAAAATGTAGACTTCAAATAGGAAACAGATCTGGCATCAACATTTGCCATGACTTTTGGAGTCTTCCATTTTTCCCATGCACAATGCAGAGATGTCCAGTCTGATGAAGACTTGTGCACATTTCCAAACCAGCTTTCTTTATTTTTTTATCTCTGAGGGGCCTAATAAAGGTATCACCTACCCTTGCCCTTTTCAGTGTTTAAGGACTACTTGGCTTTTATTCTTTTCTCCAAGAATCTTCCAGACATCTGTAGCAATAGCACTTACAGTTACAGATGAAACTCGGAAAATTAGAATATCATGCAAATGTTCATTCAGTTCAGTAATGCAACTTAAAAGGTGAAATATATGAGATAGACTCATTACATGCAAAGTGAGATAGTTCAAGCCTTACTTTGTTATAATATTGATGCTTATGGCTTACAGCTTATGAACCCCCCCCCCAAAAAAAAACCATCTCATGTACCCCATAATCATCACATAATCTCATATACTCTGTACGCCAGGATCATCACAATTATGACAAATTAAGGCATGACATCTCTCGCTTTGCATGTAGTGAGTCTATCTCATATATTTGTTTCACCTTTTAAGTGAAATGAATGAACATTTTCACGATATTCTAATTTTCCAAGTTTCACCTGTATATACCGCCCCACAGCGCTTAGTGCACTCTCTGGGCGGTTCATGAGTTAATTAGCATTTTGCCCCCAAACATGCTGGGTACTCATTTTACTGACCTCAGAAGAATGGAAGGCTGAGTCAACCTTGAGCCCAATCAAGATCACTCACAATGTTTTGGTTGCAGTTCAGCAGTTTAACCACTGCGCATGACAGGGCTCTTGCTCTGTACTGCAGCCTATTGCTTAAAAAAAAAAACAATTAAAAACATCCATTGTCTTTAAAATGTTTTTCTTAACACTGCAATTCTGACTAGGGTTCCTCAGAAGCAAACCAAGTGTAGTTCTTGAAAGCTGCATTCCAACAGACAGAACAGTGAGGTACTCAAATGAATACAGCCTACAAAAGACACCTGTATGAACCGACGCACATTTCTTATTTTTTGCCTCTTCCTCTTAAGAACTGGCTGGAAAATATCTACCCAAGGGTGTGACCACCTCGGAATCTGAAGTATTTCCCAGATCTACTTTCAGTAATGGGTCAAAAAGGCATTTCACAGCTTCTGAGCAGCAAGGAGCTTTTGCAGCTCTGTAAGTAGGACTGCAATTTTAAACTCTGTGTGTTGAGTTGGAATGGTGGGCGAGATTACTGTATCTTTTTCTTTTTATAAACCACTAAGGGCAATGGTTTATTATTAAATGGGTGGTATATAAATTTAACAAACACACACTCCAAAGCTGTATGGTGATATTATAAGTTTGGGTTCTAAAAGTGCTTCCAGAAAGAGGGCAGCTAACAGTAGTAGCTAGAACATTATAAATCTTTTCTCTCTCTAACCTGTCTTCTATGATAAGATAATAGACTGTATGGGTGGGAAAACCCATACAGAGAGTTTTACATGTGTGGAATACATTATTTGTGGAACCCCTGTAAAATTCAGTGATCAAGTCAGGACAATGAGGCATTAAGAGCATTACTGCATCTGGAAACTTCTAAATGCCGAGGTAGCCCTACTAGGATACAGCCCCATTCAACACCCTTCACAAGTCCAGTTCCAAACCCACCCTACACAATACAGCTACATGGCTTTCACACCTAACAAAGCCTGAAACTTTTTGGTAAGAATGACCACAACACAAAGGCCACCCTTGAGGGCCCAGCAAGAAGGTCCAGTGGCTCCTCAGACGTTGTTGGACTCCAATCCCGATCACCCTAATCAGCATTACCAATGAGATGCTATTTGGAAGGCCGCACATCACCTGCGCCCTATTCTACAAGATGCAAAGCCATGACCCCTAGAAATAACTTAATACTGTCCCCATTTCACGTTGCTGTGCTGCCCCCTATTTTTAAAACTTCTTTCTCTAGGACAGGCTTTCTCAGCCTTCAGGCAGGGGCTGGATCACGCCCCTCAGAATGGCTGTGCGGGCTAGTCACATGTTTCCACATTGAGCTCTTGTGCGAAAATAAGAGATCTTGCGAGATTTCAGTGAGATCTCGTGAGATTTCAGCAAGATCTTGCCGAAAGCATGCGTTTTTGCCATTTTTCGCTGCTTCCAGGAGGCGGCAGGAATGAGGAGGATGTCGGGGGGCAGATGAAAAGGCTTCGGGGGCCGGGTTT
Source organism: Bradypodion ventrale (assembly GCA_035047345.1). NCBI lineage: Eukaryota > Metazoa > Chordata > Lepidosauria > Squamata > Chamaeleonidae > Bradypodion > Bradypodion ventrale. The sequence goes on along the minus strand of JAWDJE010000001.1, from coordinate 62,998,664 downwards.
GGCCCACAGGCCATAGGTTGAAAATGCCTGCGCTAGGAGGTGGTATTTAAATTTAATAAGATAAAAAAATAAATGACCTAAAATTATTCCGGGGGAGGTTTTCAAATCACAGCACACGTGTTGCCACAAGATCTCCCACCACCTGAAAGAGAAGCACCACCATGCTGCTTCTGACCACCAACACTCACCAGAAGATGATGATGAGTGCTGATGGCAGGGTCTTTCTCCCAGTTGGCTGTCCTCCAGCGCCACACCTTGCTTCAAGGTGTTTGGAGCAGTGGTGGCACCAAAAGAAAAAGAGCCTGTGGACATGCTGGTTGGAAATGAGTTGTAGGCTAAAATATCAAGAGGGCAATGAATCGAGAAACACTGTTCTGCTTGGTGCTGCCCAGTTGTTCAAAGAAACCAGGACTGCTGGGATACAAAGCCACACAATGTTGCTTTGCTCCATGGGTTTCATTGATTCAAACGGGCCCACTCTAGTTGCAACTTACTGTGCTAAACTAAGTTGCAACTAGGTAAAGGTCACCCTTGCTCGAAAGCCAGTCATACTCTAGGGTATGGTGCTCATCTCTATTTACAACCAAAGAGCCAGCGCTGTCTGCATCTATAGATGTTTCCATGGTCATGTGGCAGGCATGACTAGACAATGGAGCGTACAGAATGCTGTTTACCTTCCCACCGAAGTGGTCACTATTTATCTAATTGTCATTTCTTTATTCCTAACTCCTAGGTTGACAGGAGCTGGGACAGACGGTGGGAGCTCACTCCATTGTGCAACACTCAGGTCTCAGACTGCTGACCTTCCAGTGCTCAAGTTCAGCATCTTAACCACTAAGCTACCTCAGTCCCTTAAGTTGCAAATAAAACAGCCCATTGAAATAATTGGAAATTTTACAAAGGAGTTGACTCACCAAATCTCCTCTGGTTCAGTAGGGCTGCTCTAGTGCAACTCACTGCTAAGCAACAGAATTTCAGTCAGCAGCTCCCCTGTGGCTTAGTGGTTAAGGCGTTGAGCTGGATACTGAAAGGTCGGGTTTCAATACCCAAGAGCTGCACTTGGGGGCATAAAAGGAGCCTCATTTGGGCGTCCCGGATGGAGTTTCTCCAGCAAAAATCCTTTCAACCTAGAGTAATCTCTGACACAAAATTATCATTATTATGGGCTACTTCCCATTTTTTGAAAGTATAAAACCCAGTGCTATATCTCGAGCCTTAAGCCGAGCACACCCAACAAGATAAGAGTTCTCAAGGGCTGTACAGCAGGAGTTCTCAACCTTTTAAAGCCAGGAGTCAGGTCAAGCACCTTCAGACAACTTTGGGGGCCGGACAGCTATTTTGCCCTTTCCCCACCACATGGCACTTTCTGGTGTGGTGGTGGGCCACCTGAAATATGACCATGGGCCGCATCCAGCCTACAAGCGACATGTTGAGAATCCCTGCTGTACAGACTCATTGCTTCACTTCATCTTGTCTGTCCTTCGAGATATTTGTCCCCACTCTCCAGAAACAGCTCTTTTCCCAACTCTGCAGGACAAGACAGAGCTCTCCTTTTTAAATTCAATTTAATTTAATTGTCAAATTTATATACCGCCCACTCGGCCAAAGCCGACTCAGGGAGGTTCACAATCACAATTTAAAAACATGTTAAAAACAGTTAAAACAACCCACCCACCCCCTAAAACAAGGGGTGCAGGATCCAAAGGCACCATGGGGAGGAATTCTTCTACACCAGCCACCCAATGGAGGTTACCCTTCCACCTGCACCCCACACTTGACCCACCAGCCAGGTTTTAAGTTCTTTTCTGACAGGCAGCAATTCCATCCGGAGACGTAGCTCTGTTGGCAGGAGGCTCCAGAGGACCGGTGCAGACACGGAAAAGGCTCTCCTCCTTGTGCCAGAGAGGCGAGCCCATACCCAGTTCCATGGCATTCCTGGTGACCTGAACAGCATGTTCCTATGCACACTTCTTTAGGATTAAGAACCATAGGCTTTAATGAGATTTAACTCCACATGCATATACACAGAATTGTAGCCCAATGTTTGCCATTTTGATAAAGCAAACACTATTCTGCACTGAAGTGACATTACAGCACAACAATTAAAGTATGGCCTTCTGTGGGAAAGAGGTAGAGTAATATCTCTTCTTTAAAAAGGCCCTGTAACACATAGCTTTCTATGTATTAGTATTAAATTTACAGTAATTAACATCCCCGGCCCCAAATTCACTGCCAAGTGAATCAGGGGAACATTTTAACCATATTTATACACTGATTTATAAAACCCTTTTCATGATTTCCAAATTCTCAGTATTTTTTAAAAAATGAAATAACTAAATCAATTAAATGGTTTCTGAATGGTATATTCCATAGGATGGCAAAGAGTCGGAATCAACTGTGCGGCTGAACAACAACAAATTAATAATAATAACTAGACACACAAGATTTGTTATGCGATGGAACATCATACAACAATCGTCCTGTATAACAACGGAATCGTATAACAATTAGGTTGTGTTGGTTTGTTGTTGTTGTGTGTTTTTTTTGGGGGGGGAATGGTGTCCCACATAACAATTTTCCCTATGGAAAAAATCGTATGACAACTTTTCAATGGGAAAAACCACTTAGCAAAAAAATTGTTGTACGATGCATCCCATAAGGAAAATCACTATACAATGCATGTATCGTATAGCAATTGTTTCGTACAACAAGCACCGTGGAATGGATTAAAATCGTTGTATGAGGTACCGCTGTACTTGCATTTTCCCCCACCACTGAAGCAAAACTTTTTCACCCCTCCTGAGGTTTCTTTAAGCAGAAAGGAAATGCCCCCATCCCCATTTGCTCAAGCCACATAAGACATAAAATGTAAATAATTTTACTCTGTTCTTCAAGCAATATCTTTCCTTGAGCAGCTTACAAAAGTCAGCAACTCTTTAGAACACCTTGAGAGATAGCATGGGAAGGCTGCAGCTTCAGAAGAAATGGAGTCTACAGTACAGTAATGCCTCGCATAACAAATGCTTTGTATAATGAAAAAATTGCATAACGAAGTGTTTGTTAGGCAATGGCGATACCCCGCATAACGAAAAACATTTTCATTATGCGGGATTTTTTGGTAACTGGGGTATACCTGGTCAATGGGAACCCCGGATAACAAACATTTTTTTGTTCGCTATCCGAGGCATCTCCCATTCGCTTCGCATAACGAAAAATCTGCATAGCGAAGAGCTCCGTGGAACGTAGTTTTTTCGTTATGCGGGGTTCTACTGTACAACATTTTCTGCTCACAGAATCTTCTGCTGAATCAAAATCTCTTCCATCCATGGATGCAAACATATACAAACGTACTACAGTGTAGCATAGTCTGAAACACAGCTACTATCATCGACTGCAACTCGTATTTGAGAATGCATTTTTCCTGAAGCAGCTAACGTAACTAACTCAAGTGTTAGGCTAACCAGGGTACACAGGCGTGGTGTAGTGGCGAGAGGAGCAGTCTAGGGCTCTAGAGACCAGAGTCATGGAAACTCACTGGGGGAGTGAAACTTGTAAAACCACTCCTTAAATTTCTCTATTAGTGTCACTATTTGTACATTCGATTGTATCCTTAATTTTGAATGACGATGCAATTAAGTTGGAAAATAATGCCTTAGTAAGCCACAGGGCAATGAAAGTAAACATGCACTGGATAAGGTTGTAACTCTTTTGTGTTACAACGTACAAAACATAAATGGATCACCTGACCATTTTTAAAAAAAAGATTCAAGAAGATTTGCAGGAAAACACCCTAACTTTGGGAAAAGTGGGAAGGAATAGGGAAAGGGGTATGACTAAAATAAGATGCATTCACTCAAAGAAGGAAGACACTGCTTTTTAGTTTGAAAGACAGGGTACACAGAAAGAGAATCCTCAAAGACTGTGATATTTTTGACCCACAATTGGGCATACCCTGGTAAAGGCAACCTTGTGTTGCTGGCTAATCTTTCTTATCAAAAGGTGCCTTCATTTCAGCAGTTTCACGTCTGGCCTAGACACGGAAGAAGACTTGAACAAGACTTGTACAGCAAAAGTCTCCCTTGCTCAAAAGCCAGTCGTGTCTGACTCTAGGGTACGTAACCAGCCAAAGAGACAGCGCTGTCTGCATTTGCAGACGTTTCCGTGGTCACCTGGCAGGCATGACTAGACACTGGGGCGCATGGAACGTGATACCTTTCCCGCCGAGGTAGTACCTATTACTCTACTTGCAACTTCTTGCTTCTGAACTGCTCGGTCGGCAGGGAGCTGGGACAGAGGACGGAAGCTCACTCCACTGTGCAGTCCTCCCGTCTTGAACCGCTGACCTGCCGGCCTTCTGGCTGGCAAGATCAACGTCTTAACCACTAAGCCACCGCAGTGAGTCCCTTCAATACGTCTTGCCCTCTAAGTAAAAATGCATAAGACAAGGGTGCCCAAACTACGGCCTGGGGACTGAATCTGGCCCCTGGCACCAATTCATTGGTAAAACGTGCCCCTCCTCATCTTCTGGTGAATGTTGATGGTCAGAAGCAGCATGATGGTGCTTCTCTTTCAGGGGGTGGGAAAGCTCGTGGCAACACGTGTGCTGCGATTTGACACAGACACACTCCTGGAATAATTTGAGGTAATTCATTTTTTATATCTTATTAAATTTATATACCACCTCCTAGAGCAGGCATTTTCAACCTATGTCCCTCTGAGTAAAAATGCATAGGACAAGGGTGCCCAAACTACGGTCCGGGGGCCGAATCCAGCCCACGACGCCAATTCAGCCAGCCCGCCAAGTCCTCGTCGCTCCCGGAAGCGGAAGCAAAACGTGCCCATACGTTTTACTTCCGCTTCTGGGAGCGACAAGGGCTTCACGGCCGGATGAATTGGCATTCGGCCCCCGGGGCTATAGTGACCTGCCCCCCGAAACCACATGACCGGCCCGCGGGCCAAAAGTCACACCCCTGGCATAGGATTCCAGCACACGTCGCGACTGGGCCCGGCTCGGCCCAAATGGGCAACTCCTTTCCGCCACCCAATATCAGCTCTTCAGTTCCCCGCCCGCCTCCGTTGTGGGGAGAAGTGTGAGATATATTACGGCGTGGGGACCCACCCGCCTCTGCCCTCCGTTCTAGTCTGCAAGCATGCATGCATGCATGCATTTTGCACCCACCTCCGGGTCACTCGCGCGCGCTCCCCCCGGGCCAGGCGCTCTCTGGGTGACGCAGGCGCAAAAAGCCTCCGGCTCGCAGGAAAGGCAATGGCCCGATCCGAACCAGCCCACCAGGGCGCGCGCGCACACACCCACACCCAGGGAGGGAGGGGCACAAGGGTTGCTCCTCCCTCTTTCCCAGGGATTTTGCTCTAGCCACGCCTTCTCTTCCCCTGCTGGACCTCCCCTTCTTATCCCCTTTGGCAGGCTTAGGAAACCGGAGGGAGAGAGGGAGGGCGGGCGCGAGTTGACTAGTTCGACGAGAGCGAGGCAACGGAGAGGGGGCGTCATTAGCTGGCCTCTCCTGCCGCACAGACGGAGCCGAGAAGGGGGGGGAGGTAAGTCTCTCGGCTGCCCCCCTCTCTGCCCCCCTCCATTTGCAGCACTGACCCCTCCACAGAGACCTCTCCCTTCGCTCCCTCTTCCGCCGAGGCGTCCCTGGGGAAATGGCTGACTCCCTTTCCGCCCGTCGGTGCCCGTCGTCCGTCCTCCTCTCCCTCCCGCCTCCTTCCCCAGGGGCAGCAGCAGCAGCAGCGTCTGTTTATCCACATTTCCAGCAGGAACAATGCGAGCCAGCGAGAGGCGCAGAGTCTTGGTTGGGGGGGGGGGGGGAAGAGTTTGGAGAGAGGGGGGCGAGCATAAGCCCCCCACCCCCCGACGCCCACCCCCGCACCCTCCGACGCCCCACCCACACACCCACCGACGCCCACCCCCCGCACCCCCCGACGCCCCACCCACCCCCCGACGCCCACCCACCCACCGACGCCCACCCCCACTGACGCCCCCCCCCCACTCCCCTGGCGAGGTTCTTCTGCTTGGTGTCCTTTTGGGGGGGCGGCCCCTTAAGTTTGGGGGGGCTCTGTCCCACGCAAACCCCCCCCCCCGACGCCGTTCACTTCCCTCTCCGTCTAGGGACGGTGCCATTCATTCAAGAGTCCCTTTTCCCTTTCTCTCTCCTTTCCTCCCCCACGCCCCACCCCCACGCCCCACCACCCTCAGTCCAGTTGCTGCGTCTCATTGCAGTCATTTCGGAGTCCCTTGTCAAACTGGGGTGGGTGGGGGAGAGAGAGGAAGGAGGGCGACGAGGCTTGATTTCCCTGGCGCCAGGTTGTCCACTCGTGGGATTATTTTTTTATTTTTATGTGTAAAAGGGACGCAGAAAGAGCCCCCCCCCTCGAAGATTGTGGTGTGTTGTTGTTGTTTTGAACCACAACCGGGAGTAGCCACCCTTGCATTGCCGGCGAATCTCTCTCACACTATGCCAGGCCAAGGGAACTGCAGAATGGACTCTGCCCAAAAGGTGCCTTCGTTTGGGCCGTTTGACGTCGGGGCCTAGGCCCGTGATGGCGAACTTTGGCACTCCAGATGTTCTTGGACTTCAGTTCCCAGAAGCCCTCCCGTGAATCCACACGAATGAGTTTACTGCGATTCATCCGGCCCGCGCCGCCCTCGTCGCTCCCGGAAGCGGAAGTAAAACGCGCCCAGACGGGCGCGTTTTACTTCCGCTTCCGGGAGCGACGAGGGCGGCGCGGGCCGGATGAATCGCAGTAAACCCATGCCTGTGGATTCCCAGAGGGTTTGCGCTTCTGGGAATTGAAGTCCAAGAACATCTGGAGTGCCAAGGTTCGCCATCACGGGCCTAGACACAGCAGAGGATAGAGGGATAGCCCTATGGATCTATAGATCCAAATCAAGATGGCAAAAAAGGGGGGGAAGAGAAGGGAGGAAGTGGGGTGTTTCTTTGTTGCTGTCTCCCCCTCTGGGTGGTGTGACCACCGATGATCATGGTGATATTGGTCTGCGATGCTGCAGTCACTCCCTCCTTGCTTTGCTTGCGCGAAAAAGGTGTAGCTGGGAAACTGTGTTTGTGTGTATGTGTGTTGGGGGGGGGGGAATAGATAGAGATCCATTTCAAGGGCCCAAGTTCGCTCATCCTCTGTGTGTGCCATGCGGCTTTTGTTCAGGAGGTTCTGCTGCAGCCTGTAAAAAATGCACCAAATACTTATGGGGAAACAGGCCTGGGAAAAGGCTGGTATAGGCACACAGCCACACAAACCACATCCGTGCCATCTTAGAGGGCAATGCCTCCCCCCACCTCTCTTTGTCTTCTCCAGCGATCTTCTGAAGATGATCCAGAGAGGTTGCTTTTAATTTTCTTAATTCAGTTTTAGCCAAAGGGTGTGTGCTCTGATCTGCTTCTGTGAGATTGGCAGCACCAGCAGAACAGATAGCCTCCTCTCCCAAAATGCTTGCCCTATGTGTCCTGTATTACAATGCTTTTGGCTTACACTTTTCCCATAGCCTCTGAAATCTGCAAGTGGTTCTAATCTTAAACCTCAGGTGTATGGATGGGTGGGTTGATCTACGTTCAATCTATTTCTTCTTTAAATCTGCTGCTGTGCTGGCTGTTTTTTCCTGATTCACCATCAGGACCCAAACTCATCTATTCTCTCCTCTTTTCTATACCATATCATTCCCCAGTTCTCCCCAGGGTCCTCCTCCTGCTGTTCTGATTATACATAAGAGTTGACTTGATTGGGGGGTGGGTAAGACTGGAAAAGGCAAAGGCTGAAAAAGGTATCCTGCAGTGTTTTGTTCCTCTTTATTATTGAATTTTGCAGCGTGTGGTTCCAATGCTTTTTGGTCTATGCCAGGGTCTTTTACTATGGGTGTGACAGTGTCTCAGTGTATCAACACCTAATGTTAAGGACTGGAAGTAATTTACTTACAGTGAGTGCTGCAGGCTCAATACTTGCAAAGTTGACTGAATGCAGACTTTTTTTTATTAAGTCACATACTGGTAGAGCCTAGCTCTGGCAGTGTTTGAATCAAGTGCTCAAATCAGACCATGCAGATGTGTTCCCTGAACAGTACTCAAAAGATATTTGCTACCTAACTAGACATATAAGTAGTGATGATAATAAGAAGAGTTTGGGGCTGTGTTGCATCTCTACCCGTTGCACCACCATTAAAGTTATTTTAGATGAGATTTTAATAAATGATGGGTTTTTACATACATAATTTGTGGAGCCCCACAGAAAATAAAAATGTAAAAGATAGCTATCTTTACCTCAGTTGTCAGTTATTATCATGCCACTTATAATGTCCAAATTAATGTGCAGTTTGTAATTTGTATAATATGTTTATTATGCAAAATGGGTTATACTTCTTTTGAGCTTGCCTTCCCAAGAGCCATAGTTACTCCCGTGTTACAGAAGTGGAACTGAGGGTGAAAGAGACTGACCTGTCCAAGGTCACAGAATGAGTTGAAGTAATTAATGGAATTTGAATGCAGATCTCTCACATCTGCATCCAGATGTTCATTAGTGGGCCATGCTAACTCATAGGCAATCTTATCCAGGTTTCACTTTCTCGTTTAAATGATGCAACACTGCAGTGCTAAACAGCAATGAAATCTTAGCAGTGGTCATGTGATAGTCACTGGATTTGAATCATAACCAGTCAAAAGGAATGGTTGCTTATAGTCTCCAGCATCATTGATAAGATAGGAAGGGATTAATGGGCAGTGTTGTTCAACAATATCTGGAACATCACGGGTTTCCCAGACTAGATCTACAGTTCGAACTTGTGGTGGTCTCTGTGTTACAGTCTCTGTGTTAGTTGTAGTTTTTAGTTCACTGAAGGTTGGGTGAACTGTGGCCTGCTCACGCATCTTCTCCAGGGATGGGAAACATTTGGTGCACTTACATGCATTGGATCAAGTTATATGGCTGGCAGGCAATAATAATAAAGAAGGAATATTGAGTAAACATGGGCACTATGGAAGAGATGTTACTAGTCAAGGACAGAAGTGTGGGATGGAAACAAGCCATTGTTTAACTAATATGGATTCATAAAATTAACATTCATTTACTGGAAGCATAATCTATGTGTCTCTTTTGTGTAATACTATTTTATTTTGACTGTAAAATGAGTGGTAGCAAGTGTTTTTGTTGGAAAGATCTCTATATCTGATAATGTGTATCAACTTGCTAATGTTTTCCTTTGTTACATTAGAATGTAACTATGCTTATAGTCTATAAAATACAGGCTGGTCTAATATTAAACTAAATTTATCTTAATTTCAGGGATTGTCAAAATTTAAGACATGAAAATTCATTTTGTAAAACTGAGCAGTACAAAAGATCTGCTGAAGCATAGTGAGCCAGTATTTTACAATGTACTCCTTGTAGCAAAAATATTTAAACTACAGATACAGCTATTTTACTGATATTACTATTTACTGACATTGATAGTCTTAGCATTCTATATACTGTATCTTAGATGTCATTATATTTTATATGGGGCTGCAGTGGCTCAGTGGTTAAGAATCTCACCTTGTTAGCTGGAAGGCTGGAAAATCAGCAGTTCGAGACCCGGGTACTGCATGACAGATTGAGCGCCCTTCTCTGCCCCAGCTTCTGCCAACCTAGCAGATCGAAAACAAGAAATTGCAAGTAGATAAATAGGGACCACTTCAGTAAGAAAAAGATCTTGGGGACATGAAAGGAGCCTCATTCAGGTGCTCTCTGAATAGAGTTTCACCAGCAAAAATCCTTTCAACCCAGAATAATTTCTGACACTAAATTATTATTATTATTATTATTATTATTATTATTATTATTATTATTATTATTATTATTATTATTATTATTATTATTATTATTATTATTATTATTGTTATTGTTATTGTTGTTGTTGTTGTTGTTGTTGTTGTTGTTGTTACTACTTTTTACATCATACCTTTATTATACTATATATATACAGTATTGTGATTTTTACAAGAGATATACTGGATCCTATTTGGCTGAGTTTGACTAGACCTGGGGTTCACAACCTTTTTGTGCTGTGGGCCGGACGATGCCCCTGCAGACAGCTGTGTGGGCCGGAGTGTGGTTCCTCCTGCCACTTCCGCCACATCCAGTGGCAGTGGGAGTGAGGGCGGCACATTTTTGGTAGTTTTCAGGGGGGTGGGACATTTTTTGCACTTCCAGCAGTGAGGTCCTCACTGCAGGCCAGATTAGTTGGCGCTGTGGGCCGTAGGTTGCAAATCCCTGGACTAGACCATGCTATGATATGTTTTGTAGTCCCACCACAGTATGTTCAATCATGTTGTGAACATTTTGTTTATATTCTGTTCTGGTCTTTGACTGTAATAAAATTGATTAATTGATTTTGTAAAACAATGCTGCAATAAAATAATATTGATCAGCAGGATAAGGATAAAGAGCAAAGATTTTTAAACAAAAAGGTTAGTGATACCTTATCAAACACACTCCTATAATAGCACCATGATATCACCTCTTCCAAACAGCTTGTACCTAATTTTTGAAATTGGATATGACAAATGCAACTGTCTTTGATATTTGACTATCATGCAGGGCAATTCTAAGCAAGTTTATTTAGATATAAGGCCCAGAGAATTTTGTGAAATTTACTCAATTATAGGTTGCTTAGGAATGCAGTCATGGTCTCCTAAGCAGATAAGAAACACAAAATGACAGCAGCAAAAAGATAAATTTAGTTGAACTAGGTCCAAATGTTCAAATTTTTCTTCTAGGTAACAAAGACAATGGAAAAAAGTGAATCCATAGGTGCAATATATCCCAGATTTTAAGGCAACAACTTCAACGTATAACTTTTTAAGGGTATAGACATAAAACTTTCCCACAAAGAATGCCCATGATCAGTCATACTGTATTTGGTTCTTCTTTTTTGTGTCCCGATCAAACTGTGAGCTGCCAAAAAGAAGCCACTTTCTTGGCTGTATCATTGGCCATATTTGGTAATATGTACAATAGTGACCATTTAAAATGTTTCTAGTTGGTGGGGTATTTCTACAATAATTTGCACTGGCTGAAATTCTGTTGGCAGAACAAGGATAAGGATTCCCTTTATCTTTAAGCTAGCCTTTAGGAACCATGCAATGGAAGGAGGAATAATTTAGAGCTGGAAAATCAATGCCATCAGCTTCAGTTGCACTTCTGGGATTGGCAGCTATAATTTTCCAACTTTAAAAATCTTCTTCCCATTAGTGCAAAGTCTACCCAGGAAAAGCAAATCTCTAGGTGAGTCCTGAAACCTGGAGAGGGGGCTCTAAGAAGCTTTTTATTGCTCCAAAATGGCCACAGCATGTCCGTGGCTAATGACATCATTCTTCTATCGCTGTAACGGTGAACCTTTTAGAGACTGAGTGCCCAAAGGGGCAGCGTCAGTGTGTGGGCAGGCACCTCACGTGCCCATGCACCCATGTAACATCACTGCCATGCCTCAAGCGGCACACAGACGTGCCCACTCATGGTGTCTGACTATGCTCCTCTGCCTCCTAAAAGGGGTGTGTGGGTTGCTGCCAGCAATCTCTGTACCACCAGTGCTAATGGCAGTGCCACTTCTACCTCCTAGGAGGGGTATGTGTGGGATGTCTAGTCATTTACTTCGTCCGCCGCTTCCTCCTGGGTGGGATTTCAGTCTCCCCAATGGTAGCACCACTTCCCCACCCACCCCTTTGCCAAAGGGGAGGGGGGGCTGAAATCCTACCCAGGAGCCTGCATCAGGGGCAGGGATGAGGTGAGGCGACTAGTAGTCAGAGAAGGCAGCAGTGCACAGGTGCACAGGTAAGCACTGCATGTGCGCACGCACCTATTGGCACCAGCAGGGCAGGACTTGCCTACGACAGCACGTATGCCCACAGAGAGGCCTCTGTGTGCCACCTCTGGCACGCATGACATAGGTTCGCCTTCATTGTTCTGTGGCATAAAGTTGCACAACAGGATTTCAGCTGTGTTGAATTCAAACACATTTGAAGTCTAGTTTTAATTAATTAATTAGTCTGAAAAATACTAGAGTGTAAGGCTGCAGTGAACTGGATTATTAAATTTGAGCATGTTGTGAATATACTCTGTTCTTCTAAAATAGAGAAACCTTTGGATTCCAAACACCTTAACTCTAATTGACCTTTTAACCTTATGAGTTTAGCAATCTGCTTCTGAAGCCACAAAATATTATGGGTTCTGTTAGTTGTTGCTCTGCATTTATAGCTAAATTCTATGTCTTTCAGTGTTTGGCTGTGCATTATGTGCACCATAAAATGATGATAGAGTAGGAAAGCAGGCTGTCTTTTTTTGTCTTAGACCACTTGGGCACAGTGGCTAGCAGGAAGCTGTTGCATGAAGTCTGAGCTTGATAAATTTGTTCCTTTTTGGGAGATGCAAGCAAGAGATACTGATAAATGAGTATGATCTATTATTTGATCAAAAAATTTGACTGATAAAGAATATAAGGTAGATCCATTGAAGGTTGTGGTTTGTCCCCATGGAATGAATTTCTGGAGTTGCAAGAGAACTATTATTAAATCATAGATATGTTGTGTGTAACTGAGGAACAATCCAAATTCATATACAGTCCCATCTATTTGACATGGAGTGTTTTGTTCTGAATGGAAAGACCATGCTTTTCATCTCATCTGGAGCTACTGAAACCACTTGAATTCAACTTCGCTATTCCTAACTTAAGCTGTTTTGACTTCAGTAGGTCTAATGTATGGTCTTATCAACCCCATTTACCTGGAGACAAATAAGACTACACTTTGATCCTTTTGACATACATAAATAATTAACATGCTGAGATTTAGTTTTAAAGTGCTCCTGAAACTCTCCTTGGGTGGAGTCTTTATTGGACATACCATCTCCAGAGAATCGTGCTCTTCTGATAATTCAGAAGAATCTTCCTGATAATTAAATAAATACATAAATGTCATGTCAGAGATTATTCTGGGTTGAAAAGATTTTTGCTGGAGAAACTCTGCTCAGGGGACAGCCAAATGATGCTCCTTTCTTGATCCCAAGATCCGTCATGCAGCACTTGGGTATTGAACCCCGACCTTCCAGTCTCCAAGCTCAGTGTCTTAACCACTAAGCCACTGCAGGGATTTATCTTCCTGCTGTTGCACTATCCTGTCTCTAGAACCACAGAGTGATTTGTGGTTAACCAAGAGGTTCAAGTGGTGGGAGGGAGAGAGGCAGAGACTTACAGTTGGTTGGCACACTGTTGTACCTGGGCCCTGTTCCTCCTAGTTAACACCTGCTCAGCTGTGGGCTTTGAAAAGGTTGGGATAAGGGCTAGATCAGTGGTTCCCAACCTTTTTATGCCATGCCCCACCTAAACATGTCTAAAACCCTGATGCCCCTCCCTATGACATATAATTTTTATTATTCAAAAAGTGAACTCCTATTCTTGTGGATTAAGCCTAAAAGGCCATTAACTTGGTCTAATTCATTCTTGAATTGCCCCCCTTAAAAATCAAATTGCCCCCTGTGGAATATGTGCCCCATGTTGGGAACCATGGGGGGCTAGAGTGATGATGTAAGGGCATCACCAGCAAATCTGGTCCAACATGAGCTTGGCCTCATTTTCAAGTCTCCTCTGGTAGTGACAGAGAGGCACTATTGCATCTTCTGCTCAGTGTCATAGTACTGGTGTGTGTGTGTGTGTGTGTGTGTGTGTGTGTGTGTGTGTGTGTGTGTGTGTGTGTGTGCGTGCTAAAAAGTCTGATGAGATATGAATGGCTTGCAGCAAGGACCAGCTAGCTTCTGCCGATAGCAGTTGAGTGTATAGAACAGGACGATGATGCACAAAACCATAAACTGCTGCTATGAGCAAGGACCTAATGATGTGAGAAGTCATGGCCAAGCCACCATCCAATAAATTGGCCAATGTCCAGTGTGGTAAAATTTGTGCATTCGGCACAATTGGCTGTGTGTCTGATTTTGCAGCCAGTGTGAGATTGGATGTGCAATGTTGAGCCTGCAGGGGAAGGAATGCTCACAAATCACTCTTAGACATCTGGAATCCTCCCATGAAAGGTTTACCCAGCACTGCAAACATAGTTTGCATTTAAGACTTAAAAGAGAAGACGTGAAGAATGTGTTGAGAAATCGCAGTTCCTAAGCTGGTTGGAAAGTTCAGTGGTTTAGGCATTGGGTACAGAGCCAGAAGTTGGAGTTTGATTCTCCACTTTGCTTCCTGGGAGTAGATCACAAATTCAAGGTACCCCTGAAGAAGGGAATAGAATGCTACTTCTGTGTGTTCTGTATCTAGAAGACCCTGGAAAGAATCATCATAAATCAGAATTACTTGACGCCATGCAATACATACATAGATTCAGAAGTTAAAAACAAATGTCTTACTGTGATGAGTAATCTTATTAATAGTGTCTTACATTACTTAGCACAGTCTTTCTTCAAATGTCAATTATATCTTTTCTAAGTGGTGCAATCTCCATCACTGATTATACAACAGTTTGTTGACAGAAAATCCTGTTAAACCTTTCAGCAAACTAAATCAGGAAAGGTCTAGGATAGGACAATGAAGTCAAGGAAATCAAGCATTTTATAACAGTATAACCCAGATTCAGGCTCTCCCAGCTCATTTTCCCAACACATCCACAGCAATACAGACCTGAAAAGTTTATTTTGGATCAGCCATCTCCTCTAAGTGGCTCATAGTCCAAAACAGGGAACTTCTAAACTCCATCAAGAAGACATACCTGTAGGTCCAGCTTCAGCAACTAGTACTGTATGGTCTTTCCTTTGCTATGTCTGTGCTGTTGCACCCTACTGTGGTCTTACAGAAGGCCTGGGGATAAGCAACAACTCTACTCCACATCCCCTTGTAGTGCTTCAACTAATGCTGGCTAAGTGGGTTATATGTCTGGCCAGACATCCTGGTAATGGAGTAGATCGTACAGCCAGCGACTCAACACCGAGTGTTGGGCGTCAGTAGATAACCTGACTCCCTAAAGGGGCCAACAGTTATGGGTGGATGAGCCCCTTTAGGTGGGGTGGAGGAAATGCCACTGGAAACCATCATATTGGGCCCAACGGCAAAATGAGTGGAGGAGGAACCATGTCACTATTCTGGTTCCCAACGGCCATGGAAGTGGAAGAGGCCATGCTGTGAAGGTGCACCTTATTAGTATCCTCAAGGCTGTGGCAGTCCATTGCAGTCCTGGTGTTAAATCTTGCATGCCTCATTTGATACATGCCACAGGAGATGGCTGTGTAATCACTGTGTGCAGGTCACTTCATGGCAAACTGGAATCCATCTTAAACAAATTCACACCAATGGCATTTTTCCTGTTTGTCATTCTTAAATGATCTCGGGGTGGGGGGGATGTATACTAGCAGCCGACAATAACAAATAGAGGGCGGGTTGTTTGGTACTGTCAGCTGCACCACGCAGTCTGTCCATGTGGTGCTGGCACTGAAGCACTGCAACCAGTCAGGGCTCTGAACAGACATTGTGCTCCCTATCCCATTAAAGCATCACCACTAACCACTGCCTTTTATAGGAGTCAAAGAGCAATACTGTTAATTATGGCAGTGCTGTTAATCATGAGTCCTGATAGTGACAGAAACTGAAGCCCCCTAATGTCAGTCTTTCAAAGGCCCCCCTAAAACCTGGTGCTGATTTGACTGGTAGATGAGGCATTGTCTAAAGAGCTTGAGCTAACTATGTATGCCCTATGTTTCACTAGGATGTTCATTCGCAGAATATAACACTATGACTCACACTTATGTCACACTCCCTTGTTATTATGAAAAGGAATTATGCAGATTGCAGCCTCCTCCTTTGTCACTTATCTGGGTCAGTATGTATGTTATTTTATATGGTATATTTGTATATCAAAACAAATGCAACAGTTTTTTATTTAATGTATTTATTAGCTTCATTACAAGGTTGATTTCACTCCAAAACATAACAATTATATATCACTGCCATACCAATTCGGATAAAATCATGAATGAGTTTGATAAAAATTTAAGAGAGTTTTTGTTAAAATAAACCTAAAACTCCTTTATCATTGGATCTACAATACTTATGTGAGTTACCATAATAGATTCCAAGTACATATGATAAAACACTAAGCATAATTGACTCAATCCATCCAGGAAAAGCTTAGATAAGTTTCAGATTATGGGGAAAGGATTTAGCAAACTAGGATGTGTAGTGAGGTGTTAGGCAGAGGTCTTCCTGGAATCTACCAGGCTCCTGAGCTATTATTAAGCTTATTTCTATTTCTGCCCTGGTGGATTTAAGGAGGAAAACCTTTTACTCATCCTAGTGGATGGCAGCTACCAGCAGATGGATTATGAATGTGTAGTGAGACATAAATTGTCTCAGCAGCTTTCTTAACCTTGCGGATCATCTGCTAATGATGGAGGTAAGAGACGTAGTTGGGTATCATTAATCTTGCCAGTATGATTGCATTCAGAATGTGATACTGAGGGTTTACCCCTTAACCTTTCTTTCTGCTATTTGTGCTATCAAACAGTCCAATATTATTTCTGTCTAGATTATACCTAGTGAAATCAATGATACTTGAAATAGCTGTGACAAATTCCATTCAAGTCAAAGGATTTACTGTGATATTGTTATGTGCAAACCAGTTGTTTTCCATATTATGTTGACCCTGTGAATTAATGACTCATTAGTAACAGCTTTGTTCAGGGTTAACAAACTCAAAGCTATGGCTTCCCTTGTTAAGTAAATCCATCTTATATTTGGTCTTCTCTTTTTCCTGCTGCCTTCATCTTTTTAGTGAGTCTTGCTTTCTCACAGTGTGGCAAAAGCCTCAGTTTAGTCATTTTTGGTTTTAGAAAAAAAATCAGGCTTGACTTGGTTTAGAACTCACTTGTTTGTCTTTCTAGTGCTCTCTTCTAGGGAGAATTGAGGGTTGGTTTGTTCTACCTACTTGAGGTAGACCTAATTTGAATTTAGCCCTATATGTTTTGTAATGCGGAGAAGTTGCCTAAATAGCTGGACAGAAGTCATAATCAATATGTTGGTGGTATGTGTCTTTGTTTTCTATGTCCCCCTAGGAAGGTGGATGTTCTAGACCAAGGGAAATTTCCCGGCCAAAACAGGAAACTGGACAGCTATGCTTATCCTGTGCTGGCCTCCAGTCTAACTCCAGTCTAATTGCAGTCTAACTAATACGGGATGATGGCGGGAAAGTGTGTAAAATAACGGGGGTTTGACAGAAATTTCCTGAAACCTGACAGGTATGGCCTAAACTATTATCAGTGACTAGTGGTGTATTGGATATGGGCAAACAAAATGACATTTAATTCAAAGAAAATAATGACCTTATTAGTTTTGGCTTAATAAAGAATAATCTGAATGTAAGTACATGACTTGTTCTGTGATTCTAAGTCCCTAAGAATGAGATATATAATTTGGAGGAGCTGCTAAGAAATAATATGATATTGCTTTTGCAAATGGAAAATGCTGCACCCAGTAGTCCAACTGAAGCATGCTATGGGTTGTGCTAAGCGTGGACCTACATGGAAGTATTTGTGCACTGTTGTGTTAGAATATGGTTGTAAGAATGAATGGGTGATGGGTTTACTTTTAATAATCACAACATCTTTTTTATTGAACTTTCTGTTAAGTCACTGCAGTGTTGATCTCACAGAAACTCTTAGGGTGATAGTTTGGCCCTTCTTTCATGATATGATTTGGAACTGGCTTTGAATTTTGGCAAAGACCAGTTCAACATTGTACCAGCAAAAACAAAAATCAGCCAAAACTCCAATGTCCTTAAAGAAAAAGAAGGCCATATCTATAATTCCTGAGGAGCCTGATATTGATTCCTGATTCAGCAAGATGGAGAAGTTTCAGCAGGGATGGCTCTCTTTACAAGACACCATTAAAACAGCCAGGCATTGAGAGAGTCCCTCCTCAGTATGTGTAAATACATATTCCTTTGTTGCTTCTCTTAGGAACAGACCCACCTACTCCCTCCCTATATCTGGAAGAAGGGAAGCAGTGGAAACTGTAAAGCAAAAAGAACAAGCGTTTATATCTGTGTGAAAGTGGCAAGCATTGGCCCACAGCTGGAACCAATCTTGGCATCTTCCCTGCGACCTCAACTCAAGGAGGACAAAAGGCTATGAATGGCATCTTTCCACAGGCACTACTTGGGATGAATGCCACTTGCCCCAGCCGTTGGCTAATGGTTACAGGAAGGCAGGAGGAGGGAAAGGGTGGGAAAGTTCCTTCACAAGGAGCTTCCCACCCATTTGGCACTATAAAAGAGGAGGTAATTGGAGGGCAGGGGAGCAGGCAAGGTGGACTGAAGGAGAACTGCACAGAGGGATATTGAGAAGGAGGGAGAGGGAGCATTCACCTGACCAAGGGGAAAAGGAGAATGGAGCCAAGGGGTGGGCTGAAGCCCTGAAAAAGGTAAATGAGGCTGACAGTCAACATCTAATTTGCCAGAGACTCTCCAACTGGTTAACATTTCCCAGCTGAACCTAGATCTCCCCAAGATGGCAAGAACTGAAAGCATTGGTTCATGGTTGAAGGAAACAAGCCGTTGTTGTTGTTGTTGTTGTTGTTGTTGTTCAGTTGCATAGTTGAGTCTGACCCTTTGCGACTCCATGGGCCATCGCACACTAGGCACCCCTATCCTCCACCATCATCCTCAACCCACCCAGTTCTGTGCCCTTTGCATTGACAATACCATCTAGCAATCATTCTCTGCCACCTCCTTCTTCTTTTGCCCTCGACCTTTCCCAGCATCAAGACCTTCTCAAGTGAACTCTCTCTTCTCATTTGAAGTCCAAAGTACTGTAGCTTCATCTTCAATATTTGACCTTCCAAGGAGCAGTTGGGGTTGATTTATTTTAAGATCGACCTATTTGTTCTCTTTGCTGTCCAGGGTACTCTCAAAATTCTCTTCCATCATCATATTTCAAAGGTGTCTGTTCTTCTGCACTCAGCTTTCCTTATGGTCCGGCTCTCACAACCATTCATTACTACCAGGAATATCATTGCTTTGACTATGTGAACTTTTGTTTTCAAGGTGATGTCTCTACTTTTAACTATGTTCCCCAGGTTTCTCATAGCTTGTCTCCCAAGAATCAGTCACCTTTTTATTTCATGGCTGCAATCACCATGGGTCAACAGGATGTTTTGCTAGCAGGACCCAGTGAGACCCCAGTGACAAAGGTCCCCAAAAGCTCAACCCAAGGGGAAAAGATGGAGATGTCAGAGACAGTTTGAGAGCTTAACAGAAGGCCCATGACTTGAAAGAAGTAAAGATCACACTTTAAGCTATTCCCCTTTCTGTTTGTGTCTGGGACTTATTATTACCAGGGATGAAGTTGAACCTCCCTGGAGTTAGTAAGAGACCAAGACTGTAGGGTAGAGAAGGATTGAGAGAAGGATCCATGGGTCCAACAATCCCTTTATAAATAGTACTACAGTGAAGGATTCATTAGTTGTAAATGCAGTTGGACTGTTCTTATGATACCCAGCACACCTAGTGTCAGTTTGATAACCATATTCCCTTGTATAATTGTGCCATGAAAAGGATAGCTGATTTGTTACCATACTAGTGTCACAGAGGTGCCCCAAGATATATTGCTTCCAGAAGCAAAGGACACAATTGCACCTATCACCTGTTTCATGTGCAAAAGCAAATTCAACCCACATTTGTTGGTGACTACATTTATGCTGAACTCAACAACTGGAAGATTGGAGTTTGATTCCCAAGCACCTCATGATGGCGTGAGCTCCCATCTCTCTCCTAGCTCCTACCAACCTAGCAGTTTGAAAGCAAGAAATTGTAAGTAGATAAATAGAGACCACTTCAGTGGGAAGGTAAATAGCATTCCATGCACTCCATTGTTGAGGCATGCCTGCCACATGTCCACAGAAATGTCTGCAGACGCAGACAGGGCTGGCTCTTTGGCTGTAATCAGAAATGAGCACTGAACCCTAGAGTTGGATACGACTAGCTTTCGAGCAAGGGTGACCTTTACATTTAATTTTACATTTATAATATTGCTGATTTTTTTAAACCTACTAATATTATTACATTAGTTAAACCTGACTCTTGTGTCAAACCTAGCTTCAGGGTTACAAAACAGACCTTGTGGCATGCACGCCTGTTCTCCATAGTAAAGGAGTTAGGAGGAATTGCATGCAGATGTCCTGAACAGTATATAAAGAGCTCCAGAAGGATCTTGACAAAGGGGGTGACTTAGGGCTGAAACCCTAAGCATGTCTGGCAAAGAGTAAGGTACATGTTGTACAGTCAGATGCAAATACTTTTGCTGTATATAATCAAATCTAGGATAAGTGCAAAATAATGCACTTTAAAATTAAAAGCAGAAACCTTAATTTGATTTATGTGCCAATGGAGAGTTCCCTGAAAAATAATACTGGAGATTCAACATCTTGCAACTGCAGTTGGAGAAGTAAATTCAACTAAAGGAATTTTTCTTAAAATGAGTATAAATAAACTCAAAAGTATTGCGATGTCGCAATATAAATCTGTAGGGCAAACAGATTTAGATCTTTTCATGACATCTCATAAAGGATGTTGAAAAGCTAAAGAAGTTTAAGAAAATACAGTAGAAGCTAAGTAGGATTAAAATGCATTTGAGAGGTTGCTGGTAGCACCTTTGCTCTGCAGGTAGCAAAATGATCCCTGAATTCTTAACATGCCTGATATGTTCATGAGGCTGCAGCTAACCTCTGGCTCTGCATTCACATATAACAGTGCACTATAATCAGTGTTCGGCATCAACAAAATTTGCTACCACACCATGGGCGGGGCCATGTGATTGAATGGGCATGCCCAGAGGTTGGCCATGTGACTTGCCAGGTGTGGCAATGTGACTGGGCGGGTGTCTCCTAATTACTGTTTTAAGTATTAAAAAGATATACAAAAAGGTAGTTAACTTTATGCATTTAATACTTAATACTTTAACAAGAACAAGAGGTACACAAAACTAGATTTTGTTACAAGAGTTTTACTATATGAATGAAAAACTATAGAACTGTTTGACAATCAGAATTAAGAACTGCTGTATACAAAACTACACAAGAATTGAACAATATGAATTAAAAATCTGACCAAAAATAAAATTTATTTTAGGTATTCCCAAATTGTTGCTTCATTGGCACCCTCCTCACTTTTTATTCTGTCTAAAATGAGCATCATCAGCTGTGTGATGTGTTCACAACCATTTTTAACTGTAGGAATAGGGTCCCAGTCTTTTATAGGTAGGCCAAATAAACTAATAGTCATTATGCTTGTTAGATTAGAAACAGTAAGGCAACTCAAAGGGTGGCAAAAGCTGATTAATAATTTTTGCAACAATGATAAAAGACCAAGGATTAGTAAAGGATTGTGGTATGCCAGACAGAGGGAGGGGGGTTTAGGCATACCAAGTGTTTAAAATGATTATATAGTGTTCCACTTGAAGAGGGTGATCAAAAAACTAACACAAGTAGATGGAAATAGTTCAGAACCTGATTGGCTAGAATTTTAAAAGGTTGAAAGGTGAGTTGTTTTTGGGAGACTTTTTACACAAACCAAAAAATTAATAATTTTACATTGAAGACTTTATATTCCATTTGGAAAGGATTAAAGGGAAAGTTGGCTCCTAATAGATCACCCATTATAGAAATTCTGGATATCCAAAATTGCCTGTTGAAAACCTTGAAAGAAACAAGAGATATTCTATATCAAAATAAGATACTATTAATGAAAGAATGGATAAATAACTTCAGGCATAATCAGGCTAAAAAAGACGTATATAAGTTGGGGCTAAACTGGTTTCAGAGAATTCAAATGAATAAATGGGATAGGAACATCAGAAGACAGACATTAGAGGAAAGGACCATAACTCCTTTCGAGGAATTATAAATGAAATTAGAAATGGGAGGAAACAGTTACAGGGGATAGAAGTTAAAATATACTATCAACTGAAAGACGAAAAAGGTATACTACAAGTACTTAGACAAATATGGGAACATGAATTAGGAATTACAATTAAAGAGAAAAATTGGAGTAAAAAATGTACACAAAGAATTATGAAATCATTATCCATAAAGGAAAGAGAACATAACAGCAAAGTGTTTTGGAGATGGTATTTGACACCAGTCAAACTCAATCAAATGTATAATTCTCATTCAGATCTTTGCTGGAGATGTAATAGAGAGAGAGGAACTTACATGCACATGTGGTGGGGGTGTTCAAAGATAAATGTTTTTGGGATTTTTATAGAGGAGGAAGTTACAAAGATCATGAATAGGACTTTTGTACTGAACCCGAAAATAGCCCTTTTGGGAGAAATAGAAGAATTAAAAATGGATGAAAACAAGAAGGAACTTTTACTCACTTTGTTGGTAGTGGCCAGGCAAATTGTTGCTAAAGAGTGGGAAAATGATCTGGGACCGAGTAAAAATAGATGGTACATTGATTTATGGCAAATGGCCCTCAATGAAAAATTGACTATGAAAGTAAACCAAAGAAAGGGCATTGTAGTAAAGAGAGGTTTTTGGAATATATGGAAACCTTTCATAGAATATGCATTGACTAGTGAAGATGGGGTGAAGCCCAACCCGGAAATGTGCAAATTTTGGATAAATTGGTAAAAATGGACAGACTATACAGTACTACATAGTACTTATAGATTCATATGTACAGCACGGGTGTTTGTTTATCTCACTGTTTATATGTGTTGTTATCTATGTTTTGTTATCCATGTAAAGTCAGTAAGAATGAATGTTATGTTTGTTTGTGCAAGTTATGTTATACATGATATTTCAATAAATTTTTTAAAAATTAAAAAAAGAAACAGTAAGGCAATTTCTCTTCTCAGAACATAGGAAGTTCATTTTTGAAAAAACCCTTTCTGCTTCTGCTGAACTTATAGCAATTGTTCTGACAATATTTTGAGCTTTTTTAATACTGTCAGGAGTTGCATAATTATTTGAATATTTTAAAACATTTTCTACAAAATCCCGGTAATCATTAATATTAATTTTGTAATTTAAAATGTCACTAAATTCTAGCAATTGTTCTTCAGCTGCTTTCCATGGAACTTCTACATCTGTTCCAGTGCTCTGGATCCAAATATTTGAGAAGATCGAGTGTGCAAATTTGCTTCCTGTTTTTAAATGTTCACAGTCCATTAGTCTCTTCTTCAAATTAGTTATAAAATGCTTTCTAAAAGTCTTTCACGAGAAAGTCCAACAAATCTATGATTTTGTACAAAGTTTATATTTTTTAAAGTTTCTGAGGTAATTAATCATTTCTACAATACTTTTTTCATATGCACCCTTGTTAGAGTTGCCGTATGTAATGAAAAACCGTGAATTTCACGTTTTGTAACTGTCCTGCACTGTTCCATAAAAAACATTGAAAATTCACGGTTTTCAAACCACTTGATTTGGAAGAAAAAAAATTCTTGCACTTCTATTGGAACGACCAGCAGGTGGCCGCAGCAGAAGCTTGGTAAACAAGGTGGTGGGGAGAGATGCGCCTTGTCCTCTGTAGCAGCAGTTTGATACCTGAATACTGCAGGTTGGAATGAGCTCCCGTCTTTGTCCCAGCTCCTGCAAACGTAGTAGTTTGAAAGCAAGAAATGGCAAGTAGATAAATAGGGACCACTGGGAGGGGCAGCGTTACCTGTGCTCCAGTGTCTAGTCATGCCTGCTGCATGACCACAGAAACGTCTGCAGAAGCAGACAGCGCTGGCTCTTCGGCTTTGAAACAGATGAGCACTGAACCCTAGAGTCGGATATGACTGGCTTTCGAGCAAGGGCGACCTTTACTTCTGTCCCGTTTTTGTGAGAGGGAACTATGGTAACCCTAGCTCTTGTCCTTTCTAAGCATTTCAAATGATTTAATTGATCTTACCACATATTTTCCAGCCTTTAGGGTGTCTACATTCCTTGCTTGCATTGCTTCAGAAAGAAGAGATACTTCCTTTAGAATATCAATCATCGAGGCCAAATCAGTCAAAAAATAAATATTTTCCAGACGGGCAGCCATATCTGAGTATTTTTCATTTGAATGAAAATGCTGATGTAGCGCCAGATAAGCACCACACACAGCTGGGGTTGACCTTAGACTACAGGCAGCCCATCTTGGTCCCAAAACTCTACCAATCTTTAGAATTTCAATTCCAAAGCTGTTCAGATAGTTTGGTAAGTTCAATTTGGTACTTATTGGATTGATGAAAGATAGTATATATCTTATCAAGAAATATTTTTAAATGATTTAATTGCTTTATTTCTTTTATAGAATCATCTAAAACAAGTTGGAGGCAATGGTTTAAGCAGTGCCATATTATGAAGTTGGGAAACTCTTTGGCTATTTTAGTGCTCACTCCATATTTTTTCCCCAAGGATAACGCTTCCACCATCAAAGCAAAATCCTATTTTAAAAAATTTCCAAGTATTTCTTAGAAAACCCAACATTGTCTCTGCATCTTATTTTCCTAATTCAACTAGCATGTTGTTTTTCTAATTCAACTAGCTCAACAAAAATGGTTGGTGAGGTAACTGAACCCTCAAATTTAAGAAAAGTATTACAACAGGTTTGTATCATTGAGGCTTCATCAGTAATCAAACATATTTTCAGACTCTTTTCAATAATTTTAGCAAATATTTTCTCTTTAATTTCTTGTGCAATGAAATCTACTGTTCTCACTTCAGTTCTACGTGAATGTAATCCTATTCCCGTATCTACTCCATTTTTAATTTGCAATTCTATCTCATCTTCTATGTCTGAAAATGGTTTACATATTTTTGCCAGACCGTAAACTGTATTAAATACTCTACAAGTAGTAGATAAATATTTTTCATTCCCCTTATCAACTGCTTTTGTTATAGCATCCTGCTCCCCTTGTTTTATGTTCTCTCCACAAATAATATGAGCTTTTGATTAAAAAAAATGTTCACTCAGTTTTTTTCTTAGAGTTGCTTGTTGTACCTCTTTATTTGCCCCTGCTGCCATAATCTGGCAATGTTTCCATCCTTTCGAAACATGAACACCTTTCTCTCTTGCAAAGTCATGTTTTGCACAATACTTGCAAGCTAATTTTCTGTTAGAATCTACTAGTCCATCATATTTTTCTTTAAAATAGTTGTATTGTACCACTGTCCAGCATTAAGGAATACTATTTTCAGTTTTGGAACTATCTATTTCAATTGACCTGCTGCTCTCTCCAAGTTGGGGTGATTCAGCTCATGATGGTTTTGTAACATCCAAGGCCAATTCTGATACAACTGGTGGTCCCAGTTGAAGAAAGCAGTGAGATTCTGTTGTCTTTTCATCTTAACGGCTGCTGCATAAAAAAAAAGTTGCAGTTTGGACTCGATTGTGGTTGTAAGATGAAGACATGTGAGGCAGAGACTTTCCAATAAACCGTGGGCATGATCCTAGTTTCCCCCCTACAAGGATGCCCAAAATTTACTGACTTGCACTTCTGGGAATTGAAACCCCCCTGTGGAGCCTGCTGGGCCCCACATAAGGAACCACTACTCTACAGGGAAAAAAGCTACGTAAAAGTGTTAGCAAATTCAAAGCTGCAGGAAAGATATCCAGAGGAAAAAATGTAGAGGGCTAAGAAAGACCAAACTGGACAGAGTGGCTTACGGAAAGGTTAATAATGTCTAAGGCGATGTCTAAGGTGTTGGGGTGCGGGCATTATGCTTGGGCCTCGCCACTGCTTCAGGAGCTGCACTGGGTGCAATTCGAGGTGCTGGTCATTACCTTTAAAGCCCTACATGGTAGTGGGCCAGGAGACCTAAGAGACCGCATCGTCCAAAGATCTTCTGCCCGTCCAACCAGGGCGGACCGTAGGGGCTCTCTAATTGTGCCATCAGCTAGAGGGTCTCACCTCTCTAGCACAAGAAGGAGGGCCTTCTCTGTGTCCGCCCCAGCCCTTTGGAACCTCCTGCCAGTGGAACTGAGGCAACAGACGGAATTGCTGCCCTTCAGGAAAGAACTGAAAACATGGCTGGTGGGGCAGGTGTGGGGGTTTGGTGGAGAAATAACCCCCGCCTGCTGGCTGGTTAAATAAGAACCATCCTCCCTTTTTAGCATGTGCGGGAGGGTTTTTTAACAAGGGTTTTAAGGGGATTTATAGTTTTAATGGGGTTCTATTTATTGGGGTGTTCATATTGTAAGCCGCCCAGAGTCCTTGTGATTGGGGCAGCTATAGAAATTCAAGTAAATAAATAAAATAAATAAATGAGAAGAATTGGGCCAGATAGAAATAGGTCACGTAGAATGGCGAAAACTGGTCACAATGGAGGAATTTGACCTACTGCTGGCGAAAAAGTCTGGCATTAGAAAGGAGAATGATTGTGCTTAAGAGCCCGGGGATAAGATGCTTACACAAGGACACTGTGAAATGCAGTTCTAGCAAGCAGAAGAGGCTGGTGGTAACACATTCTATGCCAAGAATGGCACGCCAATTAAAAACAGGAGCATTACTTAGCAGGTGCAGAGTGTTTTCTCTCAACTCACAAAGCAAAAGCCACAGTGAAATGCATGCACACCTCATGTGCCAAAATATAAAATGACCCACAAAACACAACAGAACCCACAGTGAAATGCATGCACACCTTGTGCCAAAATATAAAATGAACTACACAACAGAACCCACAGTGAAATGCATGCACACCTCATGTGCCAGAATATAAAATTACCCACAAAACACAACAGAACCCAAAGTGAAATGCATGCACACCTCATGTGCCAAAATATAAAACGACCCACACACAACAAAGTGTGGAGAATCCAAACACTAGACCCTCCACAGTTACTGTAAGGATTGTAAAGTATTGCTTTAAAACATTTAAAGAGGTAAAATAAATTTAGTTTCAATGCAGTTTCAAATAAACCAAGTAGAGAAAATTAATCACCATTAGGATACTTAGATCATCAAAGTCTAATTGCTAACTAATTGAACCAAAGTGGACTTGATCCACGAAGCAGTTACTCTTCAAAGTGTGCCCCCCTCCTCAAAGTAGAACCAGATATTGGAAAAACTGGATCTTACAGTCAGATCCATAATTCTTCCAATTCCTTGTGCTACTTTGAGGGAAGCACACTTTGAACAGTAAAGAAAAACTAGTTTTAAAACAGTTAATTTACTGCTAGTCTGGAAAACATTCTGACTTTTGTATTGTTTGTGCTTAAATGCCTGGTTTCAAATTATTTCAGTTTTCCTGTCCACCTTTCGAACCACCATGATAAACCATGGTAAACCATGTCTGAGTACTGTACTTTTATCTAGAAAACCCTGAAAAGAGTTACCATAAGTCAGAGTTGATAGGGATCACTTTAGTGGGAAAAGGTCTTGGGGACATGAAAGGAGCCTCATTCAGGCGTCCTCTGACCAGTTTCTCCAGCAAAAATTGTTTCAACCCAGAATAATTTCTGACACAAAATTATTATTATTACTAATTTACTAGTCATGTAGTAATTTGTCTTTCAAGTTAACAGATTGTTTAAAATATATGACTCAGCATATTAAAGTTTTACATAACTTTATGTGTTATTATTAACAGCTTCATTCTCTGCGTCCTCTAACCCACATTCTCTTTTTTTCTTTCCTTTTCTTACTGACTTTTTAGTCATGCTATGTTTCTTAATTTGCAAAAAAAAAATTAAAAAAACAAAGTACTTAGAATAATGTGCAAGTTGAAAATATTGGTCAAAATCCAATTAATTTTTCTCCCTTTGCATGAAAGGGGGAGGAATGAAATTTTTGACAATTCTCATTTTCTCTCTACCAACATGCACAGAGAGACATCTGGTTTAGAAATTCCCCCAAAACTCTGGAGCAAAAATTAGGTTCTGAGGGGACTATAGGCCTGAAAATCACGATCATCATCAAGCTAACCATTCTGGGCTAGCTAAGATAAGCCAGATCTATACCTATAAAGGAAAGGCACGACCGTGCATGTCCAGCAGGCATGCCCACACCCCTGAAGCCTATCCCGTTAAGCTTCGTGCACACATACCTAACGTCAGTGAGATTAGCCACGCGAGGGTCCGGTGGCCAAGAGTGGGGCTTCCGCCACACAAAATGGGGAAATGAATGGGAACTACAACTCCCAAGGTTCCTAGAGAGAAAAAACAGCAGTTTAACAACAAGGCCTGGAAATAGAATGTTGGAGAGAGCTGATTTGCATGTTGCGTGCCTCTGCCTGCCGCCCCTCCCACCCTCAGCCGCACTGCCTGAGCATGCGGCCGGGCAAGGCACCGCCGTAGGCACTGCCTCTGCCCTGTCACCCCTTCCACGCCACCTGAGGACACAGCCAGGCGAGGCGGTGCCATAGGCCCTGCCTCTGCCCTGCCACCCCTGCCGCCCTCAGCCATGCCACCTGAGGACGCAGCCGGGCGAGACAGCACCGTAGGCGCTGCCTCTGCCCTGCCACCCCTCAGCGTCCGCCTCGCCATGACCGGGAATGCAAGGTCGCCGGAGGTGACCACAACACCCCTCACACCAGTGCGGCCCATAATGCAGGTAAGGATCCACTACCCAGCGAAGCGGGTACCTCAGCTAGTAGATAATATTCATTTGTGCTGGCAAATGAACAGAAATGAAAGGCTTCTGGTTATTCTTGTTTATATCCAATGTTTAGTTATTTTAGCATACAGCTGTGTGAACAGTGCTTGCAAGAGATGTGGGGCAGGATTTTGTAAGATGTTTGTGTTTTACCCACAGAAACCTTTTGAATGAACAAAAATGGATTCCTTCCATCTACCTCTAAGGGTTGCATGTTAGTACCAGTTAAGGAAGTATTACTAGCTGATTTTGTGCTTTCTTCCAGCCTAGATTTAATTATGCAAACATGCATCTATCTGTAGCTGAAGACAGGAGTCATAACCAGCTGTATTGGTTAAAAGGTGGAGTTGGCAGTTCAACCTCTGGAAGTTGCATGTTGCAGCAGGTAGTGCTTCCACTTAAGATGAGAATCTGACATAGCATATTGTGCTTGCAGGTACAGTAAAAGCCTGTATAACGACTTTAATTCGTTCCACGGGACTAGTCATTGTACGATTTAATCGCTATACAATGCATACATCATATAGCAGTTATCCCTATGGGATGCATCGTACAACGATTATCTCTATGGGGGAAAATCATACAACGACAAAAAATTGTTGTACGATTTCCCCCATAGAGATGCATTGCATTGTATAACGATTTTAGTTGTTATACGGGGCACAATGTTTTTCAAATCCTCGTTGTTGTACAATTTAATCGCTGTAAGAGACATTCATTATACGCCGTTCTACTGTACATGTGTAGCATAGGACAGAAAAAATGAACAGTGACTCAGCTATTCAATGGGATGGAGAAATGATAACAGCCAAGAAAGGAAAGGGCTCAATTCCTACTTCAACTCAGTCTTTCCCTCAAAAGATAGTATACAGCCCTCCAAACAAATTTGAAGTACAAAAAGAGGGGGCAGAATTGCAGTTTGAGATTGCTAAACAAATTGTCAAGGAACAGCATATTATTTTGAATGAGTTCAGATCCCCAAGGCTGGATGAATTGTATCGAAGGATATTGAAGGAACTGGCTGAAGAGATCTCAGAACCACTGTCTATATACAGTATTTTCTTAAAAAGGAGGAACCAGTCAGTTTGACATCAATTTTAGGAAAAATTCTGGAGCAGATTATAATGCAGCCATTCTGCAAGCACATTGAAAATAATGCAATGATTAAAAGCCAACATGGATTTGTCAAGAACATGATATTAGTGTCACCTTGGTAAATCATGTTCTATATGTACCAGATGAGAACCACAATTTTATAAGTGTTTTAATCTTAGTCATGAAAAGTATTGCAATGAGCTTTCTGACTATAAAGTGCAAGATAAGCAGAAGCAATTATTTCTATTTATAATCCTATAAATGTGATGGTAAAACCAATCCTTAAATATCTCACCTTCCTTAAAAGACCTTTTAGGTTTATTATGAGTTGTTTCTGACTGACAGCACATGACACATAACGTGAATTTTATAGTGTTCATAAATATATATTTTAGCTCATCAAGGCAAATGCAGCATGAACATGGAAGAAAGAAAATATCCTCAAAAATGGCACAAACATTTTGGACATTACAACCAAGCAAAGGTGTATTAGCTCCACACCTGTCCTACCTATTGAGCCAACTATGTAGGAGGAGACTGAACAGATGGCATCAGCTGAAGATGCCAGAATGAGAAAAGCTGCAAAGGAAGAGATAGGAAAATGGTACAAGAAAAAGACGTAGACCCCAACCAAGCTACCTCTAGTCATTGTGTGTAGTGAAGGAGGGTATAGAACAACAGGTCCAGAATATAGTGGCCAGGCTTATTTCTGGGGTAAGGAAATTTGATCATATCTCCCCAACCCAGGCTCATTTGCACTGGCTTCCCATACCTTTCCATATCAGGCATAAGGTGCTATTGCTCTTTACAGTTTAGGACCTTGTTTAATTTAATTTAATTTAATTTAATTTTCGCGCTTATATACCGCCCACTCAGGTACAACCCAACTCAGGGCGGTTTACATGGCGGACAATAAATGCATAATAATAATACAATACACATATCTCCAGAGATACAGTTACAAAATTTCAGACTACAGAATATACCATTCAGTTACAATAAAATATGCACTACAATACAATTTCAAAAGCAAAAATAGCAAAACATTAAGTCCCAGAGAAGAAGAGAAAACAACAATGAATACGACCTCCCTGGCAGTGGGCGGGGTCCGAAGACGCCGGGGGAGATGGAATGCCCCCGGCGTCCGGCGCTGCGCAGGCTTCCCGACGATGGAGCTGGGGCGGCGTTGGAAGTCCTGCCAGCCCCGCAGCCCTTAAGTCCTCCAGGTGGGTGGGCGGGGTCCGAAGACGCCGGGGGAGATGGAATGCCCCCGGCATCCGGCGCTGCGCAGGCTTCCCGACGATGGAGCTGGGGCGGCGTTGGAAGTCCTGCCAGCCCCGCAGCCCTTAAGTCCTCCAGGTGGGTGGGCGGGGTCCGAAGACGCCGGGGGAGATGGAATGCCCCCGGCGTCCGGCGCTGCGCAGGCTTCCTGACGGTGGAGCTGGGGCGGCATTGGAAGTCCTCCCAGCCCCGCAGCCCTTAAGTCCTCCAGGTGGGTGGGCGGGGTCCGAAGATGCCGGGGGAGATGTAATGCCCCCGGCATCCGGCGCTGCGCAGGCTTCCCGATGGTGGAGCTGGGGCGGCGTTGGAAGTCCTGCCAGCCCCGCAGCCCTTAAGTCCTCCAGGTGGGTGGGCGGGGTCCGAAGACGCCGGGGGAGATGGAATGCCCCCGGCGTCCGGCGCTGCACAGGCTTCCCGACGGTGGAGCTGGGGCGGCGTTGGAAGTCCTGCCAGCCCCGCAGCCCTTAAGTCCTCCAGGTGGGTGGGCGGGGTCCGAAGACGCCGGGGGAGATGGATTGCCCCCGGCGTCCGGCGCTGCGCAGGCTTCCCGACGATGTTATCTGTCAGAACATCTCTCCCACAGAATGGCTGCCTGCATAACTCATTCATCTCAATCAGTGCAGGCCCAAGTACCAACACTGAGAATGGCAAGAAAGACACAAGAAAAAGAGCCTACTCGGGGGGGGGGGGGCTGCATTATGGAACACCCTACCAGCAGAGCTGTGGCATGCTCCATCCCTGGATATATTTTTAAAAAAACTCTAGACCATCTTGTTTAAGGGGTTGTTTTTTTTTGTAATTTTTATTAGCTTTATAAAACTGATACAATTAAACAACCATACAACGAAGAAAGAAAGAAAAAGAAGACATGAACCAACAACACAATTAAGGAGGCTTTTCAAAAGGCTCTCTCTACGGCCAATTCCATATTTGCCGGCATATAAGATACATCCGAGTATAAGACGCACCCCATTATTACCAAAATAGCCCACTATATACAGTACAAGATGCACTCCATTTTTCTAGTGCTTTTAAGGGGGCAGAGTGGGTTTTATACACTAGCAAATACAATTTTTTTTGTTAAAAGTAGTTAGTTTGTTAATTTTATTTAAGTCTGGGTTTTTTTCTTCTTTTTTCTCATTGCCATCTGATGAGGAGGGTTTATACAGGGAACCTCATACAACAATCGCCCCGTATAGCAATGAAATTGCATAACAATTAGGGTGTTGTTGTTGTTGTTGTTGTTGTTGTTTTGGGGGGAATGGTGTCCCGAATTACGATTTTCCCTATGGAAAAAATCATATAATAATTTTTCAATGGGAAAAACCAATTAGCGGGGGAAAACATTGTACGATACATCCCTTAGGGAAAATTGCCATACAATACATGCATCGTATAGCAATTTTTTCGTGCAACAACGAGCCACGTGGAACAGATTAAAATCGTTGTATGAGGTACCACTGTATCTGTGTTATGTTTATGTTATGATGTTGTGATTTTAAGTGTGTGAACCACTTAGAGTGGGAATAGCTCCCAGTTGGGCAGATATACAAATTTAATAAATAAATATTTCAATTAATTTATCCTTAATTAGTTTGGCCAGTTTGATGTGAACTCTTTTCTCAGTCAGGTAACTTGGTAGATCGCATGAATACTGTAGACGTAATACTGTATATCTTAACTTCAGCAAAGCCTTTGACAACGTGCCCCAAGATATTATGATTAACAAGCTATTTACGTGTGGCCTGGATAGTACAACTGTCAGGTGGATACACAGTTGTTTACAGTATCCTACTCAGGGTCCTTATAAATGTCTCTTTTTTCCAGCTGGGATGGGGTGACAAGTAGAATAGCACAAAGCTCAGTCCTGGGCCTAGTGCTCTTCAACATCTTAATTAATGACTTGGATGATGGAGTGCAGGGAATCCATAATATATTTGGAGATGACACAAAATTGGGTGGAATAGCTAATACTTTGGAAGACAAAATGATCTTGCAATCTGTTCTGCAACAGGATGAGATTTTTTTTTTGTTCAAACCAAGGATGCCCGAACTACGACCCATGGACCAGATCCAGCCCCCTACGCCAATTCATTCGGCCCACACCACCCTTGTCGTTCCTGGAAGTGGAAGTAAAATGTGCCCATATGGGTGTGTTTTACTTCTGCTTCCGGGAGTGACGAGGACGGTGCGAGCTAGATGAATTGGCATCAGGGGCCAGATCTGGCCCACAGGCCATAGTTTGGGCACCCCTGTTTTAACCTATATCAGTAATGACACCCTGAATCTCTGCTACTTTGGAGACAGCACAGCGTATGTCTGTCTTATAGACAAGCAAACAAACAACAACCTGACTCTTGGCCCTATAATGGTATTTAACTCTTCTTCTCTACCTCAACTCCCCATATCCTGTGAACCTAATATTTGGAAGCAGACCATATTGTAACGAAGTATGTTTGTGTTCTGACACTCCTCAATTTTAGGAAGCATCTCTTGCTCTTTTGAGCACCTGTCATATGGGTACCATTGCTAGAAACTGGAGAAGTTACTGTTTTGGATTGTGTCTCTCTAAATTCCATAGACAATAACCATGCTGGTCAATCTCTGACCATAGAATACCCATGAAAAACTGTATATCTGGTGTTTGGATGTATAATTCAAATTCAATAGAAGGAGTTAGAAAATAGGACAGGAAGAAAGAGAAATGGAGGAAATTTCTTGTCTAGTTTCCTTTCTTCCATTGTCAGGTTGAGGCAGGAAACCTTGCACTTCCCTGCTGGAACTAAGGAAAATGTGAGCAATGACAGGAAGCAGGTGTGTATTCTCTGTCCTGTCTTGTAGACAAGATGGTTGCATGCAGCCTGGCCTTGGGACTTGCTGCAGATCCAATAGCAAGTGGAGTGAGGAAACAAATTTTGGGCTTGCTCTTTCCTCTCCTGGTTTCTTCGTTAATCCCAAACCTGTGATCTCTTTGGAGTTGTTGGCTCAGATTTCTTTGGAGACAATTCAGGAAGGGGGGGGGAGACAGTCTTACCTTGAGTATGTGTGACTTTACTCCTGCATGATGAATGAAAGTAACCCTTTTGGTAATCATAGCTTTGCTGCCGATAAAATTACCATATTTCCAAATGTTGCTTCTTTTAAAAATGTCTGTGGCTGGACCAATTGTACGCCTCTGGGATAACAGCAACCTTTTATCATATTTTCTAGGCCTGTCAGGGTGATGATAAATGGTTAGTGCAGGGATTCTCAACCTGTGGCCCATGGGTCGGATGCGACCCACGGCACCATTTCATGTGGCCCCTTACAGCCTCTGCCACACCAGGAAGTGCCATGTGGTGGAGGTAGGGCAAAATTGCTATCCGGCCCCCAAAGATGTGTGAAGGAGCGTGACCCGGCCCCTGACTTTAAAAGGTTGAGAACTCCTAGGTTAGTGGAAAAGTTTAGCTTGGTTCTTAGGAGGAAGCCTGAGAAATGACCACCCTATCCAGGAAAGGCAGCAAAATGTGCAAATTACATACTCCTGATGTAGGAAACTAAATATTTTTTAAAAAGAAACAATACTCAACTAAAATGTGTGCATAATTTATTTATTTTTAAATGAGGATCCATTAAAGAGCAAATCTAATACCAGCAAGAGTAGCAATTCCAGCTCCAATAGCATACATTAAATGTGTCACGGCTAAAAAACCTATAACTGGATGATGGAATTGAAGTGGTGGAGATGAGTAGGAATACTTCGCCTTCAAAGAACTTGCAGCTTGAACAATAAGATATGTATTCCTTCACATTGGATGAACTGCTCTGGGGGTGGGGGGATCTCCATTTTCTACTTCCCTCCTTCTCATCAAAATAACTACAGTGGAACCTCGTATAACAAATGCATCATACAATGAAAAAAATCATACAACAAAGAATTTGAAAAGAAAATGTTGCACTGTACAACGAAAATCTCTGTTTTTCTTTGTAGGATTTTTCCCATAGAGATTGTTGTTGTAGGATTTTTCCCATAAAGATTTTCATTGTATGATGCATCCCATAGGGATTTTTGTTGTACGATGCATGCATCATACAATGAAAAAAATGTATAATGAAGTGCCTTGTGGAACCAATT
This sequence comes from Bradypodion ventrale, assembly GCA_035047345.1. Classification (NCBI taxonomy): domain Eukaryota; kingdom Metazoa; phylum Chordata; class Lepidosauria; order Squamata; family Chamaeleonidae; genus Bradypodion; species Bradypodion ventrale. Next base: position 62,963,566 of record JAWDJE010000001.1, on the reverse strand, counting down.
ATTTTCGTTATACAAGGTTCCACTGTATTACTTTTCCACTTATGGTACGCATAATGTCATATGTCTGTTGCATTGCTTCTGTATTATTAATAAACAATGGTAAATTATGAGATTGAGCTGTGTGAACACATGTTTGTCCATCAGGCCTCCAAAGGCATTCTGACATTGTACATTCTGCTCTCTGTGTCACTTAAGTCCTTGCTTGGCAAATGACAAATGTGTTGTGACTTCAGAACCATAAGGAAACCGGTTGAAGAACTCTCCAATCAACCCAGGGAAGCGGGATTAGTTCAAATGATAAAAGTGTAGTCCAAATGAGCCAGTAGTCAGGTGACCAGGAGAACAGACAAGGCAGAGTATTCCAGGAGCAAGGCAAGGCAAAACAACAGTCCACAGAAACAGGGCAGGGAGTCTTCAGGAGCAGGAACCAGGAACAAGGTGGGCTATCTTCTGGAGCAGGAATCACAAGCAAGACAGAGATTTTCAACAGCAGAAACCAAGAACATGGAAAGTAATCCAGGAGCCAAGCAACTGCAAGTCTGCTGACCTTCATTGCTGAAGTCACAACAATAGTCCCACAGGAACTGGGCAGAGGTCTTCAGTAATGGGAATCAAGAGCAAGGCAGGAGAGCCAAGCAACTGCAAATCTACTGATCTCCATTGTTGAGGAAGGGCCAGTTCTAATACAGTATAGCTAAAACACCAGGGTCTCCAGGTGGAGCTTATGAAGGTCTAGAACCTTCCTCAGAGTTCTCAGGTGGGGCTTACAAGTTGCAGCAGGGTGAGGGTCTCATTCTACAAGACTTAGAACAACTGCTTTCAGGTTGAGGGCTCCAGACCTGCAGGGCTTAGAGTAGCTGCTTCCAGGATGGGGCAGCTGCAAATCCTGACAATCACATTTCCAGTAATCTCCAGACAGTATCACCAAACCAGGTGAAAGCACAGTTTGTTGGATGAAATACAGTAATAACTTACAGATAGTGTATTACACTATCTTACTAACTTACAGGTACTGCAGTGGCTCAAGTCGCTAAGACGCTGACTGGGAAGCGGAAGGTCAGCAGTTCGATTCCCGAGTACTGCAGGACGGAAATGAGCTCCCGTCTTCATCCCAGCTCCTGCCATCCTAGCAGTTTGAAAGCAAGAAATTGCAAGTAGATAAATAGGGACCACTTCGGTGGGAAGGTAACAGCGTTCCGTGCACTCCGGTGTCTAGTCATGCCTGCCACATGACCACGGAAATGTCTGCAGAAGCAGACAGTGCTGGCTCTTCGGCTTAGAAACAGAGATGAGCACTGCACCCTAGAGTCGGATACGACTGGCTTTCGAGCAAGGGAAACCTTTACCTTTACCTTTAGTGTATCCCCATTGGATCACTGTGGATTTAGTGAGTTAAATCCTCCATAGGTTCCTCTGATTCAGTGAGCTAACTTTAACTACAACTTACTACAGGTTGTCAGCCATTTTTAAAAGAGCCACCACCTTTCTTCACATCCTGGTAGAATAGGTTTGGCACAGAAAATCATTAAGAAGATGCTGGCATCTGCAGCAATTTACAGTGTAACTGTGGTAATGTAGAGGGAAGAACAATGTTTTAGTTACTGTTATGTGTAGAGGGCAAAGGACTAATTAGATGGAGGTTATTTTGTTACAGAGTATGTGTGGTAGAAGCATGGAGATTGTATAATCTTTATATAGAGACTGAACTCACTATTGTGTTCTATGTGTCTGAGGAAGTGGGATAAAAATCTAACAATAAATAAATACAAGAAAGCCTCACACACATGTGTTAGTTTTTAAGGTGCATAACATGATTGTCTTTATTTTCTGATACACCTGCAGAAAGACTTAATGGTTACCTATCTGAAAAACCCTGTGGATATTTTATGTACAGTAAGAGTTGGGGTACACAGAAAGAGCCTCATCTAAGACTGTGATATTTTAAACCACAATCGGGCATACTCTGGGCAACGGCAACCTTGTTCTGACTAATCTTTCTCACTCTAGATCAGGCGAAAGGAACTACAGAATGGATTCACCAAAAGGTGGCTTCATTTTGGCAGTTTAGAGTCTGACCTAAACATGAAAGAAGAAGATGTAAGAGCTTGTTTGCACTTGTAATCAAGCAACTGTTCAGTATTAGCAGTTGAAGCTCACCGACTTGAAAGCATATGTTTATGGTTTTTCAAGAGCCATGAATACTCTGCTTGTGAACCCTTATTCTGTTCTGTCGAGGGAAATGAGGAGAAGGGAGACCAGGAAGCCCTAATTCCCTGTGAAGAGATAAGGAAGAATGCAAAATCAGTATGACTGCAGAGTCTACTAGATGTAAAAAGGGCTGTGTGGGTAAACACTTGCTGTTCTAAGACCAATCATTGAGATCAACAGTTTGTGGGGATATTGCAAGATAAACTCAAGTTATGGACTCGATTTATTTTGATTAATTTATACAGTAATACATTATAGCTTTTGCATCTTGGCCACAAACAGATTTTCTATTCTCGTAGTCTCTACTCCGTTTCACCTGACTTCCAGTTTTGTTTCTTAGACCATAACTCAGAATATCCATGCCAGTATTTGTCGTGACTTGTTTTCCTGAACAACAAGATATGTGATCCATCTGGCAGCTACAGACCATTTAGCAATGGATAGCTGAAGAGAAGCTAAATTTGTGAGATACAGTATTTGTTTATATGAGATAATCTTAATGTAATGGAGCTGCAGTGGCTCAGTGGTTAAGAAGCTCGTCTTGTTAGCTGGAAGGCTGGCAAGTTGGCAGTTCGAGACCTGGGTACTGCATGACGGATTGCCCATCTCTGTCCCAGCTCTTGGAGACATGAAAGGAGCCTCATTCAGGCATCCCCTGAGCAGAGTTTTCCCCGCAAAAATCCTTTTAACCCAGAATTATTTCTGACACGAAATTATTATTATCTTAATGTCATTACTCTCAACTACTGTACTAGGAAATAACATGTGATGCCCTTGTGACTGATAGAAAGATGTGTCCCTTGCAACAGGATCTGACTGAGTCATCTTTATTGTGTGTTACATACTATGTAGCTATACCAAAGGAGACTTCCACACTTTGGGCAACTTGTCCTATTGCTTTCTCATCCTTGGAGTTAGGAAAGATGGGCAAACATGTTATCTAAAACTATCTTTCTATGGCTTAAATGAGCTCTTCTTTGTTTTTTGCTTTCCCAGCATTGAACAGCAATTTTATTCTGTGTTATATATGTAAGAATTCTTAAATATGTTGCATTCTAGCACTGAAGGATTTTAAAAATATTTTTGAGTGTTTATACTCTTCCGGCCTCTGGGTGGGGCTGTGATTTAGAGTACTGCGATTGTCTTTATTTCTTCAGTTCTGTTCCGGAGGCATGGAGGGAGGACGTCTTTCATAAGTACTCTTGATTTATTATTTTGTTTTGATTTTGGGGTGCTGAGCTGGGGGGGTTAAGTAGAGAGCTTCTACTTAAACCCCCCAAAGTGTTTTTTTCTTGTTAGTTCATATTTTTCTGGATTTTAGATTTCTTTTATTGTTTTGTATATTTCTGCTTGTTATTTTTTTCCTGTATTTATTTTTGTAATTTGTGATATTATTGTTTATTGAGTTAGGTATTTTCATGTTGTAGATAGGTGTTTTTAGTGAGTTCTCATGGTTTTTCGGTAACCTTTGCTATTTCAGGTGGGTTTTTTTCAGTTTCTTGTTTCTTGTTTTGTTTACTGGGTTTCTTTGAATTATTTTTTTATTTATTTGTGTTTTATTATTTTTGATGCTTGGCGTTCTGGTTAACTGTTTTGTTTTGTTGTTGTTGTGTTTTGTGGGGTAAAGAACGGCCTGTTTGTCATTTCCTCTTTTTCCCATTGCTGTTTCAAAATTAGGTTTCGATGCAGTGATGGGGAAAAGGAAGAGCCGGCAGTCAGCTCACTCTTCGTCTGGTAAGGTTCATTAGGTCGGTCGGGGGAGAAGGAGGCAGAGAAGAACTATCTGCTTCACGATGGTTCTCTCCTCTCGGCCTCCTTTTCCCCAGGCTTACCTAACGGGAGATCAGCAGGCAACGATCCGTAAGGGGTGGTGCTCTTCCTTGCGGATTGCTGGCTGCTGCTTTTCTATTACCTGTTTCATGCTAGTTGTCAAAACAGCGGTGTGGGTAGTACAAAGGCAGCATCCAGTCATTCGCCAGGGAGTGTGCTTCCCCTGACGAAGTGCTGCCTGCTGCTTTTTTTTTTCCACCCCAGCTCAACTTACCTTGAGGCCAATGGTGGTCTCACAGTGTCTTTGGTGGGGTAGCAAGGAGGAGAGGGAGTACTTTTCCCCATTGCTCCGGGGGAAAAGGCTGGCGGTTGTCTCGCCATGGTTTTTTGTGGGTTTGGGTTAGCAAGGCCGTGATGAGCTGCGTCTGCCTGTGCCGGCCTTGCGCTCCCGTTGTGTGAGGTGTTATTTTAGTTTATTTTTTGCGCACTAGCTTTTCCAGCGTTCTGCGTGCTCGCGCCCTTCAGCCTGATTGGCTGAAGTGGTCATGGCACGGAGGACACTGGGATTTGAAGTTTTCTTCCTTTTGTTTGCGTTCGTGCAGCAGTTTTTTCTGCAGCTCGTTTTGTATTGGGTGCGCCGGCCTCCCCAATGTTTTCCTTGCTCTCACCTGTCAGCCTGATTGGCTGAGGGGTGGTGCAGTGCGGAGGACGCTGGGATTTGAAGTTTGTTTTGTTTGCGTGCGTAGGGCGGTTACCCCACTGGTGACTGCCGGACCCTTGCGGCGATGGTTGGGCCAGGTAAAGGCAAGTGCGGGCGGCTCAGTATGGGATAGTATAGACAGGTGTGGGCATGTATGCCAGAGTCCAACAGTTAACGTCCCTCCTTATAGGTAAAGATAGTCAAGCTTTGTCTTCATTCTAAATTGCATATAGCAATTCTGAACCTCCCTACACTAGACAAATCGCTATTCTCAGCTGTTTCTAACCAGTTCCTTTTTCGCAACATTTCTTGGCATGCAGGGTCACTGGAATCAAGCTCTGATTTTTAGTCTGTTGAAGCACTAACAGACCATTTCTAACATAAAAGAGGATGTTATCTTTTGTTAAAGCTGTATATGAGATTATTCAAATAACATTGTCCTGAGTGGCACTATCTACTGTGAGCATTACTGATTTTGTATCATTTCAGAAGGTTTGGTAGGAGATAAACAGAGGGTGTTTCTAAGCAGGCAATGACAAGGTAAAAATGTAATAAATAAATAAATCTCAAGATATTTATAGGAAAGCATTCTGTTTGAAACACTAGAGAGTAGCTAGCAATCAGTATTGATAGTGCTGATGTAGAGGAACCAGTGGTTTCAGTAAAAGACTGCTTCCTGTATTTTCAATTTTCCCTTTCTGTTCTACAGGATAGACAATGAACCTTTATCCTAAATGTTCATGTGCCCTATTGTGTTGCAGTGATAGTCTAATGATCCACCCGCCTGTTGCTAGCTCTCATAATCGTGTTGACACTGGAACAGGTAGACCAGTTTTCTTACCTTGGTAGCATCCTGTCTAAAAACTGCACCTGTGAACAGGATGTGGTGAAGAGAATTGGTGCTGTCCATTATGCCTTTGGTCATCTATCACACCGGGTCTTCATGAACAAAGATTTAACGATCCCAACTAAGCTCATGCATGGTATATCAAGCTGTTGTTATCTCAACGTTGCTGTATGGCTGTGAAACATGGACCCTCTGTTGCATAGACATCAAAAAGCTTGAGCGCTTTGACCAACAGAAGCTAAAGTCCATCTTGAACATCAAAATGGGATGACTATGTCACCAACATCGCAGTCCTTGAGAAGGCAAATGTAAATAGCATTGAAACTTCAATCATAGGCCATCGTCTTAAATGGATAGGGCATGTCCGCCATATGGATGGTTCCAGGCTTCCTCGTCAAATTCTTTATGGGGAACTTGCTCTGGTACAAGACTTCACAGAGCTCCTTTGAAGCATTATAAGGACCAGCTGAAACAAACCATGAAGGTGTCAGGTATAAACCTACAAACTTGGAAAGCAGCAGCCGTAGATCATCCACTTTGGCGCTGCTGCTTCTAATCACATTGAAGAAGAATGCCGTAGACATGAAGAGGCTAAGTGACAAACATGAAAGCTTCATCATACTCAACTACGTCTATTTGGTGTAATGTGTGTGGTCACATGTTTTATGCCAGGATTGGTTTATTGAGTCACCAGAGACACATCCATCAACTGAGAAAACAACTTTCAGGAAAATGTATGCTCGGATACGAGTAGCAGACAACGACGATGAATCGTGCTGTTCATGTTTCTTTTAGCTTGTGACATAAAGATATGAAAAAAGCCCTATATGTCCAAGTCAGAGACCTGTCTTGCTTAGCATCCGGTTTCCTGGAGGAATAATCTGATCTCTGTGGGAAGCCAAGAAGCAAAAGCACCCTCCTACTTATTTTCCTCAGCAGCTGTTATAGAGATATCTATTATGTCTGGTACTGGAAATTATCGTGCTTGAGAGCAAAACAATGTTCTACAGCAATTTTAAAAATGGGGGCACCCCAAACAAAACATTGTACTTTTGAAACTAGACTTTAGAACATCAAACACGGCCCAGTGGGAATTGTGCAGTTTCTGTCACTCTCTCCCTTCTGATGAACATGTTAAACCCACCTGATTTTTTAAAGCAAAAATCGTAGAACTGACATATTATGAGCAGACAAAACTCACAGGCAGAGAAACTAATGCTAGGAAATGCACAGAGTAGGTAAGAAAAAAAGAGAGAGATCTTGGAGAAAGAAGCCACAGCCTTTAGCAGGGTAAGGCTGTTAATGACAGACCTTTTAGAGATCATTAGGTCATAAGGTGATCATAAGTTGGAAATAACTTGACAGCACATAACCGGTGTTTATTGATTCTGTGCCCTTAATTTTCAGGCCTACTCCTACCCTTAAGAGCAATCTATATTTTGTTCTATAGCTTAGATAGCTTATTATTTTGGTTAGGAGATCACATATTCTCTCATCCATGTGAGCTGGGTGATCCTAGAAGCTGTGATCCAAAAATAAACAAACATTACTAAACACTTAGAAGAAATGTCTTTATTTCATTTCATTAATTTCAAGACAGTTTTTAAAACGGGTTAGAAGAGGCAAGAGTAGTTTTCCAAGGTTTGGGAAATGATAATACTGTTCTTAGATCTCTAGAAGTTACCCATTGCTTGATTAAGGCTATGGCAGGCCATGTTGTTTACTCCTGTGGCTTCAGCAACCTTATTCTGCTACAACATGTGAAAACTCTCCAGAGGGCTATGCACAGTATAAATCGAGACAACAATTTTCTCCCTTTGTGTCCCTCCAAATTAGAGATGGGGGGAAATGGATGTAAGATTCCCCAAGAAAGCACCCATTTTCTAGTTCTGAAGAAGATGTGAGACAAATAGTACCTTGCTTGAGAAATCTGTGCATTCATGGGACTTAACTTGTACATAAATAAAATAAACAGAAAAGCATGCATACATTTCAAAAAATGTGAGCTGTTGATAGTGCCTACAGTTGAAAAATGCATATGAACACATACTATTTAATAGAAAAAAGCTTAGAAAATAAGGTATGAGTTAATGTATGATTTTCTGTGCAAAAACGTAGTAGAAACTCTGTTATTTAGTATATGACACCAGAGTGGGCCCACTGAATCAGTGGGGATTTAATCAATCAACTCCTCCTTTCATTGATTCAAACAGGTTTTCTCTAAGTTGCAATTGGAGTATGCCCATGAATCAGTGGGACTTAAGGAGGAGTTAACTGACCAAATCCCCATACTCTACTCTAGTGCATATTATTATGCAAAAAAAACAAGATCTCAGCAACATTTTACAATCTAAAACAGAAGAATGGGGCAAAAATGCAGAAGACATTTTGGAGATAGAGCACAATGTATCACAGAGCTTTTCATATCCCTGCTCCCAACCACTCCATTTAAAATTTGAACATTTAGTGCCATGATGGCGAACCTCAGCACTCCAGATATTCTTGGACTTCAATTCCCAGAAGCCCAAGCCCCCTGTGAATCCACATGAATGGGTTTACTGCAATTCATCAGGCCCACGCTGCTTCCGTTGTTCCCGGAAGTGGAAGCATTTTACTTCCGCTTCTGGGAGCGACGAGGGCAGCATGGGCCAGATGAATCGCAGTAAACCCATTTGTGTGGATTCACAAGGGGCTTGGGCTTCTGGGAATTGAAGTCTAAGAACATCTGGAGTGCCAAGGTTCGCCATCATGGATTTAGTGTGATGTCTTGTACAATTTTTGTTCAGCAGGTTATTTGTTGGTGTTAAATGAGCTGTTTGCTTTTGTTCCAGTTCAGGCTGTTGAATTGAATCTTAACTCTCTGGGAAAGTGATGAAGAATGGAGCAAAGGTGGCTCAGTGTTCTAATTTTTGTTTTATATTTGAAGAATTAAAGGCACGTTGTTCCAGAGGGACTTATTTGCAGGATGCTCTCTCTTTTTTTCCTTCTTTTTTTCTGGCTTCTCAGTGCAAGCAATTGAAGGGTTTACACCAGTGGTTCCCAACCTTTTTTTTTCCATGCCCCACCTAAGCATCTCTAAAATCCTGATTTCTCCCCACCCACTGTGACATATAATTCTTATTATTCAAAAAGTGAACTATTCACCTGGAGGAAGCCTAAAAGGCCATTCACTATTAATAACTCATTCTCGAATTGTCCCATGTTGGGAACCACAGGCTTACACCAGTTGCAATCTGCATCACTTTCTGTGCACTGTAATCATGAGTACTACATACGTATAGAAACTGGACTAAGTACTCATGGAAGGAATGTGGTAAGACATAGTCTTTCTTGTTCTTTTTATATAATTACTGCATCCAAAATGCCGTTTTAGAGCTTTGGTGTGGCAGACAGGCGAGTGTGATTGTGAGGACTGAGTGGTAGAAGCAGTTTCTTTGCGCAAAGTAGTTTCTTTCAGAATTAAACATTTATGCTTTGTAACAGACCTAAAGAGAACATGACATCTTGGAAAGGTAAGGTAACAAAGATGCTGTTCGGATTTAGATATTATGTTTCTTATTTGCCTTCAGCAATTTAATTTTACATCAATTTTATATAATTTTCCACTTCCAAAACACAGGTTAGAGATAAGAGTTTGTAAGATTTGTTCCTACGTCCATGATTTAAAATTGTGCGTGGAACTTGGGAGTACCTGAATTACATTTCCAGAACCTAATTTTGATGTAACAGGACCTCCTTTCAAAACTGTTATTTGTTTCATTTTCAAATTGTCTGCCTATTTATATTTGTCACTGGCACACAGAAAAGAATTACAGCTATTAGTTGATAAAGAAGAATCAAAATACTTTCTCTACTGGCTTTATTCCTAGATTCTGTTTTCTTCTCTTACTGGGCATTTTCCTTATAGAACTGTGTTTTATAAAACACATAGCAAGCAGATTTTTTTCTGCTATGATCCTTCACCTCTTGTTTTTAAAAACTACACACAAAGCACAGAAATTGATCTTGTGACTTCTTACTAGAGACATCCTTTCTCTAACTTTCAGAATGGAGCATGTGACAAAATCATCCTCAGTAGCAGAAAGAAGGAATAGAACCCAGAGATATCCAAATTTATTTATTTTATTGTTTGTTCCTTATGTTTACGTATTGTCCACTAGCATGCTACTCTGGGCAATGAATAAGACAGGGATTCTCAACCTGTGGCCCGTGGGCTGGATGTGGCCCACAGTGCCATTTCATGTGGCCCCTCACTGACTCCACCACACCAGGAAGTACCATGTGGTGGAGAAAGGGCAAAATGGCCATCCAGCCCCCGAAACTGTCTGAGGGAGTATCACCTGGCCCCCGGCTTTAAAAGAATAGAATAGAATAGAATAAATCTTTACTGTCATTGTCATCTTGCAGGAGCAACGAAATTTCTTGGTTACTATATCAACTCAGATAAGGCACTCCACATAATTTAACACACAAGGCAACACACAAGGCACTTCAGAAATTTTGCAGACATATAACAGGTAAAAAGTGAACCCATATTTCAGGCAAATCCTTAAAATGTGAGTTACAAGTTAAAGGTAAGCATTTTAAAAGTGAAATTCACTTTTTAAAACATTAAAAGAATTTAAAACTACATTTTAAAATAAAAGCATTTCTTAGCTTTAAGCATGGTAAAATGACATACAGAAAAATTACATCAACATCTCACTCTGCCATATATGCTTGAATATATAGGAAAATCCATGCTATCCTCTCCTAAACAGATTACAACCACATATCAGCGATCTCATACATGTGTATTACCGTATTTTTCGGACCATAAGATGCACCTGATCATAAGACACACCCAGTTTTAGAGCAGGAAAACAAGAGGAAAATATTCTGAACCAAATAGGGAGCCGTAGCTCTAGCTCACTTCGCCCGGGGCCAAAGGCGCACGGGAAGCACGGAAGGGGAAGCGCGCCCAGATGGTGAGGGGCTGATCCGGCAGCAGCGCCTGGCTGCAGAAGACCAGCTGACCTGCAGCAGTTCCTGCAGCGCTTCCCATGTGCTTCACCCAGATGGTGAGAGCCCGACCTGCCAGCAGCAGCTGCCTCATCCTTTCAGCCATGCTGCTTTGCTCCTGGTCTTTTAATGTTGCAAAACCTAGTTTGCTTCTCATAGTTTTCCGTAAGGAGACAAAACAAATGCAGGAAAAAGGTGATACCTTTATTGGATCACTCAAAGAATAAATCATTGTACAAGCTTTCAAGATTCAAGATCTCTTCATCAGGCAGGCATAACATTATTAATGAAAGTTCATGGCAAGCTGTTACTGCCAGGTGCTCCTTTTAGAAATGTATGTTGAAAAAATAGCAACAGCTTGTATGTTTTCATTAAGGAGAGAAGTTTTTATTTGGCTGACCTTCACCCATTCACAACACCTGTATGATTTCTCAGGCATATACAAGTTTGGTTTTTACACTTCAAGGACATTTTGTCATGACTTATAACAATGCTCAAAGTCCCCCCCCCCACACACACAAAAAACAACAACAACCCACAACAACTGAGTATCTTTTTCCACATCTGTCACTTCTGCTATTAATTGCCTTCTTTTAATTAACAGGGATTTAATAGGGTTTGACACTCCATTCAACAGTTTTATAAGAATAAAATATCATAGATATTGTTCACATGATCTTTCTTGATTGATAGCCAGTTGTTGTGCTATTGCGCCTCTTTCTTCCTTTTCCATGTTGTGCATAACATTTTACTTTCCGATTTGGACAAACCTTGTATCTCCCTCGACACCTGAAGAGGCAAGTGAGGAAGCTAAGAAGAAGAAGACCATTTAAGAAGACCAACTTTTCAAACAGTGACTGTAATTTCTTAAGTTTTATATAATAGAAATCAGCATATTAAATCATTAAGATATGCTCATAAGAAGAGGAGGTAACATATGCACAGATGATTTCATGTTTGAATACAGATATTACAAAACCAGGCATTGAGTGTTTCCTGTGTACTGGAATTAGATATTCTTCTGAAGGTAAATTATATACCTGCAAATATTCTTTCCTTAGTTGTTTTACTGCTTCTAGTATAATTGTGTATACAGAAAAGGGTAAAGGAAGTCTTAGTTAGCTAAACATTGTTGAATTAGGCTTGCAGTCATGCAAAAGGAGCATCTTGTCTATCCTTACTTTTGTCCTGATACTCTGCTCCTTCACATCACTTCTGGAAATATCATTGATACTAGGACTTGTATCCAGGCTACCTGAAGGACTATCTTCTCTTGTATCCTCAGGGAGTGGCCCATGGCTCTAATTCCTGCTATTGCCGAAAGCAAGTGTGGTAGGGCTTTGCTGGTTGCTGTCTCCAAGTTGTGCAAATTCCCTTCTGAGGGAGACGGAGCTAGGATCATTTCATTTAGTTAGGCTTTGGACAGTTGACTGGTTGCTGAGGATGGAGTTTTTATTAGATGGGTGCTCTATTTTCTTTATTGCTGTTTTCAGTGTTTTCGTATTACAATTTCCAGTGTTCTTATCTATAAGTTTTCCACATCATCATTTCGTGATCGACCTTGAGTCACAGTTTTGGGAGAAAGATTTATGTATAAAATAAACCAACCAATCAAGCCCGATCCCCAAACTTTGAAACACATCATAATGCTTATGCAGACTTTTCCTCAATGCTGCTAGCTTAGCATAATAGTCCTCAGAAAGTGGCTTTTTCTAATGACATTATTTTCATCCTGCTCTCTCAGTATAGATTTGACCTACAACCAGGAACACCAGGAACCATGAGTTTTCTATGCCTACAGTATGGGTGCATACACATGCTGTTAGTCTCTGAAGTGCATGATGACATTCGATTTGATTTGTCTTAGAATAAAAGCACCTATCAACATTTTAGCTCCCTGTTCAAAACATCCTTCACCTTCCCTGGGCAATTTGCTCTCTTACTGCCCAGCCTTTCTTTTATGACAGGAAGAGTTTTCTGATGTTTAATCTGCTTTGCACTTTAAGATCTTAACTTCCTTTCCCCCCCCTTATCTCCTTATATTCAAATGCCCCACTAAGCCCTCATATTTCATGCCAGCTCTTTAGTATAAGGAGAAGAAGGAACATGATCCTGTGGAAACAAAAAAAAATGTGTTGGTTCCTTTTTTCTTTCTGATCACTGATGGAACTGGGATTCCTAGAGGAGCATTTGCATATTCTTCTCTGTAGGATGATGCTGGTGTGAACCGGGGCAGTTTGCCAGGGGTGAAATTCCACTCCTCCTGCTTGCTCCTAGGGCAGTAGGAAGATTAGAGTGACAAAAATAGACTGTAAACAAACTAGACTATTTGGCAATACCCAACTGAAAAAATGCAGAGAGAGGAAGGCAGCTAAAGATTCTTCCCTTTAACTTGCATCCTTGTATTTTTCCATCTCCCAGTCTGGTCAGTCTTTAATATACAGTATAGCCCAAGATTTGAATATATGGTTTTGGATTAATTCCGAAAAGGAGTGCCCTTGCTTAACCTGCAGTTCTTCATACCAGCTGATTAATTTATCTGTTGACTGTACCAGCCAACTCTGCTTGCCACTTCCTGTTTCTGCTATGGAAGAAAACCGAGAAACCCTGCTGTAGTAGCCATGGCTATCCCAAGTTATAACAGGTGACAGTGATAGCACTGTAGAGTGTACTTACTGTTTTTATTCCAGCCACTGTCCAGCCTTTAAGCAGTGATTGGGTTGGAGATGCCACTGAACAAGTTAAAGGCAAGGCAACATCTTGTTTTGAGACTAGATACACATATTATAATCTTTTAAAGGTGTTTTTAGTTTGATTAAAAAAATACAGGAAAGCAAACAAGAAATCAGAATAAAGCATAGTAAAATAGAGAGTATTAAATCCTAAAAAAATACATTTTCATGGGATGTATGTACTAAGAATTCACAGTGATGTATATGTTTAGTCTATCCCGATAAAATTTTCCTCATGTACCCATGAGAAATGAGACTATTGCAATTTATGCTCATTATCAACTGATGGTGAGTATTAGTAGTAGTAGTTCCTATAATTAAAAGAGAGGGATTCCTTGGTCAAATGTCCCTGTGGTTCTTTCTCATATTTTGTCCTTTCCCTGTGGTCATTCTCTTTTGTCTTTACAACAGGTAAAGTAAAATAGGCTAATCCAGTGAGTTTTTTTGATGGGCTGGTGGTGTAAATCCCACCATTGCTCCACCCAGGTCCCAAACTCTGTATACTTTCGTCGATTGCAACTCGTATCCGAGAATACATTTTTTTCCTGAAGCAGGAAAAATGTCATCGGTGTGTGATAGGGTGTTGGGGTACAGGGGTACACCCAATGAGACTTGGCTGTGTTTAGCAGAGCAAAAGCAGCTAGCTATGTACGCAGCGACAGCTGAGAGAAATTTCCACACAGACAAGCAGGTTGAAAGGTAAAAGAAAACAGCTTTACTTTCTTTCTTTTTTTTATTAATTTTTATTGGTTTTCAAACAAAATTACAACAAATAATATAACACACATATACATATAGGAAAATAGAAAATACATTTTGCCAATACATACACAATATATCATTTTACCTTCTGGCACCAATATCTTTTTAAACTAATACATTAGTGCATTATTAAACAATCTTTATACAGCTTTACTTTCAGCAAGCACAGGAGAAGCAAAAACACATGTCTGAGATAAGCAGCTCTCAGTACATAAGAGATAGGCATAAGCCCAAGTAAACAGTCTTAGCAGATATTTACCTCTGAGCAGATGCAAACAGTAGTTTCCTTCCAGTGCAGTAAGCAGGCTAGCAGTTCAGTAGCAAGCATGAGGTAAACAGTTCAGTCGTTAGGAAGCCACTTGCAATATCACATAGCCCTTGGAGAATAAACCCACGAAGGCTACATAGCTTCTAGCTCATAGCTCCATGTCATGCCTTCTATCTCAAAGCTCCAAAAAGCTCTTCCATAGTACCCAAGAGCATGCTCAGAGGGCATTTCCTTTATAGTAGCAAACTGTTGAGTCACTCTCTGATTCGGTTCAGCTGAGGCAGAGCACAGAGAGACTCTTAAAGGAACAGACTGCAATCCAATAAAATATACTGGAGACTACATAACCATGTATCCGACCAGTGTGAATTTGTTTAAGTAACATATCTAAGTAAGGTCAATTATGAATTGTATTCTCAAAGACATATTTGACCTAAAAGCGGACCAACCCTGGGCAGAAAATTATATTTTAGAACAGTGGCTAGGGTGGGGTGAGTTCTAGGAGTAGTTGTCTGGAAAAGTAACTTTGCCACGTTCTGATCCCAGATCTGAAAAGGCAAGACACCTTTTTTTAAGTGGCACACAGTCTCCCCATGGAGAACATGGGAACAACAGGTACAGTAATTGGAAGTCAATATACTGTGCCTTCCTCTTCACCCCTGTTTATTTTTATTTTTCTGTTTCTCAAATCTCTCCATATGCAAAATGCGGATACCTCCCTTGTCAGTTCATGAACTCATAGAAAAGCCATTGCCAGATGTGACCTTCCCTGACTCAGGGGGTTCCATTTATACCCAATGAGCCACACTACCCACTACACAGTAAAATAGTTTAACCACTGCACCACCAGGGCCCTTGAACATTAAAAAGTCAAAAATCATCACTACAAAAGAACTGCACAACTTCAAGGTTGATAATGAAGAGATAGAAATAGTTAAATATTTTGTATATGTAGGCACAATCATCAACTCTGCTTGATTGCAGCCAAAAAGTCAGAAGAAGATTCAAGGGCAGCAATGAAGACGTTAGAAAAAATAATCAAGTGTAAAGACCTGTCACTGGAGGCCAAGACCATCCACTTGATTGTATTCCCAATCACTGTGAACAGGTGTGAAACCTGGACAGAAAAGAAAAGCTAGCAGAAAAATCAATTGATTCATTTGAAATGTGGTGCTGGAGGAGAGCCTTGCGGATACCCTGGAATGCCAGAAAGACCAAAAAAAGGCAATCTAAACTGTCTCTGGAGGCAAACATTATGAAACTGAAAATGTCCTACTTTGGGCAAGATTCTGAGGGGAAAGCAATAATGCTGGGAAAGGTGGATGGCAGCAGGAAGCAAAGAAGGCCAAAAGCAAGATGGATTGATTCCCTAACAGAAGACACAAACTATAACTTTCAGGAGTTGAATGGAGCTGTCAAAGACAGGAGATTTTGGAGATCTCTCATTCATAGGGTTGAGGTCGCATAACAACAATTAAAACAGAAATAGAGAAAGGAATTTTCCTGAAAGTAAGCCTGAGTCCCAATACCATATCCTTCACCTTAGAGACAGACTAAGTAATCTAAATAGATTTTCTAATATCTTTATACCTTAAAGGACCTATCTCAGACTCCTCTAATCAATACTTGAATCCATTTGAGTATTCACCAAGACAAAAAACACTTTTATCTCCTTCCTCAATTTGCATGACTCTTAGGAAAGAAGTAGACTGGCTTTTGATGATGTGAAATAGCTTAAGTGTTTATTACTGCTTTAAAGTCCTCTCTAGCAAGAGGTCAATTGAAAGTTTCAGTTTCCCTACGTTCTGGGCATACACTAGCTCCCATCTTCTCAGCCAGCTTTCTCAGTCTAGCTAGATTCTATGTCCCATGTTTCTTGAGTTTCTCAAATTGTTGTTGAAAGTTCGCTGAATCGGTTCCCCTTATCTCCCCTCCAGTTCATGTTTCCAAGGAGGAGCCATGGGAGATTTTGCAGTAGTGTGGTAAAATAATTTGTAAGCAGGAACAGGAGGTGCAAAATCCTGTGTCTCAGGACCTCACCAAAACTTGGACTCAATGCTTCCAAAAGTCTTTTCAATAGAGACTGGTGTGGCCTCCAGTTTATTGTAATAAAAGGTTAAATAATGTCCATAAGGCAATCAGTTGCTTCAAAAAGCAAAGCATAGCCAATGCTAAAAAGTAAAACCTGGTTAAACAAAACCAAAATAAAGCTTCCCATTCTTGGGTAAAATCTAAGATAAAAAGCTTCTAAAATGGCTCTCACTAGCTGTCTATTTCCTAAGCACACAAAGCCTATCAAAACTTTAACTATAGAAAATAAGAAACGCGATAGTTTCTAAGTGCAGCTTCTCCAAACTCAAAATATTTCTAAGAGTCATCTCTGGGAAATAAATTAAGTCCCAAAAAGTTGCAAATCTGTCTAAGTTCCAAAACAGAGGTTTTTCTTCAAAGTGTCACAGCTGGGGGAAAACTAAGTCCAGCCATGTCCCCCCAACTTTGGTGATAAAGGGTGGCCTTGAGGGCCTCATTCTTCAAAGTTCCATCTCTCGCTTCTCCTGGCAATGGTTCAAAACTTCAAAGGCTCCCGCTGCATCTGAAAAAGGCATCTCTAACTGAGCTCTGACAGCTCCTTTTATCCCCAAAAGGTGTCTCTTCTCCCCACTTTAGGAATGTCAAATATCTAAAGGCTAGATCTTTATCTATATGGGGTCACCTATCCCCCATTCTCAAAGTCAACTAGTGTCCTTGGGATTAGATTATTATCAGTTCTGAGTTTTCTTATCAAGATGGGCCAGATCTTGGCAAGAAGCCAAGGGAATATTTTTCTCCCCCCCTCTCTTTAGGGTGGATTAACTCTGGAGTTCAAAGTGTATGAACTTGCACTGAGGTGTCCATGGGTAATTTCTTCCCTTGATGATTTCAAATTGCTACTAGAGCCGCTCATCTAATGAATCTCTATGGAGAATTCTAATACAATGCAAGTCAATGCTGGTTCCGTTTCTTCATAGCTTAAATGGAATGATTAAAGTAAATCGTTATAAAACACCTGTAACTTATTTACATGGCAATGTCAATCAAATTTCTTTACAAGGAGGAGGCTTAAATCCCGCCCGGGAGGCGGGGTGGAGGGACGAAGTGAGGGACCAGACACCTCACACACACACCTCCTAGGAGATGGAGGAGGGAGTGCTGCATGTGCCCACCCTTTGCCCCTGCCTCCTTGGGCACTGTAAAAGGTTCTCCATCACTGGTCTAGTAGAAATATTTCCCTATGACAGAATCTAATTTTTCTTAAATCCCACACAACTGCTAATTGCTTTTTGTCTGACTAAGAGGCTTAATTTTCCTGTTGATGATTCATTCAATGTGAGAATGATAACTGATTTCTAAGAAAAGGAACACTTTTGCTTCTAGAAGAGGCAAACGTTAAATCCAATCATCAATATCTTTACATATTGCCAAAAACACTGATTTAGAACTCAGGGATTTCCCAGACTTTGCTACCTTTCTGTGCCTTGAACAAGTACAGTAATTTTATATGCGCCCCCCCCCCAGTTTGTGTTGTGCTTTCTTGTTATTTTTAGTGATAACTGTGTATTAAATCCTCATCTACCAACTGCACCGCAGGGACTGCAGGGGCTCAAGTGGTTAAGACTCTGAACTCGCTAACTGGAAGGCCGGAGTTTGATTCCCAGGTACTTCATGATGGAGTGAGTTCCCATTTCTGTCCCAGCTCCTGCCAACCTAGCAGTTTGAAAGCAAGAAATTGCAAGTAGATAAATAGGAACCACTTTGGTGGGAAGATAAACAGCGTTTCGTGCACTCAGGTATTGAGGCACGCCTGTCACATGTCCATGGAAATGTCTCCAGACGGAGACAGCGCTGGCTCTATGGCTATAAACAGAGATGAGCACCGAACCCTAGAGTCAGAGATGAGCACTGAACCCTAGTCAGATACAACTGGCTTTCGAGCAAGGGTGACCTTTACCTTTACTACCACCTGCATATCATATTAATAATTTGCTATTGATGACTAACATCTTGCTGTCACTCTTCCAGGATGTTGCTTGTTTGCTGCAAAACTAGCCTTTTGGCATAGATTAGAAGTTTGACCTGGCATCTTCTGAAAATCATTGGTATTTATTCCATTGTTTTCTTTTCTTCCTCATAGCTAGTATAGTCATAGTCAGTAGTTAACATTGAATATACCTCTGTAATGAAAATTCTGGCAATTCTAAGCAAAAAGATATGCAAAGCAGGTGGATGTGGCCCTAAATGAAAGAGCAAGATTGGTCACAGGATGCTTAAAAGCAACTCCAATACAAAAAGTACATTATTTAGCTGGCATCCCTCCACCAACATTTTGTCGAGAAAGTGCTGCTCAGAAAGAGTGGGTCAAAACAAGAACCTCAGGAACACATCTACTATTTGATCACCAACCACCAAAGCAGAGACTGAAATCAAGGCACAGTTTCCCCAAGTCTTCTCTCCCTCCACCCCGCCCCCCCCAAAACAACCAGCCCCCACAGACTGCCTTAGAACTATGGAAGGCAAGCAAGGAGTTACCAGACAACTGGGCAGAACCACACAACTCTCTACCGCCTGGCCAAGAGCACACATGGCCTGTGTGGAAAGCTTTATACAGACTGTGTGCCAGGGTAGGAAGATCAAGGCTAATCTGAGGAAGTGTGGTTTCCCTGTAGATGATAGCCAGTGTGAATGCAGAGAAGAACAAACTATTGCACATATGATACAATGCACATGATGATGATGATGATGATGATGATGATGATGATGATGATGATGATGATAGGTTTATTTATAGCCCGCTTTCTTGGCACGAGTGCCACTCAAAGCGGCCTACAACATAGAAAACGATGCCCCTCAAAGTGCACTGAAGAGGACCTTTTGTTGACAAGAGGAAATGCTGTTGATGTGGGCTGATATTGGGCAGATGTCATCTAGCCCTTTTAATTCTATTTTGTTTTAGATGTGTTAATGTTTGCTTTGTGTGTTATATGCTGGTGGTGACTGACATGAATAAAGAAAGAAAACAAAAAGATGCATAAAATAGAAGTACAGTAGATACATAATGTTATGCCTTTGGTTGGAAGACTGTACAACTGGCAATGTGGTACAATCTTTGCACAGAAGGGCAAATGCGTTAGGAAGTAGACTTTGTTCAAAATGTTCTTGTGAGTTCCAGTACCTTGCACCAGTTGTAGAGCGACATCTACAGCCTAGTGCCCTCCAGTGAGGTTGTATTACATCTAGCCAGGACTAATTTTATCCAAATCCAAAGACTGTATGGCCAAGGATTTGGTCTGTATGGTTTTTGGGTTTCCTGTGCTTCTAAGATTGCCATCCTATGTGCATATTAGAAAAGTAAGTGATGTGAGCTACCTCTGAGTAAATGTGAGTAAGCTTGATCTGATTCAATCATCTTTTGATTTAAGATCACAAAGAGAGGAGGAGTGGGCTTCTCCCAACAACATAGTTCATTGTTAGCAAAGCCTTGCACAGTCCAGTCTAGTCCCAGCCTGGTGTCAGCCCCTGCTGTGCAGAATGCAAATGACTTGGCACAGTCAGTTGCCGAGTTTTTCTTAGAAGACAACTCTGTAAGTGTATCTGGACACAAAGCGGCAGCTGCCTCACCCAGGTCATCTGGAGAATGCTTTGGTCAATTTCAGAAGTCCTGCACAGTAGCCATCAATTAATTAATTTTATGCATTTATGTGCTACTCCTTTCACTTCCTGTTGCAGTATTTGAGATGACTTACAGTACAGGAACTGAAGTTGAACATTTAACATCTTTATTTCATCATTCCTTTTCATTTTGTTATTTATAAACTCACCTTTCTCCCCAAAAAAACCAAAGCAGACAATATGCAAACTTTTAAAAGTTAATTATTTCAATGTTTTATAAACATTATATTGGTATCTTACTAAACAAAAGCTTGAACCATTTTTAAAAGACATTAAAAAGTTAAAAGTTATATTCACCATGGCTACTTAGCTATAGCCCAAAGCAGTAAAAAAATCAGACTTTGCTGACAAGCATTGTAAAATTCAGCATAGAAATGTCAACAGATAATGAATGTAAATCAATGAAAGAGGGACAGCCAGATGATAAAAATAGCTTTTTAGCAGTATGTCACTGTTACATCATCCTAGTAGGCCAAATGCCTTGTGGAACAAAAATAACTTTAGTAGTTGATGAAAATGTGAAAGGAAGAGCAAACAGGCCTCTTAAGGTAGACATGCAGTGGTGGGATTCAGCCAGTATGCCCCGGTACGCCCGTACCAGTAGTAGAAATTCTGGCTGGCCCCGTCCATCCGGTTGGCAGAGTCTCAGGTCATAGACCTGTTCCTGCCTCCCATACCGGTGGCACAGCCTCCCCAGGCTTCCCCCATCCGGTTGCCAGAGCCGCCTGGCCATGCCCACCCAGTCACATGGCCACCTGACCACACCCACCATGCCACATCCACAGAGTACGTAGTAAAAAAATTGAGTCCTACCACTGTAGACATGTATAACTTTATTGTATTCTCGCATTTAAGAACAAAATGGTTTAAACGTTTTGCCCATAGTATGTCATGTTGCAAAAAAAAAGCGCGGATTTTTATTACTTTTTCAGTTTTCAGAACATTTTTGTGGAGGAAATGTGAAAACTGGGTACACAAAAGTAATTCCATGGATATATACAAAACTGTAGCTTTTGTGTAAAATACAAGGCTTTGTTCAAAATGCAAGGATTTTTTTACTTCTGCTGATGAAAGGTGCACTAATATTTTGAACAGAAGAAAACAATCTCATATTGGTTGTCAATTGTTTTGACTGGATTGGGTCAAGAAACCTATTTCTGCTGAAGACTAGAACGTCTGTGAACATTTATTATTCCTTATTTGGGAGTAAACAGTTCAGGTATAGTCATACTGAGGTCCTGCCCCAGTGTCTCTGGCCTCTGCCACCACTAAGATGCAGCAGATAGTCTCTCATACAGATGTTGTGATCTCTTGTTCATGGACTCGGGTGTCCTGGACCCAAACTATTCAGGGCTTAAGAGGAAATTACCGGGACTTTCAGTTGTGCCTAGACTGGGACCAGAAGCCAATGAGGTTATTGAAAAATTGGAGACATGAGCTTCCATTAATGCAGGATAAAGTGAAAGCCAATTTAGTGAAATGAATAGAATGCTGAAATTAAGATTCACAAGACCTGACTTTAAATAACTGCTCAACCATGGAGATTAAACCAGGAGGGTGGGGTTGTCAAATCACTTCTTGAACATTTGACATACCATGAAAACCCTGTTAGAGCCACCGAAACTCTGAAGAAAAATCAACAACAAAGAAACCGGATTCCTAGACTGCTTCTCCTATCATTTATAATTGAATACATATCAGCAGGAATTAAACCCAAAATAGAACAAGGTTAGATTCCTCTGTGTACCTGTCTTTATTCTTGTAGGAGAACATTGTGGCCAATGTACAGGAGTCATGCTTTGCCACAGTTTAGCTCAGACATGATCTCACCTGTCCTATTAATTTGTTATCACCCCTTTTCCCTTGACTAGTTGGCATATTGGCTGGGCGGATGTAGAACCTAAGGAACTCCCTGAAATGTAAAGTCATTGTTTCTTGTTTGCTCTTTAACACATATTGATGGCAACATGTTGGACCTCCTCTTAACCATTTAGAGAAGTGGTTCCCAATGTGGAGCCCATGCCCCACAGGGGGACCTCAGTTCCCAGAAGCCAGTACATTGATAGATCAGTGCTTTGAGGAATTGACTTAGGCTTCTGGGAATTGAAGTCCAAAAGCCAAAGGTTGGGAAACACTGTTTTAGAGACTGGGCAGCACTGAATGTCCTGCTACTGCTGAAGTTTCAATGGCAACTGTAACGCCTCTTTCCAAGACAGGAAGGTGCAAGAGCTTTCTATTGCAAGAGAGAGTCCAGCAAGAGTAGAGAACAGATTTTCTTTTTCCCCTTCTACTTTCCCCATTTAGCTGTATAGGATGAACAGTTATTTCTTTTCCTCTTTTAGAGTAAGATAGAGGTTGCCCTTGCTCAAAAGCCCGTCGTATCCAGCTCTAAGGTTCAGTGCTCATCTCTCTTTATAGCCAAAGAGCCAGCGCTGTCTGTGTCTGCAGACGTTTCTCTGGACATGTGGCAGGCATGACTAGATACCGTACATAGAACACTGTTTACCATCCCACCGAAGTGGTACCTATTTCTCTACTTGCAATTTCTTGCTTTCAAAAATGCTAGGTTGGGAGGAGCTGGGACAGAGATGGGAGCTCATTCCATCATGCAGTACTTGGGTATCGAACTTGGTCTTTCCAGTCATCAAGTTCAGCATCTTAACCACTTGAGCCACTGCAATCCCTTCTTTTAGAATAAGACCTGCTAAATATCAGTTGGGGGGGGGGGGGCTGTGCTTGAAAACATAGAAGTTTGGAGGAAGCAGTTGTCCTAAATATAATGTAGCTATGAGAGAGTCTTCTGTATACCCCTTTTTTCCAGGTTTTGCACTAAGAGCAAAGAAGGATAGCAAAGACAAATCAGTTGAACTCCAAGGGGATGCAAACGATTAACTGAGAATGATAGCTCAGGGAATAGTCATGTGTAGCCTGTTGGGATTGGATGCCACTAGAGTAAAAAGAGACTGTTTTCAAGAATCATAGCTGTAAGAGCATGGGCTAAACAAGAAAAACAAAAAGCCCAACAACCCAACATTCTTCTTTGGGCTGATTGATGACTGCCACAGACTACACAGTTTGACTTCTCCCAGAGATAATGAAGTTATTCAACCCATAACCCTCTCACTTGTGCCATCTCTGCTGCTGTGTACTTACTTCTGCCACAGGAACCTGAGGGTTGGGGCAGCATGTTGACTTGTAAATTCTTCCACAATCAAACTATAATCTTTTATGAGACATTCAGATTATCCCATATGTCTCTTTTCACTGGCAGTCATTAAATCACTCCTCTGCATTTAATTAATGGAGAATAGTCTTGGTGCTGGGATGTGTAAAATAGCTATACAATGGAACTCTGGATAACGCCAAATCTGCATAACGACGTGTTCGTTATGCACCACGTGATGCCCTGCATAATGCCAAAAATGCTACAAAATGGTCGTTATGCAGGGCATTTGGTATGGATGCTCTGGATAACAAACACTTTTTGGTCGTTATCTGGAGCATCTCCCATACGGACCGCATAGCGTCAAAATCTGAATAGTGCTGCACTCTGTGGAACAGAGTTTTGACGTTATCCGGAGTTCCACTGTACTACAATTTACTCTTCTTTGTTGGATGAGGGGGGCTTAGAGGCATCAGTGTAAAAACTGCAAGAGGCATAACCAAAATACTTGAAATTAAGGAGAGGGGTAAGCATTCTGCTTTTTGTCAAGCTAGGGGAATAGATCATGCTGCAGGCTGAAGAGAATCTGTAAAGCCATGGGAGTGGGTTGAAAGACATAACTAAAAGCAAAAATGTTGCCGGTTTGTAGGCAAAAGTGGAATTGAATTCACTCAGCGCTAATCAGGTAAGACAAAATATGGGCAGGTTGACTGTGATGGTGGCACAGCTACATCCCATGCTGCATTCATGCTTGCAACAGCCAACCTAGGTGAGGACAGATATGAATTTTCCCAGTGTGCAGGTGATTAAGTGACATTTTCATTATTAGAAGTGCTGGGGGAAAGTTACATGATTAAAAATGTGTCCCCAAAACAGCAGATGCTCCATATTTGAGGAAAGCTACATAGTCCGTAGAGAAGGTGCAATAAATGTTTGTTTATGGCAGAAGTAATGTGTAGTGTTTGTGTTGACCCAATGAGAGAGGCTGCTGCACCTGCTCTTGGGATAAGCATAGGTGTGATTTTCATTCTGTTACATGGCACAGAGGGGAAAGAGATGGAGAAACAGGAAACATAACTTCTTTATTACATTTATAGCAGCTCACTATTGCTCTCTAAAAAGCTCAATGATCTTCCTCCTCCAACTTTGTTCTCAAAGCAACCCTTCAAGGTATTATCATACTAAAGGTTAGAATCTGGTCCAAAGTCACCCGGTGAAGTTCAAGGCTCAGTGGCAACATGCACTGAGGCCCAGTCAAACACTGTTACCACTATACAATGTGGGCTGTCAAACTTGCCTTCTTTTTGTTGCTAAACTAATTAGAGAGTTGATGGGTAGTTTACCGAATCTGAAAGGAGCAGTAGATTTCATTGCCCATTATAGGGAAACACTGAGTGCAATGAGCACATGTATATGTGGGGATTTGTTGTGTTGGCATTTTGTCTGAAAGTAATGTAGTACTTGACAGCAGATCTTGGGGAATGTAGCTTTTGATTAGGTAAAGGTAAAGGTCGCCCTTGCTTGAAAGCCAATCATATCCGAGTCTAGGTTTCAGAGTTCATCTCTGTTTATAGCCAAAGAGCCAGCACTATCTGTATTTCCATGGTCCACAGTCCCACTGCTTTTGATTACAACTCTCAAAATTCCTTACCCAGTAAGAGGACTATTCTGTGAGTTATAATCCAAACTGTACCTGATGTGTATAAATTGATACAATGAAGTCTCGCTCTTATATATGACAAAATGGACTTTATCCACAAAATCTAACATTAAAATTCAGCAGTTAGTCTTTAAAGTGCCACAACATTTTTTTTGTTTACTCTCTGAAATGCACGAAACACAGACTAACAAGGCTACCATTTCAAAAAAATTCCTAACAATATAACTTTCCTGAGCTCAGTCTGAAAGGCTTTAAAGCTCAAGCTGGAAAAAAAAGTCTTATGAGAGCAACTGGACAATTCTCCAGAGCATCCAAGAAGCAAGCTAACCTCTGGTCTTCAGTAGATGTTCCTCTTGTTTTCATATGTTTAGTACTTTAGAAACCAGAAAGCTGGTTCAGTAAAAAAAGCAAGCAAGGGATCTGTCTATGACCGTGGTGGTGAACCTTGGCACTCCAGATGTTCTTGGTCTTCAATTACCAGAAGCCCAAGCACCCTGTGAATCCACACGAATGGGTTTACTGCAATTCATCCAGCCCGCACTGCCCTCATTGCTCCCGGAAGCAGAAGTAAAACGCGCCCATATGGAGGAAGGGTTAACCCAGAAGAGCCTTAACCGTCCAGGCACATTTTACTTCCACTTCCAGGAGCGACAAGGGCAGCGCAGGCCAGATGAATCGCAGTAAACCCATTCGTGTGGATTCACAGGGTGCTTGGGCTTCTGAAAATTGAAGACCAAGAACATTTGGAGTGCCAAGGTTCGCCATCATGGGTCTATGAGAAATTCAGCCTATGCATCAGAGCTGAGTTGATCCACCTGAGAGCCTGGGGCAGTTGGGATCCTGTTTGTTCCTTGTGTCCCATTATATCAGTTGAGTTGGGAAATGAAGCATGATGCTACAGCTGCTATCATGACAGCTTGCCCATTTAAGACCACACTGGCATGTACAGTGTAGAGAAGCCAAAATCATAACATCATCTTCACTTTTCATACCTTTCAGCAATTGTGCGAGAAAAGCTTCTTCTTCTTCTGCCGTATCCGAATCCAAATATAGGCGATCATCATTGTGATCAGCCATGAAGACTATCCTGAGAATATAATACAGTGGCCTTCCATACTTCTTTATCGCAGCATGACACCCATACCACTGATCCAGTTCCATGAGTCACTTTCCATCTTGAGCCCTTTTGGCATGCAAAGGCCTCATCAGCCCCAAGCCAGCATTGATGAAGCTGCTGCCCTCCATCAAGATGGATTAAGGGATGTGGGGGCGACCCTCACATTCTGTACATACATTTAACAAATAAAGAGATAAAATACAACCCATTTGACATCTTTTTCCATTCAAAACCCTAACCTAGGGGAACTGTTATGTTTCATTATCACATAAGGTCCCCTGATGGCTTGGTGGCTAAGGTACTGAGCTGGAGCCTGGAAGGTCAGATTTTGATACCCGAGAGCTGCACTTGGGAACATGAAAGAAGCTTTATTCGGGCATCCCCTAAAAATCCTTTCAACCCAGAGTAATCTCTGACACAAATTATACAGCTCCCCTAATGGTGTAGTGGTTAAAGCACTAGGCTTAGAGACTGGAAACACAGATTCGATTCTCAAGAGTTGCATGATGGGAAACATGAAAGGAGCCTCATTCGGGCATCCCCTGCAAAAATCCATTCAATTCAGAGTAATCTCTGACACAAAAAATGATTATCAAATATATCATTCCTAGTTCTCTTCCAGATTTATCTTGATTTTACAAGAAAACAGGAATAGCTCTCTGTGGAAGTTCCTAGATCAGCTGTTTGTGCTGAGTGGTGCGCAATCTTCTGAAGCTCACACCTTACTACAGGGGTGCCCAAACTTTTTGGGCTGTGGGCCAGTCACGTGATTCAGAAAGCCAGTTACTATGGCCCAGGGGCTGGATCTGGTCCCCAGGCCATAGTTTTGGCACCCCTGCTCTAATAGTTAGTAGTGTGCCAGTCATAATGATTAGGAGTGTGACCAATGAGCTACAAATCCTTCATTCTTGAAGCAAATTTGTCTCTTTTCTCCATAGAACCTTACATGAACTATGAGCAAATCATTTTCTTCTGGACGACAGAGAATCTGTGAAAAACGCTTAAAATCTTTATTTGAAAAATGTATGAAGATTATTTATTTTTTAATTATAATAATTTTAGGAGTAATTTTTATTTGAAAAATTATGTACCTCCTCTTCCCTGATATGAGTATCTTTCACATTCTTTAAAGCTTAGGAAAAAAAGCTGTCTGTTCCACGTATCAAAAGAGGAGACTGTGGCTGTATTTCCAGATGAGAAAAACTGTGTAGGAGGAGCATGATAGTGATAAGAAAAGGGAAACTACTGTCTATAGTGCAGAAGGTTCCTGACAAAGGATGAGTTCATGTGTGGTTGCCTGTTCCTCTCAGAGGAAGCTGATCCAAAAATAAGTTGACAGGTAGAGTCAGCCTCAAAACCTTTCAGAGTCTAAGGTAGAATATCTAAATCAGGGGTCCCCAAACTTTTCAGGCCATGGTTCAGGGTGCCGTATAGGCGCATTTTACTTCCACTTCTGGGAGCAGTGAGGGCTTTGTGGGCCGTATGAATTGGCATTGGGGGCTGGATCCAGCCCACAGGCCGTAGTTTGGACTCCCCTGATCTAAACGTTTTCCACCTTCCCCCACCACCACCCCCAATATTCAAACCTAGCAAACCATTCACCCTTGTTCCACAACACATCTCTATGGTTTGTGTCCCAGTGATCAGACCTAATTGTTATGAAACTTGTCCTCATATGTCTAAGATATTCTTTCTGTGGCTACCTCACCCTGCCTCATGCTTTCCAGTGATGGCATACCCAGTGGTGGGATTCAAAAAAAATTACTGCCACACTGTGGGTGTGGCCAACTCTTTTTGTGGCCAACTCTATGGGCGTGGCCAGGAGACTGGGTGGGCGTAGTTAAACTACTTTATTTTAATGTGAGCTTTTGTGGATTGAGTCCACTTTTTCAGACCATTCGTTAACAATTTCACTTCAATGCTCTAATTTTCCTTTAAAGAGTAACTGCAGCAGAGTAACTGCTGACTCAGCCTCACCCCACTCTGGGCGCCCAGACCCAGCAGCAAGGATGTTGGAGGCATGTCCGGAGTGGAGTGAAAGGAGGAGGTGGGCGGAGCAGTGGGCAGGGCCAGCCAGTTTTACTACCAGTTCTCCCAAACCTGTCCGAACCTGCTGGAGCCCACCACTGGACATACCTTGGCACTCCAGGTGTTCTGGAACTTCAGTGCTGTTTTGGTTTTCAGGTAATTGCAGCCCAAGAACATGGCCTCCATGCATATTTATTTTGAGCATGACAGCATTTTACAGAATGCTGCCATCTAACCAGTCAGGAGATTTTTCATGAAAAGACAGCAATTTGTCAGTGACTCAATTAGTTTTTTGTCTTAATATTACTGTATTTTACTGTCTGAAATGATGAGAGATATTTATGGGATTTCCTACCTCACACAGGCAAATAATTTTGCCACCTTGATTTATCTTGATTTAGGTGAGTAAAATTGCACAGTTGCTATCTGAAGCTGTTCCTTAGACAGCGAATTGTCTTGACCCAGTCCTGGCTGATAGTCCCCACTTCCATTCTAATTGGCAGCAGAGAAGGTCCACAAACTCCTTTCAGTCAACTCTTTCTCTACCACCTTCTTCTTCTGTTGCATCTGAATATTGATGATCCTCATGGCAATCAGCCATGAAGACTGTCCTGAGAATATAATGCATTGGCCTTTCATCTGCCTTCCATATTGCAGTGTGACACTCATACCACTGATCCAGTTCCGCGGATCACTTTCTAGTCCTGAGCCCTTTTGGCATGCAAAGTCCTCCTCAGCCCCAGGACAGTATTGATGAAGCTGCTGCCCTCCATCAAGATGGATTCAAGTGGGATTTAATCCACTGGGGGACCATCACCCTTCCCTGTGGACTTTGCCACTCAAGCCGTTAGTCCTCAGGATTGTCAGGTTAGTTAACCGCTGCCAGACACACAGCATTGAGTCGCTGGCTGTATGGTCTACCCTATTACCATAGCAGTATAACTTGGCCAAGTAATTCACAGTTTCTCCTATTTGCTAGTTTATACCAACATTGGTCTCATTAATTTTCCCAAAAGGATTGTTGCAGACTTTGTTCCAGCCTGGTTTTCTCTTTCCATTCCTCTGTGGCTCCAGCAACATCTCCTTGATCTTTTCCATCTCATCTTTGAACGGAATTTAATGCACTGCATGGCTTATTATTTATTTATTTATTTATTTTCTTAAATTTATATCCCGCTTCTCTCGAACCAATGGAACAACTCTAAGCGGCTTACAGAAGATTCAAAAACACAATATCAAAGGCACACAATTCAAAAAGCACAGTATAACAATAATAAATCAAAAATACAATATTAAAGATGCAATTAACAACAAAAAATCACAAGAAATCACAAGAAATATCCAAGACCACCCACAAAATCCCCTGCCTTTAAAGTCCTCCAAGTCCAAGGGCGAGGGGGAAGACGGGCCCAAAGAACACCAGCCAGGTGGAAAGGCCAGGTGGAGAGGCCGGTGGCTTCCTTCCCAGATCATTCATGTTTCTTATTAAAGTCAGCTGAGCTCCAGCCTTGGGATGATTTCCTGTATGTGCACCTTTTCAGTTAATACACTGCATGGCTGTTTGGTTTACTGTTTGCATGCCAGCTTGAGTTCATGTGAGCAGGCCTCATTCAAGACAGCAGGAATCAATTTGTGAAAGCAAGAGAGGTGGGGTGGGCATAAACTGCTGTGATATGACAGGACAGGTTCCACAACAAAGCAGATGTCCTCATTGATCACTGATCCTGGGATGCTGATAGGTTTTGCAAGCTGAATAGCAGCATTTAGTTTGGGCAGCATTTTAATCCCACCGTGTGTTTCCAGGAGCTGTTCACTTCTGGGCAGTCCTGCATTTGAAGAAACAGACATAAATTAGGAAAGTTACTTTTTTTGGACTATAGGATGCAGGCTTCTGGGAGCTCTAGCCCTAAAGAGTAATTTATTCAAGCTCTTGAAACAGGCTATGTATGTTTTAATTGTAATGAGTCATGTTAACTAGTCTTCAGCATCCTACTAGCTTACAATATTCTTAGTGGTTTGTTTTATTCCATTTCATTGCTGCTTTTGGACTCTTTGCCAAGCTCGTTCTCTGCAGTTAGAAGGAAAGGAAGACTATGACTGTGCACTTAGGATCAATTGAGCAGAACAAAGTATATATCCCACAATACATTTGGGTAGCACTTTGTGTTCTCAACATCCACTAGAACAATTCCAACTAGCCCTTGAGGGCACAGGCCAATTCTGGAAAAAGGAAACAGTCTCAGTCTAGGACTAAAATTAATGGGAAGTCCCCTGTAATTGTAAATGCTATAGTCTTTTGAACATTCCTCAAATCCAAAACCCTTTTTCAAACTGATTTAAACAGTGATGATCAGAATCTTGTATTTGGAGTTATTTTTACACAGTATCTAGTGTAGTATGCCATAGATATTTATGTGTGTGCATTGAACATTCTGAGACCCTTTAGTGTTGAAGGAATGAAGCAGCAGACGAATGAAGTAGTGAAATTCAGCTCTTTATTAGGGGTTAGAACACTGTTTGGATGGGACAAAACTCAGACTTATATACACTATAAACCGTTCCTATAAACAGTAACAGTAACAATAATACAACAGAGTGTGCACATTTTTCTATCCACTTATTTGCATAAGAAATGATACATGAGAAAAGATACATTCCGCTTCTGTCAGAAAACACAGTTAACATACATAACATTCTTCCCCCCTAGGTAAAAACAAAATCCTTTAACCAGGATGGCGGTCTAGTTTCCCTTTTGGTCAGACGCTTGGCTGAGCCAGCTCAGGAGCTCGTAGGATGGGCGACCCGACTGGAGTGAGGGATTGACTAGAGGGGGAGGATTGTAAACCCAAATTAAAGCCCCGTTTGTCAGATGGAGGAGCAGGGGATCGCTCAAAACCAAAATCTAATTCTGTGGATGAATAAGACAACTCAGGGTCCCTCCTGTGTGTACTAAGAGTGGAGGGCGACTCCAAACAAAATTGGTCATCATCAATAAAGGAATCCAGAGTGCTAGGCTGGGACAGTGAAGGGGTACACATGGCCAGAGTAGGGGAGCATTCCACAATTCCCCCTTTAAATCGGTCCCTAGAACACACCTCTGGATCTAAGTTAGCTTGCTGCTGACTATTACCTCTGCCCCCTGGGTTTAAATGGGTGGGGGCCAACCCTAACGTTGAGTGTCTGTATTCGTTTTGTGGGTCCAGTATTCTGGGTCTCAATTGATCCGCGTGCCTCCTCCAGATCAGACCATTGGCTGTTTCGATTCTGTAAGAAACAGGACCAGTCTGATCGATCACAAACCCAGGCACCCACGTAGGACCACCAGCTGCATAATTGCGGCAATGTACAGAGTCTCCCGGAGAACAACCCTTCTGGTGTTGAATTGCTTTATTTGTGCCTTTGTCCTCCACCCTAGAGGGATCCAATCTGTCCAGCAAGGATGACAGTTTCCTTCACTGGAGCAATTCAAAAGGGACAACCCTGAGGCAAGGGGGGTAAGACTATACGTGGAAAAAAAACTGGCATAGCTGAAGCTCCAAATGCCCTTCACCCATACGCCGAAGCGTGTCTTTAATTGTGCGCACCTGCCACTCCACCTGGCCGTTGGTGGCCGGGTGGAATGGGGTGGCAGTGATGTGCCTAATTGCATTCCTTTCCATGAAGGATTGGAATTCTGCAGATGTGAATGTGGACGCGTTGTCGGACACCAGCACATCTGGAAGTCCAAATGCTGCGAACAGCCTTCTCAGGTGCATTATCGTTGTGGCTGAAGTGGTATTAGGCACTCTAGTTACTTCCAGCCACTTAGAGAATGAATCTACAACTAACAGAAATAGGGCACCCCTAAATGAACCTGCAAAATCTATGTGCAACCTGGACCACGGGCCCCTAGCAGAATCCCATTCCCGAGAGGGAAGGTGGGATTGCTCTGGGTGAGAGGATTGATAGCTGGCACAAGTATCGACCATCTGCTCTATGTCTTGGTCCAGTTGAGGCCACCAAAGTAGCTACGGGCAAGGGCTTTGGAACGTACAATTCCTGGGTGACTTGTGTGAAGTACATGTAAAACCTTTTTCCTGAGAGTGACAGGAATGACCACCCGCTGTCCCCATAGAAGGCAACCTCATTCCACTGACAGTTTCAAAAGCTTGCGGTGGGATGTTCTGAATTCCTCAGCTAGAGGAGAGACAGGCCAGCCTTTTTGCATCCAAGACATTACTTTAGTAAATGTTACATCCTTGGCCGTAGCTTTGGCTATATCTGAGGGGACGACCGGGGGCAAGTCGAATGCCTCAATCATGAGGACCTGGTGGTCACTTTTGATCTCGCAATCTGCTTCCCCGACCCCTGGCAGTAGAGAACATGACAGGGCATCAGTGTGGCTGATGTCCTTGCCGGGCCTATGTACCAAAGTAAAATCGTATGCATTTAGGAAAATTGCCCAACTCAACATCCTTTAGGACAGAATTTGAGGTGTGGGTTTCCCATTCACAAAGATTCCAAGGAGGGGCTTGTGGTCAGTTACAATGGTAAAAGGCCTTCCATAAAGGTAATCGTGGAATTTCTTAGTGCCTGCCACGATTGCCAACGCCTTCCTGTCTGTCTGAACGTAATTTTTCTCAGGCTTTGAGAGCTAACAGGAATAGAATGCTACGGGGGCTTCCCTGCCGTCACTTAGTGCATGGCATAACACAGCTCCCACCCCCACAGGGGATGCACCACACACAAGTACAACTTGCTTGTTAGGATCAAAATGAGTTAACACAGCATCTGAAGATAGCAGCCTTTTGAGTTCTAGAAACGCTTTATCCTGGCAATGGCCCCAGTGCCAAACAGTATCTTTCCTAAGAAGCTGATGTAAAGGTTCGGCAACTGAGGCTTTGCGATGGAGAAAAGTGTGATAGAAGTTTAACAATCCTAGAAATGATTGCTTCGGCTTTACATTTCAGCCTGGGTGCATTCCGCACGGCCGTCACCTTGGAGTCAGAGGGCATGATACCTTGGGGTGTAATGCAGTATCCCAGGAACTCCATTTCCCGTGCCAAAAACACACATTTGTCTCTTCTGAGACGTAGACCGGCCCTCTCGAAACGTGACAGGACTCAATCGAGCCTGGCCGCTAGTTCAACGGTGTCCTTAGCAGTGATCAGGACATCGTCAGAATATGGCAAGACACCAGGCAACCCTTTCAAAACATGTTCTACAAGAGATTTAAATATTCCCGGGGACGCATTTACCCCGAATGGTAGTCTAGTTACCTTAAATGACCCCCTATGCATTACTATGGTCTGGGCTATGGCAGCAGCAGGAGACACAGTTAAATGTTGGTAAGCCTGGGCAAGGTCAAGTTTTGCAAAGCAATTTCCTTCATGCAAGGAGGCAAGAAGGTGGCTTACCACGGGCACAGGATATGCATTCGGGCGAATAGCTTTATTGATGGTACACTTGTAGTCAGCACATATCCTGACCTCCCCGTTACTTTTCAAAGCAGTCACAATTGGTGTCTCCCACTCTGCGGAGTCCACCGGCACTAGGATGCCCTGCCCCACCAGTTTGTCCAGCTCAGCTTCTATCTTCTCCTTTAAAGCAAAGGGTACCCGGCATGGCTTCATCCGAATGGGCCGGATGGTTGGGTCAAGTTCAAAGTCAACAGGAGGTCCTTTGTATAAGCCTGAACCCTTTTTGAATACCTCAGGATGTGCAGTACAATACCTCAAGATGAAGGTAAACTTTGCTGAGCTTGCACAGCTGAGTCGGTGGCACTGGTGGTAGAGTGGCGATGCCAGAAAAGCTTTATCCTGGACCGTGCAGCCTCAGACGCTACTGCCTCTTCTAGAACATCCGTGAAGGTTAGCATCTTTCTGATCATGAGGCGACATTGAGCATCTTCGACCCTCATGCCAGCCAGCAGACGGTCCCGTAGTGCTTCTTCAATGTTGTCCCACTTGCACGGGGCAGCAGCAATGCACAGCGCAGTGGTGTAGTCTGCAATGGATTCACCGGGTCGCTGCTCTCTTCTGTGGAAGGCCACCCTGGCCGGGAAGATCGAGACCTCTGGCTGCAGGTGCCTCCTCAGTGCGGACATGATCTTTGCGAGCGGCACCACATCCACGTCCTGTGGAAGAACAAGATGGGTTGCCAGCTCAAGCGTCTCAGAACCGCACTGAGCGAGGAAGCAGGAGCACTTCTGGTCTTCGTCGGTGATCTTCTGCGAGGTCATTGCGTGGCGGAACCGACGTTTGTATGTTGCCCATTTTTCTGGATGAGCTGGGTCCAATGGGCCGATGTTGCTGCCATGTGGGGACGCCATCCCACCTTTGTTGCCAGTTTAGTGTTTAAGGAATGAAGAAGCAGACGAATGAAGTAGTGAAATTCAGCTCTTTTATTAGTGGGTTTTGAACACTGTTTGGATGGGGCAAAACTCAGACTTATATACACTATAAACAGTAACAGAAACAATAATACAACAAGCCCATTGGCTAACAGTGTGCACATTTTTCAATCCACTTATTTGCATAAGAATAGATACATGAGAAAAGATACATTCCGCTCCTGTCAGAAAACACGGTTAACATACATAACAGACCCGTAACCCAAACAGTAACTTTTCTGGGCTGTCATTAAAACAGTTATGACAATAATCATATTCAGTAATTACTAGACAAAATTGCTAGGAGGAACTTCTATTTTCAGAGTAGTCTACCTTTGCTTACCAGTGGTGGGGCAAGCAGTGGAGGAGGCTGATACTTCTTCTTTTGTGTCCCGATAAAACCCTGGACTGCCAAAATGAAGCCACTTTCTTGGCTTTGTCATTGGCCAAACTTAAGTCCTCATTGGTGCATGTTTCTGGCAGTAATCAGCAAACCAGTAAATGAGCTGGATTCTGTATCTTGCCACATTCACACTGTGTGTTGTCTGCCACCAGCCCCCATTTGAGCATGTTGGTCTTACATTTAGGCACTTCATCCCTCTTCCTGGATCTGAGCCGGGGGACTTGAGGCTCATATCTGCTCAGATGACATTGAGGGTCATTCTTATGCTTAGTTCTCTCGGCATCTGCTGGTACTTATCTTAGATGGAGTGATAACAACAAGAGGGTATATTTTCTCAACTGGTGTAGGTTTGAAGCTGATACTGACAGACTTTGTTTATAAAATTCCCTAAGCAAAACTTTGGGCCGACCTTTTCAGGATATCCAGAATTTGGAAACATTACTGTTTGGACTGGAACAGAATTCATTGCTAAGGCAATGGTGAGGTTTTGGGAGTTGCCAACCACCCTCCCTGTAATGACTTTAGCAAGCTCTAGATCAGGGGTCGCCAATCCTGGTGCTCCAGTTGTTCTTGGACTTCCATTCCCAGAAGCCCAAGTCAGTATACCTGTGGATCAAGACTTCTGGGAATGGAAGTCCAAGAACATCTGGAGAGCCAAAGTTGGCCATCCCTCTCTAGAGGAAAGAAAACGCCAAGCAAGAAGGACCTCTTGATCTGCTCAAGGGATCCTTATGCACATACAAGTCATATGTGATTGGGACGGCTTATAAAGAAACATTCTTAACTTCACATTTGTCGTATGGTGAACAATGGGAACATGGCCGTTGACCCACAACTAGCAACTTCCATTTAATGTTACACTTGCTTTGCTGAGTACAAGGGCAGCAGTTGGTGTGAATGTTGCCCAACTGACCTTTTCATCTGTCTAGCATTTCAAACACTTATCACCAGTTCCTCTAAGCACAAGAGGTTGCAACACAGGTGAGGTCATGGGAGGTGGGAGATGAAAGTGGGTAAACTGGTCCCTCCAGGTCTTTGGTTGCTCTCTTCTTATACAAGCAGAAGTGCCGAGTAGGTTGGCTTTTCCCTATTGCTCTCCCAATCAAGTTTTCCTTTTCATTTTCCCCCCTGCAGGTATGACAATGAAGCAATAGAGATGCTTCCCTTTGTGTTCGCCGCCTCCCTTGGCTCAATAGGGACTAGCAGCAGCAGCAACAACAGTACCAAGGATTACTGCTACAGTGCCCGCATCCGCAGCACAGTGCTG
This sequence comes from Bradypodion ventrale, assembly GCA_035047345.1. Taxonomy (NCBI): domain Eukaryota; kingdom Metazoa; phylum Chordata; class Lepidosauria; order Squamata; family Chamaeleonidae; genus Bradypodion; species Bradypodion ventrale. The sequence continues at coordinate 62,927,564 of JAWDJE010000001.1, read as the reverse complement.
CAGGGCCTGCCCTTTGGAGGGGTTCCCACCGTCCTTGCCCTCGATTTTATGTGTTTTCTTGTAAGTATTGGGGTCAGCAGTTTGGGGCAGGTGGGTAGCTATTATGCAGAGGGAACCCAAGAGATCAAGCCCACATGGCTCCATCACACAGGGTGCCAAAAGGTGTGTGTCCGTGTGCAAGTGTTTAATGGGAGTTGTTAGGGCCATGATGGCGAACCTTGGGACTCCAGATGTTCTTGGACTTCAATTCCCAGAAGCCCAAGCACCCTGTGAATCCACATGAGTGGGTTTACTGTGATTCATCCGGCCCGCATTGCCCTCATCGCTCCCGGAAGCGGAAGTAAAACGTGCCCATACAGGCGTGTTTTACTTCCGCTTCCGGGAGCGACAAGGGCAGTGTAAGCCGGATGAATCGCAGTAAACCCATTTGTGTGGATTCACAAGGTGCTTGGGCTTCTGGGAATTGAAGTTCAAGAACATCTGGAGTGCCAAGGTTCGTCATCACTATCATCTGGATCTTCTGAATGCAAAATAAAACCGTAGTGCTGCTATTATGTTGAGTAAATTACAGCTTAGGGCAAGGGTGGGCCACTTTGGCAGATCTAAGTGCTAATTTGTTCCCTCCCTACCCTTTGGAGACTGCATGAACTACTACTAAAAGTGTCAAAAGAAATGCAAACTATAAAACATTTCCAGTAGTGAAAAATTGGTATTTAGGGATTTGGAATGGTGCAGCAGGACTATGACCTATTGACTAAATGATCATAATTCTCAGAAGCTTCCAGGAGCAGTGTTGCAACTTTATTCTGAGAAAAGGGAGAAATTTTGGACCACAGAAACTGAATTGGGAACCCCACGCAGACCAAGGGCCACACTTTGGCCAATCCAACATAGGACTTGAGATTAAGAAGTGCCATTAAATAGAAATAAAGTACCAAAAATTAAAATTTGTTAGCATCTCTTCAGTAACGCTAGTGGGGCTTTATTAGCTTTGCTTAGCATAGAGCTTCTGCAGCTTAGTCTAGTGCTGAAAGCTGGTGGTCTCCTGTTTTACACAGTGTAAAAGAAGCTCATGTGTGTAAACACACAGCTGTATTGAACAGGACAATGCTCACTGAGGAATTCATCTCATTGTAAATTCCCAAGTAGAATAAGCCCATTGAATCAATGTGATTTACATTAGTATTAACATATCAAGTTTTGTTTATTCAGTATTCTAGTGGGGATTAAACTTTGGAATTCACCCAAGAACATTGGACAGCCAAGGAAACTTTGCCTTACATTTTATTTGCTTTTTTGTAGGCATTGCTGTTTGTTTTTTCCATTTTACGTAAAGTGGCCTGGGATTATGGACGTCTGGCGCTGGTGACTGATGCTGACAGGCAAGTAAAAACTGTTTCACTACACAGAGAAGAGCATCCTATTGGATCAAACAACAGCTGGGGTGAAGGTAGTACAAAATTCTGAAACAGTTCTTGCAAGCCCAGCCGCTTAGTACTTTTGGATTAAATGGTAGATAGGATCCAAAGAAGTCATTTAACTGTCTCAGTGACTTGGGTATGCCTATTAAAATGTTTGCTTCCCCTCCCTACAATTTACATGCTGTATCACAGTTGTTTCAAGAGTTCTGCTGTGGAAGGTTGCACAGAATGCCTTTGGGTGCATGGACCTCTTAACTATTAGCTTTTTAGATCACAAGCTGTATTATCTCAAGACATAAAAACATACCTTCTAGCATTTCTTTCCTTTCATTTTTTCACCTTCATGCAGTAGTACTGAGAAGAGTTAATTTGTTTAGGCTATAGCGCCCAATATCTACCTATCAGCTTTGGCAGGTAACAATGTTGGCTGGGCTATTCTGGGCAATGAATTCCACACAAGTCACTTCTCACAGTTTTCCTGAATGGTCCTGTATGGCTCATCATGAACTACCTTTAAGGGTAGTGCAGGGTTTACAGCTTTCAGGGGATACTTCTATAACTTGGTCCTATCAGCTAAAAATTTTATTCCTAGCTTTCCGTTTACATAAGAACATAAACATAATAACAGCCATGCTGGAACAGGCCACAGCCAATCCAGTCCAGCATTCTGTCTCACACAGTGGCTCACCATTTGTTTCAGGGTATTCCCAAGCAGATGCCTTCACCTGCTTAGGATTCCCTGGAAATGGCATTGAGAGATATCCTGCCTATCTCTCCAACCCGGAGGTTTTCCTTAGGTATCTATAATTATAGCCATTGATACCCTTGTCCTCCATGAACTTGTCTTATCCTTTCTTAAAGCTGTCAAGACTGACAGCTGTCACCACTTCTTCTGGCAGGGAGTTCCATACACCAGTGATCCTCTGGGTGAAAAAGCACTTTCTCTTATTTGTTTGAGAACTAGTTCCTGTTTAGGAAGAGGACTGATTGTATTTCTCTGCTTATTTTTGTTAGAGATATGGAAGGAGGTATGAGATTAAATGTGCGCCTATGACGGGTTCCCAACCTTTTCAAGCCCGGGGCCAGGTCATGCTCTCTCAGTCAGCTTCAAGGGTCAGACAGCCATTTTGCACTGCCTGCATGATGGGAGGTGGCCATTTTATCCCAACAGCTACAAAGGGGTGGCTATTTTGTTTCTTGAATGCCCTTGGAGGGGTGGGGGCCACATAAAATTGCATTGGGGGCCAAATCCGGCCCAAGGGCCTTAGGTTGGAAACCCCTGGCCTATGATATCCAACAGCTTTATATGTTGGGGACTAGGGGAGAGAGATCATTATTTAAATGCTCATGTAGCCCAACATTCATTCACAAGAGAGAGGTTTCAGCAGTAACAGCTGCCTGTCCTGCCAGTGACAAAGGTGAAGCATCCCCAAACCTCGACTAAGGCCATGGACTTCTAGTGGTCGACAGGCTTGAGGGAACATCAGTTTCTGTGAAAAAGAGAACATTTTTAGAGAGAAGAAATCTCCTTTAAAAATGGGATTTTCGCCACCTCCAGAACAGCCTGATTTGGACTGCGCATGCTCAGTGATATGCAGGTGGACTATCAGAGGGGGGAAAAACAGGAAGGAGGTGGATTAGACCGATGGTTCCCAACATGGGGCACACAACCCACAGGGGAGCAATTTGATTTTTAAGGGGGGGGCAATTCAAGAACCACGTGAATAGGAGTTCACTTTTTGAATAATAAGAATTATCTGTCACAGGGGGGCGTGGACATTAGGATTTTAGAGTTATTTAGGTGGGACATTGCCAAAAAAATAGGTTGGAAACCACAAGATTACACTATCCTGAAGAAAGATGTATGCAACCTCCTGGACAGGAACCTCTCACTTGGTAGCAATCTTTGTTTGTCCCTTGTTGCCTGGTGCTATGTTATTTTATACAGATTTTTCATGCCTTTTCACCAACAGTTCTCAAGGGCAATCACAACAACATACACCTAAAAATTAGGGAGTTTTCTTAATGGCATACATTAAAACCAACTAAATGTTTTACAAAACAACAGAAGGCAAAACCCATTAGCTCTAGAAGCAATAACATAGATCAAAACTATCTCAAATCAAGTCAACCGTGATGCACAAAAGAATTCCTCTGAGATGAATGTTCCAAAATTTGGCTTCAGCCACCAAGAAGAAATTTCCTGTTTCTTGGCCAAACACAACTTTGATATCAATAGGACATCAGAGCTATGTGGGTTATCTGGGAAGCCTGGTTGTTCTTTGCCCCACATAGCAAGAGAGAACCCACCCATCAGATGGTATGTGGAGAATGAGGGAGAAATAATAATACAGGTTGTGTGAAGTGAGGACTGCTGCGTTTTTAACCTGTAACATAACTTGTTGAGAAGAGTAGATCTTTGGCAATTGCAGTAAAATCCCTACTTACGAAAAAAGTACGTTACGTAGGCTTTTGTTTAATCAGTTTTTATGTAACTCGAAGCAAACCCATAGGAAAAATTATTATTTTTACGTAACTCAAAGCAAACTCATAGGAAAAATGAACATTTTATGCAAATTGAAGCAAACCCATAGGGAAATGAATCTTTATGTAATTCGAAGCAAACCCATAGGAAATCGTGTAAATCAGGACATAGTTCTAGCACAAAATCATTATGTTTTTTATTTTATTTATTTTTTATTCATATTCAAATTTATATGCCGCCCAATCAGGTAAACCCGACTCTGGGCAGCTCACAACAAGTTAAAACACACATAAAACAATACAACCAATTAAAACCCAACATACCCACCCACCTACCCCATTCCTCTTAAAAACCCACATTAAAAAACTGCCTTCATTGACAATTAAAAGAAATGGGGGCTTAATTTATAAGCCAACAGGCGGGGGCCACTCTTCCATCTGGGCCCCACACCTGCCACGCCAACCAGGTTTTTAGGTCTTTTCTGAAAGGTAGCAGCTCCATCTGCTCCCGCAACTCTACAGGCAGGAGGTTCCACAAGGCCGGTGCAGACATGGAAAAGGCCCTCCTTCGTGTACCAGAGAGACGGGCCCCTCTGGCAGATGGAACAATTAGGGAGCCTCTCCGATCCGCTCTGGTTGGACGGGCGGACACTTTTGGGACGATGCGGTCTCTAAGGTATCCTGGCCCATAACCATGAAGGGCTTTAAAGGTCAAAACCAGTACCTTGAACTGCACCCGGAGGCAAACTGGTAGCCAGTGCAGCTCCCGAAGTAATGGTGAGGCACGAGCATAACGCCCGCGCCCCATCACCACCCGGGTTGCCGCATTCTGGACCAACTGCAGCCTCTGAATGGTTGACAAGGGCAGCCCCATGTAGAGCACATTGCAATAATCTAGCCTGATGGTGACCAGAGCATGTGTGACCCTGAGCAGGGAGTCCCGGTCCAGGAGCGAACTCAACTGACGGATGACGCGAAGCTGTGAGAAAGCCCTCCTGGCCACAGCTGCCACCTGACTTGCTAGTAGCAGCCCCGAATCCAGGAGGACCCCTAAGTTGCGTACCGGGTCTGTCTGGGGCAAAACAGCCCCATCCAAGACCAAAGTTGGCAGCTCCCTGGATAACGCGGGACCCCCTATCCAAAGCCACTCAGTCTTGGAGGGATTCAATTGTAGCCCGTTGTCCCCCATCCAGACCCCAACCACTTCCAGACATCTGGATAGGACATTGACTGCATCACTGGGGTCCCCATGGACCGAGATATATAACTGGGTATCATCAGCATACTGATGATACCTTACCCCATGGGAATGGATAACCTCACCCAACGGCTTCATGTATATGTTAAATAGGAGAGGAGAGAGCACCGAGCCCTGAGGCACCCCATACTGTAGGGGCCTAGCGCTGGACCTCTCACTCTCCAACCACACCGACTGGGTACGACCCTCCAGAAATGAGGAAAACCAGGACAGCACAGTGCCCTGGATCCCCAAACCTTTGAGCCGTTCCAGAAGGATACAATGGTCAACGGTATCGAAGGCCGCTGAGATATCCAGAAGAGCCAGGACGGATGGATGACCCCCATCCCGCTCCCGCAAGAGGTCATCAACCAGTGCGACCAATGCAGTTTCAGTACCATATCCAGGCCTGAAACCCAATTGATAGGGGTCCAGATAATCCACTTCATCCAGGACCCCCTGCAACTGCCGCATCACCACCTTCTCCAGTACCTTCCCTAAGAAAGGGAGGTTGGAGACCGGCCTATAATTAGCTGGAACCGCTGGGTCGAGAGATTGTTTCTTCAGGGGGGTGTGCACCAGAGCATGTTTTAAAGGTGCAGGAAACACCCCCTCCCGCAGTGACGCATTTATTATAGCCCCGACCCAGCCTCCCGTCACCCCCTTGGAGGCTTTTACCAACCAAGTGGGACAGGGATCCAAAGGGCAGGAGATGGTGCGAACAGCTGCAAGAAGCCTGTCCACTTCCTCAGGGACAACTGGATCGTACCGATCCCAGATAACACTGCCAGACTGAGCTCTGATCCCCTCCGGACCCTCCCCATCCATGCCGGGATTAAACCCCGAGCAAATCCGAGCGATTTTCTCCACCAGATAGTCTGCAAAAACCTCAGCTGAACCCTGCCAACCGGGCACCGGCCCCTCCCGGCCAAAGAGAGACCTGGTAACCCGGAACAGAGTGGCTGGGCGATTATCCGCGGAGGCAATGAGGACGGTGAAGTATTGTTGCTTCACCACCCCCATCGCCACCAGGTAGGTCTTAATAGCAGCCCTAGCCAGTGTCCAGTCGGAATCACTTTGGGTCTTCACCCAGCGGCGCTCTCGGTGTCTCTTTGCCCGTTTAAGCTCCCGCAGTTCTTCTGTGAACCACGGGGAAGATCTATCTCTGTGGGCTTGGAGAGGCCGTAGTGGTGCAATTTCATCCAAGGCAGCGGTAGTCATCCTGTACCACAGGTCAACGAGTGCCTCAGATGAATCGTGTAGCCGATCCTGAGGAAAATCCCCCAGTTCCCTCTGGAATTCGTCAGAATCCATTAGTCGCCGGGGGCGGGCCAATTTAATAGGCCCTGCCTCCCTGCGGTGAACCGCCGCCCCCAGGAAGTCCAGAGTCACCAGATAGTGATCTGACCATGGCACAGGTATAGTGTCTAATTTCTGTAGTCTCAGATCACTCTGCCACCGCTCCGACAAAAAAACTAGGTCCAGTGTGTGACCACTGCCCCTGGTCGGGCCATGAATTACCTGAGTCAGGTCCATGGCTGCCATGGAAGCCATGAACTCCTGAGCAACCTCTGAACCAGTCCCCAGCGAAGGCAAATCGGTATCCGCCATATCATCCCATGCCGGTCACAACCCCAATTTGAGCCCTGGGAACCTCCCCGCCCATCTCAGATGGAGTGCTACCCCTCCTACCCAGCTGACAAGGCCATTTCTCCCACCCTCTCTCCCCTCCAGACGCAGAACCCACCGCCACACTCCCCCTACCCTCCTTGGGGCATTTCCAAGTGCCCCTTATCAGAGGTGGGGTGTGCCGGCCATCCCTCCCCAAACCCAATCCCATTCCCTTCCCACTTCTCCAACCCCTACAATTACTCAAAAAGGGAGGGTAAGGGACCTCACTGCTGGCACCACCTCCCTCTCTCCTCCCTAACCCCACAAGAGGTGAAGGAGGGGGGCGGCAATGTGCCAATTCATCAATCCACCAAGCCTTCCCCAGCTGGGACCAATTCCCTCCCACCGGAGCGGTTGGGAGGAAAGGCAGTGTCTGTTCTCCATGGCTGGAGTTAGGCTGCAGTTCTTGAAGCCATCTGCCTGGTCCAGCAAAGGAGGCATTTGGTAAAAGGGGTGGTTGGAAGGTCTTTTGTAACCACCCCTCCCTGCCTTTACTTATGTAAGTCGAATTTTATGTAACACGAGGCATATGTAAGTCGGGGGTTTACTGTATTTCCAAACCAGTTTGGGAATGAAGCAGCATGCTGTGTTCTTAGCTACTGCTGCTTAATTTGTATAGATGCTACCATTTTTATTATGCAGAAGAAGAAAGCTGGCATGATTGAATGAATAGATCAGGAACAACAAGGTGTCTTGAACAAGAAAGTTGCCAGAAAGAAATGTTAATTACAGTCTCCCAGAACAGAAAGGAAAAGAAATTATGTTTGGAACTATGCCCCCTTGTATATGTTGTCGCAAGGCTCAGATGACAAAATTGAGCTGGGTCTTGAAATAGAATCATAGAGTTCAGAAGTTGTCCAACTCCTGGCTGATGCAGGAAATCTGCTCTTCCCTCACTGTTGAAATAACCTAGTAAAAGGTAGATCACCCTTGCTTGAAAGCCTGATGTATTCCACTCTAGGGTTCAGTGCTCATCTCTGCTTATAGCCAAAGAGCCAGTGCTGTCTGCATCTGCAGAGTTTTCCGTGGTCTTTTGGCAGGCATGACTAGATACCAGAGTGCACAGAACACTGTTACCTTCCCACCAAAGTGGTACCTATCTATTGGCAATTTCTTGCTTTTGCACTACTAGTTTGGCAGGAGCTTGGACAGAGACGGAAGCTCACTTTGTCGTTCCTCACTTAGGTCTCAAACTGCTGACCTGCCGACCATCCAGTCATTAATTTCAGGGTGTTAACCACTAACCACGACAGTCCTATCCATGAAAGAGAGCCCACCACTTCCAAAGGCTACGTCAAATAACTCAGGCTGTGAGAGGTTTTTTCAAATACAGTGGTACCTCATACAACTATTTTAATCTGTTCCACAGGGCTCGTTGTTGTACAAAACAATTTCTATACGATGCATGCATCGTATAGCGATTTTCCCTATGGGATGCATCATACAACAATTGTTTTTGCTAAGTGGTTTTTCCCATTGAAAAATTGTTGTATGATTTTTTTTCCGTAGGGAAAATTGTTATGCGGAACACCATTTCCCCAAAAAAACCTAATTGTTATGCGATTTCGTTGCTATACGAGGCAATTGTTGTATGAGGTTTCACTGTACGGTACTGTACTTTGCAAGAAAAAGGATTTATTTTCAATAACTCTGTTATATCTCAAAAGCGACAGAGAACAAATTTGCTCCACTGCCAGGGAATAGAGTCAGATACTAGATCACTACCCCAAGAGCCCACCAGAACTTTATAGATCTCCAGGTGAAACATCAGAACCATATGTTCATCATAACTAGCATTTATCTCAATAAAGTATTAAATCCAAAATAAATCCAGACAATCATCCCCATTTGTATAAAAATTCATCTGGATATCAAAGTAAATTCCTTTCAGTGTTGCAGTAATTTCAGACAACATCATCTAGTCTGTTTCTATAAGCTTTATTTATCTATATTGCTTCTGTGTTCCATAAGCACACAAATACAGTACTTCACAGAAAATATTGCAAAGTCTCTTAAAGCCATGAAAAACTATAGACACAAATGCTTCAGAATATCTGAAAATGAAAGAAGGTATATGCAAATATTAAAGTCAGGATTTAACCCATTATGCATGAGCATAAAGGGACAATGAAGACAAAAAAAATGCTTAAAATGAAAATCCATTCTTTTAACTGCTGTGGCTTAGTGGTTAAAGCACTAAGCATGGAGACTGGAAGGTCGGGGTTCGATACCTGAGTGCTGCACAATGGATCTTGGGGACATGAAAGGAGCCTCGTTCGGAGGTCCCCTAAGCAGAGTCTCTCCAGCAAAAATCCTTTCAACCCTGAGTAATTTCTGTCACAAAATTTATTTCTACTTGTGAAAATCTTCTGGCCTGCCTTAAGACCAGAAACGTTGATTGTACTTACAAACTGCAAAAGCTAAAATGTAGAAATGCATAGACGAAAAAGGCACATTGAAAAAGCAGAAAATACATCTCTTAAGTGCTAAAATCCTTAAAGGAAAAACTATATGAAAATTATTATTAAATTATTAGAGATTTTAAATATATATCAAGTAAAAATATATCAAGTAAAAAGTATTACTTAGCCTTTCAAGAATAAAAATGAACACATGCAGAAAATTCCATAGATCACCTAGACATCCTAGTTTGAATTTATACATATCTCCAGTGTTGTTGATACCTGGTGTATGTGGTACGGCATTGTGTTTCTTTTCTCCTCCTTGCCCAAGGTTATCATTTCTAGCCATTATTCTGCCCTTTAATAACGTCTTCATATAAACATTTCTCTTTGCAAAGTTAGTAGAACAGAGCCCTGGAGTTCCAGCAGTTCCTGGAGCCCCAATTATATCAATCCATATGTTCTCAATGGGACAACCAAGTGCATTCTCCTGTTTTTCTATACAGGGATATGTGTTTTTGTCATATCCCGGGACTCCACCTTCCTTTCTGCTTTTCTGTTCTTTTTAAACAGTTTATATCTTTTTATTGCGGAGTTGCAGTCGTGGGAGTCTTCCTACCAAGTTTCAGTCATCTTCTTTTGTGTCCTGATCAAACCCTTTCTTGGCTTTGTCATTGCCAAACCTAAGTCCTCATTGGTGCAGACCAGTAAATGAGCCGGATTCTGTTTCTCTCTACACTCAAACTGCATGTTGTCCCTCAGGAGCCCCCATTTGAGTATACAGTAATACCTCATACAAAGTCCGCTTCATACAACATCGGATTCATACAACATCGCCTAATTCTTTGAAAAAAGTTGCCTCATACAAAGTCGTGTGACGTTGTATGAGGCATCAGGGTTTTCCCAAGTTGCATTGTGCCTGGGCAGTATAAAAGGCAGGACACATGCGTGCATTGCTCTTGTGGGTTTTGCACGAGGCAAAGAGTGTTTAGGAGTGGTTTTGAGCGCGATTTTGGATTTTTTTGAATTTTTTGTCAGAATTTTTAGGAGCATTCCTGGGGGTTTTGCAGCATTCTTCAGGTTCTTGGACAATCAGGGTTGTTTGACATGTTTTTGTAATGTTTTTAGCCTTTAGACAATGATTTCTTAAAGTTCTGTCAGTTTCCTGTCTGTTTCCTTGACTTTGCCCTGAAGTCTGTGCTGTTACAGTACAATGTATCTCTATGGATACGACGTTGTATGAGGCATCGCGGCAAGGATTTGGACGTTGTATGAGGCATTGTGGCTAGGATTTTGCATGCCTCATACAAAGTCCAAATCCATATAAAGTCCAAACTTGTGGAACCAAGTTTGGACGTTGTATGAGGTATCACTGTATTGGTCTTTCATTTAGGCACTCCAACCTTTAGCCTATTCAGAGTGCTCCGAGTGATGTAGGGGAGGTCGAGTTCCTCAGCCATATCCTCTTTTACTATTATTCCTTGTCAAGTGAACTCCTTGTTTGTTTCCCATTCTCTATATAGCTACCAGAGACTGTGTGATTTGTGGCCTCTTTGCTTTCTTCATTCTTGTGAAGATAATTTTTGTTGGTCCCCATGTTTACTTATAGCAAGATAAAAATACATTTGGCTGTCAGAAATATAACCTTGCTTCCATGTCTATCTAGATAGTGACTTCACAATAACCTTATGTAAACTATGTCCAGGTTTCAGTTTTAAAAATACCATACTGCTTTTTTCTACACATCTTTGGCACGCTGTACAGGTTTGATAGCACTCTTTGACAACATCAGCTATCTCACATCCTTTCAGATGTTTGAAGATGACAGACAGTGAGATTTTACAGCTATTATTTTTCACAGCCCAATAGTTGCAAGCTAGTACCCTTTGTAACTCACCCCATCCTTCCTGTTCAAGAGTGAGTGTTTATAATTTTCAAAGGGCTGTTGTAGATCTCATGTTTATCATGTTTTTCATCAAAGTAACAGAGACAGAGACACTGGATTTTTAAAAAAATCCATTAAAACAGATATCTGTCCATTGTAATGGAAAATATTATCCTGCATTTAAATAATCAGGCCATTTCGAAGTGAATGTCAACTAAAAATGAATGTCAACTAACTTCCTTTTAAAGTTTTGTTTGAAAGTTGCAGTCTTTAGAAAAAGGGATAAGTTAGCAGAAGTCAACTGTGTCTGATCCACAGAAAGCCAATCTGTACTGGGCCAGATCATTGAGTCATTTAGTCAAGTATTGTTGACAATAACTGGCAGCAGCCCTTGAGGGTTTTAGGCATATATTCTTCTAGCCCTGCCTTGTGGGCCATCTTGAGTCCTCTCATGGTGAGAAAGGTGGGCAGGTACATGAGCCAGACTGACAAACTAAATAAACTGGACCTTGGACCTTCTGCATGCAACATGGACATTCTATCACTGAGCTATAAATTTTCCCCATGGATCTGTAGCCAGCATGAGACTTAGTGTTACTGAAGTGGCAATTCCAGAATATCAGCTGATATATTTTTTATTATATTGATTTTTATTATTTTATTTATTTATTTATTCTATTTATGTACCACCCATCTGGGATATTTTCCACTCTGGGCAGTGTACAACAGTTAAAACAACATAACAATAATAACATTTAACAATAACAACAATAACTGATCATTATCAACTGATGATAATGAGGCAGGCATTATCAAATATAAACAACTGACTACTTGGCAATAGGGAAATATCCTTAAAAACCTCTTTTAAAAGTACAGTTTTAAGCTGTTTCTTGAAAATATCCAGAGATGGGGGCTGACGCAAGTGGTAGAGCATTCCAAAGCTTGGGCGCCTCAAACGAAAAGACTATTTCTTGCCACAGCCTTTCTATCCATCCTCGGAGTCGTCACCAGAAGTTGCACTAATTGAGTATTTACCATTACGTTTTTCATCTGCAGTGCAATCATCAACATAATGCATGTGAAGAGTGCTTTAGCTGCAAGAAGGATGCGATCTCTCTTTCCTGAGAGAAAAACCACATTAGCTTACTATCCAGACTTGTCTGAGAAAGTTACTTTTTTATTACAACTTCCAGAATACCTCATCCAGCATGGCATATATTTTTGAGACCAGAAAATTAACTTTCTCAAATTCTAGACAGGAGTGTAGAATAGGTATCAAAGTGAGCAGGAAAATCTTCAAATTGGAAAAGATGTAACATTCCTAAGTATCTCCAGGTTTATTTTCTTCTTGATCAGATTTGGTGAGGACGTTCCTGGGCCTTTGTTTAAATTTTCAGTTTGTTTATGCCTCTCCCTTTAATTTTATTTTCTTCATTATTTTTCTTTTGTCTTCAGGCAGCGTCGCTGGCAGCAGGAGCAAGAGGAACGGGAATAGTACGTTGCGGATTTTACAGAGTGCTCCTCCTTTCCCCCCTTAATTCTCTTTCCTGCTGCTTCTTTTGTAGCTTTCCTCTTTGCCTTAGAACTAATCTTCTCTTTGGGAAGACAGGGCTTTGATTTGTGGTTGTTCACTTTGATCACTGCTCATTTATTCTTTTATGCTGCGCCTAGGTGATGGTAGGGGAAAAGGTAATAAGCAAGTGGAAAGTACTTGGATGTCAAGGCATGACATCAGATACTGTGCCCCTTTGACCCTTAGGTGGCCTCACAAGCCTTGTAGACCAGGCTTGTCCCAACAGCTTCAAATGGGCAGCCATTATGTTTCTCAAATGCACTTGGAGTGGTGGTGGGGCCACATGAAATGGTGCCGGGGGGCAGATCCAGCCCTCAGGCCTTAGGTTGGGAACCCATGTTGTAAATGTTTGTTCATGGGCAGTGGTGGGCTCCAAAAAAAATTACTACCACACTGTGGGCATGGTATGGTGGACATGGCCAGGGGGGAAGCCCTGTGTCGCACCCAAATTAGGACTACTTTATTTCAAAACTTAGATGGGCAGAGGGGCCAGCCAGAATTTCTGCTACCGGTTCTGGCGAACTGGTGCGAACCTGCTGATGCCCACCACTGCTCATGGGTCAGACATGGGCAGCTTAGGAATTCGTGAGCTGGCCCTAGCTAGAGAGCAATCTGACTGCCTTTAAAAGAGGCATGAGCAGATACATAGAATAAAAAATGATGAGTGGCCACCATCTCCAAGATCAGGGGCAATATGTCTCTGCATAGTAGTTTTTAGAGAGCAACAGCAAGATGTGGCTCTTGGCCTCATATCTCTTCCTTCTGCATTTTCCCTAGGCACTTATTTGGAATGGTGAGAAAAAGATCATAGACTAGGAAAGGCTGCAGTTTCTCCATTCCATTTGTACATTTCTCAGATATAAGCTGTGTCTTTAAGAGCACCATCCAGTAGCACAGTGCTTTGGCCACAATCCCAGGAACATCTATTTATTTATTTTTCTATTGCTTCATGGTCTCAAAAATAATAATAAACCAACTATCCAATACAATGTTAAGGAATTCTGAATAGTTGCCTCCCCACTGCTTCTATCAAAGTCCCCAGATTCTTCAAAAGTAAAGTTGCAGAACAAGAGTATAGCTTCTCTGTAGTATTCACCACAACCAGTATATAAAATAAAGATAGCATATTCACATGGTTTCCACATGTCTATTTGGCTCTGGGAACCCAAAGCATTTTTTGTCGTTGTCCCTCGACCCTTGATGTGTTTGCTGTGAGAACTACAAGTAGACACACACTCCATGGATAGGGCAGTTCTTGACATTCAAGCTATGGTGAAGGCCCAGTGTGAATTGATTACATTATCACTTTGCAGCCATTGATCACTCGCTCTGTCCAGTTCTTCATTATGAAGACTGCATTGATTAGGAGAATTCTACTGATCAGACTGAATGTCTACATTATGTCAGGCAATGATTGGGCTCCCATTTTAAAATTTATGTAGTTTGCTGCAGGCAGTTGTGTCTAATTGATATGGTACCATGGCAGTTCTTGGTTGCATGGTTAGTCATATGAGTAGGAAAGTAGCCAGGAAACCTCCTCACACTCTGCCAGTTAACCATAATTAGAACATTGGTAGGATTCTAGCCCTTGTGTCCGTCTGTGTCCCAAGGTCACTTAAAAGTTTGTTAAAGGGATTATTCTGGCTGGACATCCAGCTATGGTAATTGAGTAGACCATACAGCCAGTGACTCAACACCAAGAGCTGGGTGGCAGAAAATAACCTGACTCCCTAAAGGGGCCAACGGCAATGGGTGGAAGAGCCCCTTCTAAGTGGGTGATGATCCCCCTCAGCGGAGGAAGTGCCACTGGAAACCATCATATTGGGCCCAACCGCAAAATGAGTGGAGGAGGAACTCTGATTCCCAAAGGTCATGGAGGTGGAAGAGGCCATGCCAGATGGACTGGCTGTGAAGGCGCATCTTGTCCATATCCTCAGGGCTGTGGCAGTCCATTGCAGTCCTAGGGTTAAATCCTTCATATGTGCTGCAGGAGATGGCTCCGTGATCATAGTGTGTGGGTCACTTCATGGCAAGCTGGGATCCACCTTAAAACAATTCACAGCAATGGCATTTTTCCTACTTTAGGAAAAAAAATGCATTCTTGGATACAATTTGCAGCCGGCAAACAGTAGACAAGTAGTAATCACTAAGCTTTTTGAAAAGCCATTTTGGCTGTTGTTAGAAACCTTCCCTCACAGTAAATATTGATCTGTAGGAGAGAGTTAGAAATATTGTAGCCTCACATTAACTGAATGGGTGTCTAAGGGTTCCTATAATATTCCATAGTAGACACAGTAATAGTAAATAAGTGGTTCATAACAAAGAAATAGAGAGTTATCTGAAGAAAGTCATGCTGAAAACTGTTGCTCTATATGAGCTTGTTTTTTATTTGTTTTGGCTTGTTTTGTTTTTGTTTTAAATCTTGGGCATACATATGTGATGTTGAACCTTATAGGAGTAAAAGAAGAGTGAACCAAATGTTTTCCACAAGCTACATGCAACACCTTAGGCATTGGGGAAGTGGTGCTCCCCCTCTTGACACAGTTGCGTTTTTTAAAAAAATGTTTTAATAAAAATATTTGAGGGAGGTGCAGGAAAGTTCTTTTATGCTGTCCAAGGGACACTGGTGGGCAGGTTTTGTTTTGAAAGCCCCTGGGACCCCTGAGGAGAGTTCCTTAGTTTCTTAAATTTTTAAAACAAAGTAAACAAATTTTGATACTAGAAGATGTGGAAAGTTGTTTTTTCAGTTTAAAAGTTTTTGAGATTTTTAAAATCCATTTTCCAGCTAACAACAACCCACTGTAGCAGTCTTTTTAAAAATTAAAATGTTTAATAATGTGAAGAGGCCTCTTTAGTCATCCTTTTACAAAGTGAAAAATGCAAACTTCTGCTTTCAATCTTCTCTGCTGACTCATGAAAGACAACTGGATGATTAACTGAGATCTTTGGATTCCTGTTCCTTCAGGACAAAGTGTTTAGAAAGACATCCCGTGACACTGGTAAACAGTTTTGCAATTAATTTTCCTGGTCTTACCCCTTTATTTTCCAACCCAGAAAAGATTGGGATATTAGAGGGCCAGCCCTTCCCATGAGAGAGGCGGAGGTTTCAGTGTCATTAAAGAGAATCAGGTTGTCATATGTTTGGTTTTCCCATAGCAACGTGGTCATGGCTTGGGATAGAGGACAGACACCCAATGAGAGGTTGGGCAGGTGGAACCTCAGCTATGGAGCCCCTGCTGACAGTGGACAACACCTTCCCCCTCAAGCCCTGCTCCCAAATTGTCACTTGCCAAAGAGAAAGATAGTGCTTAAGAGCCAGTGATCACACAGGTGGCTCAAGCTCTGTCTCTTCAATGCCATCTCCATTCCCTGGTCCATATGCTCTGAATCCAGAGGACAGATGGGCAAGCAGGTGGGAAAACGAAAGACATACATGGTGCTGGGAAAGAAGAGGACAAAGGGTTCAGCAGCAATCCTTTGTTAGCCATGCTTCCAAACCAAATAAAGTATGCCACATGCAAAATAAGAGATTCCTATATTGTTGCCTGGCAGATGGAATTTCAGCAGGTATTAACTTGCATGACAAGCTGAATCTGCTGAAATCTCTTTGGCAAAGCAAAAAAGCAAAGCAATCACACTGATATACCACCCCATAGCACTTAGTGCACTCTCTGGGCAGTTCACAATTTAACTAGCATTTTGCACCCAACATGCTGGGTACTCATTTTACCAACCTCTGAAAGATGGAAGGCTGAGTCAATCTTGATCCCTGGTCGGGATTAAACTTCTATTCTTTTGTTTGCAGGACAGCAGTTTACCCGCTGCGCCATTAGGGCTCCAGTTACAAGTGGTAACAATGGTTGTATATGCAGAGTCCATGGCTTCTTTGTCATATGGCCATCCTCAATCCTACGCATTTTGCAGCTGGTTGTATTTATCTGAGCAATGAAAAGACCTGAGTCGGGTTCGCCTGAGTGGGCGGCATAGAAATTTGAATATTAAATTAAATTAAAATTAAATAAGTGTAGAAGTATTCTTTATTATGGCTTTAGCAGAAAAGCATACAGTATGTCCTGGCATCAGAAAAGCAAAATTCAAAGATAGCAACAGCCATTACACTTGTATATGCTCCATAGTGCTTTAGTGCACTTTCTGGGTAGTTCACAAAGTAATTAGCATTTTTCCACAACATGCTGGGTACTCATTTTACCAACCTTGGATGGGTGAGTCAACCTCAATCCCCATCAAGTTTGAACTCACAATGTTTTTACTACAGTACAGCAGTTTAACCACTGCCAGCAGGACTCAAAATAGGCCTTGAGTCCTAGTTTAACTGCCCATCCTACCAGCTACAAAAAGTTTGGCAGCACCAACACACTAGTCGTGGCCATATTTTGTGACATAAAACTTCCTGCCTCTCCATTGACACCCTGCTGAAGTTTTTGTCACCCATAAGCCTTTGGCTGCTTCCATTGCTCTCTTTCTGTTTGTATATAACTAGCTATGAGTTTCTCTCAGTACTGCCCATTTTAATTTTAGTCCCTCTTCTCCCACATTTCAACAATGTTGACACTTGTTTCTGAATGTGATAGGAATGTAGCATGGATAGTAAAAAGAACAAAGACATTTTCAAATGAAACGGAGAAGATCCCAGTACGGCATAACCGTTGAGCTATACAACTAAGTTGATCCATTCTTCTGGTAAAATTTGGTTGGAAGGGTTAACACAGGAGTTCTTAACCTATGGCCTGCAGGCCGGATCCAGCCCACAGCACCAATTCATCCCGCCCACAACCTCACTTCAGCCACCGCTTCCACCGCCTCAATCCTTGTCTGCTCCTCTTGGCTTGGCGTGTCCCTAATGGTGCTCCATAGCAGGGCGGATGTTGTAAGCCTTACAACATCTGCCCTGCTACAGAGCGGTGTTAGGGGCACCCAAAGCAAAGCAGAGGAGACAAGGATTGAGGCAGCAGCAGCTGGAGCAGAAGCAGCAGCTGGAGCAAGATCATGGGCTGGATGATTTAGTGCCAGGCAGGTAAGTGACATTAGGGGGGGGTCTTGCTGGCAGGAGCAACTGGGGTGAGTGGTGGGAGCTTGGGGTAGTCCCACTGCCTCCACTCCCCTGGTGGTGGCACCTGTCCAGCCCACCAACTGTGGGGACATGATCCGGCCCCCGGCTTTAAAAGGTTGAGGGTCCTTGGGTTAACACCTCAGCTGTTTATTCTTGAGGAGGAAGAGAGCCCCAACACGTCTTAGACAGGCCAGGGAAATCACCTGGCAACATTCTACCCTCTCGCTCCCTCTTGTGGCTCTGATATTGCCATGTTCACTTTTATGCATAAGCATTGCATTGCAAACAAATAAGCAAGGATGTATGCTAGCTTCTGTTGCACAGAATTAGCATCTCTGATGGTCCGCAACCCCTCTCTTCCTCATTGTCAGTGTGCCACAGTCAATATTATCTGAGGGCATCCTCTAAGAAATAATGATGCAGCCCTGTTTCGTAACACAGGCTAGTCCACCTCTATGCTTCTCTATTTGCTTGTCTGTGTGCCTCCAGTCTTTTAAACTTCCTGCTGCTGTCTTCTCGTGAAGCAATTTAATTCTGCAGATGTATTTTTAATATTCCCACCCACACCTAGATCACAGTTCCTAGTACATTAGATCTTCAGAGTTATAAATAATCTTAGTAACCTGGCTTCCAAGTCACATCTGTTGCCCATATAGTCTTGTCTCTTCTCCTTCTCCAAAGTAGGCACCTGAAGGGCCTGGATTGAAACTTCAGTCCAGCCTAAACACAACAAAGCAGAAACTATAGTCCAGTTCTTGCCTGAAATCTCTTTTAAGAAGTTAACCAAATCCAGCTCAACAGAGGCAGACCCAGCCAGATAAGAACCCGCTAGTTAATTGCATATATCTTTTTTAGGTTTGCTATTCTGTTTTTAGTAATGAATGTTGCCATTACAATGAACACAGCACAATAATCTGTCAATTGACATTTAAACCTGGAGATTCAGCTTTAAATACTGGGGTATTTCAAAGCAGCTGTTTAATGGGAGGGGTGGTTTCTAGCATAATTCCTCATACCACATTGCAAAGTAGGAAGATCAGAGAATCATCAGATAAAATGACACTACTTGGATATAGGGACAAATTTTCTGTGGATGTGGAAAAATTCAACCAATGCAACCTTTATCTGCATGTAATTTATGCCTTGTCAAATGTACAAAAGAAGATCTAATAAATGGCTAAGACAGGGATTCTCAACCCATGGCTGGCCCATGGCACCATTTAATGTGGCCCACCACCGCCTCCACCACACAAGGAAGTGCCATGTGCATACCTGTCAAGTATCCCAGATTGGCTAGGATTTCAGCGTTCCATCCCCCTTGTTCTCGCCACCATCCCGTAATTTTGGACGGCAGGCAAGGGGTTACTGTGCATGAGCGCTGCTGCCTCTGATGGCCACGCATGCGCAGTAACACATTTCCTGGAAATTTACTGGACATGCGTGGCCGGCTCCCGGATTAGCAAAACTACAACTTGATGGGTATGCATGTGGTGGAGGAATGGCAAAATGGCAAAATGGCTGTCTGGCCCCCAAAGTTGTTTGAGGGAATGTGTCCCGGGCCCCAAGCTTTAAAAGGTTGAGAACTCCTGGGCTAAGATAATGCCATTGAAGTAGCCTGCTTCTGGTAAAAAACAATCTAATTGCTGCAACGCTCAATAAATATGAATAAAGAAAGAATACCTCAGGTCACATTTTCAGAGCTGGGAAATGTTTTTAAAGTAATTTGTTTCTCTTGTTACATGGAAAGCAATTTGTTGTTGCTACACATTGCAATGTTAAAGAGCTGTTGTGTTTGAAATATAACTTCACTGTAATCTCATTAGCCGCAGCTGCCCTAATTCTTTGAAAATAACTATGTTACTTGCAACTGGTTAGTTCAATGCTTTGCTTTTTCTGTATAAACCAGAGCCACCTAAAGTAGCTGCTACTGTGGCTGCTATTCATGTTCGGTTAATTTTTACCAAATGAGAATTAATGACCGAAGTTCTAGCTCCAGTGGTTCCCAACTTTTTCTTTGGCCATGTCCCACCTAAGTATCTCTAAAATTCTGATCTCTCCCCTCGTACAACATCGTTTCCATAGAGATACATTGTACTGTAACAGCACAGACTTCAGGGCAAAGTCAAGGAAACAGACAGGAAACTGACAAAACTTTAAGAAAACATTGTCTAAACTCTAAAGGCTAAATGCTGTACATTACAAAAACATGTCAAACAACCCTGATTGTCCAAGAACCTGAAGAATGCTGCAAAAAATCCCAGGACTGCTTCTAAAAATTCTGACGAAAAAATACAAAAAAATCCAAAATCGTGCTCAAAACCACTCCTAAACACTCTTCACCTCATGCAAAACAGACAAGAGCAATGCACACATGCGTCCTGCCTTTTATACTGCCCAGGCACAATGCAACCTGGGAAAAACCCCAATGGCTCATACTTTGTATGAAGCAACTTTTTTCAAGGAATTAGGCGATGTATGAATTCGATGTTGTACGAAGTGGACTTTGTATGATGTATTCAAAAAGTGAACTATTCATGTGGAGGAAGCCTAAAAGGCCATTCACTGTTAATAACTCATTCTCGAATTGCCCCTCCCCCCAAATATATATATATATATATATATATATATATATATATATATATATATATATATATATATATATATATATATATATACATATATATATATATATATATATATATATATATATATATATATATATATATATATATATATATATATATATATAATCAAATTGTCCCCTTATGGGGTGCTTCCCCCACATCGGGAACCATGTGCTGGGCTGTTTTACAGGCCTCTAACCTACCTTCTTGAAGCTCAAAACCAAATGGTTGAAAAATGTTGTAACAGCACACAAGAGATACTAAGGCAACATGTAGGTGACTTGCCAGCTGGTGACTTGTACCTTCAATTACTCTTAACGTTCATCTCAACACTGGAAAGTTGCAACGAAGGAAACATACTTTGTCCTTGTGTAACGACTGTAGTGTGAAATGTGCAGCACTGCTTGTACAGGCTCCAGACTGGTCTCTAGGCAGCCGCACAGCCCACAGGACTCAATATAACTTGTGCCTGACCTTAAAAAGCATTGTTTTTGTTCCCACAACAGGCCCTGTCTTGTTAGGTGCTTGAAAAGTTCCAGTCTATAACTTAATCTTGTTTATCTTTTTTTATTTGAAACCTGGTCCCTGATGCAGAACCATGACAATTCCGATTTAAAGTTAAAACATTCCCATTCCGAATTGTGATAGGAAGCACAACCAATGTGGAGATAGAGGCTAATCACAGTTACAAACATGAGCAAAGTAGGCAGAAGTAGCCTAACTTTTAAGAATACACTGATTGCTTTCAGAAAGAAACCAACAGTAAGTGTGCAATAACTAGAACCAATGATATCTGATTAACATGTTTCATAAGAAGTGCAAGTCTATTTGTAACTTAAAAGTTTCTAAAAAACATGGATTTGTTGTACCCGCCACAGGTGACTGAAAGGTGGTTCATCAAAACTCTAGTTCTGTGAACTAGCATTTCCATTTTCATGCCTTATTAATTTGACCCTATACTGCTATGCAGGGACTGCAGTGGCTTAGTGATTAAGACACTGAACTTTATGACTGGAAGGTCGGCAGGTCAGCAGTTTGAGACCCAAGTGCTTCATGATGGAATGAGCTCCCAGCTCTGTCCCAGCTCCTGCCCAACCTAGCAGTTCAAAAGCAAGAAATTGCAAGTAGATAGCTAGGTACTACTTCGGTGGAAAGGTAAGCAGTGTTCCGTGCACTCCGGTGTTGAGGCCTGCTTGCCTCATTTCCACAGAAATGTCTGCAGATGCAGACAGCGCTGGCTCTTTGGCTATAAACAGAGGCAAGCACTGAACCCTAGAGTCGGATATGACTGGCTTTTGAGAAAGGGCGACCTATACTACTTTGCAGTTCTGAGTTTCTTAAATTAGATCTCTCTCTCTCCCTCTCTCTCTCTCTCTCACACACACACACACACACACTTTTGGTAGATGGGTGGGTTTTCTTTTTCTCTTGGTGACTGTTAAATTGTGTCTGGTCTTCTAATAATTTCATAGGAAGTCTACCAGCCATTGTGTGAAAAGAAGAAAAATGCAGACCTTCACAGCTTCTCTGTTATTAATTCAAATTTCCTTCATTGTTTCATCTTTTGCTGAGACCAATTTAACCTTTTTCCACTTTTCTTCCTGAGTGTCTTTGCTGTCCATGTGCAAGTGTGGATGCAGACGGATGTCCTGGATCCATTTTATCTAATGCATGTGGCAAATTGGTGATGTCCAGATTTTTCTGGCATTGCTTAATGTGGCCTTTTAGGGGTAAAGTGGAGAATATTATACCCTCTCTTTCTTTTCTTGGGCGTAAATTAGATTCCACATGAGTTTTCCAATGAGTCCAGTTGCTTGGTTCTCTGATTTACCCTGGATCTGAATGAAAGGAAAGAGAGGGGTAATCTCCACCAATGGCTTTCTTCCTTTGCCCTTTTTCTCTGTCTTTCTGGAAGTTTTTTCTCTTTCCTGGGTCAAGCTGACTTGTGTTAACTACTTTGGACATCTGGGTTCTTACCTTCTACAGAGCCTCTGCTTAATGGTCTCCTTTGTTATGATTTCAGTGTGGCATCTGCCCTACATTCTGACAGCCATGATCGCTATGAACGCCTCACTTCTGTTTCCAGCTCTGTGGACTTCGACCAAAGAGACAACGTGAGTGGCTGCAGAATGAAGCCAAGGGGTTTCCAGCAGGTGTTGCATGAAGTATTATACACAACCATGATCTAGAGTGGGAGGAAATTATGGCCAAGGCCACCAAATATTAATGATTCAAAAAACAGTATATACCCTACTTTTCTATCTCATTCCAGGGAGCATTGAGCCAAATTATAATGGGGTGGGGACATCAACAACAGGGCCATAGCCAGGATTCTAGATGGCCACCCCCTGGCTACGGCTCTGATCAACAGATGGAGGTTGTTCTAGCACTCCAGTTCAAAAGACATTGCTCAAGTCTTGCTTTCCACCTTAATGGATACTTTTATGAAAAGTTGGTGCTCATATTGTCTTCTAGTGGAAACAAGATGTGTGTTTTGTGCCTTCATATCTACCAAGTCAGATAATAACAATAGTAAAAAACTGTTATGTTACCAATATTTTTCAATTATTTGTAGTAGTTCCTTTGGTGAGTTCTTCTACTGTTTGACAATTGTAGCAAAAAGAGAACAAAGTAAGAGATGACTGATTAACCTGGGCTCATTTTACCTCTCTGCACAGGGATTCTGTTCCTGGTTGACAGCTATCTTCAGGATAAAGTAAGTTTATCCTTCTTCATACACATGGTTCTCAACTCTGGCACATAGATACCATCAGCAGTCAAAGCAATAAGATGCCATATGTTGTAAAACTGTAGCTACCAGTGTACTTCATTGTTGTTAATGGCATTTTAATAAGCAGCCATTGTCAACATGGCAAACTATGCTAAGGCACTGATCTACAACTACTGTTATCAAAAGCCAGTATGGAAAGGCTACTACAGAGGTGCTCTGTCAAGATAAATTATGCTCCATTGCTCAATCTCTAGACATATTTATGGGCTTTCAACTAGATAGTTATTTGAACTGCTTCAGCATGAACAATAAAGTAGATGGGTTACTGTAATTTTTACCTCTTATTGTGTAATACTGTAGTATCTATTTTTCCCAATGCAAGAAGAGTTTAAGGCTCCTTTTGAAGTTTTAATTAGAGGAAGGGCTCAGCTGTGGAACCTGTTTTAAAGCATTACTAGGCTCTGTCTAAAAGTGGGTGCTGGATCACAACCAACATCCACCCATTTGGGAACCATAGATTAACTTCTGTGGGCCAGCTACCAAACCAGCGCATAGGAGAGTTCCTTTTTTGGACTACAGTTTCTATGCTGTACCGCATGGATGGGTCAATGAGAACAGCAGTCCAATAATGTCTTGCGGGCCACACGTTCCACAACACTCTTCCATCTTATTGTATCCAAGAAGCGATTTTATGTAGGTTTTGGAGCCGTCTGTAAAAAGAAATGTTAACTTCCTATGCCTGAAATGATGAAAATCCAAGAGACAGGCTCTTTTCACCACCACCACCACAACAACAACAACAACAACAACCCCATTTCTCTCTCTGCCATTTTGGCTGCATGTTGCAACCTCTCTTGTGAGTCCTCTTCCTATCACTAACATATTATTGCCCTTCTGTGTCTGCTTTCAGGGATGATGAAATCCGGGATAAATGTGGGGCTGATGCAGTCCATTACCTCTCCTTCCAGCGGCATATTATAGGACTTCTGGTTGCTGTTGGAGTCCTCTCTGTAGGCATTGTTTTGCCTGTGAACTTCTCAGGGGACTTGCTGGGTAAGTAGCATTTTCCTACTACTCTCCACTCTGCTGGAGAAGTATTAGATCCATTTAGGGCTTGTTGACATGGGCTCATTGGAGTGGGCTGGAGCAAGATAAATAGGGTCACTAGAGGTCCAATTATTGTCTACAGTGGCTCAAGTGGCTAAGACGCTGACTGGAAGGCGGTAGGTCAGCAGTTTGATTATGGCTGCACTACAGGATGGAATAAGCTCCCGTCTTTGTCTCAGGTCTTGCCAACCTAGCAGTTTGAAAGCAAGAAATTTCAAGTAGATAAATAGGGACCACTTCAGCGGGAAGGTAAACAGCATTCCGTGCACTCCGGTGTCTAGTCATGCCTGCCACATGATCACGGAAACGTTTGCAAATGCAGACAGTGCTGGCTCTTCAGCTTTGAAACAGAGATGAGCACTGAACCCTAGAGTCGGATACGACTGGCTTTCGAGCGAGGGAAACCTTTACCTTTACCTAGAGGTCCAATCAAGGTCCAAAATGCCATTTGGTGCAATCTTCACATCCTGAAACAATGCACACCTTAACAACCCTATTTGGTCTAGCTACTTTTTCTCCAAATTACTGTGGGAATGCATCTGGTTTCTGTCTTCCTGTCTGCCTTCACATTTTGTAAACAAAGGCCTCTTTGTCTACATGAGAGACAATGCTGGATTTTGGGCATGCGTAGAATAGTGAGAAGAATTCTCCTTATTTCTCCTTATTTGGTTCGGACATTTCTGATTGGTTGTATGTGCCTTAAATTTTGTTTCTGATATACTCTGTTTGAATAAAGAGACGCCATTATTATCCTTTGTTCAGCCAATACTGCAGTCGTGTGTGTTCTCTCTATCTCTGTTTCTTCCTCGCCTAATGAAGCTGGACTTCGTTAGCTTTTAACTCTTCCTTTATTTATCTGGGGCTATAAACTGTTGCTAATGAGGCTGATTAGAGATCTTCACATGAATCGGATTCCTACAAGTGGTGCCCCATCGCGAGGCGTTTGAATGAAATTCAAAGGAATGCTTTGAAGATATCTGCTTCAGCAATCAGCAATTAGCACCTAATTAGCACCTCATTGCGACCAGGGCAAGGTCTTCATTCACCTACGACCAGAAAGGTCCGACCAGAGGAAAGGTCAACTCAAGCGCTTGAAATTCAAAGGGTGAGTGAAAAACAATAATTATGGGGTGTGTGCTAGCCTCGCCAGAACAGGAGTTTTGTAAAGATATCTTACATCTTCTGCATAAGAATGGGAAACGAGCTGATAAGAAGGAAATACAGCAGCTGGTCCAAGTTGTAGGAAAAACCTGTCCATCATTTAAATATGATTGTCTGGACTTAAAAGAGTGGGAAAAGATTGGGAGAGAATTGCAGAAGCATGATGGGATTTCTGTATCAGTGCAATATAATTGGAATGAAGTCAGAAACTGTCTGCAAAGACTTACTCCAAAAAATATGTTGTTGTCCCAGCGGCTTGCTGGTCCCCTTCCACAGCTTTTGCCTCCAGCCAAGGGAGGGACTATGGCAACTGCCCCTCCATCATATGAGAAACAACAGCATGAGCCCCCTGATGGGGATGGGGGTGGAAAAGGAGATGGGACATTATATCCTGCCTTGCAGCAATCAAGCACTTTTAGCCCTACAAAAGACCTGTTCTCTGCTGCTTTAACTGCAGCTGTGCTGGATGTGGAATCTACTGAGATATACAGGGGGGCTCCGGCTGTTGGCAATGCACCGGCAATCCCAGATAGATATGAAACCCTCCATTACAAATATCTGAAGGAACTGAAAGTCAGCATACATGACTATGGGGTTAATGCACCTTTTACAAAAGCTCTGTTGGAAGCCATTGCTTCTCAAAAATTGATACCAGCTGATGGGGAACAAGTGGTGGGGACCTCATCACAGATTGAAGCTATTAATGCATGCAAAGTGGCAAGAAGCAAGGAGTGTGATTCAAAGAGCAGCATAGGAGATCTCAGCCCGCCCCTGAAGCAGCCCTCATCACAAAAGCAGGAGAAGCTGAGTAGTAAACTTGATTCCTCACATGTGGGCACGAAGTGGAAGGATGTCCCAGAGGAGGAATGCAGAAAACCCAAGCCCAAAAAGGGGTCTTCTCGCAAGTACAAACTAACAGATGCATTTTGTCATAAAGTTGAGATTCAGATGCTGCAGATGAAAGAAGTCCAGAGGAAAAGGGGTGTGGATCCTTCCTGTATGGACAGCAGGCTTTTGCAAAAATACAAGGAGGGAGAAGACATACAGTTTTTGGCTGATTTTGAACTGCCCAACCCTCAAACAAAGAGATCCAGAATGGGCTGTTCCAAGTTTGTTCATACCTCATCTGCCTGCCTTAATACAGATGGGTGTGGCTGGAGCATGAAGGAATGTGTGTTTGCCTGAAAAGCTGAAAAGGGGGGTTGGCTGGGTGTCTTGTGAATTCAGTGAGAAGTAATTTATGCCCTAATTTCAACCTTTCCATGCCAAGAACTGTGCTGGAGAGAAGATAGTGTTTAAGAAGAAAGCTTCAATCAACATTTGGACTTTTAATTTGGACATTTTAATTGGACTAAAAAGTTTGTGTGGACTCTAAATAAGAATTGGCCTTGTTTGCATTATAAAACCTGAAAGCCTTTTTAAAAATTGTCTACCTGCTCATGCTATGAGTGTGAAATGCTCTAATGATAATTGTACTGTATTTGATTTACCATGCTATGCTGGTTTTAAGTTATTGAATGCCTCTTTCACTTACACCAGTGAGAGAAGAAGAAATGTAATGCCTTACTCATGTAATTGGGGAGGGAGAAATGCTTGCTAAAATGCAACAGAGACCTCCTTCATGTAAGGAAGAAGAGAAATGTTCATGTTTTGTTCATGCTTAAATGTTTGCTTATTCTCTTGCAGGGGAAAGACCTGTCTTTGCTTATGTTATGTTTTGCCTTATGAAACTGCATATCTCAAGGTACCTTCAGAAGTACATGGAAGAGTTTTCAGTACCCTACACATGTAAATGGGTTTGTGACATTGCATTTGTGTTATACATCAGGCATGTTTCACGTTTAGTTACATGGTACTAGTAATAACAGGGCATGCTCCTGTTTCTTAGGGGAGTGTCTTCCTAAGCCATTGGTTGTTTATTGGCAACAAGGGGATCCTGGGTGTGTGGATTCCTGATCGAGCGATCTGCCCATGGAGAGAGAAGAAGGTTACTCAGCTCCAGGATGGTGGTTCACCAGTAGACTAAATTTGCTGACATTTGTTCTTTTCTTTCTTACTGTGCTTCCAGCTGTAAGAACAATGCCTCATGGGGGCAACCCCAACTTTTGGCTTCGTCATGCTAACTATATGTTTGAGGTTCATGGTAAGAATGCAACGTTATACTATGAGCATCCACTGGCAGTGTCTCAAATGGCCTTTCTTCCGGCATTGTTCAACACGCTGGAGTTGGTTATTGGACACTTGCAACATCTTGATAGGTCTACACTCTTCTCTAATCCCCCAGAACAATTTAACAACACCCGCTGGCGAAGCATGACATTCAAGAAATACACTAAAGGACTTTGTTTCTGCTGTCATAGTTCTGGAGTCTGGAATAGTAAATGGAAGCACTGGACTCAAGCACAAAGGGTTTTGCGGAATGTAGGCAATTATACGGGTTGTGATGATTATTTTTGGTTATGGGGTAGTTATAACAGTTCTTATAAGCTTAATTATACCTTGTTTAACACTACTATTGAAGATATATATGATGTGTTTCCTATGTTTACTCCTGATTATCCTGCTATAGATAGGGGTTCAATTTGCAATGGATGGCAAATTAAGGATCCCAACATGTGGTTCTTTTTTAATGGAGTTGCCACGAATTTCCATCCAGGACAATATCAATGTGCAGCATTGGGTTATTTTACCTTACCCGTACAAGTGCAAATGCCGCTTCAGGCAGATGCACGGCGCCGGAGAGCTGTTGCCGGCCCGATGGGTTCTGGTTGCAATGATGAAGTGATAATCGATGTTCAGCTTTCTGATGGTAGCTCCTGGGGGAGAGCTATAGGGGGTGTTATCACTGGAGCACTCACCTTGGGATCATACCCAGGTGTCATTTCCCAGGAGAATAGAAGGTCCATTTTGGGACTCACCTGTAGGCTGGAGAAATCAATCAATGCCACAGGGAGGGTCATACGGGATCTTCAAATGGAAATCACTGAGCTTCATCAAGACCAAATGCAGGACAGACTGGCCATAGATTACCTGTTAGCAAAATCCGGAGGATTTTGTAAACTGGTCGGGAACCAGGGATGTCGGGTAAAATTCCAGGATCTGAATAATACTATTGAGAAAGAACTTCAGAATTTACAGGAGAGCATTACTAACAATGTACGCACTGATGTTAATCTCTTTGATTGGATGACTTCTTGGTTGCCTGATTTGTCTGTCCTTAGACAAGTTTTCTTTTATGGGTTCATTATTATTATTTGCCTTATATCTTTGTGTTTTTGCATTTATTGTATTCCTAATCTTATTTCTATGTGTAACACATGACCACTGCGTAGAAGGGAGACATCAGGTTTTGCACGACGGCAATTGTACTCAATGAGGTATCATCCTCCGGAACAAGGTACCAGGAATCAGGAGGGGTACGATGTCCAGAAGGACAGTGATGATGTATATGGAGGAGTAGTTATGGAGTATGATGACATGCAGGGGTATGATTAGCCGTCCCTCTCTCAAATTTAAATGAAAAAGGAGGACATGTGGGAATGCATCTGGTTTCTGTCTTCCTGTCTGCCTTCACATTTTGTAAACAAAGGCCTCTTTGTCTACATGAGAGACAACGCTGGATTTTGGGCATGAGTAGAATAGTGAGAAGAATTCTCCTTATTTCTCCTTATTTGGTTCGGACATTTCTGATTGGTTGTATGTGCCTTAAGTTTTGTTTCTGATATACTCTGTTTGAATAAAGAGACGCCATTATTATCCTTTGTTCAGCCAATACTGCAGTCGTGTGTGTTCTTCCTCACCTAATGAAGCTGGACTTCGTTAGCTTTTAACTCTTCCTTTGTTTATCTGGGGCTATAAACTGTTGCTAATGAGGCTGATTAGAGATCTTTACATGAATCGGATTCCTACAAATTACATTCTTCCTCTGCTTCTCCATAGAGGGACAGAGGAAATACACTTTTTTTACACTTTATTAGGGCATTTTTGATGCACTATAGCACTTATAAAAATTAAAAGACATTGAAATGCTCCTCCCAAAACTTTCCCACAGCCAAATCAGTAAGTGATGCAATGTATTAGCAACACCCTAATACAGGGAGGGACTGTGGTGTCTTGAGTGGTTAAGACGCTGAACTCACTGACTGGAAAGTTGGAGTTCAATACCCGGGCAATGCATGACGGAGTGAGCTCCCATCTCTATCCCAGCTCCTGCCAACCTAGCAGCTCGAAAGCAAGAAATTGCAAGTAGATAAATAGGGACCACTTTGGTGGGAAGGTAAACAGCGTTCCGTGCAATCAGGTTTTGAGGCACACTTGTCACATGTCCATGGAAATGTCTCCAGACGGAGACAGTGCTGGCTCTATGGCTATAAATAGAGATGAGCACCGAACCCTAGAGTCAGATACAACTGGCTTTCCAGCAAGGGTGACCTTTACCTTTACTACCACCTGCATATCATATTAATAATTTGCTATTGATGACTAACATCTTGCTGTCACTCTTCCAGGATGTTGCTTGTTTGCTGCAAAACTAGCCATCCTGAAACAATGCACACCTTAAGCAACCCTATTTGGTCTAGCTACTTTTTCTCCGAATTACATTCTTCCTCTGCTTCTCCATAGAGGGACAGAGGAAATACACTTTTTGTACACTTTATTAGAGCATTTTTTGATGCACTATAGCACTTATAAAAATTAAAAGACATTGAAATGCTCCTCCCAAAACCTGCCCACAGCCAAATCAGTAAGTGATGCAATGTATTAGCAACACCCTAATACAGGGAGGGACTGTGGTATTGAGGCACGCCTGTCACATGTCCATGGAAATGTCTCCAGACGGAGACAGCGCTGGCTCTATGGCTATAAACAGAGATGAGCACTGAGCCCTAGAGTCAGATACAACTGGCTTTCAAGCAAGGGTGACCTAATACAGTGTAATGATTAGTAATGAGAAGAAAGATGGCCTCCAAAATCTTGGAGGGCAAGGCTGCGAAAGGCCTGTTAAAAGAAAGTGAGCATTCATGTATCATGTTAAGAATTTGTTTGCATTTTTCCCTCTGTTGCCAATTTTCCTTTGTACTCCTACCAAATTTTCTTTCTTTCCTTCTCTCTCTCTTTCTCTCTCTAAAACAATATTTTCCAAGAAATGTGGAGATTAGTTGCATCAGCCTGCTGGTGGGAGTAAAGGAGATGTCAGTCTGAATCTGCTAGAAGATTCTGCTAGTGTCCTGATGCCAACTGATCAGTCACTGCCGTAACAAGCAATGCCTATTAACTGAGAATATCTTATGGGGGAGCTAAATGCCATGACATTTCTAGTAGCCAATAGAAGAACCTCACACAGCTTAGCCAGTGGTGCCTCCTGTGCAACATGCTCTTTTCCACTACTACTCAAGGGGACATTTCATAATAGCACTTAGTTTTCGTATTAGCCTTAGTTTTCATATTAGCCTTTTTCAATAAACCATTAGATACTCAATTGCACTCAAAAGTGCAATTGTCAAGGGGGGGCCTTGTGTCTCTGAAGAAATTCAAGCAGAGATTGTAGATAGTCATTAAATGAAGAAAAAACTGAAGCCTGGCAGAAAAATATAGAGAATTACAACAAATTCAGCTACAGTAGATATAGTCCACATTGTCTTATAATACATTATTACAAGTTGTTTTGAGTTTGATAAAAGAGCAGGGCCTAGAGTGGGGGATGCCTAGATAAGTACTGTAAATAATGTCAATGATATGCTTTCTCATTGACTCGAGTCTGTTTCACATTTCTCTTTCTTGTCTTGCTAGAGAACAACCCCTACAGTTTTGGCAGAACAACAATTGCCAACCTGAATTCGGGGTAGGTATCATATTGGGTACCATCAAAACACTATGGGTTGTTTTTTCAAAGAAGAAATTATTGTTCATGTTACTGAAGGAAAGATTGTCTAGGAGGCATGTGGGTTGGCATTTGACTAAATCAGGGGTTCTCAATCTATGGCCCAGGGGCTGGATGCACCCCGTGACACTATTTCATGTAGCCCCCCACTGCCTCTGCCACACCTGGAAGTGACATGGGTGGCAGGCAGGGCAAAATGGCCGTCCGGCCCCCGAAGCAGGGCCAGCCCTACCATAAGGTGAACAGAGTGGTCGCTCCAGGCGCCCACTCCCAGGGGGCGTCGCAGTGGTAAAGCATGTGTAAAGTTTCGCCAAGTAACTTAATTTAACCCCATATATTAGGGGTGACCAAGGGGGCACCATAGTTGGATCTCGCTCCATCCTAAAACTTGCCTCGGGCCGACACTGCCCCGAAGCTGTATGAGAGAGCGTGACCCGATCCTTGGCTTGAAAAAGTTGAGAACCCCTGGACTAAATGATCTGGCATAAGATGAAAGAGTAGATATATTCCAGCAAAGATCAGTACCACACATTACCCTTTACCTTGTAACAGGAATAACCTCTTATGGCTGCACACATCTTTTGCCTTCTTGTACCTGTTGCTGACAGTGTACAGCATGCGTCGCCATACCTCCAAGATGCGCTACAAGGAGGATGACTTGGTAAGTTAAAAACAATGACTGGCTTGGCTTCTTAGCACTCTCCTCCTTTTCCATCTTCAAGCTAATGGTTGTCTGTCCATTGCCTTGCCTGAACAAGATGATAGCTGGAGCAAAGAAAGATGATTTTTAAAGTCATCTTCAGTTGAGTGATGTCCTAAAGTTGGCAAGGAGCACTGCCAACATAATATTTACCAATGCTATGGTTTTAAGCACTTCAGTGTGAGAAGGAAGCTTCTCCTGGGCTTTGTGTTATTTATAGGTGAGTTTCAGAAGTGCTGGCCTTTGTAATCTTGTATAATACTTTTCCTAACTGTTGTGATTGCTTTTAACCAAAGCTTGGAAATAACAGGTTAATGTTATTTAATATTTATTAAATTAAAGTAAGGTGGGCCTTTCCCTCAAATACACCAATTTATCTAATGTTCTAGAATGAACAATACGTTGGTGCAGGCAGACCTTCTTTTGGAGAGACGTTCCATCAGATAGTTCTAGTTCAAATCCAAAGATTCTTTATTGAATTTCTTAGGAGACACAGTCTCTGAAGAAATCAAAGAAATTATCTCTCACAGGGTGACATCTTGGCACCTTTACTTTTTAGCATTTACACAAATGATTAATTGACATTCCTGTACTTAAGGAGTTTCATCTATGCTGATGACCTTGCTTTGACAGTCCAGGGGGGGAATTTTGAGTAAATCCAGAATTAGCTAATCTTAAAGAACAGAGAAGCAGAGATAAAACCCAGTGTTAGCTGAAAAAGCAGGATTTTGGAACATTGCCCTATTCCAAAATATGTGGGCATCATTTTGGATTGCTGATTTATGTATTAAAAATTTGCCTGAACAGCAAACAGAATGTTTCCAGCAAAAATAACATGCTTAGGAATCTGGCTGGATCATACACCCAGGGTGTACACACACAAATAATAAGAACAGTAGCTTTGTTCCTGTGGTGTTCCATAGCAAAATATGCTAGCGTGTATGGTATAAATCACCATCACTTGCCAAATCAGTGGATGTAGCTCTTAATGAATCATGCAGGATTATTACTGGCTGCCTGAAACTTACCCACACAGAAAAAGTCAATTATTTGGCTAGTATTGCCCCTCCAGCAGTCTGCTGAGAGGTGCTAGCAAATAATGAACAAAATAAGATAATCCAACACCAAACCTATCCACTTCATGGACACCAACCACTAGACTGGTTAAAATAGAAGAAAAGTTTTCTGCATACCTCTCAAGCTCTAAATATGGAACCAAAAGAAGCGAGGGTAAACCTGCACAAAGCAAAAATAACAAACATTGCTGAATAGATGAATGCTAAATAGTCTTCCACCAGGAAAAAATTCTGCTCACACCATCTGGAAGTCATTTAATAGTGATTTCAAAGTGAAGTACGAAGATAAAAAAATAACCAGCTAAAATGGAATTACAAACTTTCTGTGAACATGAAGAAATCCAATCAATCTCCTTCCAGTAGCAAAGTGTTTGGACCTGTCTGACTGTCCAAAGAATGTACTCATCTAATGCCTTGCTTTGACTAGTCCTCAGAATGACATCAATGCCGATGACAATGAGGTACAGCAGTGCACATCCTTCAATAATAAAACACCTTGAACCACAGCTGTGTAGACTTAGTTTCTATCCATTGTTGCAGCTGTGACCCAGGTGGGTGGTGACTCAGATACCATTTTTACACACTTCTTGTCTGTTCCAGGTGAAGCGAACTCTCTTCATCAATGGCATCTCTAAGTACGCTGAGCCTGAGAAGATCAAGAAGCATTTTGAGTGAGTTTGAGCAGCTTGGATTTTCTCATTCTCAGTCTTTTCCACTCCAAGAGAGAAAACATTCTCAGCTAGTCCTTTCCACTGATACCGTTGAGATCTAATCCATTAAAATGGGGTAGGGAAACTCCAAATATTTTTGGACTTTCATCATCATATGAAAGTTGTTGGACTTTCAGCACCATATCCAGCTTCCCCGGTGGCTTAATGGTTAAGGTGCTGAGCTGGAGACTGGAAGGTCGGGTTTTGATACCCGAGAGATACACTTGGAGACATGAAAGGAGCATTCCCTAAAAAAAAGATCCTTTCAACCCAGAGTAATCACCATATGACAAATGTTTAGTGAACTGTAGGATCATAAATTTGTCTGAGGAAGTCATATTGATCCATGAAAACTCACATTAAAACATAGCAGTTAGTCTTTAAGGTTCCACAACATTTTTGTCTTTTTTCTGTTTTGTTTTGATATGTTTTATTTCTTGTCTGATATGCCTACCCAGACTAGCATGAGTATCACTTCGAAAAAAACAACCTAGAGCACCATGGATTCTTTATCCCTGCAAAAGAAGGATACTTAAATGAAGTAACACCCCCTAACTGGTTGCTAATTGGAAAACAAGGCATTTATCTGTTTACTTCCCTGATTTCCTTACTGTCAGCATCCAGCAGGCAACTTTCCAAGGACTAAAGTAGAAGATACTTTCCTTTTCAAGACCCGAAGTCCACCTTCAATCTTGTTCTTTGTTCCTTGTTTAGGAGGAACTCTGCCAATATCCCGGTGGTTTTGCTCATCCTGCAGGTTTCTTACATGCCTTTATGTTGTCTTTCCTAATTGCAGGGAGGCCTATCCAAACTGCAAGGTACTGGAAGCACGACCCTGCTACGATGTGGCCAGGCTGATGTTCCTTGATGCAGAGAGGTAAAGTCTGGCACTGGTAAAGATTGTAATCTTACCTGATCAAGTGAGCAGAGCTGTAGAGGTGAAATGCATAGGTTAGTCTCTTGTAAAGCTGGGCATGCAGCACAAAATTAGATTTCTTATTTATTTATTATTTCCTTTAAAAAAAAATTGCCCCACTTTTCCACATAAAAGGGCCCAAAGTGGCTTACATCTTTAAAAAGATAACTAAATATAATAGGTACTTCAAATAGTAAGAAGAAATAAATATTCATTATTAAAAATGACGAAACAGAAACACAACAAAAGCAGGTTAAAACAACAAAGTACTAATCATTCTGACTTTTATAACCCTACTTAGCTACCCAGACACTAAGAGAAAGCCTGTCTGAAGAGAAAGATCCTTACCTCACCTGAGCAATCTGTTTGACATGTCTTCTTCTCCAGGGAGGAGAGTCAAGAGGCAGTATATGCACTTATGCCAGGGATGCCCAAACTTTTCGAGCTGCAGGCTGGTCACATGGTTCAGCGGGCCAGTCATGTGGTTCCTCCCACCAGAAGCGGACGTAAAACACACCATGCAATCTGTTTTGCAACAGGATGAGATAAATTTTAAATTGCCATTTTCTCAGCTTAAACCAAGGATCCCCAAACTACGGCCCATGGGCCAGATCCAGCCACCAATGCCAGTTCATCCAGCCAGCGCCACCCTCATACAGGCATGGTTTAATTCTGCTTCCAGAAGCAATGAGGGTGGCACGAGTTGGATGAACTGGCATTGTGGGCCAGATCTGGCCCACAGGCCATAGATTGGGCACCTTTGGCTTAGGCCATCTGGTTTCACATAATTCCAGGAGGAAATACCAGGAAAAAGATTTATATCCACCCAACAGTTAATTTTGGCAGCCTCCAAATTTTGACACCCTGAGTCAAAGCCCATGTTACTGATCCTGAATGCGACTCTGTTAATAGTATATTTCCTGAGTAACTTCTTCTGCAATCTTCTGTTTCAGAAAAAAGGCAGAACGAGGCAAAATCTACTTTACCAACTTGCAGGCCAAGGAGAATACCCCATCCATGATCAACCCCAAGCCGTGTGGCCATCTCTGTTGCTGTGCCATCAAAGGCTGTGAAGAGGTACACAAGAGGGACTGGGGAGCAACATGGGGAGTCCAGGATGGTTCCAGGAAGCAGCATAAAGCACAAGTTTCCGGAAAAGTTGAGAATCCAATCCAAGGGCAACTTACCTTGTTTTGGTGGCATGGGAGGTCCTTCATGAAGAGTTCTGGAAGCTCTGTTTACCTCAGCTTGGGTCTCTGCTGCATGCATTCTTGTTCATTATATCTGTAGTAAATATTTGTACTA
Organism: Bradypodion ventrale; assembly: GCA_035047345.1. Lineage (NCBI taxonomy): Eukaryota > Metazoa > Chordata > Lepidosauria > Squamata > Chamaeleonidae > Bradypodion > Bradypodion ventrale. The sequence continues at coordinate 62,891,606 of JAWDJE010000001.1, read as the reverse complement.
TATGTAGTTGCTTTTCCTGCACTTTAGTGTTTATATTATCAAGTTACCCAAGGTAAGAATGGAAAATGTATGGCTCTCCAGATGTTGGGACTGCAATTCCCATCATCTTTCACTTATTGGTAAGTTGAGTAGGGGTGATGGGAATTCTCATCCAATGACATCTGGGTTGCCACTTTTCCCCACTCTTGAGTCCAAAAGGTTTGGCAACCATTTATCCCATTTTATACATACAACAATGCAATGGGATAAATTAGGCTGAGAAAATGTGCTTTGCCCAAAGCCAAACAAATGACTCCAAATGATTCCCGAACCAACAATCTATGAAACTGAGTTCATTCTAATTTGCAGGACAACTGCAGATCCTGAAGAAGCAGGATACTCCTATATGTTGTGCTTGGGTTCCCTGTAGTCCAGAATAAGGATAGATTGCCAGGCTGATGTTTTGACTTTATGTGTGTTTGTCTAGGTGGAAGCCACAGAGTATTATACAAAACTAGAAGAAAAGTTGAAAGAGGACTATAAGAAGGAGAAGGAGAAGGTGAACGAGAAGCCCTTGGGCATGGCCTTTGTCACATTCCATAATGAGGCCATTACTGCCATGTGAGTTCAGGGAGAAGAATGGTTTCATTGTCTTGGGTGGAGGAGAATATAAAAAGACAGATTGCACTACACCATGCCTGCGGTGCCAACAGAAAAAGGATTCCAAATTTTACATAGCAGAAGGCAGCCTAAATATTAACATCACAATGGCAGCAGTCAAGATTGTCTACAACAGGGGGCAGCAGCTTACAGCCCGTGGACCAGATCCAGCCCATTTGGACAAATCACCTGCCCCCCCCCCCCCATGCCCTCGCTCCTGCCACTGCCAGAAGCAGCATAAACAGCCATAAAGTGCGTCCGTGACTGTCATAAACGTGTTTACGAAAGTAATGGATGCATTTTACATCAGCGTTTAAAGTGGGGGAACCACAAGTCCAGCCCCCTCAACTGTCTGAGGGAGCTTGACCAGGCCCCCGACTTTAAAAGGTTGGCAACCCCTCTTCTACATGATACTTTCTTGTGCTCACTACCATTCACGCCTATCGAACAACAGCCATTGCAATTCATTTGTCATGGTAAGGAATGGTTAACTGATAAAAAAAAGGAGTTAGCCTCTGGGATTTCTCCTTGCTTGGTGTCTCTTTGTAAATATTACTATGTGAATGGCACTATACTGTATGTGAATGTGAATCATCTTGATTGCCACCCTTTGCATTGTCAACATTCAGACTACTCTTTGCTACGTAAAGCTTAGCGTCCTTTTTCCTGTTGGCCATGCAGATACTATTTCTAGGCACTTTGAATCATGGATGCAACAGCACAATGCCCCAGATTCATTAACCTGAGCTTTTTGAAGAATTGAATTTCCTGGTTTTTAAAATGGAAGTTCTAGTATACATACACTACATGCAAATTCCAACAGAAACTTCCCTCATGTAGAATTATCCAATGCTGAGGAACCAAAAAGATAATCACATGATATGTACTACAGTTGCTGGGAGCAGACAGAAGCAAGGACAATTGGGATTTGGCTGTAGTCCCTCTGTGCCAAAATATTTTGAAGGGTGTTTTGGACTTAATAAAATGCTAAAACAAAGATGCAAGTGCAACACATACAACAGAAAAATACACCCTATATCTCAGGTAAATTAATGTTGCCATTCGTACTCTGTAGAATGCAAACTAGAAAGTTTTGTTTCAATTTCTAAACCTTTCCTTGGGTTGGGCAACCTGAGGAAGAAAAGCTATATCAGGTTAAAAGCTGTATGAACATATTGTGTGTATTTCCCCGCCAAAAGATATCCCTTACCTTTTGACATAATTAGCAGGATCTAAAGTTCAGGCTGCCCCACAGCTCGTCAATCCTAGAAAAATGTATCTTTACTCCTGGCTAGTAAAGGTAAAGGAGCTAAATTATTGATCCTAAAAAAAAGGCTTCTCAAAAGAGTAAAGCAGTGACATATAATGCATGGAAAAAGCTTATCTTCTGCTGAACCTTTCTGGACGAAAGTTCCAAAGTATAGATATATTTTTCTAGGTTTGACTAGCTGTGGGGCAGCCTGAACTTTAGTGTGTAGGACTAACCAATCTCTTTGAAGATTAGTAAGATTTGTCTTTTCAATTTATATGAGCTATTTTAAATATGTGGATATAAAAGGTTGCTCTCTTCTGCACGGCGGTGAAACAGTTTTACTTTTTTAAAAAAATTATCATTTGATTTTGCACAGAGGAAGAGCAGATTGTCTGCTACATTTGTGCCAAGTTTGGTGCTGACACGAAGTCCAGTTTCAAAGCTACAATTTTTCGTTTGGGAGGCCCCACATTTTTAGAGTTACCATGTAGAACATTGATTTACTGTACTGCACAATAACATAGCTTAAGTGGGGCAACAGCTATTACCACATTGTAGACTGCAGATTATAGCTGCAAGAAGGACCTCATATCTTTCCTCTTTTTTCCTTCTCCCAGAATTCTTAAAGACTTCAATGTGTGCAAGTGTCAGGGGTGCAAATGTCGTGGGGAACCCAAAGTCTCATCCTGCAGCGATTCCCTCCATGTGTCTAATTGGACGGTTTCATATGCACCTGATCCTCAGAACATTTACTGGTAAACTGAAATACTGTCATGTCCTAGAAAGGAAAGTCTCCATCTAAGCCTAATGGTTCTTAGAATTTCACACTGATACAGGTAGATGCCAAAGTAAGAGAATATTTTCCTGCATCTTTGGATTGTGCCAGGCTACAAGGATGTTGTCATATAGTACATGATAGCAGAGTGGGCAGAAAGCTTTTAAAATGCCTCTTAGCCACACAGAACAGGCTAGGGTTTTCCAATGTACAGTCAACATTTCCATAAACTTTCAATTCTGTTGTGCTTACTATGGGTTCTTCACCTTGTTTCTCCTTCAGGGAACATCTGTCCATTCGTGGTTTCATCTGGTGGTTTCGCTGCCTGATTATCAATGTGGTGCTCTTCCTCTTGCTCTTCTTCCTCACCACTCCTGCCATCATCATCACCACTATGGACAAGTTTAATGTCACCAAGCCTGTCGAATACCTGAATGTAAGAGGAATTTGTAACAAGGGCATTCTCCCCTTCCCTTTTAGTCCCATGGCACAGAATGGAGAGACTGTGTTGGCTCAAGTAGTTAAGATGATGAACTTGATGACTGGAAAGTCAGCAGTTTGAGACCCAAGTCCTGCACAATGGAAAGGGCTCCTATCTCTGCCCCAGCTCCTGCCAGCCTAGCAGTTCAAAAGCAAGAAAGTGCAAGTAGTAAATAGGTAGCACTTCAGTGGGAAGGTAAACAGCATTTTGTGCACTCTGGTGTCGAGGCATGCCTGCCATATTTCCATAGAAATATCTGCAGATGGTGCTGGCCCTTTGGCTATAAACAGAGATAAGCACTGAACCCTAGAGTCAGATATGATTGGCTTTCAAGCAAGGGCAACAGAATGGAAACAGCCTGTGGAAAATGGCTCGTTCTTTTCCTCTCCGTTCAGTAGAACTATGTCTTACCTCTTGCATTCTGTCTCTATTTCCATGGGTTTGAGGGGTTTTCCCATGGAGCAGGAAACAGAGCAAAATGGATCGCAGGTAAAGATATAATTCTCCTGGTGGTCCAGAGTTTCAAAACTATTGCTTTAAGCTCAGTGTAATTATATTTGCAGAAAATGAAACAGAAATTGAGTTAAACTAGTTTAGCAAAATGGATATCATTTAAAATAATGTGTGTCCATCCTTGCCCCAAAGCAAATAAGTTTAGTGATGTCTGTTCTCTGATGGCATTTCTCCATGTAGTCTTGCCAGTTACTTGTTGAAATTTAAATTAAATCTACTGGGTGTGAGAATTTTCTGGCCAAAACCTCCCACTTGAATACAGCCTTGCATTTACAGTAGTTAGACCATGAAATCATCTAAATGCATGCTCTGTCCTGGAAGAGGGCTTACCAAGTTCATATAGGAAAATCCCAGACGTCTTGATTTTACTGTACACCATCTGACAAACAAAGAGATTTCCTGCAATCTCTACTTTCAGATCTCAAATACTTCTAAAATTCTTTAGTGCCTTTCAGTTAGTATACTGATACTTAGTTTGCAGGATGGATTCATGGGATCCTGGGATCCTGAGGCAGAAGCCATCATCATTTAGGCAAGTCTATAGGCAGGTAAATCCCCCTGGCAATAGACTTTCCCAGACCATAATGGATTTGCTCTGTCCTCCCTCTGACATAGCATGTTTGGTACTTTGAGTCAATCCTTGTAGGCAGCATACATGCAAAGATTTCTGCATATTTATTCTCTAGGTTAGGAGTGTAAGGAAGTGTTGAGTAATGTTCAAAGAACAAGATTGAGAACTCACTGTCATTAGGAAGTACAGTAGACCTAAGCAAGAAGTCTGTATGGATGTTTCAGAATGAACCTCTTAAGAAGGGAAGCCCAAGGTTGCAGTACAAAGTATACAGTGGTGGGATTAAAAAAAATTACTACCTACTCTGTGGGCATGTTATGGTGGGTGTGGCCAGTGGGAAAGCCCTCCATTGCATCCGAATTAGGACTACTTTATTTCAAAACATAGATGGACGGGGCTAACTGGAATTTCTACTACCAGTTCTGGCAAACTGAGGTGAACCTGCTGGATCCCACCACTGAAAGTATATATATATTGTTAGTGAAAGGTGTTCCTAGTCTGTTCTTTGAAACCAAGCAAAGTCGCTTTCTGCATATGGATCCCTATTGTAGGGAAGGGAAGCTAAAGTGAAATATTTTCTTTTCCCATTATATACTTCATATTCCCTGTTGTCATGTGCTTACTTGAAGTTACTTGAAAGAGGAGATATTTGTTTCATTTTTTTATTTGTTTTGTATTGTTTCCTTTACCAGAATCCCATTATCACTCAATTCTTTCCCACTTTGCTGCTATGGTGTTTCTCTGCTCTGCTTCCAACAATCGTGTATTATTCAGCCTTCTTTGAAGCCCATTGGACCAGGTAAGATGGGGAAATGACAGTGTTTGCCTACCTGAGGACTTATCTGAATTGTTGCAAACCCACCGTGCATTTTACTTAGATTTTTATTTCAAATGAATTCTGTGGGAAGTGGCATACTGTACATCCAATGTTTTTCTGGCAGTGCAGCATTGATGCAATGCGACTTCCTTTCCTTCTCTTCCTTTCCTTCTGCACCCTGCAAGGCTATTGGAGCTTCTTCCGAGCCCTCTGGAGCAATGTTTTGAGGGTTCACTGGGGAGGAAATGCCTCACCCAGCACTGTTGTTTCCCACTGTTAGGCCGGTGGAAGTCCAACATCAGAATCTGCCCTTTGTATGATTTTCATTCAGCCGATGTAAGATTTTGACTCCCATGATTTTTCAAATCTCACATAATGTTACTGTACAAATAAACTAGAAACCCAAGCATCTCCTGAATTCTTAGGGTTTGTAATCAGTGTTCTTCTCTGATATAATTCTGTAAAGATGTTTGTTTTTATAGTGTTTTAGCTAACTGGGAGCCAGTTCATAGGGTAGACATAGGGGCATAACTCAGAGTAGCAAAATGAATACTTATTAACTAGTCCCCACCCATCCAAAAATTCCTGTTTACTGCAATAGATATCTTCCCTTCAGCATCTTTATGGCAGAGATGTCTAGTTTATTTAGTGGGCATCTGTAGGTTATATCTTTACTTTACCATTTATGTGTTGTTGTTTTGTTTCTTTGACGTGTGAATTAATTTGATTTTATTGTATTTGTTTGTCTTTTGATTTTAATCCTATTGTAAGCTGCCCAGAGTAGTGATTTCACTAATCGGACAGGATATAAATCAAATAAATAAATAAATATACAAAGAGGAATCCAATCAAGGATGCATTAATTAATAGCAATTTGCTGCTGTAAGTTAATAACTTTGCTCTTTTGCTAGAGTTTCTACACAACACGATATCAGGCACTGTCTTATCAGGGGTGTGTGGGGTGTGAATAAATTTAGAAAATATGACCAGCCCTGGTGCATGTTTTATATTGCATTACCTTTGTCTATGCTTGCAAACAGAAATAGGAGGGGTTTTAGCATAGCCCCAAAGCTGAGCACATGATGAATTGCCCTATGTGTCCAGATCTGCTAGGAACACTGAATAATTAATATATTTTTTGACCAGAATTTTTTTTACTTGGTGGCTTTTCCCTAGTACCCTGCTTGGGAGACATATTCCAAAGAAGAGTGTCCCCACAGTATCAGTTGTCCAGTATGGCAAGAGGAACAATAAATTCCTTCATGTGTAAAAAAAGAAAGTACAAATCTGATTTTTACTCAGAAGGCATCATTCCATTTGAGAGAAGTCACTTTTATTCATGCCATAAAACAATAAACACTGAAATTTGACCCCATCAACTGGGAAAATGTTTTGAACATTTTTATTAAAAGGTAAGTATCCTTTAGTGAGAACAGCAGTGAGGGAAAATCTGGGTGAATTGCTGTGTAGTTTTTTCACGCTTGCTTCAGTAGGTCTCCCAAGTAATTCCGCATTGTCCTTCTTTACTAAGATTGTTGAAAATGACTACCATCACATTTTTTTCACTGCTTATCTGCCAATATTCTTTGTTTTCCTAGGTCTGGAGAGAACAGGACAACCATGCATAAATGTTACACCTTCCTTATCTTCATGGTCTTGTTGCTGCCATCCCTTGGACTGAGCAGGTAAATTGGGAGAGAAGAGCTGAGATACTGTTGCATAGTTATGCAAAATGTGAAACTTTTAGATGTGCACTGCTGGAAGTTAAGGTATTTCCACAGAGACCGTTAGTGTTGCATGCCAGATAATGTAACTCAATATGCAACAGATAATGCCTTCAGCAGTGTTTCCCAACCTTTGGTTTTTGAACTTTAATTCCCAGAAGCCTAAATCAATTCCCCAAAGCACTGATCAGCCAATGTACTGACTTAGGCTTCTGGGAATTGAAGTCCCCCTTTGGGGCATGCTGGGAAACACTAGTCTACAGAGCTTTCTTAATTTGCGGTAATCTGCTTCCAAAAGTTGCAGTGTTTACATAACTGAGCAACAGGATTTCAGCCAATATTTGACAGTTACTTAAAACTATGACTCCTTATAATGACATACACATCCCATATAGACCAGAAAAAAGTCAATCAATTTCAATACCATTGTAGGTGTCTTCATGTTGACATAGAATAGTCATTAGCATAGGGTTGCTTTCCCGGATAGATACTGTCGCTTCAAGTCAGTTGTAGAGACAATAACTTTCAAGAAATAATTCCTCTGTAGCTGAAACTATAGTCTGTGATTGTGAATTCATTCCATTTCATTGAGAGACAATTTTCCTTAGTCAACCGCTCAAAGTGAAACTAAGCCTCTAAACAGCCTGAGATTCATTAACCTACTGAATTACTCATTGTTTTATATGAAGAAGAAGCACACAAATATATACAGATGTTGAGAGTTGAAACAACTTAAGCATCTGGACATGCAATGATATTTTTTTTGAAGTTGTCTAGATTTTAAGGCTAGTAACTGTGGTTCTCCAGTTGTTGTTAGACTTGGCATAGGTGAGTTCCACATCTGGAAGGCCACAATTTTTATGTTTCATCTTTACATTATCAGAAAATGTAAGGTGGTCAGGTATATACAGTATATCAAAGCAAATAAGTCATGTCATCCAAAGTGCATAGGTAAAAACAAAATATTCTCTTGATTCTTTAGGCAGCTCATAAAATGTTTCTAAATATTTCATTTCATATTTTCACTCCCTGGCCTTCATGCATCCTGTCATCTACTTTATTGTTTTCATATTTGGCAAGGAAAGAGATGTGATATAGCAGGACTTCACAAAAACCTTCATTCCATTTCTATAGATGCAATCATCTGAGGCAAAATCAGCACAATCCATTACATTTGGACTTGAGAAACTTGCGGCTGGTCATCAGCATGCTAAACTGCCTTCTGAAAGACCTGCTATTTCCTGTTCCTACCTGGAACACGGGATTATGTATCACCTGCTTCACAGTTTTTTGAGAAAGTAAAGGTGAAAATGCCAGTAAACTATACCTGCCTTAAGGATAAATATATAGTAACAACAATATAATTTATAATGATGTTATCTACATAAAGATAGAACACTATTCCAGTGATATTCAAGGACATTATAAAAGAAAATAACTTACTTTGGTAAGGTCTGAAGCCAACAACAGATAAATTGATCTGTCAACATAACAAAGATAAGAGAAAATAAGCAGCCCTTAAAATGCCTTGCACCTATCTTATAGCTCCCACAGTCAAAAGAACTGTTCTTCTATTGATCTCTTTTTAAGGCAGTACTATTATTACATGTACTGTATCAACACTATGTAAATTTAGTGAGGAGAAAGGTAGGAGAGTTGTAATAATAAGCAAGGCTTAGCCTATCAGACATGTCCTGCAATATTCTGTTGGTCACTATCAGAATTTGTATGCTGGCCTCAGTCGGTTCTGGCCTAGACCCCGTATTGTAACAACAAAGCATGTGTATCCCAAGCTCCTCTTGGTAATTATGCTGCATTCTTTATTTTTCTGTTCCTTTTCTTAGTTTGGATGTCTTTTTCCGCTGGCTATTTGACAAAAAGTTCCTGGCCGAGGCTGCTGTGAGATTTGAGTAAGTGATGCATTAAAACAAACAGAGGAAGTTACGTTCCATGTTCTTTCTGCTTCCTCTTTCCTTGGGAGGTCTCCTGCTCAGGACAATCACTCTCAACAAGCATCTTCATTCTGCTATCCAAAGTCTAAGCATGGGCCTTGTCCTTCCTGGTTTACTTGAGACTCACGCCATTCTTTGGTGTTTCCAGTTGTATTTGCTGAAAATAAGACAACACAACAAATTTTGAGGGGATGGAGGTGGACTTTGCTAATAAACTGTAAAAAACATATTTGAGTTCAGCAAAAACTCTAAGCAATTCTCCTTTTAAGAAGGAGTCATGAAGTAGTTGAAGACACCAATAACTGTGACCCCCTTTCAGCTTATCCTTATGTCATACCATTGCCAATTGGCAAACTATTGTTTTATACTTCTTTTACTGCTGTCTTTCTCTGCCCCCCCCCCCCATAGGTGTGTGTTCTTGCCAGACAACGGGGCCTTTTTTGTAAACTATGTCATTGCCTCTGCATTCATTGGGAATGCCATGGACTTACTGCGCATTCCTGGCCTCCTGATGTACATGATCCGGCTCTGCCTTGCCCGCTCAGCTGCTGAACGCAGAAATGTCAAACGGGTACGTGTGTAAGGTCAGAGAAGACTTACAATATCCACACCACTAAAGACAGAGTCAGGTGTAAACAAGACAGAGATAGGAAAGTTAGCTGGGAGGCAATAGTATGTTTAAGTTAATTTTAAATAGATTTGTATTACATTTATTTTGAAAGGGGAGGGTTTGAACAATTAATTTTAAATTGATTTTAAGCTTGAGTTATGTTACTACATTAGAGGTCTTCTGAAATGAAAAGTGAAAAATCCTATCCATGGTTTTACTCTTTTTTAATCTTCAAAGACTCACACCCAAACAAAACCCAAGGTTTTAAAAATGCATCTTTGTGCCTTTTGTGACCTAACAGGTCTTTATTACTAAATCTACTACCTCTGCCCCAGTGAACTCAGGGCAGCATGCAGGACTCTCTTCCTCCATATTTATCCTGGCAGCAACCCCATCAGACTATTGGGCAGATACAGACCCGAGCGGCCCAGTGGAACTTATGACCAGGCAGGGATTAGAACCTGGATCTTCTCAATTCTACTCCAGCATTTCTACTACCACTGCATCACACTTTTTTTACTTAGAAGCTAATGCTAATTTCTAAAGAAAACTTTCATGCAGAAATACAAACTTAAGTCACTCATTTTTGCTAAAAAATAAATACAATAAAATTACATTGCCAGGCTCCAATAGCAAACATCCAGCTCAATTCATAAATCAGTAGATTTTACTCTTCTTTATTAGCCCAGGCTTTACGCCTCTCCTTTTTGTTTTCACAGATTTGTTTTGCACTATTCTAAACCATGCCAGTCCTGTTGATCTTTTAAAATCCATCTAGGTCAGTGGTGGCGAACCTATGGCACGTGTGCCAGAGGTGGCACTCGGAGCCCTCTCTGTGGGCACCCGTGTGGGCACCCCAACACAGAGTTCACCCCTCCCCTCTGCCCTGCAGACCAATCAGAGTGCTTCCTCCCTCCCCCAGCACAGAATTCACCCTGCCCCTCTGCCCAGCAGCCCAATGAGATTGTTTCCTCCTATTGTCATGTTGGCACTTTGTGATAAATAAGTGTCTTTTGGGTTGCAGTTTGTGCACTCAGTCTCTAAAAGGTCCGCCAGCACTGATCTAGGTTGTGCTCTTCCTCTACTCCTTATCCAAGGTCATCACTGATATTTTTCTTTATTCTATGGCCAACTGACTTGTTTCATGGTGTGGCCTGTCTATCTTCATTTTAATTATGAATACAGTTTTTTTACATCTATTATTTTTGTCTTTTGTTGAATAATCTAATTTCTACTTTATCTATCAGTCTGATGTTTAGTATCTGTCCTTCCAAATGACTTTTAATGCATTGCTTCTTATCCTTGAAGCAGGTGTGTTTGGCTGTCACTGAAGACAACCCACAGGCCAGCATAACTTGCATCTGCTTAGTGTAGCATGATTGAGGATTGAGGCATAGATGCAGTTCACCTCCTGTGCTGAGAGTGGTTTGCTAAGAAGATGTGTGATTGAAGAGCATAGTTAAATATTATAGCACCAACTATGCCTAACTCCTCTTAAGTTTGGCTCTTCCTATTGCACTACGAAATTCATGTCCTACCTCAGACATCCAAACTCCCAGCTTGATTTTATGTCAATAGGCTGTTCAGGTGATATTGCGACGTGTTTGCACTTTGCCAGTTGCAAACCAAATTGGAAGTGTAGCTTCCATCATATTGGCATGAGAGTCCTCAGCTAGCAAGCCAGCCAGAACACCTAAGAAGCCTAAGACCATTTGACTTTTCCATCCCTGTGAAAGTACATGGAAAAGTTCATTTGAGCATTATGGATATTTTGTTGTTGTTCAGTCGCACAGTCAATTCCGACACTTTGCGACCCTATGGACTATTGCCCAACAGGCACCTCTGTCCTCCACCGTCTTCCAGGATATATTCATTTGGGTTCCTACCTCATAATTATGCATCTTTGCTTAATGACACCACATTTGGCATCTTAAACTGAAAGTCAGGAAGCTATTTTCCATCCAGTTTATTATAAGGAGTTGTCATAAGAGTAAAATCACTAGCTTGATCAGAACAAATTTATTGTTTGTCATATATGAATGGGTTCATGTTTGCTCACTTTTCATGATGCATGTAGTTGCTTGTTGGTAATTTTGGTGGGCTATTTTGGTTGTTTTATAAACCTGGAAAGTACTTGTGAAATTTATCGTCCATGTTTATATTGCACTAGCTAATTGCCCGGTCTTGCCTGGGTTTTTTTCTCTCTTTGAAGGAATAATGGGTCTGTAACCTCTTAACTGGAACCTAAGTTCCCAAAGAAGTATAGGTTTGCATTTTTTCTCAGCTGATTAAGTTGTCCACACCTCTACACACACACACACACACATACAACTCTGTTCACCTTCCCAACAAAGTGTTCCCTTCCCCTGCCCATCTCCACGGAAGTTGGTTTACCTTTTTCGTGGGTGGTCCCTATCAGCCCCCCTCTGCTTTGGCTCTCCCTCCTCCTCCTCTAGTGGCTGCCCCTTTGCCACCAGTTCTCCCGTCACTGCGTGCCCGCTGACCCAGAAGCACAGCCCAGGGGGAGGGGAGAGAAGGCCCCTTATGTGCTGCTTCTGTGACCAGTGGTGGAGGCGTGGAAGTAGGTGGAGGCAAAGGAGCGTTGTCTGCCCGGAGGAGCCCGGTGGTCACGCTCACCTCAGCCTCGCCTCATGGCCACCACCACCCGGCCCGGGCCTGCTGCACTTGCCAACCCAGAAGCACAGCCAGGGGGGATGGAGGGGAGAGCAGACCCCAATGCCGCCGTTGTTGTCTCTGTGGCCGGAGGTGAGAGAGGAGGTGGTTGCGAATGAGTGACCGGCCTGAGAAGAGGCAGCCTAGGGGGTGACTCCTGATGGAAATGGTTGTTTGGGGGGCACACACGCGTGACACCGCTTCAAACGCCAGCTAGGCTGATTGAGGCAGGCACTTGCACGATGACAGCGCCGGGCACAAAGCGCAGCTCAACAACTCTGCACGCAGCCACTCCCCCCTCTGAACTAAGTGCAAGTTTCGGCGGGAGCGGCCCAGCGGTGCGGGAGCCTTTCCACCGCTTACAAACAGAGATCTCTGCTTTATAGATATAGATATCCCGACAAAACTATTGCTTCCTTGATTTCCCTTCTTTTCCCTTTGATATGCATACTCATTGGATCTATGTTGCTCTTTCTCTGCCTTTCAGCACCAGGCCTATGAATTCCAGTTTGGGGCTGCTTATGCCTGGATGATGTGCGTCTTCACAGTGGTCATGACCTACAGTATCACCTGCCCCATCATTGTTCCCTTCGGTAAGCACAGCTGCAGCATCTCCACCCTTCTTTACCTTTAATAAATATTTACTATGCACACAAACGCACACATATTCATAATAGGGTCTTTTTCATAGTGCTCAAAGTGTTCATAATAAGACAGTTGATTGTAATGCTGTAATTTGTGGGTGGTTTGGGCTAAGCTTGAGAGAATTAGATTTTTGGACTACAAATCTGAGTGGCCGTGCTGATGGGGAGATTCTGGGAGCTCTCATCTAAAAAATTACCTTTTCTAAGTTTCAGGTTTGAGAATTACAAGCTCCTGGCTTCTGGGTTCATTTTCTTTTGGAAGCTAATGAACTTACTATGATGGCCCAACAGTGTTGGAGGCTCTTCAGGACTAGTTTATTTCAGCTGGAGAAAAGGAAACTGCCTAGTCCTACAAACTGAGTTTTGGTCTGTCATCTGTTGTTCAACCAAGACGCCAGCTGATTTGTTGCCTTTCCATCTTCTGATAGGTCTGATGTATATGCTGTTGAAGCACCTGGTGGACAGATACAACCTGTATTATGCTTATCTGCCAGCGAAATTGGATAAGAAGATCCATTCAGGAGCTGTGAACCAGGTGGTAGCAGCACCTATCCTTTGCTTGTTTTGGCTCCTATTCTTCTCTACTGTGCGCACAGGTGAGCAGAATGTGCAGGTAATCAATTCTGTGGGCTTCCTTGGTAGATCTATACCTTATTGCCCTGCCTTTCCCATAATGTTCTCTGTCCTTATTGAGTAATGGCATAGTAGAACACTCTACCAGTACATTAGCATTGGTTTCTGGACTTGCTGTTACACAAGCAAAATATGCTGTTGTAATAGACTGACCTCTGTTTGCTCAAGGGGTAGTGGATGCCTTCTGACTTGAGCAAGAAAAAAATTAACTGCTCATGCAGCAGTATCTTGCATGTTTGGTTTGGCTGAAGAGGATTCTGGCTGAAGACCTGAACAGTACTGTGAGCATCCAGGGTTCGAGTTGCTCCTCAAGCAGGGAAGTTTAGAACAACCTTCTCGTCTGATTCTAGACTTAGTCTATTCAACATGCCGAAAAGTCTTTGCAACAAGCTGCTGCAACTCAAGGGTCCTACTGGTTTACTATCCTTCAAGGCAATGTAGGAGTAATTTCTCCAAATGAAGCAGACTACGATTCCTACAGTGAAGGAATATGATGAATAAGGGCTAGTCCTTGTGCCACAAGGCTGATGATAAAATCAGCAAATTGGGTGTGTCCTGGCAGCCATGACAGTATTTCTCTGTCTCCCTCAGGGTTCCTGGCTCTCACATCTATGTTTACTTTTGTGGTCCTTGTCATTACCATTGTGATCTGCTTGTGTCATGTTTGCTTCGGACACTTCAAATACCTCAGTGCTCACAATTACAAGGTAAGATGTAGAGATTTCATAGCTAGGGAAGAATTAATTTTACTTCTTTACTCTGTTTACTTAATGCCTAGTGTGCCTTAACAATAATCTGTTTTTATTATGTGAAAATGGGTAGCTTTGATTAGTTCAAACGGATCCATTTTGGAAGGCTGTTGTACGCAGAAGCCAACTTCTGACCAATTAAAAGCGGCAGGTCAACCTGCTCTCTGTTCTCAGACAGTGAACCTGAGAAAGTGTCTGTTCTCAGACTGAGCACCTGGGAGCAGCACGCTTCTCATACTCACCACCTGTGGGCCGACGTAAGACTCACGTCTTTCTGATGGGAATGCTGATTAAACATCCTGTCTCACACTGGACTTCAAAAAGCAGGTGTCTGTCAATCAGAACATCTCTGCATGCATTATCACCAAAACTGCCCAGATTGTAGAGGGATAGGGCAGTAATCTCAGATCATCAACGAGATGCTGCTCTCCACCTTCTAGAACCGATCTGACCCATAACCCATTACTTGCATCTGCAGCTCGCTCAACCGCACTCTTTTAGATAAGTATGGTTTTCTGAAATGCTATCTTCTTTCTTAGAAACATGTATTTTTATAGTGTAATTTAGTAAGGATTTTTTTTTTATATGCTGGAATTCTCTTTTTATTCCAATAAACCTTTGAAACAGTCTTCTTCGTCTAGAGCGGTTATTCTACCTCCTTCCAGCCATGAAGGAGCAGAAGGGGAATTTTTCAGATAAGGCTTTATTACGTTTCAACACCAATGCTTTGTTTTTCGGCCGGCACAGCTGAAGCCAATAATCAAAGGAAGCTAGAGGGGAGAGATTTCGGGAGTTTTGCCTTCCCAGCACTGTGCCTTTCTCCCCCTCATTTAGCTGCAACATTGAAGGCCAAATTCCCATCAGAAAAACCGTGATAAGGATGTATAGAATCTAATGGGTGAACCCGCTACCAGATCCAGAGGACTTTGCAGAGTTTTTCAAACTGCGACACTTTTTAAGGCATTGCCATTACCCATTAGATTCCCACTTTTCTCGCTAGTTCACCCTGGCCAGGTTAACTTAGTCGAGGCACCCTTTCACAACGCTACCAAAAGTCTGCTTCACCTTCTTTCTCTAAGTCATCAAACCATCCCACTAGTCCAGGGACGAGGTGACCAGACCAGCAGATCAGGGAAAACAGGAGAAGAGTGGCTGCCACTAGGCTAGGTGATGGAGCGAGCCAGGGCCTGGTCGACGGGTGCGAGATAAGACACTAAAATATTTTTGAGGGAATGGCAATTTCAGAGTGGACTTAAGATGACTTCCCCTAAAAGCTGCTTCAGATGCTTTCCTAGTGAGACAGGAGAAACGGGAACACATGTAGCCCTGTGTATTCTTGTTGTTAAATGCATCTATATTCTGCTTTTTCTCTAGTGGGATTGTACATAGTTTCCTTCCTCCTGGCTTTATGTTCACAACAATCTGTGATATAGATCAGACTGAAAGAGTATGCTGACCCCATGATCACACAGTGAACTTAGTAGATGAATGGGAATTTGAATTCATGCCTTCTGAGTCTAAGCCTAACACTTTTCCATTTTGTGAGAAACAACCATGATGGCATGGCTAGCATGTGAACACTCAGGTACACTGACCCACACAAATGGAACTTGCTGAGAGTAACATCAGACTGACTCTTCCTTTCAGCTGAGCCTTGCAAGGTTGCTCTGAGAATAAACTAGGGAGGAGAAGATATATGGGAAGAAATGCAGGGTATAACTGCAAACAAACATGACACAGAGCACCTTGGATCTCCTCACTTCCCCTACAAAGACAGTTCTTCCCTAATTGTCCTTCCTGTCTGACATACATGTAACCACTCTTGCAATGTGCACAATACTGGATTATTTTTGACTGAGTGAATGATTGAGGTTTTATACTGCCCATCTACCACTATAACTACTCTGGGCTGTTTACATAAGTTTAAAACAAGCACATAAACATCTATCTAAATAATAAGAGATGTGAAAGTAAGCATTACAGAATAACAACAGTAAAATAGCAGTAGTATGGCAGTCAATATTATTGAAGTTACTACTTACTGCTCGGTTTCCTTTCATATCTTTGTCTTTCTAGATTGAACACCCAGAGGTGGATGTTGTAGAAGGAAGAGAAAATGGGCGACCTACCACCAACCAACCACCAGCTCCCAAATCAGCTGTGAGTCTCCAGGTCCTCCATTTCCCTTCTCCCTTGCAAGATGCTCTGTGTCCTCTTATGTCTGCGTTTGGGAAGAAGGGAGAGAACCTGACAGATTTACGGTCAGACTTCCATCTTTTTGGCTTTATACAGCCATTATCCAAGGTGATGTGGTAGGAAACAAGCTCTTCTGCTGCTGGCCCTACTTGAGTTGATAGACCTGCAACCTCATTCTATCCTCCCAATGCTATTTGTTTCTTTTCTGTTTCTCTCTGTTCAGTTGGTGAGTGAAACCAGACTGGTCAGTGCCCCATTCTCTCTTGCTTGCTGGCTCTTGTGCATTGGTGCGTGCTATGAGTGCTGCAAAAGGAACTAAGGCCATCATTTCCTCATACAAATTGTGTGTCAAATGGAATGGAATATGGCTTTCTTAAATAATTAGTAGTACATCCTTTTCCTGCACCCCTGAAGATCTGAATGGTCTGTGAACAGCCACTGTGGAAAAGTAATGTCATAGAGAGCATACAAGAATATCTCACAGGGATTCCAGAACCTGGGTAAAACCCTAAATGCATTGGCTTCCTTTATTATGACTGGAGAGGAGGTTTGTTTGTTTTATTCTTTTAAAAACTTAGGAAACAGAGAGAGAATCAGAGTATATTTGCTTATTAATTTTTTTATTAATGTCACCCATGTACATACTGTAACATTTTAGCTGTGTAAAATTCTTTATAATATTTGACTCTGAGCCAGAGCTGCTGCGTGACGAAGTGAGCGCTCATCGTCTGTCCCAGCTCCTGCCAACCTAGCAGTTCAAAATCAAGAAATTGCAAATAGATAAATAGGTACTGCTTCGGCGGGAAAACTAACAGTGTTCCGTGTGCTCCAGCACAGTCTAGTCACATGACCACAGAAACTTCTGCAGACGCAGACAGTGCTGACTGTTTGGCTGTAAACTGAGATGAGCACCGTGCACTAGAGTCAGACATGACTGGCTTTCGAGCAAGGGAGACCTTTACCAGCCTGACTGCTGTGGGAATCCCAAGCTGCATGGCACATGGCCATCATGCATGGTTGCCAGAACTCCCAGGCCAACAGTGGACTAATCTCTCTACTAATTCTTTTCTCCATCTATTCATTTCACAGCAGAAGTACATTGCACAAGTGCTGCAAGATTCTTCACCCGAGGGGGACGTGGCCGAGTCCGAGGAGCAGGGGTCCCAGGACGAGGAGCTCATCAACCCCAACGGTGTGAACGATACGGATTTCCAGTCATGCGAGGACAGCCTGATAGAAAACGAGATCCACCATTAGAGCTGCAGGAGTGCAAGAAGGGGCGCAGAGGGATTCCCATGAGCGAATGAGGCTGCTGCACCCACACTATGTGTATGTTTTCTGTGTGAGCAATAGAGGAAAAGGCTGAGGAAAATGGAGACAAGGGCAGCACAGGGCAGGACCAGCTGCTACTTCTTCCCCGCCTGGCCGTCCGCTGCATCCTCACTCATTTCCAACGTGGGGTGTGACTCGATCCATCTGGCCCTCATTAGACTCTCTTTTTGTAGTCCAATTCTCTGTCTCTCTCACTCTCTCTCTCTCTGTGTGTGTCATCCTCCCTGGGTTGGGAAAGGAATTTCTCTTATTAGCTACCTACCCCTTAACAGCCAGTGGGACCCTAAGAAAAACAAGGAGGGAAGGAAGTCACTTCGCTACTTGCAGCTCTAGTGAGAAGAACTAAAGCAAGGGCACCTTCCTCCTCTCCTCCTCCCAGGGAGCCCCTGTTTTCCCCAGAAGATAATCTAGAATCACAACCACTAATATTATATCCTCTTTCCCTCCCCCCAAGAGCTGAGCTTTAATCAGTCAAGGTACTGGGTATCCAGAAGGTGTGTGGCTTTGAACCTGACTGGCGTCAGTGATTCTAGCCAAGCAGAGCCGTTTTTAAATCTTGTGTATTAATCTCTTACATGGTTGGGTGTCATCAAGCATTTTGTGTTCTGGCGCCTGAGGTGAAACCCAATGGGAACTGCAGTCAGACCCTGCATCTCTCTATGGAAGGGTGAGTGTGAACAGGCTAGAGCCAGAGGAATCATGAAGAAAAGGCCCTGGCTACCATGAACACTAACTAAGGACAGCCATGGCTAGCAATGACTCCCCAATGATGGTCTGCCAGGGAACAACTGCCAGATGGCAAGTGAAGCTCCAGTGGCAAAAATAACCCCTTGCAGGATCAGGGGGGCGCCGAGAATGGGCAGGGATGACTGTCTCATCCAAGTTGCCTGTGTGTGTGTCTCCCTTTCTTGCCTCATTCCCTTTTAAGCCCCAAGAAATCATGGTGGCCCATGCTGAGCAACGGCAGAGATTTCCAGTCTGGGGCACTGTGTGGTTTGGGCTCTGTAGCATTTTTGCACATTTGTTTTACCTTTAGACTTGACTAAAACCCAAACGCTCTCTTTGTCCTGTCTAATTTCTGTAAAGGGCAGAAGAGAAGAAGGGTTGGTTTTTGTTTCTTTGTAAAGTTTTGCTATCGAGGGTGAAATCACTGAGTCCAAGGGGTTGTGAAGCTTCTGAGCTCATCAAGCTTCATCTCAAGCCTTGCATGAGACCTCCTGTGCATTCCATAAAGGGCAGCTCTGCCCTGTTATACCAACTCTGTGGCCTTGCATGCATCTCCAAGGACAGGCCTTTTGATTCAAGATGTTGCCATCTCCTGATCTTTCTTTTTAAAGGTTCTCAGAATCACATCCCACCACTGTTTGCTTAATTTCTACACAAGGTTGGCGCAGTCCCAGAAAGCAGCTTCCTCTTCCTCTAAGACT
This sequence comes from Bradypodion ventrale, assembly GCA_035047345.1. Classification (NCBI taxonomy): domain Eukaryota; kingdom Metazoa; phylum Chordata; class Lepidosauria; order Squamata; family Chamaeleonidae; genus Bradypodion; species Bradypodion ventrale. The sequence continues at coordinate 62,872,618 of JAWDJE010000001.1, read as the reverse complement.
GGCAAAAGGGTGTCCTAGAACAAATATCCATGAGCCCTTTGGATACATTTACTGGCAATGGTACTTTCACCCTTGGTAGGAAAAGCAAGAAAGACAATGTTTAGGGCAGTGGTGGCTAACCTTGGCACTCCAGGTGTTCTTGGACTTCAATTACCAGAAGCCCAAGTCAACACTCCTGCTGATCAGGGCCTCTGGGAACTGAAATCCAAGAACATCTGGAGTGCCGAGGTTAGCCACCACTGGTTTAGGGGCTGGACCGGGGGTTGTTGACAAAGACACTGCACCCTTCTTGGTGGTTTTTAAAGGAATAGCTTCTTTTCACTTTGGTTGAGATATGGAGATGAACCAGATCCAGACAGAAGACTTGGTTTTGATTCGCTTTCTTAATACTGTATTTATATTCCTCCCCTCCCCACTGTTTTATCCCTTGCCATAAAGAAAACACCCTTGAAGGATGCTACCAGCATTACACAGAAGCAAAGTTCCACTTCCTTCCACGTGGAGGGTGTTTTGATCTTCTAGCCAAGAGGTTGAAGTGTTTTCTATAAATGTTAATGAATCACACTCTATCTTTAACACTAGGCAAGGCAATAGAGGCAATTCCCCCACACCCCAGGAAAAACAGGGAGTTTAAGTGCAGGAAGATGAGGCTTGTTCAAGATAGCCTGAATTATTAACAGCCTGGGATATGGCCCCAAAGCCCCTTGTTTTAAGTTTCTTAACTAACAACCTCAGAGAACTGGGAGAGGAGACATGAGAGTCTGAGGAGAAGAATCCCTTCTTTTGGAATTAATGGCTTTTTTGTGTGTGGTGTTGCCTGAGGACTGATGAGGAGACATGGAGGAGCCTGCTTTTTTTAAAAAAAATCCCTCATTCTTCCCCTCCCAACACATAACACGGCCATCATCATCACCTCTTCCACCACCACCTCACCCTCTGCCACGCCACTACTGAAATGCACGTGGATTTTATTTTAGCTGTTTATCGCAGGATGTTTTTTTCCCGGATACTGACTAGAAATAGTATGTGTTCCATGCCAGGGTTTCCTGTCTTACCTGTACCGGTTCCTTGGCACTATATCCCCCAAACCCAGCCACCAGTGCCCTAGCTGCTTCAGCCCCACAACCTCAACTTGAGATGGTCGGGATGGCTCTGATCTCTATGTATGTATAGCCACAGTGCAGGGCTGTCCTATTCTGGTGGTTAATGATGTGATGGGTTGGGACCATTGGTGCCCCCACCCCACAGGGAGCTGTGTTCTAACTGGCGCTGTGTCTGTGTAGAGATGTGTATAATATCCTGTATATATTTGTGTAAAAAAAGGAACTTACCATATTCCTAATCTCTGTATTGTGTTCATTTTGTAAAGTGGGCCGAGGTGGGGTATGCAAAGGGGCATGGATGGGGCAAGACCAGCTTGGGGAAACATATTTTAGGAGATAATGTCAAGACTCAAATTTTCTGGGCTCTGTGTGCCATTTAACAAAGATGAAGGGTGGGGGACACAGGAAGCAATGTTGAAGTTTTTGGCAAAACAATATCTTCCTCTGCACCACTGTGGTGCCAGCCCAGTTCCAACATCAAGAGCTTAGGTGCAACACCAAGATAAGACAGCACCACTATGGAAAATGATGTCTTTTGTTTGCAACTGGTTCTAGGTGTGAGGTTTTTTCTATTTCCTAAGCACAGGAAGAAAAACAAAATTTTGTAATGGGGAAAAAACCAGAATGAAGAAGTACTATTTAAATCAAGGATTCTCAACCTGCAGTCTGTGGGCTGGATGTTGCCTGTGGCACCATTTCATGTGGCCACCACCACCACCTCTACCACATCTGGAAGTGCCATGTGGTGTAGGAAGGGCCCCGTCCGGCCCCCAAAGCTGTCTGAGGGAGCGTGACCCGGCCCCCAGCTTAAATAGGTTGAGAACTCCTGATTTAAATGTTGGGAGTTGTTGGTTTTTTTTTCATATGTGAAGGAAAGAAGAATAAGTGGGAGAGATTGGGTGGAGGAAAAGAAATACCAAATTAACATCACATTCACTACTAGGACAATCTCAGGGTTTAGGGTGGAAAGGTCTGTACTGTATGAATGAGCTAAGACAAATGAGTTCTGAAAATAAGACACTGCCAAAAGAGAAGGGAAGGAGATTTAACTCTGAGAGATTAGTAGCACAGAGTAAAGGTAGGTAAGGAAACATTTAAGTAAATTAGAATCCTGAATCTGTAGTAATATCAGAGCAGTGGAGCTCCTGGCTGGGCGATTCTGGAAGCTGTAGGCCAAAAATAATTGTTCAAAGCTAGAAATCAGAGTAGATGGAAATGATATTTACTGTTTGGATTTCTACAAGAAATGAATACAGTTAGTAAAATGACCATATATTTGAGAGTCATTTCTTGAAAAACAATTTTGGTCACCTCTGAAATTTTAACTGATTAGTCTGGACTGACATACCAGTGAAAATGCAGCAACTAAGACACTAAATGTGCCCTTTCCACATCCTGATAAAGCATCCGGTGTCTCTCAAAATTCCTGTACAGGTACTTTCTAGTTTAGCGATTTGCTTAGACAAGCAGTGCAAGCCTATGTCTAAGCCTATGTCTCTCAGTGCAGTGCATCTGATATTGACTGATGTAGGGTTGCAGAGTTAGGCTAAGCCCCTAAATTCAACAAGACTTCCAGCTTGTGTCTGTCACCACTTAAAAAGATATCTTCCTCAAATAATATTTTCTGTTCTAGCAACATCTTGGTGTGGAATTCTATGCATTAGAGTTCTGGATTTATTTATTGCACTTACTATTCAATACATTCCATGTTCTTGGCCCATTTTCATCTCATAAATATGACCTTGTATCCTACAAGAGTGGTAACTATCACACTTTTGTGGATCTTTAATGGGATCCTTTTTTAGTGCCCCAACTACTACTACTCATCAAGAGCCCTGGTGGCACAGTGGTTAAACTGCTGTATTTCAGCCAAAACATTGTGAGTTTGATCCTGGCAGGGATCAAGGTTGACATAGCATTCCATCTTTCTGAGCTCAGTAAAATGAGTACCCAGCATGTTAGGGGCAAAATGCTAATTAACTTGTGAACTGACCAGAGATTGCACTAAGTGCTATGGGGTGGTATAGAAGTTTTTATTGCTATTCCCCACTACCATCACTGTTCCAAAGGCAGCTGTCAGAATCTACTAGCTATTCCATCTGGGGAGTTTCAAGGGAGTGTGGGCTACAAATGGCATGAGTAATTTTTACCAGTTTTCCAGTAACTTATCACTAACTTACCACCCAAACATCATGATGACAACAAATGTGCAAAGAATAACACTGCTCTGTGAAGTTTTAAAATGCTAAGATCAGCATATCTGAGCAGTTTTCAATTGCTTTATAGGGTTTTTTGACTCTCCTTTGCCATTGCAGCGGGACTGTGGTGGCTCAAGTGGTTAAGATGCTGAACTTGCTGACTGGAAGGTCAGAGTTCAATTCCCTGGTACTGCATGACAAAGTGAGTTCCCATCTCTGTCCCAGTTCCTGCCAGCCTAGCAGTTCAAAAACAAGAAATTGCAAGTAGATAAATAGGGACCACTTCGATAGGAAGGTAAACAGTGTTCCGTGCACTTCAGTTTCTTGGCATGCCTGCCACATGTCCACGGAAACGTCTGCAGACGCAAACAGCGCTGGCTCTTCGGCTGTGAAACAGAGATGATCACTGAACCCTAGAGTCGGATACGACTGGCTTTCGAGCAAGGGCAACTTTTACCTTTCAATTGCACCATAGCACCTAGTACATAACATACTGTCCTGCCTCTGAATATGCCATTCCAAGAGCCTCAAATACAATGATATAACCCAAAGTAACCCTTGTACACATGCATAGAAGAGAGATGGTTGCCATTTCCTAATTGTATTAATTTGATAAGCTCCCCCACCCCCCAAAAAAGGTATTTTAAAGGGCATCTTCAACAGCCAACACCATAGTTTGATGTACCCAACAAGACAATCGCTTTATAACATGGAAAGGTTGATAATCTTCTAAAGACTCAAACTCTGCCATTCTCCCACAGCTGAGGAACAGTAATATCTGGAGGCAGGGAATTACTTCGCTGGTTCACTCTTGAAAGAGGCTACAATATAAACTTCATTTCTTCAATTTTTAGAGGAAGATGAGTCAACCCTTTTACTGCTCTATAACCTAGTACTGCATCATAAACAGGCATTATTGGCTTAATAACTGAAATCCATAATTACTGTATGATTGAGAAAAATATACCCCTCCATGCTGACTAATTAAAACTCCATGTTCTTTTCAATGTTGTGTAATCTTTTGGCAGTAGATTCAAATTTCTTCCACCTCCAACTCAAAACAGTTTTATCTATTTCATATTTCTTAAGCAAAGTAGTTACAGCAACAGGTTCAGAGGGGATGAAGATGAAGTACGTGGTGAGAGGTTGCCTATTTTCTTTCACTTATCTAGTTCAGGTCCATAATATACTTTTAACTTACCAAAAGAGTAAACTCCTACGTCTCATCCAATTATGCCCTGAAACAAAGAAGCGATTCTAGCAGTAAGAAGCCCGCTTATATAAATTTAAAATATTCTTAGAAGAATAGAAGACAAGGAATAACATGTCTTTTGCTAAGCATTAACTATCTAATTAATTTTATGGTAGGATGATGGTGCAATCAATCTAACATTAATAATGCAATTGTAACTTATGAGCAGCTAGCAGGATGCCCATCTGTTGGTGTGCTCATATGCACACACAATCTTTCATGTATGCAGGAGGAGGAGATTGTATGTTCCCTGGGAAGAGAATGTACCCACAAAACATACCATAAAGACATGTAAGAATCCCTGTGGTGTCACTGCCAGTGAGGGCCAAGCCATGGGTTGCCAAGAAAACAAAACAGGTTTTCCTCTGCGTAGAACCTTCCTTTGAGGAGTGAGTGGCAGCCATGACCTGCTCTTCTGTTCAGCAAAGGTAAGTAGGTGCCCACTCTAGTCAACCAATGCTGAGGAAGCGGAGAGATGTAGCAAAACAGCTGTTAGGTGTCACACATTCTCAATTTATCCTCAGTAGTAGAAGATGTGAGACAGCTACTTCAGTTGGCTTCTGTGTATGAAACAGAAGGCACCTCACTGACCTACGATAGCATAATGTCTTTAGCAGCTACTCTATGTTTGGAAGAAAGTCAAAGGTGAATGTCAGTGTTGAGGGGCAAACCTGCTTCTTGCCTTATTTATCTCAACTATCAAGCATCAGACCTTCTCTGGAAGGCATTAGCCCTGCATCATAGGAACTTTCTGGCTTTCACTTCTTGGCCAAACTTTAGTGCATGAGTTCTCAACCTTTTTAAGCTGGGGGCTGGGTCATGCTCTCTCAGATGGCTTCGAGGGCCAGACAGCCATGTTGACCTTCCTCCACCACATGGTACTTCCTGAAATGGTGCCACGGGTCGAAGGAGGAGTATCCCTGCTTTAGTGTGAGGGACAAGAACTCTAGAACTGGTATTATATTCACACATTTTTATCTGCAAAATGCTTCATATCTTTTTCTTAAGAAACCACTTGTTAATGACCTCTAATTTTACTTAAATTTACAATGTTTCTTTCCCTGAGTGCAGGTCACAAAAATGATCTTTAAGATGCTTCGACAGGTCAAAAAGAAATTATTTTATGTCTACTCTGAGACTGTCTTAGTGGACAAAGGGTTTGGCGGGACATTCCAGTCCACATCATTAGAGACAGAATTTGAAACATAAACATCTGTCAAAAACACATATCCCTACACAGAGATACAGCATGAGCTTGGTTGCTACATTGAGAGCATCTCGATTATTATGACTGAGGGGAGGGACCAAAGGAGCATGGCAGTTAGAGTCTACTACCTACTGTCCAATCAGGAAGAAGATATGGATGAAATCTTTGAGGAACGAATTTCAAGAATGTCAAAGATACATGATGTAGTCATGGATATTTCAATTATCCTGGTATCTGTTGAGACATATTCTGCCAAAGATGGTCCTTCCAAGAAATTCCTGGCTTGTGTGGATGATAATTTTCTCCTACAAAAAGTGGAGGGTGAAACCAGAGGAGTAGCTATCCTTGACTTGATTCTAACCAATAGGTATGACTTGCTGGAAGTAGTGGCAGGAGGAGGCATTGGGGGGGGGGGGGGGCGGGCGGGGGAGAGTGACCATGTTCTACTTGAGTTCTTCATTTCACAGGAAACTAATTTAATTTAATTTTCCCACTTGTTTTATCTATTTGTCATCTCTTTCCAGAAGGTTGTGTATTCTTGTCCTGGTCTTATTCCTTTCACTTTAACTAGGATGTCTTCAGTAAATTCTCCCCAAATCTCATTAAAATAATTTCTTTTGTTAGTCCCTTATTTAATTTTAATTCACATGTCATTTATTGCTATGTTTCATAGTTCTTTAAACCAGTCACCAAATTCAGTCTACTTTCCATCTTTTAACAATAAGTAATCTCTTAGCTCTTAGCATTGCAGTAATCATTTCTTTCTGTTTGTTTCCAAAACCCATTACTAAAGTTATTCTGGGACACTTCTCTAATTTATAGATAATAGTTGGTTGATTTCTTCAAAAACGTTTGTCCATATTTTCTTAACAAATTTACAGTCCCACCATGAATGGAGATACATCTCAATCCAGCAATCCTTATATTTAGGATCATAATAACTTAACAGTACCAAAGTTATCCCATCTCCAAATCGCTTTACAAGTCTCTTTTAATTCTAACTGAAAGTTTTTTTTATAATACTTTGTCTCCATATTCCATCCCATTCTTAATTTTAACCCTTCAACCCGTTTCCCAAATTAATCTTTGCCATCTATGAGTTAAGACCAGCAGGAAGCGCACTTGAGTTACGAAGCACTGCAAGCAGCCTCCTCGATCGTGGATGTTAAAACATGGGTTGAGTTTAAGCCAAATGGCTCTTTTCTTATAGGCAGAATCAGAGGCCGGCCAGAAAACGCTAATGCTACATCGCTCTCTGAATGGGCGACGGAGTCATAGGGATAGGAGAGCACTCTGCGTCTCACAGGAAAAGGCATCGCCCCGCCACAGGGTTCACGCATCGGGTTTGGGGATTTCGCCCTTGGCCGGGAGTGTGTGTGTGGGTGTGGAAGAACGCTCCGGTTTTTTTATTCATTTATTTGTTTCTCGGTGGGAAAGGCGGCGCTCCGCCACAGGGTTCGCCAGGCATTACTAGTCGCGCATCGGGTTTGTGGATTTCGCCCTTGGGGGGGGGGGAGAACGCTCCGGTTTTTTTTATTTATTTATTTGTTGCTCGGTGGGAAAGGCAGCGCTCCGCCACAGGGTTCGTCAGGCATCGCTAGTGGCGCATCGGGTTCGTCGACTCACTGTTGCCCTCTCAAGGCAACGCCCTACGGTTCATTCCGCCGCTAATGCCAAAATGCCGAACCCCCCTGATCGATGGGGAGGGGGGCTTTTTCTGCCCCGCGAGGTTGTCTGGGCGGGACACGCCACGGCCGGCATAGCTGAGGTCTGACTCAGAGAGGGACGGAGATTCCAGAGCGCAGCTGCGAGCCAGCTTTGCCGTTGTTTGGGAGAGTGGGAGGCTGGGCACTTAAAGGCATAGAAGTTCCCTTCGTTTCTGGGCTGAGCTCAGACGGAGACCTGGCCCTCCTCCCCGTCTCCCTCCACACCTCCCTGGAAATCGTTGCCTTCTTCAAACTTTGGACTGCCAAAATGAAGCCACTTTCTTGGCTTTGTCGTCATCTTCTTCATCGGTGCATGTTTCTGGCAGTAATTGGCAGACCAGTAAATGAGCCGGATTCTGTATCTCCACATTCACACTGCATTTTGTTGTCAGCCAGCAGTCCCCACATGTTGGTCTTGCATTTAGGGACTCCCAACACTCAGCCTATTCATGGTTTCTCCAAGTGACATAGGGGAGATCAAGTTAATTTTTAAGTTAATTTAATTTTAATTTAATAGTCATACTTATATACGCCGCCCACTCAGGTAGAACCCGACTCAGGACGGCATTACAACAAGTTCTAAAAATATATAAAAACACTTAAAAACCCGATATCCCACCCACCCATCTCTCCCACTATAAAAGAGAAGAGAGGGTTCTTAATGGTTTACATAAGCCAACAGGTGGGGACCGTGTTCCCATTAGGGCCCCACACCTGCCCTGCCAGCCAGATCTTCAATCCTCTCCTGAAGGGCTGTTCCTCAGTCATATCCTCTTTTACTGTTATTACTTTTCCAGTGAGCTCCTTCCATTTTCTAATTTGGGTTTGCTGTTGTGTGGCCTCAAAAATGTTTGTCCTTCCCAATCGCTAGCTAGATCCTCTAGAGCAGGGTGTCTTAACCTGCAGCCTGTGGGCCAGTATGTGGCCCATGGCACCATATCATGTGGCCCCCCACCGCCTCCACCACACCAGGAAGTGCCATGTGGTGGAGGAAGGGCAAAATGTACATCCAGCCCCCAAAGATGTCTCAGAGAGCGTGACCCAGCCCCCCGGCTAAAAAAGGTTGAGAACTCCTGCCCTAGAGAGGCTGAACTTGGATTGAAAGTGAAAAAAGAACTTGCCAAAGCAGGAGTGCAGTTGAACACCAGGAAGACAAAAATCCCAACTGTGGAAGAATGACAAAAATTCAATGAAGAAATTGAGATAGTGAAAGATTCTGTTTCAAACAATCCCAATGGAGGTTGTGGCCAAGAAATCAGAAGAGGACTCAAACCAGGAAGGACAGCAATGAAGCAATTGGGAAAGAGAATCAGATGTAAGGTGCCACTGGAGATGAAGACCAGGATTATTCACACTGTTGTATTCCCAATCACTATGTATGGGTGTGAGAGCTGGACAATAAAGAAAGATAAGAAAACAATTGATTTGTTTGAAAATTGGTGGTGGAGGAGAGCTTTATTATATCATGCCAAGAACATGTTCATCACCATGCATCTATATATTTGGTACCATGCTACATGTATGTTTTTTGAAACATGTTTCCTTTTCCTTTTGGATGAGGATGTGCCTGATATAGCATAAATACATACAGAACATATGGTCAGCTGAAAAGTAACAACAAATATACAGCACATGTTTTTGGGTTCCCAATAACTTTCTGAGGTAAAATGTGATAGCAAAATAAGCAGGGAAAGCGAGGCAGCAATTGCGGGAGTCTGCATCTGATTACAATCTTAGAAAGGACAATGCTCTGAAAAATTCTAATAGTTAAGAGGCTCTAAGGAAGCAACATTCCACACTCAAAAACAAGACACATATGAGAAGTCATCACCAAATACCTAATGTCTGAAGGGGGGATAGAATATTCTGAATAAAATCATTGCTCATTACTTATTCCTCAGCTCTTGCTCTTTCTGATATTGCAATACTGTTTTGGCAAAAATCATGAAGAGGCATAAAGGCTTACTGGGGGGAATTAATTCACACTGGAAGTGGCTTTCTTCCCAGTTTCCCAAACCATCCCTTCCTGCCTGTGGACTCATAACCGAGCCAATCAGGTTTCTACTGCCCATTTAAGACCATCTATATAAATATAGTACAGTAAAAATTTCACATAAAGAGTGCTTCACTTAGGGACTAACTCACTTAAAGTGCAGAATTTTCTCTGAGCCTTGCTTAACAACTAAAACCAACCAAAAACTTGCTTAACAACTAAATCAGGATTTGCAACCCACCCCCCACCCGCCAGAAGTCACAACTGGTCACTTACAATGGTGTTTCACTTAAAGAGCAAACTCAATTAAAGAGCAATCCTGTGGAACTCATTATGTTCTTTAAGCAAGGTACCACTGTACAGTAATTCTGTGTTTTGTAGGGAGGCTAAAGACCTTGCTAGTATCATAGTCTGTTTCAGGGATTCTCAACCTGTGGCCCGTGGGCCAGATGTGACCTGCGGCACCATGTCATGTGCTCCCCCCCACTACCCCCACCACACCAGGAAGTGCCATGTGGTGGAGGAAGGGCAAAATGACTGTCTGGCCCCCAAAGCTGTCTAAGGGAGTGTGTCTCAGGCCCCGGCTTAAAAAGATCTATTTATTTGTAAAACTAAACAATAACAACAACAAAAGTGGTATCTTAAAGACTAACTCCTGCATTTAAAAGTGAGCTTTTGTGGATCAAGTACTTGACTTGCCTATATAATTAGATCTGAAACAGTAAGTGTAATTATTCAAAAGCAGAAGGAACAATTGCATGTATAAATAACAATTGCATAAATAGGTAAGTTCATTATAAAAATAGCTAAGAAGACAACAGTGAATAAAATGCAAATAAACTAACCATACCCAATAATGTAAAGTAAACAAGGAAAATATGGCCAAATAAAGCTATATTAGAGAGAAGGCAGAATATATCCTTAATCTATATGGGGCAACATAGGGCTCTCCACAAATTTATCAACTTTTGCATAAGAGCCATACCTGTAAGTTTAAGGCAGCTTTCATCCTAGCTCCCCCAGGGTCTCCTCTCTCAATCCCTTCCCCATCTCTCGCTTGAGGAGAGTTAATGCATTGCAGAGGCAAAGCAGCACATAACTGCCAGGTACTCGTCCAAATCATATTGCTTTGTATCCAAAGGCAACCAAGTTACTTTGGCACCTGAGGCAGAAAACCTCAGAAGCATCTCTCCCAATGCAATTAGACCAGACCCAGTAATACAGAGTATGCCAAAAATGTATACACATTTTAAGAAAGGAAAAAAATGATTAAAATTGTAATACTCGATATATACTACAAACAAAAGATGGATACAAGTAACTTTTGACTTCTGCAACTACAAGAGGTGCTCAAAGTGGTTGCCATCAGCATCCAGACACTTTTGATTACAGCAAAATACTGCTTGAGCAACGTTGACCAGTGTCCACTTGTATTGCTGTGCATGCCATTTCATTTCTTTCCTGAAATACCAGCATTGTAGCCAGTTTTTTATGATACACCATACCATTTAAGGTCCCCCATAGGCAGAAGTCAAGGGTGTTAAATCAGGAGTACTTAAGCTGTTGTACTTCCACAACATTCTCGAATTTCAACCACCACTTCAAAATGGTATTGCACTCCTTGAACAACAATCATGTTTCCACCATTTTCTTTGACTGTTCTGCCTGTCACATGGTGACGCTAGCATTAATTCTTTTTGAGCAAACGTCATACTACACATTGCTATTTAATTCAACTTCAAAAAGTGAAACATAGATAACAACTCTTAAAATGTGACAGAAAAATTAGTAGCACCACTGACTACCACTTCAAAAATTTCAACTAGGAAAGAAAGAGAAATCTAAGAGCTGGCTGTGATCTTGATGAGATATTTGGGACAAGAATATCACTGTCTTGGGTTCAGATACAAAACAGTTTGTTGCCTTGCGAATGTTTAGCAATTGCCTTCCATATCCTCAGTTTGTTTATGTATAAAGGAGCTCAAACACTGCAGGGTGCCACGAGTCTCTACTTCTTCTGTGTCTAGGCCAGACATGAAACTGCCAAAATGAAGCCACCTTTTGGTGAGTTCATTTCACCTAACCTAGTGTGAGAAAGATTAGTGAGCACAACAAAGTTGCTGTTACCAGGGTACACCCAATTGTGGTTCAAAAATGCCACAATCTTCGAGGAGGCTCTTTCTGTGTACCCCAAGTCTCCCCTGTTCTCTGCTCTTCCTTCTAGGAAACCAGGTGTCACTCTCTTTCCCTGTTGCCACCTCCTTTTCTATACCTCGATAATCACTATTGTGCGTGTAACTAAGCACCTGCCTGAATTAACTCATTTACAATGAGGAAAATAAATAAAATGGGAGGTCCAAATGAGCTTAAACAAATAAAGAAGGAGAGTTTCCAGGCCAATCTTAACCAGCCACATTCCAACCTGTTTACTTTTGTGGTGTGTGTAACGCAACACCCCATTTGTCTCCCTGGACCCATTAACTACAGGCTAGTCCAGCACCCATCAGTGCTTATCCAGGATTTCACATCAAGGCACCAGACACAGTTGTGTCCCAGGGAGTTTCTGCAGTCTCTTGATACTCTGTGTCCAAAATGTGTAACAAATACTAGCTCTCTAGGCACATACAGCTACATAAACTCACACATTGCAAATCCAGCAAGAATGATTTACAGTACTAAATGACACAGTTCATCTTGCTAACTGGATCAAACACTAAATTCAAAACAAGTATGTTTTGTTGGGAGATTAGATCACATTGAATTCAGTGCTTTTGGTGTACGAAAACCAAGACACAGGACACAGCCTCGGGCTGGGTTAACTCAGGTTTATTGCATGGTGGTCAGAGGGAACATGAGGTAATGGCGGATCGATAGCTCTTTATATACAGTAGTAATACATTTGAACGTGGTTCCATGATAGCCCATTGGCTACTATCTGCGTGACGTCATTGGTGGTCACGCCCTTCTTGTCCAGGTGTAGGTGGTGGCGGGAAAACTTCCCGCGCTGTTGCCTTTGATGAGTTTGGACCGAGAGAGCTTGGACGCTCGCTGCTGCCAGCTGGTGGTCATTAGCTCGCGTCCTATTACAGGGTTCATGAGATACAGCTGAAGGTTACATTGTTACTATAGGCAAGGTTACATTGGTTCAGATACATTGTAATCCATGTGGAAGGTAAAACCATTAGAACACAACACCCCTCCCCCCTAGGATGAGACGAAGTCTCGAGCCCACACTTCAATCACAATCCCCCCCCCTAGGAGACAAAGTCTCTCAGCCAAGATGGCTTATTTCGAACACGCTGGGGTCTCGATGCGGGCTGCCTTTCCCCGGGTTTGCTACCTTCTCTTTGTCCCCTGGTTTCCTGTCCTGTAATTGGAGAGGGAGACTCGTTAGTGCCTTGCCGCGGCTCCGCGGCGTTGTTGGGAGGTGTGCTCTTTCTTAGGGAAGAACCGGGGGCACTGGGGGCTAACGAAAAACCCCTCTTCTCGCTTGGATGGGTGGGGGAACACTCCTGAAAACCCCCCCGGCTCACAAAATCAAAATCAGAATTAAATTCGGGGGCAGCGGTCGTGAACTCCTCTCCCCCTTCCCCAGCCTCTGATAGAACTGGCGTATCAAAATGGTATGAGTCGGGGCCGCTGCTTCTGCCTTCCCCCCTTGCTTGGGACCGTTGTCCGCTGCTGTCTCCCCCTTGGGCTAAACGGGTGGGGGAGGACCCTAACGCTGAATCCTGTTGCTGAGCCCCACTGACTGGCCCCCCACTCACTCGGTGCCTCAGTTGGTCCGCGTGCCTCCTCCAGAGGAGGCCGGTGTTAGTCTCGACCCGGTACGACACTGGCCCCGTCTGTTCTACAACCGTCCCCGGTACCCAGGCTGGACCTGCGCTGGCATAGTTCCTGCAGTGAACCGGGTCGCCGGCGGCGAAACCTTTCGAGACTGCCAACCCTATGTTTTTCCCTTTGTCCTCGACTCTCGTCGGGTCTAGCCTGGACAGGAGCGTGGTCAGATTTCGCCGCATCAGCAGCTCTGCCGGCGAGTAACCTGACGCTAAGGGGGTCACCCTATACGCTAACAAAAACTGACATACTTGGTGATTTAGGTCCCCCGGGCCCATGCGCCGCAGCGCATCCTTTGTCGTTCGCACCAGCCGTTCCACTTGGCCATTCGTGGCGGGGTGAAACGGTGCGGATGTGACATGCCGAATGGCGTTTGCCTCCATGAATGCCTTGAAGTCAGCGGAGGTGAAACAACTAGCGTTATCGCTGACTAAAGTGTCGGGTAAACCGAACGTGGAAAAGACCCTCCTTAACTGGCTAATTGTGGTGGCGGAGGACGTACTCTTTACTGGGATAACCTCCAACCACTTGGAGAATGCATCCACCACCAGGAGAAACATTGTTCCTCGGAAAGGGCCAGCGAAGTCTACGTGCACCCTGGACCATGGCCCCCTTGCTGTGTCCCATTCCCTATGCGGAAGACGGGCCGCCTCTGGTCGGGAGCCCTGGCATGCCTCACAAGTGCCGACCATGTGCTCAATGTCCGCGTCCAGCTGTGGCCACCAGAAGTAACTCCGGGCCAACGCCTTTGAACGCACGATGCCCGGGTGGCTGACGTGCAGTAGTTTGAGCACCCTCGGCCGCAGGGACGTAGGGACCACCACCCGTTGGCCCCACAAAAGGCACCCCCTTTCTAGGGACAACTCTAGCTTTTTCCGAAAAAATGGGTCGAATTCCGTGCTTGGGGACGACGCCGGCCACCCTTTCTGTACCCATGAGCTAACTTTCTCCAGCGTTCTGTCCTTGCCTGTCGCCCTAGCAATGTCGGCTGGTACTATTGGGGGTGCGTCTAAAACCTCAATTAGCAATACCTGGCGGTCTCTTTCAACTCTTGCCTTTTGGTCGTCCGACAAGGGCAAGGGAGATCTCGAAAGTGCATCAGCATGGCTGATCTCCTTTCCGGGCCGGTACTCCAACTCGTGTTGGTATGCGTTGAGAAAAATAGCCCATCGCAGCATTCTCGGGGACAGGATCTGCGGTGTGGGCTTGCTTGCTGTGAAAATCCCTAACAGGGGCTTGTGATCAGTCACGATTTTGAACGGGCGGCCATACAGAAAATCGTGAAATTTTTTGGTTCCCGCTACTATCGCTAATGCCTCCCTGTCGGTTTGTGCGTAATTTCGCTCTGCTTGGGACAGGGACCTTGAATAAAACGCTACCGGGGCCTCCCTTCCGTCATCCAACACGTGGCAAAGCACCGCCCCCACCCCCACCGGGGATGCGTCACAGACTAAGACCACTGGCCGTTTGGGGTCGAAATGCGTCAGGATTGTCTCAGATGTTAAGAGCTGCTTTAGTTCTCTGAACGCCCTCTCGTGCTCGTCACCCCACATCCATGTCTCCTCCTTTTTAAGCAACCGATGGAGCGGTTCGGCCACGGACGCCTTCCGCGGGAGGAATGTATGGTAAAAATTGAGGAGCCCCAGGAATGACTGTAGCTCGGTTTTGGATGTGGGGCGAGGGGCCTTCTTGATGGCCGCTACTTTGGATTTGGACGGCTTAATACCCTCGGGTGTGATCCGGAACCCTAAAAACTCGACCTCAGTTTCGAAGAAGACACATTTGTCTTTCCTCAGTCTCAGCCCCGCTTTCTCGAACACAGTTAGTACTTTATCCAATCTCTTTGCCAGTTCGGCCTCACTCCCCCCTGTTATCAATACGTCATCAAAATAAGGCAACACCCCCTCCAGCCCCTTCAGGAGGCGTTCCACAAGCGACTGAAAAAGGCCGGGTGCCGAGTTCACGCCGAACTGTAAACGCGACACCTGGAACGCCCCTTTATGTGTGACTATCGTTTGTGCCGCGGCCGTGGCGGGAGTTACGGGGAGTTGCTGATAGGCTTGTGCCAAATCGAGTTTAGCGAAACACTTTCCCCCATTCAGCCTGGCCAAAAGGTGGCTGACCACCGGCACCGGGTATGCATTAGGGCGGATCGCCTTGTTAATTGTACACTTATAATCAGCGCAAATGCGCATCTCCCCGTTAGCCTTTAGAGCTGTTACAATTGGAGTTTCCCACTCCGCGGAATCAACAGGAATAAGAATCCCCTGGCTCACCAGTTTGTCCAGTTCCGCCTCTATCTTGTCCTTGAGTGCGAACGGCACCCTGCGCGGTTTGAGTCTTATCGGGCGGACCTCCGGGTCTAGGTCGAAGGCTACAGGGGGTCCCGTGAACTTTCCAAGTCCCTTTTTAAAAACGGCGGGATGCGCGTCGCACACCGCTTGTATTGGATCCACCCCCACTGTATGTACTCCCCCTATGAACAAGCCTAAGGGCTGAAACCACTGCGTCCCTAGGAGGCTACAACTTCCCCCCTTAAGGACAACTAGGGGCAGTTCCGCAGAATGTCTCTTAAAACTAACCCGAAATTTCCCGACCCCCAACACTGGAATGCTGTTCCCCTGTACATCTCGTAGCGTGGACCTCAACGTTTTAAGTTTGGGCCGCACGTGGGGGTCGATTTTCAAGAACTCTTTCTGGGGAATTATCGAATAGGAGGACCCCGAGTCAATTTCCATTCTGATGGGGGCCCCTTGTACTAGTACCTCAACGAAGTAATGGGACTGTCCCGCGGACACGCTGAACACTGGAGCGTCGTCCTCGCTGTTGTCCGAGACACGGCCCACGCCGTCCTGCTTCCTCGTGGTCTGGGCGCCATCTTTGGACCTCGCTGGACGGTCCGGCCTGGTCGAACGGTCTTGCGACTGCCTCCGGCCCTCCTTCCGTTTTCTGCATGCCTTGGCGATGTGCCCCCGACGGCCGCAGGTGTAACACTCGGCCTTTCTGAATGGGCACCTCGCGCGCTCATGGGCCGCTCCGCAACCATCGCAGCGGCGCCCCCCTTTTCGGACCTTCTGGACCTCCTCGCCGTCGCTGCCTTCCGTGGACGACTTTGAGGCCCGTCGAGTTGCGTGCACCGACTGTCCGGACCTCCCGTGCACCGAATTCTCCGCTTTGCCGGCTCTAGGACGCCACTCACGCCACTGGTGCATTTCGTCCACTCCAGCATTCGTGGACTCCGCGGCTTCCGCGGCCTCTACAACCTCTGCCAGCGTGGGTGGTGGCTCCTTGTTCATCAAGCTGCGCTGCACCTCCTTGTCCTTCAGGCCACACAGCACTCCGTCCCTGAGGGCCGTCTCTAGGTCGTCCCATCTGCAGGGGCCGGCGGCTATCCTCATGGCTGTTACGAATGCCTCAACCGACTCGTCCGGCGCTTGGACTCGCCTCCAAAACGCGCTCCGAGCGGGAAACATTGCCCTCGAGGGACGGAAACGCTCACGCAGCAGCTTCATGATGTCGTCTGCTTTGAATTCGCTCACCTTCTTCGGTGCAATGATGCCCACCAGCGTTCGCTTGGTATCCATCCCAAGCATTCTGGTGAGGATGGCCCTCTTTCTCTCCTCATCGTCTTCTTTGACTTTGAGTTCCACCAGCGCCGCCTGGAAGTCCATCTCAAAAAGCTCCCAGTCTTGCGGTTTGGTGATGTTGAACCCGTTCTGTGCCCTGGCTGCTCCTTGGGGATCCATCATCCCACCTTCGTCGCCAATTTGGTGTACGAAAACCAAGACACAGGACACAGCCTCGGGCTGGGTTAACTCAGGTTTATTGCATGGTGGTCAGAGGGAACATGAGGTAATGGCGGATCGATAGCTCTTTATATACAGTAGTAATACATTTGAACGTGGTTCCATGATAGCCCATTGGCTACTATCTGCGTGACGTCATTGGTGGTCACGCCCTTCTTGTCCAGGTGTAGGTGGTGGCGGGAAAACTTCCCGCGCTGTTGCCTTTGATGAGTTTGGACCGAGAGAGCTTGGACGCTCGCTGCTGCCAGCTGGTGGTCATTAGCTCGCGTCCTATTACAGGGTTCATGAGATACAGCTGAAGGTTACATTGTTACTATAGGCAAGGTTACATTGGTTCAGATACATTGTAATCCATGTGGAAGGTAAAACCATTAGAACACAACAGTGCTTAATTCCAAGCAAACATTCATGGTTTGGGCTACAGGCCTACATGTGGAGTGAGATCATTTTAGAGAGAACTGGTAGCATCTCTCCCCCGCTCCCTATCCTTATTGTTTCTATTGTTCAACTAGCTAGTCTGAGCCTCACCTGGAATCTCAGAGCAGCCATTTATATGTAAGCATTTATATGCTCAGCCCCCAAGGACACAAGAGCAGAAAGCCTGATTGTGCTTCACACACACACACACACACACACACACACACACACACACACACACACACACACACATAGCCCTGTATAGCAATGAAATCTGTGGATTCCCCGTGCCCGGTGGGCATGGAACGGCCCGCGCAGAGGCCACTTCGGGAGAACGCTCCTTCCACAAAAGTCCGCACAGCGGGCAGAGTTGGCAGCGGTGAACCTTGCCTTGCGCACCTTCGCCAAGGAACGTTTAAACATCATTACAGACAGTCAGTATGTCAGGAATCTACTTCACAGTCTACCGGGAGCATACATCACTCCCGCGATAGACAAGAATTTGCTTAGTCTGTTCCTCACTGCTCAATTTCATTTGTGAAACCGCACGGAGCCGCTCTATATTGCCCACATCCGCAGTCATCAAGACCTGCCGGGTCCGATTTCCGCGGGCAATAGCAGAGCGGACGCGGCGGCAAAGGAAATTCAGCAACGTTCAGTTTTAGGTGTTTTTACTACTCCAATTCAGAGTCATGCCTTTTTTCACCAAAATGCCAAAGCGTTAGCCAGACAGTTCAATCTGCCACTTTCTCAAGCCCAAGGCATAGCCCGCTCTTGCCAGCATTGTGCAGGGACACCGGGGGGGCCCTCGTGGGGGGTCAACCCACGAGGGACAGAGGCTAACCAAGTGTGGCAGATGGATGTCACGCATGTTCCGCAGTTTGGCAGATGGCAGTACATGCACGTTTGCATTGACACTTTTTCACAATTCGTTTGGGCAACGGCGCAGAAAGGGGAGACTGCCTCCCACGTGGAGCAGCACCTCCTTTCTTGCATCGCGGCAATGGGCAAGCCATGGCAAATTAAAACCGATAACGCCCCGTCCTACAGCTCCAGGCAGCTGGCCGCCTTCATGGCCACCTGGGATATAAAACATACTTTTGGCATTCCTTACAATCCGTAGGGGCAAGCGATTGTGGAACGGGTCAATCGGACACTCAAGTCCTATATTGACAAACAAACAGAAAGGGGGGAGCCACCAGCCCTCCCCAAGTCACAGGGCCAGGCACAGCATTGCCTGAATAAGGTATTGTTCACTTACAATCACCTTAATGTTTTTTCGGATTGCACGCCGCAGGAGAAGCACTTCCGCCGCTCGGAAGCTCTCCCGCGACCGATGGTCCGATACCGGGTGCCACCGGACCCTTCTTGGAGGGGCCCGGCGCCACTCATAACCTGGGGGAGAGGGTATGCTGCAGTTATGTCTCCTACAGGTGTCGTTTGGATTCCAGCTCGGTGTGTCAAGCCTCACTTGGAACCACATGGTGTGGACCCAGACTGACCCGAGTCCGATCCCGGAGATGGAGGACCTCACTCTGACCGACAAGACCCGCCGGAGGAGACGGCCACCGACGGTGCCGAAGATCACCTGGGGGATGGTCAAGGTCCTTTGCAGTGAGGCCGAGGACGCCCTCCGACACGAGGAGAAGGAACCGACACCGGAGAACCTCACGGCTGCAGTCTTCGCCCGGATTCACGCCAACACCATGGCAGTCACCATCATCCTGATCCTCTCCCTGTTTTGCGGGGGAGGCGTTCAGGCTACCTTGTTGAAAGCCAACGATTTGGTGCCCGGCGGAGACCTTTCTGCCAGGATGCAGTACAACATTTGGGAAAGGTTGGCGGGCCTCGTCAACCAGTCCGATTTTTGCCTGAGACAGGACATTGGTTCTGCCTCAATCGTGAGCACCTGCCTCATCCCAGTGTGCCACTCTCCAGGCGCATACCCCAGGGATGGGGATTGGCTCATGAAACGGATTTTCAGCCCATACAACCCAGCGGCTGCTGCAGACTACGCCTGTTGGGAGATGCGGCTCACCATGACTTTGCCGGCTGATGCAGCCACTCTCCACACGCCTCGAGTGGCGGTCAGCCCGAACACTACTTGTGCTCGAATGACCGGCTGCTCCTCAGTCGGTCGAACCCGGCGCCGCTGCCTCTACGTCGGCAGTGGCAATTGGACTTGCAATAACCCTGTGAAACGTGGTTCAATGTATGCACATGTTACGTTACCATCTGGTTGGTTCTTTACATGTAATCAGTACACGTGGAACTATATTCCTGCAAATGTATCAGATGCTACTTGTTGCATTAGTCGTTTGACACTGTTACTCCCCACTAAGGATATGGTTACCCCAAGCACAAATGTTACAAATGTTTCCGCACCCATACGTCACACTCGCACCACCCAGTTAGACAGCTCATGTGAGAGCAGCTTTAGAGTTATGAGTCCAGCCGAGTACGTCTCGTTGGCGGTCAGCATAATCGGCGTGCCAGGCTTAGCCGTCGGCAACGCTCGGAGGATTAGTCGGTTGGCTTGCGGTCTAGCCAAAGCCATCAACCATACCTCCTCGGCGATAGCGCTGCTCAACCAGGAGCAGGCAGAGCTTCGCCATGCCATACTTGACAACAGAGCGGCTATAGACTACCTCTTATTGCTTCACCATTTGGGTTGCGAATCCTTCCATGGTATGTGTTGCTTCAATCTTACTGACAACTCCCGCAAGGTACAGAGTCAGCTCACGGCACTCCACACCATAGTCGAGGGCATAAGAGAAGGTTATGGGTCGTGGATCCCATGGGGGTGGCTCCAGACGGTACTCAAGGTGGTTGTGGGGGTGATTATACTAGGCATAGTGTTATGCTGCTTGGCACAATGTATTCCCTCACTGATCTCGAAGTGCTGCCCCAAGAAGAAACCCCGAAACGCCATTCCCGCTCAGCAGCTGATGCCCCTCTTACGCAGAGTTGCCGGTCAGGTCCTTAAATGAAAATTAAAGGGGAGATGTGAATTCCCCGTGCCTGGTGGGCATGGAACGGCCCGCGCAGAGGCCACTTCGGGAGAACGCTCCTTGAGCCGTGGGCTCTGCGGGCAGAGAAATTAAGGGGGGTGGATAAATGATAGGGTTTAATTCACCCAATTCCTTGACCTGGCCAGCGGATCTGCTGAGAGAGCAGATATCTAACTCTGTTACCCATTAGAGTAATCACTCATCTCCGAGTCTCAGTCTAATCTGAGGCACAAATAGAAGCCATGTTTACCCCTGCCTAATCCTTGGACAATGGTGTTTTCCCATGTCAATGTTTATCCCATGTTAATTAACTTCCCCCAGAGAGATTCCCAATTAACCCGAGTAAACAGGTGATGTGATTTCTGTCAGAGGACGGTTTTGCCACCGTTGCGCTTTTCCCTCTATATATGTTGAAGCTTTCCCTCAATAAACTACTGATCTGATCTCGCTCCATACTGCCTCGTATCATTCCTTGATCAGTCTCCTCCGGGACCTACGGCCCTCAGCGGCCCCGATTCCTACAGAAATCACATAACAATTAGGTTTTGGGGGGAAATGGCATTCCACACAACAATTTTCCCTATGGAAAAAAATCCATACGACAATTTTTCAATGGAAAAAACCACTTAATGAAAACAATCGTTGTAAAATGCATCCCATAGGGAAAATCACTATACGATGCATGCATTGTATAGCAATTGTTTCATACAACAACGAGCCCTGTGGAACGGATTAAAGTCATTGTACAGTATGAGGTACCACTGTATTTCATTCACAGGTCAGAGACAACAGCATGTAACAGCAATCATTTTAGTCAGTCTTAAGATCTTTAAGCCAGCGACTCATCACTGAGTGTCAGGTGGCGGTAAATAACCTGACTCCCTAAAGGGGTTAATGGCTACGGGCGGATGAGCCCCTATAGGTGGGGTGATGGTTCCCTCAGTGGAGGAAATGCCACTGGAAGCCATCATATTTGGCCCAACAGCAAAAAGAGTGGAGGAGGAACTTTGATTCCCAATGGTCATGGAGGTGGAAAGGCTATGCCAGATGGACTGGCTGTGAAGGCTCACCTTGTCCATTTCCTCAAGGCTGCAGCAGCCCATTGCAGTCCCAGTGTTAAATCCTGCATGTCTCATTTCATATGTACTGCAAGAGATGGCTCCGTGATCATAGTGTGTGGGTCGCTTAATGGCAAGCTGGGATCCACCTTAAACAAATTCATGCCAATGGCATTTTTCCTGCTTCAGGGGGAAAATGCATTCTCAGATACGAATTATGGCCAATGACAAGATCTTTACAATTAGAAAATTCAATGGGAATGGGAAGTGAGGCAAGGGAATATATGTGACTTTCTATTAATCCAGAGGTGAGACATCGGCGGTCCTCCAGATGTCATGGAACACAAACTCCTATCTCCCTGCAATATGGCCACTGATCAGGATAGTGGGAATTACTGCCTAATAACATCTAGGGAGCCAATGTTCTCGCCCACCTTTGTTTAACTTTGTTTAGAATTACACAGGCTAGTTTGCAATAGGAGGATTTGCTTAGTGTAAGCAAAGCGATTTGTTTCTTTGGATATGCATGTGTAATGTTAAGTCCTTCCTGAATTGTTTAGTTCCAAATATTTTCCCAGCAACACTGAGCAGAACCAGGTGTTCAGAGCCAGGAATCAGCCTGGAAGTAAAAGAAGGAACCTCTGAAAAAGAATGACTTGAGCTCTGAAATACAGGTCTAGACGTGATGGTTCTTTCTCTCCACTGTACCCCTTAAACTTCAGGCATCTTCCCCATCACTGTGAAACTTTTGAGCATCTATAATACACTTGCAAGTCCTCATCACATTAATGTAATGTAAGTAATGTTATAAATAAATGTTATGACATAAACTGTACAATCTAGTCCTTCTTTTGGTCCTTCTCTTATGCGTATTCCCGAGTTCTGAGAGAGAGACTAGGTGGGCTCACTCCTTTTTGCCTTTCTTACACTTTATTCAGGTAGGGCTTTGTTTTTGCAAGTCTTGGAAGATGGGTATTGCTTTCTGATTTGTCTGTGCTTTAAAAGGTGTGCTTGCACTTGTTATGTTTTGATTGTATTTGTTTTCTGACACTGTATGGTAAACTGGCTCCAACTCTGGGTGGGGAAAAGTGGAATTCTTCTTCTTAAAGTGCCATATCTGATTCTGAATACTGTATTGGCTATCATCCAGTGGTGGGCTCCAACAAAAATTACTACCACACTGTGGGCATGCTACGGTCGATATGGCCAGGGGGAAAGCCCTGCATTGCACCCGAATTAGGACTACAGTACTTTATTTCAAAACTTGGATGGGTGGGGCCAGCCAGAATTTTTTGCTACCGGTTCTGGCGAACTGGTGCTAACCTGCTGATGCCCACCACTGCTATCATCCTAGCGATTAGCCATGAAAATTGTTCTGGGAACAATCTAGTGCAGTGGGTTTCCATTTGCCTTCCGCATCTCAGCATCCAGTTCCACCAGTCACTTTCTGGTCTCAGCCCTTTTGGCAGGCCTCCTCAGCCTCTGGCTGACTAGTGATGGTGATGATGATGATGCCCTCCATCAAGATGGATTCAAGTGGGATTTAATCCACTTGGAGACTCTCACTCTTCCCTGTGGACTTTGCTACCCAAGGCCATTAGGTCTTCAGGTTTGTCAGGTTAGTTAACCGCTGCCTGACAATAGGTGTTGAGTCACTGGCAGTAGGGTCTACTCTGTTGCCAGAGCAGGATATCCTGGTCAGACTGGTAAAGTGGGATATTACTCTATAAATAGTTCCTTTGGTTTGATTGTATTCACAATCTTCAAGCATATCTGAGAGCAAATAAAAAAGAACAGCAAAAAAAAGACAAAAAAATGTTATGACAACTTAAAGCGGGGTTCCCAACCAAAGGCCAACAGGCTGGATCTGGCCCACATTGCCATTTCATGTGCCCCCCCTCCAAGGGCATTTGAGAAACAAAATGGTCACCCCCTTTGAAGCTGTTCGGACAAAATGCTTACCCATCCACCCCCTTTGTGCAGGCAGGGCAAAATGGCCATGCAGCCCTCGAAGCTGACTCAGAGAGTGTGAGCCGGGCCCTGGCTTGAAAAGGTTGGAAACCCCTGCCTTAAAGACTAATTTCTGTATTTAAATGTGAGCTTTTTGAACCAAGTGTACACAGGCACACAATAACTGGCCAGCCTAGTCACATTGTATCTTTTTTTCAACTGACAAAATCCCATTATTATTATTGTGTGCCTGTGTACCTGATGTGTCTATAAACTGATACCATGAGGCCTCACTCTTACATCTGACAAAAGGACTTGGTCCAAGAAAGCTCACATTTAAATACAGGAGTGTTGTGTTCTAATGGAGTAATCTTCTACATGGCTAACAATGTATCTTAACCAATGTAACCTTGCCAACGGGTAACAATGTAACCGTCAGCTGTATCACATAAACCCTGTAATCGGACGCGAGCTAATGACCACCAGCTGGCAGCAGCGAGCGTCCAAGCTCTCTTGGTCCAAACTCATCAAAGGCAACAGCGCGGGAAGTTTTCCCGCCACCACCTACACCTGGACAAGAAGGGCGTGACCAGCAATGACGTCACGCAGACAGTAGCCAATGGGCTATCATGGAACCACGTTCAAATGTGTTACTACTGTATATAAAGAGCTATTGATCCGCCATTACCTCATGTTCCCTCTGACCACCATGCAATAAACCTGAGTTAACCCAGCCCGAGGCTGTGTCCTGTGTCGTGGTTTTCATACACCAAATTGGCAACGAGGATGGGATCATGGATCCCCAAGGAGCAGCCAGGGCGCAGAGCGGGTTCAACATCACCAAACCGCAAGACTGGGAGCTTTTTGAGATGGACTTCCAGGCGGCGCTGGTGGAACTCAAAGTCAAAGAAGACGATGAGGAGAGGAAGAGGGCCATCCTCACCAGAATGCTTGGGATAGAAACCAAGCGAACGCTGGTGGGCATCATTGCACCGAAGAAGGTGAGCGAATTCAAAGCAGATGACATCATGAAGCTGCTGCGTGAGCATTTCCAACCCTCGAGGGCAATGTTTCCCGCTCGGAGCGCGTTTTGGAGGCGAGTCCAAGCGCCGGACGAGTCGGTTGAGGCATTCGTAACAGCCATGAGAATAGCCGCCGCCCCCTGCAGATGGGACAACCTAGAGATGGCCCTCAGGGACGGAGTTCTGTGTGGCCTGAAGGACAAGGAGGTGCAGCGCAGCTTGATGAACAAGGAGCCACCACCCACGCTGGCAGAGGTTGTAGAGGCCGCGGAAGCCGCGGAGTTCACGAATGCTGGAGTGGACGAAATGCACCAGTGGCGTGAGTGGCGTCCTAGAGCCGGCAAAGCGGAAAATTCGGTGCACGGAAAGTCCGGACAGTCGGTGCACGCAACCCGACGGGCCTCAAAGTCGTCTACGGAAGGCAGCGATGGCGAGGAGGTCCAGAAGGTCCGAAAAGGAGGGCGCCGCTGCGATGGGTGCGGAGCGGCCCATGAGCGCGCGAGGTGCCCATTCAGAAAAGCCGAGTGTTACTCCTGCGGCCGCCGGGGGCACATCGCCAGGGCGTGCAGAAAACGGAAGGAGGGCCGGAGGCAGTCACAAGACCGTTCGACCAGACCGGACCGTCCAGCAAGGTCCAAAGATGGCGCCCAGACCACGAGGAAGCAGGACGGCGTGGGCCGCATCTCGGACGACAGCGAGGACGACGCTCCAGTGTTCAGCGTGTCCGCGGGACAGTCCCATTACTTCGTTGAGGTACTAGTACAAGGGGCCCCTATCAGGATGGAAATTGACTCGGGGTCCTCCTATTCTATAATTCCCCAGAAAGAGTTCTTGAAAATCGACCCCCGCGTGCGACCCAAACTTAAAACGTTGAGGTCCACGCTACGAGATGTACAGGGGAACAGCATTCCAGTGTTGGGGGTCGGGAAATTTCGGGTCAGTTTTAAGAGACATTCTGCGGAACTGCCCCTAGTTGTCCTTAAGGGGGGAAGTTGTAGCCTCCTAGGGACGCAGTGGTTTCAGCCCTTAGGTTTGTTCATAGGGGGAGTGCATACCGTGGGGGTGGATCCAATACAAGCGGTGTGCGACGCGCATCCCGCCGTTTTTAAAAAAGGACTTGGAAAGTTCAAAGGACCCCCTGTAGCCTTCGACCTAGACCCGGAGGTCCGCCCGATAAGACTCAAACCGCGCAGGGTGCCGTTCGCACTAAAGGACAAAATAGAGGCGGAACTGGACAAACTGGTGGGCCAGGGGATTCTTATTCCTGTTGATTCCGCGGAGTGGGAAACTCCAATTGTAACAGCGCTGAAGGCTAACGGGGAGGTGCGCATTTGCGCTGATTATAAGTGTACAATTAACAAGGCGATCCGCCCTAATGCATACCCGGTGCCGGTGGTCAGCCACCTTCTGGCCAGGCTGAATGGGGGAAAGTGTTTCGCTAAACTCGATTTGGCTCAAGCTTATCAGCAACTCCCTGTGACTCCCGCCACGGCCGCGGCACAAACGATAGTCACACATAAAGGGGCGTTCCAGGTGTCGCGTTTACAGTTCGGCGTGAACTCGGCACCCGGCCTTTTTCAGTCGCTTGTGGAACGCCTCCTGAAGGGGCTGGAGGGGGTGTTGCCTTATTTTGATGACGTGTTGATAACAGGGGGGAGTGAGGCCGAACTGGCAAAGAGATTGGATAAAGTTCTGACTGTCTTCGAGAAAGCGGGGCTACGACTGAGAAAAGACAAATGTGTCTTTTTCGAAACTGAGGTTGAGTTTCTAGGGTTTCGGGTCACACCAGAGGGTATTAAGCCGTCCAAATCCAAAGTAGCCGCCATCAAGAATGCCCCTCGCCCCACATCCAAAACCGAGCTACAGTCATTTCTGGGGCTCCTCAATTTTTACCATACCTTCCTTCCACGGAAGGCGTCCGTGGCCGAGCCACTCCATCGGTTGCTAAAAAAGGAGGAAACATGGATGTGGGGCGACGAGCAAGAGAGGGCGTTTAAAGAGTTGAAGCAACTCCTAACATCTGAGGCAATCCTGACGCACTTCGACCCCAAACGGCCAGTGGTCCTAGTCTGTGACGCATCCCCGGTGGGGGTGGGGGCGGTGCTTTGCCACGTGTTGGACGACGGAAGGGAAGCCCCGATAGCGTTCTATTCAAGGTCCCTGTCCCAAGCAGAGCGTAATTACGCACAGACCGACAGGGAGGCATTAGCGATAGTAGCGGGAACCAAAAAATTTCACGATTTTTTGTACGGTCGGCCGTTCAAAATCGTGACTGATCACAAGCCCCTATTAGGAATTTTCACTGCAAGTAAGCCCACGCCACAGATCCTGTCCCCAAGAATGCTGCGGTGGGCTATTTTTCTCAACGCATACCAGCATGAGTTGGAATACCGGCCCGGGAAGGAGATCAGCCATGCCGACGCACTCTCGAGGTCTCCTTTGCCCTTGTCGAGCGCCCAAAAGGAAAGGGTAGAGAGAGATCACCAGGTTTTGTTAATAGAGGTTTTAGACTCACCCCCAATAGTACCAGCCGACATTGCCAGGGCCACCGGCAAGGACAGAACGCTAGAGAAAGTTAGCTCATGGGTACAGAAGGGGTGGCCGGCGTCATCCCCAGGTACGGAATTCGACCCATTTTTTCGGAAAAAAATAGAGTTGTCCCTAGAGAGGGGCTGCCTTTTGTGGGGCCAACGGGTGGTGGTTCCTACGTCCCTGCGACCGAGGGTACTCGAACTGCTGCACGTCAGCCACCCGGGCATCGTACGGTCCAAGGCGCTGGCCCGGAGTTACTTCTGGTGGCCACAGCTGGACGCGGACATTGAGCACATGGTCGGCATTTGTGAGGCATGCCAGGGCTCCCGACCAGAGGCGGCCCGTCTCCCGCATAGGGAATGGGACACAGCAAGGGGGCCATGGTCCAGGGTGCACGTAGACTTCGCTGGCCCATTCCGAGGAACCATTTTTCTCCTGGTGGTGGATGCGTTCTCCAAGTGGTTGGAGGTTATCCCAGTAAAGAGTACGTCTTCCGCCACTACAATTAGCCAGCTACGGAGAGTCTTTTCCACGTTCGGTTTACCCGACACTTTAGTCAGCGATAACGCTAGTTGTTTCACCTCCGCTGAATTCAGGGCATTCATGGAGGCAAACGCCATTCGGCATGTCACATCCGCGCCGTTTCACCCGGCCACGAATGGCCAAGTGGAACGGCTGGTGCGTACAACAAAGGATGCGCTGCGGCGCATGGGCCCGGGGGACCTAAATCACCAAGTATGTCAGTTTTTGTTAGCGTATAGGGTGACCCCCTTAGCGTCAGGTTACTCGCCGGCAGAGCTGTTGATGCGGCGAAAGCTGACCACGATCCTGTCCAGGCTAGACCCGACGAGAGTCGAGGACAAAGGAAAAAACATAGGGTTGGCAGTCTCGAAAGGTTTCGCCGTCGGCGATCCTGTGCATTGCAGGAACTACGCCAGCGCAGGTCCAGCCTGGGTACCAGGGACGGTTGTGGAACAGACGGGGCCAGTGTCGTACCGGGTCGAGACTAGCACCGGTCTCCTCTGGAGGAGGCACGCGGACCAACTTAGGCACCGAGTGAGTGGGGGGCCGGTCAGTGGGGCTCAGCAACAGGATTCAGCGTTAGGGTTCTCCCCCACCCGTTTAGCCCAAGGGGGGGACAGCAACGGACAACAGTCCCAAACAAGGGGGGAAAGCAGCGGCCCCGATTCATACCCTTTTGATACGCCAGCTCTATCAGGGGCCGGGGAAGGGGGAGAGGAGTTCGCGACCGCTGCCCCCGAATTTAATTCTGATTTTGATTTTGCGAGCCGGGGGGGTTTTCGGGAGTGTTCCCCCACCCATCCAAGCGAGAAGAGGGGTTTTTCGTTAGCCCCCAGTGCCCCCGGTTCTTCCCTAATAAAGCACACACCTCCCAACAACGCCGCGGAGCCGCGGCAAGTCACTAACGAGTCTCCCTCTCCAATTACAGGACAGGAAAACAGGGGACAAAAAGAAGGTAGCAAACCCGGGGAAAGGCAGCCCGCATCGAGACCCCAGCGTGTTCGAAATAAGCCATCTTGGCTGAGAGACTTCGTCTCATCCTAGGGGGGGGGGAGTGTTGAGTTCGAGACTTCGTTTCATCCTAGGGGGGAGGAGTGTTGTGTTCTAATGGAGTAATCTTCTACATGGCTAACAATGTATCTTAACCAATGTAACCTTGCCAACGGGTAACAATGTAACCGTCAGCTGTATCACATAAACCCTGTAATCGGACGCGAGCTAATGACCACCAGCTGGCAGCAGCGAGCGTCCAAGCTCTCTTGGTCCAAACTCATCAAAGGCAACAGCGCGGGAAGTTTTCCCGCCACCACCTACACCTGGACAAGAAGGGCGTGACCAGCAATGACGTCACGCAGACAGTAGCCAATGGGCTATCATGGAACCACGTTCAAATGTGTTACTACTGTATATAAAGAGCTATTGATCCGCCATTACCTCATGTTCCCTCTGACCACCATGCAATAAACCTGAGTTAACCCAGCCCGAGGCTGTGTCCTGTGTCGTGGTTTTCATACACCAAAAGGAGTTAGTCTTTAAGGTGCCACAACATTTTTGTCTCTCCCCCCCACCCCCGACCTTTCTTTCTTTTTTTGCCGTTCTGTTTTATTTACTCTCAGATATACTTGCATGGACTAACAGGGCTACCACTTCAAACATTACAATCTTCAAGGAGATTTTTTCTGTGTATCTCTCTTCAGTGCCTTTGCACGGATAAGGACTTAAGTTTGGCCAAAGAGGAGACGCAGAAAGTGGCTTCCATTTTAGCACTCCAGGGTGTGAGTGGGACAGGAAAGAAGATGAACTCTATTTTGTTGTTGTTGTTGTTGTTGTTCAGTCGCACAGTCAATTCTGACTCTTTGCGACCCCATGGACCATTGCCTTCCAGGCACCTCTATCCTCTATCATCCTCCTCATCCCGCCCAGCCCTGTGCCTACTGTGTCCATGACGCCATCTAGCCATCTCATCCTTGGCCGTCCCCTTCTTCTTTTGCCCTCCACCTTCCCAGCATCAAGGCCTTCTCAAGTGAATCATCCCTTCTCATTTGATGTCCAAAGTACTTCAGCTTCATCTTTGTTATTTGTCCTTCTAATGAGCAGTCAGGGTTGATTTCTTCTAATATTGACTTATTTGTTCTCCTCGCTGTCCAAGGGACTCTCAAAACTCTCCTAGCTTGGCTGGGTAGAGGAGACAGGAGGTCCTTTTAGGCCTGGGATTCTCAACCTGTGGCCTGTGGGCTGGATGCGGCCCACAGCACCATTTCCCTCTCTCTTTTAATCTTTTTAAAAATTTTGTCAGTAGGTTTTTAATGGGTTTTTAATTGCTTTTTATAAAAACTGCTATTGGTTTTATTTTCTGTGAGCCGCCCAGCGTCTTTGGAGTTGGGCGGCTGTAGGAATGGCTGGCCGCAAGGAAGACACATGGAGGCGATCATGCGGTGAAGTCCAGCCCCAACCAGAGTTGGGGATATGTATTTATTACCCTGCCTTGGGGTTCGTGACACGTGCCTAGGGCTTGCATATGTGGCATTTCCCAGTGGTCAGCTACAATGTCTGGTCTTGGACATTGCCCTGTGGTTAATGGACAGCCCACAGTTAATTACCTTGGGCTGGCGAAACCCATTGTTCCTGCCCTAATCTTGGGGTCTAAGCGTATTGACTCGGGGCATCTAACTTTGTCCTCTGTCTGCCCTGGCTTGTTTGCCTTACTCTACATTTGCCCTCAGCCTAGGTTTATGATTCATTCCTAACTAGCCCGCTTTATCTTTCCAATTTCCTTTCCCGCCGAGCTCGGGTGGTGCCCCGGATCTGTCGAAAGCCGAGCGAACCCCTGGGGAGAGGTTTAATTGCCAATTATTCTCGCGGGCAACCCACAGGCGGCAATACAAATCAGAATAAATAAATAAATAAATAAATAAATAAATAAATAAATAAATAAATAAATAAATTTAATGTGTGACCACCACCACCACCACCACCCCCGGAAGTGCCATATGGTGGAGGAAGGGCAAAATGGTCGTCCGGCCCCCGAAGCTGTCTGAGGGAGCGTGACCTGGCCCCTGGATTAAAAAGATTGAGAACGCCTGTTTTAGGCCCATTTCCCCGGTGGGAAGTTATCCCCCCCCCCCCTCCACGAACAGAGCAGATCCCCGGGGATGGGGCAGGGGGTGGATGGGTGGTGCTTACAAAAGGGCCAGGCCCGCCCCACCCCGCCCTTAAACCTCCGGCCTCTCTTTCCTCCCCTCCAGCCCCAGCTCCATCTGAGCCGTGGCTCATCCTGCCTGCCTGCCTGCCTGCCAAGGCCAAACACCACCTTCGCGGCGCGGCGCCCGGGCGGAGGAGGGAGGCTGCAGCAGGGCGTCGTAGGGAGGCGGAACTCGGGCCTCGCCACAGTAAGTCGTCCCCCACCCCACCCCACCCCACCCCCCGGGCGCCGCTTTCTAATCCGATGCACCAGGAGAGTTGCTCATCTGAGTGCTCGCCTGCTCCTGCTCCTGCTCCTGCCAGCATTGGCCCGGGGGCGAGGCCGGGCCTCCAGACGCCAACGCCTTGCCCAGGTTTGGTGGTGGTGGTGGTGGAGGAGGAGACTTTTTTGGGGGGGTGGGTGGGGGGGATAGTGGCCGTAGGAATCGGGGATCAGAGCCCACCATGTCCACGATCCCCAGTGGGAGCTGGGGAAAGGGGGGGGGGATGTCCTGCGAGGCTGCGATTCCCTTCCCTGCTGGTGCAGCAGTGGTTAAAACTGGGGTACTGCAAACCAAAAGGTTGTGAGTTTGATCCTGGCAAGGGATCAAGGTTGACTCAGCCTTCCATCAGTAGTTTTTTAAAATATTTATTTAGTTTATTTAACATTATTTATTTTATTTAAAATGGGTTTTATTACTTTTTTTAAAAAAACACTGCTATCGGATTTATTTTTTAAAAAATTGTGAGCCACCCAGAGTCTTCGGAGTGGGGCGGCAATACAAATTAGAATGAATAGATTTGATTTATTCAATTGGTATGCCGCCCACGCAGCACACGGCGACTCAGGGTGGCTCACAAAAACCACGACATATCAAAAATTACAATAAAATGAAATATAACAATACAATAAAATTATAACTATTATTATGTTTACACTTGTATTCACATACACATACAGGAAGCCAGCTATGAATAAATAAATCCTTCCCAGGTCTGTAAAATGAGTATCCAGCATGTTTGGGGGCCAGATACTCATTCACTTGTGAACCGCCCAGAGAGTGCACTAAGTGCTATCTATGGGGGCAGTAGAGAAGTGTGGTTGCTTTTTGCTTTGCTCTCCTGCCACCCCCCAATACCAAATCACAGAATAACGAAGCAGCCCTTTCAAGCAGGAGTATTTGGAGGAAGGGTGCGACCTTCTTCCAAATACTTACGTTTAAAAGGGCTGCTTCGTTATTCTGTGATTTGGTATATATAATTATTATATATTTTTTTTGGGGGGGGGGTTGTTCTTCCCTCCACTTCCACTTGAACGTTGTGTTATTTTTCACAACGGTTGTGGGGAAATGGAAACCAGGAGGAGGGAGTCATAGTTGGAAGGGGACCCAGGAGGAGGGGTCTGGATTCTGGAATGCCCTGGGCAGGGCCCATTAGTCGGAAGGCCTTACAAGGGGAGACGAAGCCTCTCTTCAGAGTTGCAAAATGTGAGATGACTTTCTTTAAAGTCACTCCCTGGGACTGTGATGGTGAACCTTGGCACTCCAGATGTTCTTGGACTTCAATTCCCAGTAGCCCCCCTGAATCTGCACGAATGGGTTTCCTGCGATTCACCCGGCCCGCACCACCCTCGTTGCTCCTGGAAGCGGAAGTAAAACATGCCCTGTGCATTTTACTTCCGCTTTCAGGAGCGACGAGGGCGATGCGGGCCAGATGAATCGCAGGAAACCCATTCATGCAGATTCAGGGGGGCTACTGTGAATTGAAGTCCAAGAACATCTGGAGTGTCAAGGTTCACCATCCCGGCCCTGGGAGATGCCCTGAGTGGGAATCCCTGCCCTGCCCTGGGGCGATGAGCTTTTGCCATGCAATCTCAGACTGGGAGCTCAAAGGAGCAGAAAGCTCAGGGTGGTTTTTCTGCCTCACACCTCTTCTTGGATCTGCTGTACTGCAACCAAAAGGTTGTGAGTTTGGTCCTGACCAGGAATCAAGGTTGACTCAGCCTTCCATCCTTCCAAGATCGGTAAAATGAGGACCCAGCACTTTGGGAGGTAAAATGTACTTAACTTGTGAACCGCCCAGAGAGTGCACTAAGTGTAATGGGGCTATATAGAAGTGTAATTGCTTTGCTTTACTTTATTTTGCTTTGGAACCAGATCAGGCAGCCAGAGAGGCTGGGGGGGGGGGGGGTCACCATCCTGAGTAAAAAGACATTGCTGAACATTTAGGGGAATGGATGGGTCTTCTGGATAATTGCAGAAGCCACTGGGATATTTGCAGTTGGAAAGAACAGTGTCCTGGTTGTTTTAGGTAGCTGCTGCTTCGCCTGTGTCTAAGTCAGATGTGAAGCTGCCAAAACAAAGCCACCTTTTGGGAAATTCATTCTGCAGTTCCTTTCACCTAACCCAGTGTGAGAAAGATTAGCCGACACAAGTTTGCCATTGCCCGGGATATGCCTGATTGTGGTTAAAAAATACTATAGGGTTAGCAGGAAATGTCCTAGCCCTTTGGAAGTGAGGTATTCCTTGCTCTGTTGCTTAGTAGCTTTTCCTTGTTATGCTGGAGTGATGCTTTTTGTGATCCTAAATTGGGCAGAGGGGGAGGCGGGGCTGAGCCATGGAAAGTTTTCTCCAGGAACTTCTTTTTGCACCGATGGCAAGATCACCCGTGATTTCCTTTTATATCAGTGCAGTAGTACGTGTTACAGGGCTTGATTTCCATGGAGATATCTTGTTTCTTCAGCCAAGCAAGACCTTGTAATCGTGCTCCATTTGAGCTATACTAGTGGGCACTGTTCATTTATGTCACACTCATTGTCCCCTTGGGGCCATTCAACAATTATGTGATTCCCCCTATGTAATCTGACTGTGATTTTAGCTTCGACCCCTCCCCCCTTTAAAATTACGTAATCCATGGCTTTTGTATCGAAACTCTAATTTTTAGAGATTTTCACTATTGGTGCCTAATGCACGACAGCTCCAAATGGATTATGTAATCTTTGACCTGAACCCCCACCCCACGTAATTTTTCTGTAATTCAAATGGCAGACACCCCCCCCTTCAAGGATCATGTAATTGTTGAATGGCCCCTTCGTACAAATGATTGAGTACACCTGGGAGGTATAAATGGGAAAAGTCTCCCAGCCTTAACTGTGCATCTGAAACTGTTCACATTCAGTGAGCTTAATGAGGCAACACTTGATGAGTCATAAAAAAAATTTTTGGTTGGTGGAGTGGGGCATCCAGGCCGAGAATTGTTGTGCGAGAGCATACATAGCCTGGCTGTGTCAAACTGTACTCTGGGTACTTTCCACAAAGTTAAGATGACTGCTTCAGGCGATCTGGTTGAAACTGGTCTCTCACTGCCGTATTTCTCAGCTGTTCCTCTCTAGGCCTTTGAATTCTGCTGCAAAATAACTACTGTATTCATTTAGTCCTGCAGCACTTTTTTGTAACTTGATGCTGTGTGCATCCATCCTTGTACTTATGTGTGTTCTCAAGGGTCTGCCATATGAAATGTCTTGTGGTGGCAACTCATAGGTGTTCTTTACACTTTGCTGGACCAATTGTAACAATATGTGGTTTTCTCTCTCCCCCCCCCCCCCCCGCCCACAATCTAATATATAAACAAGTGGTATCTGTCAGAACTGACAGTCAAACTAACTATACTGTTTTCCCTTTCTTCAGTGTGAACTCATCTTCTTAATGTAAATAACAGAAAAGCATACTAGTTAAGTAGCTAACTCAGTTCAAGTGCATGAATTATATCTTCAGATGAGCTACCGCTTTCTGTTTCCCAAAGTGTTACACATCAGCTTGTCCACTTCGGCCTGAATCCAGCAGGTACTTCCAATCAGCATTGTCCCATTAAGTCAATGAGATTTATATATGTGGTGATTCACAATTCAGCATCTGATTCTGGGTCCAGCTTTATTTGACGCAAGCAATTGGACTGAAAGCATAAAAAAATGTTTTTGTTTTTTAAAACCATGAAAGTTGCAAAAACTGTTTCCAATTAGGAGTGGATGGGATCCATTATGCTACAGTCACTAGAAATGCAGTATTCTGGGCAGCTTCCTATTGGTAGTACTTGTTGAACTGGATTTTCCTGAGCTTGGCCCTTGAGAGAGAATTATTTGAAAAGAACAGAGTGATTGTGCTTGGAGAGTAGCTCCACTGTTCTGTAAATATTGAGTCATGCTATGTACCCCTTGTACTATTGTGATGGTTGGATGTTAAAACTCTCAAGGATTAAGGTTTCCTTAGAAAAATGATGTTATGCTTGCATGTTAGTTGTAGTAGCAGCAAGAATTATGACTTGACCCACTCAGTTTTATCAGCAGGAAATGATGCTTTATTTATTTTGTTTAAAATTGATTATTATTATTTTTTAAAGGAAATTATTTAGAGTCTTCATTTTGTAGAAGCTGTATTACTCTGATGTGGTCTGGAAGAGAGGGATAGCTAGCTTATGATGATATAGTATTGAATCCAGAGATTGGGAAAGTTATGTCTCTGAACTGTAACTCACAGAATTCCCCAGCCATATGAAACTTGGAGGGGGACTGCAGTGGCTCAAGTGGCTAAAATGCTGACCGAGAGGCGGAAGGTCAACAATTTATTCCCGAGTACTGCAGGATGGAATGAGCTCCCATCTTTGTCCCAGCTCCTGCCAACCTAGCAGTTTGAAATAAAAAAATTGCAAGTAGATAAATAGGGACCACTTCAGTGGGAAGGTAACAGCGCTCCGGTGTCTAGTCATGCCTGCCACATGACCACGGAAACATCTGCAGAAGCAGACAGCGCTGGCTCTTCGGCTTTGAAACAGAGATGATCACTGAACCCTAGAGTCAGATATGACTGGCTTTCGAGCAAGGGAAACCTTTACCTTTACCTATGAAACTTGGAAAACATTTTTTTAAAAAAATAACTCCTAGAATCATGGGAGGTGAAATTCTGGGAGCTGTAGTCAAAAAATATAAATATTCCAGGCTTTAGTTGGTACATATTTCTGGTTTAAAGAGAAACAGTACATTCCAATGAACAAAGGATGAAGACAGATCTTACACATAGGAGAATAAGTAGTTTACGTCCCTCTATCCGGTCTCTTTGACAAGATCAAAGTATCATTTTAAGAGTATCTGAATATACTGTTGAATTCATTCTGTTTCCAACATCCAGGTTGCCTGTTGACTGACTTTAAAAATCATTGTATGAGGCAGTTGGATTGTATCAACAAATGTTTTAGTTGGGGGATGTTGGGCAGAAAATAAATGAGAACCAGCCGCTGCCACCGCCAAGGAGGATGATATTGGACAGTGGCAATATTGCCATGCAGCCATGATGGACAGCCAGTGACCTCTCAAAAGGCTGCCTTGTGTGCACTATTGTAGACTCTTAACTCCAGTGGAACCACATTGGCCTGAGGCTTTGGTACTGCCAGTCTAAATTTCCTGTTCCCCTTCTGGGGAAAGTAGCTGTACTAGGATGATGCTCTGGTGCCATTTTAATCATCTTCACTTTGAAGCTGTGCAGACCTCGCCCCATGTATGCTGGGTTTTCTTTTTCTACGTAGGAAGTAGTAAGTTAACTGAATTGCCACAAGAGCCTGATATCAATCTTGAGGGATGACAGGGGCCCAAGATTGTCTAAAATGCAGCAGAACAGTGGTTGATGGAGCAGAGGCTCCTACCATGTATTCAGTCGAAGGAGCAGGAATTGGAGGGCGATATAAGACATTCCTTTATATGAGGTAGTGTTTAGCAAGCAATCCCTCAATTTTTTTCAATGTACTGTGTTGATTTCAGGTAATCTGGGATCTGTGTTCTAAGGTGGCTGAAGCATCTGCACATCTGTGACTCACACTTAAAGTTTTGTGTTAGTCTCCCAGACATTACATAAAAGGACATTGAGGTTCTTTCATGGGAATAATAGGAATGAATGGAAGAAGGGCAGGGTGGAGATATTTTTGTATCTGTTTCTTCCCTCCTGTTATAGTTTCCCAATTCTTAACATTCTGTCAGTACTTTTCTTCAGTACATGTGCAACAAGATGATACATTTTAACTTGAGTTCTTGAAGGCTTTGTCTTTGAGATCACTTTAAAAGCCACTTTCACACAGTTACCAGATTCAAGTACAGTAATACAGTGATACCTCATACAACGTCCAAACTTGGTTCCCCAAGTTTGGACTTTATACGGATTTGGACTTTGTAAGAAGCATGCAAAATCCTAGCCCCGATGCCTCATACAATGTCCAAATCCTTGTCGCGATGCCTCGTACAACGTCATTTCCATAGAGATAAATTGTACTGTAACAGCACATACTTCAGGGCAAAGTCAAGGAAACAGACAGGAAACTGACAGAACTTTAAGAAATAATTGTCTAAAGGCTAAATACATTAAAAAAAACATGTCAAACAACCCTGATTGTCCAAGAACCTGAAGATTGCTGCAAAAAACCCTGGAATGCTTCTAAAAATTCTGACGAAAAAAATCCAAAAAATCCAAAATCGTGCTCAAAACCACTCCTAAACACTTTGCCTCATGCAAAACCCACAAGAGCAATGCACGCATGCGCCTTGCCTTTTATACTGCCCAGGCACAATGCAACATGGGGGAAAAACCAATGCCTCATACAAAGTTGCAGCGACTTTGTATGAGGCAACTTTTTTCAAGGAATTAGGTGATGTTGTATGAATTTGATGTTGTACGAAGTGGACTTTGTATGAGGTATTACTGTACAGTAAAAACTTTCCAGGAATTATGTAACTTTGTGCTTCAGGTAGAGAGATAACGGTCTGATTCTCCTCCAACAACATTGGCCTGTATGAAATATGTGACAAGGAAAGTTGTGCTTAACACTTCTCCTGGACTTCCTAACTTTCTATAGTCAGGGATTATTTTACTTTAAGGAACATTTAGACATGTAACAATCTCCCTGAAGTGGTGCGGTCAAAGCAGAGCTTTGTAATTAGATCCACTCCATTGTAGAAATGAATGTTTACTCAGATTAGAGTCTTAGCGCTCCTCTGATAAATACTCTTTTATCAATATAAAGCATTCTCTTTTATCATCTTTTGAGAGCTTTCAGTGAAAGTAGTATCAATAGTTAAAATTCTTAAGAAACAAAAAATGAAAGGAATCCAGAGTATCTGTCCTGTGATTAAGAATATGTATCTGATAGAGACCTGTATTTTGGGGATGAAGAAAGCTCATGAAGTTTGAACACAGAATTCAGGAGTTGAGTAGAACAGCTCTCAAGAACCAAAATCCTGATAGTCGCTCACTTTAGCATGGAGGAGTCTTCTTGGGACTGAATAGCAATAGCCTTCATGTAAGTGCTGTTGTATGCCATCCAAGCACATACATTCTAAAAACAGAACTTAAATTCCTAGGCAGGAAATATGTAAATACTGTATCCTGTTTAGTCATACAGTATAGTCCTAATTACAGACAATATTACCTGTTAATGTGCTCTTGCATTGAACACACATTTGAACAAGGCAGATCCATTCTAAGAAACCACTGTCTATTTCACCAGAAAGCTCCATTATTCTAGCTGGAACATAAGTCTGTACCATTTAGTATTCTGCTACAATGACCAGAAACAGCCTGTTTCAGGCAAGGGTCTTTAAGCTCCACCTGAATATTTCATCAGTTGGATCTGAAATCTTATTGGTTTAATTGGAAAGTCCACTTGTGACCTCCTACAGGTGTAGAGGCAACTTAGATATATTTTGAGGATCTCCCAACACCCCTATATCTCCCTGCAGCCTCTTTTTAATAAGGTTTAAAACTCTAACAAGAGCCCTGGTGATGCAGTGGTTAAACTGCTCTACTGCAGCCAAAACTTTGTGAGTTTGATTCTGATGGGGATCA
Organism: Bradypodion ventrale; assembly: GCA_035047345.1. Taxonomy (NCBI): domain Eukaryota; kingdom Metazoa; phylum Chordata; class Lepidosauria; order Squamata; family Chamaeleonidae; genus Bradypodion; species Bradypodion ventrale. Next base: position 62,833,944 of record JAWDJE010000001.1, on the reverse strand, counting down.
ATGTTGACTCACCCTTACATCGTTCTGAGGTTGGTAAAATGAGTATCCAGCATGATGGGTGATGTTAATTAACTTGTGAACCACCCAGAGAGTGCACTAAGCTCTATGGGGCGCTATATAAGTTATTGCTATTGCTTTTGGTGACTCAAGGTTGCGAAGGGGGTCTATTAAAATTATATGGAAAAATATTGAGAGTGGTTGTTTGCTTCATGGGTATAGGTGTTGGCCTCCCAGGTTCAAAGAAGGGGTTGTTTTACAGACTTGGACTGTAAGTAATTGATTACACCTTAGCTGTACCTTAGTGTTCTGTCAGGATAATTGAGCATTCCTTCAAGAGCAAGTGTTGCATCAAACGTGTCTCCATCATGCTGTCAACATAGCTGGGCTTCTGTTAAATCCTATGCAACTTCAGCTCACATGAAATAAGATGTTAAGATTACATTCTTATCTGAATAAGCCTCCAGTTTAGTTCTGTTATCTGTCTTTCCAAGTGTAACATTAGAGCAAGGGTTCTCAAACTTTTAAAGCCATGGGCTGGACCACGACCACTCAGACAGCTGAGCAGGCCGGACTGGTGGTTCCCCTGCTGCTGAAAAATGTGTTCACGGCTGCCATAAACACATCCCCTTCCAGTTGTGGTGGTGATGTGGGCCACCTGAAATGGTGACATGGGCCTGTGGGCCATAGTTTGAGAACCCTGCTTTAGAGTCAGGCTAGATTATCCTGCTATGATAATAGAGTAGACCCTACTGCCAGCAACTCAACACCAAGTGTCAGATGGCAGTAAACTAAACCGACCACCCTGAGGACTAATGGCCTTGGGTGCTGAAGTCCACAGGGAAGGGTGATGGTCTCTAAATGGATTAAATCCCACTTGAATCCATCTTGATAAAGGACAGCAACTTCATCAATACTGGCCTGGGGCTGATAAAAACTTTGCATGTCTAAAGGGCTCAGGACCAGAATGTGACTCACGGAACTGGATCAGTGGTGCGGGTGACATGCTGCAATGCGAAGGCAGCTGAAAGGCCACTGCATTATATTTTCGGGACAGTCTTCATGTCTGATCACCATGATGATCGCCAATATTTAGATTCAGATGCGGCAGAAGAAGAAGAAGTGGAACATGGAACTAGGTAACTCAACTGCTCAACTTCTCAGCAGTGTTCTTACCACAAAACATCTGAGTTCTGTATCATTTTTCTACAAGCCAATTAGCACAGAACCTATTGGTTCACTTTAAAAAAATTGTGTTGTGAAAATACAGAATACAAAGAAACAGTGTATGTAGGGTTCAGAATGTGTGCACCCAGACTGAGAGATGTACCATATAGGAAGAAGAGAAGGGAACAGATCCTTGAGAATTCCCATAGCAACAATCTGTGTATCCAAGCAACTAGGTGCCAAATTTCAATATATTTAAAAACACAGAATTCAAATTCCCATGTATATTTTATTCTGTGGAGTTGATACTGTATTATATGGCACTTTTCTTGTGTCCTTGGGGATTAAGAGCAGTTCAAGGGAATAATTTTGATCAGAAAAATGTCACAAGGGGAAGAATAATACCCCACCACAATAATAACCAGTGGTGGGCATCAGCAGGTTCGCACCAGTTTGCCAGAACTGGCAGCAGAAATTTTGTGTGGCCCCGCCCATCCAAGTTTTGAAATAAAGTAGTCCTAATTCAGGTGCAACACAGGGCTTTCCCCATGGCCATGCCCACCATACCATGTCCACAGTGTGGTAGTAATTTTTTTTTTTGGAGCCCACCACTGATAATAACCCAATCCAATATATACCTTATGTGGTTGCTTTTGATTGTTTAAAACAGTGGCCCTGTTTGGCTGTTATTTTCTTCATGCACAACAGCAGCAGGACAGTGTTTTCCTTGCCAGCCACGTCCCTGCACTCACCATGCATTATAGACAAATCTACAGAGGGCAAGGCTGAACAAGGCAGAAATTGGAAGATTATCTGGTTCTAGACTTGTTGCATCACCCAACTCAGTACTTCTGTAAGTGTGGTGGCAGCGGGAACCACAAGCATCTATAACAGAATTGTTAAAGCCTGCCTTCTGTTAGGAGGACAGCTTGTGTTCAGCAAGGGAAACCACAAATCAGGAAGCTTGGTGTGATGTGATGACTGTGCCTAGGGAATCTGCTTCTCTCCACCCTGCCCAAGTGAGTCAGCAGTAAAAGAGCCTGGGCTATATGGAAAGACAGGGCTCTAGTGAGAAGAGAACCTATGTCAACTTGGTACCTTCAACCTGAAATAAGTTTTAACTCAAGAGAGTTGTTCTCAATCCCAACCTTATCCCAAAACTAGTTATGTCTTGATAGAAATGTGCTTGTTTCTAGTATGGGGGGTCAGACACCTGTGGCCCTCCAGATGTTGATGCATTTCAACTCTCATAACTCCCACTCACAGCTACAATAACTACTGGTCACATCGAACAGTGTTCAGCAGCATCTGGAGGCCCATAGATTCCTTATACCTGTTTTGCTATGCTGCCAGCAAGCAAAGTCAGCAGTTGGCTCCCAGTAGAAAAGCTGAACAAGCACATGGAATACTTTGGCTGGCTCCAGGAGGGCTTGGCAATGAAAAACCTATACAGTATTGTTCTTTTTTGTGTGAGATAGTGCAAGCAGTAGGATGGGTACATTTGCATGCAGCATATCCCAACACCTAAAATGTGATAGAGATCCACAGTTTCCTGTGAAGTTATATCTGTGTGCAACACTTTTCATCTGCAAAGCAGTCTTTACTGTAGGACATAAAGTGTGGGTTGAAAAAGGTGACCTAATCAAGAACAGTACAGGTTTTCTCATTGATGGTGTAGTCGAGCACAAGTTTTTTAAGTCTGCAGGACAACACTGATACAGAAATGAAATCCAATGTTAACATCAGAGGTGATTTAGCTTTGTATTGCTATACAGTCATTCTTAATCTTATGTTTATCTTGGAGAAACTGTGTCAGAGCAAGGAAGCCTCTGTTGAAAAACCACTCCCTATTATTCATATTTTTATTTTTTTTTAAAAAAAAAGCTTCGGGGTGTGGTGGCTTAGTGGTTAAGATGCTGAACTTGATGACTGGAAGGTCGGCAGGTCAGCAGTTTGAGACTCAAGTGCTTCATGATGGAATGAGCTCCCATCTCTGTGCCAGCTCCCACCAACCTAGCCATTCGAAAGCAAGAAATTGCAAGTAGATAAATAGAGACCACTTTGGTGGGAAGGTAAACAGTGTTCCATGCACCCCGGTGTCTAGTCTTGTCTGACACATGTCCACGGAAACATCTGCAGATGCAGATAGCGCACTGGCTCTTTGGCTATAAATGAGATGAGCACTGAACGCTAGAGTTGGACACAACTGTCTTTCGAGCAAGGATCACCTTACGAGGTGTCAGCCAGAAAACCAGCATGGAGCACTGAACCTTTTTTTTATAAAAGAAAAACATAAAAAAACCCTAATGGATGAGACCAAAAATCTGTGAGTCCAGTAGCACCATCCGGCCAGTATTCTCCAATATATAATTGAAAGGCATACTGGTGGTGTGACTGATAGCTAAAAATAGATTTATTCTCCTTCCTTTTTAATATACAATTGTTTGAACACATGACTGGTGTCACGTGAAGCTCGGCTCTTGGAAACAAGGCTTTCCTTTCTGCAAACTTTCAACAGCTGTCTGGGCTGCCCTTTTCTCTTCTGTCCCCTCACCCCACCCTGCGCTTCAGAGGCATCTCGAGTTTGTTTGGCTTTGCCTAATTGTGAAGTAGCTTCTGCTATGTTGGCCAGACCACCAGCATCTAGTTCTAAACAAAGCTATTGCTGTTTGTTCATTAGAGTGCTAAACTGTGTTGTCCATCTAAGTACAAGGAGTTCTTTTTTTTCTACCAAACTAGGTCCCCTGAAAATAAGGTTGCCACTTTTAAAGGGTGCTTGTTGGTAGATACTCATACAATGCAGTTTGGGAAGTAAGGCTTCACCTGTTAATTTCTGTCTTTTGTGCAGATGTTGCAAGAAAAAACCCCAACTGTAATTAAAAATCAGATGAAGATGGGATTGTCAATGGGAAATGATTACTGTTAAAAAAACAGAATTGAAATGCTGGTAGAAATTTTTACCATAATAGTGAAAAACTTTTCTATGTCTAGTGAATGTCTAGTGAATGTCTACTAAACTGATGGTAGGGAATCTTTCACCCTCCATGTGCTTTGCATTTCACCTCTCAAATGCCCAGACAGCATTGCCAATTGTAAATAATCGTGGAAGTTGTTATTTAAGTTCAAATATGAGAATTTCCTGCAATGGTTTTTTCTGCAATGGCTTTACCTTCAAGTAATGATGTGGATGGGCTGTGCTGTGTCCATCATTACTTTGCTAACTTCCAGTTGTGTTTACAGCAGGAATGTGAAACCTCTGGATGTTCACATACCATTTTTCTGGTTGGCCTGCTGCTCGTGGTCCAGAGCCTCAAAAGGATGGAGATGAAGAAGGGATGTAGTTTAATAGATGTATTTCCTATTATATAGTGTGTTTTGTGTGTGAGAGTATAATTTTATGTTTTACACCCAAACTTATTTGTCTTTTAAAAAATCCTAAAGCTTAAGAGAAATGCTAACACATTATTTCTCTAATTAGAAATAATTAAATTGTTCCTGTTCCAATAAACCATGGCCAGGGACATGGAAGAAAGTGAGCAGGCAATTAAAATGATTTTTCTACAAATTAAATAGTCCTTTCCCAAGGCAATTGTGTTAGTCTTTATGTGAAAGTTTGGAAAGAAAATATATAGGAAAATATATACCAAGAAAAGGAGTTGTATCAGCATGTTGCACAATTTAAAATTATGGATATTTATGAAATATAGGTAAAATTCAAAACATATTGAAATAATGAAATAATTAAACTATTTTTGCTAGAAGCAGATTATTTCAATAGTGCTATCTCAGCCATTTACTAGCTCTTCTTCTGTACACATAATATGGCATAAATTTCATGCACATTAATGCTGTATTGATTGAATTTCAATACATTCAAAGAAAATTTGTCCTGTATCCAAATAGCCACATTTTAATTGATTATTTTTTTATCTTCAAAAATCTATTAAGTGACTTTCAGATGGTCTAGCCAGAAAGTGTGTCCTGGTGGGAGACACTCTTTGGCATTAATCCTTGTGGTAAAATGTGTTGTTGTTTTCCATAGGTTTAGCCTAGGAAACCTAGAGGGAATTTTTCTGGAGTAGAAAGCTGTCTGAGTACACTTGGGCGGCATTCACTGGACAGTGTATAGGGTTGGCCAATCTTTCCAAACCAGAAGTGTTGCACTGTAAACTTGCTGATGAGCAAAATAAATAAATAAATAAAATAAATCAATAGAAAAGGATATTACTCTGTTTTGTGGGATTTCTCCCTTCTTAGTGGTTCCATTGCTGGCTATCTCCTGTGGCATGACCTTTGCTTGTGCTAAAAATGTTGGTAGTATAGTAGATCTCTGTTGTGTATTTAATAAAATAATTCACCATTTTGGGTTCTCCTCAGTTTTCAAGTAAGGCGAGATTGGGGTTCGCGCCATTTTACTCCGAGAAGCATGAGTAGTGTCCGGTCCAGAATCACCCCATTCTCTCCTGAGTTCCATCAACCAATCCTGTTAATTCCCACCTAAATGTATCTCTCCCGAATTATATAAGGCGCTGTGGCGCAGTTGAAATTGTGTTCTTATCCCCTGAATAAAGTTATGTGTTTGGCCTGTTATGCTGGCTGCTGCTCGTTATTTCAAGAACACTAAAATCTGCTTCTTTGATTAGTTCTGCGGATCTTAATAGACAAATTATTGAGTAACATTGCTTGAGCCTCAGAGGGTGAGCTGTTTGCCGAACTTTAGATTGTTGTTATCTAGTTTCCCTTCTTGCTTTCAGACTCCATCACAAAGTTAACCATCATGTTTTAAGCATCAAAGAATCTTCCTAGAAAAAGAGAAAAATGAAGACCCCAGATGATAGTTTCCCCCCAGAATTGTTGATCATAACTCAGACATTGGGATGTCTGAGAATTGTTACACTGTGATAATTAGTTGATTTTTTTTTTTTGAATAGTAGCTGTGGATCAAGTCTGATGAAGTTGACTTGATCCACACAAGCTAACATTAAAAATTTAACAGTTAGTCTTCAAAGTGCTACAACGTTTTTTGTTTTGTTTTTTCTCTGATATGTAGTAATTAGGGGATTGGTCTAAGCCATTCCATTGTCTTCTGAGATTCTTCATGCATGACCTTGATTAATGTTCCTCAGTTCTGTTCTATGTTGGCCAGATATCCTCACTGGGGCACTTCAGGAATGTCTCCCCTGGCAACCTCATGCTTAATTTTCTTCCTTAGCTCCATTTCAGGGATGTATGATCCACCTTACAATGTCTTGTTTTAGGTTCTCGGTGGGCAGCTGAGGCAGTTTCTTCCTGAACTCCACAGGACATGATGCCCTTTGGAGGAATGGCTGCCAAATTAGAAAGAGACCGGCTGCGAGCAGAGGGTGTGGGCGATCATCACAATGCTGTCAAGTACCTCGGTCAGGATTATGAAACCCTGAAACAGGAATGTTTGGAGAGTGGCACACTGTTTGAAGACCCCCAGTTTCCTGCCATCCCAGCAGTCCTTGGATTCAAGGAGCTGGGACCAAATTCGAGCAAGACTCGCGGAATACGTTGGAAACGTCCATCGGTGAGTATGACGTCATTTTTTGGAGCCCTCCTTGGGCCACTCTGGTTTGTTGGCTTGCATTTTAGCAATCATCCCTTCAGGACAACTGACTTGCTACAATAACAGCTATTAACTAGATTTCATGAAAAGCTTTTTCATTTCATTTCAATTTCAATTTTAATTTATACCCTGCCTTTCTCGGCCAAGGCTGACTCAAGGCGGCAACAACATATCAACATCAATACAATGCAATATACAATATAAAACCATAACAGTATAGTAGTACAAGACAGCATAAATATATAATACAGTATATAAATAAATACAATTCACACAGAGAATATACACTCAAAATGCAAATAGCAAATATAAATTACATCAATACAAGTTACAATTACAAGTTACTAGTTAATTTCTACAATCAAAATCATAAACAGTACAAGTATAAAAATAAGAGAACAATACCATACAATGCAAGGAGGTGACTATCAGTCCCTACCCCAGCCCCCAGGTACAAAACGTAAAGGCACCCCTGTAGCCCCAACATCTTTCTCTACTCTCCAGCTGGGCAGGGTCCGTGGGGAGGTGATGGCTTCAACAGCTGCGTCTGCTTCCCCATCCCTATGCTGAAGGAATGGGCAGTGAGGAAAAGAGGCAGGGGTCTTTAATCAGCCACGGGGCTAGCTGTCCACAGGTGCTCCCCCTCCCTTGCCAACCAGATGGGCTGGGAGAGAGGAGCACAGGACCTCCGGGCGATGGTGGCGATGGCAGCGGCGCTTTTCAAGCTGTGGGGCTAACTGTCCACAGGTGCTCCCACTCCCTCGCTGACTGGCTGGGCCGGGAGGGAGAGGCACAGGACCTCTGGGCAATGATGGTGGCGGCAGCAGCGCTTTTCAAGCCATGTGGCTAACTGTTCACAGGTGCTCCCACTCCCCTGCCAACCAGACGGGCCGGGAGGGAGGAGCACAGGGCTTCCGGGCAATGAATATACGGCAACATGTTTGTGATTTTTTTCCTTTCTTTTTGGGTTCACCCAAAGTTGTATTAATTGGCTGCTTTTCATCTGATGAGTCACTCTTTTCTGTTTGAGCCTCTTGTTTTGTTCTCCCATAAATTATGCTTGATTAAGAAGTGCTGCCAAGTTTCATCTGTGTATGCAGAATAATTTTTTTTATCATACAAAGTGAGAAATAAATAGGCCAGCCATTTCTGTGCTGGTGTGTTCATTATAACAGCACTTTATAGTGTTCTGAGCATTTTCTGTATCCCAAGTGTTTCACAGTAACTACAGTGTGGTTTACTTAAGTCACAGTTTGCAGTTACTTTCCAGGTTCAGAGTGTAGAACAACACTTTTGTGGTTTCCCCATTGAGGTTTTGTCATTGATGTTGTGGCATTGCAACTGGATGTAGCAGGTAACAAGCATATGGGATCTAAGGTCACATTAGTGCAGTGAAGATTCAAAGAAAGCAAGTTGAAAGTTTGTATCTTGGCTAGGCTATGAATTTGCCAATTAAACTTCTTAAGAGTACACCTATGATGTGCATTAAAAAAACGGCTGAGTTTTATTTTATTGTAAGCATTAAGGAAATTATATATTTGAGGCATGCTAAGTATCTTGATGATTTTTTTTTACTTTGGCTTTGTCAAAAGTGGGAGAGTGGTGTCAATAAACATATTATTGCAGAAACACTGCATGCCAATCTTGCTCTTTAGGCTAAATCACAAGTGGCTCCCAGCCCATTTTGTAGCTCCCGTGGGGCCTCACTCTGCACATTGCTACCAGTAGAGCATTGACTTTGAGCAGAAAGAAAGAGCAGGCTGAATTGCAAGAAGCTTCTGGAAAGCACACTTCCCTTGTAAAACAAGCTGTGTTGGCTTAACGTACAGAAAATGTGTGTTTTTTAAAAACTGAAAATGAACTTTCTCTGACTTCCAGTTTTAAAAGATAGGGACAATGCATTTTAATGACTCTACAGCCCACAGTGAATTTTGGGGATGCCCAGACCTTCTGAGGTGGCACACTCTTATGTGAAATCATCCTTTAGTGCAGGAGTTCTCAACTTTTTTAAGCTGGGGGCTGGGTCTCGCTCCCTCAGATAGTTTTGGGGGCTGGACGGCCATTTTGCCCTTCCTCCATCACATAGCACTTCCTGATATGGTGGAGGCATGCATGCACATGAAATGGTGCCATGGGGAGCATCCAGCCCGTGGGCCACAGGTTGAGAATCCCTGCTTTAGTGCTATATAAATGAGATTCTGTGAACCTTAGGCACTTGCATTTCCTTCTCCCATTCCTCTTGGATGCAAAGCAATCATTCTTATACACCACTGCATAGTGCTCAGTGCACTCTCTGGGTGGTTCACAAGTTAATTAGCATTTTGCCACAACATGCTGGGTACTCATTTTAGCAACCTCAGAAGGATGGAAGGCTGAGTCAATCTCGAACTTCCAACCTTTTGGAAGGACAGCAGTTTACCCATTGCGCTACTAGGGCTCTCATGATTAGTTGCACACACCTAGACACAGACTAGAACCCCCGATTATACCTGAACTTGGGGAACTCTGCATCTTTTTAACAGACTAAATTTATAATGTGCAGAGTGATCCTGACATGTTTAAACTACTTTGTGGACTTTGAATTTGGGTGCAGTGGGGAACTCTTGCAAGTTTAAAAGTGACTCATGAACTCCTCTTGATGTGTGCCAGAAAAGGACAGGGCAGGAATGCACAAGTATGAAGCTCACTGAAACTCATTCACTTAGTACCAAATTTAGAATTAGCATTATATCTGAAAAGGTCTGGTAAGATTTCTAGATTTTGCTCTTTACCTTTCAAGGTTGCTTTCAATTTGCCACCAGTTAAGAATATAAAATAGTAGTTAAGTCAAAACTAGAGCAGGCCCATTGAATCGGTGGAAATTTGGTAAATCAACACCTCTGTAAATGTTTATTAATTCAATGGGCCTACTCTAGTTGTAGTTCGCTGTTGAACCTCAGTCAGTATTGCATGAGTGTTAGAAATACTACAGCACTCTAAAATAGTGCAATAAATTATTATTTTTCTGGTTTCTCAAAAGTTGTGAATTTCGGCAAAGTCTCTCTCTCCCACCCTCCTTCCCTCCTTCTTGTAGCCCACACTTATGTATACCTTTACCATTGCTACTATGTGCGAGCAAGTGACTTCTAATTCATAGCAACTGTATAAATTAAGGAACTCCAAAAGGTTTATCCACTTTATCCACTACACCAGTGACAATCACCCCATCTCCCATTTTAGTCACACAGCGTTTCATGTTTCATGGAACTGTATTTTCCATTCCCCCCCCCCCCCCCCCCGTGTTCAGAAATGCTGAAGATTGCACCAGTAGTTTATTTTCTGTTTCATTCTCTCTGCAGGAAATTGTGGATGATCCTCAGTTTATCGTTGGAGGTGCTACAAGGACAGATATATGCCAAGGGGCTCTGGGTGAGTAATGGATGGTTATCCTTTTTGATTGAGGTGAGAACGAAGGAAGGAGAAAATCAGGACCAGGAAAAAAAGCAGAATTGGGGCTTTTGATAGCTTTGTGAACAGGGGGGAAAGGATAAGTTTTAAATGGTCAGGAAGTTGAGGCTGTACTTTGACACGCCCAACTGTTTTGCCCAAGCTGATGTCAGATTATACAGCTTCAACTTTCATACATTTAGGACTGTCCCAAGGGATTAGGCAACATAGGTAACTGCTTAGAGCAGCAACATTGTAGACCAGCGGTTCTCAACCTTGGGCCTCATATGTTTGTGGACATCAATTTCCAATACTGTCCTGACTTGGGATTCTAGTAATTGAAGTCCAAGAACACCTGGAGGCCCAAGGTTGAGAACCCCTGTCTAGACTCTTCAGCCTTCCCAGTTGCCCCCCTTCCCCAAGAATAATCAGAGACATGATGAGGGATAAAAACACCTTTTTTTGGCCAATAAAAACATCTGGGCCTTTGCTATGAGTTGACTTACATATTGCGAACCCTTTACTCCCTGCTTCTCTCAGGTGTCAGATGGGCTTCAGTCAATGATGAGGTCAAGTTCTTTATGCTGGCACTTGTCCAAGCATCCACAGCAGCACTCTGTCAACATTTTAGTTGAGCGAGCATTCTGGTTTTCAGTAGAACAAATAAAATGGAGAGAGATAACATTTTATTTTTAAAAGCTGCATTTGGGTTTCAAAAGAAGACAAAAACCGGGGGGGGGTATGCTTTTAAAAATCAGCTAATTCAAATGTGGGCTTAATGCCAGATATTGAACGTTATATAGTGGGAAATGTTCTTGAATTCTTTTTCCAAACAAAAATTGTGCCTCTGTTGGAGAGCCACCAAGATCATCTCCTTCCTTACTTTCTTCTTAACATGAAGCACCAATTTCACTCAAGAAATTGTTCCCCATTGATTATTCATCAGCTGTCACAATGAGATAATAGGAGAAGACGCTCTGTCTTTTAACTTGCTGATTCTAGGGTTTTCACCAAACAGATAATTTTAGGGACATATTGGTACAGTATCTTGAGAGAAGTCTTCAGTGACAGTGATTTGCTATTATCATAATAAATACGCAGTACTGCATCCCATCAAGTTGATGCCGACTTAAGGCAACTCTTCTCAGGGTTTTCTAAGTAATAATTATGTGCTGTCTAATCAATTCTGTGGGACTGTGGGTGCTCAAGTGGTTAAGAGGCTGAACTTGACAACTGGAAGGTTGGAGTTTGTTTCCTGGGTACTGCATGGCAGTTTGAGCGCCCGTCTCTGTCCCAGCTCCTGCTAACCTAGCAATTCGAAAGCAAGAAATTGCAAGTAGATAAATAGAGACCAGTTTGGTGGGAAGGTAAACAGCATTCTGTGCACTCAGGTGTTGAGGCATGTCTGCCACATGTCCATGGAAACGGCTCCAGATGCAGACAGTTCTGACTCTTTGGCTATAAACAGAGATGAGCACTGAACTCTAGAGTTGAATATGACTGGCTTTTGAGCAAGGACGACCTTTACCTAATCAATTCTGATGTTGGCAGTGGGATTCTGAGAGCTATATTTGGGGTGGGGGAATTCTTATTTTTATTTCATTTGTTGTTCTTCAGTTGCACAGTCAATTCCTACCCTTTGCGACCCTATGGACCATTGCCCACCAGGCACCTCTGTCCTCCACCATCCTCCTCAACCCGCCCATTGTGTCTACAATACCATCTAGCCATCTCATCTTTGGCCGCCCCATACTTCTTTTGCCCTCTACATTTCCCAGCATCAAGGCTTTCTCAAGTGAATCCTCTCTTCTCATCTGATGTCCAAAGAATTTCATCTTCATCTTTACTATTTGACCTTCTAAGGAGCAGTCAGGGTTGATTTCTTCTAAGATCGACCTATTTGTTCTCCTCGCTGTCCAGGGGACTCTAAAAACTCTCCTCCAATACCACATTTCAAAGGCATCTATTCTTTTGCACTCAGCTTTCCTAATGGTCCAGCTCTCACAGCCATACATTACCACCGGGAACACCATTGCTTTGACTACATGCATTTTTGATTGCAATGTGATGTCTCTACTTTTCACTACGTTCCCCAGGTTTCTCATCGCTTGTCTCCCAAGAATCAGTTGCCTTTTTATTTCATGGCTGTAGTCGCCATCTGCAGTGATCTTAGATCCTAAGAAAGTAAAATCTGTCACTGCTTCTACTTCTTCCCCATCTATTTTCCAGGAACTGATAGGCCTGTTGCCATTATCTTGGCATATATTTTATAATGAAATATAATTGTGTTCTATCAAGTCAAATTCTGACTTACAGCAACCCTTTCCAGGGTTTTTAGGTAGAGAATACATAAAAGTGGTTTACCATTTTTTTCTTCTGGGGGTGCCCTAAGACTATGTCACTTGTCCATGGCTACACAAGCTAGTTCTTTTTGTAGGAGACACAGTGGGGAATTGAATGTCCCAGCTTTGGCTAAACCACTGACTCTCCAGCCTAGCTATATAATATTCAGTCATGACTTACCAATGTCTTATTTAGCAGGTGCTCTGAAATGCTGTAGCTGGTTCTTTTTCTGGTGGTGCACTGGTGAATCAAGCTCCCAGCCAGGCAGTCTAGCCCAGGGGTGCCCAAACTATGGCCCATGGGCCAGATCTGGGCCCCAATGCCAATTCATCCAGCCCACGCCGCCCTTGCTGCTCCTGGAAGCGGAAGTAAAATGCGCCCATAGGGCCCATAGGGCGTGTTTTACTTCTGCTTCCAGGAGCAGCAAGGGCAGCATGGGCTGGATGAATTGGTGTTGGGGGCCAGATCCGGCCCACAGGCCATAGTTTGGGCACCCGCTGGTTTAAGCAGAGACAATGACAGACTAAAAATCTATCTCATCCTGTTGCAAAACAGATTACAAGGCACGTTTTCCTTCCACTTCCAGTGGGAAGAACCATGTGGGCGGCACGTGGCCCAAAACATTTGGGCACCCCTCGTCTAGCCCACTGAGCTGTCCAGACATGCATATGAATGTCTCAGAGTAGGAGCAAATATCCCAAGGGATCTGAAGTGTCACCAGGAGCATATTCACATCTGGTGTAGAAATTGGGATGTCAGAACCCAGTTATCGTGGGCAGTGATTTGTTTCTTTGCTTGACAGGTGACTGCTGGTTACTGGCTGCCATCGGCTCCCTGACTCTCAATGAGGAACTTCTGCATCGGGTCGTTCCTCATGGACAGAGCTTCCAGGAGGACTATGCCGGCATCTTCCATTTCCAGGTGAGGCCGGTGGACAGGTTGCCCTGGAAAAGCTTCCTGTCTCTCCACTAAACGAGCCACTGATTTATTGAAACCATAAAACCACAAAGGAAGCTTCAGTTGCGAAGCAGGGATGATGCTCAAGAGTTGTTCAGACCTACCAGCTGCCTCTTTCCTACTTCAACTAGCCTTGTCAACCATGCTTGGCCATGCCTCCTTATTCTCCTTCTTCTTATCCCCCAGATCTGGCAGTTTGGTGAATGGGTGGATGTGGTAGTAGATGACCGGCTACCAACCAAAGATGGAGAGCTGGTGTTTGTGCACTCAGCAGAATGCCAAGAGTTCTGGAGTGCTTTGTTGGAAAAGGCATATGCCAAGTGAGTCTTGTCAGGGTTCAGATTGTACCAAGGGAGTGGGTGGGTCCACATCCTTTGCTTTCCCTAATGCATTAGTTCTCAACCTTTTAAAGCTGGGGGCCGGGTCATGCTCCCTCAGACAGCTTCAGGGTCCGGATGGCCATTTTGCCCTTCTTCCACCACATGGCACTTCCTGGTATGGTGGAGGCAGTGGGGGCCACATGAAATGGCACCAAGGGTCACATCCAGCCCATGGACTGCAGGTTGAGAATTACCATCCTAGTGCCCTGTTGGCTAACCTTGGCACTCCTGCTGATAAGGGCTTCTGGGAATTGAAGTCCAAGAACAGCTGGAGTACCAAGGTTAGCCATAGTGTATCTTGCCCTAGCTTTCTGCTTATTCTTTTTTGTAATTCTACCCACAGTATCTGGACAGGCTTTAAAGTTGTCTCACTGACTCCCTTGGTGTTGTGTGACATACAGGTTGAATGGTTCTTACGAGGCCCTGTCAGGCGGCAGCACCACAGAGGGTTTTGAGGACTTCACAGGCGGTGTGTCAGAAATGTACGACCTCAAGAAGCCACCCCGTGATATTTCCAGGATCATTTGCAAAGCTCTTGAGAGAGGTTCACTTCTTGGATGCTCCATTGATGTAAGTGTCCAAGGGAAGAGAGCCATCTGTACAATGATTCAGATTTGGAACCTGGGGGGAAGCTAACTGCTGCCCTCATTTGGTTCATAAGCATAGAACTAGCCCAAAAAATAACCACAAAGATAGATATTGGACTATTGTAATGCACTCTACATGGGACTGCCCTTGATGACCATCCGGAGACTGCAGTTGGTCCAGAATGCGGTGGCCCGTGCAGTGGTGGGGTGTATTCATTTCGCCCGTGCCTTGACACTGCTGCGGTAGCTGCACTGGCAGCCTATATGTCTCCAGGTGCAATTCAAGGTGCTGGTTGTCACCTTTAAAGCCCTTCCTGGTAGCGGACCAGGATACCTCAGGGACCTCATCGTCCCTAGGACATCGACCCGTCCCACGGGAGCAAACCAAGAGGACACCCTTCATGTACCAACTGTTGGGAGGCTCGCCTCTCCAGCACAAGGAAAAAGGGCCTTCTCATTCATAGCCCCCACACTATGGAACCTCCTCCCAGTAGAACTATGCCTCCAGGCCCAGTTGCTACCATTTAAGAAGGAACTGAAGATGTGGTTGGCAAAATGGGTCTGGTGGCCAGGATTGTCAACAAGCTCCCATTTCTGGCTCGTATGAGATTCCCCTTTCCTGTAATTAATTTTTAATGTTAAGGTATGCAGATTTTAAATTTGTTTTTAGATAGTAAATGGCACAGCGGTGGGTAATATTACTATGTTTTAAAGGGTTGTTTAATTGTTTTATGTTGGTTTTAACTTGTGTACACCGCCCAGAATCCATTGGATAAGGCGGTATATAAATCTATTAAATTAAATTAAATTAAATATGGAAAGATAGGGAGGGTGAGGCCATGAGAGTGTCTTTTCCCATGTTAGACTGTACTGAGGGATGTTTAGTTGGTGCCCCCTTGTGGTGAAAACATGTACTGAAAACCTTCCAGCAAATACTACTCAACCTCCATTTTGCTTTTACTTTTTAACTGTACAGTGGTACCTCATACAACCATTTTAATCCGTTCCATGGGGCTCGTTGTTGAACGAAACAATTGCTATACGATGCATGCGTATGGGATGCATCGTACAGTGATTATTATTATTTTGCTAAGTGGTTTTTCCCATTGAAAAATTTTTGTACGATTTTTTTCATAGGGAAAATTATTATGCGGGACACCATTTCCCCCCGAAACCTAATTTTTATGCGATTTCGTTGCTATATAGGGCGATAGTTGTATGAGGTTCCACTGTATTCTTAAAATTCAAATAAAAACATTGTTCTACATGTGAGAAATGGGAAATCATATTTGTAAATAGCCAATCAAATGTTGATTTGAGATCTGTGTTTGATTAATCGTGTTCTGGGATGTTTGTGAGACATACATACTAGATCCATGATGGTGAACCTTGGCACTCCAGATGTTCTTGGACTTCAATTCCCAGAAGCCCTTGTGAATCCACACAAATGGGTTTACTGCAATTTGTCAGGCCCATGCCACCCTTGTCGCTCCTGGAAGTGGATGTAAAACACGCTCATCCAGGCATAATAATAGCGTAGTTCTTTTGATCTTTACATTCTTTGGGCTGCTACTGCTGTGTTATGTTTAGCAACCACTTTGATATAGCAATAGCTACAACAATGATAATGTCTTTTCATTCTCTGAGAGTCAAGAATGGGAGTCATATGCTGAGAGGGAAGTTTCATCCTGATGACCGGGGTAACAAATCCTTTCTTTACAGATCACAAGTGCGTTTGACATGGAAGCAGTTACCTTCAAGAAGCTAGTGAAGGGGCATGCCTATTCTGTCACAGGATTTAAGAGTGTGAGTTGCTTTTCATGGGGTTGTAGAAATCAACTCAAGGTTCTTAGCCAAGTGTACAGGTTGACTAACACCTCAACTTTCATAGGTGGATTATCGAGGCCGGCAGGAATCTCTCATCCGGATAAGGAATCCCTGGGGTCAAGTGGAGTGGACGGGAGCTTGGAGTGATAGGTGGGTTTGAAGTTGTAATGCAACAACTTTGGAAGTGCCCAGCTGCAATATCTGCAAAGGGTCCCTTCAACTATAGATTATAGGTAGCATTTTAAAATCCTCCACAATTGCAGGTTCATTGTTTGATGACCTGGGAATCAGGTGGTGACCTGTATGTATCAATGAGTCATAAAAAACTATCAGCATTTGAAAAAGTTAATTTTCTATGCCGGCTCAGGAACACAAAGCAGGTAGACTGCACCCTAATCTATACCTATAAATCTGTGCATTAACCATTGGAATGTGACAAAGGATGTTTAGCCAGGCCCCACTAGCCCCGACCGAGCCTTCGTGCACTCGCCCAGCCAGGGTTCGCAGGTAACTGTCAGGTTGAATTTTGTGCTAGTGGGGCAGGAGCCCCCCGAACACAAACAAGAAGAAAGGACTCCGTTTCCCAACGTTCCTTGGGCCGCGCCATGCCACAGCCAATCAGGATGAGAGGCGCGAGCAAAGGAATATTCGGAAAGGCGCCGTGGCCAATCAAAATGAAGCCACAGAAAAAAACCGGTCCACAAACGGTAGACAGAAACACAAAACTACAAGCCCTAGCGTCCTGCGTGCCATGAGTATGCAGAACGCTGAGGAAGCCAGCACGCGAAAAATAAAAAATAAAAACACAGGCGGATGCAGCACCTCAAAGCCACACAAATACCCGCCGGCCTTCTTGCACGGAGCAACGGGGAGGAGAGGGACTCCCTCTCCTCCATGCTACCTCGACGAAGACACGACGAGACCACCACCGGCCTCAACAAAAGTTGAGACAGGGTGGGAAAAAAACCACAACAACAGAGGGAGTTCAAGGGGGGGGGAGAGGTATTGATGCCTTTGCACGCGCCCTCCCCCCTTGAAAGCAAAACAATTCCTCCGGAAAGCAAAGGAACCGGACGGTGCTCTGCCCGGTGCCTTTACTTTCTGAGTAAGTGTATCGCTTTCAAGGGAGGGCAAAGGCATCATTGCCTTCCCCTCCTTGAAAGTGAAACAATTCCTCCTCTGTAGCATGGGGGGTGGGGAAAGAGGATACCCCTCTTTTCCACCACCCCCACCCATGCTTCGGCGAGGCCTGCCCAAGCCAGCCCGTAGCTTGGGGGGAGGGGATACCCCCCCTCTCCCCCCCCCAAACCCAGGCTACGGCAAGGCACCGGCCAACCCCCCTGTAAAAAAATACATACATATAAATAAATAAAAGAATCCCCACCCCAACGCAAGCATTTAACGTGGCCTGGCCAGCAAGGCAAGGTCACGTTAAACCCTCCCAACCCCCCCCCCCACACACACACACACATTGAACCCATTCCCAGGTAACACAAAAATCAGAATCAAAAACATCCAAAAATAATCAAAATCAAACCCAAAAATAAGAACAAGACAGAACACACAGAAACCCCCCCCCCCAAAAAAAAAAAACAACAACAGGGAAATTAAACCAGAGAACCTACCCCCACGTCGTCACTCCACGACGTCCGGAAATGAAATAAGGAAAGAAAGAGACTACTTACTGGAAGAAGCGACAACAAGAGGCTAGTAGAGAAAAACAGTTAAAGCAAAAAAAAACTGAACAGCACCACCCAGAGGCCACAGGAGAAAAAACAGTCAAAAATACTTAAATCCTGTGTACAGTTTTCACTCAAAAACAAACAAACATCTAAACACAGTTTTAAAACATTGAATTAAAAAAACACATACTTACACATTTTTAAAATTATTATCCAAGGTACAACTATTTTTAAAAAATCACATAGTAAAGGATTATTTGGTTAAAAAAAATAATTGTAAAAAATTAAAACATCCTTTCCTCCTTTTGTTAATCCAAAAAAACAAACCAAAAAAAAGCTGATCACAGTTTATAACAGCCCGTGCGTATAAATAAACATTTTAAAAATCACAAAACCTTTCAACACCATTTAAAACAGCTCGGCACCATTTGTTCAAGAAAAAAAAAAACCTTTACTATCCAACACAATTTAACGTCTTTTTATATAACAATACACATAAAAAAACCTTCCAAAACAATTTAAAACAGCCCAGCACCGCCGGGCAAAATCTGCTAGTGTTATATATGGGAGGAATCATTGCTTAACTGGTTTTCTGTTGCCATCTTAGCTCTTCTGAGTGGAATGAAGTGGATCCTAGTGAAAGAGAAGAATTGTGCCTCAAGATGGAAGATGGCGAATTCTGGTAAGTCCCAAAATGGCTGGCACTGATCATTCTCAATGTATACACAGGTATTGCCTAACTCTTAGGATAGCATGTTTAGAAATGTCTAATAGCATTTATTTCCTCTTAAAATACCTGTTCTCTCATGTACCACAAAGCTGACAACAGAGTAGTTATGAGTAGTCTTTTAGCTTAAAGGCTCCCAAAACATTTGGTTGATGCATTTGGGTATAGAAAATAAGTCAGCAAGTGTCATTTTGCCTCTTTATAAATCTATGGTGAGGCCCCATCTGGAATATTGTGTACAGTTCTGGTCGCCATACCTCCAGAAGGATATTATGGAGTCGGAGAAAGTGCAGAGGAGGGCAACCAGAATGATTAGGGGACTGGAACACCTTCCTTACCATCTGAGGCTGCAACGGTTGGGCCTCTTCACTCTTGAACGACAGCGTCTAAGAGGTGACCTGATTGAAGTTTATAAAATCATGCACGGTGTGGACAAAGTAGATAAGGAAAAATTGTTTTCCCTATCGCACAACACTAGAACTAGGGGACACTCGATGAAACTTTTGTGTACTAGTTCTCAAACAAATAAGAGAAAGTACTTTTTCACCCAGAGGATCTCTGGTCTATGGAACTTCCTGCCAGAAGAAGTGGTGACAGCTGTCAGTCTTGACAGCTTTAAGAAAGGATTAGACAAGTTCATGGAGGACAAGGGTATCAATGGCTATAATTATGGATACTTAAGGACAACCTCGGGGTTGGAGAGATAGGCAGGATATCTCTCAATGCCATTTCCAGGGAATCCTAAGCAGGTGAAGGCATCTCCTTGGGAATACCATGAAGGAAATGGTGAGCCACTGTGTGAGACAGAATGCTGGACTGGATGGGCTGTGGCCTGTTCCAGCAAGGCTGTTCTTATGTTCTTATGCTAAGGTCATAGTAAGGGACTGCAGTGGCTTAGTGATTAAGACGCTGAACTTGACGAATGGAAGGTCAACAATTTGAAACCCCAGTGCTGCCTCTGTTCCAGCTCCTGCCAACCTAGCAGTTTGAAAGCAAGAAATTACAAGTGGATAAATAGGTACTGGTTTGATGCAGACAGCTTTGCCTCTTTGGCTGTAAATAGAGATGTGCACCGAACCCTAGAGTCGGATACAACTGGCTTTTGACCAAGGGAGACTTGGACCTTTACCCTAAGGTCATACTGTCTGTTTCTTCTCTGTGACCCCACCCTGCCTTTTGTCTCTACAGGATGTCTTTTCGGGATTTTTTGCGTGAGTTTTCTAGACTGGAGATCTGTAACTTAAGCCCAGATGCTCTGACAAAAGACGAATTAAGTCGATGGCACACCACCCTCTTTGAAGGAAGCTGGCGCCGAGGGAGTACAGCTGGGGGCTGCAGAAACCATCCAGGTAGTCCCAGTTATCAGCTCTTCCTCTACTCACCACCTTTCTCTTCGGGCTGATATGGGCTAAGAAAGTGAGCCCCATTCACTGTATAGTATACCAGTTTAAAAATTGAGGCCAGCATTGCTTCCTCTCCCTCTCTGTGCCAATTGGAGTCTGCAGTGCATTGGATCTGTAACCTGAATGTGGTTCCTCTCTGGATGCCTTGGCAGTGGTCGAAAACTGAGTTCCTTATATCCAGTGAGGCAGTTGTGGGACCCATTGTTGATAAGGCTGCAATTACAGGGAATTTTTCTTTCTCCCAATCCTCGTGCAGCTACCTTTTGGATTAATCCTCAATTCAAAATCAAGCTCTTAGAAGAGGATGATGACCCAGAGGATAATGAACTGGCTTGCACCTTCTTGGTGGCCTTGATGCAAAAACATCGTCGAAAAGCCCGCCGAACAGGAGGAGACATGCACACGATTGGCTTTGCAGTCTACGAGGTCAGTGGCCTGGTTTCCTGTTGTCTCATTGGAACAACGGTGGCTAATTAGGAATGTCAGAAATGTTAAACATCACCATAACATAGCAATGATATGTGTGAAATGTATGGAGAAATAGAACATTTGTGATAGTATCACTCATTTATTTGTCAATTTATTTCTCTCTCTCTCTCTCTCTCTTTCCTCTCCTCCAGGTTCCTGAGGAGGTAATGTCCTAAACCACCAGAGACCATTATTGAATTGTGTGCAGGAAGAGAAACCTCAGAACTGAATTAGATGGAGCTAAGGATGACAACATTCCTTGATTATTCTGGAAGGAACCTGTAGAAGTATTTTTCCCCTTCTTGCAAATCACAGAATGTTCTGCTATGTGTATCCCTTCTTGTAGAGAGAGTACTTTGGCTGTAGTCAGGATTTGACCAAGGTAGTCAAGGCTGTATGTGTTCCAGTGGCAGGGGGAGGGAGGAATCCTGATTCTCCAACAAATATATCCACGTTCTGTTAAGCAGAATAGACTGAGCCATGTAAGTAAGAGCACGTACAAGTATTTCCTTATTTTTATTTTTTTACATCATTCTGCTTCATAGGTAAAGATTGCCAAAATTTCCCTTTTGTTTTAGAATGCCCTCTTGCTCTGTAACTGTGTCTACTTCAGGGAAGTCATTTTGTTTTCCAAGGCTCTCCATTCTCCTCAGTCCCCATTTGGGCCTTTTGCTTCTGTCCGCGAGTGTGGGGTGCATGGACTCCTTAGTCGCCTCATTGATGGGGTGTGACTAGAGATGTAAAATTTCTGGAAATTTTGAAGATCAGGAAAAAAACCTGTTTTTTCCGGAGGGAAACGGAAATTTTTGGAAAAATTGAAAATAATCTGATACCATACATATATTTTAGAAATGATTTATAAAATATTTGAACCTGGCCTTATCTTAAAATATTTTATTCATCATGCTAAAATAAAACATTCCGTAATATATTTTTTATTTTTTCAAATTTTCAAATTTTTCAGAAAAAAACAAAAAGGGCTTCAGAAAAAAATGGGGGGAAAAACGTTTTTCCCCCCCCTTGAATTTTTTCGGGTTTTTCCGGGCCTTCACATCTCTAGGTGCGACCCATTTGCACGACTGTGGAAGTACACCTGTGCTGCTTTTCTCTTAGTCCCAGGGATGCCAGAATGTGCACCTGAAGAAGGATTTCTTTCTGAGGAATCAGTCCCGTGCACGCTCAGAGACGTTCATCAACCTGCGGGAGGTGAGCAACCACATCCGTCTTCCCCCTGGCGAATACATCGTCGTTCCCTCCACCTTTGAGCCAAACCAGGAAGCTGACTTTGTCCTGCGCGTCTTCACAGAGAAGCAGTCAGACACAGTGTGAGTTTGTGATCTCTATCAGATATTCTGATGTTTGAGTCCTTTGCAAGGAATCTGGAGTCAAACCTCCCAGAGGCTTCTGTGCTTGTGCTCTGTAAATTTCCTCAGGTAACAGCAAGTTTCCCTAGGAAGATGGGCTACTCAGAGGTGGTGGGATCTATAGTCAGAGGCGAGAAATTCAAAAGCTCATTGAGATAGACTTAGCTGTGTGCTACTGTTAGTGCTATGATACTAACCGTAACTTTGTACATTTATCTGTCTCATTGAACAGCACAGTCAACTTTCCTCTATTGTCCTTTAGGCTCTCCCTTTTGAGTAAGAAGCAACCAGAATGACATTCTTTCCTCACAAAAAATCTCTTGACCTCTGACAGACCTCCCTCCTTTTTCTACAAGTGTATCTGAACAGTAAAACCCCGACTTACATATGCCTCAAGTTACATAAAATTCGACTTACATAATGATTTTTGCACTAAAACCCTGTCCCAATTTACATAACACAATTTTCTATGAGTTTACTTCGAGTTACGTAAAAAAATCATTTTTCCTATGGGGTTGCTTCGATTTACATAAATATTATTTTCCTATGGATTTGCTTTGAGTTAAGTAAAAAATTCATTTTTCCTATGGGTTTGCTTCGAGTTATGTAAAAATTCATTTTTCCTATGGGTTTGCTTTGAGTTAAGTAAAAAACCAATTTATATAAAAGCCTACAGAACAGACTTTTTACGTAAGTAGGGGTTTTACTGTATAACCATTCTACTTAACAGTATTCTTCCTTCTTCAGGGAGCTAGATGAAGAGATCTCAGCGGACCTGCCAGAGGAAGTAAGTATCCAACTCAGGAATAGCATTTTTAAAATGCCATACATATTTCTTTGTTGTTACTTTTGATACCAGTGTGATGAAGCAAGTCCTGCAGTCTTAACCTTTTCCACCTTGCTTGGCTCACTTTTACTTTGCAAATGGTATAAGGAGGGGGGAGCAAATGGGATTTAATAACAGCAGAGACATGATAGCGAGTGTAATAATTACAGTATTGTACTGAAATTTGGCAGATCTGTGTTCTGCTTCATATTCAACAATAAATGTGAGCAGGTGGACTGGTTACTTCCTCTCTCACATTACCACAGGGTTATTGTGGAGATCCAAAGAGGAGGGGAAAATGTGCGTGCATGCGTGCATGTGTGTGCATGTGTGTGTGTATATTGCCTTGAGTTCTTTGAAAGGCAAAATATGAATATAATAAATAAGTTTTTTTAAAAGTTAGTCAGACATTTTAGAATATCTAGTAAGATCGACCATATTTTAGTTTTTTCATGGTTACCTCAGGAAGAAGTCTCTGAGGATGAAGTGGATGCAAATTTCAAGAACATGTTTCAGCAGCTGGCGGGAGAGGTAAGTGTTGGGATTTTCCATCTTGTCAACTTCTCCTCCATGGCCCAAACTCAGTTGTTGTGTAGAGGGAGGGAGGAGCCATCAAAGTAGGTAGATTGCTATGGACTTGTTGCAAAGAACAGATCTTCCAAGAGTTTCCCAGAAATTCCTTAAATCAAGGTGCATCTTCTGTTTTACAAGTAGAAACAGCTGTCTTTTTTACCACCACTATTGCAGCATTGAAATTTTTTGGTGGGAGGAAGGTTGAAGAAAAGCATAATACATGTAGGCTGTGGAATGGAACCATTTAGTAAGTGAGAATATTGTTCAAAGAGGATGTTCATTGTGAATCAGCAAGAAGGCAGCCAACTAGTGGGTTTCATGGCACAGAAGGGAAGCTCTCCCAGAATCACTCCGGTAACACAGGTATTGGCAATGTTGATATAATATAATGTGACATCAAGTTAATTGATGAAATAAAAAGGCGACTGATTCTTGGGAGACAAGCTATGAGAAGCCTGGGGAACATAGTTAAAAGCAGAGACATCACATTGCAAACATTCCCGGTAGTAATGTATGGTTGTGAGAGCTGTACCATAAGGAAAGCGGAGCGCAGAAGAATAGATGCCTTTGAGATGTGGTATTGGAGGAGAGTTTTGAGAGTCCCCTGGACAGCGAGGAGAACAAATAGGTCAATCTTAGAAGAAATCAACTCTGACTGCTCCTTGGAAGGTCAAATAGTAAGAATGAGATTGAAGTACTTTGGACATCAAATGAGAAAAGAGGATCCACTTGATGCTGGGAAGGACGGAGGGCAAAAGAAGAAGGGAGCAGCAGAAAATGAGATGGCTAGATGGTATTGTTGAAGCAATGGGCACAGAGTTGGGTGGGTTGAGGAGGATGGTGGAGGACAGGTGACTGGAGGGCAAGGGTCCATGGGGTCGCGAAGGGTCAGAATTGACTGTGCAGCTGAACAACAACGACAAAAAGTTAATTCTGACTTTTCAGGGTTTTCTAGGTATAGAATACACAGAAGTGGTTTAGCATTCCTTCTGGGAATGCTCTGGGATGGTGTAGCCTTGTCCAAAGCCATAAAGCTTGGTTTTTCTCTCAGGAGGCACAGTGGGGAATCAAACTCCCAACCACTGACTCTTCAGCCAGATACCTAAATCACTGAGCTATCCAGCCATCTTATTTCATAGACAATGATAATTCCCATTTATACTGGTGATAATGGCTTTTCTCAATGTTGTCCAAAGCCCTTACTTGCCACACGTCCATAGGCTGCCCAAGATGACAGTGGAAGTTGTGGTCTGAGAGGTTATGGATGACCCTGCTTCTGGGACAGGGTGAGATTTTTGGCATCTCTGAACAATTCAAAATTGATTGATTCTCTGCTCTCCATTCCAGGATATGGAAATTAGTGTCTTCGAGCTCAGGACCATTCTGAACAGAGTTGTTACCAGGCGTAAGTGCTTCTTTCCAGGCCTTTGGCCATCATTATCCAGGATTCTTTTTTCTGTACCTTTCTCTTTATCTGACCTAACCAAAGGGTGGTATTAAGAAATAACTTCATAAATAGCATTGCCCTTCATCTCTTCAATTGCCAGACAAAGACCTGAAGACAGATGGGTTCAGTATGGATTCCTGCCGTAGCATGGTCAACTTGATGGATGTATCCTCTTTGCAGTGGTTGGGGAATTGCAGAGGTTTTCCTTACTAAAAAGAAAGTAAAGGGGTAGAATTCCCATTATGTGTTGATTTTGTGGGTGATGAGATTAGCTCATTCTTAAACCTGATTCTGATATATTGATCTTTTGATGTATGTCTGATCATAATTACTAAGTGAAGTAGGAAATCTCCCACCACCACCACCACCACTGGAAACAAATGTGTTGAAAAGTAAGATTTGTGGGAGCCAGTTCCTATTAGGCATGCATAGTCTTTGGCTCAGCCTTAACGTCCCTATTCATACATTTTAAGCTGAAGATTTCTCTCTCAATATTTTGAGGAGAGGAAGGATTAAATTTAATTTTCATAGAATTAGTTTTAGCCTCACCTTTTTGTAATGTTGTCTCTACATTCACATATGACAAGAGAGGAAGGGTCTCAGATAAAGTGACTAGATTATGCTGGTACCAGCATTAAGAGCTCCACAGACGTTAGATGTGCAAGAAGTTAGAACTGACAACAAATGAACAGTGAACGTAATATACAGTACTGTCTGCTACTTGTTTTGGTTTCTTGCTTTCACTGAAGCATAACTGCAGCACAAAGGGAGTCAGGATTACTCAGCTAGGAGTGTTTGCAAGGAAGTGGAACATTGAAGCTAACTGTTGGATTATTCTAACTGAAGATGTTTCAGTACTTCTGCTCAGAAGTGTCAAGGTACTGATAAATAGCAGGTGGCTATTCTTAATGGGACTGCAGTGGCTTAGTGGTTAAGACGCTGAATTTGACAACTAGAAGGTTGGCAGGTTGGCAGTTTGAGTGCTGAATGATGGAGTGAGCTTTCTTTGTCCCACTATGGTTAGCCTAGCAGTTCAAAACCAAGAAATTGCAAGTAGATAAATAGGTACCACTTTGGTGGAAAAGTAAACAGCACTCCATGCACTCCTGTAGACCATGCTGGCTCTTTGGCTATAAACAGAAATGAGCACCACACCGTAGAGTCAGATACAACTGGCTTTCAAGAAAGGGCGACCTTTACCTTCTTAATGAGACTGAATGGGGCATGGCAATTTTCTGATGTCTTCTGAATAAGTAGCCCTGTCTTGCTCATTCACTTGGTCTGAGAATAATTAGTGGGAGAAATTTAGCACAACTGAACAGAGTGTTTGGCTTTCTTTTCTAGAGCAGTCACTTTTAGTAGGTCTGCCATGAGAGCAAGGGCAGGGGTCTTAAACTCAACCTGGTAATTTTATAGACCGACCAACAATCTCTGTGGACTTTACATACATGCTTTAGATCTTCAGCAATTATGAACAACAGAAAAGTCTGCCTCCACTGTTCCTTCTCTTTCCCTCAGACATTGGGTTTATTGATCTTTGTGTGCCTTGTGTTCTTCCTTGACCCTTTTGCTCTTCAGAAAGATGGCAGTGCTCGTCTGGGGCTTCTGGAGTTTCAGATTTTGTGGAACAAAGTTAGGAACTGGCTGGTAAGAGAGTCAGGGTTGTGTGTATACAATGTGTCCAGCACAACTCTTTGGTGGGAGGAAGGTGAGGAGAGATGGCAGCAAAAAGAGGAGACAACAGAAAGTTCATCATCTTCCATCTTGTTATTTCTTTGCTATGACAGGGTATCTTTCGCCAACATGACCTGGATAAGTCAGGCACTATGAGTGCTTATGAGATGCGGCTAGCTTTGGAAACAGCTGGTAAGTTTGGCGGACAGGCTGTTGCAAATTGCTGTGGAGTTCTTGAACACCTTACAATCTGGAACGACTGGGTCATTTATTATGTCAAGTATTTTGACCCCCCACAAATGATATATAAAGGAATTATTTCTGAATCTACACGCAAGCCCCAGGTAGAGGGAAAGACGTCTGTGAGCAGAACGAAGCCCCAATTTCATCATGTGTTGACTGTTGAGTTGTCATCACAGTTATCTGAGGGCCCTTTATCCCTCCTTTCATATCATCTTCTGTGCTGTGTTGTTTCTGGGAATACTGGATTGTGTGGTTGGTTATGGGGTGGTGTGTTTTTTTTAACTAGCTTCTGTTCTGAATCTCCTTAAGGCAGAAGCCCCCAGTTCTGCACTATTTGACTTATATTTTGGTAGGCTTAACATTCCTGTCTTTCCATTTCCCCCCAAATTAGGGTTCAAACTGGACAACAAGCTGCACCAGGTGGTGGTGGCCCGCTATGCAGATGAGTCACTGGGTGTGGATTTTGATAACTTTGTCTGCTGCTTAGTCAAATTGGAGATGATGTTCAGTAAGTTCATTTGTCTTTGGGTCTGAGAAGGGAGGATTAATGAGTTCATCAGCTCGATGTGCTTGTGTGTGTGTATTTCTCCCACAGTGATTGTAGTTGGCACATGGTTATGCAAAATGGCTTTCTTGAATAAAATGTTGTGGAGGAATAGGAGTGTTTGAAAAACAGTTGAAATCCATCAGTTTGATCACTGGATTTCTACTCATGATGAACAAGAGCAAGCAGAGCTCTCCTTTGGCCAAACTACAATCAGAGATAGGATTAAGAGCAATAGCAGCTACACTATTATTATTTCCAAGTAGAGTAGACATAGTAAATTTCAATAAAAGTTGTGTTTTGTGTTAATATAAGTGGGAGTTACATACCTGTTGATTTTATAATTTGCATTCATTCAGTAGGTCTGCTATAGTCAAAACTAGCAGTTGGATTTAGCTGTAGCCTTTTAACATTTAGTTATTTGTTTGTTTTGAATTGGTACATTTTTATACCACCCACTAACAAGGTGCTCTTGGCAGTGAACAAAAAATAGTTTAAATGAGCTCACTGAAAGGTGCCTTCATTTTGGCAGATTCATGTCTGGCCTAGACACGGAAGAAGAAGAAAAACCATAACAAGCATAAGTGGTCCTCATAACCAAATAAAATGAACATCCCAAAATGGCAGCAGGGAATGTCAAAATTCACAAAATATTAAAACAAAGTTAAACAATAGTCAGTGATATAGTCGTCTCAGAACAAAATGAATTAAACCAGGGACAGATCTCTAAAAATCTCCCTAAAGAGAGCTGTTTTCAAAAGCTTCTTAAAACAAAGTAGCAAAGAGAGCATTTCAGAGGGCAAGGCCTGGATTTCTTAGCTTTTCTAGGGGTAAGGACCCTCCAGCCTTATGATAACAAAGTGGGAGTAAGATGGGCAGAAAAAGTCAGAAGAAGACTCTCAGACAAGATATGAGGTTCCAAACCATGCAGGGTTTGATTTTATCTTAACATTGTTATTTTCCTCTGAAAATGCCATGATCGGTTTCTGAGAATAGAGTTTCCCTACTTGATCGGTCAGTGATTTGAAAACAGGATAAGTCAACTTAACACTCTTAATATTTGATATTTCATGACATTGTAGTTAAATATATCTGTTTGGTTTGGGGGCTCCATTTTGCATATAGACCCGAGTGAGACTCTAAATCAGGGATTCTCAACCTGCGGCCCACAGGCTGGATGCGGCCCGCAGCACCATTTCATGTCCCGTCCCCGTCCCCGTCCCCCCACTGCTTGCACCACACCAGGAAGTGCTGTGTGGTGGAGGGAGGGCAAAATGGCCATCCAACCCCTGAAGCTGTCTGAGAAAGCGTGACCTGGCCCCTGGCTGAAAAAGGTTGAGAACTCCTGCTTTAAATCATGAGCTCACGTTGGGAAGTAGCTTCCCCTCCTCCTATTTTTTACCTTAGGTGTCTTCACATCTCCTACAGGGAATACAGGGGGGAAATCATGCTGTTATAAGCCCAGCATGTCTATTCTAGTCCCAGGGTGGGAGGGAGGGAGGGAGGGAGAGCCTCTCTGCAAAACAAGAATGGAAGGCCAAAGAACATAGGGAAATTCCATACATGGCAGACACTAGGCACTTTTAAGTTAGAAAAACAAAGAAAGAAATTAGGCATGTCCACTTGGGACTTTGTTTGGGCCATATGTAGTCTGGAGGCGACACTTTTCTCACTTCTGATCTACACAATGACATCAAGAAAATCTGGAATGGCTTGTAATCTGCAAACTATGACATAAACTGTAGAAAAATCAGTAGGAAATTAATTGTTCAGAAAAGGGTTTTGTTTAGAAACACAGTCCTTGCAGGGCTAAAGTGTAGCTACCAGGGAAATGCCACTTCTGTGGATTTAGATTAGTTTGTGGAACATTTTCCTCACAGTCCTTATAAATGATCTAATTTTATTTAGAAACACAGCCCTTGCTAAATTGTACCTTCAATTGTTTTTTATTGTATTCTTTTATATTTAGTGTATATTGTATTTTACATGTTGCAAGCTGCCCTGAGTGGTACTTGCACCAGGAAGGCGGGGCATAAATAAACTATTATTATTATTATTATTATTATTATTATTATTATTATTATTATTATTATTATTATTATTATTATTATTATTATTATTATTATTATTATTATTAACTATCAGATAGCCAGGCTGCCAAAGCTTTATTTATTGGTCTGGGCACTACATTTGATGGAGGGGTGGGTGAGAGTGGAATAAAGTTCCTTTAGATGGCTAAATGTGTCCTTCTCTTCTCATCTCTTCTCTTCTCTTCTCTTCTCACTTTTGTTTTCCTCATTAGGATTCTTCCAAAGTATGGATGCTGAAGGCACTGGGAGTGCTGTTATGAACCTTGGTGAGGTGAGAAACTTAAGGCAGGGTTACAGTATATTTGGATTGAAGCCTTTGTCTTCTCCTTCCTAAGGAGATTTTTCCCCTCCTGTGTTTGGAGTAGCTTAATGGGCCTGCTCTAAAGTGGTAAGGTATAAGTAGATACCTTTGTGCCAAGAATATATTAACTTAGTCTCACTGGGACAAAAGCAGCTGATCAGCTCATTCCAATGCTGCCGTTTCCCAGAGCTTGGGATCAGAATATATCTTGAGGTTATTCAAATTGTAAATTGGTGAGATCAACAGTAGCAGGTAGTTTTGAAGGAAAAGCCATGTATTAATCCTCAAGTGGAAGGTCTTTCAGATTCTCGGCAGGCTTTACTTTTTTATAGGC
This sequence comes from Bradypodion ventrale, assembly GCA_035047345.1. Taxonomy (NCBI): domain Eukaryota; kingdom Metazoa; phylum Chordata; class Lepidosauria; order Squamata; family Chamaeleonidae; genus Bradypodion; species Bradypodion ventrale. The sequence goes on along the minus strand of JAWDJE010000001.1, from coordinate 62,803,994 downwards.
AAAATGTTAAAATAGTTTTGTAAAGGAAGCATCAAGTGACATCATCATCAGTAGGCAGAATCTTAGTCTGACATTGGGGTGGCACCACAGCTGCCCTTAGTCAATCCTGAGTTTAAATTGTTAGTAGGTTTAAGAAGGGTCATGTTGGGTCAAGTGACCAAGCAGATGCCTATGGGAAGCCCACAAATAGGAGATGAGTTTATAAGCCTGTTCCCACCTGTATTTCCTAGAAACTGGCATTGACAGATATGCTAGAAGTAGTGATGCTGAAGAATAGCATATAGCTATGATGATGGTCAGAAAAGGCTTGCAGCGGCTTAGTGGCTAAGACTCTGAGTTTACTGGAATATTGGCAGATCAGCAGTTCAAGACCTGATGGCTGTGTGATGGAGTGAGCGGCTGTCATCTGTCCTAGCCCCTGCCAACCTAGCACTTTGAAAGCAAGACATTGCAAGTAGATAAATAGGTACCACTTTGGCGAGAAAGGTAACAGTGTTCCGTTCTCATTGGCATCTAGTCATGCCTTCCACACAATCATAGGAACATCTGCAGATGCAGACAGAGTTTGGGAGATGAGCACTGACCCCTAGAGTCAGATCTGACTGGCTTTTGAGTAAGGAAGCCTTTTACCTTTATTAATAACCACTGATAGCCCTATTTATTTTCTCCATGCCTTTTCCATGCATGGAGCCCCTGTCACATGTTTTTAATACATGAGGGAGATTTGCAGTGCAATATTATGCATGCCACGTTCAGGAATGAGTTCCATTAAGTCCTTCCTTAAATAGGTACCTTCCAATGTTTTGGATAACAGACGCCACCAGAATCAGCCAAATCATGGAGGTGCGAACTATTCTCCAACATCTGGAGTATATTGGGTGCATGGATATTGGACTATAGACAAGCAGGAGGTCCATTTCCCCCACCCATAAAAAAAAGAGTTGAAAGGGGTTTCATGAGGCCTTTTACTTTATCCTTGCACTTTACACGAATGGTCAGAATCCTGTACAGGATTTATGCTTGAGCAATCCACAGGTTGTGCAAATGGTTTTATCCTTCTCAACATCCACACACAAATGCATGAGCAGTGTCTGGTTTCTGTTGACCTCAGCTCTGCTCCCTGCCCAAGCTGAGACAGCCTCTGGTTGACTGGCACGGGTTGCAAAGGTCCCCAGCTGGACTGTTGACTGCTGGAAATGCTCAGTGATGTTCCAGCAGCTGCTCTCTTCCAGCATTGCCAGGAATCAGCTAAATATGCTGGCAGAGGTTTCCAGTCCATTAATATTGAGCTACTGGAGCTGAGTCTCACAAGGTAGCATCAAACATGAACTCATCTGCCCACACCTCTCAGAACTTTTCAGGATCAATACATTGTTACAATCTATCTCTTTTTAAAGTAATGTATTTGAGCGTGAGTTGAATAATGGACTGTGGTGGCTTCGTGGTTAAGATGCTGAACTTGACGACTGGAAAGTCGCCGGTTCGAGACACGAGTGCTGCATAATAGCATGAGCTCCTGTCTCTGTCCCAACTCCTGCCAACCTAGCAGGCCAAAAGCAAGAAATTGCAAATAGGTAAATAGGTACCACCATGCACTCCAGTGTCTAGTCATATCTTCCACATGGCCACTGAAACAGTCTGCAGATACAGATAACACTGTCTCTTTGGCTATAAACAGAGATAAGCACTGAACCCTAGAGTTGGATACGACTGGCTTTCAGTCAAGGGTGACCTTTACCTGGTCTTGAATAAGCAATTTAGAGCCATTATTGCCTTCAAGGTTGCCCTATCTTTTGACACTCTCAGGCTGTTTTCTGAGACAAGCTAGGTTTGCCTGCCCCCAACCCACCCGAATTATTTCTTCTGCCCACAGACAAAGTCCTTTTTATTTAGGCAGGCCTTTGGCAATTAGTAGCCTTCTCACACCACAGATTTTGGCTGATCTGCTGGATTTCATTCTTGTCTATTAGTATTGGTACAGTATTTTAAATAAGACCTTTTAAACCATTTGAATTGTTTAATAACATAAATTTAATTCTATTTTTGTGTAATCTTATTGTATTTTAATTCTACTATTTTAAACTGTATTCTAAACCACCTTAGGGCCCAGGTGTGGAAGAAAGGCAGCATAGAAACAAAACACATATTAAAAAGGCATTTGCCAATAAGAACAGTACAGTTTCATGGTAAATCTATAAACAAATAGTTTCATGATAAGATAGATTTGAATCACTGTTTTGCTTGTTAAATTTGTAAGTTGCTGTATTGCTGTTTACAAACTCCCTAAATCAGGGTGGCCAACCTTTTTGTACCGTGGGCCTGACCACACACCCTCCACAGCTGAGTGGGCTGGACTACATCCCTAGAAGCAGAAGCAGGCGCATTTATGGTTATCATAAATGTGGCCACTTCTGCATTTACAACAGTCGTGTGCGCATTTACACATGTGTGGGTGCATTTTATGGCTGATGTAAGATGTGCCCACGCATGTGTACACGCATCTGCTTCCACTTCTGGGTGCAGCAGAGGCAGCGATGAGCCAGGTGAATCAACATTGGGGCTGTGGTCTGTAAGTTGGGAATCCCTGTCCTAAATGATATGATGAAATTAAACCTGCTTCCTGGAGATGAAAGTAAAACTGTGAGTCCTATGGCCACCAATCTATTTTCAAAAACATGTACAAAACCTTGTACAAAACCTTCGGGGACGGGGGCAAACTAAACTGTGTCTGTCCCCTCTGGTTGGGTTCAGAATTTAAAGTGTTATCATTTTCTAAACTGTAGCAGTTTGTGATAAATTCACCAACTCATTTCTTGGGCAGATGTGGGTGAGCAAGAGGATATAGGCTGGTTCTTCCTCTACCTTCTGGGCTCCCACAAGTGCATTCATGCTTTTCCTCTCTTCCATTCACAGTGGCTGACGTTCACCATGTGCGGCTAAAGCAGAGACAGGACTTCTTGCTGGAAGACCATTACTGGACTGGTCTGCTCAAAGGGCCTCCTTTGCAACAGGTCAACAGATGCAGGATGGCCCAGTCATCCCCCCATTCCCTTCCGCATCACCACACTGCTGAGCCCCAAGCCTGTTTCCTTCCTTTTCCATTAACCACAGTAGCGCCTAATGACTTCAGCTCTCTTACCTCACTTATGGGGAATCAAAGCACCTACAAGCAGCATAGCTGGGAGAGAGGCAGCTCTTTCCAGTTGAGATAGTGCTTAGAGAAGCAGAGGGAGAGATGTTAGATCACTGCATGCCAGCTTTGTGTAGTCATGCTCACTAGGAGAGGCCGCTGCATTGCCAGTGTGGGATTGTGTTGTGTCCCCTTATAAGGCTGGCCTTTTCTGTGCCCCCCCCCCCCCAACTGCAGTAGCTTCTGATTCACAGAAGAAACTCATCTTCTCTCCTCTGAGCTTTGCCAAACAAAACCACCGTTTCCCTTTCACAGAGCATCCAAACAACGAAAGGGAAGGTGAGCAAGTTCTTGGCTTGGCCAATCTAGCTTCCTCCAAGTGATGGAACTGCCCTCAGTGTCCCTTGTGGGAACACCACCCTATTCTCCAGGGGTCTCTCTGACAGTCTGGACCTTTGTGCCCAAATGACATGCACAAAGCTTTCTGTGCCCTCTTCTTGAAGCAGCAATGCTGCTTGTTAGAATAGTCTCAGCTAAAGGGATTAAATACCGGTTGTGTGACTGGGTTGTGTATAAAGAATGGAGGCAAGCTGATTCATACCTGTGGGCACACTAGTCAGATATATAAACAGAGGAATGTCAGCCTGCAACTTCACATTTCTTATGAATGAGACTTAAAGTAAGAATGTTCTGATGTCATTAGAATAAAATGTTTGCCTTAATTTAGCTTCTTAAAAGCCTAGTCACCACAACGGGAAGTCATATGCAACTGTGGACATGCCTTTCTATTACTCAGACTTTTCATATAATTCATACACCTTCACCACTACAAGGTTTGTTTTTCATTTAAATATTCATTGAATTATTAAAGAACAATATTAATGCTTTCAGTCCTCTAACAGGGCCTATTAGAGTGGCTCAAACTCTGCCATGAGCTTCAAAAAGTACATGTGGTATCCAGCTGAAGTACAGGAGGTGTCTCCTCAAGGAAGGCTCTAAGTATGATCCATCCAAAGGCCCTGTGCAGCCAACTCCACCACCACCACCACCTTATTAGATTGTTTTTCTGGTGAGGGAAAACAGTGGAAGAACATGGCATGGTTATGGTTTCTATGAATAGGGCAGGGTGATTGTGCAATAAAAACTTTGGGAAGCATCCAGCATGTCTAGAGATTAAAAAACAAACTTGCTGGTCTCTTTACAACTGGTACCAGCACTTTCCACTGTAGGTTTCCTGAGGGCACTTGACACTACAGCCTTGTTGAAGCTGTAAGCGTGAATCTGGTCAACGCAAGCCTCTTGTAAGTAGTCTGAGCTTTCTTCAGGAGAGCCGTATACAACTACAATAAATACACCAGGCTAGTATAATCTTCAGGTGACTTATCCGTTCCGGAAATTGGCTATCGTCATGGTGTTAGTCTTCCTGTTCTTAACACCTTGGAACAGTTCTTCCGAGGACATGCCACACCAGTCTCTCAGGTTCTTCAGCCATGAAGTCCATCTATGTTCAGCGCCTCTCTTCCCAGGGATCTTCCCTTGCAGAGTGATTTGAAGTATTCTATACTTTATGTTGTTACTCATGATATGGCCAAGTATAGTCACTAAGATAAAATTAATTTCTATTTATTGCTCTAACTTCTGCCTCAGTTTGCTCTGTGACCTTGGATAAAATTATTTTATGCTCTTAGCTTTTATATTCTGGCGGTTTCTGAGTGCCGTAGTTAACTCAGATAGTGAGAGTGTTTTACTCAATTGCCGTTCAATATTAAACTAATAATAGTAATTGTATGCTGTCAAGGCAATTCTGACTTGTAGTGACCCTTTTGTAGGATTTTCTGGGTAGAGAATATGCAGGATTGATTTATTATTAACTTCTTCTGGGGATGTCCTGGGACTGCGCAAGGTCAAAGAGGCTGGCTCTTCTCTCAGAAAACACAGGGGAATCAAACTCCCAACCTCTGGCTCTGTAGCTGGATATCTAAACCACTGAGCTATCCCGGCAGCAATGCTAAACTGCTACAGTACTAGTGGTTAGCGCACTATATTTCCAGCTTAATAGAGACTGATCAAGGTTAGACCTAAGCTGCAGAGTTTAGTTTTTGTGGGTCTCCACCTTCCACTGTCACATCTTAACCCTAATTTCTACATCAAACAAAGTTAAGAAAATACAAATATGCTTTGAGTGCTTTTAGTTTCTAAAATGAAGATTTTTTTTTCCCAAGGGCTGTCAGAAGTGCTCGAGTTGAGTGAGCGAGCACAGTAGGAGTCAGAAGCTGTGAGATGACAATATGAACGTAGGGCTTAGTTAGCCAGGTCTGAGAAGTAAGTGCTTCTGGCAGCAGGAAGCCTAGTTGTGCAGTGTGCTTCTTCACAGATAGTTGGAAAGGGCTTTTCTTGAACAATGGGTATAAAACCGTGATGTACAAGACAGGATTCTGTACTCAGTTAAATGGATATGGTTCAATTAGGTGAAGCACATTTGGATTTGCAAAGGTCAGAAGTAGGAAATCAGTTTCTACTCTTCTCTCTGATACATTTGCATTTTCTTATCTCCTGTAAGACTATTCCATCTCCTGGCTTAATTTTCATTCTTAATCCCATTATTCACAACACATTTGCACCTGCCAACTTCAGGCAGGCTGTAGTGACAGTGTGCTTGCCTCTCGCTGCCTTAGAACGCCTGCAGAGCATGGCAACAATGATAACCACTTCAGCTCAAACAGTAGAGCTGCCTCCTTGGCTCAGTTTGCAATATATGTGAAATAATAAACAGAGAGATATATGAACATTTCCCCCTGTGTGTTTAAGCATTGTTTTGCAACTGTGAATGTGGAGAGCATGTTTGGGTGCCTGTGCTTTCATGGTGAAAGAGGGACTGCAGTGGCTTAGTGGTTAAGACGCTTAACTTGACTGGAAGGTTAGCAGGTCAGCAGTTTGACATCTGAGTGGTTCACGATGGAATGAGCTCCCATCTCTGTCCCAACTCATGCCAGCCTAGCATTTGGAAAGCAAGAAATTGCAAGCAGATAAATAGGTACCACTTCAGTGGGAAGGTAACAGCATTCCATGTGCCCTGGTGCTTGCCACATGACCACAGAAACATTTTCAGAAGCAGATAGCAATGGCTCTTTGGTTGTAAACAGAGATGAGCACTGAACCCTAGAGCATACCTGTCAAGTTGCAGCAGTGAAAAAATGGGAAACACCGCTGCATCTGACAGGCGTGCATGCGTGAAGGGATTACTGCAGCGGTGTGCATATGTGAAGGTGTTCCTGTGCATGTGCAGTGACCCTTTGCACATGTGCACCACTGCAGTAACCCCTTCATGCATGTGCACCACTTCCTCTGATGGGCGCGCATGCGCAGTAACCCCTTTTCTGGCCGTTCAAATATGGGATGGCCACAGAAAGGACCAGGAAAGAGGGGTGAAATACGGGATTTTCCGGCCAATACAGGATACTTGACAGGTATGCCCTAGAGTCGGAAATAATTGGCTTTTGACCAAGGACGACCTTTACTTTTTTACATTCATAGTGAAGGGGTCCACTTTTCACTTCAGGTAACTGTGTTTGTGGGGAAGCTGGTGCTAATTAGGCAAATTATCTTATTAGGAACCATTTCTTTATTAAGGAAACTCATATGTACAAAGTACACCTTTGAAAGCAGCAGACTGCAACAATATTGCAGAAAACAAGTAAAATATACCTGTCTAATATCTAAATATCTGTAGGATGAAAAGAAATGGTAGAGGTTAGGGCTGAAGGTAATCGGAGGTAAGGCTTGTGACAGTGCCAGGCAGAACAAAGTATAAGTCAGGGATGCCTCATTTTATTAAACTACTGGAGTCTTCATGAGGGCATGTTTTCCATAGTTGTTTGTGATGAGACACTAGATTGAAACCAGCCTATAGCAACCCTTAACGGCGCTTTGAAAAATGAAGTGGGTGGTTACTTTGGACCAAGCAAAAGTGCTGTAGTAAGACCAGCAACTGACATTTCAAAACCAAGTTTATTTCACCTCCTTGTTTTTTTTTTTAATATCACAGTTCTTATCCGCAGAATACTGTTTACCTTCCCACCAAAGTGGTCCTTATTTATGCAATTTCTTGCTTTCGAACTGCTAGGTTGACAGTAGTTGGGACAGAGACGGGCGCTCATTCCGTCATGGGTTTTGAACTGCTGGCCTTCCGCCTCCCAGTCAGTGTCAGTGCACAGCGTTCCGTGCACTTCGGTGTCTAGGCATGCCTACCGCATGTCCACGGAAATGTCTGCTGGCTCTTAGGCTATAAACAGAGATGAGCACTAAACCCTTGAGTCAGATACAACTGGCTTTCGAGGAAGAGTGACCTTTACCTTATGCACATTTATTGGTATAATTTTTAACCAAAATCCAGAAGCAGGGAATTCAGTTTATTAGAAATTGAACAAAAATGTCTTAAAATTTGGAGCACACCTTTCAGTTCTCGATAACTATTCATTAGTGTTTTAATCCTCCTGAAGAGATTATTGAAAAAGGCACATCAAAGCACCAGACCTCTAATAACAAGGAGGCATATTAGATCTTATAAGCACACAGGTCTCTTTTGAAGAGGTGAAGGGATGATCTTTGAGTTGAAGAGATGCACATGTCCTTGAACTAAGCTTTTGCCTGGGTAAACTTTTCTTTCTAATCCAGAAGCCACTAGATGGCAGAATGGTTCTATTCCCATGAACTGCTTTAATTCCTCATGCCTCTTACCTGGCAGTTGCAGTGTGATCACAAAAGTGTCAATTGGCTGAACTCCAGTAAATACGGGAATACTGGAGGCAGGGCTGCCATCAGAAATTTCTGGGCTCCATATTGAGCAATCCCATTGGGGGGCCCACACACACACACACACTTTTCTCACAATAATGTCACAGTTATGGCCAGCGGCGTCAGGGCCCCTGTCAGCTCCAGACCATATACGGCAGTACTGGTAGTACTGCCCTGATGGCGGCCCTGACTGGAGGAACCCTGTGGAGCTGTTGCATCCTTAATGATTTATAGTTCCTTGTACAGTGGTATCTTGCTTAAAGAGCATAATGCATTCCATGGGATTGTGAGTTTGCTCTTTAAGCGAAACATCATTGTAAGTGACCAATTGTGACTTCTGGTGGGGGTGTGGGGGTTTTGCAAACCCCTATTTATTTATTTATTTATTTATTTTATGAATTTATACCCTGCCCTGGTGAGAACACCACTCAGGGCTGCAAACAACAGATACAAATACATTATAAAAACAACATAAACATTTACAATTAAAACCCCTAAACAACCTCCAATTAAAAACAAGATTAAAAACAAATAAGAACTGACATTTCCTTAAAAAATTTAGTTATTCAGCAAGTTTTTGGTTGCTTTTAGTTGTTAAACGAGGCAACCATTCAGAGAGACTTCTGCTCTTTAAGCGGGTTAGTCTCTAAGTGAGGCGCTCTATCTGCCAGGTTTTACTGCACTATGAAGAATTGTGCCATAGAACTATATAAAACCATATTAAATCACAAAGGACTTAATCAGCTGCAGGAACTGGTTGGTTCACTCTCTCTCTTTTGGCAACTAGAGAACCTGATCACTAGAGCAAACCAATCTGTCCCCAAAGCACTGTTACCTGTACCTTTTTGAGCCCTTGTTAAGGGCTTCTGCTTGGGTGGGTGGGGTGGGTGGAGGTAAGTGTACTCTAATTTGTTCCATTTCTGAAGAGCAGGGATATTTGTAACTCAAGAGAGCCAAGGCTCCTTTTGCTCTCGATGTCCTTTATTGTGAAATGGCTTAATAAATGTGAACTACATTAGGATACTGGCAATTTGAACACTTCCCCTGCTTCCCTATGGTGGGTCAGGGGAAGTGAAAGGTAGTTGTTGTTTTTTTTTGCCTTGCTAAACCATTGCTGATGCACTGAAACTTAAACTGAAATATCTTTTTATTTGCATTTGTGTGAAGTCCTAATCAAAACTGTAGCTGGAGACAAGTCTCTCAATTGGCACAACACACAAGGTAAAGAATATCCTGGTTGGTGTTCAATTTGCCAATATTCTGAAGTGGCTTGTTTATTAAGCCACTTCATGACGCTGGAAATAGGGTCACTTGAGTTCAGTACACCATTTGAATGTGAGGATTGCGTCAAAAGGCATATCACTTCTCCCCTTGACCTCAAGCAACCCTATTTAGACTGCACTAACCTCCTCTGAAAGGACAGGTGTGGTCATGTCTAAAGACCCTTTGGTCCCCCATTTTTTTTGTTAAGGAATTTGAAGGCTATTTAAATCAGAATAGACAACGGACAAACAACAAACTAAAATCAAATTAAAAATAGTGAATTGCTGCTTCCAGAGGCATTCAGGAAGAGTGATTTACTTTTCAAATGGGTAGGAGTCCTTCTGCACTATTTGTAACTTCAAAGTACATACTAAATTTCCAAAGTGAATTACTTTCAGTTTCATGTACTGTATTCATCCCCACTCCTGACATCCACAATTTCCCACCCCCTCCTTCAAATTATTGTGTGTTATATAACATTAAGTTCTGTTCAATTTACAGTGACCCTAATAGGGTTTTCATAGCAACTGGTAGTCAGGGAGTGATTTTTACCAGTCACAGCCACCTCAGTGAATTTCCATGGGTGGGGCTTGGAACCCACATTTCATGAACCCTGATCTGTTACTTTATCAACGGCACTACACTGGCTTCAAATTATACTGACCTAGAAAACATACTACAGTGTCCCAAGTCTGTGATGTGCCCAAAGTTGTTCTTGGTTAGAACCCTTCTGTCCTACTGATGTTCAAGGAGCCTAATCTAGAGTTTAAGTGCCTTAAACAGCTAGAAGTCTCCTGGTTTTAAAAGATTGGGCCTTCTTTCATGGCAGCTCTGGATACAGAAAATTTGTTTTTCCTTTGAAAATGAGTTTAAAAGCAATTATTTGTAAATTATTTTGTGTATAATCCTATTTACAAATTCCTGAGGCAATTAATAACAAACAGTATGGAAAGGCCACGGTCAGAAACCTAGTGTCTGCTTCTACTTTTTAAAAAATTACCTTATGTTCAAGCTAGAAGCAAATGGCAGATAATTCACCTGCAGGTAAATGTCTGAAAAAATATGCTTCAAGAACTGTAAGCTTATGGCCTTTCCAAATTCTTCTCATTGACAAGGCCTGTCACTTTCAAGGGCTGCCTAGTGTGCCTCCAACCACCTCTTATCTGAGGAGATCTTCAAAGGTGCAGACCCTGCTTCAACCACCTGAGAACCAAACAGAATCATATACTTAGTTCTAGTTTAGAACAACGTTCCGGGCGCTCCGGTGTCTAGTCGTGCCGGCCACATGACCATGGAAACGTCTGCAGAAGCAGACAACACTGGCTCTTTGGCTTCGAAATAGAGATGAGTACTGAACCCTAAAGTTGGATACGACTGGCTTTTGAGCAAGGGAAACCTTTACCTTTTGTTTAGAACCAGTGCTCCTTTTAAAAGGCATAAAAACCATCTGTCCCATCCCATGCTCATTGCCCACTTCTGTATCGTACATTTTAATATGCTTTGCTATGTCTGGCCAGACATCCCACTATGGTAATGAAGTAGACCGTACAGCCAGCGACTCAACGTCAAGTGTTGGGCAGCAGTAAATAACCTGATTCCCTAAAGAGGCCAATGGCTACGGGTGGATGAGCCCCTTTAGGAGGGGGTGATGGTTTCTCAGTGGAGGAAATGCCAGTGGAAACCATCAGATTGGGCCCAACGGCAAAATGAGTAGAGGAGGAACTCTGATTCCCAATGGTCATCAAGGCAGAAGAGGCCATGCAAGATGGACTGGCTGTGAAGGCACACCTTGTTAATATCCTCAAGCTTGCAGCAGTCCATTGCAGTCTCGGTGTTAAATCCTGCGCGTCTCATTTCATATTGCTGCAGGAAATGCCTCTGTGATCACAGTGTGTGGGTCACTTCATGTCAAGCTGCGATCCACCATAAACAAATTCACTCTAGTGACGTTTTTCCTAAAAATGATTTCCAGGGGAAAATATATATGGTCAGATATGAGTAGCAGCTGACGACAAATATGCTTTGCTCTGTGACTGGCATTCCAAAAGTAAACACAAACTTAATTTGCAAGTGTGTTTCCTGTTCTATGCCAAGCATGGCTACTAGGATCTCAAATCAGGGAAAGTATGAAGCAGAAAAAGCACCTACTGGAAAGCTCATGACAACAGGCAACCAGGAAGGGCAAGCTGAAGTCATATGGCAAAATATAGTCCCAAGGGTTGAGGAGGGTCCAAATAATCCAAACCAAACAGAAAACTATCAGACAAGTTGCTTCCAGTAGCTTGCAGTTTCACCTGACGGATGTTTTATAGCCATGCTGCTCAAGCCCCACCTAACATGCATCTATAGATCTTCAGCTGACAAGAGAAAGATCTTAGGTCTCTCTGGGAGGAAGAGCACATTCATGTGAAGACAATCCACTCACAAGAAGATCTCCCATGCAGCCAAGCTTTCAGCCTTGGTGTTTAAAGCCAGGCTTATGCGTTGTTATGTATGTTAACTGTGATTTCTGACAGGAGTGGAATGTATCTTTTCTCATGTATCTATTCTTATGCAAATAAGTGGATCGAAAAATGTGCACACTCTGTTAGCCAATGGGCTTGTTGTATTATTGTTACTGTTACTGTTTATAGTGTATATAAGTCCGAGTTTTGCCCCATCCAAACTGTGTTCAAACCCCACTAATAAAGAGCTGAATTTCACTACTTCATTCGTCTGCTTCTTCATTCCTTGAACACTAAACTGGCGACGAGGATGGAATGGCATCCCGACATGGCAGCAACATCGGCCCATTCGACCCAGCGCATCCAGAGAAATGGGCAACATACAAATGCCGGTTCCTTTAAAACTTTAAAATCCTTTAAAACTTCCCTCCGGGATGTGCAAGGTTGCCAGATTCCGGTCCTGGGGGTGGGTAATTTCTTGGTTAAATTCAAAAACATTTGCACATCCTTGCCATTGGTTGTAGTTAAGCAGGGCACTAACTGTCTTATTGGGACCCAATGGTTTAGGCCCCTGGGAATCCGGCTTTCTGGCGTCCACGCAATAGACTCTGACCCAATCTGGGATGTTTGTGCTGCACATCCTGAGGTATTTAAAAAGGGTTTAGGTTTATACAAAGGACCTCCTGTTGACCCAACTATCCGGCCCATCCAGATGAAGCCATGCTGGGTACCCTTTGCTTTAAAGGAGAAGATAGAAGCCGAGCTGGACAAACTGGTGGGACAGGGCATCCTAGTGCTGATGAACTTCGCAGAGTGGAAGACACCAATTTTGTCTGCTTTGAAAATAACGGTGAGGTCAGGATATGCGCTGACTACAAGTGTACCATCAATAAAGCTATTCACCCGAATGCATATCCTGTGCCTGTGGTAAGCCACCTTCTTGCCTCCTTGCATGAAGGAAATTGCTTTGCAAAACTTGACCTTGCCCATGCTTACCAACAATTAACTTTGTCTTCTGTTGCTGCCATAAGCCAGACTATAGTAACGCATAGGGAGGCATTCAAGGTAAATAGACTACAATTCGGGGTGAATGCGGCCCCCGGAATATTTCAATCTCTTGTAGATCGTATTTTAAAAGGTTTGCCCAGTGTCCTGCCATATTTTGACGATGTCCTGATCACCACTAAGGACACCGTCAAACTAGCGGCCAGGCTCGATTGAGTCCTGTCACGTTTCGAGAGGGCCGATCTATGTCTCAAAAGAGACAAATGTGTGTTTTTGGCATGGGAAGTGGAGTTCCTGGAATACTCCAAGGTGACGGCCATGCGGAATGCACCCAGGCCGAAATGTAAAGCCGAATTGCAATCATTTCTAGGATTGTTAAACTTCTATCATGCTTTTCTCCATCGCAAAGCCTCAGTTGCCAAACCATTACATCGGCTTCTTAAGAAAGATATTGTTTGGCACTAGGGCCATTGCCAGGAGAAAGCATTCCTAGAACTCAAAAGGCTGCTATCTTCGGATGCTGTATTAACTCATTTTGATCCTAACAAAGAAGTTGTACTTGTGTGTGATGCATCCCCTGTGGGGGTGGGAGCTGTGTTATGCCATGTACTAAGTGACGGGAGGGAAGCCCCCATAGCATTCTATTCCCGTTCACTCTCCAAGCCTGAGAAAAATTACGCTCAGACAGATAGGGAGGCATTGGCAATCATGGCAGGCACTAAGAAATTCCACGATTACCTTTACGGAAGGCCTTTTACCATCGTAACTGACCACAAGCCCCTCCTTGGAATCTGTGTGAACAGGAAGCCCATGCCTCAAATTCTGGCCCCAAGGATGTTGCATTGGGCAATTTTCCTAAATGCATACGATTTTACTTTGGTGCACAGGCCCGGCAAGGACATCAGCCACACTGATGCCCTGTCACATTCTCCACTGCCAGGGGTCAGGGAAGCCGATTGCGAGATCCAAAGCGACCACCAGGTCCTCATGATTGAGGTTGTCCCCTCAGATGTAGCCAAAGCTATGGCCAAGGATTGACTAAAGTAATGTCTTGAGTACAAAAAGGCTGGCCTGTCTCTCCTGTAGCCGAAGAATTCAGAACATTCCACCACAAGCATTTGGAATTGTCAGTGGAACGAGGTTGCCTTCTTTGGGGCCAGTGGGTGGTCATTCCTGTCACGCTCAGGAAAAAGGTTTTACATTTACTTCACACAAGTCACCCGGGAATTGTACGTTCCAAAGCCCTTGCCCATAGCTACTTTTGGTGGCCTCAACTGGACCAAGACATAGAGCAGATGGTTGGCACTTGTGCCAGCTGTCAATCCTCTCACCCAGAGCAATCCCACCTTCCCTCTCGGGAATAGGATTCTGCTAGGGGCCCGTGGTCCAGGTTGCACATAGATTTTGCAGGTCCATTTAGGGGTGCCCTATTTTTGTTGGTTGTAGACTCATTCTCTAAGTGGCTGGAAGTGATTAGAGTGCCTAATACCACTTCAGCCACCACAATAATGCACCTGAGAAGGCTGTTCGCAGCATTTGGACTTCCAGATGTGCTGGTGTCCAACAACGCGTCCACGTTCACATCTGCAGAATTCCAATCCTTCATGGAAAGGAATGCAATTAGGCACATCACTGCCACCCCATTCCACCCAGCCACCAATGGCCAGGTGGAGTGGCAGGTGCGCACAATTAAAGACACGCTTCGGCGTATGGGTGAAGGGCATTTGGAGCTACAGCTATGCCAGTTTTTTTTTCATGTATAGTCTTTACCCCCCTTGCCTCAGGGCTGTCCCTTTTGAATTGCTCCAGTGAAGGAAACTGTCATCCTTGCTGGACAGATTGGATCCCTCTAGGGTGGAGGACAAAGGCCCAAATATAGCGATTCAACACCAGAAGGGTTTTTCTCCGGGAGATCCTGTACATTGCCGCAATTATGCAGCTGGTGGTCCTACGTAGGTGCCTGAGTTTGTGATCGATCAGACTGGTCCTGTTTCTTACAGAATCGAAACAGCCACTGGTCTGATCTGGAGGAGGCACGTGGATCAATTGAGACCCAGAATACTGGACCCACAAAACGAATACAGACACTCAACGTTAAGGTTGGCCCCCACCCATTTAAACCCAGGGGGCAGAGGTAATACTCAGCAGCAAGCTAACTTAGATCCAGAGGTGTGTTCTAGGGACCGATTTCAAGGGGAAATTGTGGAATGCTCCCCTCCTCTGGCCATGTGTACCCCTACACTATCCCAGCCTAGCACTCTGGATTCCTTTATTGATGATGACCAATTTTGTTTGGAGTCACCCTCCACTCTTAGTACACACAGGAGGGACCCTGAGTTGTCTTATTCATCCACAGAATTAGATTTTGGTTTTGAGCTATCCCCTGCTCCTCCATCTGACAAATGGGGCTTTAATTTGGGTTTACAATCCTCCCCCTCTAGTCAATCCCTCACTCCAGTTGGGTCGCCCATCCTACGAGCCCCTGAGCCGGCTCAGCCAAGCGTCCGAGCCAGAAGGGAAACTAGATCGCCATCCTGGTTAAAGGATTTTGTTTTTACCTAGGGGGAAGAATGTTATGTATGTTAACTGTGATTTGACAGGAGTGGAATGTATCTTTTCTCATTTATCTATTCTTATGCAAATAAGTGGATTGAAAAATGTGCACACTCTGTTAGCCAATGGGCTTGTTGTATTATTGTTACTGTTACTGTTTATAATGTATATAAGTCCGAGTTTTGCCCCATCCAAACTGTCTTCAAACCCCACTAATAAAGAGCTGAATTTCACTACTTCATTCGTCTGCTGCTTCATTCCTTGGACACTAAATGCATCAGTCTTCTTTCTTTCCAAGAACTGGGAGGAAGGGGCCATTTGAGCTCCCACAACCCATAGTCTCAGACCTCTGGTTGTCCAAAGCATCTAGGATGGTGCAGAATAAGGCAGCCCTCAACTCTATTAAGCTTGGAGTATTAAATTGACTGGACTCATCCTCACTGGCAGACTTTTCTACTGAGGTCTCAACAGTGTAATCCCCAGGCTCCTATCTCTGAGGCCATTGAATTGTAAAAGACAATTTGGCTAATCTCCTTTCAAGGTTCATGTTATCTAAAGGCAGCCAAGGTATTTTAGGATATAGAGCAGAAACTTCCACAAGTGGCACTCCCCTGTAATAAAATGCAACAATAACAATGGTCCTGAAGGTGTGGATCAGACCAGCTAATGCTTGGCTTGATCTGTGTTTTTGAAAGCATCTTTCCATGAGTTTGTTCTGATCTTTTCTCCCTGTGAA
Organism: Bradypodion ventrale; assembly: GCA_035047345.1. Taxonomy (NCBI): domain Eukaryota; kingdom Metazoa; phylum Chordata; class Lepidosauria; order Squamata; family Chamaeleonidae; genus Bradypodion; species Bradypodion ventrale. Next base: position 62,788,069 of record JAWDJE010000001.1, on the reverse strand, counting down.
TCAGAAGATAACCTCTGAAAGAAGAAGAAAAGATTCTCCACCATGTGTGAACAGTCACATCCAGGATGGAATGTCATTTTTTTCTAGAGTAGCAGGGTCTACCATTTGTGTGTGATTAGACAATGTACAACAGAAGACTGTAGTATTTTTGAACCATAATCGGATGTACAAGGTGGCAACAGCTTGTGCTGGCTAATCTTTCTCACACTAGGTCAGGTGAAAGGAACTGCAGAATGAACTCACCAAAAGGTGGCTTCATTTTGGCAGTTTCATGTCTGGCCAAAACAGGGTTGAAGAAGAGTGCGCAACAGGACACATAGACAAAATAAATCTGGGTTGCAGGCATTGCCACCTCAGCCAAAGCATCTCAAACTTTGTGAAATAGCCGTTGTCTCCAGATAGAGCCCAGAGTATGTGCTCATGTTTGGCTCTGAGAAGGGATTCCAGCAGGAAAGGACAGACAGTGTTCTCCTTTAAGTCAGAAATATAACAGAATGCAACACTGTTGGCAGTCACAGTCCAACAACGTGAACTAAATCCTCAAGCTAAAGTTCTTAGTCCTGGCTTAAAGTATTCTAAGGAAAAGAGCTGTTAATGTTTGCCCTAAGCCTGTCTGTCAATGGAAGAATGTCTAGTCCTTAATAACATTCAGCAATGAATATTTACCAGCTTCTCTGGATGACTGGCAGACAGTTTCAGTACTCCTTTGGCAGTGAAGGGTGAATCTCTTTAGGCGGGCCTGACGGAGAAACCATGTGCCAAGGTTCCAACAAAAGTAGATGTTGTCCTTTTCCACCTGGCTGTTGCCACTGTTCAAATCCTGACTCTCAGGGTGCTGCCTGATGAAGGCTAATGGAGACTCTTGGAAATTCAAGAGCTTCCTCAGAAACCACATGATTAGCAAGAAGGGCAAGGGGCAGAGTAAGAATCATAATGTTCCACCACACTGGACCTGGAAAGCTGGACCACACAAGACATTTGCCCTTGAGTAAGCATTGAGGGAGGCCAGAGCACTCTTCCTGTGTTTTTAGGCCAACAGTGGCTCAGCTGGATAGAAAAAGCTTCCAGGAAACTCATGCAAGTGGAGAAGATGAAGTTTAATGTTGCTCACATGGCGTCATTTTGTGTTTGGCTGAATCACATTGTTCAAGGCCTGGTTTCGCATGCAGGCAGAAGTTCAAGGGCCTAATCAACAAAATGGGCAGGAGGCCCATCCTGTAGAAGTAAAATCTATTTAACACATTTTGAAGTGAGGTAAAACACATTACCATCAGGGTTGGGTGGGTGGAAGAAGGTCAGTACAGCCATTATGTTGAAATTATATTTAAAGTTTACGTAACTGTACCATAGCTGTGGGAGGTAGGAAAGAGGGCTGAAGCAAGTTCCCAGCAAAAACTGCTTCTATTAAATAGTACCTCACACAATCTAAGAAAAAAGAGGATACTGTCTTGGTATGATGAAAATGATGTTAAAACAAATTTGTTGGTTTTCATACCATCCACCTTTGTGGTTATTTGAACAGATTAGTTACCTAGATGAATATTTAGTTTGGTTTTTTAATTGTGTATACCATATAGAAATGTTTGACAGTTCACAAAAATGAAGAGGAGTGGGGAAGATATTAAGGATGATGGATTAGCTCACATTAAAGGACTATGGTTATTAGGATGTCAAGTGGCTAAGATGCTGACTTGGATGTGGAAGATCAGCAGTTCGATTCCCGAGTACTGCAGGATGGAATGAGGCTGAGCTCCCCATCTTTGTCCCAGATCCTGCCAACCTAGCAGTTCAAAAGCAAGAAATTGCAAGTAGATAAATAGAGACCACTTTGGTGGGAAGGTAACAGCATTCTGTGCCCTCCGATGTCTAGTCATGCCTGCCACATGACCACGGAAACGTCTGCAGACGCAGACAACGCTGGCTCTTCGGCTTTGAAACAGAGATGAGCACTGAACCCTAGAGTCAGATACGACTGGCTTTCAAGCAAGGGAAACCTTTACCTTTACTTTAAATGCATCATCTGATCTTTAAAAATTCCTTATTTTTTCCAAATAAAGACACAGCAGCCTTTTACATCAAATGTAGTCGTATCTCACAAAGATCCAAAACAGTAGCTCTGGAAACATGAACAATGTGATTTACTTATTACTGGCAGCAATTTCCCCCAAAACAGGTGTCCCTGAGACACGATGAATTACAACTTGCATCATCTCCAGCCTCAATAGCTATTGAGAGGCTGAAGAGGATGAGAGTTGTAACTAACACTTGTAGAGAATGTTGTGTTGGGGAAGATTAGTTTGTCATATTTAGAGATTGGCCTGGCAGACATGACAGTTCTCCAGAAAGTCTACAATGCAAACGTTCCAGAGAGAGAGATATTTGCCAGCATATTAAGAACACAAACAATTCTGGTTTGATGTAGAGATATTTTCCATTCTTTCAAGGCACTTGAATTATCCAACTTACTGATCTACAAAACGGAAGTGTGGCTTTGGTGCACAGATGTCCTGGTGAATTGTGTCAAGCCGGATTTGGGAAACCTTTTCTTTTAGAAGAGAAGTCCCAGAATCTCCCAGATTGTAGGGTCAGACTCTGGTCTAAGATGGTTTGTCTAAACAACTCCTGAGAAGGGATTGCTTGACAGAAACCATTCAGCAGCAGCAGCTCTGAGCTGTAGCAAATGGTCTTGGTTAAAATTAATTCCCAAGCAGGGGTTTGGAAGCAAGGAGGGGAGTTGATTTCCAGCTGTCATATTTTGATCCTGTTTGGCCAGCTTTTTTTGGTTTACTGTATTGGACTCAAAAATCTGGAAATTCTCCACCATGGAAATAAAGGTAAAACTGGTTATTTGTGAGGAGATTGTTGTTCAGTCGCACAGTTGATTCTGACCCTTTGTGACCCTATCGCCCATTGCCCACCAGGCACCTCTGTCCTCCACCATCCTCCTCAACCCACCCAGCTCTGTGCCCACTGCGTCTACAATACCATCTAGCCATCTCATTTTTGGCCGCCCCCTTCTTCTTTTCCCCTCCACCTTTCCCAGCTTCAAGGTTTTTTCAAGTGAATCCTCTTTTCTTGTTTGATGTCCAAAGTACTTTAGCTTCATCTTTACTATTTGACCTTCTAAGAAGCAGTCAGGGTTGATTTCTTCTAAGATTGACCTATTTGTTCTCCTCACTGTCCAGGGTACCCTCAAAACTCTCCTCTAACACCACATCTCAAAGGCATCTATTCTTCTGCACTCAGCTTTCCTAATGGTCCAGCTCTCACAACCATACATTAGACTGAAACTACTTTTTCTTCTGTTTCCTTGAGTAGGTCAAAGTTTGGGAAAGTATTACCACTAGCTTAATTCCAATTGTTACCCCAACTAGAGTAGATTAATATAAATAATTGAACAGTGTTGATTGAAGAAATTCATTTGGATTCATTTGGTCTACCATGGTAGGCGCTAACAAGTAGACTTCAGCCAATTATCCTATGTGGTGGCTGCACACAAAACTTTGCTACACACAACAGTAAAAAATATCACACCACAAAAGCATGACAGAAATTCGCACTGCTCCTAGATTGTCTACCTTGGGTCCATTTCAACATATAGACTAAGCCAGGAGTGAGGAACATCTGTCTATCCAAGGATGTTGAATTGCACTAGCATCACCCATTAACAGCATAGCAGCCAATGGTAAAGAACAATGGAGAGTTGCACCCCAACAACATCTGGATGGCTATACATTGGTCACTCCAGTCGAGGCCACAATGGGTTGAGGAGCCAGATGCAAAAGAGAACAGGGATCTTGTGCCCTAAATAGCTGTGTAGAAAGCAGAAATGCAGCAACTGAAGCTTGCATAACCTGCTATGTCAGGGGGAGGAGGGAGAAACACCCCAAGGAACAAAAGTATATAACAAATGATGTAAATTTAATAGGTGAAAATGTGAGTAAAAATGCAAGTAAAAGAATACTGTAGAATTCTAAAGAACCGGACGAACAATATCATACAGTAAAACACATAGGTAACCCACGGAACTGGGGCGAAAAATAAGCCAGTCAATTGTCCGCAGTGGCTCGTAAGTACACGTGGTGAAACCTAATAAAGACAGTGAAAAAGTCCGTGGTAAGCTGTATCAATAGTAGGATTTCATAATAGTCCGTGTTCGATAAAATTGGTGATGTCGGCCGAGTAGGCTGTATACACGTAGAGGAGTAGAATAATACGGACAATTGCTCAAAAGGAGCACAATCTGAAATCCGTAGGAAGTCTATAAGTCCGGTTCAAAACTGCATGAAGCAAGGATTCTAAAACAAGGCTGAGTATATGTCACTGAGCGGGTACGGAGAAGAGTAGTACAGGTCAATATTCCTCCGGTAGAGAATATTTCGAGAGTCTTTATCAAGATCTGTAAAACATCAAAACCCGTAGTGACCATAAACACCAATACAATAAGATACCAATACAATAAGACATATGAGTAAGAATATACTTTGAGACTACTGATTCAGATATTGCAGATTCTTCTGCAGATGAAAGGACCCGGACACCCTATAATACTAGATTCCATCGCAGCAAACAGTCCACCAATAAACATAACTCTTCCAATGATTTTTTAGGACAGCGCAATGTTCACAAGAACAAAAGGAAATAAGACCATCCCTTGTGTTCAACCTTTCCCAGAGAGTCCTTACGGTAAGGGAAAAAGAGCTCCGAAATATTCCTCATTCAAAACACGCGTTGATATCTACAAACTTATCCGTTTACTCAAATTACGTTGTTTCTTTAAAGATTCTCCTGGCAGCTCCAACCCTTTTTCTCCCCGTTCTACCTTTACACCTGCTATCGATAATCCTGCTATCGAAGTTTTTCGTAGAGTGGTTCTCAGAGATATCGGTGCCATAGAAGAACGTTTTCATGTCTCGCACAATATATCCTTGACCGATATGCAACTTCTTGATAATTTGGGAAATGATCCTGATATTATTATTAAAGCAGCTGATAAAGGTGGTGGGGTAGTTATTATGGATAGGATTAATTATTTAGATGAAGCACATCGACAACTCTCTAATCCTCTTTTTTACAGCCAATTACTTAAAGACCCTACACCACATGTTTCCAACATCATCAAAGTTGTTTTACAAGAAGGTCTTGCCTTGGGCTTCATTTCAGAATCCACTTTCCGTTTTCCTTTTCAATTACATCCACGAGTTCCTATTTTTCATTTATTACCTAAAATCCACAAGCTCCAACCCGGTTCAAATCTTGTACCATGCAGACCCATCATAGCTGCCAACGAGGGCCTTTTAGAACCTATCTCTATTTACATTGATCATTTCATATGTCCCTTTGTTAAAGATACCCCTTCATATGTTAAAGACTCTTCCCACATCATCCAACTTCTTGAACATGCTTCTGTGCCTGATGACTGTTTGTTAGTAACTATGGATGTGACTTCCCTCTATACAAACATTCCTCTTTCAGAAGCCAGGATTTTGGTCGAACATCTTTTATCTTCACGCACCAATCCGGACCCTCCCACACATTTTCTCATGGACCTTTTAGATATAGCATTTGAGCACAATTTTTTTCGTTTTTTGGATACTTTTTATTTGCAGACACATGGTGTGGCTATGGGTTCGAATTTCGCTCCTTCAATTGCAAATATCTTCATGAATAATTTCGATCTTACTTTCATTCTAAATTCCGCCGTTAACCCTTTTTTCCAGGACATTTTGATTTATAAACGTTACATCGACGATCTGTTTTTTGTCTTTTCCAACTCAGTTTCCTTATCTCGCTTCTGTACTTGGATTAATTCTTTACATACTAATCTTACATTCACTCATACTTCTAGTCACGTCTCAGTCTCGTTTCTTGATTTACAGATTTTTGTTGCCAATAATCAGCTCAACATGCGCCTTTTTAACAAACCAACTGATAGGCATGCCTATCTACAATTCCATTCTTATCATCCGTTTCCTTTAAAAAATAATATACCATATAGTTTATTTCTTCGGGCAAAAAGAAATTCCACACTTAATTCTGATTTCCAATCATCTGCCATTAAAATTCGTCAGTCCTTACTGGTCAGAGGGTATCCCATTCATGTCATCGACCATGCTTATCAAAAAGTTACTAATCGATCCAGACAGTCCATGTTTCAACGTAAATCAAAAAATCTACATAACAATAACATTTTTTGGTCCATTGACTTTACTCCGCTGGCACAGCAAATAAAGAAAACCATACACCGTCATTGGCATATCCTGGATTCTATTACGGGTTGTAAGGACAAACCAACCATAGGATTTAGGAAAACGAGAACTATTGCCGGTATCCTATCGAAAACTGATTGTCTTTCTCCTGTCTCCAGTCTCTCGGCCCTCCCTGCTGGACATTTTCCTTGCGGCCATTGTAAGTTTTGTTCTCACATGTGGAGAACAGATACCATTTCCATTCCTAATTGTACTTTCATTCATCATCTCTCACGGTTTTCCAATTGTAATTCCCGCGATATTGTATATATTTTAATCTGCCCCTGTGGATTATCATATGTTGGACAATCTTCCAGACCACTCAAAACCAGACTCGGAGAACATATCTCACGCATTCGCAATAAGGTCCTCACAGCATCTCTTGTCTCCCACTATCTCGACAAGCACCATGCTCCAACAGATCTTAAGGCAGCTGTATTGGAATTATTTACACCTCGCAAATTTCATTCGGTTAACAAAGAACGTTTTCTTTTGCAACGGGAGGCTTTTTACATTCATCGCTTTTCTACATTGCACCCCCATGGCTTGAATACAGAACAGGATTATTCTGCGTTTCTTTAAGTTAAACATTTATATTCGTTCTGGTTTTGTTTCATTGTAGCCCTTTAAGAGTATTTCCCCTTTCGTAATCCTTTCGTTAATTATCGGTATCCTTTTCACATGTCCCCACACAAGAACTATTTATAGCTTGTGCTAACTTAGCTTGCTTAACGCTTCCACCCGCCATCAGTCATTACATAGAGGTGTGTCAGCGCGCGATTACAGGTACTACTATATTTTTTAGTCACTTTGGTCAGATATGTTCCTGTTGCTCTTTATTTGGAGTGCTGTTCATGTATTTTACTGTATATTCTTACTCATATGTCTTATTGTATTGGTATCTTATTGTATTGGTGTTTATGGTCACTACGGGTTTTGATGTTTTACAGATCTTGATAAAGACTCTCGAAATATTCTCTACCGGAGGAATATTGACCTGTACTACTCTTCTCCGTACCCGCTCAGTGACATATACTCAGCCTTGTTTTAGAATCCTTGCTTCATGCAGTTTTGAACCGGACTTATAGACTTCCTACGGATTTCAGATTGTGCTCCTTTTGAGCAATTGTCCGTATTATTCTACTCCTCTACATGTATACAGCCTACTCGGCCGACATCACCAATTTTATCGAACACGGACAATTATGAAATCCTACTATTGATACAGCTTACCACGGACTTTTTCACTGTCTTTATTAGGTTTCACCACGTGTACTTACGAGCCACTGCGGACAATTGACTGGCTTATTTTTCGCCCCAGTTCCGTGGGTTACCTATGTGTTTTACTGTATGATATTGTTCGTCCGGTTCTTTAGAATTCTACAGTATTCTTTTACTTGCATTTTTACTCACATTTTCACCTATTAAATTTACATCATTTGTTATATACTTTTGTTCCTTGGGGTGTTTCTCCCTCCTCCCCCTGTCTTCTGACACCCCTGCCGTCCTCCCTCCCTCTTTAACCTGCTATGTCTACTGAATTCCCTTTCTTCTACCAGTGACCCCTCCTATTCTTCCTACACAGCATTCACAACTCAACAGAGAAAGGCAAATATGATTTCATAAGTATTACTGAAATCTGGTGGGATGAGACTCATGACTAGAGTGCAATGATTGAGTGACATAACTTATTCAAAATGAAATAAGTGAAGCAGAAAGGGGGAAGGAATAACATTATATGCAAATAAAGTGAACAACTGCAAAAAGATCCATGAATTGGAGATGAGATGCTGGAGAACATAATTTAGGTTAAAATCAAGAGAGGTGAAACATCAGGGATATCATGTGGTTGGGGTCTGGATAATTCTTTCCTAGATTAGTTTACCAAACATTGAAAGAGGAGTGATATATTGATAACAGGAGACTTCAGGTACCCTGATATCAGTTGGAAGTCCAACTCTTTCAAGACTTTAAGGTCCAACAAATTCCTCACTTGCTTTGCTTATGACTTCAACTTCATGAAAGTGGATGAAATGACAAGACCATCAACTGTTCTCAAACTAGCCCTAACAGGAAAGAATGGTCAATGAGGTAGAAACACTGGAAATGATCAGACCTTCCTGGGCTTTACTATCCTAAGGAAAGGAAAAGCCTAGTTAAGTCAGCATTAGGGACTTTAAGAAAGCTGACTTCAAAAATACTCAAATCAAAGGGAGTTCATGATGGCAATTTTTATTTGGGGGGAGGGGGGAGGTAAGAGATACCTTAAGAAACTGAGGAGGATGTGTAACAGCCCTGGTGGCGAAGTGGTTAAATTGCTGTACTGTACCCAAAATGTTGTGAGTTCAATCCTGATGGAGATCAAACTTGACTTAGCCTCCCATCCTTCCAAGATCGGTAGAATGAGTACTCAGCATATTTTAGATAAAATGCTAATTACCTGCAAACTGTTTCTGTGGTCATGTGACAAGCATGACTAGACACCATAGCACACTGAATGCTGTTACCTTTTTTACTGAAGCAGTGCCTATTTATCTACTTGCAATTTATTGCTTTCAAATGTCTAGGTTGGCAGAAGCTGGGACAGACAGCAAGTGCTCACTCTGTTGCATAGCACTCAGGTCTTGAACTGCTGACCTGCCAACCTTCTGGTTGTCAAGTTCAGGATATTAACCACTAAGCAGCTCCAGTTTGGCAGCAGTATGTCTGAAAGGGATCTATTGCTCTTAGAAGTCAACAATGGGATGGTATGGCAAAAAAAAGATATTGCTTTCATAGAGGTATAGTATCTAGTTAAAAAGAAAGAATAGTTCTGGTTTGTCCAGAACTCACCTGTAATATTGTGACCAAACCTTTACCTTTACTTAAGAAGAATACTGATGACTGGAACATGACCAGAAGACGGCAACCAAGTTGGTAAGAGATGTAGAAAACAAGCCCTGAATAGAATGGCTGAGGTTATGTAGCATTGAATTGAGAAGCCTGTGTTGGTGTTGTTCAGTCGCACAATCGATTCCGACCCTTTGCGACCCTATGGACCGTTGACCTCCAGGCACCTCTGTCCTCCACCATTCTCCTCAACCCACCCAGCTCTGTGCCCATTGCGTCTATAATAGCATCTAGCCATCTCATCTTTGACCCCCCCCTTCTTCTTTTGCCCTCTACCTTTCCTAGCATCAAGGCCTTCTCAAGTGAATCCTCTCTTCTCATTTGATGTCCAAAGTACTTTAGCTTCATCTTTACTATTTGATCTTCTAAGGAGCAGTCAGGGTTGATTTCTTCTAAGATCGACCTATTTGTTCTTCTCGCTGTCCAGGGGACTCTCAAAACTCTCCTCCAACACCACATTTCAAAGGCGTCTATTCTTCTGCGCTCAGCTTTCCTAATGGTCTCAAAACCATACATTACCACTGGGAATACCATTGCTTTGACTATGTGAATTTTTGTTTGCAATGTAATGTCTCTACTTTTCACTATGTTCCTGAGAGGCAGCTAATTCAAATATTTGAAGGACTGTCACATGGAAAATGGACAGTCCTACTTCTGCAGTCCCAGAAGTAGGACCTGAAGAATGGATTCAAATTACTAGAATCAATATTTCACCTAAACATTAAGCACGTAAGAGCTGTTCAAAAAGGGGAATAGATTGCCTCAGACAACAGTAGACTCTCCTTCACTGGAGATTTTAAACAGAGGTTAGGTAAATAACTGTCAGGAATGTTTTAAGCTGTGGATTTTACACTTTGGCAAGGGGCTAAATTTGTTGATTCTTGGATTCTTTCCACCTTTACATTTCTATGATTCTTTGGTCCTGTTACAAAATACAAGACTGGGCTGATAAGTTTTAGTTTTTTTGGTTTTTTTTAAATATATAATACTTTTCAAAAGAAATATTGATGAATTTTGAAGAAATCTTAATTAATTTGGGTGTATCAATCCACCAGTCTTCCAAAATAACATTTTGGCATGACACAGTGAAGATGTAGAACTTGGAAGAAGTGATCCAAGCACATAGAATACTTATTCCTTTTTCATTTACATTTTTCCAGTTTTAAAAGTTTAAATTTAGTGCAACCATCCCTTTTTAACTGTTATTGAATACAAGAGATATGTGGTCTTATTCTGCACAAACAAAAGTCATATTCTTCTATCTATACTCAATTGCCTAATTATTATACACCAAACAAGTATATTATTAATAGACACTAGTAATCCAAAAATAAAAACAAAGAAAATGTTGTGATCCTTACAAAAAACAAATGCAGGAGCAGGTGACATCTTTATAAGACCACTAAAAATATTTCTGCACTATTCACAAAATATCAATACATGGCCTGAGAAAGTGGATTTCACCCAAAAAAGCTCATTTTTTATTTTAGTGGTCTAATAAATGTATCACCTGCTCCTCCATTTTTATAGTAGACCAAACTGTGCAATTCTATGTGCAAAGGGCCAATAAACCAACATCTGGCAAAGTATTGCACAATTTGGACTTCCTTGCTGCAAAAATAAGTATGAGAAAATTGTGCAGTCGTGGCATTGAGTCCCAGAAATGCATTCTCCCTTGTCACTTGGTTTCCTGTTGGACAACATCCTTGCCACTTCAATGAAACCAAGAGGTTTCTAGGCTTCATGTTCTTCAGAAACAGCTGCCTTGAGAGATCTCCACCATTTGCCTCCCAAGCAACTGTTTGCATAATCCCTTTGCTTCTCTAAAGCCAGCCAGCTGCGTCTAAACAAGGGATGGTCGTGGTTTCCAACAGCCTATGCCCACCTGTTGATTCCAGCTGCCACTGCCCATTGCATGCAAATGTTCAGACATTCCCTTCACCCACAAGATACAGGCTTTCCCCTCTCCCTCCCAATCCCCCTATTGTAGGAATTCCAGACTTGCTGGCACAAAAGACTTTTTGTATGAGGATAAAGTTGGGCAGGGACTAGGTGGGGCGCATATGAGGCATAAGTTACTCCTTCTGTCCCTGTGACAGCTTCAGGTTTCAGAATCTTACAGACATTTGCTGTAAATGGTTTTCAGTTGAAGATCCAAGTGGGAAACCACCATAGGAATGCCTGGGATGTAGCAAGAAGTTAAGCTGCTCCTAGATCTATTTATCTATTTTATTCTAATTTGTATTGCTGCCCAACTCCGAAGAGTCAAGGGACTGCAGTGGCTTAGTGATTAAGATGCTGGATTTGACAACTGGAAGGCCAGCAGGTCAGCAGGTCAAGCACGAGTGCTGCACAATCGAGTGAGCTTCCATCTCTGTCCCAGCTCCTGCCAACCTAGCAATTTGAAAGCAGGAAATTACAAGTAGATAAATAGGGACCACTTCAGTGGGAAGGTAAATGGTATTCTGTGCACTCTGGTGTCTAATTCTAATCATGCCTGCCACATGTCCATGGAAATGTCTGCAGATGCAGAGAGTCCTGGCTCTTTGGCTATATACAAAGATGAGCACTGAACCCTAGAGTCGGACACGACCGGATTTTGAGCAAGGGCGACCTTTACCTTTACTAGATCAATATTCCTTGGATGTCCCTGAGGGAGAAGGGGGGATAGAGTCATGTCATCTATTGAAGAGGCATTAACAAGCAGGGATAACCTAAGAAAATTTGATGCCTGAAACACAGCAGCAAAAGCACCCAAAGGCAGTGAAGTTGTATTATATTAGAGACATACTATCCAAGAGGAAGTAATATTTTATTTGTGTGTGTGTGTGTGTGTGTGTGTGTGTGTGTGTGTGTGTGTGTGTGTGTGTGTGTGTGTGTGTGTGTGTGTGTGTGTGAATTAACATATTCTTGCTCCCCTATCAGGACAACCAAATTCTGCTGCTGAAGACGAACTGCCTTGCTTTGTAAAATGTTGATCTTTCTATAAAAAAATCTGTCACAAATGAAATATGGACTGTAGTAGGTGTCAGATGAGCAATAATGCTTCTGCCATGTGCCTCAGGCATCAGGATAGGAGCCAGGTTGTTTGTAATTTAATGGAGGGAAAGATGAGGTAGTCACATTACATCATCCCCCCACCCTTAAAACATATTTTGAATGCCAATCTGGATCAGGTTGAAGTCTTTAGATAAGGAGTCTTATAATTAATTTGGGCCTGTGACTATCTGTACCTATAAAGAAGGGATGTGGCTGTGCATATGCGGAATGTGTGTCCACACATGTGCAGCCTATTCCATAATGCACCGGCCACACTTACCTTTTGTCCCGGACATCATCGCTGCAAGGGTCCAGGAGTCGAGAGCGGGGCCAACACCCCACGAATGCGGAAAAACAAAAAAATACAAGTCCCAGTGTCCTCCGTGCTGCAGCACACCTCAGCCAATCAGGCATGAGGACACGAACATGGAGGAGGCAGGACAGCTGGCGCGCAAGAGAGAAATGGCCAACGTGCGAGCACCTCCCATGGGGGGCGGAGGCTGAATGCATGGCTGCCTTCAGCCCCTGCCTACCAAGGGAAGCGAGCCACTTCCCCCAGAAGGCAAGGGCAGAGAACGGCGCTCCATTCCACCATCGCCTCACGAAGGGAAACGAGCACCTACCCTGGGGGCTGGGGTCCAAAAACACAGCTGCCTTCGGCCCCCACCTACCAAGGGAAAGTGAAGGCAGAGAACAGCGCTCCGTTCCGCCATCGCCTCATGGAGGGAAATAAGCGCCTACCCTGGGGGCAGAGTCTTCTGCTGTTTCAAAGACAGCTCTTGAAACAGCAGAGGGAAAAATGCAAAGGCGCCAGGCAGGGATCCACCAGGGTAGGCACCTCACCTGACAGATTCCTGCCTCTCGCCCTTGACATTCTCCCTCCACTGTTTCAAAGGCTGTCTTCAAAACAGTGGAGGGGAAATTGCAGAGCGAGAGGCAGAAATCCATCAGGGAAGGCGCCTCCCCTGACGATTCCTGCCTCTCGCCCTGCAATTTACCCTCTGATTTTTCGAAGACAGCCCTCAAAACAGCAGAGGGGAAAATGCAAAGGTGCCAGGCAGGGATCCGCCATGGGCCATGGTAGGTGCCTACCCTGACGGATTCCTCCTCTCGCCCTTGCCATTTCCCCTCCACTGTTTTGAGGGCTGTCTTCAAAACAGTGGAGGGAGAATGGCAAGGGCAAGAGGCAGGAATCCATCAGGGGAGGAGCCTATCCTGGTGGATCCCTGCCTCTTACCCTTGCCGTGTCTTTGGCCATCTCCTTCTTCCTTTGCCACCCACCCCAAAACCACCCCAACACAAAAACAACATCAATACCTGCCCGGCAAGGCTAGGCAATCATCTAGTATAATAAAAAAGAAAGGTTATTTTTCTCACTAATATCAGCTCTGGAAACTCATTTCTGACAAACAACAGGCTCCAGTCTAGGTTTGGAAAACTCAGCTTTTGACACAATTGTGATTTTGATGAGTTCCTTCATACAAGACCAGATCTACCCTTGAAAGCTCAGATCATCTGGTGTCACCTGGTTTGATTTCATTACCTTTAGAGTCAGCTCTATTACAGAAGAGGACAGTCATCTTAGGAAGCTAATTGGGGTGTTGTGAACACCAGATTATCAGAACATTGATTATTTATTAATTATTATTGGGGGGGGGAGTGTTGTCAGGTTTTTCTGTCTAATGCAGTGGTTCCCAACATATGGCCCATGGCCCATGGGGGGGGGGGCTTCAATTCCCAGAAACCTAAGCCAGTACAGTACAGTGGATAAGGAACTGCTACAATTCTGATTACCAATGGTCATGGAGGCGGAAGAGGCCATGCCAGAAGGACTGGCTGTGAAGGCGCAGCTTGTTAATATCCTCAAGGCTGTGGTAGACCATTGTAGACCCAGTGTAAAATCCTGCATGTCTCATTTCATACGTGCCACAGGAGATGGCTCCATGATAACAGTGTGTGAGTCACTTCATGGCAAGCCGGAATCCAAAAACGCCAATGGCATTTTTCCTGAAAATGATTTCCAGAGGGAAATGTATACTTGGATATGAGTAGCAGTACTTTGGAGAATTGACTTGTGCTTCTGGGAACTGAAGTCCAAAAACCAAAGGTTGGAAACACTGGTCTAAAGTATTAAAATAACTTTGACTGGCTTTGGATATTGTGCATTTGACTTGAGCTATAGTGTGTGATTTAGTTAGCTCTTTATGTCTTCCATTCTACATCATTTCGCATCCACAAGATCTGTGTTGTACTGTGCAAATGAAACATAAATCATTCCTATATTTTAGAATCGAAATCCTTCCCTCTCTCCACAATCAGGTGACAGAATCACACAAATAATCACTCTACCCAATGTATTTCTACACTGTAAACCAGTTCTAATTGGCAATGTGGTGTGTCTTTGGAGAAAAGTTACAATACAAATTGAGTTAGGATAATTTGTATCCCTTTTTTACCTATGTCTGGATATACCAAGAAACCCCCAATGGCTCCTGAGGCAGATCAGGCAGGTTTGCTCTGGTAGTACTGGGGAATAAAACAGTAGCATAAGGAGCAAGTGCCAAAGGAGGAGGAGACTGAGAATTGAACTATCAATGAAGCTCAAGAGCTCTCTTGGGCACACTTAATTACTGTATTGATATCCCAGGAAAGACTCACAATAAGGTCACCAGAATCTATATGCCCTCACATAATTGCTCATGCAACCATTTTGCAAAATACATGTAGAGTAGAAGGAAAGTGCTGCTTTGCTTTCAGACTAGATGTTGCATTCTGCAATTTCCTTGTTTTTGATCCATATTAACTGGTTTATACTTACATTTGAAAGTCTAGCCATGTTGTCCTGCTATGGTAATAGAGTAGACCATACTGCCAGTGACTGAACGCCGAGTGTCAGGTTGCAGTTAACTAACCTGACAACCCCCTGAGGACTAATGGCCTTGGTTGCCGAAGTCCACAGGGAAGGTTGATGGTCCCCAAGTGGATTAAATCCCACTTGAATCCATCTTGATAGAGGGCAGCAGCTTCATCAATACTGGCCTGGGGCTGACAAGGACTTTGTGTGCCAGAAGGGCTCAGAACCATTTCACTCTCACAATTGTGGGATGCCTGCAGATGGATGAAATGTGTTCTTTCTGGTGTGGGCTTGTAAAGGTTAGGTCACCACAAAATTAGACACTCTCGCCCTCCATTTTCTACTTACCTCTTCTTTTCCCTTGCTGGTGCATCAAAGAAAAGCCAATGCCTGCTGCTCTTCAATAATCTGTTGCAAGAAGTAGGAAGAACCAAGTGTTCTCAGTTCAGATCCGTCTTTCTGTTCCTTTTAGACCTTTGGTGCATTTTGTCATCACTAAGAACAAAATCCTTTTTGTATTTCGTGTGGTCATATTTCTAAAAGCTAGGTTACTGACCTGGAGAATCGTCTATACAGCATGTTCCTCTCTGGATTTTCTGCCAAGCAGTGCTGTTTTACTATTTAAAGTGGTCTGGCAAATTATGCCTTTCTTGATGCAAAATTCTATTTCAGAGTCAACTCTCTCCTCACTTGAAAAAGTGTGTGACCATCTGAACGTAAGCACACCAAACCCTCTATTTGAGGTTCAGACATATTCCCAGAACTGATGGGATGACATAGCAACCCCCCCATCTCAGATCTTAGCCTATTGTTTCACCATTTTTTAAATACTCATCCAGAAATGTATAAACATTCTCAAAAATCCATGAAGAAATCCATTCAGGCCATCTTTAAAACAGCCCAAAACAGGTCAGTCCCTGTGGAGGCGAATGAAATCTCTGCTGTCTGAGGCTAACTTTTCTTAGGCAACTCATAATTGTGGGTTTCTTAAGGAACACACTCCTCAGAAAAACAAGAAAAGTAGAGCTGCTGCTCTAGATAGGTGTGGGTGAATGAAAAGGATTCTAAGTTTCAATAAATGTTCATGTGGGTAGGGCGGGGGTCCTCAACCTTTTAAAGCAACGGGCCGGTTCAGACAGTTTGCCAGTGGTCCCAGCAGTTGCAATGGTGGGGGAGTGGGGGAGGCATTGGGTGGTCTACCCTTAGTCCCCACCACTCCCCCCATACTGGCAGTGGCAGCAGGACCACTCCGAGCCCCCACCACTCCCCCCACATGGCCGCCACCGCCAGTGGGACCACCTGAACCCCCACTACTCCCCCCCCCACATGACCACCACCACCACTGCGACCACCTGAGCCCCCACCACTCCCCCCACATGACCACCACACCAGTGAAACTACCTGAGCCCCCAACACTCCCCCACACCACCAGCACCGGTGGGACCACCTCACCACTCGCCGGCACAATGTTTCCCTGTTTACCAGCCTGGAGGAGCTGCATGGCATGGGTGAAAGAAGGGTCCAGGCTGACCTTCTCATCCACATTCTGCCCCCAGGGAAGATGTGGGCAACCGCATGCATCCACTGCTTCTGCTTCTGCCACCACCACAATATTTGTCCCCTCCATTTGGCTTGGTGTGTCCCTAATGGCACTCTGTAGCAGGGTACATATTTTATGGCTTACAACATTCACCCTGCTATGGAGCACCATTAGGGACATGTCAAGCCAAGCGGAAGGGACAAGGATTGAGGTGGCGGTGGCAGTGGTGGAAGTGGTGGATGTGGCAACTAGAGTGAGGGCACGGGTGCAGGCTGGATGAAATTATGCAATGTGTTGGATCTAGCTTGCAGGTCATGGGTTGAAAACCCTTGGGGTAGGGGAACAGATGCAGAATGTTTGGACTATTTTCTCTTCTTTAAAACTCAGTCTGGAGGAAGAAGGAGCCTAAGGTAGCTGGTTGGAGTGATTTCTGTCGTCTCCTTCTCCAGACAAAGAAAAAGGTCCTATTTGGGTTAAAAGTACCATGGAACTTGCCAAAAGATAGCTACTGCAGTCCTTTGGATGATAAGGTACCGTGGGAGGTGTTGAAGGTCCTGCTGAAAAACTATTTGCTGATAAATCTTCTGTTGAAAAATACCGGAGAGAAAAGTGCTAAGAAACAGAGGCCTTTGGCTGCGAGGCTTTTTAAAGCAATAGACCTGCCATCTCCCTTTTGTTGCTGTGAGGACTTTCTTTTTCACCTCTTTACCTCTGATACAATTTTGGAGGAAAAGGCTTCATACAAGATTGGTTTGGAAAAGTTTACAGTTTACAGTTTATCCACTAAAGCTGTTTCTTTTTGTTGCCATCCTAATTTCAGAGGGAGGAACTGCCATATTGGGCTGAGCCGACAGAGCTGGCAGGAAGCCAGGTGCTTTTTGTGATAAGATAAAGCTTTGTGGTTGTAAATTAAAATAAAACTGCAGTCTCTTAGTAGCTGGTGGAAAAATATTTGTGGACTATTGATAGCTGCAAGTTGCTGAGCAAATAATATCAGGTACTGGAAGAGAAACAACAGAAAGAGACCTTTTTTTACAAGAGTTACTGCAGCAGTGCTGGATCAAAGAGAGCCCAATAAACAAAGAAGAATCTGAAAATATGGATGCAAGACTACCCTCTAAGAAAAAACCAAGTGGAGATCTGACTCTGTTGGAATTAAAATACTTTATAACTACAAAATCTAATGAAGATAAAAAAGAAATTAAACAGTTTATTAAAGACGTGGTCAGAGAGGGAGTGCAATCTCTGGAAAAATCAATTTCTGTATTAAACATGAGAACCAATACTTTGGAGTCAGAGGTTAAGGACTTGGTGGAGATTGCAGTAAGGCATGAAAATACTATGGACAAAAGATTTAAGCAATTGGTGAAGCTACAGGATCAATTGAAAAAGAAAAACATCAGGATTAAGTTTTTCCCCAACATGGATAAAGACAATTTAAAAATTGGAGTGGTTAAATGGTTACAAACCTTTGCTTTGGACTCTGGCCCAATTAAAGAAGAAGAGATCGAAGCAATTTTTAAGGTCGGTTTCAAGAGAGGTCAACGCCCCAGAGATATGATAATTACTTTTGCATCAGGTTATAAAAAAGATCAAGTAATGGACTATTTAAGGAAGTATGGTGACTCTGCATTAAAGATAGGAGAAGTAAAGGTACAAGTATATCATGATTTAAGTAATGAGACTATTCAATGGAGAAGACAGATGAAGCCGATAACTGAAATTTTGTTTAATTGCAATATAAGATATCAATGGGGTTTTCCCTATCTTCTTAAAGATATTTCATGATGGGAAGATGGTTAGAGCAGAGGACCCAAAGGGAGCAATGAGACAACTTGAATCACTAAAAATTATAGCGATGGGAGACCCAAACTGGGAAAAATTGGTAAAAAAAAATCTCTATGGAGAAGGTTCAGAAGGATCAAAGGGGAAAGAGGAGTATCAAGCAAAGGGGAGAGACCATTCAAGGGAGAAACAAAGGGAGAAACCTTTGGGTTATGGAAGTGGAGGGGAAATAAGAGAAGAAAAGGATGCAGAATTGTCTGGTGCAAAGATAAAGCCAAAAGCCAAAAAGTAAAAATAATATATAAATATAAATAGGCACAGGCAAGAAAGTGTTAACAATTTAGGAATATGAATAGAATGTGGACCAAAAGAATTAAAATAGAGGAAAAATAAGAGAAGGAGATGGGGAATAGTGAAAGAAGGAATTTAGAATAGAAGGGATAGGCTCTCCCTCCTCCCCCCCCCCCATTCCCTAAATGGGAGCAGCCAGGCAATAATTTACCTGGCGGGGGGGGGGAGGGGATGAGATTTTTGAGTGTTGTGTGTTGGTGGGTGGAGGGTTATATGTTACATGTTGCATGTTATATGTTTTATGTTATATGTTATAAAATTAAAAAACTGCAAAAAAAACCTCAGTCTTAAACAGCTTGAAAACAGAAGAAGAAGGTGCTCATCTCTGAGCCGCCTCCTGCCCATCACAGTAACCCTAGTAAGTAAAAGTGTAGGCTGAAATTCTGTTGCTTAGCATAGTAAGTGTCACTAGAGTAGATCCATTGAATTAGTGGGGATTTGCTGAATCAACTCTTTCCTAGTTTCATTAATTCAAATTGGCCAATTCTAATTGTGACTTACTATGCTAAAGTAAGAGTGAGACTACACACAGACGTGGCCATTAGCAAGTTCGCACCAGTTCACGAGAACCGCTATGAGAAATTCTGGCTGGCCCCACCCATCCATGTTTTGAAATAAAGTAGTCCTAATTTGGATACAACACAGGGCTTTCCCCCTGGCCATGCCCACCATACCATGCCCACAGTGTGGTAGTAAAAAAATTTGGAGCCCACCACTGACTGCACAACAGTACAAATTCAAGTGGATCCACTGTAAAGTCAAAGATGGGTTTCCCCAAGTTAATTCAATTCACCCAACCACACAAGAGTCAGTAGAGAGAGGGGTTTGAATCCTCTCCTCTCCTTCCCATATCTGGTGACCAGGTCTACTTGTTTTCCTCTTTCTTTCTTTCTTTATTTCTTTCTGCTAGGTTAGCAAAGGTGATTGATTTAAAAAGTGACAAATCTGCAGAAAAAGCTTTGGGTAAGTTTTTTTTTTTCCCCAGCTTGTTAAGGTAGCTCTGATTTGTTGATGTTATTGTGCTGTCAAGTCACTTCTGACTTATGGTGACTATGTGAATGAGAGATCTTCAGGATGTTCTGTTCTTAATAGCTCTGCTCAGCAGTCACAAACTCAGGGCTGTAGCCTCCCTTAGAGAGTCAATCCATCTCTTACTTGATCTTCTTCTTTCCCCAGCATTATTGTCTTTTCCAGGGAATTTTGCCTTCTCATTATGTGCTTAAAATAGATCAGCCTTCTGCACTCAGCCTTCCTTTTCAGCTCTGCTTTAGGCATCTACATGCAGGAGTCACAGTTAAAGCACAGCTTTTGTAAGGAGTAGAAACCAAGATCATGGCATCTGGCCCCATCACTCCCTGGCAAATAGAAGGGGAAGGAATGGAAGCAGTGACAAGACTTTACCTTCTTGGGATCTAAGATCACTGCAGATGGTGACTGCAGCCATGAAATAAAAAGATGCTTACTTCTTGGGAGGCAAGCAACATAATAAAAAGTAGAGCCATCACCCTGCCATCAAAGGTCTGTATAGTTAAAGCAATGGTCTTCCCAATAGTAATGTGTGCCTGTGAGAGTTGGACCATATGGAAGTCTGAGTGCCTTTGAAATGTAGTGCTGGAGAAGATTCTTGAGAGTCCCCTGGACTGCAAGGAGATCAAATCAGTCAATTCTAAAGGAAATCAACCCTGACTGCTCATAGAAAGAACAATTACTGAAGATGAAGCTCAAGCTCAAACACTTTGACCACCAAATGAGAAGAGAGGACACACTGGAGAAGGCCCTGATGCTGGGAAAGATGGAAGGCAAAAGGAGAATGGGGCAGTAGAGGATGAGATGGCTAGATGGCATCATTGACACAGTGGGTGTAGATCTGGGTGGTCTGTGTAGGATGGAGGATGACAGAGGAGCTTGATGTGCTGTGGTCCATGGGGTTGCAAAGGTTCAGACTCAACTGAACAACAACAATCTCTGTAGAACCTGTCACTTTTTCTCATATGATTTTTATTTGTAAGCTACATTGGTGGTCATTGGGTGAAGGATGCAGATAAAGCAAAGTGTGAGTGCATTCACTTGGGCCATCGTGCTATTTGGAGCAATGTGGAATGGGACATTGGTATCATGATTCATGAGCCTTTCTGCTGTACAAAACATGGCAGCAGTGGTACAGGGTCTGTAGGGACAACTCCCATAGCTTATAGCAGTGAGTTTTCTACAAGTCCCAGTAACAGCGTAAAGGTAAAGGTTTCCCTTGCTCGAAAGCCAGTCGTATCCGACTCTAGGGTGCAGTGCTCATCTCTGTTTCTAAGCCGAAGAGCCAGTGCTGACTGCTTCTGCAGACGTTTCCGTGGTCATGTGGCAGGCATGACTAGACACCGGAGCGCACGGAACGCTGTTACCTTCCCACCGAAGTGGTCCCTATTTATCTACTTGCAATTTCTTGCTTTCGAACTGCTAGGTTGGCAGGAGCTGGGATGAAGACGGGAGCTCATTTCCGTCCTGCAGTACTCAGGAATTGAACTGCTGACCTTCCGCTTCCCAGTCAGCGTCTTAGCGACTTGAGCTGTGAAAAATTCCTCACATACCTGTATCTTCTGTGTTGCAACTTGCAGGTAAGGCCACACATGCAAACCCCCAGCAGGAACAAGAAAATGTGTTGTCCACTTGCCAAACAACAGCAAAAAAGTGCCTTGGTTGACATATTATTATGTTTCTCTAGACCTGTGATGATGAACCTTAGCACTCCAACTGTTCTGGAACTTCAATTCCCAGAAGCCCAGGTCTCTGTGAATCAACACAAATTGGTTTATTGTGCGCAGTAAGCCCATTTGTGTGGATTCACAGAGATTAGGGCTTCTGGGAATTTTAGTCCAAGAACACCTGGAGTGCCAAGGTTCACCATCACTGCTCTAGATTCTGAGCCCAATTATCCAGAGTCCCCTCAAGACTGTTCCCACAATCAGCTGGGACTGAAGCCATCCCAGCTTCCCACCCAACCTTTGCCTGTCCTGCCATTGTGAAATCACAAGTAACTCTTCTCAGTCTCAGGTTTTGGTGCCAAAGTCCTTGGAATAATGAAGAAATTTAGGGATTTGATGGAATGGCTATTGCTTGTCTCCCCTCCCCCATGGATATACACACACATTGTTTCAATTCACCACTCATTCCATTGTAGATACCCAAGAGTACCCAAGCACATTATCTGACTAGCACTTTGAGTCATTTCACTGTCAGGCAGATTTAGATATGACTCTTCTATAAACAGATCCATGAGATCACAGTTACTATTCTGAGGTTATTACAAGTCTATAAACATTTTCAAACTAATGATTTTCATGTGGTGCTTGGTGTGGCATATGGAAGTCATTAAATTAATTAATTACAAGTTGTCAAATAAATTTTGATGTATGGCAACTCTTCTTGATACTCAGAAATGGTTTGGCATTAGGTTCTTCTAGGGTTGCCCTGGAACTGTGCAGCTGGCTCTTCTCCCTAGAATTACAGTGTGGAATCAAACCCCCAACCTCTGGTTCTACAGCCAGATACCTAACTTACTGAGCTCACAAAAGTGCAAATGGGGAAGCATTAGGCCTAAGGAGAATTCTATCCTTGGCCCATGGTACACAGTTCAATTACTTGGTCTGGTTAGATGAGATGCAGTCAAAAACAGGCAGAAAAACAGGCAGAATTGTTAAAAAGCACACTCCATGACCTTCCACTCCAGACCTCGGAAGGAGAATGCCATTTCCTATTTAATGTGGACATTAAGTTTAACCCATCCTGTTTTGCAAAAATTAAAACAAAATGGGGTAGACAAGATTGAAGGCAGCTGGCCTATCCCACCTGCCTAAGAAACAACAGCTGCTTTAGAACAGGCAAAATGAGCAAGGATTTATTTATGCTAACTATTTATAGTCCTTAAGAAGGAATGCTCAGCTATGCTGTCCCTTGACAGTTACTGGAGCAGGGCAGACATGTTCAGTTGGCATTAGTCTCCCCTGATTCTCCCAGCCCACCCCAAAAAATATCGACGTCTGCTATGCAGCTGCTCTCAACAATGCTATTCTGAAGGAGAGAATAGGATACTTCCTGGAGCCATAACTCCTACAGCTATCTCGTCCAGACCTAGTTCAGAAGCTACAGAGTTGATGTACAGACCTGACCAAAAGGTACTGTATTCTCACCAAAGGGTAGTGTTCCCTGCATACACAACAGAACACTGTCTTCTGGTTTGATATACAGCATACTATCCAAAATGGAGATGGCTCCTGTTTTATCATTCTTTTTGGAGTAGTAACAAAATCAAATGCCTTGACAAAGTTTAGACCATGTAACAAAGTTCAAAATAATTCTCTTGCTACACCCATGTTCTTATGCCAACCTATCATTTCCTGTGTACAGAAGAACAACTAAAGCACAGGATGAGATTTAGGATTCATATGTCCACATTATGAGTATCTCAGCCACATATTCTCCAGTGCTGATTTAGATATGCCAACTTATTATTGTTTGTAAAAGCAAAATACAGAGAAATTCAGATTGGGAGCATTGGTGTGATATTAGCAAAAGACAGGGGTTTTCCAAACTAAACTAGCCAGGTTGTCTCTGATAACTTTATCCTAAATACTTTGCCCTGCCTGCATTGCCCAGATCAAATTGATCTTCATTCTGTCAAACCTTTTGGAATGATTCAAATCTAGGGGGCATGAAATTTGCTGATTAATTTCAAGGTTTATACTATGGTCTTCCTTGCATCCTGCTTCTTTGACAAAATGGTATCTCAATAACATTACCTGTGCCATTGGCTAAAAATATAATGACACAGTGAGGGTAAAAGTCACCAAGTTCCCTTTGATCCCCCCCCCCCCCCAGTTCTGTAATGCATCTGATGAGGAGACTTGCTTCAGTTTTGTTTATTCAGCATGTTACTGTTCACAAAGAAGCGTTATGGAACAGGGAAGCTCTCCTGGCCCTTACGTGGTCCTTAGGGACTCTGACTTGTAACATGGCAGGTAAGTGGGTGCTTCTAACTCTAGAGGATGGGGCCTTCTTTCTTTGACTCTCTGATACAGTATTACACGTCCCCAAAATAACATGAAGATAATTATTTACTTGGCTAAGCATAAACATTCTGTTGAACTACTCGTTGGTTCATTACATAAGAACCTTGGATACCTTGTGTCAGGGGGGAATCCCCAAAGGAAGTTATATTTTACTTAAGTTACTCTGTATCTGTTAGGTAACATTATAGTTTGATTTAGAGCACTCTAGGCCAGAGTTTCTTAACACTCAGCCTGAGCCATTGTAACTCCATTTTGCATTTCTAAAGCACACACTTCACAGATTAGTGAGTCATTAATGACATAATGCCTGTCAGATGTCCAAGGACAAATACTTAGATCATTAGTACATGAGAAGGCCCTCTTTGAGAGATAACGGAAGATGGGGGAAAATCAGATAAAACACCTGCAGTCGCTAACAAGCAGGAACAGTCGTCATTTCAGGGGACATCAAACAAATCCTCTGGATTCCATTGAGAGGAGAACACCTCAAAATGCCTATAAAAACGGACCCCAAATCCACGTCCGAGAGAACCCTTTCCGATGCTAGGGGGAACTTTGTCCTTTTGTTTTAGATCATGCCTTGATCTATGCCATGTCTTTTTACATGGGGGCGAGGAGCCCACATATTCTTTTACTTAGTACTTATTGCTTATGTATTCAAATTAGTTTAGAATCCTTTTTAGAAGATTTTATTTCATTTATTCTGTTTGTTTTATTTTGCTACAATAAAATATGCTGCTAGCTTAAATCTCGGTGAGCAGCCGCATCACTTCTCAAACTAGGGAGTGAAGTAGCATAAGGGAGATAAAGGGGAAAGCGGAATAGGCAACAAAAGAACGCTATTCCCGGCCTTATCCTAACGGATTCATCAAAGAGTTTCATTTCTCCAGAGAGGGAGGAGAAGACCAGTCTGGTCCGGTTTCGTCTTGAAGGTAATACGACATCACCCCTGGGACCTTCACAGGCCAACCCATCTCCTTGGAGTTATCAGTAAAGGGTGGTCACATTAATGGGACAATTTCAATTTGCTACCAGAGACACCTGTTATGCCCCAGGGTCTCCATTTATATGAACCAGTTTAGAACTGGGCACAAAGGTCCATGCAGCCAGCCAGCCACCTGGCGCACCCTGCAAACCTCTAACACCACACACGCCAGCTTCACGACCCAAGGATCAACTGGAGCCGTGACTATTGATCCGTTGTGCTGTCCACTTGTATGCAGTTTTTTAGCCATTAGGATATCCCGTCACCTGTTGGCTAGGCAGACCATGATGTGTGCCCTCCACTTTCACCTTGCCCAAGGGATCTGACAGAGGACACTTTTGTGAGTTTTAGTCCAGGCCTAACATCATTGACAAGAGATGGGCAACACTGCTAGTTAGACCACTCAAGCCCTCCTGCCCTGACAAGTCTCGCCTAGCGGGGGAAGAATTGCTTACTCTGCTAAAAAAAAAAATCTCTCAGACTTTTAAATAGTTCTCAGACTTTGAAATATTGTATCTATTTTCAAAAAAATATTTCTCCTGCTTCTTTGTGTTACTTTTTGTGTATCATATTTGGTCATTTTTAGTGTTTTGTAAAGCTTCTTTGTGTTTAATGGCAATATCCAAAATGCTGAAGGGGTTTGTAACCAGATGTTGACAGTAGAGGCAGTCTTTCATGGCTGCAAAGCTTGCATATATGCTATTCCGAGAATCAATAGGCACTATGAACAGCATATTTTGGAGTGTCACAAAAAGTACACTCCTGATTATTATTATTTGGGGGGGGGCATAAAAAAGAGTATCCAGAGGCATGTTGGGGCACTTCAGCATCTGCAGCATGTGGATGGCAGGACCAATACTCAAGAGCTCTGATGAGCAGGCTGGTGTAACATTACAGATATTCTGATAATAATAATTTCATGTCAGAAATTATTCTGGGTTGAAAAGATTTTTGCTGGAGAAATTCTGCTCAGGGGATGCCCAGATGAGGCTCCTTTCATGTCCCCAAGATCTTTTTCCACTGAGTGGTCTCTATTTATCTACTTGCAATTTCTTGCTTTCATTCTGCTAGGTTGGCAGGAGCTGGGTCAGAGAAGGGCAACTGACTTATATTGTCTGTTCCATATCCCATCCTCTATTTTAGTATGTTAACAACACATTATAGCAGAACTCGGCCTATTCTGGACCGTGTACAGAACCTGGGAATTTTGAGTTCTTCTGCAGTCTAGAACAGGGGTGCCCAAACTTTTCAGGCTGTGGGCCAGTCACATGGTTCAGCAGGCTGGTCACGTGATTTAGCGGGCTGGTCACTTGGTTCCTCCCACCAGAAGCAGAAGTAAAATATGCCTTGCAATCTGTTTTGCAATAGATATGTTTTGCAACAGGATGAGATAAAAAAAATAGGCTGCCACTTTCTCTGCTTAAACCAGGGATGCCCAAACTATGACCAACAGGCTGGATCCATCCCCCAACACCAATTCATCCAGCCCGCACCACCCTCATTGCTCCCAGAAGTGGAAATAAAATGTGCCCATATGGGAGCATTTTACTTTCACTTCTAGGGGTGACGAGGGCTGTGTGGGCCAGATGAATTGGTGTTGGGGACTGGATCTGGCCCATGGGCCATAGTTTGGGCACTCCTGGTCTAGAAGAATCACTTTGTTGACTTGTTGAAATGTATGGACTTTAAATGAAGGATTTTTTGTAACATTGTATTTCTATGATGATTTTGTAATGTTGTTTTTATATATTGTCTGGATTGAATATTGCAATGTTTGATTTGTTGTGAACCGCTCTGAGTCAGCATATGCTGAGTGGGCGGCATACAAGTCGAATAAATCAAATCAAATCAATCAATCAGGAAGGCAGAGGAGGAGAGGAGATTAAAAGGCAGCCTCCAGGAGCCTTGCATTGCCATTGACCCTTGCTGCTCTTTTCTTCATAACTGAGCTGCTGAGTGTTCCCGGTTTTGGAGCATTCCATTGTTGTACAGGAGCCAAGTTGGTCCCTTGGGTTGATATCTGCCTCCCCGTGAGAAAGATACAAGGGCTGGGAAAGGTCATTCTAGCTGAGCTCACTGCAACATCCTTCAGAGGCCAAAGGACGGGTTCCATAATCAAGATCAGTCTGGAAGAAAGAAAGAGAAGAGGAGGTAATCTTTGATCCCATGGACAAACCCTCCCCTCCGCTAAACAGAAGCAAAGAAAGTATTCTGCTTGCCATTTCCACTCTTCATATGCTGCCATTTCCCATCTCAGCGCTTGTCTTTCATGAGAAAATTATGACACATCCTTCAGAGGATCCACTTCACAAGTCTGGGAAGATAAACATTGGCTTATCTCACTGATACAATAACCCCCAAATATTATGTACAGTACTGTATTAGATTCACTGCTGATTCATCTCATTATTGACCTCAGCCACAATTTGATTAAGGCAATGTAGTTTGACTTAAGCTAGTTGAATCCAATTGGCTTTGGAAAAGTTATATCAGTTTGAATTCAATTTGTTTTGAGTAAGTGTATGTGTGTGTAGGGGGTTTGATATACAGGTAGTAGTATTTGGGCTGAGATCTAGGGGGATGGACATCAGAATTTCATCTGTGTTTAACCACATTGGATGACTTTTGACAAGGCACTGTCCATCTCAGCACAATTTGACTCAACAAGGCTCTTACTTCATGCCCATGCTGTAGGAATCCTTTGTGCAAGATGATCTGGAACTGCTTGGGCTGCACAACATTGAAGACTAGGCTGTGTCAAATTATCGATGTTCGAGAAATCCTGGATCCTAAGTGTGGAGATGCAGGCTCTCCCAAGATATAGGTGGTGGCTCCACCTCAAAATTAGAGGAGCATCTGGAACTAACTCCTCAAATAAGAGGCAAACTAGACAATACAGAGAGTGCATCCTTAGATGCTTTCATCATCTGGATTACCTACCTAATGTTGCAGCAATATGATCCTCTGCAAAAAAAAAATGTGTGTGCTTGCGTCTGTCTGTCTGTCTGTCTGTGAGTGAGTGAGTGAGAGAGTGAGTGAGTGAGTGAGTGAGTGAAAAGATTTGCAGATTAAATCTGTGTTCGGCTCTCAACAACAAGTCACAGAAAGCAATATACAGTGGTACCTCATACAACAATTTTAATCCATTCCACGGGGCTAGTTGTTGTACGAAACAATTGCTATACGATGCATGCATCGTACAATGATTTTTTTCCACTAAGTGGTTTCTCCCATTGAAAAATTGTTGTACGATTTTTTTCCACAAGGAAAATTGTTATGCGGGACACCATTTCCCCCAAAACCTAATTGTTATGTGATTTCGTTGTTATAGGGGCGATTGCTGTATGAGGTTCCACTGTAATTTGCAAATTTGGAAAAGGAGAGAAAAGCTTGCAATAAACAGAGGCTGTTGAACATCTTTTAAACATACTGTATCTACTTTGAATAACAGTATTGTTTAGTGTTTAGTGTGGCACATACTACATTGGCAGATATGTGAAGGAGTGCCAGTTTTCAGAGGAAAATTCAATAAATAAATAAATGCAAGACACTAGTTATGAGAAGAACTGCACTGAGTGTCTAAAATGACAGCATGTGGTGTTTTGGGAACTCAAGCCTTACAAACCTTAGTTTTAGCAGGGAGCTCTGCTTTTTAAATTACCCTTCTTGTGTACCTGCTTTCTGTTCAGATTTTGATGAACCAAACCTAAGTGCTTTTATCCAGCTTCCACCTTGGCTTTGCCTGAAACAGACCAGTGGTGCAGTAAATACTGTGCAGAATTTCCTGTGCAAATGATATGATCACAGAGATCCTCTAAAGGTGACAAATCAGAGAGTCTGACACCTGACCATTGCCCCTAAGAGCCCTACAGAACTCTATAGTCCTCTAGAGAAAAATCTGGTCTCTGTTCATCAAAGCTGGCATTTATCCCCAAAAAAGGCTAAACCCAGAATGAACCAAGCAACAATTTCCAATAATATCAAAATTCATCTGGTTATCAAGGCCTAAGTCTATTCAGAGTTGCAATAATTCCAGGCAGTATCAGATTTTTGCATATTTGTTTCCATAATATTTGCTTCCACAGTGCAAATACAACTGTAAGTATGTTTTCTGAGATTTCTAAATCACACTCGAAATCAGTCAATATGGTTAAAGGACTGCAGTCTTCATTAATAAAAAGTAACATCTGAAATAGCTCTAGGTGATATTTAGTAAAGAAGAGCCCTAAGATCAGCTATGCTTGCATAGTTGTGGTGTTTACAGAGTTAACATAGCTGTGTAGAATCATATCATGGGAAATCAGATCCCATACAGATGTGGGAGAGGTTCTTTGGCATGCAGTGAAGTGGTTAAATTATGAGACGCCCCCTTCACATTTCCCATGCCTTGACCAGCCTACTTACAGTGGCATTGCAAGGGCAGTATTAGATAAATGGCTTGGTTTACAATGCATAATTTAAGTACAGGGTATAGCAGTCACATTCAGTTGAACTGCTGCCCGTGAAGCTCAGTTCAAGCCAGTTCAACCCATACAGCATGGTATGACTTTCTATGACCTTCCAGTTTCAGCTTCCATGGCACATGCACCTCCAAGTTCACCTTCAGAAAATTAAGGCTTCAATGGAGTTGAGGTCATAAAAAATTGAAGCCCCATCATCTGGGAGTAAAAGTTTTAAAAGGGCTCCCCCAAAGTGGTATCTATCCTCTGGACAAAAATGAATGCAGAATGTATGATAATTGAGAAAAGGGACATGGGAGTTTGCCTTATGCCAAGTCAGATTATTTTCCCATCTATCCCAAAACTGTTTACGCTGACTAGCAGTGGCTTTTCAAATTTTGAGCACAAAGGTATCCCATCACCTAGTATCAAATTCTGTAAGTTGGAGGTACCAGGGATTCTCTCAGCAGTCCTTTGCACACAGAAGCAGTTGAGTTCCCAGTCATCCCACACCCACACCCACACCCCACACCCAGAAAACTTTATAACATTTTGAGCAAACACCATTAGAGTGAGCTGTGCTCGTACTAAAAGTGTGCAACTGCAGTTGTCTGGATCACAGAAGTGGATTTTCTTGTTCCCTTTCTTAGCCTTCCTCCCCAGGACAAACCTTCTAGCCTTCTGAAAATGCTGCACAGAGAACTGAGGATACAGTTGTACATTGAGTGCTGTGATCTGAGTGGAAATGTGGGGAGTGGAGCAACATCTCCATGCAGAGTTCTGCTCATAGAATGAGCTTCTTAAAGCCTTTTATACATCGTGGCTGAAGTTCTCGTTTAACAAATTAGGTCACAACTAGACTAAGCCCACTGACTCAGTGGAATTTACAGGGGAACTGACCCACCAAGTCCCCACTAAGGCAACGGACCTACTCTAGTTGTGACCTACTACACTAAGTAATATGATTTCAGTCTACATCAGGGTAGATGTGGATTTATCACTGAATATACACAGACATCCATATCCAATCATAGTTCCTCACAGAGTATACCTATGTTATACATATATGTAATTAGAAATGTATTATGTAATATAAAGGCCAAACAATCAAAAGGAGAATGTATGGATTATGCTCGGCTTGCTTTTTGTAAAGACGCCTATTCCATTTCTACCCCTTACCCCTCAATCCACAATTCTTTTAGAAAAACAGGAAGGCTCATGGATATGAATAATGTCCAGCCCAATCTCTTTCCTCCTGTTGTACAGCAACATGTGCCTATGTTATTCAATTCTCTGCAGGAAGCCAGTGTCAGTCATTAATAGAGCTCAAACAGTTGTGGGCCTATCTTGTTAAGTTGGATGTCTGTTCAAAGTTTCAACTGTGCCTTTCCAACAGATGCTGCTTGTGGCAGATGATGGAAATATGCAGCACAAATGCTGTGATCCCTTATTGCCCCTTCCCCCCAATTAACCTTCTTTGCATGTTCCATAAGTCCGTATGGTCCATCTAACAGATGGGGGTTCCAGGGTTAGCTGCTATCACTTACACTGGCCATGTGCCTTCTCCACCTTGCCCCCATCCCTACCCCTTTGTTGTGGGAGAGGGAGGCACAGTAGAGTGTGGGTGTGTGGTGAAAGGGACAGCTGACAGGGAGGAGGTATTGTTACTGTTCCTGCTGTTCCTCACTATCTGGACCCACTTCTGCCGCTCATGTAGGCAAATCATTTTGTCAAAGCTGGTGCAGAAAAGTGTGTGCTGCCTTTAAAGACAGAGGACTTCTCTACAGTTCTGCAAGGGGAGGAAACGAAGGAAGCTTAAACCCAGTAAGAGTTGCTATAGTTACATTCACTTATGATGCTGTCTTCTGGGAATTTGACTGGTCAGGGTTTTATTCTTGGCAGGGATGACCTCAGGGGTCACCTGCAACATCTGAACTTCCTGTTCCATGTTCTGATTTAAAATACAGAAATAGAAAAAGACTTGTCACATGCTAGTAGGGTGAGAAAAGACAGTTTTGATGGCTTTGGGGGCTTTCCAGTCTAAAATGGATTTGGTTTTATACTGACTACTGAAGTCAAGTATGTACAAAGGATGGGACCCAAAGCTATTCAGAATAGACCTATTGAGATAAACAGGATGTGAGTTATTCAAGAATAATGTGTGTTTCATTGATTTTGATGGGTCTGAAGTATGACTAAGTCTGGATCCAGCCCAAACATTTCAGCACTGTGATGGGAAGAAGTGCGACAATCTGATTGTGTCTCCATTGAAAATCATGGTCACTGTTGGCAGCTTTCATTTTTTAAAAGCAAAATTTCAGACTATCTGTGCTTCTATGGCTTTCTCTATCTTGGTAACAAAATACTGCATGAAAATATAGTAGTTTAGGAAGAAGGGAGTTGGAGGAGGAAGTGGAGACAACCCGGTTAAATTTTCTTCTTGATAAGCAGCCTCCTCTTAAACTACAGGGAGATGTACTTTTGAAAATGGAGTGTTTTCCCTTTGCTCTTATAAAGATTTTGATTGAGAAGAGAGGGTGGGGGGATATGTCAAGCTGCTGCATGAATAATGGGTAGATTAAGGGTGTACTGTTGGATTAAATATATAAAGATTAAAATATTAATACAGTAAACAGTTTAGTTAAGCTCCTCATATGTGTTGCATGTATAGATTAACAATGTTGTTTTTAATTATTCAATATCAGTTATGGTGCTGATGGACTGCAGTGGCTCAAGTGGCTAAGAGGCTGACTGGGAGGTGGAAGGTCAGCAGTTCGATCCCCAAGTACTGCAGGACGGAATGAGCTCCCATCTTTGTCCCAGCAGTTAGAAAGCAAGAAATTGCAAGTAGATAAATAGGGACCACTTTGGTGGGAAGGTAACAGTGTTCTCTGCGCTCCGGTGTCTAGTCATGCCTGCCATATGACCACAGAAATGTCTGCAGAAGCAAACAGCGCTGGCTGTTCAGCTTTGAAACAGAGATGAGCACTGCACCCTAGAGTTGGATACGACTGGCTTTCAAGCAAGTAAACTATCTATGAGAAAGAGTTGATAAAGTAGATCCCTCAGCCTTCCCTTTTTTCCCTCCAGTTTCACTATTTTCCTCCTCCACATAAATATGGTTTTTAAAGGGATTTTTTTTTCAGGGGTGAAGGTTAAGAAATACCTCAGCAAGGAAATAAACAAGTCTCTATGTGTCAACTTAAGTAGAAAAACCCCACATACCTCCCTCCCCTCATGAAAGAAAAATACAATTTGAATATTGAAATTTTTTTTATTAACCAACCACATTTTAATTGTTTGTGTCTATGATTGTCAAATTGAACAAGATCCATTTGCTGCATTTCATTTTTCAGATCCTAATACAGTGTTGAAATAATGTCATCTATTTTAAAATAAACAAATCTTTAAAATAAAATAACTTTTTTTAAAAAGGAAAATCACTAATACAGGTCATGTCCTTTCCTTTCTTGGCCACCGCCAAACAGGCGGTCAATTTTTAAAATGGTCTTTAGCCCCACTGAAGTTACCCTCTGATCTATGTCATCTTTTGCTTTAGGGATGGCTTTAAGAGGCATTACATGTATTATTTAATCCAGCAATGGGAACAGAAATGTCATATTTAGCATATGTCAAGAAAAATCACTGTTTGCATTATCCGATTGTCTCCAATTATCTGTATGAAGAGAATGAACTTTTAATATCACGCGAGCATCCCAGGGCTGACATGATGCTCCAGGCTGCTGTTTGTTGAATAATGAAAAGGTTTATTAAAAGCATTTCAGTGCATCTGGAGGCATAATGAATGATTACATCAGCTCGGCTGAAATTTAGATGTGACCTTTTCCCAATGACAACTGTAAAAAATAGAATAGGAAACAGCACCAGATGTATAGAGGAAAACAGGAGAACAACAGTCCTAATCCAGTTGGGGAAAACTTCACAGCACCAGCCTGTAGTATTTTTCCCCTCCCTATAGTCTGTATAGCCAGGTTTCTAAAGAGACTGTTGTTTGTTTGTTTCCCTAGATTTTGTGCAGTTTGCAAACCAAAAAGGGCTACACTCCCAGAACGCAGTTCCTTGGCTTGTGGTAAGATCTTGCATGACATGTCCTGTTTTATGAAGTCATCTAAGTATTACCATCTACTAAGGCAGACTGGAAAGGAGAGTTGCTGTCTCTTGGGAAGAAGCCCTGGAAGTCAAACAGCATGTAAACAAACAGGAAACTTCCCAGAAACAAGCTTATGAGAAGCTGCTCAGAAGTGGGTCTCACTCGGGGAAGTAGATATAGAATCCAAGCCTCAGTCACTTTTTTGAGCCCTGATGGTTCAGTGGTTAAACTGCTGTACTGCAACCAAAAGGTTGTGAGTTCAATCCTGACCAGGGCTCAAGGTTGACTCAGCCTTTGGTAAAATGAGGAGCCAGCATGTTAGGGGCAAAATACTAATTAACTTGTGAACTGCACTAAGTGCTACAGGGTGGTATATAAGTGTAATTGCTTTCCTTTGCTTTAAGCTGAATATGTCCTACTGAATCTCAAGAATGAGGATTCTTGTCCTATGCTATTTTACAGTCTCTGTATAATAAAGGATGAGTCCTCTTATTTTCACTTTGTGCTTGATGGAGAGGATCTTTCCTAGTGTGAGTAATTAAATAGCATGTGTTCAAGATCTCAAACTATATTCATAATCCAAAGCAGGAGTCAGCCCAGAAAGTTATTTTTAAGAGGAAAAAATATTGTGACATGCTGAAGGCTATCCATAACTCAATGGTAGGATGATGCTTTTGAATCAAGAGTATCATCCTACCATTAGTCAGTAACGCTTGGTTTCAGCATGTACTTACATTCATTCCTCTCAGAAGTAACTTTATTGATGACAACACAGCCCTTCCCCCCAAAGTCTAGTGACCCTAAAAACTATAATGCATACAGAGATTTAAACATCAGCCCAAACTAAGGATAGTCTAATCATGTTTCAGAGTCTCTTTTTCAGCTATGAACTCCAGCTACATAGGACCAGAAAGCTACACATATTTTTTGAGTGTGGAGTGAAGCAGGCTAAGC
This sequence comes from Bradypodion ventrale, assembly GCA_035047345.1. NCBI lineage: Eukaryota > Metazoa > Chordata > Lepidosauria > Squamata > Chamaeleonidae > Bradypodion > Bradypodion ventrale. Next base: position 62,753,817 of record JAWDJE010000001.1, on the reverse strand, counting down.
ACTTTCATTTGAAATGTTGACTTACTGATTAATGAAAAATAAATCAGGTTCAGGAACCAATTAAGGTACAATTAATCAATAACAGTGAACCACTCTGGACAGGAAGCTAAAAAAAGACAGAAATAGCTAGATTCTTGGGTTTTTAAAAATAATAAAATAATAAAAAAGAAGTTGTGAGAATGTGGCTAATGAAGGGCACAATGACTCTGAAAAGGCTCAATAGCAGTTTGTCAGTCCACAATGGACAGATTTCTGCAATAAAAACATTTGGAGTAGAAAATGAATCATCAACAGTCAGTTCTCAATAAAGACAAGAATATAATATGGAAATATTGATTAGAATAGGTAGGGAACAGCATCATATACATTCCCTAAAAGTGAATAAACAATTGCGAGTAAATGATGAATTTGGAAGCAAGTAATTTTCTTCTGTCAAGGAAGGTTTTTTTCCCCACCTTTCTTTTTACAATGTCATGTGTAAGAAATTAAAAATTCACCCCAGTGGCTCAAGTGGCTAAGACGCTGACTGGGAGGCGAAAGGTCAGCAGTTCGATTCCCGAGTACTGCAGGATGGAATGAGCTCCCGTCTTTGTCCCAGCTCCTGCCAACCTAGCAGTTCGAAAGCAAGAAATTGCAAGTAGATAAATAGGGACCACTTCGGTGGGAAGGTAACAGCGCTCCGTGAGCTCCGGTGTCTAGTCATGCCTGCCGCAGGACCACGGAAACATCTGCAGCAGCAAACAGTGCTGGCTCTTCGGCTTTGAAACAGAGATGAGCACTGAACCCTAGAGTCAGATACGACTGGCTTTCGAGCAAGGGAAATCTTTACCTTATGCACAGAAACGTAATCTTGCTAGCAATGCCCTATATTTAACAGTCCCTCTTTTAGGAAAGTAGACATTCCTGGTAAATTCCCCTTTTCACTGCACTCTCTGTGTACATCCAAGCCTTGCCAGTAGAACTAGGGAATCTCCTCAATAGATTTCGAGATATACAGAGGTTTTGGGGGGAAAGGATCAAGGGGAAACACGACTGTATGACCTGGGAATATCCCTAATTAATCCTGTGTTAAATTCCTATGTTCCTCAAACATGCTACAATGGAGCGAAGAAAGAAGAAAAGAAATATATTACTAGTTTTTCTTTATTTCTTTTGCTGAACCAAAAACATGATTAGAACCATTGACAATAGCCTATAAAATCCAATTTACACATGGCACTGACATAAGCACACAGAGTAAACAAAAGCTGTTTTATGTACAAAAGCAAAGCAAAGAAATGCATATTTAGAAGATAATATAGTGCAGGGGTTTCTCGACCTTTTCAAGCCGAGGGCCGGGCCACACTCCCTCAGACAGCTTCGGGGGCTGGACAGCCATTTTGCCCTGCCTGCCACACATGGCACTTCCAGGTGTGGCAGAGGTGGTGGTGGGCCACATGAAATGGTGTCATGGGCCACACCCGCCCCCGGGTAGTAGGTTAAGAACCCCTGATATAGTGCTTATACATATCTTACTGGAAATCACCCATATTTTCCTGAAAGAAAATTCCAAATTATTACATTATTGTACTATATATATATATATATAATTCTATTTATTACAAGAAAGGAATAACTCTGATGTTTAAATCTAACGTAATGTCAAGCACAGAAATTTGTATTACTCTATCAGGTACCAAACGTTCATATTTAAAGATTTTTCGGATATATTCAATGCATATATAAAATGATGAACTGTATGTTCAGATTTTAATTAGCTGAAAACTTTGTCTGCAATCCCATATCCACTTAACTCAATTGCTAAGAGTAGATTGGCCCAGTGGGATTCACTTATTTCTGAGCAGAAACAAAGAGAGGTTAATTTGTCTGTTTAATTTAACTCCGATTCGGTTTTATTTTCCATCTACTCAACTAAACAGAGGGAAATTTTCTTCCAATGCTTAGCTAAAATGAATTTAGCTAATTCCCATGTGATGTAATGATAACTATAATGGCTCTCTGGTCATACTGAGAAAACAGACCTTCTCAGAGGCTGATTTATGTTAGTGATCCCTGCCCATGGCTGATGCAGAAAGATCTTTCCAGTTTTTAAGTGATACAAGCATATATAAATAAGAACCAATGAGTAGCACCCCTACAGATTGCCATGTGACAAAGGAATTACATTATGTTGCATGTGCAGGATAGTATCAGCAGAAATGACAGTCCTCACCCGCTAAGTGCTGTTGAAACAAAGTGCATAAAAAGTGTTCATATATTCAGACTTTGCATGAGTTATAGGGAATTGTAACCTGAAAATACTATGCATAGTCTAAAACAGGGATTCTCAACCTGTGGCCCATGGGCCGGATGCAGCCCATGGCACCATTTCATGTGCCCCCCCCCATCACCTCCAGCACACCAGGAAGTGGCATGTGGTGGAGAAAGGGCAAAATGGCCTTCCGGCCCCCCAAGCTGTCTGAGTGAGCGTGACCCGGCCCCCGGCTTTAAAAGGTTGAGAACTCCTGGTCTAAAAGATGAACAGTATGCTTGTTATGTGTAGGAGACAAGTTCTGTGGGTTCGAACAGGTGAAATTCTTTTCTTTTAGGGTACGATGTGAAAATTCTTAATCACACTTTCCAGGTGCATCCTAGCCACAGTCCTTTATTCTTCATACACAAAGAAAATCTTCATAAGTGCAGTTGCGAAATAACTTTCTTGTCAACTTTCTGAAAGGTATTTGTGTGAGAGAGAAGGCATTTTCCAGCTGCACTTGGTACACTATTCAGCTTAATATGTGCAATCCACCCAAGTACAAACCTGCTGGAAAGGGAGCATACCTGTGTAGATCTGACCTACTGTCTGAATGTCGTTCAGACATTATGCCAAAGACAAGTATAGGAGGGTCACCCTCTACCTGTGTTCTGGGTAATGAAACTCCAGCTGGATGCCCCTTCCACGAAGAGACTCCCATTGACAAACCGTGGAGGAAGTGGGTTTTTTAAATTTGCTTTTATTTTCAAAAGAAAATATACAATATAACAATATCAACAATATAAAAACATAATAAATCTAACAATAACTAAAAATCAACAAAACACATAAACAGAAAAAACAATAAAAATAACAAAACTATGATTACATCAACAAATATGTGCACCCAACACCAATGGGACATTATTCATCTTCTCCTTATTATCTGAATGTAACTTTCTCTTTGATATTTTTATCCCCTATTTCCAAAAAGTTATATATTCTTATCTTGTTTTTACCCTTTTAGTTTTAACTAATACATGATTAACGAACTCTCCCGAAATCTCTTTAAAATCGTTTTTTAAATCAATCCCTTCTTTAACTTTAACTCACAAAACAATTTATCATTTTATATATATATATATATATATATATATATATATATATATATATATATATATATATATATATATATATATATATATATATATATATATATATATATATATATATATATATATATATATATATATATATATAATTCTTTTTACCAATCCTCCAATACAAATTCAGTATATATTTTCCAATGTCTAGCCACTAATGGCATCGTAACTGTTGCCATTACAATATTCATTTCTTTCTTATTTCTAGTAAAGGTAAAGGTTTCCCTTGCTCGAAAGCCAGTCGTATCCAACTCTAGGGTGCAGTGCTCATCTCTGTTTCAAAACTGAACAGCCAGCGCTGTCTGCTGCTGCAGACGTTTCCGTGGTCATGTGGCAGACATGACTAGACACCGGAGCGCACGGAACGCTGTTACCTTCCCACCAAAGTGGTCCCTATTGATCTACTTGCAATTTCTTGCTTTCTAACTGCTAGGTTGGCAGGAGCTGGGACAAAGACGGGAGCTCTAGTTTTAGAGGTTTTTGAAATGGCAGCCGGGTTAGACTTTGCTAGCATATCAGAGTACACAAAACAAAAGACAATAAATGTTGTGACACCTTGAGGACTAACTAAATACAGCATATCAGAGAGTAAACAAAACAAAACAAAAATATTACTTCTAACTGCTGTACAGTATCTTTAAAGTGCTACGTTTTTGTTTTGTTTACTCTCTGATATGCTTGAAACATAGACTAACACGGCTACTATTCAAAAAAAGTTATCTTTAAATACAGTAGTTAAAGCAGTTAGTTTTTATTTAAAGCAGTTAGTTGTTAAATACAGCAGTTTAGTCTTTAAGGTGACACAACGTTTTTGGTCTTTTTTGTTTTGTTTACTCTCTGATATAGTTTTGGAGACAATATTTCATTAGCTTTTTCAACAACTTTCCCCCAAGTCCTCTTTACCACCTTACAGTAAAGGTAAAGGTTTCCCTTGCTCGAAAGCCAGTCGTATCCGACTCTGGGGTGCAGTGCTCATCTCTGTTTCTAAGCCAAAGAGCCAGCGCTGGCTGCTTCTGCAGACGTTTCCATGGTCATGTGGCAGGCATGACTAGACCACCGAAGTGGTCCCTATTTATGTACAGTGATACCTCATACAACGTCCAAACTTGGTTCCACAAGTTTGGACTTTATACGGATTTGGACTTTGTATGAGGCATGCAAAATCCTAGCCGCGATGCAACATACAACGTCCTAATCCTTGCTGCGATGCCTCGTACAACGTCATTTCCATAGAGATACATTGTACTGTAACAGCACAGACTTCAGCGCAAAGTCAAGGAAACTGACAGAACTTTAAGAAAACATTGTCTAAAGGCTAAAAACATTACAAAAACATGTCAAACAACCCTGATTGCCCAAGAACCTGAAGAATGCTGCAAAAATCCCAGGAATGCTTCTAAAAATTCTGATGAAAAATTCAAAAAAAATTCCAAAATCACGCTCAAAACCACTCCTAAACACTCTTTGCCTCGTGCAAAACCCACAAGAGCAATGCACGCATGTGTCCTGTCTTTTATACTGCCCAGGCACAATGCAACCTGGGAAAACCCCAATGCCTCATACAAAGAAATTAGGTGATGTTGTATGAATTCGATGCTGTATGAAGTGGACTTTGTATGACGTGTTACTGTACTTGCAATTTCTTGCTTTCGAACTACTAGGTTGGCAGGAGCTGGGACAAAGACGGGAGCTCATTCCGTCCTGCACCTTATAATCCCACCATAAATGAAAACATGTTGGAAGTGGGGGGGGGGGCGTTGCTGGGCTCCCCTTCGAGCACCAGAGAGAGTCCAGGAAAGAAATAGGGGCGGAGGCGGGGCTTCTGGCCTGTGGCCCCGCCTCCGCTCCCCAGAGGCTGGATCTGGAAGCCGCCCGTTGCCATAGCGCCCGGGAAAGTTTCCTTGCCGTGTCCCGGGGCCTTGAGCCTATCCTTGTGGCATTCGATGACGTCATCGCCTCCTCCGACGCGCTCCGTTGCTGTGGCAACTGCGAGGCGGAGAGGCTTTCATGTCGCCCTGTCCACCCACCCGCCAATAAAATAAAAGTCTCCCAGGCTGAAACTGCAGGTCCCGGGGCGCGCAAAGCTTCTGCAGGGGCGCGAGCGCTGCCTGGAAGTGAATGGCATATAAAAGGGTGTGGGTGGGAGGGACCAACAGCATGTGGAGAGAGAACTCCCAGAGTTGCAAGCTGGGTTCAGAAGAGGCAGAGGGACTAGAGACGACATTGCCAACATACGTTGGATCATGGAGAAAACAAAGGCATATCAGAAACAGGTCTACTTCTGCTTTATTGACTACACCAAGGCATTTGACTGTGCGGACCACAACCAAATGTGGCAAGTAATTAAAGAGATGGGAATACCGGAACACCTCATATGCCTCATGAGAAATCTGTACATGTCAAGAAGCAACAGTTAGGACAGAACACGGAATGACAGAGTGCTTTGGAATAGGAAAAGGAGTAAGACAAGGCTGCATTTTGTCACCCTGCTTATTCAACATACACAGAGCACATAATGCACAATGCAGGGATGGAGGAATCACAATACGGGATCAAAATTGCTGGGAGAAATATCAACAATTTGAGATATGCAGACGATACCACCTTAATGGCAGAAAGTGAGAAAGACCTAAAGAATCTCTTGATTGGGCTGAAGGAGGAGAGTGCAAAAGCGGGCTTGAGACTCAATAACAAGAAAACCAAGATAATGGCAACAGGCCCCATCAGTCCCTGGAAAATAGATGGGGAAGAAGTAGAAACAGAGACAGATTTTACTTTCTTAGGATCTAAGATCACTGCAGATGGGGATTGCAGCCATGAAATAAAAAGACGACTGACGCTTGGGAGACAAGCTATGAGAAACCTGGGGAACATAGTGAAAAGTAGAAACATCACCTTGAAAACAAAAATCCGCATAGTCAAAGCAACGTTTTCCCCGGTGGTAATGTATGGGTGTGAGAGCTGGACCATTAAGAAAGCTGAGCGCAAAAGAATAGATGCCTCTGAGTTGTGGTGTTGGAGGAGAGTTTTGAGAGTCGCCTGGACAGCGAGGAGAACAAATAGGTCGATCTTAGAAGAAATCAACCCTGACTGCTCATTAGAAGGTCAAATAGTAAAGATGAAGCTAAAGTACTTTGGACATCAAATAAGAAGAAAGGATTCTCTGGAGAAGGCCTTGATGCTAGGAAAGGTAGAGGGCAAAAGAAAAAGAGGGCGACCAAAGATGAGATGGCTAGATGGCATCATGGACACAAGTGGGCACAGAGCTGGGTGGGCTGAGGAGGATGGTGGAGGACAGAGGTGCCTGGAGGACGGTGGTCTATAGGGTTGCAAAGGGTCGGAATCAGCTGTGCAATTGAACAACAACAACAAAGCAATAGAAGACAACTGCCATGAGGTCTCAAACTCTCCTGCTGGGTGACTGCAAATACTTAATAATAATAATAATAATAATAATAATAATAATAATAATAATAATAATAATAATAATAATAATAATAATAATAATAATAATAATAATAATAATAGCAATTACATATCTATACCATTACCCCTTGCCAACCTAGCAGTTCGAAAGCAAGAAATTGCAAGTAGATAAATAGGGACCACTACGGTGGAAAGGTAAACAGCGTTCCATGCACTCCGGTGTCTAGTCGTACCTGCCACATGACCACGGAGTCGTCTGCAGACTCAGACAGAGCTGGCTCCTTGGCTGTAAAGGGCAATGAGCACTGAGCCCTTGAGTCAGATACGGCTGGCGTTCATGTAAGGGCTACCGCCCCGCTGCCCCCTACCACTCTCTGAGTGGTTCACCAGTATTGTATTCTATTATTTATTCTGTATTGTGTTCTATTATGTATATTGACTGTATTATAGTCCATTATATTTTATTATACAGTACTGTAATATTAGATGCTTTGTGGTGCATGTAAGCTGCCCTGAGTTGCACTGTCAATTGGGCGGCATACTAATCCAATAAATCAAATCCAATCAAATTAGCAGTTTGCACCAACATGCTGGGTACTCATTTTACTGACCTCGGAAGGATGTAAGGCTGAGTCAAACTTTGATCCCGGTCAGGATCGAACTCACAATGTTTTGGCTGCAGTACTGTAGTTTAACCACTGCATCACCAGGGCTCTTTTTAAAATGGCATGCTGTCAAGTCAGTTCTGACTTGTGGCTGCCCTTCCCAGATGTTTTCTAGGCAAGGAATACATGGCCGCTTGCTCAAGGCCTTACAGACCGCTTCACCCCCCAGGAAGGCAACGTGGGAGGGAGATCGAACTCCCAAACCGATAACTAAGCCCCGGAGCTATCCGGCAGTGCCTGGACCCTGGCAAGGGTGTCCGGCACCTTGAATGGCTGCTGCCCAACAGGCAGACACACAGCCAGACCAGCAGTTGCCGGCACCTGGACAGGGAGGGTAGTAGCAGGAGGGACCTTCCACTGCGGAGCCCCCCAGTTTGCATGCCTGCCATCATCCTATTTCTCGACCCCCTCCCCCTTTCCTTTTTCCGATCAGCTCTCAGGCAGGGATCTAAGTCCTATTTTCTAGGGGACAGGGGATTTGATTTGATTTGAATTGAATTTATTTTTATATACCACTTTCCTCGTCTAGCAGACAACCCAAAGCGGTTCACAATACATAGAAACATACAGAAATACAATATTACAATAGAACAAGGCTAAATACAGTTTTACAAGTAAAAAAATAATAATGCAAAATTACATAACAGTACATAGTATTACACCAATAATAATGCAAAAATGCAATAGATACAAAGTGGGTAAGGGGTGGTGGTTTTTTTGGAAGCCACCTTTCCTGCCTTTCAGCCCAAGCCTCATTAGGCAAAGGTCTCCCTTGCTTGAAAGCCAGTCGTGTCCGACTCTAGGGCACGGTGCTCATCTCCGTTTACAACACAAACGTCTGCAGATGTTTCCGTAGTCATGTGCCGGGCATGATTACTAGGCACGGAACGCTGTTACCTTTCCCACCGAAGTGGTGCCTATTTATCTACTTGCAATTTCTTGCTTTTGGACTGCTAGGTTAGCAGAAGCTGGGACAGGAACCATGAAGCCACCGCCGTCCCCCAAGTCTCATTACCTCATGCCACATGAATGGCTTGGCTACACTTAAGGGCTGGACGTTGTTTTTTGTTTTGTATCGTGCTTTCTGGGTTGAAAGGATTTTTGCTGGAGGAACTCGGCTCTGGGGACATCTGAATGAGGCTCCTTTCATGTCCCCAAGATCTTTTTCCCACCGAAGTGGTCCCTCCTGATGTACTTGCAATTTCTTGCTTTCAAACTGCTAGGTTGGCAGGAGCTGGGACAGACGACGGGCGTTCACTCCGTCATGCCGTACCCGGGTCTCTAACTGCTGACTTGCCAGCCTTCCAGCTAACAAGGCGAGCTTCTTAACCAACTGAGCAACTCCTAAGATGGGGTGGCCAAACTACGGCATCGGGGCTGGATACGGCCCCTGATGCCAATTAATCCGGCCCGCGATTCACAAAGCCCTCGTCACTCCTGCAAGCAGAAGTAAAACGTGCCTATATGAGCGTGTTTTTACTTCTGCTTCCAGGAGCAACGAGGGCTTCCCGGATGAATTGGCATGGGGGGGGGCGGATCCAGCCCCGGCCATAGTGATCTGCTCCCTGAACCACGTGACCGGCCCACAGCCCGAAATGTTTGGGCACCCGTGCCCTAAGAGGAGAAAGAGTGGCGGAGGGAGGCTTGCGTGGGGGACCCTGACCGACCGGCTCCTCTCCTGCTGCCCCTGAGGCTGGGCAAGGAGGTGCCTCCCGGCCTCCTCCTCCGGCTCCTCGTCACCCCGTGTGCCGCCGTGTCATGCCTCCCTCTCCCCGCAGATGCCAGCCCTGCGCCCCGAGCGCCCCACCATGCCCGCCCCGCTGCTCGCCCTCCTGCTCCTGCTGCGCGCCCTCCTGACCCGCCTGCTGCTCGCCGCTCGCAAGCGCCTCCTGCCGCTGCTCCGCCGCCTCTGGGCCGGCCTGACTTCCCAGCGGAGCCGCGAGGCCGTCCTCACCTGCCTGCTCTGTGTCCTCAACCTGCGCAAGAAGGGGATCGACGCCTGAGGAGGGACGCCAGGGGGGCGGCCCTTTCCCCCGTCCCCCACCTGGGAAGGTAGGTGGGCAGGACCGTCGCCTCCCCCCGCCCCACTCCCTACCGCCGCCCCCACCAGACCCTATTATTATTATTATTATTATTATTATTATTATTATTATTATTATTATTATTATTATTATTATTATTATTATTATTATTATTATTATTATTATTATTTCGTGTCAAACATTATTCTGAGTTGAAAGGATTTTTGCCGGAGAAACTCCGCTCAGGGAGCGCCCAAGTGAGGCTCCTGTCATGTCCCCAAGAGCGGGGACAGAGACGGGCACTCACTCCGTCATGCAGTACCCGGGTCTTGAACTGCCGGCTTGCCAGCCTTCCAGCTCTGGCAGACTTTGAGCAGGGCAGCCTCCTGTCAGCTCGCTCTTCTCCAGAAGAAGGGGCTTTGACGTTTCCAGTGAGGAGGAGGAGGAGAGAGATAAAGACCAGGGAGGCGTTCAGCAGCTCCAGCTCTTCCAGGAGAAGATTCGGGCTCTGATCTCATTCCTCAAGATCCACCCCCACCCTCTAGACAAGCCCTTCCTGCTTCTCTGGATTGTTATTATGGTTCTCCCCCCCTCCCTCACTTTGCGCTGAGTTCCCACCCACAACTCTGCTCTCGCTTTCTCTCTCTCTCTTCGCGGATGGTGCTCAATGCTCATGGACAGAGAGATTCTCTGCACCCGCAGTGCTGCCTGGAGGGAGGTCTAGGACAGGAGGGTTATAGTAGTATTTCTCTTGCTTAGAGATTTTTTTTTTAAAAAAAAATCTTGGAAGCCCTTTTTCGTGGGTCAGTTGGAAGCAAGATGAACTTTTAGGAGAATCCCCAAATATGGCTGCATAAGGAGAAGAATGGGACACTGTTTGCCTAGCAGAGCTGATTCTCCAGGACTCTTTCACTATGGAGCAAAGGCTGGAGTTGAATCTGCTGCCTTTGGTATGGCTGTTGTAGTCTGTTGCTAGTGTTCTTCTCCCTTCTGCTATCTTGTCTAGGTGGACCTTGGGGGGATCTTGGAGGGATCATGTCCAACGGCACATCAAGGAAGGTCCAGCCGTTCACAATCAGCACCAAGCTTTCCCTGCCAAAGTGCTCTCTGGACTTCTCTGAAGACAGTTGTTCTAGGATCCCTATAGATGCTCTGGATAATCATGACTTGCACCGCAACCTCAACGAGCGAGTTTCTTTGTATTTGGCTCAGGCTTCGCCTGGGCTCGCCGGCCATAGATTTCCCAGCACCAGCCCGGTTGAAGAGTTGGCCACGAATGAAGATCGGATTAACCGCAATTCCCTTTCTCGTTCCATCAAGAAAATCACTCTGTCCAGCTCCCATGGGGAGCCTAGCTCTGGTGGGAAAGGGATGCTCAGGTGCCCCTCACACATCTCCTCTTACAGAAACTGCAACAACAACAACTGCAGGACAGGAAAGGCCCAGTATAAGGTAAGCTGTTTTGTATTCTGTTCCATCCATGCCCGTGATGGCGAACCTTGGCACTCCAGATGTTCTTGGACTTCAATTCCCATAAGCCCAAGACCCCGTGAATCCACATAAAGGGGTTTACTGTGATTCATCCAGCCCGTGCCACCCTCATCACTCCCAGAAGTGGAAGTAAAACGCTCCTGGAAGCGGAAATAAAGCATGTTTTACTTCCGCTTCTGGGAGCAACGAGGGCAGCGCGGGCTGGATGAATCACAGTAAACCCCTTCGTGTGGATTCACAGGGGCTTGGGCTTCTGGGAATTGAAGTCCAAGAACATCTGGAGTGCCAAGGTTAGCCATCACAGATCTATGCTATATCCCAGCTCTTTATATTAGTATAAAGTATCATTTCTCTTTCTGGTTTTAGAATCTTGACTGCTCTTCATCATCTGAGAAAACTTCTCATAAGTACTGTACCTGAAATGATAATTTAGGGAGCCATAACTTAGGACATTTTTAAAATAATAATCCAACTTTATATTTGTCTTTCTTTGGGAGAATGGTTTCTTGGAGTTATGCTCACATGCGGCTTCTTCTGTGTCTAGGCTAGACGTGAAACTGCCAGAATGAAGGCACCCTTTGGTGAGTTCATTCTGCAGTTCCTTTCACCTGACCTAGTGTGAGAAAGATTAGCCAGCAACACAAGGTTGCTGATACCAGGGTACACCCAATTGTGGTTCAAAAATACCACAATCTTCAAGGAGGCCCTTTCTGTATAACCCCACATTAGGCTGAAAAATAACAATAATCTCTTACCCTTGATAGAAGTAATTCTACACAACATAAGAACTTCATGGCAATTGAATATGATGAGATCATTTTTTGTCTAAAAGGATAAGACAGTCACCAAACTTTCTTTCACTGTCATAATGGAATGTGGTTGTCTCATAGTCTCTTTGTGTACATGGATTGATGTGACAACTGCTCCTTTTTCCTATCAAACCTAACCATAAACCCTTTTCGGTTTAAACTCCTTCTTTATTACCATGACTTTTCTATAAAACCCTTCCTCAGACCAGGAACTTCAAGGAATTTCTAGTTCTGACTTCTGTGCTATTCCTGTTCTGTTTGTTATCTCTCGGGTTTTTCTGACTTTTGTGTATGCCTTCTGCACAATGGATTGAGAAAGCAACTGACTACTGTGGTACAAGCCTAAGAAAAGTTGCCTATATATTTAGGGTAAAGCTAAGTTTCCTTCTTCCAGTAAGCTTTGTATCCAGGCATTGTTGCAAGTTTTATAAGGGTGTTGTGTACATAGTCATGTTGATAAGAATTTGGAAATAGGTGAAATCATTTGTTCAGCATGTGGCAGTAGTATGTGGGCATATGCAGAAATTGATGGGATGCCTGTGGGTGAAGCTTTCTACTTTTCCAACCCTGAATTTCTCTATAAAACCGTGCAAGTGTTTAAAATTGTAGGCGGCTTCCAGATTAAGGGGAAGCACATTAATAAAACATGAGGGTTAATGAGTCACCTTTACTTGTAAACTCGGGCTACCTTCATTTCATGCTCAGCATTTTTGAAAATATACGCACAACTCTACCGATGTCTCTCATCCCTGTTGCCTCAGTTCTAGGCTTGTTTTGATCCTGAAAGCAGCTTCCAGTATTTTTTCTGTGTAGGAAAAAAAAGTCTGACAAATCTTTGAATAGATGCGTTGTCAGATAAACTGTTTAGAAGCAAATATTTCAACTGGGTATCTTGGGATCACATTGGATCCATTTTCTCATTACGAAGCTGTGCCTCCTTGGCTGTTTTCTTGTGAAAAATTCCTTACATGAATGTTAAGCATTCAAGAAAGAAAATAACTACTGAGCTCAGCTTCACCGAATTACATGAGTGTTCCATTCTGTGAAAGAAATTACAAAACATTCCCCAAAAGAATAAACTCAACTCATTTTTTGAGTGAAGTCAAGATTTCTTCAGATTTCTCGGTAATGTATGGCAAAGGCATGACCTCATCATGCTATCTCCTAGGCTCTGAGGAAAGTGTTGAAAGCTTGGCCAACGTTCTAGTCTACACGTCTTTATGTGTTTCCATGGCACTGAGCTTGTAGGACCCAGGCTAAATTGTTCCCTCCGATAGATCTGTGTGCCCCTCAATTTGTGTGGTCATCAGCCAGTGAAGGTTCCCTGCCAATTACTTCTCCTCTGTTACAGACTCCATTTTCCAGAGCCAGAGAAAGACTAATTCAGTTCTTGCTTTCACATGTGCTCCTGGCTGGTGCTTGTTGGATGGGATGAGAAAGTAAGGGAGGGAGGGAACTTTGCCTCTGCAGTCCAAGCTGAGCAGCTCCGCAGGAAAGATGAGATCATCTTTTGCTGACATCCTTGTTTTCCTGCAGCTGATGGATTGAGGGGGTTTCATATGTAAATAAAGCACCAATGTCACCTGAAAGCGTATCTCCCATTACAAAGCTCTGGATAAGGAAGAGCCAAATGAGTTGTGGTGGGAAATGGGTGTGTATATCTATAGTGTATCTAGATATATAACATGTTATGTAAGAGCTGTGAAGCATCATCTTGTAAACCTGTAGGCATTTTTTTTTTAAATGGAGAAGTCTACTGTCTGTGTATGAGCCACACATCTATCTGCTGCTACGATGGTTCTGGTTCTTTAAAATACACCCCGACATTGCAATATCTCCCCTCTTATTTACTCATGGCTGATATTTCTACTTCTTAGACAGAATATTTTTATTCACACAGAACTTTTAAACTCTACAATGTAGAGGAACAATTTTTGCTTCAGAGGACAAACCATCATATTTACAGCGCTGGGCACCAGCCTTCAAAGATGTGTTCCAGTAGCTGGCACATGCATCAAAGAAGTTTTTAAAATGTGATTTCCAAATAAGGAATATTCTACACACTAACACACTTATGAAAACAAGATTTTTTTTAGAGAAACAAATGGTTCTTATTTGGCTAGTTTTTGCTAGCAAAACTGAGCCACACATTTTGCTGGCTATCTGGGGCTTGGGGCTCCATGGATTTAAGGCAGGGGTGCCCAAACTTTTTGTGCCATGGGCTGGTCATATGGTTGATTGGACTGGTCACGTGGTTCCTCACACCAGAAGTGGAAGTAAAACAAGCCCGCGAGTATGTGCATAACACTGCCATAAATCACCATGAGCATGTATTGACATCCACTTACTTTACTTCCACTTCCTGGAGAGGTGAGGGTGGTGCAGGCTGGATAATTTGGTGCCACAGGCCAAAGTCTGGGCACCCCTGAATTAAAGCATACAAGTCTGATTTTTTTTCCCTGATCAGACTGCTCCATTCAACTGGTTGGCAAATATGTCTCATTTTATACTGCTTGAGAGTAAGCCCAATGGGACTTATTTCCAAGTAAAAATATTTAGGTTTGCCCTGCTGGAAGCCCAAGAGTGATGAAAGAAGCAAAGATATATTGAGATATTGGGTGTCCAGAGAAGAAAGAGCTAAACACTAAAGAACTATATTATAGAAGTACCAGTTTTCACGAAAAGTCCAGGTTTTCTTGATTGTATCTAACCACCAATGTAACCCACTGCAATATGCTCAGTTCTTGGTTTGATTTTCATGAGATTCATGGCCACACTATTCCTTTCTCATCTTTGTCCTTACTCATAAACTCTGATAAGCAGTTGTGTTCCCTGAGTAGTAGTCTATGCCAGGCATCAGCAGGGATTTGCTCTCCAGATGTTCTTGGACTTCAATCCCCAGAAGACATTATCAGCAGGTGTACTGACTTGGGCTTCCTGGAATTCATGTCCAAGAACACCTGAGGAGCCAAGTTTGCTGACCCCTGGTCTATGCCATGTTGACATCATCCCATGGAAAGCATCTCACATCAACCTTCGCCAAGCTTGGTCACATGTGCGGTGAGTCTACATCTGCTTGTTGGTCATTTATTAGGAATGAGCCAAGTTTGCAACTGATTTCTACCCAAAGAATGTGTTAGAATTGACTAAGCAGTTTGGAAGAGGGGTGTTGATTTCCTGTTTCCCCATAAGTGTGTGGTACTTTGACTAGCCCTGTTTCACTGTACCTTCTAAAAGAGCTGCTGTTCCAGAAGTTAGTGCTTCTGTGGGCTATTAACATTACAGAAAGGTATCATATCCCCTTGATCCTGGAGGAAGACAACTATTGTAGGGGACAAGATGGTCTGATGTTTTAAGTCGTTGTCCTTCCTGGTTACATTTTACTGTTTGTCACTACACCAGGTTTGCTCAGTGTTTTGTTTTGTTTTTTGTTTTGCTTCAGATAAGCTTAATAATTGAGTAAAATGAGTAATTGTGTTTCCTTTAAATATTTAATTTGAAAGCCAATGTTCTTTGAAAAACATGGCACAGATTGTGTTGAATATCTGTGGAACTCTAGATCCTGGGAAGTTGCAGCATGATAGATTTCAGGATTATTTTCTTATCAGATAACATCTAAATTGCATTGTGTTCCTTTCCCATTTGGTAGCAAACAATGTATAAGTGAGAGATGGTGTAGTTCATTGTGTAGAGAGTTGATCTTGAAGGTAGATTTGAGTTTTAGTTTAACAGGGTGGTTTGGGGGAAATCATGATTATTTCCTGTATCTTTTCTGTAAAATGACTCGAAAACGAAATTTATTGTCCTGTGCTTGTAGGATGAATGACATAGGTAGTAAGTGCTGGATAGACAATCTAGCCAAATTTGTGGTGTATGTGTGAGAGAGAAATGTAGTCAGCAGACCTTAGAATGGCTGCCTATAGAATTGTGACACAACAGCAACAGATGAGGAGTCCCTTTTGAAAACAAGATATGTCCCAATGGCAAGCATGGCAATGTGACTCATGTGAAATCTTGCAGCATGAAGCACTAAGTGCTTGGGAATTCTCCAATCTTCTCCACTCATTGATGTAGTAGGTTGATCTACCCAAACCATCACTGTCTAAATAAATCATCAGGAATGTTCTCTGTAACTAGGAGAAGAAGTATTGTTACCTGTGGCCTGGCTTTTCCTTTTTAGGTCTTCCTGAAGAAAGAGATGGGAATAGAAGAAGGAAAGCAAGAGGTGAGGATGCCCCAGGTGGGTGAGCAAATTTCAGCAAGGCAGAGCTGCTCAGCTTCATATGGTACACACCTTAACATCCTGCTTGTTGAATCTTCCTCAATTAGTAACTGTGCTGGATGGGAATAATAGGGCTTGTAGTCCAATAACTACAGAGGGTACCAGGTTGACTTTGATGTTGCCGGTCTTATATTGCGGTGGGATATTTTGGGTTAGTTTGATGACATACGAATGGAACTGGCAAGGACCAGATCTTTTGAAGATGAGAGTAGATTTGAACTATATATTCTGCTATATATCCTACAACTGGCATGTCAAGGAACTTTGACATACATTCTCTTCCAGTTTTCCAAGTATCTGAAGGCCAGTGGGACAAATAGATTAGAAATTATACAGTTCTGCAATTTGCATTTGGATTTTTGAGGGGAGGCTTTCAGATATCCATAGCTAGCAGCATGGACTTTGATTCTATATACAAAAGTATCTACCAAATGCTCAGGTAAGACCCAAGTAGGAGATCCTGGCAAAAAACATTTTGTGGCTCTGCAGTCAATGTAAAGCGCCAAGACTTTATCTGCTGCTGACCATAACATTCAGTGAAGGCTACGCACTCCCTGCAGTTGTGAGAGATGTAGCTTTGTTTGAATATTGGGGTGCTGTCCCTCAAGACTGTGCTCTGTGACAGTCTCTTTCTTTGTGTCTTCTGCAAAGAGCTTTCCTTGTTCATTTGCACACTCTCTTCCTCTGAAACCAAGGCAGAAATGCAAATGCAAAAGTTCTAGCAAAACTGTCATGAGAGGAAATTAGGTTACACCGAGGACCAGTCTGTACGATTATTGTGCAGGAAAAACTGGAAAGGACGCCACATAATGAGTAACATTTTAAGAGGAAAACCAATGTAGATGATCAAGGTTGTCATGTCTTATCTCTTCAGTGGTAGCTCTTCCTTTACTTGTTAAAATATGGGTATATTCCCGTCTTTTAAACTGGGTTTGACAGGAGCCAGTTTTTGAGGATGTTGGACTTTGATTTCTCAGTCTTCATAGTGAGTTACTTTTCCATCATAGAGAGGTGGCTTTATTGATAACTTTGGTGTCTTGCACGGAAGACAAAGAAGGAGCCGCAGTAAGGGCTAAACACAACTCTATTGCATGGTAGTCAGAGTGAACATGAGGTAATGGCGGACCAAACAGCTCTATTTATAGCACACTGTACATTTTGAATAACCCGGGTGATAGTTCATTGGTTACTGTCCGCGTGACATCATGGATCATCATGCCCATCTTCTCCAGGTGCGGTGTGGCGGGAAAGTTTCCCGCCCTTCAGGTATTCTGGGGAATCTGTATCATGTGAACTGGATGCTGCTAATGCCACCGGCAGTAGCATCCTTAACAGCTTGCTACAATGTGTCTCTGATTAGATACAATGGATACAATTACCGGATACAATCAGTTAAAGAGTACTTGTAACATTCTATTCAGTACATAACAATAACCCTGTGCAACTTTCAATTCTCTGTGAACCTTTTCTGCTCAGCCTGTCTAATATAGAATGGTGGTGGTGGTGCAGTGGTTAAATTGCTGTACTGTAGCCAAAACTACTGATGTTGTGAGTTCGACCCTTATGGGGATTATGATTGACTCTGCCTTCTATCCTTCAGATGTCAGTAAAATGAGTACCCAACATGTTTGGGGCAAAATGTTAATTACCTTGTGAACCGCCCAGAGAATGCACTAAGCCAGAGATTCTTAACCTGCAGCCAAGGTCCAGATGCAGCCCACAACACCATTTTATGTGCCCCCCCCCACTGCCTCCACCACATCAGGAAATGCCATTTAGTAGAGGATGGGCAAAATGGCTGTCCAGCCCCCAAAGCTGTCTGAGGGAGCACAACCCGGCCCCCAGCTTAAAAAGTTTGAGAACTCCTGCACTAAGCACTATGAGGAAGTATATAAATCTAAATGCTAATTGCTATTACTAGATAATAACACACACTCACGCCAAATCAAGCTTATGAGTTCATTAAAGATTTACTTACGGACATCTTAGATTACAACTGGCTTGGAAGCGCTGAATATTCCCAAGTTCTTCTAAAGGTGTTAATATCTGTTTCTTAGACATCTTTGGCTCCCTTGCCAAAAACTCTTATTAACCTTCAGAAATCTCTAAGATAGCTGGAACCGAATATGCCTTGACATAAATTTGTGGTGTGGTGTGGCCTTCAAATGAACTTGTTTTCACAGAAAAACCATAAGCATTTTGAAAGCGATATACATACCCAAGCAGTAATCTTACATTTATCTCACTTCTGAGTCATGTTCTGTATGTTCTCAGTTCTCTCCCCCTGACTTATATCTCTTCCACCTAGTCTGATTTTGAAAATGTTCAGTAGTATGAGTGCTGTCAGTGTCTTTCTCACAAGTGTTAAGCTTCTTGTTCCGTGCTCTACCGTTTAAGACCTCCCTTCCTGAGTGGGATTTGAGATACTGTGTTTACAAATTTAGCCCTCCATGGTCATTTGCAGCTGGACTTTGGCTGCGCTTGGAAGGAAGCCACTTCTTGTAACTGTCTTGGAGTAGTGACAAAACATGACATCATTGCTGACCACAAGAACAAAGGTTGGAAAAGATTCAGGATTTCTTCCACTGGATAAGTTACTTAAAATAAGTGTCTCTAGGCTGCCTTTGAGGGGCATATACTGAACTCATTTGTAAAGTCAGCCACTCCGCTCTTAACTATGAGGAGCAGGAGTTTAGGAGAAATTTAGGTTGGCTGTCTTTTAGACCTGGGGAAGAAAGCATAGAGCAGCAATAAACAGAGGTGTTTGTTCATTTGTCCTGTATAGAAATCCACACCCCTGGACTGAGCCCCCTGAAATTTGGCACAAACCTACCGTGGGCATGCGGGAGTGCACCTGTCAGGGTCCCGGGGTCCATGGGGAGGGGTGTATGCCCCTAAATTGATCTACAAAGGAAAGTATACTTGACAGGAGGTTAACTTGATCCCCAACCAATCACAAGAGCTAAAACCTCAACCAATCACAGGTCTGGGCCTTTGTGACATCACAGGGCCAATCCACTTGGCCAGATGGCAGGGCATGACAGGAGTCCAGTGAGTGGACAGAGAGAAGGAAGAGGAAAGGAGGAAAGGAGAGAGGCTGCCAGGGACCCTCAGGAGAGGAAGCAGGTATCCGAGCAAGGCCAGAAAAGGAGGTGGCAGTCCCTGATCTTTTTCCTACTTGACAACAAGCCAGGCAAGGCCAGGTACCCATATACACCCCACGAGGTTTCCAAGTGGGAAAGGCTGGCCTACGTTAAAGAAGAAAAACCCAAGCGAAGCCGGGTAATCAGCTAGTGACAACATAAAATGGAGCAAAAGCTGACTTTATTTCCCTTCTTCTGAGTTGTGCATTTTGCTTATGTAACACTCTAGGCTTGATCTCTCACATCTTGCATTAAAGGATCTCAGCTTGCAATGCAAAGGAAAGGACTTCTGAAGGTTTTGTCTGGAACCTTGCCACCACTCTTAACCCATATGTCCTGAATTAGATGGACCATTCACTCTCTGTAAGTCAGATTCTTCTAGTGAATGGACAACATAAAGACATTGAATGGTTTCAGTGGGATCCGGCTAGTTGAATAGACAATCGAATGGCAGAATAAATTGAGTGAAAAATTGGTCAGGAAGCTCATATGGGCCACATTCTTGTGCCGTGATGTGAGAGACAATTATTGTCATGAAACAGAAGCTTGCCAAGAAGGAATACTAAAGCGAATGAGCAAAGGATCAGTCTTTGGCATAGCAACGGGGAACTTCTCTGCTTGGAGCACAATTCTTAAAGCTTAATCATGACAAATTGAAAGGAGTCATGTTTGTTTGACTACTGGCCCTGTCGCTTTTGAAATACAGTAGAACCTCAGATAAAGTCCAAACTCCATTCCACAAGTTTGAACTTTATCTGATTTTGGACTTTATCCGAATCAAATGGGCAATGCATCGGATAACGTCCAAAAAATGGACTTTATCCGAGGTTCCTATACCAAATACCTCGGATAACATCCATTTTTTAGCGGTTTTGGATTTTATGTAATGCATCATGTGTGCATGAAAACCACAACTTTATCCAAATTGGACTTTATCTGAGGTACCACTATATAAGTAATTCTTTTGGTAGGGTGGTGGTTTCTTTTGAGAATAGTTCTGCAAGAGAAACTCTGGGATTTGAAATAGTAGAATCTGAAAAGCAACTTTGTTTCTAATTGAAGTGAAATTGATCACAAATCCAGTTTGTGAAGAGTAACCTGTGCAAACGTGTGAGGCATGATCATTTAAATTCATGGTATAGACATGGTTTTAAAAATAGACCAAATTCTAGTTTTTTATCCTCATTTCTTTTTCACAAGAGGTGGAAAGAATAGGATATGGGTTAAACATCTGTAAATCTGAAGAGCCATTTAAAAACGTTAGAACTTTTGTGGAATCATGTTGTCTTCTGACACTTTTATATGCAGGTGTTTTTATTTTCTCAATCAGTCCAGCAGGGATAAATTCACTCCAAATACTGTTGGGACAAAAAAAGTCATTTTCCCCACTGGATGAGTGATGACACTAAAACAGGGGTGCCCAACCTTTTTGGGCTGCGGGCCAGTCACATGGTTCAGGGGACCAGATGCTATGGCCTGGGGCCCAGATCCGCCCCCCTGACACCAATTCTTCTGGCCTGTGAAGCCCTCATAGCTCCTGGGAGTGACGAGGGCTTTGTGGGATGGATGAATTGGTGTCAGGGCTGGATCCGGCCCCGGGCCATAGTTTGGGCACCCCTGCACTAAAAGCACTACATGACAATTAACAGCTTATTATGATTGCGACAAATCTAAGCCATGGTGTTTTAAGGACCAACACTATGTATAAGAAAAGAGGCTGTCACAGTGTAGCAGCATTTGATCCTCTTTACCATCGAAGAGTTAAAAGCATTGAATATTAGGAAAACAGAATTAAGTGAAACAGGAAAAAGCTCTCATTTTAGAATATGTTCATCAGTATGTTTAAAGAGATCGGTTCGTTGTCAATCCATGCTAGGTCAATCAATCAATCATGAACAATGCAGAATTATATCTCTGCAACTTATATAACAGAATAAAGAAAGTAGCCCATTATCTGACCATGAAAGGACTATGGATGGTCAAGTACAAACTAAAGGAGTACAAACCAAGTCTGCAAATGAGGCAGGCATAACCTAATTTCCTTCCTTGACATTTAATTATCCCTCCATTTGGGTCATACTTGTTTTGGTAAATGAACAGTTGCTCAGCTAGCAAGCTACGTTGGCTGCAAATGTACACAGGACAATAGCCAGGCTTGTTACTAGGGGCTAAATACACATTGCATGTATACTCATACAACTGGACCTAAGCACTGTTTTTTTAAAAAAAGTGAAAACATCACTGAAATAAAAGAATTCGGAGATCATGGGGTATGGTGCTTAAATATTATTAGGACAATTGTGCTATTGAACATGGCAGGAGCAGTCACACATTGAGGGAATGATCTGAAGTAGAGGAATGTTGGGTGGGGAAAAATTTAAGCACCCTCTTCCCACTCAATTTCTTCCTCTCCTGAGAGCTGCTTAAAGAAAAATATGTACTAAGTTACATGCATTTGGATTAACACAAAGATAGCTCTTAAATGTAAGTCAAGGAGACTTGGATCTGAAGTTCTACTTAGTTATGAAGCTCCCGGATTCCTTGAATAAGTTGCTATCTCAAAGGCTAGCCTGTTTCATGGGATTGTTATTTTCCAGCTCCTCCACCATTATACTGGTAAAAATGGAGACAACTTCTCACTTGATGCCATGCCAGCCGGGCACAGTGAAAATACAGCTTCATGACCGGTGCTGGTATGGCTACCCTGGTCACTTATAACTTCACAAACTGCCTTAGGATGGCCCAACATTACTAAACTGTTAACAGCCACTGGCTCCTAATAGCGTATGGTAGTATCGCACATAGGACTGGAACTCACATGTTTGCATACCACCCTAAATGTGTACTGGCCACATTGAGTGCCATATAGACTTTGCCCCTAACATGTAGTGACCATGTATTATGCTGGAATGGTAGACAGGGAGTAGTAGTTGAACTAGGCAGGTCTTAGGGAAATCTGGAGTCTGATCTTCTCTATACCATGAAATTCACTAGGTGTATGCGGGCCATTCACTCACTTGCTACTTTTTCTACCTCACAGGGTGGCTGTGAGAATAAACTAAGGAAGATTCAAGCTATGTGTACTAAGCCAGGGTTACTGAAGAAAATACAAGAATTAAATGTTAGTACTGTACAATAATAATACTTAATGTGAACATGCTTATACAGGTGGATACTAGATTTTCTATCAGATCGTTCCCAATGGGTCAGGATGGGCTCTTATGTCTCTGCGGATCTCAGTATAAGTATGGGGACGCTGCAGAGGTGTGTGCTGAGCCCGCTTCTGTACACGCTTTACACATATGATTGTGTTCCCAGTTACCCCAGCAATAAGATCATCAAGGCAGAAACATAAATTCTGGCAGAACAAATGCAAGGCAACAATCAGGAAAGCAAAGCAAGACTTTGAGGAGCGTATAGCTAAAAATACTCAGAGAAATAACAAAGACTTCTTTAAGTACATTAGAAGTAAGAACCCAACTAGGAATTGGACCATTAGATGACAATGGAAGGCAAGGGGTTATTAAAGAGGAAACAGAGATTGCAGAGAGACTCAATGAATTCTTTGCTTCAGTATTCACTGAAGAAGACAGAGACCACATGCCCAAAACAGAGCCTATCTTCGTAGGGAGGGAAACCGAAGAATTAAGGAAGATAGAAATAACCAGGGAGGAGGTCCTTGCATGTCTTGTTAAGCTAAACACTAACAAATCACCAGGACCAGATGGCATCCATCCACGAGTTCTCAGGGAACTTAAAGATGAAATTGCTGATCTCCTAGCCAAAATATATAATATTTCCCTCAAATCAGGCTTTGTGCCTGATGACTGGAAGGTAGCGAATGTAACACCAATTTTCAAAAAAGGATCCAGGGGTGATCCAGGAAATTACCGACCTGTCAGTTTGACATGTGTCCCAGGTAAAGTGATGGAAACCATCCTAAAAGATAGAATTAATAGGCATATAGAAGAGAAGGCGCTGCTAAAGGAGAGCCAACATGGCTTTTACAAGGGCAAATCATGCCTCACTAATCTGTTAGAATTTTTTGAGAGTGTCAACAAGCATGTGGATAAGGGGGATCCAGTTGACATTGTTTATCTGGACTTTCAGAAGGCTTTTGACAAGGTCCCACACCAAAGACTCTTGAATAAACTTACCAGTCATGGAATAAAGGGACAGGTCTTGTCCTGGATCAGCAACTGGCTAAGGGACAGGAAACAGAGGGTAGCACTAAATGGACACTTCTCCAAGTGGAGGGAAGTAAAGAGTGGGGTCCCCCAAGGTTCAGTACTGGGACCCCTGCTTTTCAACCTCTTCATAAATGATCTAGAGGTAGGAGTAAAAAGCAAGGTAGCCAAATTTGCTGATGACACTAAATTATACAGGGTAGTGAAAACTGTGAGAGATTGTGAGGAGCTCCAGAGGGATCTCTTGACACTGGGGGAGTGGGCAAAACAGTGGCAAATGAGCTTCAACATTAGTAAGTGCAGAGTGATGCATGTTGGGGCAAAAAAAACCAATTACATTTATAAACTGATGGGGTCTGAACTCTCTGCAACAAACCAGGAAAGGGACCTTGGTGTCCTGGTGGACAACTCAATGAAGGTGTCAACCCAGTGTGCCTCAGCAGTGAAAAAAGCAAACTCAATGTTAGGGATCATTAGGAAGGGTATAGAAAATAAGTCAGCAAGTGTCATTTTGCCTCTTTATAAATCTATGGTGAGGCCCCATCTGGAATACTGTGTACAGTTCTGGTTGCCATACCTCCAGAAGGATATTATGGAGTTGGAGAAAGTACAGAGGAGGGCAACCAGAATGATTAGGGGACTGGAACACCTTCCTTACCATCTGAGGCTGCAACAGTTGGGCCTTTTCACTCTTGAACGACGGCGTCTAAGAGGTGACCTGATTGAAGTTTATAAAATCATGCACGGTGTGGACAAAGTAGATAAGGAAAAACTGTTTTCCCTATCGCACAACACTAGAACTAGGGGACACTCGATGAAACTTTTGGGTACTAGTTCTCAAACAAATAAGAGAAAGTACTTTTTCACCCAGAGGATTACTAGTCTATGGAACTCCCTGCCAGAAGAAGTGGTGACAGCTGTCAGTCTTGACAGCTTTAAGAAAGGATTAGACAAGTTCATGGAGGACAAGGGTATCAATGGCTATAATAATGGATTCTTAAGGACAACCTCGGGGTTGGAGAGATAGGCAGGATATCTCTCAATGCCATTTCCAGGGAATCCTAAGCAGGTGAAGGCATCTCCTTGGGAATACCCTGAAGGAAATGGTGAGCCACTGTGTGAGACAGAATGCTGGACTGGATGGGCTGTGGCCTGTTCCAGCAAGGCTGTTCTTATGTTCTCATGTTCTCATGTTCTAAGTTTGCAAACGACACAACGGTGGTGGGTCTGATTACTACTGGGGAGGGAGAGTCGGCTTACAGGAAGGAGGTTGAGATGCTGGTGTAGGGAAAACAATTTATTCCTCAATGTAAAAAAAGACAAAAGAGATCATTGTGGACTTTAGAAAATGCAAATTGAAGATCCAGCCACTTATTATTGAAGGGAATTGTGTGGAACAGGTCTCGGTGTTTTGATTTCTGGGAATGGAGCTGAGAGATGATCTAACATGGGGAGCAAATACCAAAGATCTGATGAAGAGAGCACAGCAGAGGTTATACTTCTTGAGAATCCTACCACTGTACCATAGAGAGTGTGTTAACCTATGGTCTGTGTGTATGGTTTGGGAGTTGTACAGTTAGGGAAAGAACAATGCTGTCCAGGGTCATAAAGACTGCAGACGGGATAATCGGGCATACTCTTCCCACTCTAGATCAAATCTATGCCACCAGGTGTTATAAGAAAGCTGTAGAGATTGTGCAAGATAGTACGCACCCTGGAAATGATCTCTTTCAGCTTTTGCCTTCTAGAAGAAGATATAGGGTCATAAAACCAGGACCAGCTGCTTGAAAAATAGTTTCTACCTAAAAGCAGTTCTGGGTTTGAATACAGTGCAATGCAGTCTATGAGGGAGCTTCTGTATAGAGTTTTTAGAGTTTTAGAGCTTTTAGGGGTTAAATGTGTATATGTGGGGTGGGAGTATGTTGATAATTTTGTATAGTTGTATTTTGTTTAGGTTTTGTTGCATTGTTAAGTGTTTTTCCCCCCAATCTCGTTGTTCTGTGCAGGACAATGACAATAAAGATTTATCTATCTTCTATCTAAACCACAGGATGAATATTGGTCATTCAAAGCTTCCTTAGTCACACCGATTTACCATCTTTGGATCAAACCACATAATTCTTCTTCCATGTCTAGGCTAGACATGAAACTGCCAAAATGAAGGCACCTTTTGGTGAGTTCATTCTGCAGTTCCTTTCACCTGACCTAATGTGAGGAATATTAGCCGCCAACACAAAGTTGCCCTTGCCAGGGTGCGCCCGATTGTGGTTCAAAAATGCCACAATTTTCGAGGAAGCTCTTTCTGTGTAAGATGTTGGTTTTCCAGTGGCTTGATTCCCTGGGAACCCTGTGCATGACCAATCAGACTCATTAATTAAACTCATGCTTACATCCACATGACCAATCACAAAATAGAGCAAGCTGATTTGCAAGATGTGAAAGATGTAAGAATTCTGTCCTATGACAAACAAATGTATTTCAGCCGTTAAAAAACACCCTGGTTCTAACAAAGTGCTGACTGTCTCATCTGGTCTGACTCTAGGCCAGGGGTGCCCAAAAAGTTTGGGCTGCGGGCCAGTCACTTGGTTCAGGGTGGCAGTCACTATGGCCCGGAGGCTGGATCCGGCCCCCGATGCCAATTCATCTGGCCCACAAAGCCCTCATCGCTCCCGGGCTTTGTGGGCCGTATGAGTTGGCATTGGAGGCCGGATCCAGATCCAGCCCCCGGGCCATAGTTTGGGCACCCCTCCTCTAGACTATCTATATTTTGAAGTGAGATTGATTAAGACACAACTGCTTTCCTTTTATCTGGGCCAAATTCAATGCAACTCTCGTTTCTGCCTCTTTCTTTCTGCTTTAGATTGCAAGCGGTGCAGCTCCATGGAAGGAAAGTGTCAAGAACACGCAGACAAGCATGCTGGTCGGGGTGAAACCTTGCATCCAGAGCAGCCCAGGGCAAGCTGTGCTTTCCAGATGGAGCACTCTCATTGCTCAGTTCAACTGTGACATGGTACAGGTAAAGAAAGGACTTGGCAAAGGAAGAAATCGCTTCTGTGGAGCAGGGACAATGAAAGGACGTGTCCTGCTCTCCTTTCCAAAAATTGGAAGAGCATGGAACCTTAGAGCCATGTTTTCATTGCCAAAACACTTTCCCCTATTAAAGTGAGAGGAACATGCAAGCGGAAGGAGACAAGGTTCTTTGGCGCGAGAGGCAGGCTGTTGTTATGGCATGAGGTCACTCTTGGCAGGCTCTCTGTAGAATGAATGACCAAAGGATTGTAGGTCAATGCACAAAAACCTGATTTCCCCTCTTTTCTTTGAGGAAAGAGGAGTAGAGGAATACAGATAAACAGTTTCAGCCTTAGGCAGGGTGGGCCAAGCAATAGTTCTTTAAAAATACTGTATATATTAGTATAATACTATAGAATATTTGAAATCATTTGAATTTAGAAGAGTGTATTAGTCCTTGCCATGTGACATAGCTGGCATTTGTTCTTGCAAAACACCAGGAAACCATGGTTTTATTTTACCGCCTGGACCTTAATGTTAGCAGTAGCTGCTTTCCTTCTGCTGTGTTGTACCTGCTTTTATAAAGCTGCAGATTATTTCTAGGTTCTTCAACCTGAGCAGTCTAAGGCACAGACATCGCTTTTGTACTCTCTACACTGGTTTGTTTGTTTTCCTACTTTGTTTTTCTACTTCTCACCATTTGCTGATCCTGATCATTCCAATGAAGAAACACCTTACAAGGGAGAGCTTAGAAAAGTTACTTTTTGGATTGCATCTCCCAGAATCCACTTCTAGTATGGCCACTTTACCTTGTATGCAAAACATGTGTTCTTGCCATGGTATAATATCTCCTCTCCTAAGCTACTATTCCCTCAGACTGTGAAGGTGAACCTTGGCACTCTAGATGTTCTTGGACTTCAATTCCCAGAAGCCCAAGTCTCTATGAATCCACACGAATGGGTTTACTGTGCATATGCTCCAGGCAGTGATGAGCTGCAAATTTTTTTTACTATCCACACCCTGGGCATGGCTAACTCTGTGGGCGTAGCTAACTCTGTGGGCCACACCCACTTGGCTGGCCACACCATGGCCTGGGGTAGGGAGGTGGGTGTGGTCAACCAAGTGGGTGTGGCCTGGGGAATTTGCGCTACCGGTGCCCGTGCACCTGTGGGCATCACTGGCTCCAGGTTTTATTAGACTTCAATTCCCAGAAGCGATACGCAGTAAATCCATACGTGTGGGCTCAAAAAGACTACCAACACATTATGGTCTTATTTTTTTAAAAAGCAGTTGTCTCAGGTTGTGTGAATCTTGATGATGGCGAACCTCGCCCTAATGATATCGAACCTTGGCACTCCAGGTGTTCTTGAACTTCAATTCCCAGAAGCCCCGATCAGCAGGAGTGCTGACTTGGGCTTCTGGAAATTGAAGTCCAAGAACACCTGGAAAGCCAAGGCTCGTCATCACTGCCCTAAAGTAATAATCCCTTCTCTATGGTAAATGGGCTGAATAGCTCAGTTGGTAGACTGTGGAGCCAGAGGTTGAAAGTTCAGTTCCCCGATGTGCACTGCCCCAGGGTGCCCCCAGAAGAAGGTGGTGATGGTAAACCACTTTTCTGTATTATCTACCAAGAAAACCCCAGAAAGGGTTGCCATCCATTGGAATTGATTTGCTGGCATGCAATTATTATTCTATCGACTCCATAAAATGACCTATAGTTTTTGCGTCAGATTGGCACTGTGCAGGTAGTGTAAAAATGTATCCCACACAACTCACTAAAGCAGGGGTGCCCAAACATGTATGGGCACATTTTACTTCCACTTCTGGGAGCGGTGAGGATGGCGCAGGCTGGATGAATTGGTGTCTGGGGCCGGGGCCAGCCCTCGGGCCATAGTTTGGGCACCCCTGAACCATGTGACCGGCCAATGGCCCAAAAAGTTTGGGCATCCCTGCACTAAAGCAAGACTGTTCTATCTTGCACGCTTTGGGAAATAACCTGCTGAAAAAATGGAATTCTATAGAATCTACTGGATTAAATACTGCAGTGCTAAACAATAAATTGAATCATTCTGTTTTATGGGATGTAGGAAATGTCACCTTCTGGATGCTGTGAAATGCCAGCTTCCACTATCCATTGGACAATCTGGGGCTGATGGGATTTGGAGTCTAACAGTATTTGGGTACATGGGTTTCCACTCCTGCTGTTCCATTTACCTTTGCGATTATCTTCCTAAGATGGCCATCCTTTCCATCTTGTCAGGTGTCCTTCCTTACAAGGAGAGTCCTTTGTTGTAAAGTGCCTTTAAAGGTTTAATTTAATTTGAGAGCCTTTAGGTCCCAATAGAAAGCTAAGTAAAGGTAAAGGTTTCCCTTGCTCGAAAGCCAGTCGTATCCAACTCTAGGGTGCAGTGCTCATCTCTGTTTCAAAGCCAAAGAGCCAGCACTGTCTGCTTCTGCAGACGTTTCCGTGGTCATGTGGCAGGCATGACTAGACACCGAAGTGCACGGAATGCTGATACCTTCCCACCGAAGTGGTTCCGATTTATCTACTTGCAATTTCTTGCTTTCAAACTGCTAGGCTGGCAGGAGCTGGGACAAAGACGGGAGCTCATTCTGTCCTGCAGTATTCGGGAATCAAACTGCTGATCTTCTGCCTTCCAGTCAGCATCTTAGTATTTCCCAGCTACTCAACTAATTTCCAGTTTTGATGTGTTTTTGTCTGTTTCAGGCAGAGAAATGGGTGCAGGAAAAGCTCAGAAACCTAAAGGAAGGTTGCAGTGTTCAGGAGTGGGAACGGGAAGCTCAAACCTTACAAAGAGACATGAAGGACTTTGAAAACACCATGATCAAATTGAACCAGGTACAACAAGGTGTCTGGTCCATCTGCCCCAACCTAGGTTGCAGCACTATGAAAAAAGACCTAAAATCACTTCACCCTCTCTCTTTTCTCTGTTATGAGCAAAACAGCAGTCTTCAATTGCATCTTTACATCTCCTCCAGTTTATTAACACCTTCAGTCCTATCACTTTTCAGGAAAATCAGTGCTGCAGCAAGAAAGGGTGGTTGTAGCTCTGATTTCTCCAGTGCTGTTTTTCCATCCACACCACAGGTGGGTGAGCAGCTCACAGTTCAGCCAAATCCCAGCGCAGAAATAGCGAGGCGACTCCAGACCCTGGGAGAGCAATGGCAGCTGCTGAAGCAAATGGCAACACATCAGAGCAAAGCAGTCGGTGGAATCAGGAATCTACAAGACTTCAACCAGAAAGCTGAGCAACTAGAAGCCTGGATCAGGAAAAAGGTATAATGTTGAAAACAAGCAGGCCTTAGGCCAGATAATTGACCCCAGGTGACTTTTTCCTGAGCTATGATTAAACTTTTGAAAATTAGGGATTGATGCTGGGATTCTCAGTTATGAGCCACCAGGATCAGGCTTTCCTCCTTCCACCTAGGGATGCCATAATTCCCTCCCACAAAAATGGGACAGAAGTAAAGGTTGCCCTTGCAAAAAAGCCATTTGTATTCGACTCTAGGGTTCAGTGCTCATCTCTGTTTCAAAGCTGAAGAGCCAGCGCTGTCTGCTTCTGCAGACGTATTCCTTGGTCATGTGGCAGGCATGACTAGACACCAGAGCGCACAGAACACTGTTTACCTTCTCCCCGAAGTGGTTCCTATTTATCCACTTGCAATTTCTTGCCTTCAAACTGCTAGGTTTGCAGGAGCTGGGACAAAGACAGGAGCTCATTCCGCAAGCTGTTGCTGCCGCGACTTCAATAGAGGCAATAAAATGGTGCAAATTTTTCCTCTGTCTTCCTTGGCCACCAAGATGCTACTGCTGCATCACCTGCTGGTGGTTCAATGGAAGCGCCGCTCTATTGCAAGAAAAAAGCACTTTTCCCCCCCTTCAAACCCCCTTGGTCTGAAAAGCAGGAATTTTAAATGATTTTTTTGGAACCAGGCCAGGACAGGTTCAACCCGTGAAATTCCTGGTTTTCAGGTACGTATGATATCCCTACTTTTACCACCCCTATCTACAATCTAATTTTTTGCAGATATTTTCTTGCTGATCATTAGATTGTCATATTTGGGCGCTGCTGCACCACCACCTCTTTCCTCAAATCTAAAGTAAGTCCTGGGCTGCAACTTCCATCATTGTTTGTCAGCATAGCCAGTGGCAAGAAATGCTGAAAGATGTGGTCCAACTATATCTGGAGGGCCAGGCTTTGTCCACCTCTATTGAATATCAGTTACTCTTGGTTGTATTGCCAGGTGTTTTGAAGGCATCTTCTATGCAACATTTTGCACATGCAAAACCATGTGTCTGGTGTCATTTCTGGCTGATTTGCCTTGTTCTGCCTTTGTGGGTCCATGGTGCGTGGGTGGGCTACCTGCTCTTGCAGTCTTCCAGCTTTCAAAGAAAACTCCTACCATTGGAATATACTGTATATGGATTTAAAACACCAACAGTGAGATTCTCTCTAGTTGTAAATACAGTTGTGTGTCAGACTCTGCTACAAATGTGTTTGTTGAGTCAGTTTGATAGAACCTCATCCTTTCTCTTCAGACATTCTGCAAAGTCTTGATGAAAGAATTTGCCTTGTACTGATTTTTTCCTTCTGCCTAATTTTGTAATATGCTTCTTGTTGCCATCTTTGTTGTACTTTTATGTATCTACACATGAATTCACTGATTGATGTTATTGTGTGCTTTATTTACACACGCTTGAGTTGTATGTGTTTATTGTGCTTTACTGTTAACTATCCAAAATAACTGTATTTATAGATGGGCAGTACAGTAAAGCCTTGATTTACAAATGCCCCGAGTTACATAAAATTCGATTTACATAATGATTTTGTGCTAAAACCATGTCCCGATTTACATAAATGACCAATTTACATAAATTTATGTAACACAATTTCCTATGGGTTTGCTTCAATTTACATAAAAAAATCTCATTTTTCCTTTGGGTTTGCTTCAAGTTACATACAGAAATAATTTATCCTATGGGTTTGCCGATTTAAGCAAAAGCCTACAGAATTGACTTTTTTGCGTAAGTAGGGGTTTACTGTACTATACAGTGATACCTCATACAACGTCCAAACTTCATTCCATAAGTTTGGACTTTATACGGATTTGGACTTTGTATGAGGCATGCAAAATCCTAGCCGCGATGCCTCATACAACGTCCAAATCCTTGCCACGATGCCTCGTACAGCGTCATTTCCATAGAGATACATTGTGCTGTAACAGCACAGACTTCAGGGCAAAGTCAAGGAAACAGACAGGAAACTGACAGAACTTTAAGAAATCATTGTCTAAAGGCTAAAAACATTACAAAAACATGTCAAACAACCCTGATTTTAGGGGACAAACCATACAAGTTTTTAACTTTTGAAAACTTTATGAAGTGCAGGTTTAAAACTTAACATGTCCCATCATGCAGCACAATGTTAATCTGCAGCCATGCAGCCAATCATCCATTTTGTACAAGCTACTGCAAACAATTACTGGATGGAAGGAAGGACAAAATGGATGCCAACATGTCCCATCATGCAGCACAGTGTTAATCATCCAAACAGCAGCAAACACCAAACAATTGCCCACCCCACCAAACAGTGCTCCCCCAAAAAAGACCAACATAAGAAGAATTACGGAGCATGCAATCTGTTTTTAAAAACCACAGCAGCAAACACTAAACAATTCCCCAACCCACCAAAAAAATTGCCCACCCTCATCCACCTCCCCACCCCATGCCAATCGGAAACAGAAATCCTTGTTTACCTACCTTTCCACTGTGCCAAAGAATGGTCCAAGAACCTGAAGAATGCTGCAAAAATCCCAGGAATACTTCCAAAAAATCTGACGGAAAAATCCAAAAAAATCCAAAATTGCGCTCAAAACCACTCCTAAACACTCTTCGCATCGTGCAAAACCCACAAGAGCAATGCACGCATGCATCCTGCCTTTTATACTGCCCAGGCACAATGCAACTTGGGAAAAACCCCAATGCCTCATACAAAGTCGCAGCGACTTTATATGAGGCAACATTTTTCAAAGAATTAAGCGGTGTTGTATGAATTCGATGTTGTATGAAACAGAATTTGTATGAGGTATTACTGTACTTCGAAAGAGGGATGTAAACAATAACTACTGGAAATTGAGAAACCAAAGTGAGAGCTGAAATTATTTTTGGGTAATTATGGACCACTCACTACCTTCCAGAATCAAGTAGTGTTCCTATTGTGTTCATATAGGCTTCCTGGTTTAATTAAGAAGCTGTCTAACATCAATATTCACATTCTCTGTTACTATACAGTACATACATACATACATACATACATACATACATACATACATACATATATACATACATCCCTTGAAAGAAATTCCAGATTCCTAGAGTTCTTAAATACTGAAAAGGTGAAAAAGTTTGTAAACAGGAATGCTAGCAAGCTTTTTAATATATATAATTTCCATGGATATCAAAATTTGCTTTCCCTTTGTGTAAAGGCATGTTTATTGTATGTATTTTGAAGCGATATTTGCATCCCTAATGACTGGATGGGAAGTTTTAACATGAGCCACTTCTGGATTTTCCATACTCTAATCATCTCTGTATCATCTGCTCCAGGAAGTGAAACCTTCACTGACTAACCTACTGCAAGAGAATGCAGACAAAATTCAGCTTACCCGGCGCATCCTTGACTTGAAACAGGTGTGGCTTTCTGATAATCCTATACAGAGATGAGAAGGGTCAAGGAGGATAGGACACCACCTTAACTTATTTTATCAGAAAGTTGACTTATGCTTTTTAATAATTAATATATTTAATTGCTTATAATAAACAGATTTATATATTTGTGATTGTTTCATATACAATATTTCTATTTTTACATCCTTTTAAGCTTCCTTGACACTCTCTAGACTCGGGAAGAGGGTAAAGGTTAAATAAAAATATATCAGTGAATAAATAAACACTTTTCAACCAAGTAGTTTTCTTCAGTACATGTATTTAAAAATTACAGATATATTAAACATACTATAACTAAAGGCTAATAGTGTATAGACTTCTAGCCATGTAGCATATGCTGTAGTATAATATCCAGATTATCCAGAGGGCTGCCGGGCCGGGCCGCAGTGGGGCCAGAGGGAGAAAGAGGGCAGGTTGTACTGTTGTACTGTTAACAATCTATTAGCCTCAAATGATAGATGATTTTATATATATACTATATAGTACTAGCTGAGTACCCGGCTTCGCCTGGGGATGTATTTTGTGCCTGTGCTCTGCACAGGGGTCTCTGTCCGGTGTGTGGTCCTTTGTTGCCCCACAACCCCACCTGCCCTCTTTCTCCCTCTGGCCCCACCGCGGCCCAGCCCGGCAGCCCTCTCTGGCATGTTGTCCTTTTGGGCTCCACAACGGTGAGGTCACCTGCCTGTCGCCTCTTCCTGGCTCCCCATTCCGGGTGCAATGCATGGTATCCAGGCCTCACTTGTCCATTGCCCATTTGTGCCCCGCAATGGCAAGGCCACCAGTCTGTCTCCCCTCCCCGGCTCTCCGCCCCGGATGCTCTGCCCGGTATCCGGGCCTCACTTGCCCATCCATGCCACAGTACCCCTTTACCTTTCAGGGCTCACTGTGGTTTGTTCTGTCTGCTGTCTCCGGCTGGTCATCTTGACTGGTGCTGCAATGGCGATGTTGCGTGGCCTGCCGATCTTGCCTGGTGTCTCCCAAGTTTTTCTTTCTTCCACCCATGGCACCATGATTTTTTTCTGTGTCCAAGGCACCATGGGGGTCGTAGTCCCCACTCCTTTTCCCTGTGTTTGGGGCACAAACCCCAAAATGGAATGCAGGACCCCCCTGTGCCAATCCAGCACGCTCAAGGTACCTGTGAGCCAAGTTACAGCCTGATAGGTACAGGGGTGTAGATTTGTATTTAGCACATACAAGGCGACACCTCTGTGTGTGAGAGAGAGGGGGGAGGGAGAGGGAAAGATAGATATAAGATGATACTTCAGTACTTACTTGGAAAGCCTGGTGGTACAAATAACAGAAGCAACAGATACCTGGATCTATATCGTAATCTATACTTTACCTTGTGCTACACAATGTGCATATTGTGCACCAGAAGCCTTCAGTTGCATTATGTTTAATGTCTTTGCCATTTTTCACATATATGCTGAAGACCTTTGCTTGAAAAGGATTTGTTTGTTTGTTCGTTCATTTGTTTATTGCTAGCTCACTAAGCTGGGATACATGGGTGACAGGAGTCTGATTAAGCATTCTTGGAAAATAGCCAGCTTGTGTATCCTGGGCAAGTTGCATAGTCCCAAAGTGTACCCAGAAAAAGTGGGATGGTAAAATGCCTCTGAGTAATTTCTACTTAGAAAACTTTAAGAGTTGCCATAAGCTAGAACTGACTCAATGGCAGGTGATTATAATTATTATTAAATTTCCTATCATCCAGTTTTTGTTTACCCTTTTATTTACAAAATAATATATTGGAGCCTACATCCTTGGGTACCGGTGGGCATCAAATTAGAAGTCTTTCTATAGTTGCCATTTAAAATAAAAAAAGAGAAAGGTCTGAGTGCAAAGGTTTTATTTCTCTGGACCCCGTGGGTACTAAGATCATCTTCTTAGCCTACCTGCCCCCATTCCATCTGCAGTGTGTGGGAATAATATCAGTAAATCCTTCACTAGATTACTGTTGTTGTATGGTATGGTACTGCATGATGGAGTGAGCTCCTGTCTCTGTCCCAGCTCCTGCCAACCTAGCAGTTCAAAAGCAAGAAATTGCAAGAAGATAAATAGGGACCACTTCGGTGAGAAGGCAACAGCGTTCCGTGCGCTCCGGTGTCTAGTCATGCCTGACACATGACCACGGAAATGTCTGCAGAAGCAGACAGCGCTGGCTCTTCGGCTTTGAAACAGAGATGAGCACTGCACCTTAGAGTCAGATACGACTGGCTTTTGAGCAAGGGAAACATTTACATGTGAAGTATGTTAAGTACTGTACTTGGATCACTCAAGGACACTTAAAATGTTTAATACCGGAAGCTCACAAGTTCCTTTCAAAACAACTTTTGAGAACAAGAGTTATTCTTCCGCAGCTCATTAGGCAATGCCAACAGCAATCAGTTTTTCATGAGACCACACGTCTAAATAAGGTACGTTCAAACTGTGCTTTTTTCTCTCTTTCCCTTTCCCTCTTATTTAATGCAGGAAGAGCAGCAGTTTCAAGACTTGCATGAAGAAATAAACAGTCTGGCTCACAAGCTTGAGAAGCAGGGGAAAAGTGAGAGCAGAAGCATCATGGCTCGGCGCAAGCACCTTAATAAAATGTAAGATAGAGCATGAGTTGGTGAAAGACCAGACATGGGACCTAAAACCTATTAAGTTATATTTAACAGCAGCACAGTAAAGCAGGGCAGGTTTTTAGGCAAATGTTAGTTTGAAAGCAAGTTCTCCCAAGCTTTCTTCCTGTTTAGCCCAGCCAATGAATATACTTGTACTGTACTAAGTACCGTACTTAGAAAAAGAACAAAATATTGTTTACTCACAATTAAGTCAGAGAAATATAAATGTGCTCAGGATTCTCGGTGAGATTGTTTTTAGAAAGAAGTAAAGTGAAAATAGTCTTTAGGTCTCTTAAGTCTTTTAGACCTGCCATGTGGCCCACAAAATGGAAGAGCTCAAATAGACATCTTTCTTTTTTGAGAGAGAGAAAGAGAGACGACCAGAACATTCAAAGCTTTAATATATGCAAATAGTTCAAGTGACCAGTAGAGGCAGAAAGACAGGAAACTTTCCAATTGGTTATTTAGGGGAAAACAATGTAAAACAACTTTCTTTAGGCTATTATTTCTGTCTCTATGGTTATTGTGCTAACACCTACTGTATGCTGGGGCTGCACTACAATAATCAGCAAAACCAACACTAGTACTGTACAAGCAAGCTGAGATGTGTTCCTTTTTCTGAAATACAAATCCCAGAATGTGTGGGGATTCTGGGAATTGTAGTCCAAAAAAGTAACTTTTCCAGCTCTGCTGGAGAGTTATCTGTCTGCATTCCCTTGAACTGATGGGTAAAGGATACGATACGTCTTGCCTCTTCTTTTACATTCTTTTCTGCTCTTCCATCTTCCAAGGTGGCTGCAGCTCCAGGGAACACTGAAGGAACACCATGAGATGCTGCAGCTTGCTCTAGAGGCAGCTGCCTTCCTCCAGCAAGCAGACATACTTCTTGGGGCTATCCATGCCAAGGTATTGAAGGACCAAGGTTGCAGTCCAAATCAACACACCATGCAAGCAAATTTGGCAGAGGGCAATGCTGGCTCATCCAAGAAAATGTGCTGACTTCAGCAGGATACATCGCAATGCAGTGATGTCTTTGGCAACCAAGAGCATAGCATTTATGACCATCTCTCTAGATCCAGCAGACTGATGGTGGCAAGTTTGGGTAGCAGAACCTGTAGCCCTGGAGTGACATCCACCACTACCACCTTTGTCACTATAGTATTTTAGTATTTGCAGCATGTCACCATAGGGATATTGTCTTTCTTTTCTAAAGACACTGTAATCCTTACAAAGTTATAAAAAGTATATTTCTATAGTACAAAATGTATTGTGAAATTGGAATCAGAGGGAGCTATTGAGTGTGGAAATCTTGGTCTGGTGCAAATATTGTTCAAAATGTTAACAGGGAAATTGGTTATGCAGCTATCAGAAATGGTTGTGGCATTTACTGTGAATGCCATACATGATACTTAGAACATTAGTAGTTAAGACTTGAGAGGTACAAGTTCACATCCCTACAAAGCCATGAAACTCACTGGAAACTCATTCTCTCTCACGCTGCCCTACCTGGTTCTGTGGGGACAACAAAGGGGAAAGAGAGCCATGTCCATCTCTTTGAGACCTCTGGAACAAAGGCAGAACAGAAATCTAACTAGCAAACAAACAGATACTCAGGAACCACTGCACAGATTCCAAAATCATGTGGTGGGCTCAAAATTACAGGTATACTGCTGCTGGAGTCTGAAGGCTTACAGTCTGTCATTCTTGTTGTAGATGAGGAGCCTGTGTGCAACGGGGAAGCAGAGAGAACCTGAGGCCAGCCAAGACCTGGATGTTCGGGATATTGCCAGCCAAGTTATGGTAAGTACTGGTCCTCAGGAGCAGTAGTGAGATAAAGGCAAAGGAAAAGAACAGCTCTTTGACCTTTTGACTCTTCTGTCCTTCTCTTCCTTCCTTCCTTCCTTTCCTCAGTTTTAACAGCATTCCCTAATCCCATGATGGCAAACTTTGGCACTCCAGGTGTTCTTGGACTTCAGTTCCCAGTTACTGCGTATGCGCAGTAAACCCATTTGTGTGGATTCACAGAGACAATGGCTTCTGGGAACTGAAGTCCGAGAACACCTGGAGCACCAAGGTTTACCATCATGACCCTAACCCAGTAGTCTCCAGATATGTCACATGGCAACTCCTATTTTTCCAGCTCCTTGTCATTGGCTAGGTTGAGGAAGGTTGAAGTAGCTTGGATGCCTGTGTGTATGAGCTGAACAAGATGTTCTACAGTCAAACTTGCATCCAACTGAAATGCCCATTATCTGGTCTCCACCCCACACTTCAGCTGTTGGAGAGGACTTGTCCAGAGTGAGGTGCCCATACCAGTATTCTGATATCTGAAGGAATCTGGGTTTGGGGCAGCAGCATCTGAGTGCTGAGACTGATTGTGCCAGAGTAAAGCTGGAGGCTATGTTAATATGCAGATGCTCCTCAAGGACTAACCCAACACTTTCCCTCAGAGGTTATCTGAGTCAGGCTTGTGCAACTTGTGATCTATGGAAGAATATGGTGGGCAAATTACTGGGACTTACTATCAGTCAGTAGTTATTAAAATGAGGCTTGTCCAGCCAAAAAATGTTTGACTGGTGTAGCGCACTTGGCTTGGTGCTCATCTAGCTTGGTGCACAACTCTAGTCTTGTCTTAAATAGCCAATTGTCCCTCCTTGTCACTCATAGTATGCATTTCCTCCCATTCCAGATGCTGGATGTGACCATGTCCCAGTTAACAAGCCTCCATTCCAGTCTGGGAGCACGAGTGTCTTTCAAGCACCAAGATGTCAAAGAGAGCTGGACCCAGCTCCAGGAGTTATGGAGGTATGTAACAAATGCCTACTTCTCCTCTCTCTCTCTCTCTCTCTGTAAGGGGGGACATGAGTGGCTATGAACTGTTTTGTCAAATGTTTACAACAACCATCCATAGCAACAATATTGTTAAAAAAATTAAAAGTATGCCTTTAAGAGGATAATGTATTATTAAGTACCGTAACTTGGTTTTTTATACCATTGTTACAGTGTTTATTCTCCCCGCCCCCAAAAAAAAGGGAAAAAAGAAAAGAAACCCTTCAGTTGCTACTTGTCTGGATTTTCAGCATAGGCAACTTTCATTGAAAAGGTTATTTAAATACCTGTGCTTTTTGTCTTTCACTGTTTTGGAGCAAAATATGTTAATAATTTAATTCTTTCACAAGATTTCTGAGGTTTCAAGACTTGTAAAAATGTCAGATTAGCTGGTAGTGGTGGTTGTGATATCAATGTTTGTAAGCTCTTATGAGGGTCCTTTTTAATGCCTTTCCTCAGATTTTTGCACTAAGCAATGGCATGTAGATGCTTCAGTATGAAGCAAGAATACTTCAGAATGTTGACTCAGGAGTCCAGATTGCTCCAAGGCAACATTGGGGTTATTTCGTAAGAATTCATGTCTATGCTTTCCCCCACTTGTTCTCTTCTGTCTTACTAATTATTTTCCTTTCTTTTTATTTCATATGCCAGCTTTCCCCCATTTGCTTGCCAAACTGTTTATCAAAAATGTTGTTTCATTTCTGCAATCTCCCCGTTTCACTTAGGAATGAGAAGCTCCCATTACTGCCTTTGATGAAGAGGTGGATTGAGCCCCCAAGGTCTGAGCAGGAGCAAGTCAGCAGTACAAAGAGTCCAGAGCAAGAGGTTCATGAAAAATCAGGATGGCGGGTAATCAAAGAGTCCAGCACCATATCTCTGGCACTCCTAAGACCTTGCACATAGTTGATCCACATAGTTAAAGGAGCATCTACATTAGCAGTAGTCCTGAGCGACACAGGAAATTGGTTGACTAGAGACCTTCCTGTTGTGACCAGCAGTGATAGGGAGCAGTTGATGAAGTGAGGCAAGAATGACTCCCCACAGTCCTGACAGCCCAGCCCACTCTTTTGGATAAGCCTGCCTCTACCCTGATCCAAGAAGCCCTAAATACTTTGAGGAAGAAATCTCCACTCCCTGTTTTGTTCTGACGGATCCTGAACATTTGCAGCTCTTGTGGGTGGAAGGAGCCATCAGGAGCACCAGGCTGCTGGACACACGATTTGAAGCCAGGAGGCTGAGTTGTTAAGAGGGAAAGAGGGAGGAAGATTGTCAGGAGGTCAGAGGCATGACTCAGGGCCATTGGCTAGGCAAGGGGTGCAGATGGGGAAGGAGGAAAGAGAAGAGGTTGTGTTTTCTTATGGAGGCAAGGAGAGAGGGAGGCACCTGAAAAAGTGTAGATGGTAGTGATCCTGGTGGGAAAAATGCCATGAAGTGTGGATTGTTACTTGACTAATCTGTAATTCAGGGGTGGTCAACCTTTTTCCATCGTGGGCCTGACCAAGCCCCCAGACAGCTGAGTGGGCCAGACCACACACCACCATCCCGTAAGCAGAAGCGGGTGCACTTACAGCTGTTGAAAATGCACCCACTTCCGCGTTTATGACAGCCGCAGGTGCATTTGAGCATGCGCAGGTGCATTTTGTGGCTGAAGTAAATGCACCTATTTCCACTTACAGGTGTGGCAGAGTTGGTAACAGGCCGGATGGGATGGCATTGAAGGCCAGGGCCAATCTGTGGGCCATAGGTTGGGAACCCCTGCTCTAATTCATAATTTCCCAGTGTAAACTCCTACAATTATATCTGAAGTGGAAACTGCCAGGGGTATGATTAAAAAGGTCTAATCATACAAACAAAATAAACCGGTTATTGCTGGCACTTTTTGTTCATAATTTAGTGAGACTGAGGGTACTATCAGGCAGGAAAACAGCTCACATTTTGGACAGTTTGTGGCATAATTTAGTGCAAGCTATTTCCTAGTGATTGTACAACATATGGGTAATAGTGCTCCAGCCTGACCCCAATCTGTGCCCAAGATGGATCTGTTTGGTTCAGTAGATTCCATAATATTTTCAGCCCCAACCACAATGGTCATGTCAAAGTCCCAGCCAGTCTCATCTTAGTTAATGAAGTGACTCTTTTGTTCTTGTCCCTCCTCTAGGTGCAGAAGGACAACCTAAAAAAGATGGCAGAGTGCTTAGAATGCCAGGAGGGCAACTCGGTCTCATCAGTGAAGGAAGCAAACACTGGTGGGACTAGAAGGTCTAGGTATGTCTGGTGTCTTTCCAAAGAAGCGCTGGGGAAGGAGGAATTGGACAGATCTGTTTGGGAAAGGGTGGGAAAAATGGGGGTGGTAGGAGTGCCCTGGCAACGTGCTTGTTGGGATCTGCTTTTGTTGCATAGCAACAAGTCCTTGTGGGTGAGAATCTCCTCCGTCTTAACAAAGGAATTGTAACATGGAAGTAGATCAGTTTGGGAAGTACCTGGAGCACTCACACCCAACCCAACCCCTTACAGGTACATTCTGGGATTTCCATGGAAAAATAACTCAACTGTAAGGTTGAGCCACAGCAGTAAGCATCTGGAAGTGAACACAACAAAGCACTGGGTGTTGTTAACCTGCCAGTCATTGTACCCCTCCAGGATCTTCTCTTCCAGTCTGCACTGAGCTGTTTTGGAGGGATTCTCATTCTTCTTCTTTTTTCTACTTCTACATAATGTTTGTGTTCCCACAGGCCTTAGATACCTCATTTCCTATGCACAGACGAGTCCTTTGGGCTACAT
The DNA here is from genome assembly GCA_035047345.1 of Bradypodion ventrale. Classification (NCBI taxonomy): domain Eukaryota; kingdom Metazoa; phylum Chordata; class Lepidosauria; order Squamata; family Chamaeleonidae; genus Bradypodion; species Bradypodion ventrale. The sequence goes on along the minus strand of JAWDJE010000001.1, from coordinate 62,712,424 downwards.
AAACATTCACAGCTGGTGAAGGAGTTCTCTATGAATATATGGAATGCTAAATAAAAAGTGTTGCGTGGTAATCTCAAGCAGTGTAAACAAGTCCTCTCCCTGCCTTCTCTCATCTGTAGTATTTAATGGGTAATGGCTGTTTCACATAGGTGCAGAAGACATGGTAATAGTTAAATCAGGGGTGCCCAGGGGTGGTTTAGCAGATGGGTCATGTGGCTCAGTGGGCCGATCACACGGTTCCTCTCACCGGAAGTGGAAGTAAAATGTGCCTTGCAATCTGTTTTGCAACAGGATGAGATAGATTTTTAGGCTGCTATTTTCTCTGCTTAAATTAGGGATGCCTAAACTATAGCCCGGGAGCTGGATCCAGCCCCCAAAAACAATTTGTCCGGCCTGTGCCGCTCACGCCACTCCTGGCCAGATGAAATGGCTTTGGGGACTGGATCCGGCCCCCGGGTCGTAGTTTGGACACTCCTGAGTTAAATGATGAATCAGAATGTATGACCTCATTGAAATTCTCTGTCTCCTACAGAAGGAAGAAACTTCTCAGACAGTCAAATGCTTTGAAAGATGTGTCCCAGCAGAAGGCACAACCTCACAACCTTTGCCAAGCTGCTGATGGGGTAAAGTATCTCTATAAACTTTAGAGAATTCCCATGGGCTTCTCTCAGCCTGAAGGCCATGTTGATTCCCTCACAGTAGTAGAAAACCATTTCTCAGGCTGTTTAGTGTATGAAAACCAAGACACAGGACACAGCCTCGGGCTGGGTTAACTCAGGTTTATTGCATGGTGGTCAGAGGGAACATGAGGTAATGGCGGATCAATAGCTCTTTATATACAGTAGTAATACATTTGAACGTGGTTCCACGATAGCCCATTGGCTACTGTCGTCGTGACGTCATTGCTGGTCACGCCCTTCTTGTCCAGGTGTAGGTGGTGGCGGGAAAACTTCCCGCGCTGTTGCCTTTGATGAGTTTGGACCAAGAGAGCTTTGGACGCTCGCTGCTGCCAGCTGGTGGTCATTAGCTCGCGTCCTATTACAGGGTTTATGTGATACAGCTGAAGGTTACATTGTTGCCCATAGGCAAGGTTACATTGGTTCAGATACATTGTTATCCCTGTGGAGGATCAAACCATTAGGACACAACATCCCTCCCCCCTAGGATGAGACGAAGTCTCGAAACCACACTCTCCCCCCCCCTAGGATGGGACGAAGTCTCTCAGCCAAGATGGCTTATTTCGAACACGCTGGGGTCTCGGTGTGGGCTGCCTTCCCCCTGGTTTGCTACCTTCTCTTTGTCCCCTGGTTTCCTGCCCTGTAATTGGAGAGGGAGACTCGTTAGTGACTTGCCGCGGCTCCGCGGCGTTGTTGGGAGGTGTGTGCTTTATTGGGGAAGAACCGGGGGCACTGGGGGCTAACGAAAAACCCCTCTTCTCGCTTGGACGGGTGGGGGAACACTCCCGAAAACCCCCCCGGCTCTCAAAATCAAAATCAGAATTAAATTCGGGGGCAGCGGTCGCGAACTCCTCTCCCCCTTCCCCAGCCTCTGATAGAGCTGGCGTATCAAAAGGGTATGAGTCGGGGCCGCTGCTTTCCCCCCTTGCTTGGGACTGTTGTCCGTTGTTGTCCCCCCCTTGGGCTAAACGGGTGGGGGAGAACCCTAACGCTGAGTCCTGTCGCTGAGCTCCACTGACCGGCCCCCCACTCACTCGGTGCCTAAGTTGGTCCGCGTGCCTCCTCCAGAGGAGACCTGTGCTAGTCTCGACCCGGTACGACACTGGCCCCGTCCTTTCCACAACCGTCCCTGGTACCCAGGCTGGACCTGCGCTGGCGTAGTTCCTGCAGTGAACAGGATCGCCGGCGGCGAAACCTTTCGAGACTGCCAGCCCTATGTTTTTTCCTTTGTCCTCGACTCTCGTCGGGTCTAGCCTGGACAGGATCGTGGTCAGTTTTCGCCGCATCAGCAGCTCTGCCGGCGAGTAACCTGACGCTAAGGGGGTCACCCTATACGCTAACAAAAACTGACATACTTGGTGATTTAGGTCCCCCGGGCCCATGCGCCGCAGCGCATCCTTTGTCGTTCGCACCAGCCGTTCCACTTGGCCATTCGTGGCGGGGTGAAACGGTGCGGATGTGACATGCCGAATGGCGTTTGCCTCCATGAATGCCTTGAATTCAGCGGAGGTGAAACAACTAGCGTTATCGCTGACTAAAGTGTCGGGTAAACCGAACGTGGAAAAGACTCTCCTTAGCTGGCTAATTGTAGTGGCGGAGGACGTACTCTTTACTGGGATAACCTCCAACCACTTGGAGAATGCATCCACCACCAGGAGAAACATTGTTCCTCGGAATGGGCCAGCGAAGTCTACGTGCACCCTGGACCATGGCCCCCTTGCTGTGTCCCATTCCCTATGCGGAAGACGGGCCGCCTCTGGCCGGGAGCCCTGGCATGCCTCACAAGTGCCGACCATGTGCTCAATGTCCGCGTCCAGCTGTGGCCACCAGAAGTAACTCCGGGCCAGCGCCTTTGACCGGACGATGCCGGGGTGGCTGACGTGCAGCAGTTCGAGTACCCTCGGTCGCAGGGACGTAGGAACCACCACCCGTTGGCCCCACAAAAGGCAGCCCCTCTCTAGGGACAACTCTATCTTTTTTCGAAAAAATGGGTCGAATTCCGTACCTGGGGATGATGCCGGCCACCCCTTCTGTACCCATGAGCTAACTTTCTCTAGCGTTCTGTCCTTTCCTGTGGCCCTGGCAATGTCGGCTGGTACTATTGGGGGTGAGTCTAAAACCTCTATTAACAAAACCTGGCGATCTCTTTCTGCCCTTTCCTTTTGGACGCCCGACAAGGGCAAAGGAGACCTCGAGAGTGCGTCGGCATGGCTGATCTCCTTCCCGGGCCGGTATTCCAGCTCATGCTGGTATGCGTTGAGAAAAATAGCCCACCGCAGCATTCTTGGGGACAGGATCTGTGGTGTGGGCTTATTTGCAGTGAAAATTCCTAATAGGGGCTTGTGGTCCGTCACGATTTTGAACGGCCGATCATACAGAAAATCGTGAAATTTTTTGGTTCCCGCTACTATCGCTAGTGCCTCCCTGTCTGTCTGTGCGTAATTACGCTCTGCTTGGGACAGGGACCTTGAATAAAACGCTATCGGGGCTTCCCTTCCGTCGTCCAACACGTGGCAAAGCACCGCTCCCACCCCCACCGGGGATGCGTCACAGACTAAGACCACTGGCCGTTTGGGATCGAAATGCGTTAGGATTGCCTCGGATGTTAGGAGTTGCTTCAACTCTTTGAACGCCCTCTCTTGCTCATCACCCCACACCCATGTTTCCTCCTTTTTTAGCAACCGATGGAGTGGCTCGGCCACGGACGCCTTCCGTGGAAGGAAGGTATGGTAAAAATTGAGGAGCCCCAGAAATGACTGTAGCTCGGTTTTGGATGTGGGGCGAGGGGCATTCTTGATGGCGGCTACTTTGGATTTGGATGGCTTAATACCCTCTGGCGTGACTCGAAACCCTAGAAACTCAACCTCAGTTTCGAAGAAGACACATTTGTCTTTTCTCAGTCGTAGTCCCGCTTTCTCGAAGACAGTCAGAACTTTATCCAATCTCTTTGCCAGTTCGGCCTCACTCCCCCCTGTTATCAACACGTCATCAAAATAAGGCAACACCCCCTCCAGCCCCTTCAGGAGGCGTTCCACAAGCGACTGAAAAAGGCCGGGTGCCGAGTTCACGCCGAACTGTAAACGCGACACCTGGAACGCTCCTTTATGTGTGACTATCGTTTGTGCCGCGGCCGTGGCGGGAGTTACAGGGAGTTGCTGATAAGCTTGAGCCAAATCGAGTTTAGCGAAACACTTTCCCCCATTCAGCCTGGCCAGAAGGTGGCTGACCACCGGCACCGGGTATGCATTAGGGCGGATCGCCTTGTTAATTGTACACTTATAATCAGCGCAAATGCGCACCTCCCCGTTAGCCTTCAGAGCGGTTACAATTGGAGTTTCCCACTCCGCGGAATCAACAGGAATAAGAATCCCCTGGCCCACCAGTTTGTCCAGTTCCGCCTCTATTTTGTCCTTTAGTGCGAATGGCACCCTGCGCGGTTTGAGTCTTATCGGGCGGACCTCCGGGTCTAGGTCGAAGGCTACAGGGGGTCCCTTGAACTTTCCGAGTCCTTTTTTAAAAACGGCGGAATGCGCGTCGCACACCGCTTGTATTGGATCCACCCCCACGGTATGCACTCCCCCTATGAACAAACCTAAGGGCTGAAACCACTGCGTCCCTAGGAGGCTACAACTACCCCCCTTAAGGACAACTAGGGGCAGCTCCGCGGAATGTCTCTTAAAACTGACCCGAAATTTCCCGACCCCCAATACTGGAATGCTGTTCCCCTGTACATCTCGTAGCGTGGACCTCAACGTTTTAAGTTTGGGTCGCACGTGGGGGTCGATTTTCAAGAACTCTTTCTGGGAAATTATAGAATAGGAGGACCCCGAGTCAATTTCCATCCTGATAGGGGCCCCTTGTACTAGTACCTCAACGAAGTAATGGGACTGTCCCGCGGCCACGCTGAACACCGGAGCGTCGTCCTCGCTGTCGTCCGAGATGCGGCCCACGCCGTCCTGCTTCCTCGTGGTCTGGGCGCCATCTTTGGACCTTGCTGGACGGTCCGGTCTGGTTGAGCGGTCTTGTGACTGCCTCCGGCCCTCCTTCCGTTTTCTGCACGCCTTGGCTATGTGCCCCCGACGGCCGCAGGTGTAACACTCGGCTTTCCTGAATGGGCACCTTGCGCGCTCATGGGCCGCTCCGCAACCATCGCAGCGGCGCCCCCCTTTGCGGACCCTCTGGACCTCCTCGCCGTCGCTGCCTTCCGTAGACGACTTTGAAGCCCTTCGGGTTGCGTGCACCGACTGTCCGGACTTTCCGTGCACCGAATTCTCCGCTTTGCCGGCTCTAAGACGCCACTCACGCCACTGGTGCATTTCGTCCACTCCGGCATTCGTGGACTCCGCGGCTTCCGCGGCCTCTACAACCTCCGCCAGCGTGGGTGGTGGCTCCTTGTTCATCAAGCTGCGCTGCACCTCCTTGTCCTTCAGGCCACACAGCACTCCGTCCCTGAGGGCCGTCTCTAGGTCGTCCCATCTGCAGGGGCCGGCGGCTATCCTCATGGCTGTTACGAATGCCTCAACCGACTCGTCCGGCGCTTGGACTCGCCTCCAAAACGCGCTCCGAGCGGGAAACATTGCCCTCGAGGGACGGAAACGCTCATGCAGCAGCTTCATGATGTCGTCTGCTTTGAATTCGCTCACCTTCTTCGGTGCAATGATGCCCACCAGCGTTCGCTTGGTGTCTATCCCAAGCATTCTGGTGAGGATGGCCCTCTTCCTCTCCTCATCGTCTTCTTTGACTTTGAGTTCCACCAGTGCCGCCTGGAAGTCCATTTCAAAAAGCTCCCAGTCTTGCGGTTTGGTGATGTTGAACCCGCTCTGTGCCCTGGCTGCTCCTTGGGGATCCATGATCCCACCTTCGTCGCCAATTTAGTGTATGAAAACCAAGACACAGGACACAGCCTCGGGCTGGGTTAACTCAGGTTTATTGCATGGTGGTCAGAGGGAACATGAGGTAATGGCGGATCAATAGCTCTTTATATACAGTAGTAATACATTTGAACGTGGTTCCACGATAGCCCATTGGCTACTGTCGTCGTGACGTCATTGCTGGTCACGCCCTTCTTGTCCAGGTGTAGGTGGTGGCGGGAAAACTTCCCGCGCTGTTGCCTTTGATGAGTTTGGACCAAGAGAGCTTTGGACGCTCGCTGCTGCCAGCTGGTGGTCATTAGCTCGCGTCCTATTACAGGGTTTATGTGATACAGCTGAAGGTTACATTGTTGCCCATAGGCAAGGTTACATTGGTTCAGATACATTGTTATCCCTGTGGAGGATCAAACCATTAGGACACAACAGGCTGCCAGTAGCCTGCCAGTTGGGTGGACAAAAAAGGACTAGAGCAGGGGTTCCCAAACTTAGGCCCATGGGCCGGATCTGGCCCATGCAGGCATTTCATGTGGCCCCACCCCACCCCTCCAAGGGCATTTGAGAAACAAATTGAAGGTGTTGGGACAAAATGGCCATCCCCATCATGCAGGCAAGGCAAAATGGCTATCCGGCCCTCGAAGCTGACTGAGAGAGCGTGACCTGGGCCCCAGCTTGAAAAGATTGAAAAGCCACAGCTGTGTATTGTTGTGTATGCGAGATTTTTGTGAGCCGCCCTGTAGGCGAATGCTGAGTGGGCGGCATATAAATCGGATAAAACAAATCAAGGTTGGGAACCCTTGGACTAGAGCTTGGGAAACTCTTTAAAAAAAAATACAGCTCTCAGAATCCCCCAGCTACCACAACTACTGTGTGATTTGTGCATTGTAGTCCCTTCTTCCAAGCTCAGGTCCTTTTCTGTTAGCATTTCATATCAGAATACAATGCAACCATTATATAGTTTGAGCGGCAGCATGATCTGACATGGAAAACAGGGCTGGATCACTTTCCGAATGCAAGCAAGAGATAATTCTTTTGATGGGAACTCCTTACAAAAAGAAAGAAGTATAAAAGAAAAGAGCAACAATTCAGAGGAATGTTAAGTTGTAGAAGCTTGATGTAGATTGCTCTCGGCTATAGGGACAGCTGTTCTTCCAGAGGGGAGATGCAAATTCTTTCTTGTCCCTTGCTTTCAGGCAAGAATGATGAACTGAAACATCTCTCTTTTTCCCCAGAGAGACAGTGAGGAAACTCCAGATACTTTCAGCTCTGTTGTTGTACATGCACAATAACTTTAACACAAAATGAAGCTGTAGCAGATAAACTAGTATTCTTTCCCTTTGAGAAGCAAAGAACAAAGCAAAGCAATCACACATATATACCATCCCATAGCGCTTTAGTGCACTCTCTGGGCGGTTCACAAGTTAATTAGCATTTTGCCCCCAACATGCTGGGTACCCATTTTACCAACCTCTGAAGGATGGAAGGCTGAGTCAGGCTTGAGCCCTGGTCAGGATTGAACTTCCAATCTTTTGTTTGCAGGACAGCAGTTTAACCACTGCACCAGAACACACACACAACAGATGCAAAACAGAGAAGCAAATGACCTACCCACTTGTTAAATGTCAACAAATATGCCCTTTCCCTTTTATTTCATTCTCCCTGTAACCTGCCGTCCCCTTCCCTAGCCCGGTACTCCCAAAAACAGAAATTTTCAGCATCTGCCTCTTAAAACATCTGCCTCACCTCTCTTTACTGATCCAGATTTCCTACCTGGTTAACAAGGTGCAGTGGCTCAGGTGGCTAAGATGCTGACTGGAAGGTGGGAGGTCAGCAGTTCCATTCCCGAGTAATGCAGGATGGAATAAGCTTCCGCCTTTGTCCCAGCTCCTGCCAACCTAGCAGTTCAAAAGCAAGAAATTGCAAGTACTGTAGATAAATAGGGACCACTTCAGTGGGAAGGTCAACAGCGTTCCGTGCGCTCCAGTGTCTAGTCGTGTCTGCCACATGACCACGGAAACGTCTGCAGAAGCAGACAGCGCTGGCTCTTCGGCTTTGAAACAGAGATGAGCACTGAACCCTAAAATCGGATACGATTGGCTTTCGAGCAAGGGAAACTTTTACCTTTACTAACAAGGTGAAAGTAAGAGCATGTATCGTTGAGCCAGCGATCTCTCTTCTTTCCATCAACTCAGCCAGTGGCAGCCCAACTTGAGCAGTACTTTGGAACCTTCTATCTCTGTGTATCTCTCTTACATCAATAGGAAATGCTAGTGTCAGAATGAGATGAAAACTGGCAGCCTCCTCTCTCTGTTCTAAACCACCCTTAATACTGGGAGATCTGCCTAGGTTTCTTCCCTCCCACCAACACTGTTCCTCTATTGTCTCTACTATTCTGAGTGAGTGCTGTTCTAGCAATTGGCCATCACTTCCTCTTTACCTGCTCTTGCATACAGAATGCAAGTGCAGAATTTGATGCTACTACAGTTGAGAGCTTAAGCCCGTGATAGCGAACCTTGGCACTCCAGATGTTCTTGGACTTCAATTCCCAGAAGACCAAGCCCCCGTGAATCCACACGAATGGGTTTACTGCGATTCATCTGGCCCGCGCTGCCCTCGTCGCTCTCGGAAGTGGAAGTATAACGCGCCCATATATGCATGCAATATATGTCAAGCCCACATATTCCTGTTTATTCATGATGCATATACGATACCTTCTCTCCCCACCACCACCTGGTATTACATCAGTTGCTGGATACTGGCCAGAGGTGGAGTCCACAAATCGGAGATGCTGTTGAGGAACTGGAAGGTCTGTGGGCAGAATTAAAAAGACAGCACCAAGAGAATGGTGTGGCTCTGAAAGAGATTGACATGGTGAGTAGGAACACTCTACTTCTTTGTGAGTAGCACCGTTAGTATGTGATGGAGGTGAAGAAATGTATAATGTCATAAGAAGGGGGGGAAGTTTTGCAGTTATAAGGCTTATGCTACATAGCTATATTCCTCTTCTCTCTCAGTTTGTTTAGCTGCAAGCTTTGCTTTTAACAAGCAACATTTGCCTATACAGCAGTGGTTCCCAACCTTTTTTTTGGCCATGCCCCACCTAAGCATCTCTAAAATCCAGATTACAACCACCCACCCACCTATGATGTACAATCCTTATTATTCAAAAAGTGAACTCCTATTCATGTGGAGGAAACTTAAAATTAACTTGGTCTAAACAAGCTTCCAATTGCCCCCCTTAAAAATCAAATTGTCCCCCTGGGGGTCATGGGCCCCATTTTGCGAACCCCGGCTATATAGGGTCCCATTATCTCCTGCAATAAGAAATCCAGCCCTTGGAATTTAAATAAACACTTCCTCCTGTAGATCCACTGTCACCATGAGATTAGTGTTCAGACAGTGTCTGCCAAACTCAAGGTAACTTGACTATATTGCTCTTGTTCCTCTTTTTTCACTGGAGGCCCTAAAACTGGTTGGGGAGCTGGAAGAGGCTGAATGTTGGCTAGGAACTGTGACAAGCTTGCTCTCTGAGCCAAAAGCAACGAAAAGCCTTGAGGATCTCCGTGGGGACCTGCAGAAGATTGGCATCCTGGAGGACCAGGCTGAGGCCTGGAGTACTAAGCTCCAAGCCCTGCCAGAGGAAATGCGGAGGGAAGCCACCTCAGAATGCACAGTGGCGGCAATGATTCTGAGAAAGATGGAACGAGTAAAGGAAAAGTGAGTCCTAAGCAGCCCTTCCCCCAGTGTTTTCTGCATGGAAGCATCATGAGATGGAGGCAATAGGTCAGATTTCCCCAGCAGTGAAATTAAGATAAAGGTAAAGGTAAAGGTTTCCCTTGCTCGAAAGCCAGTCATATCCAACTCTAGGGTTCAGTGCTCATCTATGTTTCAAAGCCGAAGAGCAGGCACTGTCTGTTTCTGCAGACGTTTCCGTGGTCATGTGGCAGACATGACTAGACACCGGAGAGCACGGAACGCTGTTTACCTTCCCACTGAAGTGGTCCCTATTTATCTACTTGTAATTTCTTGCTTTTGAACTGCTAGGTTGGCAGGAGCTGGGACAAAGACGGGAGCTCATTCCGTCCTGCAGTACTCGGGAATCGAACTGCTGACCTTCTGCCTCCCAGTCAGCGTCTTAGCCACTTGAGCCACTGCAGTCCCTGTTTTTCCAATAAGGCATGATTTGAAGGAAGCAGATGCAAGCTAGCCAATAAGAGAAGGTAAAGTAAACAGGTAGATCAATTGTAGTAAGATCCCTATTGCAGTTTATGTCTCAGGGTTTGCTACTTCAAAGGATCTGGGATCATTTTCATATACCGGGACCAGTCACACCAGCCCACTTTGTCAAATAAGAAATCTTTACCTATAAATATGAGCATTAACCGTTGTAATTTGACAAAGGATCCCGCACCCGGCCATACTAACCCGTACCGAGCATTCGTGCACTTACCCGAACTGGGTTCACAGGTAACTGTTGGGTTGAGAACCCACGAACGCAAAAAAAAAAAAGGACTTCACTACCCAACATCCTATGTGCCTTGCCGCGCCACAGCCAATTAGGCTGAGAGGTGCGAGCAAAAAGAACGTTGGGAAATGCGCCACAGCCAATCAAAATTGAGCCGCAGGAAAAAAAGCACCACACAAATAGAAGCCACAAACACAAAACTACAAGCCCCAGTGTCCTGCGCGCCATAAGCGCGCAGAACACTGAGAAAGCTGGCACGTGAAAAATAAACAGAAAAACCTCCCAGACAACAACCACAAAAGCAAAATAAACCTAACCCCCAAAATAAAGGAAAGCAGCCTACTCACTAGCATGTCCTGCCTCCACGATGACCGGAACACAAATGAAGACAGAAAGAGACGACCTACCGGAAGAAGCACCACCCAGAGGCCAGGAGAGAAAAAACACTCAAAGTAAACGAGATCCACTAGCAGCCCCACCTGCAGGCCACAATAGTAAAAACAATTCAAAAAGACACAACAGCCCCAAACAAAAGGCCACAAGTAAAAACAAGTCAAAAACATAACACAAAATCACAATTTTACACAAAAGGCCACAAGAGTAAAAACAAGTCAAAAACATAGCACAAAATCAGAATTTTACACAAATCACAAACATATGTCAATAAAATAAAATAAAAACATTTCTAAAATCCTGTGTTGAGTTTTAACTCAAATAAAAACCCAAAACATCTAAACACAGTTTAAAAACATTGAATGTAAAAAACATGTACTTTTACATTTTTTAAATTATTACCTACAGTACAACTATTAATAAAAAAACCACAAACTAAAACATTATTCGGTTAAATAAAACAATTTGAAAAAATATATATCATACTTTGTTCTTTTTTTAATCCACAAAAAAATCCAAAAAAAGCTGATCACAGTTTATAACAGCCCAGCCAAAAAACAACTTGTATAAATAAACATTTTAAAAATGACAATTACAGACTAAGCAATTTTTTACAAACATTAACAAAAAATAACCTTCCAACACAATTTAAAACAGCCCGTCATCGCCGGGCAAACTATGCTAGTGACTTATAATATTGGAAAAATCATTCACAGACCTCATGCAATGATTCTCACTCCCACTTAGATGTATCTTCCCACATGCATCTAATTTTTCTTCTTTTGTGAATCACTTGAGTGAATTTCTCATCCAACTTAGATGTCACTTTTTTTTCCGTTTGTTCCAGGCTGGGCCATGTGCAGGATAACCTTCAGCAGCAAGCAACAAACATGCACGATTCTGTGATTTTAATGGAGTTCTTGCAGAATGTACAGCAGGAAGAGACGCTAAATCAGAAGAACCAAATGCAGGTGAGAAGGAGGGAAATGATGGGTTGGAGAAGGAGAGGAGGAGGCAGCAGGAGTTGTGGCTTCAGTTTCTTCATGTCAAGGGTGGGGATGAAAAATATTGTGGTGCCCTTAAGGCAGTTCTATGCAGTGGTGGGCATCAAAAAAAATTATTGCCACACTGTGGGTTTGGCCAAATATGTGGGTGTGGCCAAATCTGACCATGTGACTTGCTGGCCAATCTAGTCATGCCTGCCACATGGCCATGAAAACATCTGTAAACACAGACAGCACTGGCTCTTTGGCTGTAAATGGAGATTAGCACTGCACCCTAGAGTCAGATACGACTGGCTTTTGAGCAAGGGATACCTTTACTAACCACCTGCATAAACAGGGCCAAACTTCACAGCAAATTTGAATACAATCAGGGATTTGCTGTTATTAGGTAAAGGTAAAGGATGCCCTTGCTTGAAAGCCAGTCCTATCCAACTCTAGGGTTAGTGCTCATCTCTGGTTATAGCCAAAGAGCCAGTGCGGACCGGTGGACAGCCGGCACTGGTTCTATGCCAGTGTGAGCTTTTGTCAATTACAGTCCACTTCTTCGGATACGTGGACCCAAATCCTATTGCTGTTCATTTAGGGTTTGCATAGCTGGTTGTGGCTAATTGCAGCAAGTTGATGAGGTACTGGGGAACACTCATACCTGTCAACCATCCCGATTTGGCCGGGATTACCCCGTAATTTGACGTCGATTGACGTCGTAACCCGCCCCGCGCTGCCAAAACCCCGTAATTTGGCAGTGGGGGAAAACGCTTTCCACACATGCGTGGAAGCGCTATGTCGCTTGCGCAGCCACTACGCAAGCAGCATAGCACTTCCGCGCATGCGTGGAAAGCAACCTGCACACAAGCGATCTGCACAGGTCCCGTTTTTCCGGAGCTGTGGGTTGACAGGTATGGGCACACTACAGTCTGTGCCTGATTATACAATCAGTTGTGCAATCTAGATGTTTCCTGCCCTCTCATCAGTTAGCCACAGCATGTTATGCAAGCCTTATGTAAATCCCAAGGTAAAAATAATTCTAAAAACACATTAAAAAACAAAAACTCAATAGCCTCATCTTAGGTAGTCAATTATACTAGAAAGCCTGCTTGCAGAAGAACAGCAAAAAGGGTCAGCCTAACCTTCCATAGGAGGGAATTCCATGGTATGGAAGCGACAACAGCGAAGGCCCTCTCTTGTGTCTCCACGAAACATTTCAATGAGGGTGAGGGGCCTGAGATAAAGACCTCCCCTGACTATCTTAAAACCCAGGCAGGTTCATATGGGAGATATGGTCTTTGAGATAACTTTGAGTCAAGCCATTTAGGGCTTTATAGGTAAAAAAAACTAGCACTTTGAATTATGCTGTGAAATTGAACAGCAATAACAGAGGATTATTTGATCCCTGTAACCAGTCTCAGGTAACAATGTGGTTGCAGCATTTTGGACCCAATGAAGCTTCCAAACATTTTCCAAATGCAGCCCCATGTAGAGTGCATTACAGTAATCCAGCCAACTAACTGGGATGTAACAAAGGTAAAGAACAAGAACATTATATGGGAGTTGAGTCAGTTTAGGAAACAAATCTAAATCTTTATAAATGAGAAGAATCTTCAGCAAAAATATGGACTACCTAACTGTAAGTAAAGGGTAAAGGTTTCCCTTGCTCAGAAGCCAGTCGTATCCAACTCTAGAGTTCAGTGGTCATCTCTGTTTCAAAGCCAAAGAGCCAGTGCTGTCTGCTGCTGCACGGATTGATATTGGCCAAGTCTAGGGAAATAACTGTAGAACTTCATAAAATTAATAAGGAAGTACCAGGCAAGTGTTGGAGAAATTCTGGTTCAAAGGGATTGTTGGAACATATGTAGATCTCCTGTCTGAAGGGCAAATCATTCTGGCATGATGTAATGGATTGGTTGGACAAGTTAATACGACAAGAGATACAGTGGTACCTCATACAATGATTTTAATCTGTTCCGTGGGGCCCGTTGGTGAGTTCTCTGGTTTTCTTTCTTCTGGGGTTTTTCTTTGTTGTTGTTTTTTGTGGTGGTGGGCTGGGAGGTGTTTCTGTTTGTTCTTTTTGTTTTGGTTGGGCTTTAGATTTGTGTAATTGGTTTGTTTATTTCTGGTGTTGTTTATTTTTGTTATTTCGTTGTTGTTTATTTGTGCTATTTGTGGTGGTTGTGTTGTTAGAGTTAGGTATTTTTGTGTTGTAGTTAAGTGTTTTGTCTGTGCTTTTGTGGTATTGTGGATGTTTTTGTTTGTGTATTTTGATGTTTATTTTTTTGTTTATTAATGGGGTTTTAATTAATTATTTATTTTTATTTTATTATTTTTTATTAATGTTGGTGTTTGTTGTTGGTGTGTATTTTTGCATGAAGAATGGGCTGCCTGTCGGTTTCTCTTTTCCCTATTGCTGCTTCGAATTTTGGTTTCGATGCAGCAATGGGGGAAAGGAGGATCCAGCAGTCAGCCGGTTCTTCCACTGGCTGGTAAGGTTCGTTAGGTAGGTCGGGGGAGAAGGGGGCAGAGAAGAGCTATCTGCCTGATGATGGTTCTCTCCTCTCTGTCTCCTTTCTCTCCCGGCTTACCTAACCGGAGATCGGCAGGCAGCAATCCGTAAGAGGTGGTGCTCTTCCTTGCGGATAGCTGGCTGCTGCTTTTGTATTACCTCTGTCGGTAGTACAAAGGCAGCAGCCAGTCATCCGCCAGGGAGGGTGCTTCCCCTGATGAATTGCTGCCTGTTTTGGGGGGGGGGTTCACCCAGGCTCAACTGTCCTTGAGGCCAGTGGTGGTCTCGCTGTGTCTTCGGTGGGGTAGCATGGAGGAGAGGGAGTCCCTCTTCTCCCCATTGTTCCGGGAAAGAAGGCCGGCGGGTGTCTCGCGGTGGAGTTTTGTGGCTTTTTGTTTTGCGAGGCTGTGAAGTGCTGCATCTGTCTGCTGGGGACTTGTGCTCCCGTTGCGTTTTGTAATTTTATTTTTCGCGGGCCAACTTTCTCAGCATTCTGCATGCTCACGGTGCGCAGGATGCTGGGACTTGTATTTTTTCATTTTTGGTTTGCATTCGTGCGGCGGTTTTTTTCTGTGGCTCGATTTTAATTGGCCGTGCCACATTTCCCAACATTCTTTTTGCTCGGACCTCTCAGCCTGATTGGCTGTAGCGCAGCGCAGCACAGAGAATGTTGGGAAGTGAAGTTCTTTTCCTTTTTTCATGTTCGTGGGGCTCTTGCCCCACTGGCACCTTTCTCAACCCTGCAGTAATCTCCGGACCGGTTTTGGGTGAGTGCAGGAGGCTCGGTACGGGATAGGATGGACGGGTGCAGAAATGTATAGCAAGTTCCAACAGTTAACCCTTGGATTTATAGGTATAGATTGTAAAACGCCCTGAGTCAGCCTCGGCCAAATGGGCAGTGAAGAAATCTAACTAACAAATAAATAAATAAATAAATGAGAGAATGACATTTTGAGAAGTTAGGTGGAGTCCTGGTCTGTTGTCTTTTAAGCCTCATAGAATGGATGTATTAATTGACTATAGGAATTGATTATATTCATAGTGATAAATGTATTGTTATATATGTGATTGTATGGGTAATATGTCTTGCATTATAATCCCTATTATTGTTTTTGTTTATTCTGAGAATGGTCAATAAAAGTTTAAAATAAAAATAAAAAGTATCTGAGAGATCCAGCAAAATCAACAGGGATACCCTCCCCCTTCCAGTTTCCAGTATACATCATCAATAAGGTGACCAAGGCAGTATCCATCACATTATCAGTCCTGAACTCAGACCAAAATGGAGCTAGATACTCCATCTTATCCAGTGATTCTTAGAGCTGAGGAGATACCACGTGCTCCAATACCTTGTGCAGATTGGCCAGTAATTATCTAATACAGTAGAACCCCGTATAGCGATCGCCTCATACAGCGATGAAATTGCATAGCAATGAGGCTTGGAGGGGGGAAAGCTGTTCTTCATAGCAATCGTTCCTATGGGGAAATCCGTACAATGATTTTCCAATGAGAAAAACCACTTAGCACCAAACATCGTTGTACGTTTTTTTCTCATAGGGAAAATCGTACGGATTTTCCCATAGGGAAGATCGTACAACGATGAAAACCGCATAGCGATCAGTTCCGTGGAACGGATTAAAATCGCTATACGGGGTTCTACTGTACCATGGGATTCAAGGAGGGGTTTTTCAGCAATTATCTTATTACTGTTTCTTTTATGTATGCTGGGCTCCTTCCCTGCTGCAAGGAAGCATTCACCATTCTTCCTACCCAATGAGCTATCTGGCAACATTTAGAAATTAGGAAGGGCATGGGTCCAATAGACATGTGATGGCTTTCCTATCTCCAGGGATCTGACTCCTGACCCTCCCTCAAGCTACAGAAACTGAAACTTATCCATTAACACAGGACAAGCAGGGGGCAAAGATACATTCTTGGGACCTGTACCAACTACAACATCTAAGTCAGTACAGATCTGAGCAATTTTGCCTGGAAAGGGTTGTGCAGATGCTCACAGTGGGCTATCGAATTATCTGTGTTCTTGTGTGGGGGCCAGCATGTAAACCACTGACAGTCTGACTGCTCGACTGAGCTCTGCTGGACAACTCAGTGCAAAATCACTGGTGGCAGAGAAGGACTTCTTCACTGCCATTGCTGCTACAGAGTAAGTCTTCCAGTGGGCCTAGCCCTTATTCAGTCAGCTTTACCCTGAGTTTTCTGCCATTATTAAGATTATTACAATTATTGCCATACTTAACAAGAGTAATATATTTCGGTGTCAAATTCCACTCCTTCAGCACATGAGTGATCCCTGAACAGAGTTTCTTCCGCAAAAATCCTTTCAACCCAGAATAATTTCTGACATGAAATTATTATTATAACAATGGTCTATATTGATTCAAACCAAAATTATTTTATGTGCATATTTCTGTTTCAGGCAGTGCCTGACCAATGTGGTTCCCAGGAGTCCCTGCACCTTCTACTCGGCCAGAATCTTCAGCAGATGAGCAGTGGGGATATGAGCAAGCCACTGGAGGAGCTTCAGGAAGCCGTGGAGATGCTAAACAACGTGGTGAAGGAACGGGAGTGGGCCAGTGAAGGAGCAGCCCAGGCAGAGAGCCAGCTGGCTTTGAAAGATGGGGAGGAAACTAGGGTAAGAGTTGGTGGATGCATTGTATACTGGTAAGACTATCTTTCCTAATGGCTACGGAGAGCCTAAACAACCCTTACTGTATGTAGCTGTGGTAGTAGTGATGATGCTTCTGGTATTGGAGCAAGAATCCTAGAAGTGGATTTTGTTCCAAAGAGATGGAAATGTCAACCCATTATAGGATTTATTGGTGCTCCCGAGTTGCAGTCCTTTACATTTCTGCTTTGGTTTCTCTCACTGCTGCCCTTGATTTGGGTTGTGATCTTTAAACGTTTTTCGTCAAACATGCATGAAATATGTGAAGCTGCCTTTTGCCAAGTCAGATTATTGGTGCATCAGCATTATCTAGAGTAGACTGACTGGTGGAATCTCCTTAGGGATTCAGACAGGTGACTTTTGTAACCCTAGCAGGGATATGCCAGAGATTGAAGCCATAATGGAATGGACAAGAAAGACAAGATGGAGGTCCTGGTTTTTTGGGGAGGGGGCATCTCCCCTACTGGGGAGGCCTGCCCTCTTCTTTGGATGGGTTAGCCCAGGAGTGGCCAACCTTGGTGCCCCAGGTGTTCTTGGACTTCAATTCCCAGATGCCCTGATCAGCAGGTGTGCTTACTTGGGCTTCTGGGAATTGAAGTTCAGGAACACCAAGGTTGGCCACCCCTGGATTAGCCCTTCTTTGGAGGGACCAGCTTCACATTTTAGGGTTCATTTTAGATTCAGCTCTTAATTTAGAACAGCAGATTACGGTGGTGTCAAAAGTTGCATTTTTCCAGTTATACCAAATCTCTCAGCTATGCCCATATTTGGACAGGTGGTCCCTGACAACTCTGATCCACGCATTGGTAGTTTTAAGAATTGACTACTGTAACGCTCTCTACATGGGGCTGCCCTTGACGCTGATATGGAGATTACAATTGAGTCCAGAATGCAGCAGCCAGACTGATAATGGGTGAAGAAATTCGAACATATCAGCCCAGTTCTGGCCAAGTTGCACTGGCTTCCTGTATCAGGCATGAGGCGTTAACATTAACATACAAAGCCCTATACGGTTTAGGACTTCGTTATCTCTCAGAATATCTCTCCCAAAGAACGTCTGCCCGCATCACCCAGTCCTCTCAAACAATGCAGCTCTTGGTGCCAAGACCAAAGATGGCTAGGAAGATTTTGACAAGAAGCCAGGCCTTCTTGATGGTGACACCCACGCTGTGGAATACCTTACCAGTAATGCTGTCAGTGCCGTAATTAGGATCTGTGGGCCCATAGGCTGAACCTGTGGCATGGGCCCTACCGGGGAAAGTATTATTTTTTTAAAAAAATTAACCTACAAAAACCGCATTTTCAGCAATTATCCATTTAAAAACTGAAAAATAAACATTTAAAGTTTATTATTAAATTATAGAAAATTTATATACAGTATTTAGAATTAGATGAATTCATGAGATGATAAAAATGAAAAGAACTGGACATCATTTAGGTAATAGTACTAGATTAAATGGAAAAAATAAAAAAACAACTTACTACAACTTTACATTGCTGTATTGAAAACGTCTTAATATGAAACAGTATGCGCTCATTGCGCTTCACGAAACTTCCAGCTGGCAGACAGTGGGGGGGGGGGGGGGAGATATTCTTGTCGGGCTGGTCAAACACCCAAACCCCACATTAAGTTAAACCAAAAGCAAATGATAAATGATTATTAAGATCACCAAACTTTTATACTATTTATTTACTAAAACAAAAAACCTGATTTTAAAAATTGACGTAGAATCACGTGGTGCGGGCCCATAGGCTGCAACCTAGGTAGCCTATGTTTAAATCCAGCCCTGAATACTGTGCCAGGCCCCGTCCCCGGATGCATTGAATAAACATCTTAAAACAGTGCTTTTCAAGGAGGCCTTCAAGAATTTTCTCTCTCCCCCAGCCAATTAAGACAATTGTTTATTTTATTTATTAGAATTTAAATTTATACATTTTGTTATTTGCTTATCTTGTTTTACTTAATTTCTGTGGTATTCTCTTTATTGCTGTGGCTGTGTGAGGATATTGCTGCCAGGATCGTGCAATCTTTGATTGTCCTTGTTTTTAAAGATGCAAAGCGCACAGAGTAGGATAAAATTCTAGATGGGATGGTGGGAGTTTACATGAATTTAATAAATAATAAATAGCTCAAAACCTTTTTCTTCAAGGACGGCTTTAAGGATATTTTACCTTTGCCAATAAGTTAGATTAGTGTTTCCCAGTCTTTGGTTTTTGGACTTCAATTCCCAGAAGCTTAAGTCAATTCCCCAAAGCACTAATCAGCCAATGAACTGACTTAGGCTTCTGAGAATTGAAGTCCCCTTGTGGGGCATGGGCCCCACATTGGGAACCACTGAGTTAGATGTTTAGATTTGAGCCAGCTTGCCTCAGACTCCATCAAATATTTATTTTATTTGTTGTATGTCATTATTGTGGGACTGTGGTGGCTTAATGATTAAGACGCTGAACTTGACAACAAGCAGTTTGAGACCCAAGTGCTGCATGACAGAGTGAGCTCCTGTCTCTATCCCAGCTCCTGCCAACCTAGCAGTTTGAAAGCAAGAAATTACAAATGAGACAAACAGTTACCATTTCGGTGGAAAGGTAAACAACATTCTGTCATGCCTGCCGCATGGCCACAGAAAGGTCTGCAGATACAGACAGCCCTGGCTTTTTGGCTGTAAATGGAGTTGAGCACTGAACCCTAGAGTCAGATACGACTGGCTTTCGAGCAAGAGAGACCTGTGGCATTGTTGTTTGTTCGTTTAATTATTTGTGCACTGCCCAGAATGGGAAACATCCCAGATGGGTGGTCTAAAAATGTAATCAATCCATCAATCTTGCTTCTTTCTGTTCTCAGCTGGCCTGGGTCACTTCACAGATGGAAACACTGAGGAGGAGAGCAGAAACCTTGGCTCAAGACATCATCCAGGCAGAGCAAAGTTTTGCTGCAGTGAAGAGTGAACAAGACTTACTGGAGCTGCAGGGGCTGTTGAGAAAGCAGAAGGAGATTGAGGTAAGATCGGAAAAGTGACTGTGAGCTTTGACTCTGGTTCCTGTGTGACAGGAGTCCATTAATATTGTGCTCTGGTTCTTTCCACTTTCATCTCTTTTGCCTTTTTACCTGTCTGACTCCACTTCTCTTGTGTTCCACAGAGTGATATGTCCGATCTGTCTGGTGCTATTGAGGAGCTGGAGAGAGTAGTTGCTCCACTGAAGGAACACTGCCTGGTTCAAATACCTGATGAGTCCAGGAGGATTCCTGAGATACTGGAAGCTTGGGAGGGTCTACAGAAATTGGTGTCCGGAAATGCAGTCCATGGGCAGCAGGCTGTTCGACTGAGGCAGTTTTTTAGAGAATATTTGGCCATGATGTAAGTCACTGACCTCTACCCACCTTTCCCCATCCCTGGAAATGTTTGTTGTGAGCTTTAATAAGTGTCTCTCAACATGTCAGGTATCTGTACTGTACAGGAGAAACCGCATCTTTTTGATGTTTCATGCAAGCCATATGGAATGTGTGTCATACATAACATAATGTAACAAAGGTTTATAGTGAGCAAAACTACTTGTAATTTTTTCATCAGAAGTATCTTGTCCCTTAAGAAGTCTGCCAGGATAACACCACAAAAGGAGGACTTGCAACTTCTGATTTTTGTCATAAATAAATTCTATTGTTTTGGAGAGAGCTTGTAGCATAATTCTTTATGCGTCTCACTATTTGGAGAGGAGGGAAATAACTTGTTAACACTAATATTGCCCTTCCCAAAATTTATAGTTGTTGAGTTTCCCATTATGTTGCTCCTTGCTTTTAGGTTCCTTAAAAAACAAATTAAGAATGTAAGGAAATATCCCAAAATTTGGAGAAATCCCCTCAAAATGCCCTAGTAAAGAATTTCTTCATTCCAACAAGTAACAAGAATGCAAGTAATGTACTGTATATGTTTGTCATTGTACAATGAAAGTCAATGGCAATCCTGATAGAAATCTTTCTACAAAAGTACTTGTTGGTCAAAAATTGTATGCAAGTTGAACAGGGCTGTAGCCAGGATTCTAGATGTGGATGGGCGAATATTTTTTCAGGATGGGCAACAATGTCATATACTGTATATATGTCAAGTTTGAGGGTGGGCAAACAGCTAACTCAGGGTGGGCAACACCTACCCTGGCCACCCCCTGAAGGGCTACGGCCCTGAAGTTGAATATGAATAGACTTCTTGGTGTGTGTTTCTTGTTATTGTTTTTTAAAATGGAAACAACTCTAAAGTAACTAATAAGCACTTTTACCTATAACTGAATTTGTCAAGCACAATTATGCTTATATTCTTTCTGTGTCTCTCACTTTTGTAGTCAAGTTAATATCAACATCAGATTGCATTTTTCCTGCAGAAAAATGTATATTTACTTTTTCTGTGTATTTTTCAAAAGATGCATTTTATATTGATTTTCTTAAATGTGTGCCCTTTTATTTTGCTCTAATTTTCATGCAGTTATTCCATACACAAAAAAGTGGCTTTCTGAACATTTTCCCAAAAACTATGCATTTTGTATGCATTATTTCAAGTAAATGAGTTGTGTTTCTTTTTTGTAAACCATAGATATAATTTTCTAAGTGCATTTCAGTTGATATTTAAGTTTGGGAAATGTACATTTGAGATGTGAGTACTAAAATGTGAACTGAGAAAATGTCTTACTTGTCTTCCTTCTCTACTTCTTCTGTACTTTCTCTTACCCCTTCTGGTGTTGAGGGTCTCAATCCATATTAACCAGGTGTCTTAACTCTTTTTATGTGTCATTATTAGATAGTGCCATCTAGAGGCTGATATAATACAGTACAAAATAGATTTCCTGAGGGATGACTTCTAGGAACAAATCACGTCTTAAGGCAAATATGTATTACTTTCTCTTACAGTAAGATCCCTATAGGCCAGTGGTGGCGAACCTATGGCACGTGTGCCAGATGTGCCACTTGGAACCCTCTCTGTGGGCACCCATGCGGTTGCCCCAACACAGAGTTCGCTCAGCCACTCTACCCAGCAGCCCAATGGGAGCACTTCCTTCCTTCCCCCAGCACAGAGTTTACCCCGCCCCTCTGTCCAGCAGCCCAGTGAGAACACTTCTTCCCTCCCACTAGCACAAAGTTCACCCTGCCCCTCTTCCCAGCAGCCCAATGGGAGTGTTTCCTCCGTCCCCTGTTGCCATGTTGGCACTTTGCAATAAATAATTGGGGTTGGGGTTGCAGTTTGGGCACTCGGTCTCTAAAAGGTTCACCATCACTGCTATAGGCCTTTAAAAATTTCAGAACTATATGCAAATAGAAGGGGAAGAAATGGAAGCAGTGACAGACTTTACCTTCTTAGGATCCAAGATTACTGCAGATGATAACTGCAGCCATGAAATAAAATGACGCGTACTTCTTGGGAGGCAAGCTATGACAAACCTAGGCAGCATAATAAAAAGTAGAGACATCACCCTGCCAACAAAAGTCTGCATAGTCAAAGCAATGGTATTCCAGTAGTAATGTACAGTATGGCTGTGAGAGCTGGACCATAAGGAAGGCTGAGTGCAAAAGAATAGGCACTGATGCTGGAAGCATACCTGTCAAGTTTTGGATTTGGAAATAAGGGAAATTTCCTGGAAAATACAGGATACTTGACAGCTATGCTTATCCTGTCCTGCCCTCCAATGGTGGTAATAGGGCATTGCAGTCTAATTAATAAGGGGTGATGGCGGGAAAGAGGGTAAAAAAGGGGTTTTTCAAGCCAATAAGGGATACTTGACAGCTATGGCTGGAGGAGACTTGGTATCCTGGGCTGCAAGGGGATAAAATCAGTCAATCCTGAAGGAAATCAACCCTGACTGCTCATTGGAAGGACACATGCTGAAGTATTTTGACCACCAAATGAGAAGAGAGGACTCACTTGAGAAGGCCTTGATGCTGAGAAAGATCAAAGGCAAAAGGAGAAAGGGGTGGCAGAGGATAAGGTGGCTAGATGGCATCGTTCATGCAATGGGTGTAGATCTGTGTGGGCTGCGGAAGATGGCAGAGGAGCCTGGCATACGGTGGTCCATGGGGTCGCAAAGGGTCGGACTCAACTGTGCGACTGAACAGCAAATGCATGACATCACACATATAAACAAAGTTCTGTGCTATACCATAGCTGATCAGTTATAAAACAAAAGCAAGTAAGCTGTCATATGTAGATTGGGGAACATTTGTATTAGAAGAAATAGACAGTCTTTTCCTTTTAAAAGTGTTCTGCTTCTATTTGCAAAACCCATATCTTGGTCTTCATGGATAGCTTGAAATTTGGCTGCAAGAGCAGGAAAAGGTAGATTTGACTACAATTTTGTGAGGGTTTCTTCTTATTCAGGTGTCATATCTGTTCAGGATATTGGCTATTATCATGGCGATAGCCTTCCAGTTTTTATCTCCTTGGAACAGTTCTTCCAAGGATATGCCACACCACTCTCTCAGGTTCTTCAGGCATGAAGTCCGTCTACGTCCAGGGCCTCTCTTCCCAGGGATCTTTTCTTGTGAGGGTTTAAGATGTTTTTAACTTGGTCACATTTATAACTGCTCTCTGCCTTTTGACTCCCTAGCTCCTGGACAGAGAATACACGGGCACAGATCTTCTCTGAGGGTCTGAGTGCCCAACGTCTGTCAGAGGCTCAGTGGGAAGAACTCGAAAACAATATGGAAGCTAAATTTCAGGAGCTTGAGTTGCTGGCAACTGTAGGATGGGAGTTGGTGTCTGAGGAGCATTACTTGAGTGAAATGGTAAGTGTGGAGAGCCAATGACATGCATGTGCAATGAGATGCATCTGCAAGATAGTTGGATCACAGCATGAATGTGGGCAGAGTGAGAATCGTTCCTGAACTGGCGATTGAATCCAGAGGTGGTACTCTTGTTTCTATGAGAACTGTCATTTCAGGAGACCAAGTCTGTGTTTCAATATCTTACCCTGAACATACAGTGGTACCTCGGATAAAGTCCAATTCGAATAAAGTCCGATTCGGATAAAGTTGTAGTTTTCATACACACATGATGCATCGCATGAAGTCCAAAACTGCTACAAATTGACGTTATCCGAGATATTTGGCATAGGAACCTCGGATAAAGTCCAGTTTTGGACATTATGCGATGCATCGCCCATTTGATTTGGATAAAGTCCAAATTTGTGAAACGGAGTTTGGACTTTATCCAAGGTTCTACTGTACTGTGGAATGACACTATCACCTTCAAATTCTTCCTCTTGGACTTTAAAATGAGGACACACACAATTCAGACCTTTCCTTTTGATGTCTGGCTAGTTCCTTGGCTTCACTTGTGCTCTCTTTTTGTTGCTTTTGGTAGATTCATTGAATATTTGCTTTTTTAATTTTACATTTTCAGGAGCTTCTGTGTTCTCTGGTTAGCAAATTGACAGCTAGAAGTGAATTTTGCTTCATTAAGCAATCCCCTTACATGTGGTCATACTCTATTAATAAAGTCAGCGTCATCCAGCAAGGAAGCCTTCACACTTATGGAACACATGAGACAAAGAGAGAATATTCAAGCATAGAACAGCTCCAGTTTTCACAATCTGAAAACAGTTTTCTTTCCCTTATGAATGAAACAACGGGCAAATGCTATATGCATCTAATATAGTGGACTATAGTCCAGAAATTTTATGGGGAAAAAGAAATAAAGTGGGGGATAAGATTTCATGTATTGTGTAATAAACTTATTTTAAAACATTTAATATTGCCTGGGACTGGGGGGAAATAGTTTAAATATGTGCCATCCATGGCTTAGAAGAAACTAGTGAGATAGGCTTCCCAATACTTGCTACTCCTTCAGTTACCATTCAGGTGATATACAGGTAGATGAAAGTCAGACATCAGTAGCAACCAATAGATAAACATTCAGTTGGAGTTTAGCTGCCTTCATCTGTCTGCATATTTTTGGTTGTGTGAAGAAGACTTTCCATTTTTTGGAAATAGTATCATTGTGCTGTAGCAGTTTGAGAGCCGAACTTTGTTGCCAGGATTTTTTAGATTGAAATCTCCAGTACAAATTGCTCAGCAGTCCTTCAGCTTGTTGCTATCTCTCAGTCAAATAAAAAGTGCAATATAAAAATAAAATACAAGAAATAAATATATCTACCCTAATCCAAATTGTGATGACACTAGGAATACTGAGACACTTTGTTTTTTGTTTATCAAGTTATCAATCATTTTTCTGTCCACTCCAATTCCTAAAGCAAGGTGCTAATAATTATAATTATAAGTATTAGTATTAGTATTATTGTTGCTGTTGCTGCTGCTGCTACTGCTGCTGCTGCTGCTGCTGCTGCTGTTGTTGTTGTTGTTGTTATTTCATGTTAGAAATTATTCTGGGTTGAAAGGATTTTTGCTGGAGAAACTCTGCTCAGGGGATGCCCGAATGAGGCTCCTTTCATGTCCCCAAGAACTTTTCCCACTGAAGTGGTTCCTATTTATCTACTTGCAGTTTCTTGCTTTTGAACTACTAGTTGACAGGAGCTGGGACAGAGACTGGTGCTCATTCCATCATGCAGTACCCGAGTCTCAAATTGCCGATTTGCTGGCCATCCAGCTAACAAAGCAAGCTTCTTAACCACTGAACCACCTCAGCCCCTAAGGTGCAAATAAAAAACCCTACCACATTATTTAAAAGCAGGATTAAACATAATTTGTGTGGGGAGGGGGGAGCCTTATCTAGAGGAGAAAGAAAATAACTTTGAAGAAATGGTCATATGGGATTCTGTTTTTCTCACTCTCATCATGTAGGGGTTTCTGTCATCTAGTCTGTTGTTTTGAACTTTAGGTAATAGAGCGGATGGAAGAACTACGAAGCATGTTGGGATGGGTGATGGTGAACTTGCGAGCACAGAGTTCCCAGAAGGACCCTGGAGATGCAAATCACAGCCCCAAGATTCATGATAGCACCCAAAAGATCCCCCCAAACTGCCAAGTTAGTATTGTAGCTGCTGAATGGGTTTTATGAATACTGAGACATGATAAAATGCACAATTTGCAGGACCTCTGCAATCCATTAGCTGGAACACTGCAAGTCAGGAACAGAGCTGGTAAAAGTTAGTTTTTTTATGATAGCTAAAATGTCTTATAGACCATGCTGGCCGGGAAATGCTGGGAGCTGTAATTAAAAAATAAAATAAAATAAAAACATTTCCAAGCTCTGTTCCAAAAGATGAGATGACATCGAGGACTCAGAACTCAACCATTATCAGCAAGCAAATTTAACTCATTGTGTGAGAATACAATCCTTCTAATTGCATGACCCCCAAGTTATGTAGAGCTCTACAGTACATAGGCAGTACTTTGAATTGTGCCTTAAGAGACCTATAACTAATGGAATCGTTGTAATAAGGGGGTTGTGTGCTGTCTGAACTCCAGTCAACAGTTGACTAGTTTCCAAACACTTTTCAGAGGCAGCCTTGTATATTGCACATTGAAATAATCTAAATGTCCTAAGAGTAAGTCATGTTTCTCTATGAGTTGATCCAGTGGCTGTAATCTAGTAGCAAGCCTTTCTTCTGATGAAGCTTTCATCAGTTTGGCCTCATTTATTCTGTTAGTGACATCACACACACAATCCCCACACATGTAAAACCAGTTGGCATTGCTGTTAACTAAGCCATGCATATAGTGACAGGATGCCTCAAACCTACACCAGTTGAGAAAATGTACCTTCTTGTTGGTATTGCACCACCTAAGATTAGGAGAGAAGTAGCAGCGGATGCCGAGAGAACTAAACAGGAGAATGACCCTCGACATCCTCTGAACTGATATGAGCCTCAAGTTCGCTGGCTCAAATTCAGGAAGAGCTTTATGGCAAAAACAAACACTTTTGAGGGTACACAAGAGCAAAATCAAATTAGAAGCTGGAGGAAGGAGCTCACTGAACAGGGCCGCCATCAGGGGGGACCATCAGGACTCCCATCCCGGGCCCGGAGATGACGGGGGGCCTGGTGCCACTGGGAAACCACTGTTCTACACATGCGCAAACAAACCACGCATGCACAGAAAACCATAGGGGTGTGGCGCCACCAGGAAACCACTGTTCTATGCATGCGCAAACAAACCACGCATGCACAGAAAGCCATAGGGGCGTGGTGGCACCGGGAAACCACTGTTCTACGCCTGTGCATACAAAACATGCATGCACAGAGAACCATAGGGCCATGGCCAAAGATGGGGCCATGTACCGCACCCGGAAATTTATGATGCTGGCCCTGTCACTGAACAAGGAACAACATTAAAGGAGGACATAGCTGAGGAACTGAATAGGCTGAGGGTTGGAGTTCTTAAATGCAAGACCAACATGGTCAAGTGGGGGTTGCTGGAGGACAACAACATGTTGCGTGAATGTGGTGGTATATAGAATCCAACTCATTTACTGGTCTGCCAGTTACTGCTATAAAAGTTCCCCGATGTGGACTTACATTTGGCCAATGACAAAGCCAAGAAAGTGGCTTCATTTTGGCTCTCCTGGGCTTGATTGGGACACGAAAAAAGAAGGGCTAGTAGAAAAAAGTGGCAACATTAGCACTGATACTAGTGTGCCTGCTGATAAGCCACACATAATGATGTAGAATAAATAGACCTTGAGTTGTGTGAATAAACTTTTAGAAATGGAGGACCTCAATTTAAAAGAAATAGGGGCAAGTCTGCTTATGATTACAGTAGCTCAATTAATGTGTTTTCTTCCACTATAGATCAAAGCAGCCACTGAAACTACTGTGCTAAAGGCAGATGGTACTCTGGGCTTCCCTGAGTCTGAAGAGCCTCCGCTTACCTTAGGCTTGGTCCAAAATGGTTCTCCAGCAAAGCACCAAGAGCAAGAGAGGAAATCTGTCTCCACTTCCATCCTGTCTATCTTAGATGTCCTTCCAGTGCAGAAGCAAAGCTGCAAAGATTTCAAAAAATCCATGCCCTTTCAGATGAGCAACCCCAAGGAAACTTTGGTTCTAGAGCCTTCAGAGACCCCAATGGTATTGGTACCACAGCCAAGTCCTGGCAGCCTGGGCAACACAGTGAACCTGATCTTGAGCATTGGAAAGAAAGAGGAGAAAGACGCTACAAGCAGCCAAGCTAAGGCATCACTACAAGTGGGACAAGAGACCTTGCACAAGGTAAAGTACTATTTTGGAATGGCATAGTAGGTGCTGCTGCTTGATGTCTGTCAATGACAATGAGTAAGACTGCCTATAGAGACAGAGGGGCAAGCTTGCAGTCCTTTGGATGTTGTTGGACTCCAGCTTTTATCATCTTCAATTATTGGTCATTCTGACTGTAGCTGATAGGAACTGACAATGTCAGGTCAGGGATTTTGATACAGTATCTGGTTGTTGCCGCAGAACCCTACACAACTTTGTAGAACTCCGCGGGAGGCAGAGGGGGATCAGCTGCTTTTGTCAAAGCTGGCATTTATCCCAATAAAGGTTTAAGTCCAAAATGCAACCAGAAAATAGCAATTGCTATTACACTTCTATATTGCCCCATGTTGTTTAGTGCACTCTGAGCAGTTCAAAAGGTAATTAGCATTTTGCCCCCAACATGCTGGGTACTCGTTTTACCTTGGAAAGGATGGAAGCCTGAGTCAATCTTGAGCCTCTTCAGAATCGAACTCAGATTGTGAGCACTGTTTTGGCTTCAGTACAGCAGTTTAACTACTGGGACATGAGGCCTCAATAATTGCCAATCATATCAAAATTCATCTGGGCACCAAAGTATAAGTCCTTTCAGTGTTGTAATCCCAGGCAACATCATTTTCTCTATTTCTCTATTGCTTCTGCATTCTACATGAAATTATCCAAAGTTGTGTAACATCCAAAAGTCTTAATGTTATCTTAGAGTTATGGAGAATCTTAAGCACACATGCTTAAAATGCATGAAAACAAAACTTAAATTGCAGACAAATAGTTAAACTGGAATTTAATCCAAAATATTGGAGCATAAAAAAAGCAAAAATTTCAAAAAAAAACTTAGAATATAAATAGACTAGCAGATTTTGCCCGGAGGTGCCGGGCATTTTAAAAATCTGTTGGATAGTTAAGGGTTTTGTGTGTTTGATTTTTATTTTCTGTGCGCCGGCTTCCTCAGTGCCTGGCTCTTTAAATTTGGTTTTGGATAGCCAAGGGTTTCATTTGTTTTCTTGAACAAATGGTGCTGGGCTGTGTTAAATGGTTTTGAAAGGTTTTGTGATTTTGTGGCTTCGAGGCGCTGCGTCCACCTGTGGCGGACTTGCGCTTCCAGTGTTTGTTTTATTTTTATTTTTTATTTTTATTTTATTTTTGTTCATGAAAATTTTATTTTGATTTATTTAATTTAATTTTTTAATTTAAAATTTAATTTTGTTGTTTTATTTTTTGGTTTGGTGTTTTGGTTTTTTGGAGTGAAAAGTGATTTATGGTTTTTTTGTATTTTTTGAGAGTAGTGTGTATATTTTTGAATGTTGTGCTAACTTATTTTATGATTTTTTGAATTTTTAAATTTATCTTTGCAGTGGCAATGTTTTTGGATGTCTTTTCTCTTGTGGCCTCTGGGTGGGGGTGGTGAGCTTTGCTTCCTCTCTACCATTCTCCTCTTCTGTCCTCTGGGTGTCGCTTCCAGTGAGTGTTGCTTCCTTTCGAGTTCCTGTCGCCATGAAGTCAAGACGTCTTCATGGTAAGCTCTCTGATTTATTTATTTATTTATTTATTGGGGGGGTTTGATTGGGGGGGTTGAGTTTTTGTTGGGGGGTCTGTTGTTTCTTGTTGTGTGTGTTTTGTTGATGTGTTGTTGTTTATTTTTTAATGTTAGATTTTTGTTTTTGACTGGTTTTGATTGTTTTTGGTTCGTGTTTATGTGCGTCCGTTTTTTTGGGGGGCTTTCATTCCCATGGGCAATGCTTGGTGGCCCGTGGGAAGGAAGGGCACTGGCGGCGGGGGTGCCTTTCGTTCCCACGGGCCATGCTGGGTGGCCCGTGGGAAGGAAGGGAGGGCACTGGCGGCGGGGGTACCTTTCGTTCCCACGGGCCATGCTGGGTGGCCCGTGGGAAGGAAGGGCACTTGCGGCAGGGGTGCCTTTCGCTCCCACGGGCCATGCTGGGTGGCCCGTGGGAAGGAAGGGCACTAGCGGGGGGGGTGCCTTTTGTTCCCATGGGCCATGCTGGATGGCCCTTGGGAAGGAAGCGCAGTTGCGGGGAGGGTGCCTTTTGTTCCCACGGGCCATGCTGGATGGCCTGTGGGAAGGAAGCGGAGCGGCGGCGGTTTTTTTTAAATTTTTCATTTTTAGCGCACTGGCTGCCTCAGCGTTCTGCGCGCTAATGGCACGCAGGACGCTGGGGCTTGTAGTTTTGCCTGCGCGTGTTTGGGTACAGCAGCGGTGTTTTTTTCTTCGGCTTCCTTTTGATTGGCTGCGGCCGGTTTTCGAACGTTCCTTTTGCCCGCACCACACAGCCTGATTGGCTCTGTTGCGCGCAGCGCAAGGAATGTTGGGGCTTGAAGGTTTTTTTTGTTCACGACTGGGGGGCCCCTGCCCCCGGGTCAAAAATTTCAATCCGACAGTTACCTGCGAACCCAGTTCGGGTGAGTGCAGGAAAGCTCGGACGGGGCTCATGGGGACCGGTGCAACATCCTTTGTCACATTCCAACGGTTAATGCACCATTTTATAGGTATAGATTCTTGCAATTTAAGAAACTCCCTACTGGTTTGCTCTAAAATGTCAAGAGCAAAGACTTAGATATGTAAAAAGCATAATAAAATACTGAAAAGAATGTTTAACTTACATTGTAAAAATACAAGAACTTAAGAAAAAACAGAATGTACATCACCAAAGTTCTTAAAAGCAAGACTATATGAAGAAAATATACTTGTTAAAATATTTAAGTTATTTAAAAGTTAAAAAAAAGCATTATACTGTATCTTTAAGTAGTCTCAAGCCTTAAGTACTGATTTTAATGTTGAAAGCTGCCCAGAGTCATTCTGAGTTGGGCCGCTATACAAATTGGAAATTAGATTAAAATTAAAATAAATAAATAAAATATACAGTAAACCCCCAACTTATGTAAAAAAGCCGTTCCATAGCCTTTTACGTAATTTTTTTTTACATAAATTGAAGCAAACCCATAGGAAAAATGAATATTTATGTAAATTGAAGCAAACCCATAGGAAAAATTAATTTGTTTTGTAAATCAAAGCAAATCTATAGGAAAATGAATATTTATGTAAATCAGAGCAAACCCATAGGAAATTGTGTTACATAAATTGGGACAATTATGTAAATAGGGACACCATTTTAGCGAAAAATCCTTATGTGAGTTGAATTTTACATAACTTGAGGCATACGTAAGTTAGGGTTTTACTGTACACAGAAAGTTCTATGTGCTCAGCCACTCATGCCAGTTGGGATCCATGATGGGGAATCCATGTCTCCTTCGTCTACTCTTATAGCTCTACTCTGCTACATATTTCCTGTGTTGTTGATATCCAGTATTTGTGTGCCATAGTTTCGTGTAGTGGCATTTTGATGAGTTGAAGTGTATGTGTCTCCTAAGTGTATGTGTCTCAAAGATAAAAATCTCCCTTCAACCTGTAAACAAACTGATTTTGCAGAAGCTAGAAAGCTAGCAACCCAAAGCCCTAGAAATATCTTTTTCAATGGAAATCTGCATTGACTTAGCAGCTTCTCGTGCAATAAGAGTCTAGAATAGGAAATCTGGTGAACTGTCATTATAACCATAACATCATTTTTTTACTGTATCCTTTCAATGCTTAAAGGTACAAAAGTCTATAATTATAACCTCTTGTTGCATGAGAGCTCTGTAACTCAAGGATCCTGGCATGATACAGAGATGGAGAAGATTTGGAACACTGAATCATTGTGGAATATTATAATTACCAGAATAATGTGCCATAGGATTTTCTAACATCATCTTCCTCTTTATAAAGTCATGTTTACACATTTCAAGATAAGATGTATTTGACTGGAAAAATACAGAGCGTCCCAAAAGTCGCCATACATAGGCAAAATTGTTTAACAACAGATAACTTGGAATGGGTTCACTGTGAGTGGGAGAGAAGGCTTCATGTGTGTGTAGAAAGAGATGGCCAACACATAGAGAATATTTTGTAAATATTTTGTAAAAAAAATTGAGGTCAATATTTTGTACGTAAAGATGCATTTTGCTACAATTTCCCATTTTCCCTATGTATGGCAGCTTATGGGACACCCTGTATTTATATTATGATAAGGTGACATTATTCAGCTAGATAGATGGATAATTGTTTTGAAATGACTATAGTAAACTATTTTCCAAGCCTCAATTTTTAAAACCACTTTCATTTTCAGGGATACTTTTTCTCTCTACTGTACCTCTCTAAATTGTTTTTACACTCTATACATGCTTTATAGCACACATTGACATGATCTAATAATATTTGAAAGATGAAGAGATTTCATTCTCATGCTAGAGAGCACTGGGAGGTGAGGTCATCTGAAAGAGCTGTGGTCCTCAGATGTCACTGAATTATAACTCACATATGCTATAACCAGTATAATTAATGGTGAGAATGAGGGGAGTTGCATCCCAGCAATATCTAGAAAGCCACAAATTGCCTGTCCCTGTGTCAGAATAAGGTCAGGGAATTTATATTGGTACCAAGCTTCCTGGCTAGAGGTGTCCAGTAAAGAACATGGAAGTTCCCTGCTTACCAATAGAGTGCTAATGGACATCCTGGATAAAAGAGACTGGAAACCTTATGGGGTTTTGCTTCTTTGGTAAACTCTAGTCTAGCTGCAATGCATACTTCTAGCTGTATCTTTTGTGAATGTCAAGAGACCTTCCTCCCACACATACTTTACTTTCCCCTTCCTTTCACATTTCTGTTTTTGTTTTTTGGTTTTTCTCCAAAAATCCAGCTCCCTGAAACTAAATCCTCAGCCTGTAAAACTTTTTGGAAACGTTGCCAGGGTTTTTTAGGAAATACTTTGGGTAGTTTAAAGAGAAAGAAAAGGCCACCACACCAGCATGACAAAGAGGTAAACTTGCTGTAAGGGTGCAGTGGAGTGCATGTGGGGAAGAACAACTGCATGGTGCAAGGAACCCTTTGACTAACCCATCATAGCCTCACTCCAAAGGCAGCTCCTCTTTCTACCACACTTCCCAGGCTTTGGAGGATAAGTCCATCTTTTGTTCTCTTCACCAACAGCTGCTGTGTAGGAGGACATGTACAACCTCAGTAAGCATTGCAACCTGCATCTGAACAGCTGAGGAGACCTGGCAAAGTTCTTGTTTTGTAAATTACCCATAGGAAGCTCCGGAAAAAGGTTTCCAAACAAAGGTTCCATAGCTTACATGATAGAGTTGAGGAGAGCATTTCACGCAGCCCAATTGGCTCTGGCATAATATTTTCAAAGTGGGAGAAGTAGCCTCTTTGGTTGTCTTCCACTTTCTATTAAAGCACAGGATAAAATTGACAAACCCGGGTTCTAATACATAGCTAATACAGGGAGATATGGAATGGTCCTTTCTAATACAATCGCACAGATTCTACTACAAAGCACTGGAAAGTTAGCTAGATCAGGGTTCTTCATACACGGCTCTCCAGGTGTTCTTGGACTTCAATTACCAGAATCCCAAGTCAGCACACATGCTGACTGGAAATTGAAGTCCAAGAACATCTTGGACTTCTGGAAATTGAAGTCCAAGGCTTCTGGAAAATTGAAGTCCAAAAACATCTGGAGAGCCAAATTTGAGGAACCTTGGGCTAGCTAGAGAGATGAGCCTGATGTGTACTGACTTTCAGTTGAGGCAGAGGACAGAACCAACAAATTGGCTACAAGGAAATTGTTTCCATTCCTCTGTTTCTAGCAATCACTTTAAATTACCCACCCCGCTCCCACAACAAGAATTTTACTTTCTGTTAATGGCTTTGAGGGTGAGACAAATTGGGAAGAGAAAAAAAAGGGCAATGCATCTACTGTTTTTTTTTTGTAAGCGTGGGACTCTTCATAACTACTCTAGTGTTAACGATAGGGTTTTTTAAAAGAGCACTGAGAAGCAGTTTGACATTGAAGCAAATGACTGGAGGGAAAACAATTTGGAGTAAGTGAACTGTAACAGCTATAGAAGGGGGCACTGGCAGAGGGCCATAAGTCTTGCTCTGGGGCTCCATTTCCTAAACAAGTCTATGGAAAGGCTTCTAAGCCTGAAGCTACAGCAGCTGCCTCACCTTGCAAATGGGAGAGGAGGTCTTCAATGTGACAAAATGATACTCATCCAAAAAGTTACCTGCCAATTGCAAAAGGATGGATAACTATTATTATTACTATTATGAGATTACTACTGTGCTTCCTGTGTATTGAGGCTATGATACATTTTAGCCTAGACTACTTTGTGATATTCTAACTTTCTGGGTAGGAAAAGATTTTTCTTTTTAACACAGCATTTCATTCAGGCATGCAGCCTACAACCCGACTCCAGTAGTCCAAAGGTATACAGTACTAGACAGAGATGAGGGGAAGAAGTACTTTTTAAACTACAATTCCCAGATTATCTCTGCCTATATGGCCAATGGCACTGATAGACCACTGCGTACATGAGATAGAAACTAACCGTGGCCATATTTGGTTAGAGTATTCTAGAAGTTGCGATTAAAATAAAAACACCTTATTTTTGGTATCGAACCATTTCTGCAAATTTGAATGGACCCTGAGCTGACCTGCGCTGTAACACACCTGGTATTGGCCAGCAGTTTGTTGACTTTTGTGCTGGGTTCATCAGCTTTTACTAGAACATTCCTGCCAGGTTCTTAGCTACTTTGTCAGGCATATCACCCAATTTGAAGTAGTTCGGAGTGTACTTAGCAGCATTTTTGCAACTTTTAAATTCCTGATTTTCCTCTTCCTTTATGGATGACTCATCCCGGAACAATAAACCAGAAGAGGGGTACCCGCCTATAGAGTCAAACTGATCAGAATTTTCTTTAACCTGTTATGGATTGTTCTCCTTGCTGGCTGCTGTGAAGCATGAATGGTGCTTTCTGTGATGAGAAGGCAGGAAGGAACATGTGCTTGTGCATGTATATAAAGTGACCTCAAGTGTGTTGCTATGTCATCCAGAATAGATAGAGTTGGCTTCATGATCTTGTACAATCATGGAAAACATCTGGGAAAGTCACTTTTTTAAAATAACACCTCTTGGAATCTCCCAGCTAGCATGGACACAGTCCAGTATTCTGTCTTTCGTAGTTTAAGGCAGTTTCCAACTGGCCATGCTGTGAACTGCAAAATCTGTTCTAAATTTTTATCATGCTCTAGCTATCACTGCTTCTTACTGTGCTTTCTTCTTCTCCCCAGGTCAGCACCTATTTGCAGGTGAAGGAAAAGGAGGGAAATAAGCATAGAAGTTTACCCTGTGGAAGCTCAACTTCCATACCACAACATGTAAGGCAGGAGCCTCCCAGAGTCCATTGTTCTCCTTTTCCCAGTCCTCAAAGGGATGTTGCAGCATTCCACACTTTACCCAAAACCAACTCCAGCTACTTCCTGCAGAGAAAAACCAAAGTGAGACTAGGAGGTGTCCAGTTGCTCACTTTGGAAGGGGCCGTGAGAACAGAACAGCCTGGGCAAAGGGAGAAGCACTGCAGCACCAGTAGCACCTGGCCCCCAAAGTATGCCAGGAGAGCACAAGGCTTGGGAGAACCATGCTCACCACAAGCAGGGGAGCTGATGGACTATATGAGTAACCCATTGGTGCAAATAATTGACACTGAATGTGAGTCAGGGAGAATAAGCTCAGGGCAGTGCGTGGATCTGAGACAACGTCAAAGTCTTGGTGGCCTCCAGTCATCAACTGAGAAGACAGACCAATGCCAGCATCTCTCCTTGGGCTCTGTCCTCAGCCTGGAGCTTCCCAGGGACCCTACTGTCCTCAGAAATGTTCATGATACCATCAAGGTAGCCAGAGAGGGGCTAGCAGAAAGGCAGGAAGCTAACCATCCCATTGAAGTAAGCACAAGTAGGGCAAAAGTCCAGGAGAAGAGCTTGCAAGAGGACATACGGAAAGTGCAACCAGTAATGCTCCGAAGGCCCATCAGGACTGGGGATGAGGATGCTCAGGGTAAAGGAGGGATGTCATTTGGCATGGTGAATCTCAACGATAGCCATGGCAGGCCAAAGGCTTTTTTGGGTGCTCCTTATGGAGAAGAGCAGCAGAGTCCCAGGAGTCAAGGTGGCTCCAGTGATGATTTCATGGATTTTAAGCAGAGCCGGCTCTCCCGTATCAGTGCACTGCATGAGCAGATAGGTTGGGAATGGGACAAATTGGCTGCCTCACTGGGTACAACTGGCAGTTTTCATGGGGAGCTGGCAAAAAATCCAGCCGATGGCAAGGTCAAAATGAGAGAAGCACCAAGGGTGAAGTTGAAGCCTTCCCCTGCTAAACGTACAAATAATGGTGGTGCCACTTCCCACCTAATCAGAGAGAAGGACCTTTCAGTGAATGGATCACTGGAGAAAGAAAGTAGCAATTACTCTGTAGAAAGTGTCATAAAAGTCCATCCTTCGTTAGCTCATCTGGGATCCCAGTCCCCACCCAAGTCATCTGTGTCTGAATGTGACACAGTTTTGCATCCAGGCATCCCAGCACCCTCAGGAATTGTCTTGACTTTAGAGGAACCAAGGTTGCAAGATGTGGTAGAGATTCGTCACCCTGACCATGAGATGTTTGAGGAGGAGGAAGAAGAGCTACAGGCCATATGGAGTTGTGTGGAAAAGAACAAGAGAAGTTTAAGTGTACGTAGTGACTCAGAGAAAAAGGTGGATAAAGTACGAAGCCCAGACAACTCTAGTGGGAAACCCATACTAGCATCAGCAGACAATGTGTTGGTAGCCAAGTTCAAACTTCCGACCCCTGCCCAACCACTTCAGAGTTTGGAAGAAGAGAAAAGGGCCAGTACTTGGCTTCTCAAGAAAAACAGCCCAAATCAGTGCTGGGCATCCATGTCAGAGAGGACTGAGACTTCCCCCATGGGCCCACCACTAAGCATATGTCCAGTAGACCAACAGAAATTCCAGGAAGAGGGCAAAAGGGTTGGCAAGGTAAGAGCCATCGGCTGTCACTGTAGAGGTGAGTGGGAGAATTTCTTGCTTGAGGGCCAAAATTCTACTGTTCATTTAAAGATTCCTGGGTGGGGTGGGGTAGGGGGGATAGATACAGATATTCTGCTATCTTATGGAAAGTGTCAGCAGTAATCAGGGTCCTATAGCCTTCCAGATGTTGCTGAATTTCAATGTGAAATCCAAGCCCAACATGACTTAAGTTTCAAACTGAAGTTCAGCAAGAAGGAACTGAAGCTTCAATATCAGGGATGCTGTGAGCAGCATCCAACAATTTGTAAAAGGACTAGTGTTCCATATCCTTACTTTTAAAGG
This sequence comes from Bradypodion ventrale, assembly GCA_035047345.1. Classification (NCBI taxonomy): domain Eukaryota; kingdom Metazoa; phylum Chordata; class Lepidosauria; order Squamata; family Chamaeleonidae; genus Bradypodion; species Bradypodion ventrale. Next base: position 62,675,408 of record JAWDJE010000001.1, on the reverse strand, counting down.
TCACCAGCATGGCCTCTGAATTCATTAGGGTGGGGATAGGGTAAGCCAGTGATGGCCAACCTTGGCACTCCAGGTGTTCTTGGACTTCAGTTACCAGAAGCCCAAGTCAGCACTCCTGTGGATCAGGGCTTCTGGGAATTGAAGTTCAAGAACATCTGGAATACCAAGGTTCGCCATCACTGGAGTAGGCTGTCAAGATTCACACAACCTGACGCAATTGGTTTTTAAAAATAATTCCATAATGTGTGGGTAGAGAATTGGAAAGCTAGTGAAAATTAGTACAGAGCTGCACATAACATAAGCTGTACTTGCTGGGTCAGTAGGGAGTTCAAAAACGAAAGCTGTTCAAAATTCTTTATTAATCAGATGAAGAATACATGCATTTACCACCTCTGAACAAAAGCATGTTATTGGCTAGGTATAATTATTAGGGATAGTACAGATGGAAAAATGTTTAGGGGAAATATGATCACTCTCCATTTTGTTTAGTTTTGTTGAATGTGGTGGCCATTTTTGTTTTCAGGCTGGTTGATTTCTTCAACATTATCTGTCGCTTTTTCAGAGTCATCCTAGTAAACTTGAGCTTCAGATGATGGAGGGAATGCTGGAAAGGAAGCATCTGTTACAGCCAGGTGGCAAAAAGGTAAAATTAGAGGTGACTTGTGTGACAACGTTGGGGGAGAATGGAGTTCCGTCTGTTCCTTAGCATGGATATGACCATCTGCATCCCATATGCCAGTGATGGCGAACCTTTTAGAGTCCCAGTGCCCAAACTGCTACCCAAAACCCACTTATTTATCACATAGTGCCAGCACAGCAACAGGTAAGGAAGGAAACACTCCCACTGGGCTGCTGGGCAGAGGGGCGGGGTAAACTCTGTGCTGGGGGAGGGAGGAAGCACTCCCATTAGGCTGTTAGGCAGAGAGGTGGGGCAAACTCTGTTCTGGGGGAAGGAAGAAGCACTCCCATTGGGCTCTGAGTGCCACTTCTGGCACATGTGCCATAGGTTTGCTGAATATAGTTCCTAATAATGCATTTCTTCATTGAAGCATTGCTATGTTCATTGGAAACATCAACCAGGATGTTTTGTATTTGATTTCTTTTTAGTTTGTGGCAATAAGTGGCAAACCACAATTTTGTCAACTGAGAAGAAGTGACACAGTGGCTGAAATCCTGTTTGTTTGTTTGTTTGTTTGTTTGTTTGTTTGTTTGTATGTATGTATGTATGTATGTATGTATGTATGTATGTATGTAAAAGTCATAACGTTTAGTTGTTCCTAGCCAGCAATTAATGAGCCCACTAGGATTCTTAAGGGAGCATGCCTGCTGGCTTAGTGCATGACCCAGCAGAGACTCTTTACTTGCTGGTTGGGAAAGACGGAATATTATACTTTTTGCATAACAAAAGAAACAAGATTTCAGCTACTGTAGCCCAATTCAAGCAGTATGCTTGAAATCATGAACTGTTGGAAATGAGGGGTGCATGAAAAAGCCCTACTCCTGACTCCCTCAATCAGAAGTCATTCAGACCTTCTGCATTCAGCACAAAGGTTTGAAAAAGTGTCCTGCCTTATCAGGATCCCTGACAACAAGGAATTCTGTAAGGTCATTTTAGTATATGAGAACTAAGACACAGGACACAGCCTCGGGCTGGGTTAACTCAGGTTTATTGCATGGTGGACAGAGGGAACATGAGGTAATGGCGGATCAATAGCTCTTTATATACAGTAGTATTACATTTGAACGTGGTTCCACGATAGCCCATTGGCTACTGTCTTCGTGACGTCATTGCTGGTCACGCCCTTCTTGTCCAGGTGTAGGTGGTGGCGGGAAACTTCCCGCGCTGTGGCTCTTTGATGAGTTTGGACCAAGAGAGCTTGGACGCTCGCTGCTGCCAGCTGGTGGTCATTAGCTCGCGTCCTATTACAGGGATTATAGTGATACAACTGAAGGTTACATTGTTACCCGTAGGCAAGGTTACATTGGTTAAGATACATTGTTATCCCATGTAGGAGGTTACACCATAAGAACACAACACTCCTCCCCCCTAGGATGAGACGAAGTCTCGAACTCAACACTCCTCCCCCCTAGGATGAGACGAAGTCTCTCAGCCAAGATGGCTTATTTCGAACACGCTGGGGTCTCGATGCGGGCTGCCTTTCCCCGGGTTTGCTACCTTCTCTTTGTCCCCTGGTTTCCTGTCCTGTAATTGGAGAGGGAGACTTGTTAGTGGCTTGCCGCGGCTCTGCGGCGTTGTTGGGAGGTGTGTGCTTTATTTGGGAAGAACCGGGGGCACTGGGGGCTAACGAAAAACCCCTCTTCTCGCTTGGATGGGTGGGGGAACACTCCCAAAAACCCCCCCGGCTCGCAAAATCAAAATCGGAATCAAAATCGGGGGCAGCGGTCGCAAACTCCTCTCCCCCTCCCCCAGGCTCTGATAGAGCTGGCGTATCAAAAGGATCTGAGTCGGGACCGCCGCTGCTTTCCCCCCTTGTTTGGGACTGTTGCCCGTCGTTGTCTCCCCCTTGGGCTAAACGGGTGGGGGAGGACCCTAACGCTGAATTCTGTTGCTGGGCCCCACTGACCGGCCCCTCACTTACTCGGTGCCTAAGTTGGTCCGCATGCCTCCTCCAGAGGAGACCGGTGCTAGTCTCTACCCGGTACGATACTGGTCCCGTCTGCTCCACAACCGTCCCTGGTACCCAGGCTGGACCAGCGTTGGCGTAGTTCCTGCAGTGTATAGGATCGCCGACGGCGAAACCTTTCGAGACCGCTAACCCTATGTTTTTCCCTTTGTCCTCTACCCTCGTCGGGTCTAACCTGGACAGGATCGTGGTCAGTTTCCGCCGCATCAGCAGCTCTGCCAGCGAGTAACCTGATGCTAAGGGGGTCACCCTATATGCTAATAAAAACTGGCATACTTGGTGATTTAGGTCCCCCGGGCCCATGCGCCGCAGCGCATCCTTTGTTGTACGCACCAGCCGTTCCACTTGGCCATTCGTGGCCGGGTGAAACGGCGCGGATGTGACATGCCGAATGGCGTTTGCCTCCATGAATGCCCTGAACTCAGCGGACGTGAAACAACTAGCGTTATCGCTGACCAGAGTGTCGGGTAAACCGAACGTGGAAAAGACTCTCCTTAGATGGCTAATTGTAGTGGCGGAGGACGTGCTCTTTACTGGGATAACCTCCAGCCACTTGGAGAACGCATCCACCACCAAGAGGAAAATGGTTCCTCGGAACGGGCCAGCGAAATCTACGTGCACTCTGGACCACGGCCCCCTTGCTGCGTCCCATTCCCTATGCGGGAGACGGGCTGCCTCCGGTCGGGAGCCCTGGCAAGCCTCGCAAGTGCCAACCATGTGCTCTATGTCTGCGTCCAGCTGTGGCCACCAGAAGTAGCTCCGGGCCAGCGCCTTGGAACGGACGATGCCCGGGTGGCTGACGTGCAGCAGTTTGAGCACCCTCGGTCGTAGGGACGTAGGGACCACCACCCGTTGGCCCCACAAAAGGCACCCCCTCTCTAGGGACAACTCTATCTTTTTCCTAAAAAATGGGTCGAATTCCGTACCTGGGGATGACGCCGGCCACCCCTTCTGTACCCATGAGCTAACTTTCTCCAGCGTTCTATCCTTGCCTGTCGCCCTGGCAATGTCGGCTGGTACTATTGGGGGTGAATCTAAGACCTCTATTAGCAATACCTGGTGGTCTCTCTCTACCTGTGCCTTTTGGTCGCCCGACAAGGGCAAAGGAGACCTTGAGAGTGCGTCTGCATGGCTGATCTCCTTCCCGGGCCGGTATTCCAACTCATGTTGGTATGCGTTGAGAAAGATAGCCCACCGCAGCATCCTCGGGGACAGGATCTGTGGCGTGGGCTTATTTGCAGTGAAAATTCCTAACAGGGGCTTGTGATCGGTCACGATTTTGAACGGGCGACCATACAGAAAATCGTGAAATTTTTTGGTTCCCGCTACTATCGCTAATGCCTCCCTGTCGGTCTGTGCGTAATTCCGCTCTGCTTGGGACAGGGACCTTGAATAAAACGCTATCGGGGCCTCTTTTCCGTCGTCCAACACGTGGCAAAGCACCGCCCCCACCCCCACCGGGGATGCGTCACAGACTAAAACCACTGGCCGTCTGGGATCGAAATGCGTTAGGATTGCCTCGGATGTTAGGAGTTGCTTCAACTCTTTGAACGCCCTCTCTTGCTCGTCACCCCACACCCATGTTTCCTCCTTTTTTAGCAACCGATGGAGCGGTTCGGCCACCGACGCCTTCCGTGGAAGGAAGGTGTGGTAAAAATTGAGGAGCCCCAGGAATGACTGTAGCTCGGTTTTGGATGTGGGGCGAGGAGCCTTCTTGATGGCGGCTACTTGGGATTTGGACGGCTTAATTCCCTCAGGTGTGACCCTGAACCCCAAAAACTCAACCTCTGTTTCGAAAAAAACGCATTTGTCTTTTCTCAGTCGCAGCCCCGCTTTTTCGAACACAGTCAGTACTTTATCCAATCTCTTTGCCAGTTCGGCCTCACTCCCCCCTGTAATCAACACGTCATCAAAATAAGGCAACACCCCCTCCAGCCCCTTCAGGAGGCGTTCCACAAGCGACTGAAAAAGGCCGGGTGCCGAGTTCACGACGAACTGTAAGCGCGACACCTGGAACGCCCATTTATGTGTGACTATTGTTTGTGCCGCTGCCGTGGCGGGCGTTACAGGGAGTTGCTGATAGGCTTGTGCTAAATCGAGTTTAGCGAAACACTTTCCCCCATTCAGCCTGGCCAGAAGGTGGCTGACCACCGGCACCGGGTATGCATTGGGGCGGATCGCCTTGTTAATTGTACACTTATAATCAGCACAAATGCGCACCTCCCCGTTAGCCTTTAGCGCTGTTACAATTGGAGTTTCCCACTCCGCGGAATCAACAGGCACAAGAATCCCCTGGCCCACCAGTTTGTCCAGTTCCGCCTCTATTTTGTCCTTTAGTGCGAACGGCACCCTGCGCGGTTTGAGTCTTATCGGGCGGACCTCCGGGTCTAGGTCGAAGGCTACGGGGGGTCCCTTGAACTTTCCCAGTCCTTTTTTAAAAACGGCGGGGTGCGCGTCCAATACCGCTTGTATTGGATCTACCCCCACGGCATGCACCCCCCCTATGAACAAACCTAAAGGCTGAAACCACTGCGTCCCTAGGAGGCTACAACTTCCCCCTTTGAGAACAACTAGGGGAAGTTCCGCAGAATGTCTCTTAAAACGGACCCGAAATTTCCCGACCCCCAACACTGGAATGCTGTTCCCCTGTACGTCTCGTAGCGTGGACCTCAACGTTTTAAGTTTGGGCCGCACTTGGGGGTCGATTTTCAAGAACTCTCTCTGGGGAATTATAGAATAGGAGGACCCCAAGTCAATTTCCATCCTAATAGGGGCCCCTTGTACTAGTACCTCAATGAAATAATGGGGCTGTCCCGCGGACACGCTGAACATGGGAGCGTCGTCCTCGCTGTCGTCCGAGATGCGGCCCACGCCGTCCTGCTTCCTCGTGGTCCGGGCGCCATCTTTGGACCTCGCTGGACGGTCCGGTCTGGTCGAACGGTCTTGTGAATGCCTCCGGCCCTCTTTCCGCTTCCTGCACGCCCTGGCGATGTGCCCCCGACGGCCGCAGGTGTAGCACTCGGTTTTCCTGAATGGGCACCTCGCGCGCTCATGGGCCGCTCCGCAACCATCGCAGCGGCGCCCTCCTTTTCTGACTTTCTGGACCTCCTCGCCGTCGCTGCCTTCCGTAGACGACTTCGAGGCCCGTCGGGTTGCGTGCACCGACTGTCCGGACTTTCCGTGCACCGAATTCTCCGCTTTGCCGGCCCTAGGACGCCACTCACGCCACTGGTGCATCTCGTCTACTCCAGCATTCGTGGATTCCGCGGCTTCCGCGGCCTCTACAACCTCTGTCAGCGTGGGTGGTGGCTCCTTGTTCATCAGGCTGCGCTGCACCTCCTTGTCCTTCAGGCCACACAGAACTCCGTCCCTGAGGGCCATCTCTAGATTGTCCCATCTGCAGGGGGCGGCGGCTATTCTCAAGGCTGTTACGAAGGCCTCAACCGACTCGTCCGGCGCTTGGACTCGCCTCCAAAACGCGCTCCGAGCGGGAAACATTGCCCTCGAGGGTCGGAAACGCTCACGCAGCAGTTTCATGATGTCATCGGCTTTGAAATCGCTCACCTTCTTCGGTGCAATGATGCCCACCAGCGTTCGCTTGGTTTCCATCCCAAGCATTCGGGTGAGGATGGCCCTCTTCCTTTCCTCGTCGTCTTCTTTGACTTTGAGTTCCACCAGTGCCGCCTGGAAGTCCATTTCAAAAAGCTCCCAGTCTTGCGGTTTGGTGATGTTGAACCCGCTCTGTGCCCTGGCTCCTTGGGAATCCATCATCCCACCTTCGTCGCCAATTTAGTATATGAGAACTAAGACACAGGACACAGCCTCGGGCTGGGTTAACTCAGGTTTATTGCATGGTGGACAGAGGGAACATGAGGTAATGGCGGATCAATAGCTCTTTATATACAGTAGTATTACATTTGAACGTGGTTCCACGATAGCCCATTGGCTACTGTCTTCGTGACGTCATTGCTGGTCACGCCCTTCTTGTCCAGGTGTAGGTGGTGGCGGGAAACTTCCCGCGCTGTGGCTCTTTGATGAGTTTGGACCAAGAGAGCTTGGACGCTCGCTGCTGCCAGCTGGTGGTCATTAGCTCGCGTCCTATTACAGGGATTATAGTGATACAACTGAAGGTTACATTGTTACCCGTAGGCAAGGTTACATTGGTTAAGATACATTGTTATCCCATGTAGGAGGTTACACCATAAGAACACAACAGTCATTCAGCCAAACATGCTTACAAGTTCCTCTTTGGACTACCATGCAAGAGTCTGGGTGAATTTTGGGTCACTGGGCTTATTGCTCATTTCCCTGGTGTAGATCTCTTCACAGTTTCAGGTGTAAAGCTGAAACAGACCAGGATAGAATAAAGAGAATCAAGAGCTTCTCACCCAAGGGGAAAAGAGGAGGAAAGCAAAAGGCCCTTCCATGCTTATTTACAGAGTGTCAACCCATGCCTGTGTCCCCAGTACCACGGGATACATAGTGCTTATGGGTCACGGGTTCTCCAACTGTCAAAGTCTTATAGATTCTACCTTTACTATTCTACTACTACAGATAGGAAAGAGAAATTATCACCACAGTCTGATTTTTAATCTGAAGATATGGGAGATGCAAGAGAAGATGAATGTCATCTTTTCCTTCACACTAATGTGCCCATCCTCCTGCTCTGAAGAGCTAGAACAAATTCTTGCATAGTGATTGGCCATATTGGCCTCTAGACCAATGTTTCCCAACCTTTGGTTTTTTGGACTTCAATTCCCAGAAGCCTAAGTCAATTCCCCAAAGCACAGATCAGCCAATGTACTGACTTAGGTTTCTGGGAATTGAAGTCCTCCTGTGGGGTGTGGGCCCCACATTAGGAACCACTGCACTAGAGCAGGGGTGACCAACATATGGCTCACGGGGCGGCCCTGACCCATGGAACCATTTCATGTGACCAACTGCCACCCTCACTGCTACCAGAATCAGACATGTTTATGACAGCCATAAAATGTGCTCGTGCGTGTGTAAATACATGCCATAAACACTGCCATAAATGCACCCTCAGCTGTCGTAAACGCGGATGCTTTTTACGGCAGTGTTTACGGTGGGAGGAACCACATGACCAGCACACTCAGATGTCTGGGGAGAGGCATGGTCCGTCCCATGGTGCGAAAAGGTTGGGAACTCCTGCTCTAGAGGAAGGCAGGGGCATTCTTTGGGGAACAAGAACAGTGGGAAGAATACTTCATACCTGTGTAGCTTAGGAAACCAATTTACAGACCTAATCCTCGCCTGACCTTTTGATCCTGTTCTGCTAGGCAAACTGTCGTTCCTGGAATACATTCCATACAGTACTGATGAGACAAACCTTGTGTTTCTACCAGGATAAGAAAGACACCCTCAAGGTAATACTACCTAATAAAACAAAATTTATGGCAGCAGTAAGTAATGGGATTTGGCCTAATATAGAAAGGACTGTGCCAATTTCTGAAAGTACTTCTCTCCTATATATATATACTAGCAGATTTTGCCCGGCGGTGCCAGGCTGTTTTAAATGGTTTTGGAAGGGTTTTTTTTTTCTTAAGGTTGGTAAAGAGCCAGGCTGTTTTAAATTGTGTTGTAAGGGATATTTTTTTTGGTAATTTATTTTAAAAAGGTGTGTTGGTGGTTTAGGGGTGGTTTTGGGTGTGCACAACCACCACTACCCATACAATGCCACTCCAACCACCAACACACACATTAAAAATTCCTGGCAAGGCAGGAGTGTTGTGTGTGTGTGTGAGTGAGAGAGAGAGAGAGAGAAAGAAAGAAAGAAAGAAAGAGAAGCAGTGTGTGTGTGTATATATATTGTCCCCCCAACCCTTACAGAGCCAGGGGACCCTGCAGAGAGGGGATTTCCCCCCCCCCACAGGACACCCCGTTATTAAAAAGAAGAAACCAAGCTCTTTCTTCTGTTTTAAAACAGAGTGTTTGGGAGGGGGTGTGTATTTGATCTCTTCCTGGTCCCCTGGGTTTGGTAGGGTTGGGGGGACAAAAGGGGTCTGTCCCCCCAACCCTTCCAGAGCCAGGGGACCCAGCAGAGAAAGGATCGTTTCCCCCCCCCCTCCAAAAAAAAAACCCACTCCGTTTTTAAAGAGAAGAAACCAAGTGGTTTCTTCTCTTTTAAAATGGAGTGTGTGTGTGTGTGGGGGGGGGGGGGGTGTATTCGATCTCCTCTCCCTGGTCCCCTGGGTTTGGTAGGGTTGTGGGGACAAAAGGGGTCTGTCCCCCCAACCCTTCTGGACCCAGCACCTTTCATTGCCTCCCTCCCTCACCCACCCCCTGACCCTTACCTAACCCTTATCTTTTCCTGGCTACCTCCAGCTGGGTCTTTCAAAGTCTTTCCCTCCGGCTCTCAGCGCGCGTTCCCAGCCTCCTCTGTGCTCGTATCCCTCAGCCTGATTGGCTGAGGGGTTGCACAGTGCAAAGGACGCTGGGAATTGAAGTCCTTTTTCTTTGTTCACGTTCGGGGGGCTCCTGCCCCACTGCCACATTTCTCAACCCGACAGTTACCTGCGAACCCGGTTCAGGTGAGTGCAGGGAGGCTAGGTCGGGGCTAGTGGGGCCTGGTGCAACATCCTTTGTCACATTCCAACGGTTAACGCACAGATTTATAGGTATTGATATCCACAGTCTATTACTGTCAGGGCCCTGTACTGTTATATCATACCAGATGAAACAAAGAAGTACAGAGCAATAAACTCCAGTTGTTTCTTTCTTACAGCAACACTTGCATGTGATTCTTCTATCTTTAGACCTAAGTAACTCTGCCTGTGATGGTCTGCCTTTTCCCCCATTAAAATCTTTGCCTAGTGTACTGCTTGAATAATACAGTAACAACTTTAAGTTCAGCATTGGTTCCATGTTCCAGGCCAGAAGAAAAGATGTTGTGATAAAAATGCTTTTCTGTGCCCTGGTTTTTAAACTCCAAGGATGTTATGATGCATTTCCTTTGCACAGCAGAGCTCTGTAGTGGCCTTGCCACTGAACCTGTCTGGAGCTGTTTGCGCCCTAGACAAAGAGTACACCAAGAAGAATAACTGTTTTGCACTGCAGTGAGTAGCCTATTTTCCATTTCTTTACAAGTTAATGTGTATGTAGTGCTTTGAAAAAATTGAAAGCATAATAAATGCTATGTAAGAATTACTACTGCTGCTGTTGCAAGTAATAGCAATAGCAATTACACTTACTGTATCTGTTGGCTTATAAGATGTGTCGGAGTATAAGACACACACAGTTATTACCAAAATGGCCCACTAGAGACAGTGAATACCGTATTTGCTGGCACACAAGACCCATTCCATTTTCCAGTGTATTTTAACGGGGGGGGGGTGTCTTATACGCAAGCAAATATAGTATATACCGCCCCATAGCAGTACAAATTTTTCTAAAGGTTTTGGTAACTTTAGCGTACTTGTTCTGTGAAGAAGAGACATGGTGAAATGTAACACCTTGAAAAATATAACTCATTATGCTTGAAGGATTCCTCCTTTCAGCTTCCAACTTGGCCTTGGAAGTATGTATTGGCCATTTTAGTCAGTACATCATTATAATATGCTTTGCTGATTTCCAGATTGAAGGATGGCTCCAAATACCTCCTTAGAGCACCAACTGAGCCACTTAGGAAGGAGTGGATTCTCAAACTGCAACAGAACTCAGGTAAACCTAAGGAAAGTTGCTACGGAAGTAATTGGCAGATACAAAGCAGTGGGTCTGCATCAGGAACAAGAGATGTCTGAAGGTCTCCATGTACCCAGACTGTGACTTTTTTACCTTCTCCCATAGTAGGTCCTATGACAATTATATCAAAAAGGGGAGTCAGAAGGAGGATTTTTTTTTCCTTTGCAATATACAGGATGAGGCAACTTTCAGTTCACCACACATTGATGGATTGCAAATAATAACCCCTCACCCTGTGATTTGATTTTGATTTGAAGTTTAATTTATATACCACTTTTTTCAACCCAACGGGTGACTCAAAGCGGTTTACAAGAACAACAAAATAATACAAGAATATAAATACAGCACAATTAATACAGAATGAAAACAACAAAATAATACAAAATATCAGTACAAGATAATTCATACAATCAATATCAATAAACAACAGAACAATAGGATCTCCAAAAATACAAAGTACAAATTCAATTCAGGGCAACGTATTAATAAAAAAACAGTAATACACACAGAAAATACAATTAAACACATCTCACCACATAACATTTCAATAAATACAGTAATATCAAAATATCAAAACCTCTCCGACTTACAAAAAAGACTGGAGGCAGCAACATAGTCCAGACTCCTCTACAACCTTTTTAAAGTCCTAGCTAGCGACCGCTACCATCCCTGCGCTGGTGGTAAAGGCAGCGGGGAGATGCGGCAGTGTCCTGGGCGCGGCGGGGAGCCCTCCAAGACTGTGGGCATCCCTCTTTATCCTCTGGAGAGGCAAAGCCAGAGGAGAGGGGACGGAGTCCGCAGCTGCCGCTAATTCCAACCCCGCGCCGGTGGTGATGTATTGCTTAGAGCTGATCAACAACTTCTGGAGATCCACACAGTCCCCATCCTTGAGATACACAGAAGTGCTGTAGAAAGTTGGGACTTGCATATGAGAGATCGTGACTGAGAATTGAGTTTAATTTAGAAAGCCTTGTGTGTACAAGTGGAGAAAATAATGCTGCACATATGGCCATATAATACATTACATTTTTAAGTGTATACCTAATAATTGAAAGCAGTAGCATAACTACAAAAGGATGCAGGTATCATTCAGTCATGCTAATTAGAGGTGATCATGGGAGGTTACATCTGTTTACAGAGACAGGAATTCTGCCTACAATGTGTGACATTTCACAATCTGGGGGAGGGTAGAGAGAGCTCTTTGCGCATGAAATATATTTTGCTCCTGCTCCTAAACCACCATATCTTAATGGCTGCTCTCCCATGCTTCAAGGTTTACCTGAAGTGGATTATTTCCAGTCAGCTTCCCAGACTACCCAGGGGATGACCTCTGTGGTTAGGTAAGTACTAAAGGCAAAGCATGGTTACAGTTATATTTACTGGGCAGGGCTGTAATGTTTGGGGCTAAAGAGTGAGTGAGGCTAATGTTGCAGGATAAGGCCAATACAAATTGACCAGGGCCAGGTTACTTCTCACTCATTTGGTCACTTTCCCCACCAAATTTTAAAAGTGTGTGTCTCAGTTCTAGGCATGTCTGCTCAATGGTAACCCACAGTATACCAACTTCCTTGACTGCAAAGCAGCAGAACTCATTTCTATGCAGCAGCTTTCTAGATTTAAAATGTTTTTCCCCCTTTGAAAAGAATTTTGATTCTGGGCAGTGTTTCCCAAACTATGTTCCATAGAACACCGGTGGACTTCAATTCCCAGAAGCCTAAGTCAGTACATTGGCTGATCAGCATTTTGGGGGATTGACAGGCTTCTGGGAATTGAAGTCCAAAAATCAAAGCCTGGGAAACACTGGATTAGGGTCCATATCTGTCTCAATGTGTCCCATCAATGAACTGTTAGATTGAGTTCTAAATCCAGATATCGTGAACCAGGGCTTTGAGTAAATGGGCCATAGTAACTGTGTGAATGAGGCAACCTAGGACTAATTTTAGCAGCACAGTCTTGTTCAGGTGGGAATGTAAAAAGCCAATTTTTTGGTTTCTGTTGCTTTTAATCTTTCCAGTGTGATTCCCAGCCATGGAGCTTCCCACTTCTTGGGCCACCATCCAGCCATTCTAGACAAGAACCAAGATGCCATGGTCTTGCCTAGGTCAAGTGTCAGGTTGCAGTTGCCTTATAAGACTCAGAGTGACCCCCAGGATACAACAGCTTCAGGAACAAGTGAGTGCTGAGGGCTTGCACATTCTGGAAGATTATTTTAGCACCTCCCTTGCCTTCTTGGCCTGGACTGTGCCAGTAAATTGTTCCAGGTATCTAATCAACCAATGAAAGTGCCACTTAAGTGAATCCCTTCTGAAATTACTGGTGCATGAATAGATGGTCTAGACCGGTGATGGCGAACCTTGGCACTCCAGATGTTCTTGGACTTCAATTCCCTGAAGCCAAAGCACCCTGTGAATCCACACAAATGGGTTTACTGCAATTCATCCGGCCCACACTGCCCTCATCGCTCCCGGAAGCAGAAGTAAAATGTGCCTGTACAGGCGCATTTTGCTTCCAGGAGCGACGAGGGCAGCTCAGGCCAGGTGAATTGCAGTAAACCCATTCATGTGGATTCACAGGGTGCTTGGGCTTCTGAGAATTGAATTCCAAGAACATCTGGAGTGCCAAGGTTCGCTATCACAGGTCTAGAACCATGATGGCAAAACTTGGCACTCCAGCTGTTCTTGGAATTCAATTCCCAGAAGCCCAAGCCCCTGTGAATCCACATGAATGGGTGTACTGTGCGTATGCACAATATTTATCCTAGTAGATTTTAACTCAAATGGTCTGGGACTAGATTTAGACAAGGATTTCCCTTAACTAAGTCCAGTTCCAATGCCAGAATGGATTTCTTACATTTTATTAAGAAGAGGGGGGGGGGGAGAGAAAAAGCCAAAAAGTAAATAAAACACAGGAAAAGGTTGAAAAATTTCCCCAAAAAGATATTCAGATTGAGATACACAGCAGGCAGACAACTAAAATATCAAAATCTATCTCCTATCACGTATACTTATGCTCACATAAACCCTTAGATTCGTAGAAAAATGTCCCTGTCCTATGTTTCCATAGGACAGCATATCTGTACCTCCATCCTGCTCTCTCCAGAGGCATGGATTATAAGCAGAGAAGGCTGATTGTGCTGTTTGATCCCACCTTTAAATCAGAGAACTCACACAGGGCATGATTTGAACTAAGATGTAGAGTAAAGCATCGCATAAAGAGCGCCTCGCTTAGAAACTAACTCACTTAAAGAGCAGAATTTTCTCTGAATCCTACTTTTCTAGCAACTGGTAATCCCTCTCAAGGACTCTGGCCATCAACTCTCAATGTCTGGAGACAGACATTTGTCTTTCTGTAGGATAGTACCTATCCAAGGCACTCCACCTTGTAAATGCTCCACTAAGCATTTACATGGTGCATTTTTGCCTGACCAGCATCATTTCCCATCTCTGCAAAAGTTTGGCCAATACATGTGGCATACCAGTTCAAGGTACCAGTCGAGCATTGTTCAAGTCTCCCCAGCCAAAGGACAGAAATCTGGATAAGGGTATTCTTGGTTTTTTCCTACATGCTTTGCCTGACTTCCTCAGCTCCTCAAGACTTTTCTGTCAAACTTTGTATCTTGCACCTCATTTGTCTTCTCTCTCCTTCTAGAAAATGTTCACAGACCTGCTGCCACTTACAACACAGAGCACAATCTCAGGCTTTGTTCTGCCACTAAGCCTCCAGGTTCAGAAGATCCTTATATTTATCTGGAAGAAGATGACAACTGTGGTCTGGTGACAAACAAGAGGCGGTCCTATTCCTTTACATCAGGTACTTCCTTCATGACTGTGAAAGAGAACAGGTTACAAGATTAGTAAGGGGAGAAGGACTTATAGCGAACAACTTATGTGTTTTTCCATTGGTGCCAAGAAGTTTTTGAGCTTCTTCGTTTGTTCAAGTTGGCCCCTTCTACCTATCATATGTATGCTTTTCTGCCCAAGTGGAGCTTTAATCTCTGTGCCTAAATGTACTCTATTGAGAAAAACATGGCATCATGGGGCTACTTTTGGAACCTGTCATCATCTCTACAGTTAGAAGCCACAGTTATCAAAATGACAAGATATTGTTTAACATCACCACTAGATGTCAGTAACACACTTGAGAGCTTACATTCACATCTCTTGTTCAAACAACAGAGTTTGTGGCACCTGAAATGTTTTTTTTTAACGTTCTGACTCTGAACCCTAGAGTCAGACAACTGGCTTTTGAACAAGGGTGACCTTTACCTTTAACATGTTTTATCTAGCCTCAGTTTTTATGGACTGTAGCCTTAGTTGACAGGTTCTCAAACTGTGTATCACAACCAGCGATGCACTATAAAAAAAATTACTACCCACTCGGTGGGTGTGGATATATGTGGGCGTGGCTATCTGTGGGTGTGGCCTCAACATCCCTCCCCCCAATTAAAAAAAAACTACCTTGGTCTCTTGCTTCGCGGAGATGAGGAGGAGTCCCAGATGGCGCTGCTGGGAGGTGAGCGGGGCGAGTTGGTGGGCTGGCGCTGGCTGGCCTCCCCCTCCCAGCGCTGCCGGAAACACATCACATTTGCCTCACCCAGCGCCGAAGGCGCAAGGGAAGTGCATAGATGAAAGTGTGCCTTCGGCCCTGGGCGAGGCAAATGGGAGGCGTTTCCGGCGGTGCTGGGAGTGAGAGGCCGAGAGGTGGGCATGGCCGGCCAAGTGGGCATGGCCTGGAATTTCTACTACCGGTTCGCCAGAGCTGGTGAGAACCTGCCACAGTACAACACTGGTCGCAACCCCCAAAGGGGTCACAAAGTGTGTTATCTGGGTGGTTGCTGCAGTTTTGCTACACTAGCAATTAAAATAATTTTAGTGTCAGATGTTATTCTGGGTTGAAAGGATTTTTGCTGGACAAATTCTGCTCAGGGAATGCCCAAATAATAATAATAATAATAATAATAATAATAATAATAATAATAATAATAATTATTATTATTATTATTATTATTATTATTATTATTATTATTATTATTATTATTATTATTATTATTATTATTATTATTATTTCTGGTAAGATTTGTATCCTGCTTGCCCATTTTACAATGAAGCAGGCCTACTCAAAGCAAGTGGATAAGAGAAAAGCAAAAAGCAACAAAATTCACTATGTTGGAAACCAAAAGGAAATAACACCTCCACACCCACCACACCCCGCTGTCGACACCACCAGCTGGGAAATGCCGCCACTGGTGCTACAGAAGCCTCGTTTAGCTCATTTGGAGGAACAAAGTGTTATTGGGATGCAAGGATTGTATCAAACAGCACTTTGCTGCTCCTCCTAACTTCAAGCAGCTTTTAAAAGACATGAGAGCCAGTGTAGGCAGGCCCAGAAATAGCATGTTGTTTTTCTTGAGGCATGGAGTTTGCTATGCTGGTCACCATAATAAAAAAGGCCCTTTCTTTAGTTCCCCTCACATGTATTCCCAATGGTCATGGGGTGTGTAAGGAGGCATCTCCAGAATAAAGGAAGGCAGTTTCATGTGGGGAAGAGGGGCGAGACAATTAGGACTTTAGTGAGGACTCCTTTGAATTCTACCTAGATGTGGGGAGAATGGCAGTGGTGAGGGGAAAACATGTTCAAGGGCAAGACACATAACATATATATCCATGATGGCGAACCTTGGCACTCCATATGTTCTTGGACTTCAATTCCCAGAAGCCTGAGGCCCCATGAATCCACACGAATGGGTTTGCTGTGATTCATCCGGCCTGCACCGCCCTTGTCGCTCCCGGAAGCGTAAGTAAAATGCACCTGTACGGGGGCCGGATGATTGCAGCAAACCCATTTGTGTGGATTCACGGGGGCTTGGGCTTCTGGGAATTGAAGTCCAAGAACATCTGGAGTATCAAAGTTCGCCATCATGGATATATATGTTATTCACATACAGTATATAAGTATGAATGATCTTCCTATTTATCTATGAAATGGTTATGAATGAAACAAACTATAGCAATAGCAATTACCCTTATATACCAACCCATAGTGCAGGGGTTCCCAACCTAAGGCCTGTGGGCTGGATCTGGCCCATGACACCATTTCATGTGGTCCCCCCACCCCTCCAAGGGCATTTGAGAAACAAAATGGCCACCCTTTGAAGCTGTTGGGACAAAACGGCCACTCCCATCATGCAGGCAGGGCAAAATGGTGGTCCAGCCCTTCAAGCTGGCTGAGATCGCGTGACCCAGCACCCTGCTTGAAAAGGTTGGGAATTCCTGGCTTACTGGGCGGTTTGCAGGCAATTAGCATTTTGCCCACAACATGCTGGGTACTCATTTTACTGACCTCAGAAGGATGGAAGGCTGAGACAACCTTGATCCCCGTCAGGATTGAATTCACAACATCTTGTTTGCAGTACAGCAGTCAACCTGCTTCACCAGGGTTCCATTATTATTTAAGCTTTCCCAGAAATGTGGCTTGACCCATAGAAGCTGATTTTGCAGCAAAAGGTTAATACAGTGGTACCTCGCTTAAAGAGCATAATGCCTTCCATGGGATTGCTCTTTAAGCGAGTTTGCTCTTTAAGCGAAACACCATTGTAAGTGACCAATTGTGACTTCTGGTGGTGGGGGGGGAATTGTGAACCCAATTTTAGTTGTTAAGCTAGTGTTTGGTTGGTTTTAGTTATTAAGCAAGTGGAGCATTTACGAGGTGGAATGCCTCGGACAGGTACTATCCTACAGAAAGACAAATGTCTGTCTCCAGACATTGAGAGTTGATGGCCAGAGTCCTTGAGAGGGATTACCAGTTGCTAGAAAAGTAGGATTCAGAGAAAATTCTGCTCTTTAAGTGAGTTAGTTTCTAAGCGAGGCGCTCTTTATGCGAGGCTTTACTCTACATCTTAGTTCAAATCATGCCCTGTGTGAGTTCTCTGATTTAAAGGTGGGATCAAACACCACAATCAGCCTTCTCTGCTCTGGTGTGCTAGACTGTAACTACCGTCACTTCCAAGAAGCACAGCTCTTGGGCATACTAGCTAGAGTGATGGGACTTGTAGTCCAACACATCAAGAAGATGCCAGATGTTTAGAGATACAGTGGTAGCCTATATAACGAACGCTTCGTATAATGAAAAATTCGTATAACGAAGCGTTTTGGCACTATTGGTGATACCCTGCATAACGGGGGGGATCGTTATATGGGGTATACCCAATATTCCAAACATTTTTTTTCCATTATACAGGGTATCACAGTATGATTTGCATAATGAAAAAATTCATATAACGAAGAGCTCCATGGAACGGAGCTATTTCGTTACACATGGTACTACTGTACTTCGCTGTTTCAAAGGGAAACTGATGCTCATTTTCACCTCAAACCAGGGGTCCCCAACCTACGGCCTGGGGGCTGGATGTGGCCCATGACACCATTTCATGTGCCCCACACACACACTGCCTCCGCCACACCTGGAAGTGCCATGTGTGGTAAGCAGAGCAAAATGGCCGTCCGGTCCCTGAAGCTGTCTGAGGGAGCGTGACCCAGCCCTCGGCTTGCAAAGGTTGAGAACTCCTGTTTCAAACTGTTCCTGTCTAACCTCTGCAGTCTCTCTCTCTTCTCTCTTTTTCAGCAACATACCAGAAGGTCACACCTCTCTCCGTGACCAAAGAATCCCTGGGGCTTGGCAGCAGCTACTCTGTCACTCTCTATATTGGAGAACAGGCAGCTTCTACCCCCAGGCCTCGATGCCATTCCTTCATCACCACCCCCAGTGGGACCCGAGAGACCTTGGATGGGAGAAGCCAAGGCGACTCGCCTCGCCAGAAGAACAAGTCTGTTTTCAGGAAGTTCTTTGGGAAGAGAGACTGAAAAACCAGCTCATTTCTTTCTCCCTGAACTTTATCCCCACCACAAAAGTCACAAGACCACAGAGCCACCAACCCTTCTTTTGATTGACTGGACCTGATGCTACTTAAAGCTATGCAGCTTGAACATTTTTCTCCTCGGAGGGCAGGAGGAGAAAAGTGGTTGGGACAGACTCAACTCAGTGGAGGAATCCCTTAAGCCTCTGTTATAGTATTCCACCTATTCAACCCAGCCACTGAAGTGAACCCCAGCCGAGTGGGTTCAGTGTCAGAGGGCCAAGCAAACAAAATGTTTTATCCATA
The DNA here is from genome assembly GCA_035047345.1 of Bradypodion ventrale. Lineage (NCBI taxonomy): Eukaryota > Metazoa > Chordata > Lepidosauria > Squamata > Chamaeleonidae > Bradypodion > Bradypodion ventrale. Next base: position 62,656,904 of record JAWDJE010000001.1, on the reverse strand, counting down.
TTGTGGCGGGATGGTGAATTCCAGCTGTGCAGTCGTCTTTTCTCTGTATGTGCAGAGCTCTGACTTACTTGACATGCAAGCTAATGGGGGGAAAGCAAGTAATGCATTCTGAAGCTCATATGATGAATACTGTATTTGTACTCAAATTAGGTAGGGAGTCACATTGCATGACTTCTGTCCTAACCCATGTCTGTGTGGTTCATGACAAGATCAAAACAAGAGGGCGAGGAGAATCTTCCTTAGAATTATGTATCCAGGGAGTGGAATGCATACAGTCATAGGGCTACTAGCTTTCCTTGTCATTTTCCTTTTAGTGCTTGATCTTGGCTCTTTGACTTTTAGTAACAGGTGAGGGTGTGGGAGTGATGGCCAAAGTACCTCACAGATAAAGAATTCAGACTTTTGCCAGAAGACAGAGGGAGCAAAGGAGAGAGATTGATTCTCTTCCTCTTTCGTGTCCCGATCAAACCTTGGACTGCCAAAAATGAAGCCACTTTCTTGGCTTTGTTGTTGGCCAAACCTAATTCCTCAAGTTGGTGCATGTTTGAAAGATGAAAGGGATGAAGAAAAAGGGAGATGGTGTGGGTTTGCCTACTTCTTATTCTAGCCCTACCAACTGCTAGCATTCAGATCCAAGAAATTACCACTAAGGAAATGTAAAATTACCACTAAGGAAATGTAAGATAAAGGTCACGCTTGCTCAAAAGCCAGCCATATCCAACTATAGGGTTCAGTGCTCATCTGTGTTTATAGCCAAAGAGCCAATGCTGTCTGTGTCTGCAGACATTTCCATGGACATCTGGCAGGCAAGACTACACCCTGGAGTGCATGGAACACTGTTTACTTTCCCACCGAAGTGGTGCCTATTTATCTACTTGCAATTTCTTGCTTTCAAACTGCTAGGTTGGCAGGAGCTGGGACAGAGATGGGAGCTCACCCTGTCATGCAGTTCTCGGGTCTCAAGCTGCTGACATGCCAGCCTTCCAGTAATCAAGTTCAGCATCTTAACCACTAAGCCTAAGCAGAAGGGAATGTAGCCTTCTGCTTTAAGGAGGAATTGTTCTTCCCTGAGTTTGGGCACATCTGCAGATATTGGTGAGTAGTAATATGGCTCACCATTCTGTGGAAAGCATTATATCTTGGTTTTTTTCCTCTATTACTACCATCACCACATCCACCATGCAGGCCCAGCTAAGACAGAATTTTTCTCCTGCTCTGTTGGTAAACCCTAGTTAGACCTACAGCAGAAATCTGAGCATTGGTGGTGGCTTGTGGTCCAAAAAAGGCAGGGTGGAGTGGCGGGGGGGGGGGGGGCTTCAATCTCAAATAGTGTGGGGAAAGAGGTACCCCTTGCTTGGACTAAAGAGTGTCCCAAATACAGAACTGAGGAATTATACCTTGAGGAAATGTGTACAGCATTATTTTAAGATCAGTATATATATCACACAAGATGGGATTAGGCAATAGTACTTATTTTGTCTGAAAAGTTGTCTTTGTACTTCTTTCTATTCAAAAAAATACAATATGGAGCACTGAGGTAGGCAATGTGTTGTCATTCTTCTTTCTTGTGCATTGTGTTGTCTGAGGGCAGCAGCAGCAGAACCATCTTCAAAAGCAATAATTAAAACATGTTAAGTAGCTGGTTGTATCTGCCCAGGGACATTAGTATCACATTAAAACACAGGTTGGCTGTCTGGGTGCCATCATTCAAAAGGCATTAGAGTTAACTGAGTTACACTTTAACTGTCAGGCAATTAACTTCTTGCTGAACTCAGGAATGACCTAAGCACATGCCACACACTGGTTCAAAGGAAGGAAACTTTTGTTCCACTCTTCCAAGTGGAAGGAAAAGGCAGAGACTAGATGTGCTTTATGGTTAAGATCATTCTTTGTTAAATTTTTATTTGCCTTTCCTGCAACGAGCTCAGGATGGTGTACATCAGGGGTTCTCAACTTACGGCCCATGGGCCAGATCGGGTCCTTGATGCCATTTCATGTGGCCCACCACCCTCGCTCCTGCTCCTGCTGCCGCCGGAAACTGTGGTTCCTTTTTAATGTAAACAGCTGCTGGCCTTGTCTCACCCAATGCACACACACCCTGGAGACCCCAGTCCCAAGAATAACCTCCAGCCCCACAAGGAAGGACTAGCCTCATTAAAAAGCCCCACTCACCCTTCCACCGAGGAGGCAATTAATCTCATTAGTGTCAGTCAGGGAGAGGGGTCCAAATCCTCCATTGATGGTTAGCGTCTCCCTCCCTCCTTCCAGTGAGAAACAAAATAGCCATCCCTTTGAAGCTGTTGGGACAAAATGGCTGCCTCAAAATGGCTTCCCCCATTGTGCAGGCAGGAAAAAATGGCCGTCTGGCCCAATCAGCTGTCTGAGGGAGCATGACCAGCCCGCAGCTTTAAAAAAGTTGACAACCTCTGGTGTACATGCTCTTTTTCCCCCCACTTTCTCTTAAACACATTCCAGTGAGGTAATTTGGGCTACGAGAGTGACGGGCCCAGTCTTCTTCTTTCATGTCCCGATCAAAACCTGGACTGCCAAAATGAAGCCACTTCCTTGACTTTGTTTTTGGTCAAGCTTAAATCCTCATTGCTGCATGTTTCTGGCAGCAAACCAGTATAAGAGCCAGACTCTGTATCTCTCCACATTTACACAGAGTGTTGTTGCCCACCAGCAGCCCCCATTTGAGCATGTTGGTCTTACACTTAGGCACGCCAACCTTCAGCCTATTCAGAGTCCTCCAAGCGACGTATCCTCCTCTAATGTTCCTAGCCCAGTGAGCTCGTTCCTCCATCTTCTAATTTGGTTTTGCTCTTGCGTAGCCTCAAGAATATTTGTTCTTGCCATAAAACCAGGTGTCAGAAAGTGAGTTTGCTGGCTTAGTGGAGAATAGCACTGAGTGCTCCTAAGTCACAGTTCAACATCCTAACCACTATAGCACATTATCTAATGGGGTGCCCTTTATGTGTTTAACTATAGCTAGCATCAGCCATAATAACCAGGGGTGATGGAGGTTGAATTGCTCTTTCCTGGCTATTGCTGCCCATATTCAAGCCATGAAGCAACTATGAGGGCCCGGCTGGGGAAAACTGGCATATAGATTAGGTTTCCAGGGGACTGTCTTTTGCCTTTCTTTTATATAACTCCTAGAAAAATCAAGATTGTCATTATCATGCATTTATTTGTAAGATTCTTTTCCACAAAGTCATTCTCAGAGAAACACATAGAACATTGAAATTGAACAACAATGAATACTGTTTTCAGAAACTGAACAAGAAACGTTAGAAATATCCAGAGTGTTAAGTACTGTAGATATATAATATAAATATCATCCAATCCATAACTACCTTCTGAACAAAGTAGTGCAAACAAATTGGTGTAATCAAACTGGATAAATAAAATCCCAAGGCAGAAATAAAAATACATGGTACAAATAGTTACATTTCCCTTCCATAAAGGCAACTTGAAGTTCTCCAGAATTAACCTGAACATGTTGGTTGTGCATTTAATTTTACATGTTACATTAGTTCCGCTTCCTCTCATCCTATTTCATCGGTTATCTTGGTGACTAACCAGTTCAATAGCTTTTTGAAAAACAAACATCCATATTGCCTGAATGAGCTCAGCCAGAAAAAATCACTGAAGGAAGTCCGATGGCCAGATATGCCATGAAGTGGGGCACACAACCTCAATATCATCATCACTGTCATTTATTTTGGGTCAGTGTCCTCACCCACCCAAACAAGACAACATAGATCAAAGGGAAGTATGCTGCTACCTTGTAATTTTCATATTGGAAATAAATGTGAATATTAAAAGTAGCCATACATAATTTGCTTGTGCTTCCTTTAATGCTCATCAGGTGTTGGTTGCAGCTAGTTTAACCAAGTAGCTGAGAACCTGACCAATGAATTGGCAAGCTCACATTTCATATCTCTTCTCCGCTAACATGCCATGTGACAGCCATTCTAAATTCGTTATAAAGCCAATTCATAGGTTCCCCAATCTGGTGCCCTGCAGAAGTGCTGGAGCATAGCTCCTTTTGCTTGCCACAGATTGCTGCCTAGAAATATTGGGATTTGTGCTCATACACACATAAAGGACATAGGACCGTGATGGTGAACCTTGGCACTCCAGCTGTTCTTGGACTTTAATTACCAGAAGCCCAAGGCAGCACACCTGCTAATCAGGGCTTCTGGGCATTGAAGTTTCAAAATAGCTGGAGTGCCAAAATTAGCCATCACTGACATAGGAGGTGGAGAGGGAATCTGGTGAGATTGTATATTTCAACCCTATTTGTGTTAGGAGTATTCATTCTATACTTCCTGATTGTAAGGTGCATAATGAGAAAAAAAATAGATTGTAAATCCATACATCTAGTATAGAAAGGGATGATGGGCCTGGATATGAAGAAAATCAAATATGGGACAGATGTTGATGGGAAAACACAGTGCCTTAAATTGCTTCTGCTGGGACAAAAGGACCTCTTTGGAAACACTTGGAAGAGAGGAAAGCTGCAGAATGGCAATCACAGCTAGTGTTTATGCTGAAATTGGCACTGGTTTCCTGGGGAGCTGGATAAAACTCAGCTCTAAAAGTCTGGCCTCTTAGCAAACAGGGGATTTAATTCTTATGTGTGTTAAATACCTAATGAAGATTGCTTGGCATAACACATTTCCAGCTGCAGCTCTTTCCTTCTGCCTTGAAAGATGGAACAGAGATCAATAGTGAGCTCCTGAATGTATGAACAAAATGATAAATCTATGAGGGCAACAGAAATTCTGGAAAACTCAACTCAAACAGCAGATGTTGGGGATGGGTTGGCAGTGACTGACCTCCCTTTCCTCCTGAGTGCCTTAAGCTAGTCCACTGCTCTCAAGAATGATGGAAGAAGCAGTCATACCCAAAAAGTAAAATTCAGTTGCCACCCCAGTTGAAGTGCATGGATGGAATCACTATAGGGTAGTGATGGCGAACCTTGGCACTCCAGCTGTTCTTGAACTTCAATTCCCAGCCCAACTCTCTGAATCCACACAAAGGGTTTACTGCACGTACAGGAACTTGGGCTTCTGGCAATTGAAGTCCAAGAACAGCTGGAGTGCCAAGGTTCACCATCACGGCTATAGGGAGTACATGCAGAGGGCTAGGCAACTTGCCCATTGCTTCAAGCAGCAAAATCGCTTAGAACAGCCCTTCATGGAGACAGCTACACCATAAATTCTTGGCTTCATTCTTGTTCTGAATCCCAACTGTTGCTGTTTGCAGTGGAGTTGTCTCTTTTGTCTTTAGATAACAGCCTGCTCCAAAGACTGGCACGTATTTCTTTTCTGAAAGGTCGGGAAAAAACTGGGTATTACAGCCAACACGCTTTCAAAATCTACTTTGAAGGAGGGCCACTGAAAACAGACAAACAGCAGCAAGATGAGCAACTAATCATTTCTTCTTTCAAATCATTCTCTTGCCTTTTTGTGTAGGGTGAAGGGGGAGGCTTTTAAGTGAGTTTGTTATGGATAAAATATTTAAAATGGAGGGAAACCCCACACATGCTGCAGTTGTACACTCATGGGTGAAAAAGAAATGGAAAGGGTAGAGATTTACAGATTCTCCCAACATGGTACTGTAGTCTCCAGATGTCTTCTACTATAACCAGTCATGTGCTGGGCCACTGGGACAAGGGGATTCATCCTGGTGCGCCCTTGCCTCTGACACCCTGGGGCGCAAATAATAATTTTATTATTATTTTATCCACCCGACACGCTGCACTTTAGGTTAAGCCACTGCTCCAAGCTCCCTCCTTCAGCTTGGAGCAGTGGTTTATTCTAAAGTGCCGTGCGCCAGGTGGAGCAAGTGAGGGACAGTGACCAAGCAGTTCCTGGGGGCAGCCTTCTCCCTGCCCCTTGGTCACCGCCCCACGCCCTTGTCCAGCACCCTCCCATAGTGCCCAGCACACCCTGTGTATAATTCCCATCACTCCATTGGACCTGCGGGTTGGGAGTGGTAATCCAACCCAACTGGAGAGCATGAGGCTGTATTGGCAATTTGTCCTGAGCTATTTTGGGAGCTGTGTTCCACACAAATAGAATTGTTCCCTGATAACAGGCAGCTCTGGGAACTAAACATTTTTGTGAGCAACCAACCACCATCCTTTGGAAACATGCCTTGATGCTAAGAAAGCAGCAGTTATTATTTGTCTTTCCCTAATCATACTTTCCCCATGCTCTGCCTGGCGGTACAACCGGTAATAACAGATGATATCTGATTGGTATCCAGATTTATTACAGTGAAGTGTGAGTTGAGTTGTAAATGGTTAATAGATGGGTGAAAAATAAACATTGTAACATTACACATCTACTAATGAGTTTACCCTTCATGCCTAGCATCTATTGACCATTCTGTGTGAAAGTAAGATTGGTAGACAATGGTTTGAGTGGCCTAGGCAGAGCCCATTCCTTTATTCTGTGAAGTGGTCTGGGACTATGGTTGAGAATCACTAACCAGCTTTCTGAAGTTTGTTCTGCAAAGGTGGTATGTGAAATTACAAAGTGGACTTGATCCACAAAAGCTAACATTGAAATACAATAGTTAGTCTTTAAGGTGCCAGAATGCTTTTTGTCTTTTTGTTTTAATTTTTTGGAATAGTAGCCGTGTTAGTTTGTGGTTCAGGCATATCAGAAAACAAAAACAAAAATAAAATAAAGTAAAAACCATTACAGCACTTTAAAGACTAACTGCTGTATTTTTACTGTTAGCTTTCGTGGATCAAGTCCACTTGTTTTGTTTACTTTCTGATATGCTTAAAACACAGACTAACATGACTACCGCTTCAAAAAAAGATCCCTCAAATGTATGTACAGTACCATTTATGCAATGTTTATAGAGAGGCCCATCTATAAACTTTAGAAACTCACAGGGGCCCAGGAGAATCCCTTTCTGACGCTAGGCCAGGGGGGCTGCAAACTTGGCTCTCCAGATGCTTTTGGACTTCAATTCCCAGAGGCCCTGATGTTGCAGTGAGACGCAGGAGGCGGCCGTGTGGCGAAGTCCAGCCCCGACCGGAGCATACCTGTCAAGTTTTGGATTTGGAAATAAGGGAAATTTTCTGGCAAATACCGGATACTTGACAGCTATGCTTATCCTGTGCTGCCCTCCAATGGCGGCAATAGGGCATTGCAGTCTAATTAATAAGGGATGACGGCAGGAAAGAGGGTATAATAAGGGGTTTTCCCGGCCAATAAGGAATACTTGACAGCTATGGACCGGAGTCAGGAGCAAGTATTTATTCCCTGCCTAGGGGTGAAGACGCGTATCTAAGACAATTGCGCCATCCCCTGTACAGAAGGCTTGCGTGCATGGCATTCTCATGAAACCCGTGTCTGGAAGACTATTCTGAAGCCACCCCGAGGTTAATGGAAAACCCGCACCTAATTGCCTTGGGCTGGCGAGACCCATTGTTCCTGCCCTAATCTCGGGGTCTATGTGGATTGACCCCGGGCACCTAATCTTGTCCCTTGTTTGTCCCTGCCTGCTTGCCTAACTCTATTTTCCCTCAGCCTGAGCCATTGTTTATTCCTAGCCTGCCCACTTATCTCCCCAATTTCCTCTCCAGCCGAGCACGGCCCCAACTAGTTTGGGGACTGGCATGTGGGTCTGTGGACACCGGGCGCACCCCTCGGGAGAGGTTTACTATCCAATTAATGCGGGCAACCCACACCCTGATCAGCAGGAGTGCTGCTGACTTGGGCTTCTTACGTCCAAGAACACCTCGAGAGTCAGACCCCTGCCTTTGGGGACCAACACCAGGGGGTGGCCAGGGTGGGCTTGGCCCACCTTGAGTCAGCACTTTGACCACCCCTTGCAAAGCACGGTTTCCCGTAGGAATGTATTGAAAAGAGGCGTTTTTGCCCATCCTGAAAAAGTATTCTCCCACCCACATCTAGAATTCTGGCTATGGCCCTAGACCCTTGAGGGCGAACCTTGGCACTGCAGATGTTCTTGGATTTCAATCCCCAGAAGCCCAAGCACTCTGTGAATCCACACGAAGGGGTTTACTGCGATTCATCCGGCCCGCGCCGCCCTCGTCGCTCCCGGAAGCGGAAGTAAAACGCGCCCGTATGGGCGCGTTTTACTTCCGCTTCCGGGAGCGACGAGGGCGGCGCGGGCCGGATGAATCGCAGTAAACCCCTTCGTGTGGATAAATGGGGGGGGGTCTGTGAATTGAAGTCCAAGAACATCTGGAGTGCCAAGGTTCGCCATCACGGGTCTAAACCGACTGCTACTTCTCCTTATCCTCCTTACAACTATGTGTGTGTAGGGACAGAAAGAGGGAGCACCGGCAATGTGGAGGATCAGCAGGGTGCGGAGGGGGGAGAGGTTTGTACTCTGTACGCGCTCAAGGGCGCCCTGACGCTTAACTGCTATCGGCTGAGCTACGCCCTGCCTCTCGCAACGGGTCACACGCACATACACACGCACACCACACGCCCGCCTCGAGGGAGCACACACTAGGACCCAGCGAGCTCGCTCGGGCCGGCAAAGTCACCAGTGGGCAGCGAAAGAGAGCCTCGGCCGGACGCCGGAGCGGCCAGCGGGGAAACCGAGGCACAGCAGGGGAGCCTAGCCGGCGACAAGTAAGCGAGCACTGGTCACGGTGGTGGGGAGACGGCAGGCTGCGCAGGCAGCAAAGGCGCTCAAGCCCTCTGCGGTTGCGCACGCGGGAAACGGGGGGGGGGGGGGGAGAGAGAGACGAGTGTTGCACCGGGAAGCTGGGTTCCCTCTGTTCCGTGTCTGTCCCGCAGGGGGCGCAGTTTGCTCCCAGCAGGGCTCAGGTAAAGGTTTCCCTTGCTCGAACGCCAGTCGTATCCGACTCTAGGGTGCAGTGCTCATCTCTGTTTCTAAGCCGAAGAGCCAGCGCTGTCTGCTTCTGCAGACGTTTCCGTGGTCATGTGGCAGGCATGACTAGACACCGGAGATGCTGTTACCTTCCCACCAAAGTGGTCCCTATTTATCTACTTGCAATTTCTTGCTTTCAAACTGCTAGATTGGCAGGAGCTGGGACGAAGACGGGAGCTCATTTCCGTCCTGCAGTACTGCTGACCTTCCGCTTCCCAGTCAGCGTCTTAGCCACTTGAACCATTGCAGGGCTCCGAGGACGTGGTAAAGTAATAGCCGTGGCAATTTACGCTTCTGGCTATGTGGAGAGAGGATATTATCCTGAAACAGATTAAAGGTGACTTTGAAGACGGTGGAAGGAAAGAGAGGTCGTGGCTGTTAGCCACGGTGATGGTGGTGCCGTAGTTATTTTTAGCAATATCAATTACACTTCTTCTACACCCTCCCATAGCTTCTATGCCAAGGGTCCCCAAACTACGGCCCGATCCGGCCCCCAATGCCAATTCATCCGGCCCACGCCACCTCCGTCACTCCCAGAGGCGGAAGTAAAACGCGCCCATGCGCAAGCATGTTTCACTTCTGCTTCCGGGAGTGATGAAGGCAGCGCGCGCTGGGTTAATTGCCATTGGGGGCTGGATCAGCCCACAGGTCGTCGTTTGGACTCCCCGGGTTTGAGCAGAGAAAATGGTAGCCTAAAAATCTATCTCATTCTGTTGCAAAACAGATGGCTGGGCATGTTTTACTTCTGCTTCTGATGGGAGGAACCATGTGACCAGCTCACGGCCCGAAAAGTTTGGGCACCTCTGTTCTATACCGTCCTATGGCGCTGAGTGCACTCTCTGGGCAGTTCACAAGTTAATGAGCATTCTGGCCCCAACATACTGGATACTTATTTTACAACCTCGGAAAGATGGAATGTCTTGAGTCCACGACTCCGCTTTGAACCTTGTCAGGATCGAACTCATAGTGTTTTGGCTGCAGCACAGCAGTTTAACCACTGCGCTGCTACAAGCCTTGGTTCGATCCTCAAAGTAAAGAGGTGGGGTGGGGGAGGGAAGGGAAGGAGTTGCAGCTAAGAAATGCAAGAAGGCTGAGACATAGCAATGGCTTGCGGGGAGATAATATTATTCTGAAGCAGCCTAAAGTGTAGTCACCAGATACTTGGTGGGCTACATTTCCTAGAAGCCTTGGCAATTGGAGAATATTGGCTGCAGCTTTCTGGATGTGGTATTCAAACCAGATCTACAGAGCTGAGTTTGGGTCAAATGCTAAAAATGGGTAGTAAGTCTCACCTGTTGACCCTCCCCTTGACTCTCTTGGGTTTCAATTCAAGTTTTCCTAAAACTCCATTGAGAACTACTTGGTGTTACTCAGGAAAATACCACTTGATTAAAAGTAAAGATCTCCCTCACTTGAAAGCCAGTCATGTCGGACTCTAGGGGGTGGTGCTCAGCTCCATTTACAGCCCAAGAGCCAGTGCTTTCTGCAACTAGATGTTTCCGTGGTCATATGGCAGGCAGAGCACACGGAATGCTGTTAGCTTTCCCACCCCTGTTTATCTATTTGCAATTTCTTGCTGGGACGGAGACAGGCGCTCACTCAGTCATGCAGCACTCGGGTCTTGAACTGCTGACCTGCTGATCCTGCAGTTGCCAAATTCAACATCTTAACCACTAAGCCACCGTAGTCCCTTACCACTTAATTACATCCAGCCCACGCCACCCTCGTCGCTCCTGGAAGCGGAAGTAAAACACGCCCATACGACATCTCGAGTGCCAAGGTTCGCCATCATGGGCATATGATATAGCATAATTGCAGGAGGAAGACAGGTTTTACATGCATTAAGATAAAGTGAAATTGTTGACTGTGCGTCTTCACTGCAGATGTTCATGTTGACTAAGCAGTGTACCTTTGCATCAAATTTAGGCTTTGTTTCAAGCCTGCACATGTTTTTGTTTGCAACCTAATCTTGTTTATTACTGTACTGTATCTATATTTGTGAACTGGGGTGCCATGTCAGGCAGGTGGACAGGGTTTTTTTATCGCTTCGTCCTTGATGTTCAGTATGCTGGGCTGGCGGTCTAGCTGTGTGTACAGTCCTCCAGTTCGCCAAGGTCACAGCTTTGAATGCAAATTGGTTACCGGTAAGTATGTAGCAGGTCTGTTGCATGCTGGCACAGTGCCTCGCTCCACTCCCTTTCATCATTCCAAGAGCCAGACCAGAGCATCCCCCCTGTGGTGTTAGAAAAGCTGTTTATGTTCCCAGGTCAATGATATAATGTCATATAACTCCGAGGTGGAACTGTGCCATTTTTAGGCGATTTGGCCAGGAAAGAAAGATACAATTGAGGAATTAGTATCGGATTATGTGGCAAGCCAGGGATTATTTATGTCCTATGCAATGAGGTGCATGCTGTAATTGTGTGAGAGAGCAAGACAACTGAGGACATTAGGGCAACAGAAAACTATAGCATCCTCTTTTGTGTCTGAGGAACTGCTCAAGATAGGATGCTGTTGTGGCTTTTTCCACCTATTTTTCTTCAGTCTTTTCACCTACATTTCCTTCTCGAACAAGTTTTCAGAAGAGATTGTAGTTACACTTGCACTCTTTTTTGTTCTAAAACAGGGGTTCTCGACCTTTTCAAGTCGAGGGCCGGATCACGCTCAGACAGCTTCAGGGGCTGGATGGCCATTTTGCCCTGCCTGCACGATGGTGGCGGTTTGTACATTAAAAAGGAATGGCACATGGCACTTCCAGGTGTGGTGGAGGTGGTAGTGGGCTACATGAAATGTCACCAAGGGCCGCATCTGGCCCTTGGGCCATAGGTTGAGAACCCCTGCTCTTAAACCTGGATGCAAAACACATGTTATCATGTTTCTGCTCAAAGGTGCAGCAAAGAGACTTACATGAGTTTGGGAGGAAGGCTACAGAGGAATTGTTTTGTCTGATTTCCTGTGTGACCTTGGGAAAGGTCCCTGAGCCTGCCTATGCCTAAAATTTCTCCCCTGTGCTTGGTGAGATCACTTCTGTGTCACAACAGCAGGCTTTTGCAAAGACTTTTTACTCCTCTTTTTATGACAGTCTTGAAGGATGCTTGTTTTGAAGAGCTGCAATGTTGTTCTGTTGTCCTGAGTGCTGAGGAGGTGTTCTCAGGGCCGTGATGGTGAACCTTGGCACTCCAGATGTTCTTGGACTTCAATTCCCAGAAGCCCAAGCTCCCATGAATCCACACGAATGGGTTTGCTTGGACTTCTGGGAATTGAAGTCCAAAAACATCTGAAGTGCCAAGGTTCACCGTCACGGTCTTAGGAGTTGGACTGCCATAGAGAGCTTGAGGTGTGATTGATGGCAATCATGCAGCAACTAATAGGAGAGGAATGGCAGGGCTAAAGAGTATTTTTACCCAATTTGTCACCGTGCTCACATGGAAAACTAACCTTTTCTCTTCTTCCCCAGCAATTACTCTGCCTTCCCCTACTTGATGCTGCTAAGGTTGTGTTTGACCATGACTCCTGGCTGGTAGAAGGTAAGTAAGGAAAGGGTGGTCGGCTAAATCACTCATGCACTTTAAGCCCCCTGTGAAATATTGTCCTCCTATTCAGAAATATATAATGAACCTGCAACAGTGTGAATTCAGGGCTCTGAAATGAGTGGGGAAATATTTGCCTTGAGCTGCTTTTGGTAAGTTGTATTTGCTGTTTTGTTGCTGGTATGTTGCTTTACTTTAAGAAGTCTCTATAGACAATATCTGTTGCATGCATATTCATGCAACTTTTGCATTTGTGCACAGCAGGATTCCAGCCAGTGAAAAGCAGAAACAAGAACAACAGATCTTGTGTAATCTGAAAGTCTTGCACATTTGTAACAGTATAAGACAGGGGTTCTCAACTTATGGCCCATGGGCCAGACTTGGCCCACGGCACCATTTCATGTGGCCCATGTCACCACTGCCACCAGAAGTGGATGCATTTATGACAGCCGTGTTCGCATTTTACGGCAGTGTTTATGGTGTGGGAACCACCAGTCCGGCCCACTCAGCTGTCTGAGGAGATGTGGTCTGCTCCACAGCTTTAAATAGTTGAAAACCCCTGGTATAAGCTTTCATGGACTAGAGTGTATTAAAAGCCATATGCTTCTTTGTGCCCTCTGTGCTCCATGCATATGGGTTCTGTTTGTGCAGAGTCGACCTTGGAAACTTCCAGAGCTTCAGAGGAACAGTGGATCTTCCTTACAGCACATGTGTAGTGTTTCTTATTTCAAAAAAAATTCCTGGGAATGAATATTGAATGAACACAAGAGAAAGTTTGTACAGTGGTCCTGTTGGAAGGGCCGTTCTCTCTATTTTGGAATTTTCTGGCTGATATCAGGCTAAGAAGAATTACTTACCTTTTGGTGAATTCATTCTGCAGTCCCTTTTGCCTGATCTAGTGTGAGAAAGATCAGCCAGCAACACAAGGTTGCTGTTTCCAGGGTATCCCCGACTGTGGTTCAGAAATACCACAGTCTTTAAGGAGGCTCTTTCTGTGTGTCATTTCTTACTCCTTGCCTCAATTTTTATATAAACAAATAAAGACAACCATGTGGCCCTTACACAATGCAAATGTAGGAGGAAGGTGATATCTTTATTGGATCACTGAAAGAAATATTGCACAAGCTTTCATGATTCAAGATCACTTCAGACATGCACCAGTTTCTTGTGGATAGTACAGGAAGATTATCAATGAGACTCCCAAAAGTTCATGGTAAGATATTATGCCAGGCTTTGCTTCTTATAAGTGAGTTAGAAAAAACAGCATTCTGGATCTAATATCTCCCATTCCACAGACAAAAGAAACAGTTTAAATATTTAGAATTTATACAATTTAACTTTACTGAAGTCAGGTACCATCTCCATATCAATGTATAGATTTTTCCCCTTTATTCGTATGGACATTGCCTTTAATATTCTTTCCCCCCATAAATTCTTCCAAACCTTGGAACTTATTTCCAATAAAATGAGTACCCAGCAGGTAGGGGACAAAATGCTAATTAACTTGTGAACCACCCAGAGAATGCACTAAGCGCTATAGGTGGTATATAAATGTAATTGCTATTGCTATTTCCCTTCCTAAATCTGGTTCCCATATTAATAAGGGATTCTTGAATATTCTCACCTGACTGCAGTGGCTTAGTGATTAAGATGTTGAACTTGACAACTGGAAAGTCAGCAGGTCATCAGTTCAAGACTCAAGTGCTTCATGATGGAGTGAGCTTCTGTCTTTGTCCCAGCTCCTGCCAAACTAGCAGTACAAAAGCAAGAAATTGAAAGTATATAAATAGGTACCACTTCGGTGGGAAGGTAAATAGCATTCCCTGTCTAGTCATGCCTGCCACATGTCCACATAAACAGCTGCAGACAGTGCTTGCTGGAAGGGAACTGCAGAATGAACTCACCAAAAGGTGCCTTCATATTACCAGTTTCACATCTGCCCTAGACACAGAAGAAGAAGTCTTCATGTGCCACCAAAGAAAAGAAGCCAACAGAATTTTGAGCAAGCCTTTAAGACTGAGGGGAGTTTGTGGTGGAAGCTGAGACACCCATGAAATTTTGGGGAGAACCCATTAGACCACCTCTCCCTATTTAAGACCCTCTGCCATGCCTTTTGTGCTATCTGATAAATATTCTACTGTCCTTCATGTCTTATCTTTCAGGTATCACAAAACCGATAGCAAGAATATCTATTTTATCTATACAGTGGAACCTCAGTTAACAAACGGCTTGGTTAACATAAAAAATCGCATAACAAAAGGAAATCCATAGAAAATAGTGGCTCGGTTTATGGGTTTTTTGGGGGGAGGGGCAGATTAATTGTTTTTTAGTGCATTCCTATGGGAAACCTCATTTCAGCTAAATTATTTTGGTTTTCAATGCATTCCAATGGGAAATTGCATTCAATGCATTCCTAGGGGAAATTCGGTTAAAGTAATTTTCACTGTAAGAAACGTCCCGGAAAATGCATTAATTACGCTCCACTGTATTTCCTTGTTACTTTAGTTGGTTTGTCCCCAGAGTGCTTTTCTTGTTAACTCTTTCTGCTCAAATTCGGATATTATCACTTAGTACATTTTCTCTTGTACTTCAACTTAGTGTTCAGAACTCTTGTGCTAACTGTGTAAATTGCTTTTATAAACAAGACTCAGCATGACTTTAGGCTGCTCAGGTAAGCTGCTTTCTGGACTAATCAAGTGACCATTGCCTGGAGATATATCCTTCCAGCCAAGGGCAGGGCTGGTGATGCTAGTTTTGGAAGACTCTGCACAGTAGTTAACATCTGTTCCTGTCCTATTCCTTTGAAGATTAAGGAGCTATGCAATACGAGCATGAATAAAAATGTAACCTGACTAACAAAGTTTTTTTTAAAAAAATCCTGTCAGATTTGTGAGGGTGAATGCTTTTCTGTACTGGTGAATCTCATCATTACAAACTTTATCCTCAAAGAATTATTAATTATCAATACCCCCACCCTAAATGAAAACTAAATGTTGTTGTGGTGGTGCTCGTCGTTGTATTGTTGTTGTTGTTGTTGTTGTTGTTGTTGTTATATTTGGACTTGTATGCCACCTACTCGACAATGCAACTCAGGGTGGCTCACAACAATACCACATCTAATACATTATACATATATCGCAATACAGTAAAATAAGATACAATTAGCATGCAATAATAGAAATAAACCACAGTATCAAAAACATCACATAAGTCAAAACATCACAAATCAAGTACCATCATAAAACATTTTAAAAGTCATTCATTTCAACAAGTCGCCCACAAAAGAGTCCAAGGACTAAAAGTCCAAGGCCTAGGGTTGGCTGGCCAGGGGGTGATGTCTGCCCCCCCAGTCCATGGTCAAGTCCATGGCACCAGCCAACATAAGGGGCAAGAACTCCACCACACCAGGGCCTCTGCCACTGGCCCCTGTGTGGCTGAGCCACCCATTCCGCCGCTGCCCACTCTGCCATGGCTCAAACTGACACCGAGCCCGCCACACCCGACACTGACCCAGCCGCAACTGGAAGCGGAAATCCACTGCTGCTGCTGCCACCAGGGATCTCACGGGGTGGCACAGTTCTTCCTCGCTGTCCGCCCTCCACGGCTGCTGCCTTTTCAACCTCCGGCCAGGTGGGAGATGGACAGAGGTCTCATGGGACAGTGGCACAGTTCTTGCTTAGGGTCCACGGGTCCTTTTTGTAGGGTCAGGAAGCACGCCTTGTTTTATAGCAAAACCCTCACTCTTGGGAGGCTGTAAGGATTAGAAAATGAGAATATTTGCTGAATCTTTTTTTGGGGGGGAGACAGCTGATGAAGATTTATCGAAGTGCTCAAAAGTAATCTGAGTTACACCTTGTGCATCCTTTCTTTATCTTCTGTGGAATGTGAAGCTCTTCTATCAAGGATGCCAACCTTCAGCACATCTGCAGAGGAAAAGTTATAATTCTGGTGCCAGGCTGAGTAAAAGTAAAATAAAATCAGGTCTCCCAAAGTCTTACAAGTTCCGTTTATTTACCATTTGTCATTTCTGTTTTTATTATTGTGTGGTTGTATACATTACATGGCTTTTTTGACACCATGATTTGTCTCTACATAGCCCATTCTGGAAACCTATTTGAAGAGTGAAATTTTAGTTTTCATAATATTTTTTAAATAAAAGTAAATAATAGATGAATCAGTAGCAGAAACAGCAAGTGAAGAGTATAGATCTGGTAAACACTTGTCAGTGTTGGAGGTGGAGTACACAGAAAGAGCCACCTTGAAGATTGTGATATTTTTGGACCACAATCGGGAGTGCCCTGGTAATGGCAACCTTGTGGTGCTGGCTAATCTTTCTCACTCAAGGTCAGGCAAAAGGAACTGCAGAATGAACTCACCAAAAGGTGCCTTCATTTTGGCAGTTTTAATTCTGGCCTAGACACAGAAGAAGTGCTGAAGGTTACTGCTGCTTGTCTCAATCACATTCTCTAAAGGGCCCATCCATTGTTGTTGGGTTGCAGATTCCTATAGTTTCAACCATCCTTGCTAATTATTCCAGGCAGTGGTGGGCTCCAAAAAAATTACTACCACACTGTGGGCATGGTATGGTGGGCGTAGCCAGGGGGAAAGCCCTGCGTTGCACCCGAATTAGAACTACTTTATTTCAAAACTTGGATTGGCAGGGTCAGCCAGAATTTCTGCTACCGGTTCTGGCGAACTGGTGCGAACCTGCTGATGCCCACCAGTGATTCTAGGTTCATGTAAGTTGGAAGGCCAATTTGTCTGTATTTTAAACTTCCCATTTTCCAGTCCTACATAATGTAATTGGTCTTGTGGGAAATAAATTTGTTCATGACTGCAGCCATAAGACAAGTGTTACAGCATGAGAACTGTGTACAGGATAGATCAAACTACTACAGTAGTTAAATAAGGTATTCTGCTGGAACTTTGAGTGTCAAGGTGCTATAATAATAATAATTTCATGTCAGAAATTATTCTGGGATGAAATGATTTTTGCTGGAGGAACTCCACTCAGGAGATGCCTGAATGAGGCTCCTTTCATGTCCCCAAGATTTTTTCCCACTGAAGTGGTCCCTATTTACTTGCAATTCTTTGCCTTTGAACTGCTAGGTTGGCAGGAGCTGGGACAGAAATGGGCGCTCAAACTGTCATGCAGTACCCGGGTTTCAAATTGCCGACTTGCCGGACTTCCAGCTAACAACAAGGTGAGCTTCATTGAAACACACTTGGTGATTTTGGACCAAATACTACATTTCTGCCTGATCTACGTGACACGATTATTGCGAGGGGGAAATTGGGGGAAAGAGCCATGTCGGCCAATTTGAGGCTCATTGGAAGAAAGGATGAACATAACTCCGGAATACAATACAATAAATGCTGCATACCCAAATTCATGTGCGCTTTAAATTCCAATTGTTAAAAGCTGGTATGGAAAGTAACAGGTCACAAACCAGTTGCTTGCTCACCACAATGTCTCACTTGCACTTTCTCATTGTGGGAAGGTAGTTTCTACACATACAATGCAGTCACATGCTCCTATTGCTATGCCAAAGTTTGATTCTTGGCATACTGTTGCACGCTCTTTCAAAGCATTGTTTGCAGGGGCCTGCCAGAAGTTTAATCATCTGCATAGCACCACGTAGACCTGACGAGAGTGTGACAAGCAGAGGCAGCTAGAAAGCTGCATAGCAAACCCTTTTCCTAAAGTATATTGTATCCAAATGATTCATACATAGTGGAACAGTGAATAGCAAATAACTCAGTGAGGTTAGACTTTCCAAAAGGGTTGCTGTGCTCGTCAAGTTGTTTGAAGCACTTAATTCTGTATAAGACATTAATCCAATCCCTCATGTGCCTCATGTGATTCTGTGATCCTTGCTAGGGAATGGCACTCTTGATTTCCCTCTCCTGGTCTGTCTCTGCAGAAGCTGTTCCCTATTGTTTATTCAAGGGGCTGTGGTGGCTCAGTGGTTAAGAACCTCAGATTGTTAGCTGGAAGGTCGGCAAGTCGGCAGTTCAAGACCCGAGTCTGCATGACGGAATGAGCTCCCGTCTCTGTTCCAGCTCCTGCCAACCTAGCAATTCGAAAGCAAGAAATTGCAAGTAGATAAATAGGGAGTCTTTCCTGTCGCATGACTAAATTGCGTTAGTACTAACTGCATGCTTGGGTTGCATCACATGTCTAACAGATGTTTGCATAGATACATGAAGCTGTAGTGTCCTCTAGAAGGCTTTAACACCTGCCATAAATAAACAGTGAAACAGGGTAAATATACATGCAAGGATCCCCAACTATGTGAGGATCACCAATCAAGTAGTTTGTTTGAGCACTGCAATGTAATGCCCTTTCTAACAGAAAATTGCTGTGTAATAGACACCTGGAAAATAATCTCAAGGAGGTGCACTGGTATAGGCAAGCTGCTTGGCAGCAGCAAAAATAATCCAAAGAAATGGGGACAGGGGGATCCACAAAATAATAATAATGGAAACAAGGAAAGGATCCAAGATGGAAGAACAAGCAGATAGGTAGCAAAAGATGTAGGGCACCAAGAACTAAATTGGCAATAAGCCCCCCCCCCCCCCCCAAAAAAAATGGCAGAAGTATAGCTTTCCCACAATTAACAACCATTTGCATGTTTGTGTTACTTAAGTATTGTCACAGTATCATGGAATCATTAGGAAGAAGCTTTCCCCATATTTCTTAGGTAACGTGCAAATAATTCCTTGGAGTGTAAATGTGTAACCTATAAAGCACCACCAACTATCAATGGGACTTTCTCTCAAGTAAAGTATAATAGGACTGCAGCCTTAGTACTGAGGTATTCAATTCGCTTTTTCTGAAGACAGCCGTGAATGCAACCTATGGTGAATAGATGGCTTTGTGAGCATTAAACAGACGGATCCTGGGATCATAAACAATATTAACCCATATCATACTCTATTTCAGTTAATTTCAGTTAAGACATTTGTTCCCAAATTTTTGATTTTTTGTGTATGGAAATATCTAACATGTGAAAAAAGCATCATATCTTCTCCAATATTTTTAGCAGATGTCTGCCATGTTTAATTTTTTTCCATTGCAATCAAGTGCCAGCACAATAAAAGCTTAAAAATAGACTTTTGAATATGTACAGAAAAAGATTCAATCAGCTGGTTTTTATTCAAAAGCATTCCCTTTTTTTAACAGTTTGCAGGGAAAGCCTGAGCTTTCATTTGTTGTTCATATTGGATCCTATTCCTGTATCAGTTCTTAATTCTTGATTTTGATCAAATAATTCTTGGATTTCCCAGCTGTACTTACATACTCATTGCAAGCATTTTATGCAACCACGTGAAATAAGGAGGAGAAACACTGGCAAGAAATCATATACTGCAGCTTGGAAGGATGTAAAGCAATCAGAGTTCTGTAAAATCAGGACAGGGTAAGCAAGAAATAGACTGAGAGCTACTGGTAGTTCTCTGGTGATTTGCAGCAGTCAATGTTCCTGAATCCCAGTTGCTGCAATCTATCTATATATATAAAACAGAGATGAGGTCTTGTATGTCCTATATAGAAATCCACACCCTTGGACCAATCCTGTGGAAACTTCACACACGTACCTTGAGCGCCGGAGATGAGGCAGGGGTCCGGTGGCCAGTTTTGGAGCTTGCACCCCCCCAAAAGGGCTGCAATGCACCCCGGATGGGAAAACCAGCCAAAGGAGGTAGTACTGCGCATGCGCAAATGTCTGTGCACGCAACAAGGCCTCAACGACGATCACGACATGGCCATGCCCAAAATGGCAGCGGCGGAGAAGGTGGAGGCCAGGGGCGACAGGAGGCAGGGCCGGGGCAGCACAAACACAATGGCGGGGCCACAACACCGGGGCCAGGAGGCAACACGGACAGGCCACACTGCCTCCCGCCCCAGGAGGAACCCCACCACCGTGCCCTCTCAGACAGATCACTGGGCCTGGGCCGCGAGATTACCAAGCCTGGGCCACAAATAGTGGCAGCAAATGGCCAGGCCGCAGAGCCCCCGCGGACTGAGGCCTGCTCCGCTGCAGCCGGGTTAGCGCCAGACACAACGCGTGGATACCTACCTCGCCTCTGTGGCTTGCAGAGCTGTCGGGTGCACCTGGTCGTGGTCGCTGGCCGTGCAGATCCTCCCCTCACCTCTGGTGCTGAGAGGACATCAGGAGGTGGTCCTGGCTGCTGCTAGCAGACGCGCAGCATTTTGCCTCGCCACCGGGACTTGCAGGGCGACTGGGGGCAATTTCCCGGCCCATGGTGGTGAGAGCGCAGCAAAGTCGCTCACATCCATTCAGGACTTGGGCGGCAGCCGGACATGCACTGCCCGAACACCGGGGGTGAGGGGAGAGGCCGCGCAGCCACCGACAACGCCCAGAACCCACTCCGGCTGCCCTCCAGAAAACAACCCACGCGAAGCCAAGTACCCAGCTAGTTTAACATAAGCAACAACACAATGGCTGAAATTCAGTAGTAAGTTGCAACTAGAGTGGTTGAATCAGTGTGGATTTAGCAAGTCTCCATAAGTTCCACAGATTCAGTTTCCCTACACTAGTTGTGTCTTGCCACTGGATTTCAGACAATGATTCATTCCCCACCTAAATTATGCTGATGAAATGAAGAAAGCTTGAAGTAACTGTGAGTAGGGTTTTTTTTAAATGGAAGAACTTCAGTTTTTTTCAATTCTGGTACTGTACTCCAAACCAAATCTTGGGCGCCAAATCTTTTAATTCTAATTATAACCCCAAAAAATCTTACGGTGCCTTAAAGAGCAACAAGTTTTATTTGTCATGCAGTTTGAGGGATTGTAGCGTCAGATATTTACATAGTAGTGGGGAAAACTGGAGTGGGCAGATCAGCACAGGATAAAGCAGAACTAGAGTCCTTCTTCTTGTGCTGTATTCGATTCCGAATATTGGCAATCATCATGGCGATCGGCCATGAAGATTGTCCTGAGAATATAATGCAGTGGTCTTCCATTTGTTTTCTGTACTGTATTACAGCGTGACACCTGTATCACTGATCCAGTTCCACCAGTCACTTTCTGGTCCTGAGCCCTTTGGAACGCTTTAGTGTCTTGCAAGGAAGACAACAGAAGGAGCCGCAATAGGGCTAAACACAACTTTATTGCATGATGGTCAGGGTGAACATGTGGTAATGGTGGAGATACAGCTCTATTTATACGGTCACTATACATTTGAATGTGGTTACACGGTAGCTCATTGGCTACTGTGCACGTGACATCATCGTTCGTCACGCCCATCTTGTCCAGGTGCTGTGTGGTGGGAAGGTTTCCCACTCTGCAGGTATTCAGAGAATCTGTGCCATGTGAGCCGGATGCTCGCTACTGCCACCTGTGGCCACTTAGCTCGCATCCTTATACAGCTTGCTACAATGTGTCACTGATTAGATAAAATTGGATATATTGACTGGATACAATCTATTAAGGGAACCTTGCAACATTCATTCAATACATAACACCCCCTCCCCCCTAGGTAAGGATGAAGTCCTTCAGCCACTGAGGCTTTCCGCATGTTTGCTTTGGGCGAGTGGCAGCCATGCTTTGGCCTGGGATCCCTGCAAGCTCCTGATTACTCTGGCCTCGTCCTGCACTGGGAGAGGTTAACTCTTTAGCGATTGGCCGCGAGTTTTGAGCCGGGGATTGGGGCGGTCTGGGTGTAGGAGTAAACTCCAGGGACGTGAAACCGGGGGCTCCAGGGACTAAAGAAAAACCCCGCTCTTCACATGGATGGGTGGGGGACCACTCCGAAAAATCCCCCTGGTTTCCTAACTCAAAGTCTAACTCTTCGAAATCCTCCTCTTCCAAACTTTTCCTATAACCCGGGGGGTCAAAGGGATGTGGATTTATTTCATTTCCCTCCCCCCTGTGGTCTGCGACTCCCCCTTGGGATAAGCGGGTGGGGGAGAACCCTAATGCTGAATTCTCTGCTTTATCACTCCTGTCTTGCCTATCTACTATCCTCCCCCTGAGCTGGTCAGCCTGCCTCCTCCAGAGGAGTCCTGTGCTTGTCTCAACATTGTAGGAGACTGGCCCTGTTTGCCCGACCACTATTCCAGGTACCCAGGTGGGCCCGCCGGCCGCGTAATTCCGGCAATGCACTGCCTCACCGATCCCAAAACTCTTTGTGCCCCCCGTTTCTATGTTTCTACCCGTGTCCTCCACCCTGGTTGGGTCTAAGCACGAGAGGATTGTGGCGGGTTTCCTCCGCATGAGGAGTTCGGCGGGCGACAGGCCCGACGCTAGAGGGGTTACCCGATACCTTAACAGGAATTGGCACAGCTGCAAGTTCAATTCCCCGGGGCCCATCCGATGGAATGCATCCTTTGTTGTTCGCACTAAGCGTTCCGCTTGACCATTTGTAGCGGGGTGAAAATGGGCAGCGGTGATGTGGTGAATCTTATTTATCTCTATGAAACCCTGAAACTCTGCTGACGTGAAAGTTGTGGTGTTATCGCTCACAAGTACGTCAGGTAACCTGAAACAGCTGAATACCTTCCGTAATTGTTTAATCATCGCAGCTGACGATGTACTGGCCATTGGGATTACCTCCAACCACTTGGAGTAGGCGTCCACTATTTTGAGGAATAGGATGCCCCTGAAGGGACCCACGAAGTCTACATGCAGACGCGACCATGGCCCCCGGGCTGTGTCCCATTCTCTGTGAGGAAGTTGGGACTCCTCGGGGCGGGTGCTTTGGCAGCTCTCGCACGTGCCAATCAAGTGTTCTATGTCCGCGTCCAACTTGGGCCACCAGACGTAACTCCTAGCTAGCGCCTTAGAGCGCACGATCCCCGGGTGGCTGATATGCAGTATCTTCAGCACGCGAGACCTCAAAACTTCGGGGATTATTACCCGCTGCCCCCAGAGTAGGCAGCCCCTTTCTAAGGAGAGTTCGTCTCTCCTCCTGCCATAAATCCTGAATTCCTCCATAGGGGAGGTTGCTGGCCACCCCTTCTGTACCCATGAACTGACTAGGGCCAATGACTTGTCTTTCGCTGTAGCTTTAGTGATCTCTGCTGGCAGTATCGGGGGCAACTCTAGGGCCTCAATCAGGAGCACCTGGTGGTCCTGCTCTACCCTCGCACTCTGGGTCCCCTGCCTGTGGGAGGGGTGACCTGGAAAGGGCGTCAGCATGGCTGATCCCCTTGCCGGGATGGTAGGTCAACACATACTGGTAAGCATTGAGGAAAATGGCCCACCGCAGCATCCTTGGGGACAAGATCTGTGGGGTGGGTTTGTTAGTAGTAAAAATTCCTAACAGGGGCTTATGTCTGTGAATGGTCTGCCATAAAGGAAGTCATGGAACTTTTTGGTTCCCGCAACAATTGCCAGGGCTTCCGTATCTGTTTGTGCATAGTTGCGCTCTGCCTTGGTCAGGGATCTTGAATAGAATGCCACCGGGGCTTCTCGCCCACTCTCTAGCACGTGGCAGACGACTGCCCCCACCGGTGAGGCATCACAGACTAACACAACAGGTTTCTTGGGATCGAAGTGGGTCAAGACAGCCTCGGAGGATAGAAGCTGCTTGAGCCCTTGGAATGCCCATTCCTGGCTGTCCCCCCACCACCAAGCCGTGGCTTTCTTGAGTTGTTTGTGCAGTGGCTCTGCTACTGACGCCTTTCCCGGCAGGAAAGAGTGGTAAAAATTTAGGAGTCCTAGGAAGGACTGTAGCTCGGCCTTGGTGGTGGGGCGAGGGGCATTCTGCACTGCCAACACCTTTGACTCTGCTGGTTTGATGCCCTCCAGGGTTATCCGGAAACCCAGAAACTCTACCTCTTCAGCAAAAAACACAAACTTATCCTTCCTCAACCTGAGCCCCGCTTTCTCGAACACGGTTAGTACCCGGTCTAAACTCTTAGCCAATTCTTATTTTCCCCCTCCCCCGCTATCAAAACGTCATCGAAGTAAGGCAAAACACCTGGGAGCCCTTTCAACAATCTTTCCACAAGGGACTGGAAAATTCCTGGAGCCGAATTTATGCCGAATTGGAGGCGCATCACTTTAAAGGCTCCCTTATGAGTAACAATGGTTTGAGCGGCGGCTGCAGCTGGGGTCACCATTAATTGTTGGTATGCCTGCGCTAAATCTAGCTTGGCGAAACACCTCCCCCCATGCAAAATTGCTAACAGGTGACTTACTACCGGCACCGGGTACGCATTTGGGCGAATTGCCTTGTTAATCATGCACTTGTAGTCAGTGCAGATCCTAACCTCCCCGTTTGCCTTAAGTGCTGTAACAATGGGGGTCTCCCACTCGATGGAGTCCACAGGTACCAAAATCCCCTGACCCACCAGTTTGTCCAGTTCAGTCTCAATTTTGTCCTTTAGTGCAAAAGGCACTCTCCGTCAGGATCCATGTCGAATGAAACTGGGGGGCCCTTGAACTTCCTGAGCCCCTTCTCGAAGATGGCAGGGTGCGCATTACACACCTCCGTGATCGGGTCAGCCTGCACGGTGTGTATGCCTCCAATGAAAACCCCCAGGGGGGTGAACCACTGTGTGCCTAGGAGGCAGCAAGACCCTTCCCGTAACACAACTAGGGGCAACTGCGCGGCGCGCCTCTTGAACTTCACCTTGAACTCCCCCACCCTCAACACTGGGATACTTTTCCCTTGAACGTCCCGTAGATTAGTCTTTAGGGCCTTCAGCTTGGGGCATGACTGAGGGGGAATGTGCAAAAATTCCCGGTGGGAGATGATGGAGTACGATGACCCCGAGTCTATCTCCATCCTAACTGGGACCCCTTGAATCAGTACCTCAACAAAATAACGGGGGTGCCTCAAAGGCACGCTGTGGACCACCTGGTCGTGGTTGTCTGGAACCCGTTGAGGCACGCGGTGTTCCTGTGGCTCGTCGTTGTCAAAGATCCTGCCGACCCCGTCTGCCTTCCGTTAGGGCCATTCCGCCTGGCCCTTGCCACCATCTCGATGACGCCTGCAGACCTTCGCAATGTGCCTGCGCCACCCGCATCCATCACAGTGGTGGTCCTCTCTGGCGCGGTCTCGAACCTCGGGTCTCCTCTGCACCCGCTGCACGTTGTCATCCTTGCTGAAGTCGGAGGCAGACGTGGTGGACTCGGAGGGCCCCTGCTCTCCGTGGAAGGAACAGCTGTGGACTGGGGCCGCTGGCGGGGGGGCAGCTGCTGCGGTCCTGGCCCGGCACACCCGCTTGCCTTGTTGCACTGACTCGGCGGCTTGGCCGATGCGCAGGACATGCTCGAAGGAGATGCTCTTGTCCTTGGCCAGTAGTTTTTTCCTGGCCCCCTTATCTCGCAGGCCCAGCAGGAGCCTGTCTCGCAGCACCTCGCTCAGGGACGTTCCCCACTGGCAAGGCACGGCAGCAACCCTCAGGGCTGCCACGAAGTCAGCCATGGACTCACCGGACCGCTGGCACCGCTGCTGAAAGGCCAGCCTTGCCGGGAACACCGACACTTTTGGGCGAAAGTGCTTCCTCAGCTCGGTGTGGATCTCGTCTAGGGGTACTTCCCTGAGCGGCCTCGGCGTCAGGAGGTTCGTTGCCAGCTCTAGCGTTTCCAGGCCACACTGGGCCAGCAGGAATGCTCGGCGCTGGGCTTCTTCCTCGATGCCCTCGAGGTCCATCGCATATAGGAACTGCTGTTCATAGAGTTCCCATTTTTCTGGCTTTGAGGTGTCGAATGGAGCGATGTTCACTTTGCGGGATGCCATTATCCCACCTTCGTCGCCAATGTAGTGTCTTGCAAGGAAGACAACAGAAGGAGCTGCAATAGGGCTAAACACAACTTTATTGCATGATGGTCAGGGTGAACATGTGGTAATGGCGGAGATACAGCTCTATTTATACAGTCACTATACATTTGAATGTGGTTACACGGTAGCTCATTGGCTACTTTCCGCGTGATGTCATCGTTCATCACGCCCATCTTGTCCAGGTGCTGTGTGGCGGGAAGGTTTCCCGCTCTGCAGGTATTCAGAGAATCTGTGCCATGTGAGCCGGATGCTCGCTACTGCCACCTGTGGCCACTTAGCTCGCATCTTTATACAGCTTGCTACAATGTGTCACTGATTAGATACAATTGGATACATTGACTGGATACAATCTATTAAGGGAACCTTGCAACATTCATTCAATACATAACAAACACAAAATCCTCATCAGCTCTAGGCCAGTATTGATGAAGCTGCTGCCCTCCATCAAGATGGATTCAAGTGGGATTTAATCCACTTGGGGACCATCACCCTTCCCTGTGGTCTTCAACACTAGAATCCACACAAGCCAAACCTGTACTGGAGCAAAGCAGAACAAATATACACCCACCAAGCAGTAGTAGTTTGAACACTGGAATGTAGTATCAGTGCCATAGATTCAAAGAAAGATTAATATATGCTCAGTGTTATGACCTCTAATTTGGTTTTACCTGTAACTGACTATTCACCAAAGTCTGGTTGGTGAATCTTGTTCTTGTGGTATTAGAGGTTTTTAAGCAAAGTAGATCCTGTGACCATGATGTTTGTGTGTGCCTTATCTAGAAGACTAAAAAAATGAGTGAGCTATCTGTGGTTAATTCCTTGGGAGTGTAAATGATTTTATTTTGATATTCTTTGTATCTGTTTTTATGCTTTTTATCTGTCAGCCGCCCGGAGTCACCTCGGCAAGGGGGCGGCAATACAAATGTGAAAATTAAATTAAAATTAATGGGTCTGTTTTTCATATCCTCAGTTTAGAAACAATGAAATTCAAGGTATGGGGATTGGGAAAGGGATTAGGCAGCAAGATCTTACTCTAGTAAAGAGAATTTGTTAAGACATATTGGGCAATAAAATCCCCTTGCTTGAAAGCCAGTCGTGTCTGACTCTAGGGGCCAGTGCTCATCTCTGTTTATAGCCAAAGAGCCAGATAAATTAAAGGATGGGGGCAATTTGTTGCTCTTAAATTGTGTCACCCAAAAATCTGTGCTTGGAGCAGTCCCTCTCAGGCTTGCCAAAAAGTTTTGTGCTAATTTTGTATTAGGATGTAGAGTACTAAATAGGGGACTACTTAGTGATTATTGCTAACAGACCCAGATGTGGATTATGCCACTTCTTGATCCCATTATTGATTACTGATTGTGTGTTGGGTAGCGGAATTCTCTAAGGCTGCTACCTGTGGAGACCTGTCCCCTTTGAAAAGATCTCTGCCCAAAGTATTTTGGCTTTTTTCTTCCTCTTTGATTTAGTTCATCATTGCTAGAAACCATGCAGCATCTGGTAGCTCACTGGGGAGATGGTAATGGGAAATCCCTCTTTGAGCATCTTATATACTTTTCGGGTCACCATAATCCAGAAGCAATGTGACAGCATTCAACAGCAAAATTGGCAGTGCTGATTAAGGATGATGGGATTTGCCATCAGCCACATCTGGCAGCTCATAATATGTGCACCCCATGATTATAGAAAAGATGTGTATCGCTTCCCGGGGGTGGGGGGGTGGAGAACACGCTGCACACTGATGTATTGAATAACATAACGGTCTTTAAATGTTATGTTATATCTACTGTAAAGATGATACCTCTTGGGTCTGTCTTTCCAAGCCTTATTATGCTATGTTATCTTGGGTCATTTATTTGAAGGTTTTTTTGCAGCCTTTCCCAAGGCAGTATTTGATTTTGTAATTACGCTGAGGCAGAAGAAGAAAAAGAAGAGGAAGAAACCCTATTGGAAAATTACTGAGTCTGATCCAGGAAATTGCTTTTGCTCATGGTTCTTCTCACCTTGCTAAAGAATACAAATGGTTTGTTTTGCGCACATGCAATCAGTTAGAATTAAGAGTTCATTTTTTTCAGTTTGCTTCCTGGGTGAGGGCTGATAAAGATCTCCCTCTCCTATTCAAAATCTGTCTTCGGAAATACAATTCAAGACAAAGCCAGATGAAAGAATGTCATTTCATAATGTCCCTTGGCCTTTTCTGCAGTTCTTTGTGGAGATTAAGAAACCTTGTAATAAAACGTTTGGCAGATGGTAAGCTTTTGGGAGTAAAAAATATGTTATTTTTTCCTCTCCACCAAAAACTAAAGTTTAATACACTACTCTCCGGCTACAAGAAGAGCCTTGAATGATCTGCACTGCGTTTGGGGAAATCACTTTATTTGGTAACACAACTTCTTGAATCATTGTGACCATGCTCCCTGGAGGATTGTTGGACTTGTAGTTCAATAAGTAACACTTCCAAGTACAAGTAACAGAGGTTTAGTGGCAGTGGCTGCACCTTAGTCTGTGCTTCCTGGGACTCTGTTTTGCTTTTCAGTGAAAGACTCTCCTGGTCTTTAGCCTCTACTTTTATGAGTCTGGCTAAAGTTCGGTAACCCTCCTTTCTGCCACTCTAAATTGCTGCTCACTTTCAGAAGTCTTCAGTTGCTAAGGAGTTGACCTTCAGTTCACGAGCCTTAATGGGCCAGATAATGCTGGAGGGACGTGTTTTCCCTCCACCGGCTTGAGCAGGTCTTGCCTGCTCCTTGGTCTGCCCACACCCAAGGGCAGCATGATAAAAGCTCAAAGGACAAGGAGGAAAGTTAATGTGTACATTTTGCCTGCTATTGATCTAGTTCCGTGATGGCAAACCTTGGTAAGGTATCTTCTGATACGTGAGATCTTGCTCAAAGCACTATCATACATCCAGATCCCAACCTTTGTCACTTGAGTTTTGTTCCTGTTCACCCCCCATTTCTTAGCTGCTTCCTCTCCCTGTAGTAGTGTTTTCTTTCCTCTGAAGCCCTGTTTGTGGGATCCACGCACACAATTGGTATACTGGCCCTGACAGAACCCCGGTAATGGGTGATCACATCGTTACCAGGGGTTCCTGAAAGGACAGAAATTGGGGGAGCGGAATATTAGATAGAGTTTAATTCACCAATAGCTGATCTGACAAACTGCTCGGACAATAGGAAGCTAATGACTAACTCGCTAGGTGCATAATAGGTAATCTCGCGTCTGCGGATTACCTTAAGCCCTAAAACCAATACCAGCCACATGTTTACCCCGGATAACCCGGAACAATGTATTTCCCCTGCCGTTAATTAAGTTAGTTAACTAACTTCCCCTGTAGACTTCCCCAATTAACTTATGTAAACACAGAGTGCGAGTTCTGCAGATCGCAATGCTTTTACATGCAGCCTGTACATGATAAATACTGATGATTTGCCTTCATTAAATCACTGGTCTTTGCTCCATCTTGCCTCGTGTCTCATTGCTTGACCAGTCTCCTCCGGGACCCAACAGCCATTTCGCGGTGCCGATCCAGCTTGCGCAATCCGCTTCGCGGCCCAATAACACCTGTTATTGTTGTTCAGTCACACAGTCGAGTCTGACCTTTTGCAACCCCATGGACCATCGTATGCCAGGCTCCTCTGTCTACACAGGTCTAGACCCATTACGTCGACAATGCCATCCATCCACCTCATCCTCTGGTGCTCCCTTCTCCTTTTGCCTTTGATCTTTCCCAGCATCAAGGCCTTCTCAAGAGAGCCCTCTCTTCTCATTTGATGGCCAAAGTACTTGAGCTTCATCTTCAGTATTTGTCCTTCCAGTGAGCAATCAGGGTTGATTTCCTTTAGGATCGACTGATTTGATCTCTTTGCAGTCCCAGGGTACTCTCAAAATCCTCCTCCAGCACCACAGTTTAAATGCATCTATTCTTCTGCACTCAGCCTTCCTTAGGGTCCAGCTCTCATAACCATACATTACTCCTGGGAATACGATTGCTCTGGCTATGCAGCGTTTTGTTGGGAAGGTGATGTCTCTTGCTTTTTATTATGTTGTCTAGGTTTCTCATAGGTTGTCTCCCAAGTAGTAAGCGACTTTTTATTTCATGGCTGCTGTCACCATCTGCAGTGATCTTGGAACATCGTCATCATAATGATAATAATAATAGTGATAATAATAATTTTATTTATATATCTGTCACTACTTCCCATTCTTCCCCTTCTATTTGCCCATGAAATCACCACCTTCCTCCTTTTACCCAACTCACACCTCTCCCCCCACCCCCACTGCCTTTCTTTGCTTCTCTCTTCTGTTATCAGCTTCTTTCTGTCCTGACCACCACTCTGTGAGTTCAGGGCCAATATCATAAAAGGCTTTGTCTTTCACCACAATTCACAGGTTCCCAAGACAGTTAGGATGTAGATTTCTAGAGCAGTTGGACTTGTCAGCTGCAAAAGGATGGGAGAACTGAACCCAGCTGTTACCTTATGCTTCAGAATCAAGAGGAGTTTGATGTTTGCAGATGGATACACAGTAGGCAGCAGTTATGGGGCCAAACACATCTTTATTGCAAGGTATGCAATCTGAACATGAGGCAATGGCAGAGGCGCAGCATCTTTTATACAGAGTGGTACATTTGAATCTGGCTACACGGTTCCCCATTGGTTCCTGTATTCGTGACGTCATGGTGATGCCCTGCCTTCTTTACCTGGTTTACCTGTGGCGGGAATGTTTCCCATGGTAGACTGTGATTGGTTGATTACTACCATGTGGTTGCGAGTCACTGCCATCTAGTGGCAGGTGAATCACGTTCCATCCAGCTGATTTACATTGAGTTACATTGTATTCACTGAGGTTACATTCTTTCATTCTTCCTGTTGCAATTTCTCTTAAAGGCATAGACTTTCATACACAACATTCCTCCCCCCTAGGATGGGACGAAGTCCCTCAGCCAATGTGGCTTCCCGCATTTACGCTTGGGTCGGACGGCTGCCTGGCCGAGATCGGGGGAACTAGGGGTCCTGTGTTCCGCGGTTCCTCGTCCTGCAATGGGAAGATGAGGAGACTCGTTAGCGGAATTCCCCAACTCAAAATCCCGCCCGTTTCTGTGGGTGGCAGGTAACTCAATGGAAGGACGCCTCAATCTCCAGGGGCTGGGGGTGAACTCCAAATTAATTGAACCGGGGGTATCTGGGGCTAAATCAAAGCCCCGCTTCTCACTCGGACGGGTGGGGAACCACTCCGCAACACACACACCCTGATCCCTTAAATCAAAATCAAAATCATCAGGCACCTCGGGCTCTTCCCTTCCTGAAAGGTGTGTTGTGCCTGGGCTCAAACACGCATTTCTGTGGGAGGAATTGATACTGGGGTCCCCCCTTGGAAGAACGTTCTCTGTGTCTTTGTGGAGACTCCCTGACAGTGTCTGCCCTGTTTCTCCCCCTTGGAATGAGCAGGTGGGCGCGGACCCTAACATTGATTCAACGTCTTCCTGGGTATCCATGACCCTGCCCCTGAGTTGATTGGCGTGTCGCCGCCATACTAACCCCGTACTTGTTTCCACCTTATATAATACCGGACCCGTCTGCTCAAGTACAACCCCTGGCACCCAGTTTGGTCCGGTCACGTAATTTCTACAGTACACCGTATCCCCTGCCGAAAAGACCTTTGAATGCTCAATTCCTATATTTCTCCCCCTATCCTCCACCCTGGTTGGATCCAGGTGGTCAAGAAGCATGACCGGTCTCCTTCGCATCAGGAGCTCCACCGGTGAGCGTCCGGATGCGAGGGGAGTTACCCTATAGCAGAGTAGGAACTGGCACAATTGTAGGTTGAGATCCCCTGGGCCCATTCGCCGAAGTGCCTCTTTAGTCGTCCGCACTTGGTGCTCGACTTACCCATTTGTTGCAGGGTGGAACGGGGCTGAGGTAATGTGTTGAATTGCGTTCCTCTCCAGAAACGCCTGGAATTCGACAGGTGAAAGAACTGGCATTGTCGGTGACCAGTACATCGGGTAACCCGAAACAACTAAATAGGTTCTGCAACCGCTTGATGGTTGCACCCGAGGAGGTGTTGGTCATTGGGAAAACCTCCAACCATTTTGAAAATGAGTCGACCACCAGGAGGAAGTACGATCCCCTGAATGGCCCCGATGTGCAACCTGGACCAGGGTCTGCGGGCCATGTCTCATTCTCTGTGAGGAAGTCGGGACTCTTCGGGTCGGGAGCTCTGGCAACTTTCGCAAGTGCCCACCATGTGCTCAATGTCTGCGTCTATCTGGGGCCACCAGAAGTAGCTTCTGGCCAGCGCCTTTGAGTGCACAATCCCCGGGTGGCTTACGTGGAATAACTTAAGTACCCTTGAGCGCATTCCTTCAGGAATAACTACCTTCTCCCCCCCAGAGGAGGCAACCCCTCTCAATGGACAATTCTACCTTCCTCCTGAAGAATATTTGAAATTCCACGCTCGGCGGAGTTATGGGCCACCCCTTTTTCACCCAGGAGCTAACTAGAGACAGGACCTTATCCTTTGCTGTCGCCTTGGCGAGGTCTGGGGGCACGATTGGTGCTGAGTCGAGAGACTCAATCAGTAGCACCTGGTGGTCCTGTTCTACCTCACATTCAGGCTCCCCTAATGCTGGCAGGGGTGAACGCGAAAGTGCATCTGCGTGGCTGATTTCCTTCCCCGGGCAGTGTGCCAGTGTGAACTGGTACACATTGAGGAATATTGCCCGCTGGAGCATCCTAGGGGACCAAATTTGGGGTGTGGGTTTGCCCATGGTGAATATGCCCAATAACGGCTTGTGATCCGTTATGATCATGAACGGCCGGCCATATAGGAAGTCGTGGAACTTCTTTGTCCCAGCGATTATGGCAAGGGCCTCTCTGTCTGTTTGCACGTAATTGCGCTCTGCCTTGGAGAGAGACCTAGAGTAGAAGGCTACTGGGGCTTCCCGCCCATTCCCGAGCACGTGGCACAGTATGGCACCCACCCCTATTGGTGAAGCATCACACACTAACACTACGGGCTTTTTGGAGTCAAAGTGCATGAGGATTGCCTCTGAGGAGAGGAGCTGTTTGAGTTCCTTGAACGCCTTTTCCTGGCTGTCGCCCCACCGCCAAACCGCATCTTTCTTTAACAGACAGTGTAATGGCTCCGCTATGGATGCTTTTCCCGGCAGAAATGAATGGTAGGAGTTCAGAAGTCCTAGGAAGGACTGTAATTCCGATTTTGGGGTGAGGCGAGGGGCGTTCCTAACAGCCGCAACCTTTGTATCTGAGGGCTTAACACCCTCAGTATCCTAAACCCAAGGAAATCTACCTCCCTTGCCTGGAACACACATTTGTCTCACCTAAGTTTCAAACCTGCTTTCTCAAATACCATCAGAACTCGATCCAATCTCTTGGCTAGCTCCGCCTTGCTCCCTGCAGTTATTAATACATCATCAAAATAGGGGGGACCCCGCGGAGCCCTTTGAGGAGGCGTTCCACAAGAGATTGGAATATCCCTGGGGCTGAATTTACACCGAACTGAAGGCGCATTACCTTAAATGCGCCCTTATGCGTGACTATTGTTTGGACAGCTGCAGTAGCCGGTGAGACTGTGAGCTGCTGGTAAGCCTGTGCCAAGTCTATTTTTGCGAAAAATTTACCCCCATGTAAAGTGGCAAGCAAATGGCTAACAACCGGCACTGGATATGCATTCGGGCGAATGGCCTTGTTAATGGTGCATTTGTAGTCTGCACAAATCCTGACCTCCCCGTTTGCCTTTAACGCCGTAACAATTGGCATTTCCCATTCTGCAGAGTCCACTGGAACCAATATCCCTGACCCACCAGTTTGTCCAATTCCGCCTCAATCTTGTCTTTGAGGGCGAACGGTACTCAGCGAGGCTTGACCTCAGGATCCAGGTCGAACAAGACTGGGGGCCCCTTATACCTCCCGAGCCCCTTCTCAAAAACCGCTGGGTGTGCGTTGCACACATCTCGCACTGGGTTGGAGTCTATGGCGTGAATGCCGGATGGTCCAATGCCTAAGGGAGCAAACCACTGACTCCCCAGGAGGCAACTCATCCCTCGTTTAAGGACCATGAGGGGCAGCTTCTCCCTGAAACCCTTGAACCTCACCTGGCAATCCCCCACCCGCAAAACCGGAGTTTGGTTTCCCTGTACGTCCCGTAGTGTGGTTTTTAAAAGTCTTAAGTTTCGGGCGCTCATTTGGGGGAATGCGCAAAAAATTCTTTATGGGAAATGATGGAGTACGATGACCCTGAGTCCACCTCCATCCGAACAGGGACCCCCTGTAACAGTACCTCCACAAAGAAACGTTGGTGAGTTGACACGCGGCCCACAATGGCCTCATCCTCACTGATCTGTCCGATGTCTCCATTTCAACGTGGTCGCTCGGTTGGCTCCTGGTCTCCTCCCTTTCGCCGTCTGCAGACCCAGGCGATATGGCCCCGCCGTCCGCAGTGGTGGCACTCGGCTTTCTGGAATGGGCACCTCTTCCTGTCATGGGTGCCCCTGCACCCGTCGCACCGGCTGCTTCCGTCAGTGGTGTCTCGCTTGCTGGCCTGCTGTCTCCGGACCTTTTGGACGTCCGGCTCCCCACCACTTTCACTGCAGTCCGATGAGGAGGTGGTGGTGGCTGTAGCGGCTCCCGGTCCCCGCCCTTTGTGCGTCGAGCAGCTGTGAACTGGAGCCTCGAGCATCAAGCTCCCTGGGGTGGAGGTCTTGGCCCTGCACGTCCGCACCCCATCTTTGACCGACTTGGTGGCCTGGGCAGCTCGCAGTACCTGCTCAAAGGTAATGTCTTCATCTCGGGCCAGGAGTCTTCTCTGGGCCTCCTCATCTCGCAACCCGAGCAGCAGTCGGTCTCACAAGGCCTCGCTTAGGGATGCGCCCCACCGGCATGGGACGGCAACCACCCGCAGGGCGGCAACAAACTTGGCCACGGACTCTCCAGCCCACTGGTCGCACCAGTGGAAAGCCAACTTTGCCGGGAACACCAACACCTTTGGGCGGAAATGTGCCCTCAATGCTGCGAGGATTTCTGCGAGGGGTACCAATCGGAGTGGCCTCGGCATTAGGAGGTTCTTCGCCAGCTCCAGGTCGGCAGTCCGCACTGAGCCAGTAAGCAGGCTTGTCGCTTTGCTTCATTATCAACGCCCTCGGTGTCCATGGCGTACAGGAACTGCTCTTCGTAGAGGTCCCATGTGTCCGGCTTCAAGGTGTCAAATGGGGCAAGGGTGATCTGGGAAGCCATATCCCATCCTCGTCGCCAATTTGATGTTTGCAGATTGATACGCAGTAGGCAGCAGTTATGGAGACAAACACATTTTTATTGCAAGGTATGCAATCTGAACATGAGGTAATGGTGGAGGCGCAGCTCCTTTTATACAGAGAGGTTACATTCTTTCATTCTTCCTGTTACAATTTCTCTTAAAGGCATAGACTTTCATACACAACAAAGAGAGAGTGAGCAATGCTGATACGTACTGATGCAAGTGCTTGCTCATCTCCATCCCTTTTTAATGGATTTGTTGTTCCTCCAAGGATGTGGAAAAGAGCTGCAATCCATGGACATTTCCTCCAAAGGGGTGCTCTTGACCTGGAGTCCTTATATTGGACAGTCTTAGACTTCATCCATCCATCCATCCATTCATTCTTTCTTTCATTTATTTTTAATTTATTTTAATATGACGATCTTTTAATAAATGTTTAATTGCACTTTAAACATTTTAGTTATTGTTTCTGTTGTCTCCTGTTCTTCCATTTTATAAGCTGGCTTAGGTCCCTGAATTGAGAGACTGGAAGGCTATTAATGAAATAAATTAATAATATCAGAATGGCTAGACAGGATTTTGCTTAGCTGAAGCCTTTCTTGTGGTCATAATAGGTGTGTATAGTGTTTAGTGAGGGTGTGCAGGTATGGGAAAGAATATTATGTTTGTGGAAAGGTGAATAGGTAAAGGTAAAGGTTTCCCTTGCTCGAAAGCCAGTCGTATCTGACTCTAGGGTGCAGTGCTCATCTCTGTTTCTAAGCCGAAGAGCCAGCGCTGTCTGCTTCTGCAGACATTTCCGTGGTCATGTGGCAGGCATGACTAGACACCGGAGCGCACGGAACGCTGTTACCTTCCCACCGAAGTGGTCCCTATTTATCTACTTGCAATTTCTTGCTTTCGAACTGCTAGGTTGGCAGGAGCTGGGATGAAGATGGGAGCTCATTTCCGTCCTGCAGTACTCGGGAATCGAACTGCTGACCTTCTGCTTCCCAGTCAGCGTCTTAGCGACTTGAGCCACTGCAGGCAGATAAATACAGGCAGATAAACATCTAGGTATGCATCTGGACATGTCTCTTGAGGCTAAAAATGTAATGTATCCCAGGGCAAAGGTACAGAGTCATCTCGATTACTCTTTACAAAGGACCTGAGGGTTAAACAAAGTCATTAAGATGTTTAATGCTGAAAATAGTAGTGTACAGTAATACCTCAGATAACGTTTGCACCAGATAGCGCTAAAAGCACATAATGTTAAGCAGTCTGGGAAAATAAATTGTATCACATAATGTTGAAATCCTATGGGATGTATCGCATCATTCACAGAAGCCTGTGTCGGTTACAATGTATCTCTATGGAGTTTTAACGTTATGTGATTCATCCCATAGGATTTTAATGCTATGTATCGCATAACGTTAAAATTCAGATAACGCTAAGACTTGTGGAACCAAGTTTTTGTGTTATCCGGGGTTCTACTGTATATATACAGGTATATACTATACAGTTGTGTGTTTTTTTGTGTGTGTCAGATGCACCACCAGCATATAATAACATACAAAGCTAAAATTAACATATCTAAAAACAAAATAAAATTAAAAAGGGCTAGATGACATCTGCCCAATATCGGGCCACTTCAACAGCATTTCCTCTTGCCAACATAAGGCCCTCCTCAGTGCATGTTGAGGGGCATCGTGTGCATTGTATCATATGGGAGATAGTTTGTACTTCTCTGCATTCACACAGACTGTCATCTACATTCTCAGATTCTCAGATTAACCCTTGATCTTCCTACCACTGCACATAGTCTGTTTAAAGCTTTCCACACAGGCCATGGTTGTTCTTGGCCAGGCGGTAGACAGTTGTGTGGTTTTGCCCAGTTATCTGGTAGCTCCTTGCTTGCCTTCCATAGTTCTAAAGTATTCTATGGGGGTGGGGGTTGTTTGAAGGGGCAGAAGTTGTGAGGAAGCTATGCCTTGATTTCAGTCTCTGCCTTGGTAATTGGTGATCAAATAGCAGGTGTGTTTCCATGGAACTTGCTTTGACCCATTCTTTCTGAGCAGCACTTTCTTGACGGAATTTTGATGGAGGGATGCCAGCTAAGTAATACACTTTTTGTATCGAGGTTGGTTTTAGGCATCCTGTGACCAATCTCACTGTTTCCTTTAGGGCCACATTCACCTGCCCTGTATGCTTTGATCTGCACCACACTGGACTTGTATACTGTCCTACAGAGTAACATAAAGCTAACACAGAAGTTCTTAATGTGTGTGATTGGGCACCCCAACTTGTGCCTACTATTTTCCTCAAAATCTTGTTTATGGCAAAAAACACCACGTCCTGTTTGGTATTAAGGCAGTGGGTCTTGAAAGTGAGAGTTCAATTTATTTATTTTATTTATTTATTGTTAAATTTTTATACCGCCCACTCAGCCAAAGCCGACTCCGGGCGGTTCACAACAGTGGGTAAAAACAGATAAAAACAAATAAAACAGATAAAAACCAGCAATAAGAACCCACCCCTAAAAAGAGAGGGGTGCAGGAACTGAAGAAACCATCAATCCCGGGTAACTGCCAGGTATTTGGGGGTGATGCAATGTTTGAGCTTGGTGTCATTCCAAGTCACCTGCAGGCTTCTTAATGCCTCGTGGTTTTTCAAATGAAAAGCACAGAGTTGAGTTTTTAGGCACTTTGGCTTCAGTTAGTTATCCCTATAATATACTGTATAGCCATTAAATTCAAAGCCTCAGTCAGTTTTTTCTCTACAGCCTCAAAGGTTGTGCACTGTGCGGCAATTGCCAGGTCGTTGTCATAAAAAAGCTCCTAGTGGCTTCTAGCAGTAGTTGATCATTAGTATACAGTATATATTAAACTGTGCGGGCTAGTACACTGCCCTGCAGGAGGTCATTTCTTTGAATTCTCCATCGGCTGCATTGCCCTTGGATATCGACAAAAATTCTACGGCTTTCCAATAAACAGCCTATGATTTTTGTGAATTTAAAATCCTTTGTGATGTGGAAGACTTTCTTCAGCAAGGCTGCATAGTTGACTGTGTCATAAACTGCAGTGAGATCTATAAACACTATGCCTGTGATTTCCTTCAGTTCAAAACCATTGTCTATGTACTGTGTTAAGTTAAGAATTTGTGCTGTACAATCTTCGCCAGGTCTGAAAACAGTTTGGTGTGATATAAGCCGGGGTTCTACTACTGCAGACAGTTGGTTCAGGATTAAACGTTCATATATCTTATATAGGTGACTTAAGAAGAGACATGGGCCTATAACCTTTTTGGTCTTCTGGTAGCTTGCCTGGTTTAAGTATAACTATCACCCAAGCCTTGCTCCATATCTTTGGTATCTGGACTACATTCAAGCAATTATTATACAGGCTAAGTAACCATTTTTCATTATTTGTCCAAAATGTTTGATCTGTTCAACAGCTGCTTTACCGTTCTTACACCTCCTATTGCCTCTACCAGCTCTCCTATGGTAAAGGGGGTAGTCAGATTGCTTGTCTTACATTTCTCACTTTATCTTATCATCTGTTTGTTTTTCAGTAAA
The DNA here is from genome assembly GCA_035047345.1 of Bradypodion ventrale. NCBI lineage: Eukaryota > Metazoa > Chordata > Lepidosauria > Squamata > Chamaeleonidae > Bradypodion > Bradypodion ventrale. The sequence continues at coordinate 62,617,899 of JAWDJE010000001.1, read as the reverse complement.
TTGTGTTTCCATTGGTTGGAATCTAGTTTCCCATTAAGTAATAGCTGGTGGGCAATTTGGTTAGCTGAGACATTGGCATGTACCGGTCATTTGGTTACATCATTATTAAGACAATTAAGTAGTCTCCATGCTTTTTGACTGCTGCAACTTGTGTCGATTTCTTCTTTGATCTTAATCCATTTTTCCCTTTTGTGCTCTGAGATAGCTGACACTACCTGTTATCCGGCTCTAATGGTCTCTTCGCTGAGTGGATTTGCATAAAAAAGGGTAAAATATTCATTCAGTAAGTCATCAGTTTCAGTTTAGACCTTGGATGTAGGAAGTCCTACATCCTCAAGGGATAGATTCTCTAGAGCATCTCTGGACAGCATCAATAAACTTATATAATGTGGGACTGGATTAATATCTGCCACTCTTCCATCCAAGACCGCTGAAAACTTGGGCCAATCAGCCTTTTTAAAGTTGTAGCTTCTTTGGTATGTCACAACTTGTGGCCAAACATTGGCTGTGATAGAGTGGGGCGGTGTTGGGTATTTGGTATTGGCAGTGGTGGGATTCAGGAGGTTTGCATCAGTTCAGCAGAAACGGTAGCAGAAATTCTGGCTGGCCCCACCCACCCACCCACCCAAGTTTTGAAATAAGGTAGTCCTAATTTGGGTGCGAGGAGAACAAATAGGTCAATATTAGAAGAGATTAGCCCCGAGTGCTCCTTAGAAGGACAAATAACAAAGATGAAGTTGAAGTATTTTGGACATCAAATGAGAAGAGAGGATTCACTTGAGAAGGCCTTGATGCTGGGGAAGGTGGAGGGCAAAAGAAGAAGGGGACAGCCAAAGATGAGATGGCTAGATGGTATTGTAGACACAATGGGCACGGGGTTGTGTGGACTAAGGAGGATGGTGGAGGACAGAGGTGCCTTGAGAGCGATGGTCCATAGGGTTGCAAAGAGTCAGAATCGACTGTGCGACTGAACAACAACAACAACAATTTGGGTGCAACACAAAGCTTTCCCCCTGGCCACGCCCACCATACCATGCCCACAGAGTAGGTAGCAAAAAAAAGGAATCCCACCACTGGGTATTGACTCCCCTATTGACTTTAAGCATTAATGTATTATATTCCCACTTACGAAAATTAGGTCTGGGTTATATCCTCTCCTCCATCTGCCATTGTTAAAATACTGTATGCTGGTAATTTGCTGTCATGGATATGTGATAGTCGATAGGATTCTGCCCATTTTACAACAGCTTCTCCACTTTCATCATTGTCTTCATAACCCCACAAGTTGTTGTAGCTATTAAAGTCGCATATTATGAACTTTACAGGTTTATTCCAAAAGTTTGGTAGTTCAACGAAGAAAATTTTATATGTGGTGGTTTATAGACAGATCTCAGTTGTTATTATTTCAACATTATTCTCCTTTGCCACAACTGTAGACAGGGTCTGGAGATCTGTTCTAGCAAACACTGTGTTTCTGTATTGCCGATGGCATCGTTCGGCAATTAATTGCATTCCAGGAACCTTGGTTTTCATCCCTGTGCGTTTCTTGCATGCATAGTAGGTCACATTTATGTTTATTGCAGAGTTCCTGAAATGGGCTTTTGAGGATATCCCTTCAATGTTGACCGATATCACTGTCCGTTTTGGCCCTGAGAAAGACCATTGGTTAAAATGTCTCTTTGTAATCATTTCTACTTCTGGTGTTTCTGGGTTGAAAGGATTAGCTGGCAAAAAATCTCTGTGATAAATCTCCGTTGCCCAGGGGATGCCTGATCACTGAAGTAGCAATCTTAGGGGAGGCTCCTTTCATGTGTCCCCCTCCCATCATGGGCTATATTGGTAATAACGGGGAGCGTCTTATACTCCAACGTGTCTTATATGCCAGCAAATACAGTATATAAAAAAGTAGGAAGAGGAGAAATATACTGAAGAGGGAAGTAAGAGAGAACTAGCTTGAGGCCCTTTTCTTATATCAGTGTTATGAGGTAGTAAATTTCCCATGAGGATTTTATTTCTCTGCATCCATTTTGTGTGGGAAATTATTTACACGTACATAACTTCAATGTAATGGGGCGTGATATAATTACTTTCTCCAGCATGGTATGAAATATAGTAGCTCTCATCCCCACCAACACCACGATTAGGGCAATTCAAAACAGACTAATTAAAAAACAAATCCAGTGCAGAAAATCCCAGCCTCTGGAGAACTGGCCTTGAGAATAGTATGAATGGCAGCTGAATCTTATTTCAACATTGATAGTACTGTACAGCATTCTGTACTATGTCTGGGAGCAGTGGACGAGGGGGCACCAGGCAGGCTGACTGACACACACAGCTGTGCTGTCCCAACACCTTGTTGCCAGTCCTTGAGTTTCCTTTGCCAGAGACAGCCTCTTCATTCTGCCTAATAATAGGGCTGGTTGAGAACTTGTGATTTCCTGTTGACTGAAACTATGGATTTCTGTGAATTTTGAGGTGCAATTCACACAGCACGTATTGTCTGCCAGCAGGCCCCACTAGAGCATGTTGGTTTTCCATTTAGGGACTCTGACCCTCACCCTGTTCAGGGTGCTCCAAGTGTCATAGGGAGGTTGAGTTCCTCAGCTATATCTTCCTTTAATGTTATTCCTTGTTCAGTGAGCTCCTTCCTCCTCCTAATTTGGTTTTGTTCTTGTATACCTTCAATAATGTTTGTTCCTACCATAAAGTTCTTCCTGGATCTGAGCCAGAGGATTTGGGGCACATATCCATTCAGAGGATGTCGAGGGTCGTTCTCTTGCTTAGTTGTCTTTTCAAACCAAAGAGGACTGCTGAAGTGAGCTTTTAACCCAAGCATAGGAACTACGTGCTGTTGTCAACGTGAGCAAAATATATCTTTGCCTTCATACCAACATGTATATTAAACCTAAGTGACAGAATTCATTGGAGTGAATCTATTCAAATCCTGGTCTGCAGTGGCTCAAGTGGTTAAGATGCTGACTGGGAGGTGGAAGGTCAGTGGTTCAAAACCTGAGTACTGCATGACAGAATGAGCACCTGTCTCTGTCCCAGCTCCTGCCAACCTAGCAGTTCAAAAGAAAGAAATTGCAAGTAGATAAATAGGGACCACTTCGGTGGGGAAGGTAAACAGTGTTCTGTCCACTTCGGTGCCTAGGCATGCCTGCCACATGTCCACAGAAACGTCTGCAAACGCGGACAGTGCTGGTTCTTTGGCTATAAACAGAGATGAGCACTGAACCCTAGAGTCAGATACGACTGGCTTTCGAGCAAGGGCGACCTTTACCTTTACTACTTTCTGGTATGTAAAGTGCCCAGACCTCAAAGGTATTAACCTTTTGGAAATAATATCATCTGCCAAAAGCAGCCACCATGAAATGTAGTGTTGCTTAGATTTACCTCCCATCTACTGTTTATATGCAACAGAGGCCGTAGAAACTCTGGCGAGCCTGAATCTTGCAGTACCACTCTATGGAATGTGCAAAGCTGAACATTCCTGCTGATTGGAGCCTGTATTACAGACAATGCAGGATTGTTTCTGCTCATTGAGCCAGAGAGGCAACATTGAAGATTTCTGCGTGTTCCAGTGTAGCAGAATTATAACCCCCACAGAGTGACAGCAAGTGCCCATAGCACTCAGTGATGGCAGTAGGGTTGGTCTCATGTCTGTTGCTCAAGTTGATTGGCATGTATTTCTTTTCACGTCATTTGAGCATTTATTGAGAGTGACTCTTTTGAATACCTGCTGGGGGGGGGGGGGGAGTATGTATTATCCTGTTGTGAGGATGAGTTTCAACCTGCATGATCTGCTTTACTTATGTAATATAAATATATAGCCTTTGAAGTTTAGATGATTGGACCTGGTTGGCTTGATCTGGTGTGAGAAAGATTGGACAGCATTGCCCAGGTTATGCCTGACTGAGGTTCAAAATGTGAGAAGTATCCCCAATCTTTGAGGAAGCTCTATGTAACAATGTCGACTTCTGTGTACGTTGACATCACTGTTAATGAAGCCATGTGTATAGTGACAGGATGCCTCAAACCTATACCAGTTGAGAAAATATACCCTCTTGTTGGTATCGCTCCACCTAAGATAAGGAGGGAAATAGCAGTGAATGCCGAGAGAACTAAGCAAGAGTTCTCACTGAATGGATACGAGCCTAAAGTCCACCAGATCAGCTCCTGGAAAAGCTTTATGGTAGGAATAAGCAATCTCAAGGGTGTGCAAGAGCAAAATCAAAGTAGAAGATGGAGGAAGGAGCTTGGTGAACAAAGAACAGCATTAAAGGAGGATATAGCTGAAGAATTCACCTCCACTTTGCCACTTGGAGGACCCTGAATAGGCCAAGGGAAGGGTCAGAGTCCCTAAATGGAAGACCAAGATGCTCAAGTGGGGGCTGCTGGCAGACAACACGCGCTGTGTGAATGTGGAGAGATACAGAATCTGGCTTATTTACTGGTCTGCCATTTACTGCCAGAAACATGTACTGATGAAAATTTAATTTTGGCCAACAACAAGGCCAAGAAAATGGCTTCATTTTGGCAATCCAAAGTTTGATCTGAACATGAAAAAAAAGAACCTGGTCGGCTGTTTCTCACAGTGGCAAAGAAAAGTAAATTTCCATGAAGAAGCATCTCCAGCAGAGGGCAATATTTGCACATGTCAGCCTGGCATTTTGAATGGGGCACCCAGGTTTTTGCTGTGCCTATGGGTGGGAAATCTTTTATTGAATGGCCAGTTGGTCTCTGAGCTGCTTTTTGTTGCAGCTTGTTTTTTTTTTACACAAACATCTATTTGTTCACATACACCAGGGGTGCCCAAACTACAGCCTGGGGGCCGGATCCAGCCTCCGGGCCGTAGTTTGGGCACCCCTGGTTTAAGCAGATAAAATGACAGCCTAAAATCTATCTCATCCTGTTTCAAAACATATCTGTTGCAAAACAGATTGCAAGGTGCGTTTTACTTCCACTTCTGGTGGGAGGTACCACGTGACCAGCCCACTGAACCACGTGACCGGCCCACGGCCCAAAAAGTGTGGGCACTCCTGACATATACACACATATTCTGCATTCCATCCCAAAGAAGATTTCAGACTAAATACCATATTTGCTGGTGTATAAGACCCACTCCCCCCCCCCCATTAAAATACACTGGGAAAATGAAGTGTATCTTGTACTGTATATAGTGGCCTAGAATGGGCTATTTTGGTAATAACGGGGTGCGTTTTATACTCTGGTCTGTCTTATATACCGGCAAGTATGGTAGCTGCTCTTTCAGGATGATACGACAAGTATCACACATCCCTACATCCCTATTACCTAAGTGTTTTTTGCTAATTTGTGAGTGGTCCCTTAAGAGTAGGACAGGGTATGAGTCTGTAATAAAGGGGCGCCCAAATATTTTGGGCCACGGGCCGGTCACATGGTTTAGGGGGCAGTCATTTTGGCCTGCAGGCCGGATCCGGCCCCGATGCCAATTCATCCGGCTCCCAAAGCCCTCATTGTTCCTGGAAGTGGAAGTAAAATGTGACCAATCTATGCGGGCCATAGTTTGGGGACTCCTGCTGTAATATATTGCATGTGGCAGGATGTCCCACACAGTTATTTTGGTACAACACAGTGCTTTGCTTCCTTTGCAGAGTTTCTACTGCTCCCCGTTCTACACGTCTCAGTGACACACCAGTTGTTGATGTTTCTGTACTAAAACCACTGCTTCACTTTATTTTCACAGGCAAGTGAATCATTGGGAGGATATTTTGGCCTTTTTCCTTCAACTCCCTCGCTGGAAATTGTTTGGCTCTGAAGGAATTACTTGGTTCAAAATGTTGGGCATGTTGGGCATGTTTTTCAGCAACTTTGCAGATGATTTCACATTATCGTCCTCTTCCAGCTTCTTTTCCCAAGAAAAGCAGCAAACGTTTTTGCTTTTGCTAAAAGAAAAGTAATGTAAATGAACTCTCCTTATCTCCTTTGTTGGTTTCTAGCTTAATGCTTTATAATCAGCATATGAGCCTGTTTGTACTTCAGAACATGGTCAAAGAGACTTCAGATTAGGAATGGGCGGATTTGCCATAACATTGTCACCACTTTTCTTTCTTTGTGTCAGAGCATTGCACAATACAGTGCAACACGTCTGGATCAGAAGGATTGGCTGATTCTATGCCATTGCCCAGGGGACGCCATGGTGTATTTGCAATGCTCTCCGCTCTTCAGATAGCCACCTGGCTAGTGAGGGTGTCCTCATAATGCAGTCACAGCCATTTGTGCCAAAAGTGTTTAGCTTGGTTGGTTGGTTGTTTTTTTCATGGCCTTGCTCCCAGACTAATAAACACTAATGACTGGAGTGGTTGTAATTTTTCCCTGTTCTCTTTTCCTTGTCCTTTGCTTCCATGGCAGAACGGTCCTTTGGCCTCAGGCACCTATGGCTGGCCTTGTGAATGTGCTTAAATGACAGGAGGCATTTTGAGGAAAGAGTCCTGTAATAAGAGCACACCATTTTAAATTTCAATTGCAAGTGAGCCTCACACTGTTGGGCATCCAAGGGTTCTTTTAAACTTTCCTATCTAATTTGGTTACTACTAGAGGTGGTTAAGTGGTTAAGATACTGAACTTGACGACTGGAAGGTTCAAGACCTGAGTGCTGCAGGATGGAGTGAGCTCCTGTTGTCTGTTCTAGCTCCTGCCAACTTAGCAGTTCGAAAGCAAGAAATTGTAAGCAAATAGGTACTGCTTTGGAAGGAAGGGTAACAGCATTCTGTGTGCTCTAGCATCTAGGCATGCCTGCCACGACCACGGAAACATCTGGAGGCACAGACAGCACTGGTTCTTTGGCTGTAAACAGAGATGAGTACTGCCCCCTAGAGTCAGATATGACTGGCTTTTGAGTAAGGGTCTCTCCCAATGTGTTAATGGCCCCACGCATGTGGCGGGACATACCCTGGACCCGATCTTCACTGGATCACGCAGAGATGGTGATCTGAAGGTGGCAGACCTTGTTTTCTCTGCCCTCTCTTAGTCAGATCACTGCCTGCTGAGATTTGGGCTTGTGACAGCGGCCCATCCCCCTCGAGTGTTTGGACTGATTAAGATGGTCCACCCAAGGAGGCTGCTGGATCCAGTAGGTTTCCAAGCAGCCTTGGGTGGGTTTCTGGCTGGCATGGTTAGTGCTCCTGTTGAAGCTCAGGTTGCCAGGTGGTATTCCGAGACGACCTGAGTGTCCCGAGCAGTAGACACAATCGCACCCAAATGCCCTCTCCTTTGCAGACTGCGCCGGTCCTCATGGTTTATGGAGGCCCTTAGAGCATTGAAGCAACAAAGGAGAGGCCTGGAGAGCAAATGGAAGAAGGTCTCATCAGATGAGAATTTGGGGCTGGTGAGATGGGCCACAGCTATTTATTTACGACACGCTAGGAGGGCTAGGAAGGAGTATTACGTTCACTCTATTGCTGAGGCAGCTAATCAACAGGCAGAACTTTATAAAATCATCCACAGCCTCACTACAGCAAGTCAACTTCCGGGCCCACTTCAACACCATCTTAGCTGTGAGGCTAAGGTATGTAAAGCTGCCCTTTTCCAGCAGCACCAAATTGCCCAGCTGCGCCCCTTTTTGGACAGGCAGTCCCTCACAGCAGTAGTCATCTCGCTGGTAGTCTCCTGTATTGACTACTGTAATGCTCTCTACGTGGGGCTTCCCCTGTACCTGCTGCGGAGACTTCAGTGAGTCCAGGATGCAGTGGCCAGAGTTTGAGTCCAAGGTTGAGATCATCCGTCGTGACCTTGATGCCACAGTTGCTACGGTGGTTCAGGTGGAGATGTCCAGTGAGTTTTCCGTTTCCGTTTGGGCCCCTTGGGAGCAGTTTCGGCTTGTGTCACTGGAGGCGGTGCACAAGGCACTTGCTTGCTGTAAGCTCACCACCTCATGTTTTGACCCTTGCCCATCATGGTTAGTAAAATCATCTAAGGAGGTGAGAGAGTGGCTGAGGAATATTATCAATGCCTCGCTGACCAAAGGTGTTATGCCTTCTGGTCTGAAAGAGACTTTTTTAAAGAGACTAAAAGAAATTGAATTTGGCTTTAGATGTTCTTTACAACTACAGACCTGTGGACACCATTCATTTCTTGGTTAAGGTCATAGAGAGAGTGGTGGCAGATCAGCTGCAGGTGTTCTTGCATGAAACCAACTGCCTGGATCCATTCCAGTTGGGCTTCAGGCCTTGTCATGGCACTGAAACTGCCCTGGTTGCATTGCAGGATGGCCTACTTTGTGAAGCCGATAGGGAAGCCTCGTCCATTCTAGTGCTCCTAGACCTCTCAGCAGCCTTAGATACCGTCGACCACGGTATTCTCCTGGATCGACTTTCTGAGTTGGGGGTTCGGGGCACTGTTCTACAGTGGTTCCGCTCCTTTCTGGGAGGTCGTCCCCAGAGAGTTCAGCTTGGGGAGTCTATGTCAGCTTCCTGGACCCTGAAATGGGGTGTTCCCCAGGGGTCCATTATCTCCCCATTGTTGTTCAATATCTACGTTAAGCCACTGGGTGGGCTTATTCGGGGATTTGGAGTGCGGTGTCACCAATATGCGGATGTCACCCAACTCTATCTCTCCACATGCCCCCTACAGTAGAGGCAACCGGGTGCCTAGACGACTGCCTGGCTGCCGTCATGGCATGGACCAGAGCTAGCAAGCTGAAGCTGAAACCAGACAAGTTGGAAATGCTATTTGTGGGGGCACGTCTGTCCATTTGGGAGACTGGCTCCCAATGTATTGACTACTGTAATGCTCTCTACGTGAGGCTTCCCCTGTACCTGCTGTGGGGACTTCAGTGAGTCCAGGATGCAGTGGCCAGGCTGATCACGAGTTTGAGAAAATATGATCATATTTCCCCAGCCTTGGCAGGTCTACACTGGCTACCCGTTTCTTTCCGCATCAGATACAAGGTGTTAGTGTTCACATTTAAAGCCCGGTTTGGCTTGGGACCTTCTTACCTCACAAAACATCTTCCCCTCAAGTCTGTAGCCCACATCACTCACTCCTCTTCATTAGCACAGCTTCAGTTGCCGTCCCTGAGATTAGCAAGGAGGACTGGGACGAGGAGAAGAGCCTTCTCGGTGGTGGCACCAATGTTGTGGAATGCTATTCCACTCAAACTGTGCCAGGCTTCCTCGCTCCAGTCTTTTAAAAAGCAACCGAAGATTATGCTTTTTGAGGAGGCCTTTGTAAATGTTTCACCTGTCCTTGGCTTTTAGACTGGGGCTCAGCTTATACTTTCCCAGTTCAGCAGCTTAGGACATGGGTCTGTTGTATTTTGGCCCAATTTTATGGCATGTTTACTGTCGGTTTTATTGTTGTTGTTGTTCAGTCGCACAGTCGATTCCGACCCTTTGCGACCCTATGGACCATCGTTCTCCAGGCGCCTCTGTCCTCCACCATCCCCCTCAGTCCTCCCAGCTCTGTGCCCATTGTGTCTACAATACCATCTATCCATCTCATCCTTGGCCTCCCCCTTCTTCTTTTGCCCTCCACCTTTCCCAACATCACAGCCTTCTCAAGTGAATCCTCCCTTCTCATTTGATGCCCAAAGTACTTTAGCCTCATCTTTACTATTTGACCTTCCAATGAGCAGTCAGTGTTGATTTCTTCTAAGATTGACCTATTTGTTCTCCTCGCTGTCCAGGGTACCCTCAAAACTCTCCTCCAGCACCACATCTCAAAGGCATCTATTCTTCTGCGTTTAGCTTTCCTAATTGTCCAGCTCTCACATCCGTACATTACCACTGGGAATACCATTGCCTTGACTATTCTAATTTTTGTTTGCAATGTGATATCTCTGCTTTTCACTATGTTCCCCAGGTTTCTCATGGCTTGTCTCCCAAGAATCAGTCGCCTTTTTATTTCATGGCTGCAATCTCCATCTGCAGTGATCTTAGATCCTAAGAATGTAAAATCTGTCACTGCTTCTACTTCTTCCCCATCTATTTTCCAGAAACTGATCGGGCCTGTTGCCATTATCTTGGTTTTCTTGATATTGAGTCTCAAACCAGCTTTTGCACTCTCTTCCTTCAGACCGATCAAGAGATTCTTTAGGTCTTCCTCACTTTCTGCCATTAAGGTGGTGTCGTCTGCATATCTCAGATTGTTGATGTTTCTCCCAGCAATTTTGATCCCATATTGTGATTCCTCCATCCCTGCCTTGCGCATTATGTGCTCTGTGTATAAGTTGAATAAGCAGGATGACAAAATGCAGCCTTGTCTTACTCCTTTTCCTATTCCAAACCACTCTGACATTCCGTGTTCTGTCCTAACTGTTGCTTCTTGGTTCATGTACAGATTTCTCAGGAGACATATGAGATGCTCTGGTATTCCCATCTCTTTAATCACTTGCCACATCTTCTTGTAGCTCATTTTTATTATAATTTTAAGGGGGGGGTTACTTTAAAAATGTCGGTTTGTTGTATGGGGGATTTTATGCTGTTAGCCGCCTCGTAAAGGAAGTAAAGTAATACATATTATTTCTACAGTACCTGATCCCGTTTTATCCCATCAAGTAAAACCGTCAAGTCTAGACTCTAAAATTTTATAGTTGCATTACTAGTCTGTTAGCAATGCCCTGTATCTTTTTTCTCATTGCGCACTCCAGAGAACACAGTGAAATCAACTCTTTTTGTGTAGTCTCTTCTTATAAAATATCCTGTCCTGCTAGCATGCCATCATTGCATGTATTGTACTAGTAGAACTGCTGTTGGATTGCCGCCTCCATGGCAAACAAGAAACTACAAATTATCTCCAACCCTGTAAGGAGGCAAATTGGTGGTTTCAGGCAAAATGTTTATTTACTAGCTTTCTGATGGGCCTTGTTTTTGCTCGAAGGAAGCAGTTATTTTAAACTCTTTCTCCTATTTTAAACTTTTGCCTAGAAACCCAGCTCTCTGTGTGTTGGTGAGGAAGGAACTGTATGTGCTTTCATGCAGTTATATTTTGGGGCTGAATCACATTTTGGGCTTTAGCTGCAGGTATCGATAATACAGTCTCTTGATAAGATATAGTTTAGAGAATAAGTGCTCTGAGCCAATGACAGCCCTGGAAAGCCAAAATACATTTAAGACACAGTTGGGTTGTTTCCTCCCGACTCTATACAGAATTTGTTCGTGTCCTGAAGTTCTCTAGAAAGGTAAGTCAATCCTGTCATATTTTCCTGTCTGTTTAACAAGCATGCGAGGTAGAGCTCAGTTTATGAATGAAGAAGTAGAGAAGAGGTTTTTATGTACAGAGTAGGGCTCCATAGCATGATTAATATTCAGACTCAGTCATATGTTTGGAAATGAGAGCAATCTATTTTGTTGTCTGGGTTCTTACGAGGAAGAAACAGTGCCTCCATAATCGGAAACACTGGAACACTTGGAGAGGAAGGCGAAACATTAGCAGGAGGGACAGTGGGTAAGGGGTGTCACTGCCAGGGACAGCGATGCCAGCCATAATGAAAGGTGTGCCAATTAGGAGAAAGTTGAAGGAATAGAGGGGCAAACAAGTAGACCAAGAACTGGCTACAAGGATGAGAGGAGCCAGCAGGACAGGGTGCCAAGGAGAGGACAATGCAAAACTATGCCATCAATCCAATAACGTCCTAGTAATTCTTGACTAGTAAGAATACTTAACAGAACATTGGCATGAATGGCACTGAGGGAAGCCATGTTTAAATAGAGGCAAAAGTCAAAGTGTAGGTCTAGGCATGTTTACATAAAAAACCAAAGTTATAGGGAAGAAGAACAAATGGCCTTGCAGGTACTGGACTGAAGTTTTTGTCTCCCCTCACCAACTGTATATATTAGCTAGGACATATGGGATAGGGCAGGGGTGCCCAAATGCTGTGGGCCAGTCATGTGGTTCAGCGGGCTGGTCACATGGTTCCTCCCACTGGAAGCGGAAGCAAAACGCGCCTTGCAATGTTTTGCAACAGGATGAGATAGATTTTTAGGCTGCCATTTTCTCTGCTTAAACCAGGGTGTCCAAACTACGGCCTACGGGCCAGAACTGGCCCACAACACCAGCTTGTTTAACTATTGCCCAGGCTGTCAGCTTTTGAAAATCTTGTGATGCAGCATTGGAGGGCATTTTAAAAAAATCAATATTTTTAAATTTTTAACAAATCTAATTTTAATGCTTTTTTAATGTTTTTGTAAAGTTTTTGTTTTATGTGTAAGCTGCCCGGAGTCGGCTGGCCAACGCTGCCCTTGCCGCTCCTGGGAGTAAAAGTAAAACGTGCCCAGGAGCGACAAAGGCAGCGTGGGCCGGGTGAATGGGTGTTGGGGGCCGGATCCGGCCCACAGGCTGTAGTTTGGGCAACCCTGGGATAGGGTACCTAATCTTATGGTTCTGGGGGACTTCAATTTGCCATCGCTGGGGACGGCTTCTGAGGTGGCAAGGGAGTTCATGGCTTCCATGGCAGCCATGGGCCTGACTCAGGTAGTTCGGGGTCCAACCAGGGGCAGTGGTCACATGCCAGACTTAGTTTTCTTGTCGGAGCAGTGGCAGAGTGATCTAAGATTACAGGATTTAGTCATCTCACCTGTGCCATGGTCGGATCACTATCTGGTGACTCTTGACTTTCTGGGGGCGACACTTCATCGTAGGGAGGCTGGGCCGATTAAAATGGCCCGCCCTCGGCGACTAATGGATCCAGATGGATTCCAGAGGGAACTGGGGGATGTTCCTCTGGATCGGCTACGCGATTCACCCGGGGCACTTGTCGACCTGTGGAATAGGTCAACAACAGTAGCCTTGGATGAAATCGCGCCACTGCGGCCTCTCCACGCCCGGGGGACTAGGTCATCTCCGTGGTTCACAGATGAACTGCGTGAACTCAAACGGGCAAAGAGACGCCTAGAGCGCCGCTGGGTGAAGACCCAGGATGACTCCGATTGGACACTAGCTAGAGCTGCTATTAGGGCCTACCTAGTGGCGATAGGGGTGGTGAGGCGGCAATACTTCACCGCCCTTATTGCCTCCGCTGATAATCGCCCAGCCGCCCTGTTCCGGGTAACCAGGTCCCTCCTTGGTAGGGGGGGATCGGTGCCCGGTTGGCAGGGTTCGGCTGAGGACTTTGCTGACCATCTGGTGGAGAAAATCGATCGGATTCGTTCAGGGTTGAATCCTGGCGTGGATGGGGAGGGTCGGGGGGGTGCCGGAGCGCAGTCTTGCTGTACGATCTGGGATCAGTTCGATCCTGTTGTCCCTGATGAAGTGGACAGGCTCCTTGCAGCTGTTCGTGCCACTACATGTCCTTTGGATCCCTGTCCTACTTGGTTGGTGAAAGCCTCCAAGGAGGTAACAGGTGGCTGGATAGGGGGGATAATAAATGCCTCATTACGGGAGGGGGTATTTCCTGCACAGCTAAAACATGCTTTGGTGCGCCCCCTCCTGAAGAAGATGTCCCTCGACCCAGCTGTCCTTAACAACTACAGGCCAGTTTCCAACCTGCCCTTTTTGGGTAAGGTTTTGGAGAAGGCGGTGGCGCGCCAGCTGCAGAGTGTCCTGGAGGAAGCGGATTATCTAGACCCCTTTCAATCAGGGTTCAGGCCCGGATATGGAACGGAGACGGCATTGGTCGCACTGATGGATGATCTCTGGCGGGAGCGAGACGGGGGTTGTCCATCCGTCCTTGCTCTTCTTGACCTCTCAGCGGCTTTCGATACCGTCGACCACGGTATCCTTCTGGAACGGCTCGAAGGACTGGGGATCCAGGGCACTGTGTTGTCCTGGTTTTCCTCATTTCTGGAGGGCCGTACCCAGTCGGTATGGTTAGAGAGTGAGAGGTCCAGCCCTAGGCCCCTTAAGTATGGGGTGCCGCAGGGCTCTGTGCTCTCTCCTCTCTTATTTAACATCTATATGAAGCCACTGGGTGAGATCATTCGTTCCCACGGGGTGCGGTACCATCAGTACGCGGATGATACTCAGCTGTACATCTCGGCCTGTGGGGACCCCAGTGATGCTGTTGAAATCCTATCCGGATGCCTGGAGGCCATTGGGGTCTGGATGGGGGCCAATGGGCTTCGGCTGAATCCCAGCAAGACAGAGTGGCTGTGGATAAGGGGCCCCGTGTTATCCAGGGAGTTACCACCTTTGGTACTGGATGGGGCTGTTTTGCCCCAGACAGACCCAGTGCGCAATTTGGGGGTTCTTCTGGACTCGCGGCTGCTGCTGGAAGAACAAGTGGCGGCTGTGGCCAGGAGGGCTTTTGCCCAACTTCGGGTGATTCGCCAATTGCGCACACTCCTGGACCGGGGCTCCTTGCTTATGGTCACCCATGCTCTGGTTACTTCCCGACTAGACTACTGTAATACGCTCTACATGGGGCTGCCCTTGACGACCATTCGGAGGCTGCAGCTGGTCCAGAATGCGGCGGCCCGGGTGGTAATGGGGTGTGGGCGATATGCCCATGCCTCTCCGCTACTCCGGGAGCTGCACTGGTTACCAGTTTGTCTCCGGGTGCAATTTAAGGTGCTGGTTTTGACCTTTAAAGCCCTATATGGCAGGGGGCCAGGATACCTTAGAGACCGCATCGTCCCAAGAGTGTCTGCCCGTCCAACTAGAGCGGACCGGAGGGGTTCTCTAATTGTGCCACCAACGAGGGATGCACATTTGTCTAGCACCCGAAGGAGGGCCTTCTCCGTGTCCGCTCCAACTCTCTGGAACCTCCTGCCAATAGACCTAAGACTCCAAAGTGAATTGCTGCCCTTCAGGAAAGGAGTGAAGACCTGGCTGGCAGGGCAGGTGTGGGGCCCGAATGGGACTATGGTGCCCGCCTGCTGGCTTGTATAAGAACTCTCTCTTCTTCCTTTTTCTTCCTTTTATAGTGGATGGGATGGGTGGGAGGGATATAGGGGTTTTTTAAGGGGGTGGGTTGGGGGTTTTTATAATGTTTTATGTATTTTTGTGCATTGTTGTGATGCCGCCCTGAGTCGGGCATGCCTGAGCGGGCGGCATATACAAATTTGACTAATAAATAAATAAATAAATAAATCTGCAGAGAGCTATAACTGTTTGTTGCCACTTTGACTGCCAATGGCTCCATCTGATAGAAAACTGGGATCCATCCTGTAGTCTTCTTGTGAGATGCTTAGACTTTTTTGGCTGGGCGTGAGTTCGCCGCCTGCCAGGGGAGAAAGGGGGAGGCCGTGCTTAGGTTGCAAAGAGGCGGACCGAAGGGAGGGCTCTCTCTCTCTCGCTCTCTCTCTTCTGGCGGCTCAGCCCCCTTAAGGGTATAGTAAGACCACACGAGGCGGCCGAGGAAGGGGGAGATCGCGCTGCGGGAGAGGAGCACGAGTCTGGCCAGGTGAGTCGCACAGGTACCAACCTGTGGCGGGCATCCGCCCGTTTCGGGACTGGGAAGGGGTTCTTAGGGAAGCAGAGGCGAGGAGCCGACGGCCACGTGTGCGCTGCAGAGAGGGGCGCGGGGTGGGCGCGTGAGGCCACGTGTGCACTGGGGCGCGGAGAGGGGGGGGGCTCCGTCTGCCTTGGAAGCGGCTGGGGCGCGGGAAAGGCTGGCGGGTGGGGGGGTCCTTGTGGCACAGCAGCGCCTGTTCCCCGCCGGAGCCCTTGGCCCCGGCTGGGAAACGGTGGGGTGGGTGGGAGCTATTGGCCCTAGTGACTCAGCTCCAGAGGTCTGGTGAGGCGCCTTTGGCCCCTCCTGGAAGGGGAGACCCGGGACAGCCAGGAGCTCTGCGGAGACTATGAGGAGGAGGAGGGAAGGAAGGGCTTTGTGCCTTCCTCCGAGCGGCGCTCGCGCCTCTCTTCCAGGAGGAGGAGGAGCGCGCGAGAGAGAGGGTGGGTGTTTGCTACGGTTGGCGCGCGAGCAATGCCTGCATTTTGGCGCGAGAGGAGGACGGGAAGTTAAATTCGCGGGGCGAGCAGGAGGAAGGTCTGGTCCTCCTCGGGCTTCCCCTTCCCCTCTCCTGTAGCGGAGTGGAGGAGTGCGGCGTTTCTTGTGGCTTCGGCGCCCATCTCCCCTTCATTTTTCCCCTTGGAACCTAGTGAGAAACCTCTTCTTCATGTGCCGCGTTTGCGCTCCGGATTGGGCTGGGCTGGCTCATCAAGTGGCTAACTATTGTACAATAAGTTTGAACATTCTTTGGCATTGCCCTTCTTTGGATTTAGGATGTGAACTGACCTTTTCCAATCGTGTGGGCCACTATTGCATTTTCCAAATTTGCTGGCATAATGAGTACAACATCATCTTTTAGGGTTTTAAATAGTTCAATTGGAATGTCATCATCTCCACTAACTTTGTTGTTAGTAATGCTTTCTAGGGCCCACTTGACACTTCACACACCGTGATGTCTGGCTCGAGGTCAGTAATCACACCATCATGGTTCTCAGGGACATTAAGGTCCTTCTTGCAGAGTTCCTCCTCTGTGTCATACCTGTCAACCGCAGCTCCAGACAATCCGGGACCTGCGCAGAACGGTTCTGCGCAAGTCGCTTCTACGATCCTCTTCTGCACAGAACCCTTCTACGCATGCGTAGAAGGGTTCTATGCATGCGTAAAAGCCTATGCATGCGTAGAAGCAAGCTGCGCAGAAGGGATGCGCAGTAACGCCTCCCCCCCCCCCCCCGCTGCCAAATTCCGGGGTTTCGGCAGCTCCCGGTGGGAAATGGTGAAAATCGGCACCAAAAAACAGGAAATCCCGGCCAATCCGGGAAGGTTGACAGGTATACTCTGTGTATTCTTATCATCTTTTCCTAATCTCTTTTGCTCCCGGCTATTTTTGTCCTTTATCATGGCCATTATTGCTTGATTCGTTTCCTTGATTTCCCCAATTGTCTTGAAGATATCTCTAGTTCTTCCTCTTCTGTTGTTTTCCTTTATTACTTTGCACTGTTCATTTAAGACCTCCTTATCAGTGGCTAAGACGCTGACTGGAAGGTGGGAGGTCAGCAGTTCGATTCCCAAGGACTGCAGGACGGAATGCGCTCCCGTCTTTGCAAGGAGATAAATAGGGACCACTTCGGCGGGAAGGGTAAACGGCATTCTGTGTGCTCCGGCGTCTAGTCATGCCTGCTTCATGACCACGGAAACACCTGCAGACGCAGACAGCTCTTCGGTTTTGAAAAAGAGATGAGTACTGAACCCTAGAGTTGGATACGACTGGCTTTCGAGCAAGGGAAACCTTTACCATGGCGATAGTCTTCCTGTTCTTACCATGTAGACATGACACACCAATCTCTCAGTTTTTTTAGCTATAACATTCGTCTACGGCCAGAGCCTCTTCCCAGGGATCTTTCCTTCCATTGCGAGTTGGAATATTCTATACTTCGTGTCGTTCCTCATATGACCAAGATATTGGAGCTAGCTTTCTTTACTTAATGGTCTTAAAACAGTTTTTGTTCCTTATCCATCTGGCACTACATAAGAACATAAGAACATAAGAACAGCCTTGCTGGAACAGGCCACAGCCCATCCAGTCCAGCATTCTGTCTCACACAGTGGCTCACCATTTCCTTCAGGGTATTCCCAAGCAGGTGCCTGCTTAGGATTCCTTGGAAATGATATTGAGAGATATCCTGCCTATCTCTCCAACCCGGAGGTTGTCCTTAAGTATCCATAATTATAGCCATTGATACTCTTGTCCTCCATGAACTTGTCTAATCCGTTCTTAAAGCTGTCAAGACTGACAGCTGTCACCACTTCTTCTGGCAGGGAGTTCCATAGACCAGTAATCCTCTGGGTGAAAAAGTACTTTCTCTTATTTGTTTGAGAACTAGTACCCAAAAGTTTCATGGAGTGTCCCCTAGTTCTAGTGTTATGCGATAGGGAAAACAGTTTTTCCTTATCTACTTTGTCCACACCGTGCATGATTTTATAAACTTCAATCAGGTCACCTCTTAGACGTCGTCGTTCAAGAGTGAAGAGGCCCAACCGTTGCAGCCTCAGATGGTAAGGAAGGTGTTCCAGTCCCCTAATCATTCTGGTTGCCCTCCTCTGCACTTTTTCCAGCTCCATAATATCCTTCTGGAGGTATGGCGACCAGAACTGTACACAGTATTCCAGGTGGGGCCTCACCATAGATTTATAAAGAGGCAAAATGACACTTGCTGACTTATTTTCTATACCCTTCCTAATGATCCCTAGCATTGAGTTTGCTTTTTTCACTGCTGAGGCACACTGGGTTGACACCTTCATTGAGTTGTCCACCAGGACACCAAGGTCCCTTTCCTGGTTTGTCGCAGAGAGTTCAGACCCCATCAGTTTATAAATGTAATTGGGGTTCTTTGCCCCAACATGCATCACTCTGCACTTACTAATGTTGAAACTCATTTGCCACTGTTTTGCCCACTCCCCCAGTGTCGAGAGATCCCTCTGGAGCTCCTCACAATCTCTCACAGTTTTTACTACCCTGTATAATTTAGTGTCGTCAGCAAATTTGGCTACCTTGCTTTTTACTCCTACCTCTAGATCATTTATGAAGAGGTTGAAAAGCAGGGGTCCCAGTACTGAACCTTGGGGGACCCCACTCTTTACTTCCCTCCACTTGGAGAAGTGTCCATTTAGTGCTACCCTCTGTTTCCTGTCCCTTAGCCAGTTGCTGATCCAGGACAAGACCTGTCCCTTTATTCCATGACTGGTAAGTTTATTCAAGAGCCTTTGGTGTGGGACCTTGTCAAAAGCCTTCTGAAAGTCCAGATAAACAATGTCAACTGGATCCCCCTTATCCACATGCTTGTTGACACTCTCAAAAAATTCCAACAGATTAGTGAGGCATGATTTGCCCTTGCAAAAGCCATGTTGGCTCTCCTTTAGCAGCGCCTTCTCTTCTATGTGCCTATTAATTCTATCTTTTAGGATGGTTTCCATCACTTTACCTGGGACACATGTCAAACTGACAGGTCGGTAATTCCCTGGATCACCCCTGGATCCTTTTTTGAAAATTGGTGTTACATTCGCTACCTTCCAGTCATCAGGCACAAAGCCTGATTTGAGGGAAAGATTATATATTTTGGCTAGGAGATCAGCAATTTCATCTTTAAGTTCCCTGAGAACTCGTGGATGGATGCCATCTGGTCCTGGTGATTTGTTAGTGTTTAGTTTAACAAGACATGCAAGGACCTCCTCCCTGGTTATTTCTATCTGGCTTAATTCTTCGGTTTCCCTCCCTACGAAGATAGGCTCTGTTTTGGGCATGTGGCCTCTGTCTTCTTCAGTGAATACTGAAGCAAAGAATTCATTGAGTCTCTCTGCAATCTCTGTTTCCTCTTTAATAACCCCTTGCCTTCCATTGTCATCTAATGGTCCAATGGCCTTCCTAGTTGGGTTCTTACTTCTAATGTACTTAAAGAAGTCTTTGTTATTTCTCTGAGTATTTTTAGCTATACGCTCCTCAAAGTCTTGCTTTGCTTTCCTGATTGTTGCCTTGCATTTGTTCTGCCAGAATTTATGTTTTTGCCTGCTGTCCTCATTCGGACAAGCCTTCCATCTTCTAAATGAGCTTCTCTTGCTCTTGATCACTTCCCGAACAGCTCCTGTAAGCCACATTGGAGTCCTCTTGGACCTGGCAGTGCCCTTTTTCCTTTTGGGTATGCATTCCAATTGAGCCTCTGTTATTGTTTTTGTAAACAGCCTCCATGCCTCTTGGAGTGTTTGGACTCTCTCAATTTTCCCTTTCAGCTTCTTTTTTACTAGTTTCCTCAACTTTGGGAAATTTCCTTTTTGAAAATTTAAGGTCTCTGTGTTAGATTTTATCAGTGACTTGCGGTCTATGATCAAGTTAAACATAATTGAGCTGTGGTCACTGTTCCCTATTGGATCAGTCACATTAACATCTTGCACCAGATCCTGAGTATTACTCAGGATCAAGTCAAGGATTCTTGTACCTCTAGTTGGGTCTTCAACCATCTGTCCCAGGGAACAATCATTTAGCATATCTAGGAACTTTATCTCTTTATCATGTGCTGAACAACAGTTCACCCAGTCTATGTGAGGGTAATTGAAGTCCCCCATTATAACCAGGCTTCCCTTCTTGGATGCCTCCTTTACAACATTCTCCAACTGCCAGTCTCCCTCAAGAGTTTGGGTCGGAGGCCGATAGTATATGCCTACTGTTAGACCATCCTTGTGGCCTGGTACTCTTACCCACAGAGCTTCTAATGGTGACTCCAAATCACCTAGATATTCCAATTCATACGATTTTATCACTTCTTTGACATACAAGGCCACACCACCTCCCATTTGCCCCTTCCTATCCTTCCTGTACAGTTTGTAGCCTGGGATAACTGTATCCCATTGGTTATCATCCGTCCACCAGGTTTCAGTGATACCAATAATATCAATATTCTTATCTATTGCTAAGTATTCCAGCTCCCCTATTTTGTTCCGGAGGCTTCTGGCATTTGTATACAAGCATTTATATATGCTTTTCTGACACAGTCTTTTGTGTCCAGTTGCATTGTTAGACTGCCTCTTGCATCCTTCTGCTAGAATGCTAGTGACTAGCTCCTCGCTCTGCTCAGTAAATTTTGCATCCTCCTCACTACTCAAGTACACACTTTTCCGAACCGGATGCTGCCCAGCTCCTGTCGGCTTTCCCCCAGTTATCAGTTTAAAAGCTGCTCTGCAGCCTTTTTGATGTTGAGTGCCAGCAATCTGGTCCCATCATGGTTCAAATGCAACCCATCCCTCTTGAACAGATTTGGCTTGTCCCAAAATGTTCTCCAGTTCCTGACAAATCTGAAACCCTCCTCTTGACACCACCGCCTCATCCACGCATTGAGGCTTCTGAGCTCTGCCTGCCTGGTAGGTCCTGCGCGAGGGACAGGCAGCACTTCTGAAAATGCTACCTTGGAAGTCCGGGACTTCAATCTTCTTCCTAACAACCTGAATTTGGCTTCCAGGACAGACCGCTTGGCCTTCCCAACATCATTGGTACCAACATGTACCATGACAACTGGCTCGTTCCCAGTTCTCTCTAACAATCTATCTAGATTTCTTGTGATGTCTGCAACTTTTGCACCTGGCAGGCAAGTCACCATACGGTTATCATGTGCATCACAAATCCATTTCTCTGTATTTCTAATTATTGAATCGCCTAGTACAAGGAGCCTCTCTCCTGCAATCTGTTCATCTACATGCACCTCATCAACCATATTAAGGGAGAGAAACTCAGTTTGTTCCTGTTGTTTATCTTCCTGGATCTCATCAAGTGTGATGAAGGAGAGATCATCAGGTGGAACCAGTTGTTCCTCTGTGTGTTCCTCATCAGGTGTGATTAGGGAAAGAGCCTCAAATTTATTCTGTAATTTCAGACTCTCAGAGTGATCCCCTACTCTTTTCCTCCTTTGAGTCACATTCCTCCAAACATCTCCCTCCTGAGTTAGTGAAGGGCCTTCTCCCTCAGAACTGTGCCCTGTCTCTACTTTGTCCAGCATAGTCTGTTCCACTCTGTCCAAGAACAGCTCAAGCTCCTTACTCTGTTGATGGTTAGATATGCGGGCCTCTAGCTGCTGGACCTTCTCTTCTAGTAGTGCAACCAGCTTGCACTTGCTGCAAGTGTAGTTCTCCATATGCTTTGGCAAGAACACAAACATGGCACAAGTATTGCAGGTAACTACAACTGTTCCCTCAGAATCCATTTTAACAAGTGCAGTATTCCGGGCCTCAAAAATGTACACGTTTACTACCTTTCTACCTAGTAAGACTATATTCTTCCTTTGTTACTAGATTGCAATCTCGCGCGCCGTTAGGCGCGCGGGCCTCTAAAGCAGCTCTACTCCAACTGCAAAACTTACCAGTGCTCACTTCCTTTGTTTGGCTCTCCTCAGCAGCAGCTCTGCTTAAGAGCACATGCAGAGTCAAAAGGGCTGACCCTGAAAGAGCTTAGAGCTTTTAAAGGCTAGTTTGGCTCCGCCCCTATGAGTCACAGTTCAGGGAAGGGCCTGGTGTGGCTCTGCCCCCCTGCTTCTGGAAGCTTCAAACTGCTTCCTCTGTTTGAACAGAGGTGGCTCTCAGCAGTTTAAATTATCAATTTAAATTAGTGAAGGCCTCTAAAGCAGCTCTACTCCAACTGCAAAACTTACCAGTGCTCACTTCCTTTTTTTGGCTCTCCTCAGCAGCAGCTCTGCTTAAGAGCACATGCAGAGTCAAAAGGGCTGACCCTGAAAGAGCTTAGAGCTTTTAAAGGCTAGTTTGGCTCCGCCCCTATGAGTCACAGTTCAGGGAAGGGCCTGGTGTGGCTCTGCCCCCCTGCTTCTGGAAGCTTCAAACTGCTTCCTCTGTTTGAACAGAGGTGGCTCTCAGCAGTTTAAATTATCAATTTAAATTAGTGAAGGCCTCTAAAGCAGCTCTACTCCAACTGCAAAACTTACCAGTGCTCACTTCCTTTGTTTGGCTCTCCTCAGCAGCAGCTCTGCTTAAGAGCACATGCAGAGTCAAAAGGTACACTTTTACATTAATCACATGGTCAACTCGTGATATCCTCAGCCGCCGTCTATAGGTCCACGTTTTAAAAGCTTTGCTTTTCTTTTCAGATGTCCAAGCTTCAACTCCATATAGCAACACTGGGGATACGAAACATCTCACTATTTGGATCTTTGTAGCGAGAGTTAGAGCTCTACTGCATAACGAATGTTGCATAGAAACATATAGAACCATATTTTATTTCCCTTTGAGACAGCCAGATTAAAACCAACATTGTATATGTTGAGAGAACGGAAAACCCATTTTAGTATGAAATGGCATGGGAGGTTGTAAAAACTAGTCTAGATAGGTATCTTTTAGGAAGATGCAAGCCACCAGGAATCTGGTCCAAAATACTGGCTGAACATTTTTCACATACATCACACAGTGGCACAGGTTAACCTGTACATATAACTTGTTGCCTCAGCATCTGGTGGCTGAGCAGTTGTGTGGGCCCCATTGGAAAAGCACTGGGGAAGAGCCCAGATTCAAAAGTGCCTGCTTTGATCCCGAGTCCAGCCTCTGGCACCTCTAAGTAGAACCTGGGTAAAATGGCTGTGTGAACCCTTGGAAAGGGTACCCCAGTGAGTGCAGACATGCCCATCTCACATTGTGGGCCACTTTCATGAGGACCTCAGCAGAGCGTCTGGCTCAAAAGAGTCTTGGTGGTGTAGTGGTTAAACTGCTGTCATGCAGGCAAAATGTTGTGAGTTCGATCCTGATGGGTCAAAGTTGCCTCAGCCTTCCTTCCTTCCGAGGTTGGTAATAATCTTGTGAACTGCCCAGAAAGTGCACTCTGCTCTATGGGGTGGTTTTAAGTGTAATTGCTATTGCTCAATCACTGACCAGGTCGTAGCCTTTTTTGTGGAATAGAAGCCAGGGAAACTCTCTAGCACTGTGATGGCGAACCTTGGCACTCCAGATGTTCTTGGACTTCAATTCCCAGAAGCCCAAGCCCCCATGAATCCACATGAAGGGGTTTACTGCGATTCAACTGGCCCACACCGCCCTCATTGCTCCCGGAAGCAGAAGTAAAACGCACCTGGACGGGCGCGTTTTACTTCCGCTTCCAGGAGCGATGAGGGCGGCGCGGGCTGGATGAATCACAGTAAACCCCTTCGTGTGGATTCACGGGGGTGTGGGCTTCTGGGAATTGAAGTCCAAGAACATCTGGAGTGCCAAGGTTCGCCATCACAGCCCTAGCATATGCAGCAAGGGGGCATGCAGGGTGTCAGAGCCTGGGTTGAGAGCAAAAGTCCAGCAAGCAAAGTTACAGATCAGAGATTGTTATTGTTAGCCTCGGTGATGGTGGTACTGTAGTTATTGTTAGCAATTGCAATTTTATACTGCCCCATAGTGTTGCATACACTTTCTGGGCGGTTTATAAGTAATTAGCATTTTGCCCTCAACATGCTGGGTACTCATTTTACTGACCTTGGAAGGATGAAAGGCGGAGTCAGTCTTGTACTCCCATTAGGATCAAACTCACAACATTTTTGCTGCAGTACAGCAGTTTAACCAGTGAGCCACTAGAGCTCATTTAAAACAGGAACAAGGAATAAGAAGGGGGGAACTTAGTACTTGGACAGGATAAGAGTTAAACATGAAAAGGGAACATAACTGGCAGAAGGTAGGTAAGAATACTTTAGGAGGCACATGTGAGGGTGTGGAGAGATTTCCACTCAGTAGGACTAGATCAGCACATTCCTTTTTAAATTAAAGTTTTGTCATGATATCTTCAGAACTAGTAAATTTGCCATTACTCGAAAGCCAGTCGTATCCAACTCTAGGGATTCAGTGCTCATCTCTGTTTATAGCCAAAGAGCCAGCGCTGTCTGCATTTGCAGACGTTTCCGTGGACATGTGGCAGGCAAGACTAGACATGAGTGCACGGAATGCTGTTTACCTTCCCACCAAAGTGGTG
Source organism: Bradypodion ventrale (assembly GCA_035047345.1). Lineage (NCBI taxonomy): Eukaryota > Metazoa > Chordata > Lepidosauria > Squamata > Chamaeleonidae > Bradypodion > Bradypodion ventrale. The sequence goes on along the minus strand of JAWDJE010000001.1, from coordinate 62,593,540 downwards.
TCTATATATCTACTTGCAATTTATTGCTTTCAAACTGCTAGGTTGGCAGGAGCTGGGACAGAGACCAGAGCTCACTCCATTGTGCAGCACTCGGGTCTCAAATTGCTTACCTGCCGAATTTCCACTCCTCAACTCCAGCGTCTTAACCACTAAGCCACCACAGTCTCTTCAGAGCTAGTATCTGTACTTAATTGTGGAACTCTGTGTTCCTGGAATATTATTGTGGCAAGGAATTCAGCTCTTCTCAAACATGGGTTAAAAAATTGCCAGTAATTGCCAACTAATTATTGTCATAAACTCCACCTCTGTTGCAATTTTGTGACAGCTCTGTCCCCACTATTGTGATTTGTAGGCTTCAGTAATCTGCTGTCTGAATACAGTATTCCTTTAGGTTGAAAATCTGGGATCCAACAAGAGGGGAAAGGCAGAATATAAATTAAATAATTGAAAATTAAATAAAATCCTGGAATGGAGTATAAAAACCATTCTTCTCTGCAGACATGTATAGTTATTTTGCCCTATGCATTTTTGTTTGTGGTTGATTTTTTAAAGAAAGCCTGTATATTAAATGCAAAGGTTTCATTCTGATCCTTTTTTGTATATCTTCTGCAAATCCTAGCACTCTTGGCAGTAAATAAATATTAAATAGAGAAGCAGAATAGGTAAAATTATCTCTTATTGAACTAGCTGTTTAGTTCTACTTCGACTTCTGAAAACTGGTCAGTGAGCACAGTTTTGAAATACAGTAATGTTGTTTATTCAAAGATTATACCCTACCTTTCTTGGCATTACCTCAAGCACTGACACAAGAATGATAACGACACAATCCATGATAGAAAAGCTACACGAAAACCTAAGAGTGTAAACATGAGTGTAAACAGGCTCAACAGAAAGCCCTAAAGAGATTTCACCACATACAACGAAGGGGTCACATGCAGTTCCAGGATTGCACAGGCTTCCTGCCACCATTATTTATTTATTTATTTATTTTTGCTGCAGGGGTAAGTTGCACTGGTTGTTGGGAGCAGGCAGGATCTGGTCAGGTTCAGGGGAGTGGCGTGAGGGTGGCCTGTGACCTATGGAGAATCCGCATTACTGATGTAAAATTTCATCTGCCCAGCCCTGAAACAAAATCCAAACCCCACTGTCTAAAGCAGCGGTTCCCAACCTTTTAAAGCCATTTTGCCCTGCCTGCATGATGGGGGTGGTCATTTTGCCCCAACCGCTTCAAAGGGGCAGCCATTTTGTTTCTTGAATGTCCTTGGAGGGGCCACATGAAATGATTCCAGGGCGTAGATCTGGCCCAAGGGCCTTAGGTTGAGATCCCTTGGTCTACCACACCATTCACAGCGGTTGGGGTGGCTTGAAATCTATTTAAACCTTACAGTTCTGTGCTTTTACAATCTGCCTGCCGTAACAAAGAAATCTTAACATAAAAGAAAAAATTCACCAAACTGTAAAGACATGTAGGCTAGTAAATCTCTTAGAGCAAAATATTCCATAATATAGGCTATATATTCTTTTTCTCTTTTGTCACAGCAAGCCACACGTTTGTTAACGTTTGTAGAGCGGGTAAGCTGATTGTTGAGAGCTGCCTCGAAGATTGTGGTATGTTTGAACCCCAATCGGGTGTACCCCGGTAACAGCAGCCTTGCGTTGCCAGCTAATTTTCTCACACTAGGTCAGGCAAAAGGAACTGCAGAATTAACTCACAACAGGTGCCTTCATTTTGGCAGTTTCAGGTCTGGCTTAGACACTGAAGAAGAAGAAGAAAAAGGACTTTTTGGAGATCATTAATTCAGAGGCTTGGTATAATTTGAAAGTAATTTACATGACAACACTTAAAACAAGTTGATGTGTGGAAAGCCATTTATTTATAAAGTCTCAATTGCTTGAGCTAGTTAGACTCTAATTAATGTATTTGGAAGGACACCAGGTTGGGGTAGCCTACCTTAGTGCATCCACTTCTGCCTAGAATGGTATGGCCCCTTAGTGTCCTTTTGCCCCATAGACACCTGCATGTAGAAGAGATGACTTTAGCTTTATAGGATTATTCACGTTTTTATGTTCTCTATTTTCCAAGAAGAGCAAGATAGTGTAATAGGCACAGTATATTTTATGCTGACAAAATCCTGTGACATCCGGTAGGCTGGGTTATATAACTATATAGTACAGGGATTCTCAACCTGTGCCCCCCCCGCCTCCACCACACATGGAAGTGCCATGTGGTAGAGGAAGGGCAAAATTGTCATCCGGCCCCTGAAGCTGTCTGAGGGAACTTGACCCGGCCCTCGGCTTAAAAAGGTTGAGAATTTATATAGCGAATCTCATTTGTATGTTTGACCCCCAAGTTACCTAATCCTTCTCTAAATGCTTACTCAGTACAATATAGTGGTTCTCCCTCTACTTTGATGGCCCACTTCACATTTTTGTGATGTACCAAAGAACAAGGAAGATATGTAGCTGCTTTAAATACTGCAATTTAGAATTGTAAGTACATACTGACACACACACACACCTCAACCTAAGCACTGTAAAATTGTTCTCTGGTAGTACACATGGTGAGTGTCTCTTAGACTTGGACAAGAACCTTTGATTCAGTGCCAGGCAGCCAAGTCTTTTGGCCCAATGCTAGACCACTCTGGCGTATTTTTTGCCCTGCAGAGCTCTTGCTACCTGTTACTGTTGGGAACAGCAAACATGGAATGATGAGAAACTGGAGGCAGAAAAAGTACAAGATGTTATAAGATTAATTTAATTAGTGAGTCACAGGATTCCTGGAATAAATATTTCAGGAAAGTTGCTGCTGAAATCTGACATAGATGTAACAACCTACACATTTACTAACAAGCTTGCATAGGATTGCCCCATAGTCTTTCTAAACTACTGCTCGTTTCATAACTCATCAAATTAAACTTGTCCTTTAATGGCAGAGCCAATGTTTGTGCCCTCACATTTTCTACCTGCAAGGTGGCCCAGGCTGGTTGATAAAACAAGTAAGATGAAGCCTAATTAAGATAGCGTGCCTTGGGCACAATATTTTGAAAGATATTACCATAAAATTCTAAATCTATCACCCATCCAGACACCTAAGCTTTTGTTTAGCTACAGATAGAAGCTGTTAAGAATGGGATTTTTGGGATTTTGAGGGACCTTGCCCCCGCAGCCGCACCATCGCTGGCAGATCGAGCACACCTGCGCCCACCGCCGCCCCCTCCGAGCTACGCCTGGCTGGAGGGGTGAAAAGAGCCACCGCCACCACCGCACAGAGAGGCCCCCGCTCACCCCCGCAGCCGCACCATCGCTCGGGGATCGAGCACACCTGCGCCCGCCACCGCCCCCTCCGAGCCACGCCTGGCTGGAGGGGTGAAAAGAGCCGCCGCCACCACCGCGCAGAGAGACCCACGCTCGCCCCCGCAGACGCACCATCGCTCGGGGATGGAGCACACCTGCGCCCACCGTCGCCCCCTCCGAGCCACGCCTGGCTGGAGGGGTGAAAAGAGACACCGCCACCACCGCGCAGAGAGGCCCCCGCTCGCCCCCGCAGACGCACCATCGCTCGGGGATGGAGCACACCTGCGCCCACCGCCGCCCCCTCCGAGCCACGCCTGGCTGGAGGGGTGAAAAGAGCCGCCGCCATCACCGAGCAGAGAGGCCCCCGCTCACCCCTGCAGCCACACCATCGCTGGGGGATCGAGCACACCTGCGCGCGCTGCCACCACCACCACCCCCCGAGCCTCCTTGCGGCTGCCTCTCCCTGGCCCCCTTCACCGGCCAAGGGGATCCAAGGCACCTGGGCTGCTCTCCTCCGACCCCTGCCTCCACGGCTGGGGTCCTCATTATGCTAAAGGACTCTGTCTCTCAGATTTTATTTTTTATGTAAGTGCGGGTTCTTCTCTTACTTAATTGTGTATTTGGGGCTCTTGACTATATGTATTTTGAACATTGTATTTTGTACTTGATTATGCTTTTATTGTATTGTGTTCTGATGTAATTTCTATATCTCTATTATTGTATACTTTTTTGCTGCTGTCTGCTTTCAGATAGCATGCACCTATGTAAACCGCTCTGAGTCTTCTTCGGGCAGAGTGGAGCGGTATACAAAAATAAAGTGGAATGGAATGGAATGGAACTATGAATCTCATAATTCTCCATTTTGGGAGTCCCATCATTCAGACTAACATTTAGGTCTCTCTTACTTGAAAGCCAGTCATATCTGACTCTAGGGTACAGTGATCATCTCCGTTTACAGCCAAAGAGTCAGCCCTGTCCACGTCTGTGGACGTTTCTGTGCTCATATGGCAGGCATGACTAGACACCAGAGAGCACGGAATGTGTTTGCCTTCCCACTGAAGCAGCGCCTATTTATCTACATGCAATTTCTTGCTTTCGAACTGCCAGAACCTGGGACAGAGACAAGAGCTCACTCTGTCATGGAGCATTCAGATCTCGAATTGCTGACCTGCCAATTTTCTAGTCATCAAGTTCAGCGTCTTAACCACTAAGCCACTGTAGTCCCATAACCAACATTTACAAACACCTAATTGTAGTTCATCTAGAGAAAATGCCTGATTGAAAATACTTTGTGGCCTAGCATAGACCTAACTCTGCCTTCATTTCCTGTCCAGAAAGGACACTCAGTTAGCAGCAGAACAGCATGTTGTTCTGTGGACAATGCTTCCCACCAAAGCTAATAATTTGCTATATTGGCAACTATCTCTATAATTCTGAATATGTCATTTTCAGTAATACTCTGATCTGCACCACCTGTTTTTTGTCTAAGGAAATGAAAGGACAAAACAATATACAGTTGTTGTTGTTCAGTCGCACAGTCGATTCCGACCCTTTGCGACCCCATGGACCATCGCTCTCCAGGCACCTCTGTCCTCCACCATCCCCCTCAGTCCTCCCAGTTCTGTGCCCACTGTGTCTACAACACCATCTATCCATCTCATCCTTGGCCTCCCCCTTCTTCTTTTGCCCTCCACCTTTCCCAACATCACGGCCTTCTCAAGTGAATCCTCCCTTCTCATTTGATGCCCAAAGTACTTTAGCCTCATCTTTACTATTTGACCTTCCAATGAGCAGTCAGTGTTGATTTCCTCCAAGATTGACCTATTTGTTCTCCTCGCTGTCCAGGGTACCCTCAAAACTCTTCTCCAGCACCACATTTCAAAGGCGTCTATTCTTCTGCGTTCAGCTTTCCTAATTGTCCAGTACTATAGTTAAAATTATAATTTTTCTTTTCTAATCTGCTCTGAACTTTACATGATCAAATGCAAAGAAAGGGTGACGTCCACAAGATATAAAAATCAGGGAATGAGAATCCTAAGGCTCTACACCAGGGGCTCCCATCCCAACTTTTTGCGCCACGGGCCAGTCACATGGTTTCTCCCACCAGAAGCGGAAGTAAAATGTGCATGCGCAACATGCTGCCGTAGATGCACCTGCAGCTGTCATTTTACTTCTGCTTCAGGAGTGGCAAGGCTGGCATGGGCCAGATGATTTGACGTCGTGGGCCATAGTTTGGCCACCCCTGCTCTACACTCTGCCTAGCCACAGTGGGGAAAAATCTGTTCAGGTTTTATGTCAATAAAAGGAACAGAGCTGAATGTGCTACTCTCTTGCCATCGCAAAAAACACCCACGCATCCAATTCCCTGTGTTAGCTTTCCCTCCTCTAGTCCCTGATGAAGACTTATATGGTAAACTTTTGGTTGTCTCATTCTAACAAGAGTAAAAGCCTTTGCATGAGCACACTGATAACATACTATCTTGCCCCTGTTATGGAGAAAACTCAGGCTGGTGTGCCTGTCCTGCTATTTCCCCTGAATGTGGTTTAAGTGGATAGAAGATCTGAATATTGAACCCACCCACCCCCGCCCTTCCTCAGGTTTTGAAAATGAGAGGGGCCAATGCTCCATCAAGTCTCAAAGTGTCACCCTACCCCAGTCTAAATAGCTTGCAGGGTCAAGTTTTGTTTGCATGTTGCTTGTTGTTGCTCAGTTGCACAGTCGATTCCGACCCTTTGCGACCCCATGGACCATTTTCCTCCAGGTACCTCTGTCCTCCACCATTCTCCTCAGCCCACCAAGCTCTGTGCCCATTGTGTCCACAATACCATCTATCCATCTTATCTTTGGACGCCCCCTTCTTCTCTTGCCCTCCACCTTTCCCAGCATCAAGGCCTTCTCAAGTGAGTCTTCCCTTCTCATTTGATGTCCAAAGTACTTTAGCTTCATCTTCACCATTTGTCCCTCCAATGAACAGTCAGGATTGATTTCTTCCAGTATTGACCTATTTGTTCTCTTTGCTGTCCAAGGGACTCTCAGGACTCTCCTCCAACACCACATCTCAAAGGCATCTATTCTTCTGCGCTCAGCCTTCCTAATGGTCCAGCTCTCACACCCATACATTACCACTGGGAATACCATTGCTTTGACTATGCGAATTTTTGTTTTCAAGTGATGTTTCTGCTTTTCACTATATTCCCCAGGTTTCTCATAGCTTGTCTCCCCATAATCAATTGTCTTTTTATTTCATGGCTACAGTCGCCATCTGCAGTGATCTTGGATCCCAGGAAAGTAAAATCTGTCACTGCTTCTACTTCTTCCCCATCTATTTTCCAGGGACTGATCGGACCTGTTGCCATTATCTTGGTTTTCTTGATATTAAGTCTCAAGCCAGCTTTTGCACTCTCCTCCTTCAATCCAATCAAGAGCTTCTTTAGGTCTTCCTCACTTTCTGCCATTAGGGTGGTATCATCTGCATATCTCAAATTGTTGATGTCTCTCCCAGCAATTTTGATCCTATATTGTGATTCCTCCATCCCTGCACTGTGCATTATGTGCTCAGTGTATAGATTGAATAAGCAGGGTGATAAAATGCAGCCTTGTCTTAATCCTTTTCCTATTCCAAACCACTCTGTCATTCCATGTTCTGTCCTAACTGTTGCTTCTTGGTTCGTGTACAGATTTCTCATGAGGCATATGAGGTGTTCTGGTATTCCCATCTTTTATTACTTGCCACATTTTGTTGTGGTCCACACAGTCAAAAGCATGTTGCTAATACTGTACAAAGATGCCCAGGCTGTGCTTACCTTTGTTCTACTTCATCCTGCCTCTCTTTGATACCAGGATTATATGCTGCATGGGCACCACAGTGTCTTAAAAACATGGTTTAAGACCACTTTCTGTTCTAGCTCTATTTGGTGTACATGGGTTTGTGTTATTCATGGACCTGTGCTTCGCTAGTTAGGCTTGCATTGCAGTACTCCCTGCTTAATATAATAGCTTAGTGCTGAAACTATTAAGGTGGGTGGGAAGCCTTCATTAATACTTCATGGTACACTAGAGCAGCAGCATCCCACATTATGAATGTGGTATGGGTCACACCCACCCAAAAGGTTAATGTTGCTGCATTGGATATTCCTTTCAGTGAAGTCTTGAGAGGAGTCATACTCCAAAACCTCTGGAGGACACAAGGCTGGTTTCCACTTTCCTAAGTTTTGTTTGATTCTTAGCTATTAAACCCCAAAACAAAGACCCCTTAACTTGGCTTTCTCTAGCAACGAAGAATTGTTATGGATATGCTTCTTCAAGTGCCATATCCAGTTCTGAACATTGGCTATCCTCATGGTGATTAGCCATGAAGATTGTCCTAGAACAATATAATGCAATGGCCTTCCATTTGCCTCCCACATCGCAGGCCAATGATCAAGTTCCACAAGTCGCTTTCTGGTCCTGAGCCCTTTTGGCACACAAAGTCCTCCTCAACCCCAGGCTATCATTGATGAAGCTGGTGCCTTCCATAGCAGGATATCCTGGCCAGACTGGCATAGATATGCTGCATAATTCAAAACAAAGCACACTATATTTACCTTTGTAGAGATTCTGCCCCACCCCACCCACTGTTGGCTTTCCAGAAAGAAAGAGAATCTTCAGTGGCTATCACAAAGATTGTGATATTTTTGCACCACAATCAGGCGTACCCTGGTAATGGCAACCTTGTGTTGCCAGCTAATCTTTCTCATACTAGGTCAGGCGAGAGGAACTGTAGAATGAACTCACCAAAAGGTGCCTTTATTTTGGCAGTTTGACGTCTGTCCTAGACATGGAAGAAGAAGAAGAAAAACTAGAGTTTAGGCCCCTGCACTTTAAGGCATGATTGGTATGCAAGGGACTGCGGTGGCTCAATGGTTAATAAGCTCACCTTGTGAGCTCGAAGGCCGGCAAGTTGGCAGTTCGAGACCCGGGTACTGCATGATGGTTTGAGCACCTGTCTCTGTCCCAGCTCCTGCCAACCTAGCAGTTCAAAAGCAAGAAATTACAAGTAGATAAATGGGGACCACTTTGGTGGGAAAAGATCTTGGGGACATGAAAGGAGTCTCATTCGGGCGTCCCCTGAGCGGAGTTTTCCCAGCAAAAATCCTTTCAACCCAGCATAATTTCTGACACAAAATAATAATAATAATAATAATAATAATAATAATAATAATAATAATAATAATAATTATAATTATTATTATTATTATTATTATTATTATTATTATTATTATTATTATTATTATTATTATTATTATTATTATTATTATTATTATTATTATTGGTATGCAGCTGAAAACTAAGTGTTTATTTGCTCCCTTTCCATGTTATGAGCCATTAGCACCTGGTTCTACAATTTCTGTAACTAAACTTAGGTTGTATTGTAATCATCATAGTTAATTTAACCAGTGTTTGAGATAATACCTAGAACCCAGATTACACAGACGTTTCGGGGAGTGTCAGTTTCAAAAGATGGATTTAGCAATAAGCTTCTACATCAACAATCCTATCTTTCCTTTTGAGTTCATTGAATAGAGAGCTGGTAAACAGGGAGAGTCTGTCGCAGGTAACGTACCAGATGGTCTATGTTTAATTATCATCCTTAAAGGCCCTTCCCGTCTGTCTGTGAGGTCAGACAGGTTGGTGGGCATGAGAGATAAAGAGAGTGGCATTTTATTTTATTTTAGTATCTGGAATATTTTCCCCCCTATAGAAGTATGTATAGTTCCTACTTTACATGCTCTGAGGTAAGCAGGAAAAAAGTGTTAATTTCATGTTGTATGTATTTTAAATAATATCTTTGAATGTGTAGATTGTTGCTGGTATTTATATGGCCTCACTAGTATTTAAGCAATATTATTATTTTATAGCCTAACTGGTCTAAAATGGTATTAATGATACTAGTTTCTACTTTTGTTGCTGCTCTTGAAATGATGATGTTATATTATATTTTGAAGTGTTTACTTCATGGAAATATTTGCCCTAAAAAGATAGCTTACTCAGAGATACAAATTGATATTAGATTTGGAATATTCAAGATTAGTTCTTGGAATACTTCTTTCAAAACTATTATGCTTACACTTTCCAAACTGCCTCATCCAGTTGTGCCTCTGGAACCGTATGGCCTCCGTAGGAGGTACCAGGAATTCCTTTCTCTTTCATCAGAAAATCACACCTAAGTTTGTTTTTGGGTGTGTGTGTGTGTGTGTTTGTATATGACATAGGAGTAACTGCCTTTAAAAATTATATGGATATTTCTTTGGAAATTTACTCCCACTGACATTTTTATTTCCTGGCAGGTATCTTGTACTTGCCTTATGCCATCTTGCCAAATCCCACAAAGTAGAATGGGATGAAAGCTCATCTAGATGGTATCAGTCTTCCTCAAACTGCTGTACTTTTTAAAAAAGTGCTTAGTTATAACTCATTGGCCAACAACTATCTTGTCTAAGGCTCGTGGTATCTGCAATTTAGCAGAGCAGGTAGGGAGTCTGGCCAGGTTATCCTGCTAGGTAATCAAGTAGACCAGGAGTTCTCAACCTTTTTAAATCGGGCCAGGTCATAGTCCCTCAGATAGCTTTGGGTACCCGACAGCCATTTTGCCCTTCCTCCATCACATGGCACTTCCTGGTGTGGTGGAGGCGGTGTGGGGCCACATGAAATGGTGCCGTGGGCTGCATTCAGCCTGCTGGCTGCAGGTTGGAGTAGACCCTACTGCCACTGACTCAATGCCGATCATCATGCGGTGGTTAACTAACCTGATAACCCTGAAAACTAATGGCCTTGGGTTGTGAAGTCCACTGGGAAGGGTGATGGTCCCCAAGTGGATTAAATTCCACTTGAATCCATCTTGATGGAGGACAGCAGCTTCATTGGTCTGGGGTTGATGAGGACTTTGTGTGCTAAAAGGGCTCAGGACCAGAAAGTGACTCATGGAACTTTAACAGTAGTACGGGTGTCACACTGCGATGCGGAAGGCAAATGGAAGGCCACTGCCTTTTATTCTCAGGACAGTCTTCATGGCTGATCACCATGATGGTCACCAATATTTGGAATCGCATATGGTACAACAAGAAGAAGACAATGACTACTACTACTAGTAGTAGTAGCAGTAGTAGTAGCAGCAGTAGCAGTAGTAGAGGAAACCATGGTTGTGCATGAAAGATTCAGGATGTTGTTTCAGGAGAGGGGTGTGAAGGCTGATTAAAAGCAGGATTTCTACTCCTTTTGGAACACATTGCCCCATCTTGTTTAGGAAAGACTACTCTAGTGATGATTGAAATGCTTTTTTAAGTAAACATTCTAGCTCCAAGAAGCCACACTGTGTATGGCCAATGGAAAAAGTTGGGGCATGGAACAGGAAGAAAATTCCCTTTAGCAGTTGCAGTGGAAGGATTGTATTTTCTTCTGTTTGCTCTTTGCTTGTGCCTCCTTCTAAAGAGCTACTCAGCGCCCTGCCAACTTTTGTCAGCAAATGACGATGATTGGTTAGTTGGAACTGGGCATCTACGTAAAGTCTTTCCAAAAACTGAAGCCCTGAAGGTGTTTTCATGCAACTGTTTCAGGAACAGGATTCCAAATGTCTGGTCAGCTCTGCCCTCCAAAATGATGGTACATTATGGAAAGTCCCTTAACAAGTGTTTTATATTGAATCTTGCAGAATAGCGGGGGAAATTACTTTTCCAGATTCTGGAATCTAGTTGAATTGAAGCTGTAAAACAATAAGACCAAGGGGGAAAGGAGGCTCTAGTTATGAACAACGATATGGAACTCTATTTCTTAGCAAAGACTTTTGGTCAGTAGATCTGAATTTTTGCTGGCATACAGTATTATAATTATTTAAAGCATGTCTTCAGTTTTGAGCATAAAGTAGATTAATTAAAACTACAGCTGGGAGTTCTGTAAAGGTAAAGGTTTCCCTTGCTTGAAAGCCAGTCATATCCTGCTCTAGGGTTCAGTGCTCATCTCTGTTTCAAAGCCAAAGAGCCAGCGCTGTCTGCTTCTGCAGACGTTTCCGTGGTCATGTGGCAGACATGACTAGACACCGGAGCGCACGGAACGCTGTTTCCTTCCCACCAAAGTGGTCCCTATTTATCTACTTGCAATTTCTTGCTTTTGATCTGCTAGGTTGGCAGGAGCTGGGACAAAGACGGGAGCTCATTCCGTCCTGCAGTTACTTGGGAATCGAACTGCTGACCTTCCGCCTCTCAGTCAGCGTCTTAGCCACTTGAGCCACTGCAGTCCTTTGTTCTTTTAAGAGAAGGCCACAATTTGAAGTCATTGCAGTTGATTTTACCAGTATATACAGATTTGGTCCATACCATGTTTTTGGCAAGGGCTGCCACATTTTAACTAGAATAGTTAAAGTAAAGCACCACCAAGTAAAGTCACAATAAGCCTGGTATAGGGTGGTAGCTGAGACAAGCCCTCTAAAGATTTGGCCTTCATTTTCTCTTTGTAAATTATCAAATGAAGCTGGATAGTGGATATTTAAACCAGTGATTCAATAAGGTATCTCAGCCTCCGTTACAACCCAGTGTTGGATTATAATTCCCTTCATCACAGCTAGCATTCTGCTTGTGGCTCTGGCTAATAATTATGGCAATTATCTACTAACAAACTGTTTAGAAGGTGTCAGGCTGGGGGAAGCTGGCCTATCTAGCCCAAGCATCCTGTTTGATATGGGAGCCAGCCAGCCAGATGAAATCCACAACCATAGTAAACACCAAAGCAGTGGCCTAATATGGCTTATGGAATGTTTATTGCCACAAATATAGTTGAATTTATTTGTTGTGGAGAAAGCTAATGGAGGGGGGGGGGGGACACACTGAAAAACTAGAAGAGAAATAACACTATATATAATGCACCCTTTGCTCAGTAACATGCTGGAACACTGGTTTTATCACTGCTTTAGAAACATGAGTTTATTTAGCAAATATGACAGTGATGGGCAGTCTTGGCCCTCCAGATGTTCTTGAACTTCAGTTCCCAGAAACCCTGACCAGCTGGTGTGTTGACTTGGGCTTCTGGGAATTGAAGTTCAAGAACAACTGGAGGGCCAAGACTGCCCATAACTGAACTATCATCTTTCTCTGTGGCTGATGGTATTCCCCTGCTTCAAATGTTTCTGTGGCCCATTTTAACAATGATTTTCCTAATACAGTACAGTGATAAATTTTGTGTCAAAAATTACTTTGGGTTGAAAGTATTTTTGCTTGAGAAACTCCACTCAGGGTACACCTGAATGAGACTCCTTTCATGTCCCCAAGATCCGTCTTGCAGCACTTGGGTATCGAAACCCAACCTTCCAAGTCTCAAAGCTCAGCATCTTAACCACTAAGCGACCGCAGTGCTGCTAATGATTTTCCTGATACAACTACACCACTTTCATTTTAACCTGCTCTTTCACCACGACCTACCTCAGCCTACTCCACCTGTAAATATTTGTTTAGTAAAGGGATTTGTTTACAGCCTGACTTAGTATAGGCACTACTTTGGGCAGTCTTACAATAAACATGCCACGATTAAAAAAACAAACAAACCAGTAACAAATACTTTCAACCCTCCAGCCATAAACCCCAAATTCAAGTGTCAGCACATAAATATAATCTAGATAAAAATTATTCTATAACCAAAAAAGTTAATACAAAATAATAAATTGTAAATGGGGAAGAATATTTTAAAAGGCATTTCTGAATGAAAGAGTTTTTAAGAACTTTTTGAATACCTAAAGTGAAAAAGCCTGGCAGATTTCAACAAGGAAGTTGTTCCATAATGGCGGGGCAACTGCTGAAAAGGTTATCTTTCTAGTATCACTCCTTCTGACTTCTCTTGGCATAACTATCCATAAAAATGCAGGCTGGGAGCACCAGTTACTATGAGCAGTGTTTCCATTGGACAGTCATTCCACCAGGTAGCAAGATCTGTCAGATGTAATATCAAACTGACCTGAACTACATGTACCACAATGCCTTGCCACTGTAACCCTATTCCCTTGAACCTTATGCCTCTGACCTCATCCAACCCTATAAAAGAACCACCTCCAACTCATACCCGCCTTTTTTCCATCTTTGATCCTTGATACAGTCACTGACTGCCATGCGGGCAGTGAGAATAAAAGACTTTAATTATAATATACTGTCTCTGGAGTTATTGGGCCGAACCATCTGAAACACTCTCACAAAATGGTAGCAGAGGTTTGGTTCGCCCACAAACAACTCCAAAATTAAAACAAAAGACCAACTGGACCCGAAACTCTGGAACAGGCAATCGCACGACCCCAAACGGTAATGGAAGAGGACAACCCCAACCGGACCATCACGGAGACGGACCCAGATGGCCAAACGAAGGCCGAAACCGGAGGGGCACCCACCGAAAGGGACGACCAAGACGAAAGCCTAACAACCAAAATCCACAGGGCGATAGCCGGGAGAGGAATGATCCCCACGGCAGAGCTACTGGCCTTGATGAACATCGGAGATGAACCCCACACCAACGGCACGGTAAGCTCTACCCCGAGATCCTCCATGGCGGGAACCCCAAGCACCGAGCCGAGTTCAAATCTGCCGACCAATTACAAGCGGCGGCCCTAGAAATGCCGACCCTCAGCCCCCAGGAACTAGAAGAGGAGCGGAGACCCCCAAGCAGGCACCACGCCCCCAAGAGAGGCGCTGCTGACAACCGGGCCGAACTCCTCACATGGGCAGAGGCCCCCTTCGCAATCAAAGGCCGAAGGAGACATGACCTCTCCTCGGAGGAAAGCCACCGCAAACCCTTCCCAGCTAGAAACCGAAGGGGACGCAGCCCCCCCTCAGAAACACACTACCGCGAACAGGAGGGGCGCAAGACCCGCAAGGCACGCATCCACGCGGGAAGACCCGAAGCACACGCAAGACAGAACAAAGAAATTGAGACCTACCACGACCCGCTGTCTGCCCGAACCAAACGCAGGGAACGTCCGAAGAAGGAAGCCGACCTCCACGCGGAGCCACGACCCGAGGAGCCGGAGCTACGACGACCCGAACCCCCATCAGTCCAGCAAAGATGGCGGCCTCCACGCGACAGCTCCACAGAATCCTCCGATGAAGAAAGCAGCTCCAGCGACGAAAGCATCTCCTCACCGACGCTCCAACCTAAAGCAGCAGGACCTCCGAGACAGAGATCCGCTCACCTCGGCAGCCAGCAAACAATGAGGTTCACGCAGGCGCAAGAGGAGCAGGAGAACTCCCTCTCTGGCGAAGAAGAGGAACTGCAGGTCAACTCAGGTCGCTCCATGGGCAGAGGACCAGCGAACTCCCTCTACAGGCGACCAGAAAAACTGCAAATGGGACATCCAATAGCAAATATATGTGTACCCATCCCCCACTGCCAATATAGAGACAGCCCAGGGCACCAGGCCAGATCCAGCAAAGGAAGCAATGCCGGCCAGCACAGCCAACTACCTCACAACTTCCCAATCCTTCGCATGACTGGGGAGAACCTAATGGACTGGGCACAACAATTCCAGGTAATTCTGATGGGAGGGGGCACTGTACCTGATCCAGGACCCGCCAAGAAAGCCATGGACCCTAAAGGTGGACAGACTACACCACAGAGTGTTCTGTTTGCTTTTAAGCTCTATTGACACTTCAATGTATGGGAGTATCCCTGATGGGCTAACTGTGCATGAGGTTTGGGGAATATTGTATGAAATGTTTTATTGCAATGAAAGGACTACGACCTGCTTGCTATTGAGAGAGTTGTATGCATACAAAATGAAAGAGGGATCAACAATGAGCGAGCACCTGATGACATTAAACAACATGAGATCCGACCTCATAAGAAGGGGGGAAATCGTGACGGATCAGCACCAGATTAGCATTATATACAACTCCCTCGATTCAAGCTGGGACTACTTCCTGACTCAGCTGGATAATTTGGGAAGTGACAATGCCACATTGGGGTACATCACTAAGAAACTCATAGCTGAGGATAACCTTAGGAGAAGTAGGGCCACCACACGCAGAGAGGACAGGCCACGCAAAAGAGTCAGTTTCCCTGAACAGGGGAGCCCTAGTTTCGAGTGTCACACATGTGGACCAAGGAAACACAAACCCACACGCGATCAAAGACGCCATGAGGACACTCCGAGACCCAGGCGTGGGTCACAGGACGAATACCCACACAGACACAAGGGCGACAACGACAGGGGGGACAGACGACGAAGATCACCTAGCCCAAAGAGAGAGCTTAAGCCACAGAAGGGGCAAGATGGATACAAACCAGATTCAGTGAACGTGGTCAAGCACAGTGAAGGGACCAGCAGCCACAGGGCAGACAGGTCTTCAAATGCACACCTACAGCGGTGGCTGATCGACTCCGGGGCAACCACCCACACATCATGCCACAAGGAAATATTCAACTCATTTGAAAAAGATTCCTTCAGAATCAAAGTCGCCAACCAGGAACATGCAAGAGTAACCGGCAGGGGCGACGTACTCATCCCTGGAATTGGTCAGGTCAAAGGCGTCCTTTACTCCCCTGAAATTCCATATAATGTCCTGGCCATCACCAAGCTCACAGAAGACCCCGGCCTCAGGATAGTCTTCGAAAACAAGAGGGTGTCCATCGAAAGAAGGGGAAAGCAGATTGGAAGAGTGGAGCTCATAGGCGGCCTACCGTACCTCATTGCTAAGGAAGCCGAGGATGGACAGGCCACAATAGGCCTAATCGACGGCACTGACGATGAAGAGATGCAGGACTGCACCACAGACGACCCCAGGGAACCCGAACATGAAGACCCAGAAAGGGAAAACAATGATTACGGCAGTCCCACAAGAAATGAAGGGGTCGGCAGCGCAGAGCATAGAACACTGAGGATATCCATAGGGAAACAAATACATGATGAGTGCGCGCACCTGTTGCACAGGAGATTGGGACACATAGGTTTTCCGACAGTCAAGAAGATGCTAGGGTGTTCAAAAGGACTAAGGATCAAGAATTGTGAGAACTACCTGGAGTGCTCCGTATGCAAAAGCTCCAAGACAAAAACCGAGGCACGACCGAAGACATCCTCCAGGAAGTCAAGCCACCCTTTCGAATTGGTCCACCTCGACCTGGTGGGACCACTCGAGAGATCCTTGGGCCAGAAGAGATTCTTCTTGACGATAGTCGATGACTACAGCCGATACGGTTTCGTATACACCCTCAAAAGCAAGGACGAGACCTTCAGCAAGTTCAAAGAGTTCTACCAAAGGGTGCAAACCCAGAACAACACCAACATAAAGAAACTGATGACGGACAGAGGATCGGAATTCCTGTCCAAAGAGTTCCAAGACTGGATAACCGAGAAGGGGATGCTACACTACAAAACCGCACCATTCTCAGCCTTCCAGAACGGAGTCGCCGAACGAAGGAACGGAGTGCTCCAGACCATGATCAGATGCGCAATTGAAGATGCAGGCCTAAGCTTCTCATACTGGGGGGAAGCTTTGCTGTACTCCAACTACACACTGAACAGGCTATGGTCTGGCGTTATCGGAAAAACGCCCTATGAAGCCATGTACAGGCAGAAGCCCAAGTTGAGCCACCTTCACATCTTCGGTGTGTTCGCAGACGTACACATACCGAAACAACTAAGAAAGAAGGGGGACAAGATAACGAAGAAGCTAAGGTTCATGGGGTACGAACCGGGCTCGAAGGCATACCGCTTCCTAGACCACAACCTGAGAATAGTGATTTCCAGGTCGGCCACGTTCCATGAACACGTGAATTGGAGTAAGATACACGCAAACGAGGTACTGACAAATGAGCCAGCACAAGAGGGAACCAAAGCACCCTCGTCCAACTCAAGGCCCAACAGACCAGCGGACACGCCACCAGAGAAGGATGAGACCAGGCGGTCGCACCAAAATACCACTAGTGTTGTGGAGACTGAACCTCCAAAAACCCCAGCAGAGGCGCCCCGCAGGTCAACCAGGCCAACCAAAGGCCTAACTCCCAAAGGACTAAAGGAGTATGTGCTGGGCATAAACACCTACCCCGGGACACCAGCAAGCTTTGATGACATAGACAAACTGCCTCCCGAAGAACAGGACAAGTGGCAGGCGGCAATGGAAAGGGAGATGGAGAGCCTCAAGGCCCTCGGAGTGTACGCTCCTGCTGAGGTTCCTGAGGGCCAGAGGACAGTGGGGACAAAGTGGGTGTTTAAAGTAAAATCTTTGGAAAATGAAGGGGTAATGTACAAAGCGCGACTAGTCGCCCAAGGATTCACCCAACGATACCCCGACGACTACGAAGACACGTACTCCCCCACAGTGAAGCCAGAAAGCGTAAAGGCCGCTTTAGTGATGGCAACCATCCTCGAGGAACAAGTGTACCAGTTTGATGTACAGACAGCATACCTCCATGCAGACCTTGACAAGGAAATATACGTCAGAGCACCACCTGGTTTTGGGCGCAATAGAGGGGAAACGTGGCTACTCAGCAAAAGCCTCTATGGCCTAAAACAGTCCGGCAGGAGGTGGTACGAGTGTCTGGCCGAGGCAATGAGGCAATTGAACTTCTTCCCAGCCGAAGCCGACAAATGTGTATTTCTAAGGAAATCACCAGAGGAAGTTGAAAAGGTCCTAGTGTATGTCGACGACCTATTGTACTTTGGGAAAAGTAAGTCCAAATGCGACGAGTTCGCTCATGGACTGCAAAATGAATTCTCCCTGAAAAACTTGGGGAGAGTGAACAAATACCTAGGGGTGCAAGTCTCAAGGATACCCAATGGCTTTGGACTCTCCCAGAAGGAGAAAATAGCTGAACTCCTTGACAGATGCAACATGTCAAACGCTCACCCCTGTGGGACGCCTATGCAAACAGATTTCTTGAAAAACGCCTACGAGAAAGGGGAACAGTTCGAAGACGTCAGCCTCTACAGATCCATCATTGGATCGCTGTTACACATAGCCAACTGGACCAGGCCCGACATTACGCTGGCAGTGAACCTTCTCTCACGCCATTCCAGTAACCCAAAGACGTTTCATTGGGCGGCCGTCAAGAGACTGCTGAGATACCTGAAGGGCACCATGGAGACAGAATTACTGCTCACCCCTCGAATAGATGAAGAAATCAACCTGTCATGCTACGCCGATGCTGACTGGGGCGGATGCTCAGGAACCAGGAAGAGCACATCCGGCTACATGGTGATGTTGAATGGCAGCCCAATATACTGGCGCACCGAGAAACAGAGACTGGTTTCTACTTCCACCGCCGAGGCCGAATATGTCTGCCTGTCAAACGCTGCATGTGACCTTATCTGGATAAACGAACTGATCTCCCTTATCTGGGAAAAGCCCAAGCTCCCCATCACCATCCACGAAGATAGCCAGGCGGCCATAGAGATAGCAAAAGGTGAAACTATAAACCGGAAATCTAGACATATAGATATCAAGTGCAAGAACGTGAGACAGATGATAAGAGAAGGCTTTATAGAGCTAACACATTGTGAGACAAAGGAACAGGTGGCAGACATACTGACCAAACCACTCCCCTCAGCTCAGCATGAGTACCTGTTTGGCAGTTTGTGTCTTAGAAAATAAAATGCTCAGGTATGCACTCAATGTAGTCAGTCCATATGATATTAGAAGGGGTTTTGTCAGATGTAATATCAAACTGACCTGAACTACATGTACCACAATGCCTTGCCACTGTAACCCTATTCCCTTGAACCTTATGCCTCTGACCTCATCCAACCCTATAAAAGAACCACCTCCAACTCATACCCGCCTTTTTTCCATCTTTGATCCTTGATACAGTCACTGACTGCCATGTGGGCAGTGAGAATAAAAGACTTTAATTATAATATACTGTCTCTGGAGTTATTGGGCCGAACCATCTGAAACACTCTCACAAGATCCAAACAGTATAGACTGCATTTCAACTTCCATTCCGTGATTTTCCTCAAATCCCTGTCTTAGGTGTGCTGATGGAGATGCCGAATAAAGGGACTTTGTACCATACGCACGTTCCGTGTGCTCCGGTGTCTAGTCATGCCAGCCACATGACCACAGCACAGAAACGTCTGCAGAAGTGCTGGCTCTTTGACTATGAAACAAAAGATGAGCACTGAACCCTATAGTTGGATACGACTGGCTTTCGAGCAAGGGTGACCTTTACCATAGGCTGGGTAACATCCTTAAGAAACTTTGCCCATCTTAAAATTAACACATAGCAGTGGTCATGTTCAGAAGGACCCATTATTTCTGTGTTGTAGTTTGGGGCACAGATAGGACCATAAAAAATCATGCAAAATCATGAGAATCTGTTTTTGATTTCACAGAGCTGTCTTTTGCTAAGATGTGACCGAGAATGTCTGCAAGGTTGTTGGGTTTTTTTAAAAAAAAAAACCTTTGAGCAAGTTTTCAAAATATCCTGAAACCAGGATAAGCACCATGTGACCTTCTCCTGACTTAAAAGAAATGATTGGAAACCCAGTTCTTTGCACAGTCAAGATGCACTCTTGCTTTATTAACAGCATTTTTAATCTGTTGCCTAACATAAAATTCTCGGCAGTGTATATTACATCAACAACAACAAAACTATATATAAAACCACAAAAAGTAAAGGCAGAACAATGTAACAACAGAATGAAACTCAAATCACACTCAAATTAAATACAGATTTCAAACCAAAGAGGCTAAGACAACATGAATTTCCTAAAAGGTCTGGATAAGCAGGAAGATCTTTGTCTAATGCTGAAAAGACCACCTGACCTGACTGGCATCAAACAAAACTCTCTTGAAATGCTGTTCCTTAACTGATGCATGCACGTGGGCCTGATACATACAGGTTGAGAAACACAGTCAAGATATTTCTGGCTCAATCAGACCTGTTGGATCAATCATCATTTATACTGTTTATGTAAATTAACCTTCCATGTAGGTCTTGCCTCTATCACTGGAAGAAACTTTTCCAAGAAAGAACACAGTCCATTACATCTTTCCATTGTTTAAACAAGCACAGCACTTTTTCTGTGAAGTTTTGAATATGCCACTAGAGAGCCATTAATTAGGTTTGGCTAACAAATTCTTTAGCCAACCCAACACATAAACATTCAGGCAAGTTCCTGCAGTGCAGAGTATTAAAACCTTTGGAAGAACTGGAGGGCAGCCTGTTCTTGAGAGAAAACTGGCGCGCTCGAGATTTCAAAACAATGCGCTGAAGATGCCTGCTGTAGTCCTGTCTCTGAGTTTAATGAGGTTTGGGCTTGCTGTCATTTGCATAACTGCCTTTTTTCTGATCGTTTTGACAAAAAAAGTACAAGTATTCAAAACATGGTGTGAGTTCTCAGAACACTATCTTTTATAGAACCAGGAGAATCAAGTTAGCCAGTTCTCTGCACACAGCTAGTTGCATGTATACACATCTATTTGCTTAGTTTGTATAATTTGTTTTGAGCCAGTTTATGGTCCTGTTTGGACAAGGACTCGGCAAAGTCTGGTTCATATTCAATTGAACCAGTCACTGTGGTCTCTCAGACCAACCTCATGGAGATGTTGTGGAGATAGGGTGGGGGAAGAGACAAGCAAATCACTGGTGTGTGCTTTCAAATCAAAACAGTGACCTTAATAAGGATTTCAAGATACAGTGGTACCTCGGATAAAGTCTGATTTGGATAAAGTTGCAGTTTTCATGCACACGTGATGCATCACGTAAAGTCCAAAACCGCAAAAAAAAAAAAGGGGGGGGGGACATTATCCGAGGTATTTGGTATAGGAACCTCGGATAAAGTCCATTTTTGGACGTTATCCGATGCATCTCTCATTTGATTCAGATAAAGTCCAAACTTGTGGAACGGAGTTTTTTGGACTTTATCCAAGGTTCTACTGCACCTCGGATAAATAATAAGGATTTCAAGGTAAGTGACAATGTTAAGCAGTGGTTTTACTTAGTGGTTAAGATGCTGAGCTATGCGACCTGAGTGCTGCACGATGGTGTGAGCACCCATTGTCTGTCCCAACTTCTGCCACCTAACAGTTTGAAAGCAAGAAATTGCAAGTAGATAACTAGGTACCACTTTGGCAGGAAAAGTAACAGTGTTCTATGCGCTCCAGCATCTAACCATGCCTGCCACATGCCCTTGGAAATGACTGCAGATATACAGTCAACACTGGCTCTTTGGCTGTAAATGGAGATGAACACCACCCCCTAGAGTAGGACACTTTTGAGAGAGTGGTGTGCATGCGTGTGCACGCATGCGCACACACACGAGTTTCTTTGGCCAAGTGGGGATTCAGACACAGTTCTTCTGAGTCCTAGTCTGTCATTGTATCCACTACCCTACACAGGATGAACATGTAGAAAGATGGAAATAACTATGCCATTGATCAGAAACAAAAACGAAGAGAAGTGGAAAACAGAAAGGATAAGTGAGAGGGCTACCAAAAGAATCAGAGGCAAGATGTAGAGGAGAAAAACTCAGCTTTGTGACTCACTAGAAGTCCTTTACAAAGAATTCCTGGGATTGCCTTTTGTATATACAGTAAAACCTTGCATAAAGAGTGCCTCGCTTAGAGACTAACCTGCTTAAAGAGCAGCATTTTCTCTGAAAGGTCGCCTCACTTAACAACTAAAATCAACCAAAAATTAGCTTAACAACTAAATCGTGGTTTGCAATCTACCACCACCCCACACCAGAAGTCATAATTGGTCACTTACAATGGTGTTTCCCTTAAAGAGCAAGCTCGCTTAAAGAGCAATCACGTGGAACACATTATGCTCTTTAAGCGAGGTACCACTGTATTATTTATAAAACACAATGCTGAGTGATTTAGTATGATTTGTCTTTTCAAAAAGATAACTCTGCAACATATATCTCAGGGGTTCGCAACCTACAGCCCGTGGCACCAAATAATCTGGCCCTCAACCTTGCTCCAGCCGCTGCTCCCATAAACGTGTTTACTACAGCCGTAAATGAGTCCGCGTTTATTAGATCCACAGATGCGTTTTACGGCACCAGTCCAGCCCGCTGAGCTGCTTGAGGGGCGTGGTTTAGCCCACAGCTGGAAAACGTTGAGAACCTCTGATATAGCTGGATTCACTTGCTTGAGCTATTCTAAGGTTTTTCTTATTGTTAGGTATGTGTGCCTTTTCTCTGTTTAGCTGGGAGGGGAAGGGGGGCCTTGTATATGGTTCTCCTCCAAACCTCATCCTTACCAAAACTCTGTCTGGCTCAAACAGAGTGATTGGCCCAAAAACTACCCAGTGAGCTTCATACAATTGCACAGGTTGATTCCTGTGCTTCTAGAAAACAGTTGGATTTGAACTGGGCCAAGGAGTTGGTTTAGACCAGTGGTTCCCAACCTTTTTTTGGCCATGCCCCACCTAAGCATCTCTAAAATCCTGATGCACCCTCATGACATATACCATATTTGCCGGCATATAAGACACATTAGAGTATAAGACACACCCTGTTATTACCAAAATAACCCACTACAGGCTACTGTATACAGTACAAGACACATTCAATTTTTCCAGTGTATTTTATGGGAGGGGGGCATGGGTCTTATACGCCAGCAAATACGGTAATTCTTATTATTCAAAAAGTGAACTCCTATTCACGGTGAGGAAGCCTAAAAGGCCATTCACTGTTAATACCTCATTCTCAAATTGCCCCCCTTAAAACCCAAATTGTTCCCCTGTGTGGCATGTGCCCCATGTTGGGAACCATGGGTTTAAGAGGTCTGCAAGCCCCTTCTAGCTTTGGGGAGGGAAAGACGTTTTTAATAACCTCCTTGAAGACCCAAATGCCAGAGGCATCCTGGACATTTTCTGAAGAGCACAATCCTTTCCCACTTCACTAATATTAATAACAATTTCATGTCAGAAATTATTCTGGATTGAGTGGCTTTTTGCTGGATAAACTGCTCAGAGGATGCTGAAATGAGGCTCTTTTCATGACCCCAAGATCTTTTCCCACCGAAGTGGTCCCTATTTATCAACTTGCAGTTGCTTGCTTTCAAACTGCTAGGTTGGCAGGAGCTGCGACAGAGACGGGCACTCAAACTGTCATACAGTGCCCTGGTCTTGAACTACCGACTTGCTGGCCTTCCAGCAACCAAGGCAAGCTTCTTAACCACTGAGCCATGATGTTGCTGGAAGCTGTTGAGAGTGATTGTCACATTTTGGCAGCTATCTTGCCTCCCTTTCTCTTGCATGCTTTATCTCCTCTCATGCTTGGCCCTATTCTCTCCTCTCCCCCCCCCCCCCCTTTTCTTTGATAATTGATAGTCACAGCTATGGACTTGGAATTACAGTGAACACTGCCAAGCAAGCTAAATGTTTCCTTTTGCATCACTCGGAATTCTTAAGTTTTGGCCGCTGGTTTAATGTAATGGAAATGGATGACTGGGCAGCTTGGCCTGAAATAGATTTTGTACTTTAGACCCGGGTGTGTCATGAACTTGAAATCTCAGCTCTTACTTTGATTGGTATTCTTCCAGGAATAAAGATTAGATAATGTGTCAATCTTTCTTGTTTGCCAAATCATGCTCTGCCATGATTGTGCTGTGTCACATCCCTACGGTATATTTAATTAGACAGTGGTTTCTAGCCCATAGAACATTTTGTTCTGAGTTTTGGCTTTCACCGTGTCTTCTCTCAATTGGAACCGGCTGCATAAGGCTGCAAGTGGCCCCAAGGCTGAATAGGAGAAGGCCAGATGTCTTCTAAATGTAGCTGAAAGGGAGCGGATGGGCATTGAAAATAGATGAGTGGGGAAATGGGAGAGTTCTGTGTACGTATGAGGCGTGAACCAAATCGCTAAGTACCAAAGTTTATTCACATCAAAAGTTTAGAATACTTTGTGTGCTACATTTTTACCCTACTGATTAAATTGTGTTATCTGCTGATTTTCAATAAATTTCTATCTATGTCATAATTAGTGTGTGAGAGAAGAAGTCTACACATACTATTCTATGTTTTATTTCTATACCGCTTTTCTCATCCCAATGGGAGACTCAAAGCGGTTTACAGCATTTAAAGTGACAAAAGGCAAAAATACAATGTAAATAAAAATTACAAATAAATTACAATAGAAATCTCCACAATATGGCAAATTCTCTATTACAAGGTACAATGAATGCAAAACACAATATAAGCAATATAAAGCAAAAATTCAATACAACCAAACTGACAATACCAGCTCTCACCCGTACTCAATTCCTACCCCCAGCAGATGAAAATACAAACAACAAAAGTTCTAGTGCCTCAATGACTTTTCACAGTCCTGGCCGGAGGCGAGAGGTGGAAGGCGGGGTCCAGAGGCGCAGTGGCGGCGATGGTCGGCATCTCTGCTGCAGGCCTCCCCCCCTCCGCAGGACAGCTAGAGGGAGGGCGAGATGCCCGTCACCTCAACGTTCTTTTAAAGTCCTTTGCTGTCCAAAGGATGTTTAACTGATGCTCTCAAAGTCCTGTCCGAGTGCATGGCGGCTGTTGGGGTCTGGATGGGGGACAACGGATTACAAGTGAACCCTGGCAAGACTGAGTGGCTGTGGATTAGGGGCCCAGTGTTATCTCAGGAGCTATCATCATTGGTTTTGGATGGGGCTAGTCTGCCCCAGACAGATCTGGTGCGCAACTTGGGGGGTCCTCCTGGATTCACGACTGCTGCTTGAAGATCAGGTAGCAGCCGTGGCCAGGAGGGCTTTTGCCCAACTTCGGGTGATTCGCCAGTTGCGCCCACTCCTAGACCGGGACTCCTTACTCATGGTCACTCATGCTCTGGTCACCTCTAGACTAGATTATTGCAATGCGCTCTACATGGGGCTGCCCTTGATGACCATCCGGAGGCTGCAGTTGGTCCAGAATGCGGCTGCTCGGGTGGTGATGGGGTGTGGGCGTTATCCTCGCGCCTCACCACTGCTCCGGGAGCTGCACTGGTTACCAATTTGCCTCCGGATGCAATTCAAGGTGCTGATCATTACTTTTAAAGCCCTATATGGTAGTGGGCCAGGATACCTAAGAGACCGCATCGCCCCAAGAAGTCTGTCTGTCCAACCAGAGCGGACCGGAGGGGCTCTCTGCTTGTACCATCTGCTAGAGGGGCCCGTCTCTCTAGCACAAGAAGGAGGGCCTTCTCTGTGTCCGCTCCGGCCCTATGGAACCTCCTGCCAGTGGAACTAAGGCTGCAGACGGAATTGCTGCCCTTCAGGAAAGATCTGAAAACATGGCTGTCCGGGCAGGTGTGGGGTCCTGAAGATGTGACCCCCACCTGCTGGTTGGTTAAATATCAAAGTAATCTTCCACTTTTTAATGTGTGGAGGTTTAGCGGGGTGATTTGTGTTTTAAGGGTTTTAAGATTGTATGCTGCCCAGAGTCTTCGTGAGTTGGGCAGCTATATAAATATGAATATAAATAAATAAATAAATAAAATAAAAATCTAACATTATGAGCGTTGCAAAGTTGTGTTTTTGTTCTGTGTTCCTACATATGTTTACTTGCATCATTATGATCACTACATGTTTATTTTGGTTTTCACAAGTGTGTTTGGTTTGGTTTTCACTAGTGGTGTCGCCTCCATAATCAAAGGCTGATTGAGAAATTGGTATCTGTTTGGCATGTTTACGCTCATCCCACTTCATACTTGTTTTAAAAAGAAACTTGCCTCCAGACCTGGTTTTAATGTTCTGTTCTGCAGTTTGTGTATGACTCATGGGCTTGCAAAAGGTCAGACATGACTATGCGACTCAACAACAACAACAACATATCCAGTTGACCATTATCTTCTCATCATGTCACATAAAAGCCTGAGGAAGAGCTGCTTCAGTAGCACTGGCAGTAAAAAGCCATGGTAAAGTGCTCATGTGAGTCCATATTCTAATATAGAGGTTCCCAACCTATGGCCCGTGGGCCGGCCTCGACCTGCAGCACCATTTCATGTGGCCCACCGCTGCCACACCTGGAAGTGGAAGCAGATGAGTTTACGTCAGCCATAAATGCACCCGCTTCTTGGGGTGGTGGTGGTGTCTGGCCTGCTCAGCTCTCTGGAGGGCATGGCCACGCCCGTGACATAAAAAGGTTGGGAACCCCTATTCTAATACATAAAGGTTGCCCTTGGCCAGTCATCCAAATCTAGGGTTCAGTGTTTATCTCTGCAGACGTTTCCATGGTCATGTGGTAGGCATGCCTCGACACTGAAGTACACAGAATGCTGTTTACCTTCCCACTTATTTGGTACCTGTTTATCTATTTGCAATTTCTTGCTTCCAAACTGCTAAGTTGGCAGGAGCTGGGACAGACGGGAGCTCACTCTGTCATGCAGCACTTGGGCTTCGAACTGCTGACCTGCCAACCTTCCAGTCGTCAAGTTCAGTGTCTTAACCACTAAGCCACTGCATTCCCTCTATATTTTAATACCTACCTGTAAAAAGCTAGAGAGCCAGTGCGACATAGTGGAGAGAAAGTAGGACTGGGCTTGGGATGATCTGAGTTCAAATCCCTGATCAGCAATGGAAGCTTGCTTGGAGCTGACAGTGGTAAACCCATTGACTATTTACATACCTCAGACATCCAGTTTCTTCGGAGTTGGGCGGCAATACAAATTAGGGAAAAAAAAAATGAAAATAAATAAATAAAATAAATCCTATTAAGGTTGGTGTGAGTCCAGAGTGACTTTAAAGCACACAAAAGAAACAGTTGCCATGAGCTGCTAGAATCCAAACGTTAGTGCACACTACAGTTGTTCCATACTAGATGATGAACATACAACCTTTCCTTGACTCTGTGTTTGGACTTGGATGACCTCAGTGATAATCATCATTTGGGTAATCAGTTTGGAAAATATATATTTTTTTAAAAAAACTACTAGAAACTTTAGCCACCATAGTTGCATCTACTGTTGATTTTTTAAAAATGAATTTTTCAAAGCTCTAAAGTGGCCATAGCAATTTTTCCTAATCTTGTTATTAGGATTAATTTATGAGACAGCCCCATGAATGTCATTTTAACTGTAGCTCATTGGAGGAAGGATGAAAACATACCAAAAAAACAGCCTCCAGTATCTGGGAACAGCAGACTTTTAACATAATGTTCCACATAAGATTTGGTCACATGCTTGGGTGTAAGTCTGTTACAGTACCTGATAGTTGGTATATGTCTGCAACTGTGAGATAATATTTGGGGCATTTAAAGTGCTGCTTCACATGTCACACTGCTGCAGGCTTTCTGCCCCTTTCAATATTGTGAAGAAAATGAGCCTCCTTGAAGACTGTTATTTTTGAACTGCAATCGGGCACACTCTAGTAACAGCAACCTTGTGTTGCCAGCTAACCTTTCTCACACTAGGTCAGATGAAAGGAACTGCAAAATGAACTCACCAAAAGGTGCTTCATTTTGACAGTTTCATATCTGGCCTAGACATGGAATTAGCAGAAGAACTCCCATATCTCACCAGAACCAGAACTCAATTCCTTCTGTACTGACACATTTTGTAATGAGCAGATTCAAGAGCTGCCCCTTTTCTGGTGCAAAAAAATTTACAGTACCTTATATGACTTAAGCCATCTCTTGCACCCATGTGCAATGGGATAGGTCCACCATACCTATAGGACATATTTATTTACCTTAAATGTACCCCCCAATCCTTTACAAAGACATAGATTATTGGAGATTTTTTTTTTAAAGCTGCACAGTTTTAGATTAAATTTATGGCAGAGGCAGATTGGGTGGGATGCATAAGATTTTTGCAATTTCAGAAAGGGGCTTGAGTTTAAAAGAGGGTCAGGTCAGGAAACAATGTTCTAGAACAGGGGTGCCCAAACTGTGGCCGGGGGCCAGATTTGGCCCCCGATGCTAATTCATCAGGCGTGTGATGCCCCGGAAGTAAAACGTGCCCATAAGGAGTGACTGGCCCCCTGTACCACGTGACCAGCCCATGGCCTGAAAAGTTTGGGCACCCCTGTTCTAGAACCTCAGCATGATGTCTGTACTTTTCATTTTTTGTTTTGATATGACCAGATCCTGTTTTAGCAACCAGAAGTACAGTATAGTAGTAGTTCCCAGGCAATTTGCAAGCACACAATCCAGATTATTATGTGAAATTTATTTCCTAATGTCTCTGCTGTGCAGGAACATGGAAGTAGCATGAGCTCCTGGGAATCTGCACATCACAGATCAACCTTATAGAGATGTTCTTAACTTATGGAGACATTCTTTTGTGGCAAAAAGATAGGGGTACACAGAATGCGAGCGCGGCGCCAAAATGGCCACCGCGCCCTTTGCGGGGGCCCCCCCATCGGACGAAGGCATCCGGGTAGTTAAGGGGCGTGGTCAGCACCCTTATATAAGGGGCGGCCATGAGGCAGCCGAGCTGCCATTTTGCGAAGCGACGGAGCGGAGAAGTTTTTCCCTCTTACCTCCGTCGCTTTTACCCTCACCGGGGAGCCTCTTGGCTGCTGATTTTCTCCCTTTTCGGCTTCCCATCGGCTAGCTGCAATGCCCTCAAAGAAGAAGGCGACTCCGAACGCGGCTCGTTCTGCGCGGAGGCGCACTCCGGGTCGAAGGACCGCGGCTGCGCCTCCCCAGCAGCCTCCTATGCCCACCGGGATCGGTGGGATGGGGTTAATTTCCCCTTGGCCGGAGGCTGGGGGTCCGCGTACGGGCCCAGTAGGGGCCGTGGCCCTCGGCCCGCAAGCGGTGGCCACCGCTCCCCTTTGCCCCCCCCCCCTTGGTTTAGGTGGCTATGTCAGCGTGGAGGCCCTCCTGGCCTGCGTTGCAGCCCTTGGGGCATCCCTGGCCCGGGTTAGTCACCCTGGGGCCCCTTTTGGGGTGCAGGTCAATGCATCGTCTGCTGGGCAGCGGCAGGCGACGGGACGGGTCGAGCTGCCTGAGGCGCGTGGCCCGGCTTCGGCCACTGCCTTGCAGCTCCCCAAGCCACAGGCCGGTGCTGATCAAGCCCCGTCGACGAGCTCTATGGCGGTCGTGAGCTCCGACGCCCCCAGTGGGTCGGAACCCCCGGTGGGGGTGGCCCATGGGGGTGCAGCATGTGAGTATGCGGTCCAAACTAGTGCACCTCCACACATGGCCACGTTTGGGGGGGCTTTTCAATGGCCTTGGCCTCGCACGGGTGGTGCGGCGGTTCAGTCGCCGACGCTCCACTCGGTGACTTCAACTATCACCCAGGGCCCCGTGGTGGGGGGTGCTTCTTACCCAGTCGGGAATCTTCTAGGGGTGACCGGGTTAGTCCAGGCTCCTTTACAGATGCTCGCAGTTTCCACCGTACCTGTGTCGGCTTTGCCGACAGCAGGGTATTCCTTGCCACTGGGGGACCATTTGGCCCAGACCCCCAAAGAGAAGATCTGGCGGGGGGAGTATGTGGACATCTTCTCCCTCCTTAACAGAGAGCCCACCAAGGAGGAGAGGGAGGGGCAAGATGAGAAGGATAAGGTTGCCGGCCTACCTCGTATACATGGCGGTCTGCCTCAGGGCTCGGCCGGATTTGGCGATTCCGATGGTCCAGTATTTGGACAACATTACCGGGCGATGGTTGACTTCCCGGGCCCGTCGTGGTTGGCTAATGACGAGGAATTCCGTATGCGGATTCCCCTGCACCCCGAGATGAGGTGGGATGAGCCCTGCCAGAGGCTGTGGCTTCTGTACATGACTCCCACGCGCCCTGCGCCCGGGGAATGATACCATTGTGGACGTGCGGTCCAGCGAGCGGCCCCAGCACAGGCACCCCGCCAGGTGGCGGGGCAGGGGGTTTCAGCCCGCCTGCTGTGCTGGACTTTCTCGTCCAATGGTTCCTGCAACAGGAAGAATTGCAAGTACAGGGATGAGTGTCCCTCCTGTGCTGGCCCCCATGTGGCCTCCGCCTGTCCCAGGCCTGGAGGGATGCGGGGCAGAGGAAGGGGTGGACACGGGACTGGCAAAATTGCCGCAGAGGGAGCTGGTTCACCGAAAGGCCCCCTTCCCAATTAATGTGGACATGTTGGAGCGTTGGCTCGCATTGTACCCGAGGGAGGAGGATGCGGTTTACCTCCTTCAGGGTTTTAGATGGGGGTTCAGTATTCCTTTCGTGGGTGATAGGTCCCCCCAGGATGCCCTCAACCTTTTGTCCCTTAGGGGGAGGGAGGAGGTAGCTGCTCCCAGCATTACTAAGGAGGTCGATGCGGGCAGGGTCGCTGGCCCTTTCCCCACACCCCCGTTCCCTAATCTTAAGGTATTACCCTTGGGCTTAGTGCCCAAAAAGTCACTGGGCAGGTTTCGCCTGATTCATCACTTGTCCCACCCAGCCGGCCGATCGGTCGGTGATGCTATCCCTGATGACCTTTTCTCAGTCGGGTATGCATCTTTTGACCGAGCGCTGTGCATGGTGCGCTCATGTGGCCCGGGGGCGCTGTTGGCTCAGTGCGACATCAAGTCGGCGTTTCGCCTCCTGCCGGTGCACCCGGGCGACTTTGAGTTGCTGGGTTTTTAAGTTCCGGGGTGAATATTATTTTGATAAGGCCATGCCTTTTGGCTGTTCCGTATCACGCTCGGCCTTCGAGCGTTTCAGTACATTCCTACAGTGGGCTTTCGTCCGCTGGTCAGGGTCCCGGTCTGTAGCCCATTACCTGGATGAATTTTATTCGGGGGTGAATGGGGCTGGGACACGTGCACACGTCTCCTCAACACATTTCAGACGCTAATGGAGGAACTCGGTGTCCCTTTAGCGCCCGAAAAGACCGAGGGCCCATCTACTAAGCTAGTATTCCTGGGGGTGGAGATTGCCACGGTAGCGCAGGCTTCTAGTTTACCGGGGGATAAGGTGTCGAGGATAGTGGCCCTTATCTCGGACTTGCTTGCTAAACGCAAGGCATCACTGAGGGGACTGCAGGTGCTACATGGTCACCTCAATTTCGCTTGCAGGGTCGTCGCATCGGGCAGAGCATCTACTCGGCGCTTGTGCGACGCCAGGACAGGCTTATTTAGGCCCCACCATAGGGTTAGACTCACCCGGGGTATCAGGGCAGATATGCTTATCTGGCTCCAGTTCCTGAGGGAGTGCAATAGAGTATCATTTTGGAGGTCTGACCTCCTGGCTTCCCCTCGCTTTCAGATACAGTCCGATGCTTCGGGATCCCTGGGTTATGGGATGTACTTCAATGGGAAGTGGGACTATGGTGGGTGGCCACCAGCCTGGGCAGGCACGGGTCGCCTGCGTGATCTCACGTACCTGGAATTTTTCTCCTATCCTGGGGGCTTTGATGCTATGGGGCGAGGAGTGGGCCAACTCGGTTGTCCATTTCTGGTGTTACAATGCGGCCGTTGTACACATTGTCAACTCACAGACTTCCAAATCGCCCAGGGTCATGGACCTAGTGCGCCAGTTTGTGTTGCGCAGCCTGCGCCTCAATGTCCTCTTCAGGGCCAGGCATGTCCCGGGGGTCAATAATGATATCGCTGACGCTTTGTCCCGCCTGCAGATCTCCCGGTTCCGTGCCTTGGCCCCGGATGCGGAGGAATTTCCCTCGCCACTCCTGGACGAGATATGGACCATTGGCAAGGAGAGGTGAACCGGGCGATTGGCTTGTCACTAGCGCCACGCATGCGTAAGGTGTATCACCACACATGCAATTCTTTCGGAGATTTCTGTACCCAATTCCGGCTGCCAGAGACCTGGCCAATCCCAGTGACCCATGTACTTCGGTTCATGGTTTACCTGCATGCCCAGGGCCTTGCACCTCGCACCATAGCATCTAGGCTGTCAGTGTTGGCTTTTATGGCCAAGGTGGGCGGTCATGTGGATAGTACCGCTGACTTCCGTGTGAGACATGTTTTGGAGGGGTGGGTGCGGGAGCGTGGCCGTTGCCCGGACGACCGCCACCCGATTTCCCCAGGGGTTCTTACCCAACTGGCCCGGGGCTGCCATGGCCTCTGTTTTTGATAAGTACGAGGCAGCCCAATTCATGCGGCTACGACGGTGGCCTTTTTGGAGCGCTCCGCATCAGTGAGCTTGTGATGCTGTCTAAGGCGGAAGCAAGTCGTAGGGCACTGGAACTCGAGGATGTCTACGTTGCCAAAGACTGGGCTCAGTTGAGGATACGCTCCTCTAAGGCAGATCAGCATGGCGTAGGCAGTGGTGTAAGACTGCTACGGTGTTCTTTGGCAGACATCTGTCCGGTTGGTGCCCTACAGGAGTTTCTTGCACTGCGTGGCATCCACCATGGCCCGTTTTTCTGTCACCAAGATGGGTCTCCCCTTACTAAATTTCAATTTTGGAGGGTGCCGGGAAGGCACTAGACAGTGTTGGCCTCTCTGGGGCTCGTTGCGGCACCCATTCGTTCAGGATAGGGGTGGCTTCTACTGCAGCTGTTTTTGGGTACTCCGGGGCTGACAAACGCCGCATGGGAGGGTGGGGTTCACAATGTTTTCAGTTTTGTGTTCGCCCTCTTCAACCGTGAGTACCAGTTTAGTCACTGCACTGTTTCTCCCCCCCTTTTTTTCCCTTGACAGACCCTGAGTGTCGTATTACACCAGTGACAGTATGGCTGGTGGGCCATGGCCACGTGCACAGGGCAGCGCGTTAGGCTGCATGGGGCAGCGCGTTACGCTGCACAGGGCAGCGCGTTACGCTGCACAGGGCAGCGCGTTACGCTGCACAGGGCAGCGCGTTACGCTGCGGCGACAGAGTGGGGACCCCGACTGGGACTGGGTGCATCCGCACGTCTCAGGTGGCATGGTAAGCGCGGCATGTTATGGCGGGAACTGTTGCCATTCCTTTTCTACATCAGGGATGGTGACTCGCCTATGTCCTGGTTATGTACCTTGGGGGCGATGGCTTGGGACATGTCACTGGCCTATCGCGGAACCTTGCGATTCGCAGTGACCTGCCCTACTCACATTATGTGTGGCCTGCGACAACCCTCAATTGGTCGGACACGATATCGCGGTACGCTTACAGGGGAGCGTTTGGCCTCGGGGCTCTTGACTGAGCCGACGCTCCGTGAACGGGGCTATTGCCCGGTTCCTTTTCGACAAGGGTGGGGGACGCGTCATTAGCCTCCCCGCCATCAGTCTGCAAAATTACGAGCTTTACTCAGGGGATGGGGCCCATCTGTCGCAGGGAGGTATGGACCTCTGGTTAGTGGACTGGCGAGCAGGCCTGGTTGACCGAGCTGACGGTCTGGGGGGGGGGGCGTCAAGCCTTCTTGGCGGGTAGCACTGGTAAGGTAAACATTTATGACCCACAGGTATCCGGCAGGTTCGCAATTGACTGGACAACACTAGACAGGCATAAGTTGGTTAAACGTTGTCCGGTCAACGACGAACTAGGCGATGGGGTGATGGCTACAGCTAGACAGCATGCATCACCCCGTGATTTTACGGATACGCGTCAGAGGGTGGGGTCATTAGTTAGATATTGACTACGGTCAACAATTTGTTTGTTGTCAACAAACAAATTGATACAAATAGATACATTGTAACAATTGCCGTTGGCAATTTTGGGTGGTACCTTACCAGTGTTACTTCGGCCTGCTTGCCTTAAGAATTATGATTGGTCAATTACCAATAGAAATTTATAATTCGGACTAGGGCATGAATCAATAAATGTGGCCCAATGCCGTTATCCACTTTCATCAGTGTCTGAGTCCTTTATTGGGGGGTGCGCCTGCAATGCGAGCGCGGCGCCAAAATGGCCGCCGCGCCCTTTGCGGTGCCCCCCCATCGGACGAAGGCATCCGGGTAGTTAAGGGGCGTGGCCAGCACCCTTATATAAGGGGCGGCCATGAGGCAGCCGAGCTGCCATTTTGCGAAGCGACGGAGCGGAGAAGTTTTTCCCCTCCACCCCCTCCCTAGTTAACAGTGTGATATTTTGGTCGCTTCGGGGCCGGGTGGGAATTTTTGGCTGGGACCCACAATTGGCTCTCGGGTCCTGGTTTTTTTTGCCCATCCCACACTGTTGCTATGGTTTGATATAGGGGTTTCTGTTGCTGCTGTTGACTTTGGTCACATGGGCGGGTAGCACTGGTAAGGTAAACATTTATGACCCACAGGTATCCGGCAGGTTCGCAATTGACTGGACAACACTAGACAGGCATAAGTTGGTTAAACGTTGTCCGGTCAACGACGAACTAGGCGATGGGGTGATGGCTACAGCTAGACAGCATGCATCACCCCGTGATTTTACGGATACGCGTCAGAGGGTGGGGTCATTAGTTAGATATTGACTACGGTCAACAATTTGTTTGTTGTCAACAAACAAATTGATACAAATAGATACATTGTAACAATTGCCGTTGGCAATTTTGAGTGGTACCTTACCAGTGTTACTTCGGCCTGCTTGCCTTAAGAATTATGATTGGTCAATTACCAATAGAAATTTATAATTCGGACTAGGGCATGAATCAATAAATGTGGCCCAATGCCGTTATCCACTTTCATCAGTGTCTGAGTCCTTTATTGGGGGGTGCGCCTGCAAAGACCCTCCTCTAAGAATGTGGTATTTTGAAACCACAATCGGGCGTACCCTGGAAACTAGAAACTTGTGTTGACAGCTAATCTTTCTCACACTAGGTCAGGCAAAAGGAACTGCTGAATGAACTCATCAAAAAGAGGGTTCATTCTGGCAGTTTCACATCTGGCCTAGACATGGAAGAAGAAGGCAAAAAGATCACGTGCTACAATGAGAAGCCCAGGAATGGTTTGCATTGTTTATTGATTTTTGTATTGAATTTACTTTTACATTGCTATATTGTATTGTATCTTGAAATTGTAAAGGCATTTACTTATTATTGTTAAAGTATATTGTATAATTTATGTATTTTTGTTTACTGTATATCATGTTTGTATATTGTATTTATTTTTGTTGGAAGCCGCCTTGAGTCGCACTTGTGCGAGTAAGGCGGGGTACAAATCTAATAAATAAATAAATAAAATGAGGACCAAATCAACAACCTGGGTCCAAATGACATTCCTTCTCTTATCCTTAAGACAATAGGGATCCCTGTTTGGTTCTCTTCTTTAATACAGCTGACAGCCATAGGAGCCTGAGACTGGCCCTGAGAAAATGCCCTCAGCCTTCTCTGTCTTTGCTTTACTTACACTTCTGAACCTAATTCTCTGCTCCCAAGGAAATGGAAATGTTGCTATCTCAGTACTCTTTACAAGACAAATAGACCCTAATGTCATGATGGCCAGGAATTAAAACGACAAGAAAAGTAAAACAAAAGAACTATTATTGCAAATGGAAATTTCATAATAGTTCCCACAGGAATCGCGGGTTTTTTTCCTTACTCTTCTTGTCCTGCCCCCATTTTCTCACACAGTTTTCTTTCACACTTATTCCTTCTGCTGCTTTTCTCCCATCTTCTGTGGAAAACAAAAGTGATTCAAGCTGGAAAATATCATTTCTGTTCAGAATACAGTAATAGGACTTTTGACCTTGGGGTGTGTGAAAAGCATTCCTTAACATCTCTGCATAGCAACAGTATGGAAGTAGTATGAGGTCCAAAGGGCCATGGTGGTCTGAAGAGGAGAAGTAAGCTTTTGGACTACAGCTTCTAAAAATTTCAAACCAGGCTTCCATGCTGGATGAGGCAAAAAATGGCTTTTAGCTGAATGGAGTTTGGTTTCTGTGTATCACTTAGTCTCTCCCTCCGCTCCTTAACATGGTGAGGAGATTTTAGTAAGTTGGAGAAGCCAAGAGCAATGCCCAAAGGCAGAATGATCAAAGCTGAGATACCAGACTAAGATGTGTTTACCTTCTTCAAAATAAATTATCACATCAGCAGAAGAGAATGTAACCTTTCAGTGGTAATGGAGACAGAAGCTACTGTTCAGGTGACAGTGGCAGAGGATCTTTCACAGACAATGGCAGGGACAGGTTAACTTGAGTTAGTACTGCACAGAAGAAGGTTAAGGTAAACCACTTTGAATAATTCTTACCTTGAAAGCCCTAAAATGAGACATTCCAAAATTTAATGAGATGATACTGGAAGGTGAGACACCCAGTTTGAAAGCATTTGATCAGCTACTAGGGAAGAGCAAAGGACAAGTGTGAATAGTGTTGTTGCTAACAGTGCAAGCAGATTAAACTTATCAACCTAGCCATCATTCAAGTCTATGCTGCTGCTAGAGATGCTGGAGACGGCAACGCTTCATGCAAGCACTCAGAAGGTAATTTATCACACACCAAAACAAGACATGCTACATCTCTCCCCAATTCACCACCATCACATAGTCAAGAACCCCTGCCAGTGGCCAGCCGGATTTCCCCTTCCTAGACGGCAATGGAAGATGGTGAACAGAGTGAGGACCGGCTGTGGTAGATGTAGAGCCACTCTGTTCACATGGGGATGGAAGTCCTCTCCCCAGTGTGACTGTGAAGAAGAAGACCAAACCATGGATCACATTATATTTAAGTCCCTTATGTGCGTTTAGAGGCACATTGGACGATTTGCATGGTGCCACAGATGAAGCCCTTCAATGGCTTTCAAACCTAGATATGGAACTCTAGTTAGGAACTTGAAGTGGTCGATTTGTGCTCACTGTATATATCAGCATTAATGTAGTCAACAGAAATTCATCATACAATAGATAGATGGATGGATGGATGACTGGAATGCAAATATGAATATGGTAACAGGCATAGGAGGCAATATTTTGGATCTACTGGCCCTGTTGAGTTCTTCAGCTTCTGTGCAAAATTCCTATACTGTATATATTTTAAGAATTTTTTTAAAAAAATCCCCACTGCACCTTCTAGGTGAACACCCATCCTATGTAGCAAGCTGCACAGTCTTCCCAGGACAATCTTCATGGCTGATCGCCATGATAATATTCAGAATTGGATACAGCACTTGAAGAAGAAGAATATCTTGGTTTTTACCATCAACCCAAATGAAGACTGTAAGACTATAGCCAAGAAATCGGCAGTAGACAAGTTCCAAAGCCCAGCAGTGAAGGAACAAGAAAAGATTATCAAGTGTAAGAACATGTCACTTGAGACAAAGGCCAAGACCATCCATGCTATTGTATTCCTCGTTATTATGTCCAGGTATGAAAGGTAGAAAATGAAGAAAACTGACAGGAAAAATTGTTTTGATGGAAATATGTTGCTGGTAGAAAGCTTTGTGGATGCCCTAAATTTCCAGAAAGATGAATAAGTGGATCCTAGAGCAAGTCAAGTCTGAACTTTTTTCTGCAAGCAAAAATGATGAAACTAAAGTTGTCATACTTGGTCACATCATGAGAAGGGAAGACTCACTGGGAAAGACAATGGAAGCAGGAAAAGTTAAAGGCAGCAGAAAAGAGAAGGGCCAAATATGAAAAAGATTGACTTTATAAAGTATGCTTGAGCAAGAGCTAAGCAGAGCTCTTAAGGATAGGACAGTTGGCAGATCCCTCCTTCATTCAGGGGGTCCTAATTAGAGGTGACTTGATGGCAGATAACAGACTTTGGCTCTCCCTGTGCCATTTGATGGATTCTGTAAATTGTTCCTCTTTATGTAAAACTAGCATAGGGCCCGGCTTTGCTCAGGTCATGGGCGGGGGGGGGGGGGGGTTGCTGTCCTTTCGCCTGGTCTCTAGGCAACTGTACCTCTCAATAGGACCTTGTGGGTGTGCTGGGACTTCTGGGAGTTGTAGTTTGCTGGAGGGCAGGTGAAAAAGGAATGGAGGGCTGGATTTGGGCGGGGCTGTTATATCAGGACTAGTGCTGTCCTGCCTCACCACAGTGTTCCTCTGGGTGTTGCAAGGCCCTGCCAGGCAAGGAGGGCTGCAGCCTCCGCCCAAGCGCGATCCCCCTCCCATCCCGCAGTCTGGCTCTGCTCCCTTGGCTGCGAAGGCTGGCTGTCAACCTGGTGCGGGACTGCCAGTGGCCTGCAGAGGAGGCAACAATTTCCTGCCCAGCGGGAGCAGTGGCCCAAGGCCTGGAGGCCTCAGTGCGTTGTCTGTTTGTGTATTTGGCAGATGGGGAGTCACCTGGTATGAAAGGCTGGGCTGGGGGCTGAGGCGGAGGGAAATGGACTTTCCATGGCCAGCGCAGGGCCCTGTGCCATTTCCATGGCCAGCGCAGGGCCCTGTGCCATTTCTGCGGCTTCCCTCGCTCACCTGATGTGTGTTGTCTGGCGTTTGCTGCGGCGCCTTGTTGCAATGGCTGTAACTTGGCTGCCGGGCCTTGTGGCTCCCAGGTGCGGCCTGTTTGCCACCATCGCCAAGGCCTTGCCTGTTGCGGCAAGGCCTGTCACGGCAAGGCCCATTGTTTTCTATGGAAGCCCATTCCCATGGCTACCAGGTAGGCCCTGTGGCTGTTCCTGGCGCCTCCTCGGGAGAGCGCATTGCCTCATCCACTCCATTCCTGCCGATGGCCTCCTCATCCTGTGGTCCCTCTATGGGTCGCGGGGCGGTGGCGGTGGCCATGTTCAGGGGGACCACTGCCCTGTCCATCAGAACCCTGTTGCTCTCTGGCCAGTTGCGCTGGAAGTTTATGGCGGCCGTCTGTTTGTCTGCTGTGCAGCCATTGACCCACCTATTTTGCGTGCGTTCTGGGCTCTCGCATTGGCAGGGGGCGCTGGCACTTGTAGTTGTCCCATTTTTTCCAATTTGTGGGGTGAAGGCCCCACCCTTGGCCTCGGGACCCTCACAGTGTTGACCCAGGTTGCGAAAGGTACATGTGTGCCATGCATCACGGGATTTGCTCCAGGGGTGTGGAAACGTATTCTACATACATATGGCCACACCTTTGCTTTATAGGTATAGATCATAATGTAAATGCTTGAATCGCCATCTTTCTTGGCAAGATTTCTATACCTTTAACAATTGGATGAAAGAGAAGAAACATAACAGTTATTTTTCCTCAGTAATAATAAGATGTTCCGTTGAATTTCTCCCTGTTGGTGATCCCTTAAAAGTGGACAAGTCCTTTTAGACAAGGCCAGCAACCCTACTAGATCCATACTTATTCCAAGTGTTTTGTTGTCATTGGGGAGGGTACACAGAAAGAGACTTCTCAAAAATTGTGGTATTGTTAACCACAATTGGGCATATCCCAGGCAACGGCAACCTTGTGCTAGCTAATCTTTTTCACACTAGGCCTGGCGAAGGAACTATGGAATGAATTCACCAAAAGATTGGTTCATTTTGGCAGTTTCACATCTGCCCTAGACATGGAAGAAGAAGAATTGGGGGGGGGGGGGGGGAAGAAGGTAAAATTAGAGCATTTCTTTAAGTTCTCGATGAGACATTGTCCAGCCAGCTGTGTTATTGAGTGTGGCAAGTAAAAAAACCCATAAAATCCCCAAATAGACTGCCAAGTTCTTTTTCCTTTGAAATAAGCACTGTGATTATTAGCATTCTCTGATATACTTGGCTCTTTCTGAGCTCTTTCAAAAGCATGGACTAAATGGCTGAATTAAAGGGGATGAAAATATAACATCTTCTCAAAATGCTGCCACATTAACACTTTTTTGGGATTTAGAAGGAGGCAAAAATAATTTAGAATTATACTTCTTGGGATTTTCTGTCTTTACCAAAGATACTGTTTTTAGTATACTCACCAGGTATCATTTCAAGTATTTTCATCAGCTGTCAAACAAAGCAATGGTTGGACATTACACACAGCAAGCCTGTGTATATCTTTTAACTCAGCAAATTTTTAATGAAGCCATGTGTATAGTGACAAGATACCTCAAACCTACACCACTTGAGAAAATGTACCCTCTTGTTGGTATCATTCCACCTAAGATAAGGAGATAAGGAGAGAAGTAGCAGTGAATGCTGAGATAACTAAACAAGAGAATGACCCTTGACAGCCTCTGAATGGATATGAGCCTCAAGTCAACCGCCTCAGATCCAAGAAGAGCTTTATGGCAAGAATAAACACTCTTGAGGGTACACAAGATTAAAACCAAATTAGAAGATGGAGGAAGGAGCTCACTGAACAAGGAACAACATTAAAGGAGGATATAGCTGTGAAATTCTACCTCCCCTATGTCACTTGGAGGGCCCTGAGGGTCAGAGGGCCTAAATGCAAGACCAATATGTTCAAGTGGGGGCTGCTGGAGGACAACAACATGTAGACATGTGGCAGGCATGCCTAGACACTGGAGTGCACAGAACGCTGTTTACCTTCCTACTGAATTGGTACCTATTTATCTACTTGCAATTTCTTGCTTTCAAACTGCTAAGTTGTTCGGAGCTGGGACAAAGATGGGAGGTCACTTTGTAATGCAGCACTCAGGTCTCAAACTGCTGACCTGCTGACTTTCTTCTCATCAAGTTCAGCATCTTAACTACCAGACTATTTATGACTGAATGTATTCAGAATTAATTTTTCTTCGTGGAAAGCAATGTGCATACTCACAATGAACTCTGTACTTCTTTCTCTGAACAAAATACTTTTGCAGCTTTTTGAATATTTTGGCAGGAAACAGAAATTACAAGCCAGGGAATGGGAAATCTAGATTATAGTTAGTTGAATTTTATGGCTTAATCCTAAACATTTTATTTTTACTAAGAAGATAATCACATCAATTTCAGTAAAATTTATTTCTCGGTTGTTTTCAGTATTCATTACACAAATAACTCTTGATAAATTTTTTGTTTCCAACTAACACAGGCATCTCAATGTGTCAAGATTGTCTGTTGAAGAATTACTAACCCATACAAGAATTCTCACCTCAGATAATGGCTTCTTTTCATTGATCTTTCTGCATTTGCAAAAAAAAATAATCTGTAAAAAATCTTAAGAATCTTTTTCCCTTGGGAAGCTAAGCATACGTACATACAACAAGCTGAGAAAGGAAGAAATCCAAAGATAAAGGTTCCCTAGCAAATTAACATCTGATCTCTGTTTACAAACATCCAATGAAAGAAAGTCAGCCACCTACTGACATAGTTCATTCCGAATAGGTCTGTAACTTTATGACTTTCTTCCTAATGTCAAAGGTTTTTTTTTTTTGCTTAATTTCCTCTGAACAGCTTTTTTAGTATTCACTTCTGAGTTTTCTTTTTTTCCAGGCTGAAGAAACCAAACTCAACTGTCACATGACTTGGTTTCTAAACCTATTGCCATCTTGAGAACGGTCTTCTGCATATGTTCCTGATAGTCAACATGTGGTACAGTAAAGCCCCTACTTACGTAAAAAGTCTGTTCCGTAGGCTTTTTATGTAAATAGGTTTTTTACTTAACTCAAAGCAAACCCATAGGAACAATGAATTTTTGCATAACTCAAAGCAAACCCATAGGAAAATGATATTTATGTAAATCGAAGCAACCCCATAGGGAAAACAATTTTTTATGTAACTCGAAGCAAACCCATAGGAAATTACAACTACTACTTTATTACAGAAATTGTGTTATGTAAATTAGGACATTTATGTAAATTAGGACATGGTTTTAGTGCAAAAATCATTATAGAAGTCGAATTTTATGTAACACGAGGCATATGTACGTCGGGGTTTTACTGTACTATTACTTCCTTGAGGTTCAGTGTAGTGCAATGGTGGCGAACCTATGGCATGCGTGCCAGAGGTGGCACTCAGAGTCCTCTCTGTGGGCACCCATGCAATCACCCCAGCACAGTTTACCCCACCCCTCTGCCCAGCAGCCTAATGGGAGCGCTTCCTCCCTCCCCCAGCACAGAGTTTGCTCCGCCCCTCTGCCCAGCAGCCCAATGGGAGCATTTCCTTCCTCCACTGTTGCTGTGTTGGCACTTTGTGACCTAGATTGAGCACTATTCTCATTTTGGGAGAAGATGCTATCAGAACAAGTTCTGAGCAAGTTCTGCCCTCTTTCTGTCACTTACTAGAACTTCTCTGTCCTTTCCATGTAGTGAGCCTACTACCTCCTTGTTTTTCCTCTCACTTTCTGTTCTATTTTTAAAATCTCTTTTGCAAGTCAGAGCTCATTCTGAACTTTATCTCTACTGATCTTCTCTTTACAAATATTGGCTACTCTTCCTTGGACTTTTCCTTGTAGATTTGCCAGCCTTTTCCTATATACAGTATAATAATAATAATGTGCCATCAAATATATTCTAGCTTAAGGCAACCAAGCTTTTCTAGCTATATACATTCACCAGGGGTGCCCAAACTTTTCCCACCAGGGGCCTGGCCATGCCCCCTCAGACAGCTGAGTGGACTGGTCACATAGTTCCTCTCACTGGCAACGGCAGCACATGAATTTACCGTGTGTTTTCGGTCGATTTTGCAACTTCCAGCAGCAGCAGGTCACTTCCAATGCCGGCAACAATCTGGCCCATGGGCCGTAGTTTGGGCATCCCTGTACTACACAAAAGTGGTTTACCACTGCTTTCTTCTAGGGACACTGGAATTGTGCCGCTTGCTCAACGCTACTTGGATGGGTGTTCACCTAGAACAGTGGTGGTGAACCTATGGCACACGTGTCATAGGAAGTACTCAGAGCCCTCTCTGTGAGCATGAGCACCATTGCCCCAGCACAGAGTTCACCCCACCCCACTGCCCAGAAGCCCAATGGGAGAGTTTCCTCCCTCCCCTGTCGGGGACAAGGCAAGCGGATCACATGTGGTGTGAAGATCTGGCATGGACGGCAACCTGTTGAGTCTGTGGTGAACCTGAGTTTGGGTACCCGGTCTCTAAAAGGTTTGTTGTCACTGATCTAGAAGGTACAGTGGGATTTTTTTAAAAAATATTTCTTTTTAAAAATTCTAGGAATTTTGCACAGAAGCTGAAGAACTCAACAGGGCCAGTAAATCCAAAATATTGCCTCCTATGCCTGTTAACCATATTTATATTTGTATTCCAGTCATCTATGATTATTAGCCTATCTTGTTTTGGTGTGTGATCAATTTCCTTCTGAGTGCTTGCATGAAATGTCACCTTCAGCATTTGTAGCAGCAGCACAGACTTGATTGATATACTTGCACGGTTAGCAACAACACTATTCATACTTATCCTTTGCTCTTCCCCAGTAGCTGATCATATTCATATTTAAAAGTAGGCTAGCAGAGGACCCGGCATTGCCCAGAGGTACCCTACCTGGGCCAAGGAGAGACCCAGGTCCGCCCCCCACCCCAGCTGCCTTACCTTTTTGTCTGCTGTCGTCGCGGCCGCTCTCTCAGCCCCGCCGCGAGGTGCCATCTCAGCCTGACTGGCCGCCGCCACTGCCCTCCCCAGTGACTACAGTCAGTTGGTAGCCATCACAACTCGGCCCCTCCACCCTCCTGTGGGTTGTGTCAGGCGGAAGGTAGGCTCCATTTGGGTGGGTGGACAGAGGACCCATTGGGGGGACGGAGACCTGTGGAAGGCGTCAGCCGGGTCCCGTCCTCCACCCACCCCCCGACTGTGGGTTCTCCCTTCCCTCTGAGGCATGCGTCAGGAGTGCAGAGGAGCAATGCCACGGTTGCCGCCCGCCGACAGTAGTCGCTGGGGCTGGGGTGGCCGTAATTGCCGCCGTCCATAATGGTGGCTAGGCCGTGCACCACCTGGAACGCTGGGCAGTCTTTGGTGTATGCGTGGAATTTTGCGCATCCACCACAGCCTGGAATGCCAGGCAGGGTTAGGCGCATGCGTGGATTCTCGCACATGTGCAGTCACCTCCCCTGGTTGTTTCTGCCCTTTTTCGGGGGCAAGGACCCCAAGGCAGGCTGCCAGTTACCCCAGACGTTGAATGTAGGCGTGCACGCAGTTTCCAGCACAATCTGTGCAGGGGTGTCACTTTGTATGAGGGAGCCCTGTGATGTCACGGAGCCCCAGATCTGTTCACCTGGAAATTGGTTGAGTTGTGACAATGACATCACAATCCCCCCGGTTGGCTTTTTTCCCTTGCTTTTTCTCCACTTGATTTAGGGGGCGTACCCCTCCCCATGGGGATTGACACCCCCGCAGTGACTGTCTCTTTGCCCCAAGGTATGTATGTGCTGAGTTTCAGTGCGATCGGTGCAGGGGTGTGGATTTGTATAAGGAACATACAGCACCGGACCTTGATTTTATTTATATAGATTTTAGGTTTCCCACTGACAGAAAGCAGATCCAAGAACCCACCTGTTTTATAATGGGTTGGATCTAATTGATATTACAGTGGCTACAAAGAGGTGTCAAGAGAAAGTTGGTTTGCATTAAATAACCTTGAATGAGCATCCTTAAGGCATTTGGGGTCATTATTCCTTCTGGCAATTTAGCAGAAAAGGTATTATGCAAACCCTTGTTCTCCTTCGTATAGTTTGTGAATCCCCACTATTGGGAAAGGTGGAGGGCAAGAGAAGAAGGGGGCATCCAAAGATGAGATGGATAGATGGAATTGTGGACACAATGGGCACAGAGCTTGGTGGGCTGAGGAGAATGGTGGAGGATAGAGGTGCCTGGAGGAAAATGGTCCATGGGGTCGCAAAAGATCAGAATCGACTGTGCGACTCAACAACAACAACTATTGAGTTATGTTTGCTTCACTATCTTCATTAAGTTGCATGTTTTTCAGGCTGGGGGTGGGGTGGGGGCTGTTAATTATCTATTCCAGGCAAGCTGCCACTGGCAGGTGGTTTGGTTGAGATACCACATCTGCTATTTTTTTGATGGCTAGTGTGTTGTTGTATGCCCAGAACTCTTTGCAGTCTTAAAGATTTCT
This sequence comes from Bradypodion ventrale, assembly GCA_035047345.1. NCBI lineage: Eukaryota > Metazoa > Chordata > Lepidosauria > Squamata > Chamaeleonidae > Bradypodion > Bradypodion ventrale. Next base: position 62,548,667 of record JAWDJE010000001.1, on the reverse strand, counting down.
GGCTGATGAACCTATGATCTAGGTCAGTCTCTTTTTCAGTGTTATTTGTGGGATAGACGGGATGCTGCATTAGGAAGCGGAAGCCTAAACCAAAACCTTTCTGTTCATTCCAGCTATGGGATCTGAAATCTGAGTGTGAGATCTTGCTCACCAAGCTATTTCTTGAGAAGTAGTACATAACTGATGGTAATGTTGGTTTGGTTGGAAAGCAGCTGGGCATAGTGCAAGCCCCATTGTTTGCTCAGTTAGTGAGAAGGTATCATTAATCTAGTAATTGATTTCAGCTACTGAAATGTTCTGAATTTGTTCCCTGATGGATAACTTTGTATAGGCAGATAGAGGCTTAGGAGAAGGATAAAAGCAACCCATTAGTCTTGTGGATACTGCTGGTGTGCACTTGGATTAATCAGTTCCAAGGGGAGTCTGATTTCATTTAATTTTTTTGAAGTGGTAGCCATGTTACTCTGTGCAAGCATATCAGAGAGTAAACAAAACAATAAAAAACATTGTGGCATTTAAATATGTGCTTTCGTGGATCAAACCCATGAAAGCTCATATTTGATCCATGAAAGCTCATATTTAAATACAGGAGTTAGTTTTTAAGGTGCCGCAATGTTTTTTTGTCTTTATACTGTTGTTTTGTTTAATCTCTGATATGATTTTATCTACTGTTCCACTATGATGAGGCCGTTTGGAAAAGGAAATCAAACCTGCATTTTTGTGCTTTGATGCTGCCTTCTTGAAATTTGTGTAACTGGGGAATTGCATTATTATTATTTTAGTTGAAGGAGCATAACCCATGTTGAACCTTAGGTTTGCTCCATTGTTACAGGGAAATTATTCAGATGTTTAAATACCCAGTCTGACAAGGATAGCACATTATGTTTATAAAATGGGCATGGAAATAATTAGCTGTATAAAAGTGGTCCAGTCTTGATCTCAAAGGGAATATAACAAAGTAATGGGTGAGTAACTGGGATAGCAAGTGTAACAACTTTGATTTTTTTTTAATTTAGTGCCTAACTTACCTCAAATAAACTTTACCTATTCCATCACTTAAAATAATCCTTTAGGCTTGGTACAGAAATTGTCTAAGAATCATACTCTGAGTTTTAAAGAGGTTGTTAAATTATCAAAACAGAGATTCAAAGTTTATTGCTTTTTATTATTTTTGTTCCCAGCAAAGCTGGACCATTCTTCTGAGGAGTCCTGAAATAGCATCCACAACTTCTTCATATACTTAGGACACCATGGAGATTGCACTGCTATAATGTCAAGTCTCCCTCTGCCACTGCATTTTGTAACAACATGCCAGATGAAGAGACTTTTTTGTCCTGAAAACTTCCATAGAGATTTTTGTGTGTGTGTGTGTGTGTGTACCTTTTTAAGTTGGCCTACTAAGAATATCATCACAGCATGGCTTTTGGAATCTGTCTTATGGTACTTCTTATGGGTTGCATTATATTTTAATTTTATTTTATTTCATAAGACATTATTCTAAGCATACTAAAATGATTTCATTCTTTACATGTTGATCTGATATTAGAGTCTTAAAGGTACACTGTCAAGGACATATAGATAATATTGTATCAATTTGTTTTTACAGATAACTAATTTACAGACAACTATACCATTTACAATTTCTGAGGAAGGATAGTATTCCAAAAAGTTCAAACACCGGCGAACTTTAAATTACCTTTGAAATTACTGTTACTGTTCATGTGATTTTTGACAGCTACTTTTGAGAACTGAAGACTGGAAACGTCACCTTTGAAGTTACTGTTACTGTTCATATGATTTTTGATAGCTACTTATGAGAATTGAAAACTGGAAGTCACCTTTGTTGTTATTGTTACAGTATTTCAAAAAGACTTTTGACAATCACCTTTGAGAGTTGTTTCGAGAGTTGAAGACTGCATTTCTTATATGAACTCAATATAGAGATATTTTATTTGTCTTTAAGATTCATTTCGTAAAAGAACTCTGAATAATAAAGAGAATATTTGTTTTGGATTTTCGTATTGGAGCTTGCCTCAAGCGGATTTTTTTAGTTTATTGGATACAAACCGTTTTGCCATTATTGTGTATTTTGTTTTTTTATCCAGCATTGAAAAGTGGAAAGTTTAGAAAAGAGATAAAAAGTGTAATTGATGAAATGAGTTAAGTGATTTCACCCACCCAGTTTCTTATTTGCCATATGAAACATAAAGAGGGATTGTTGGATTTCTTAAATGTTAACTTCATGTATCAAGAAAGGCTTTTCATGAATATTATTTATTGTATCATTTGTGAATCCTGCCTGAGTCCGTGAGTGATTTACACTTAAATGCTTTGTAGTATCGCTTTAGCTTGAGGGTGCTAATCTCTCAGCTGTTCTGTACTTGTGTACATTGACTCTGTGTTCCAGTTTTTTTCTGTGTAAGTAAATTAAGAGATTTTGTCAACTTAACAAGCAGTTAATTGGCACTTAGGTTGGTAGTACCTGAAATAAAAATGTAAACTTGGGAAGAACAGTGGCTGTTTTTCCTATCCAAGGCAAGTTGTAGTTTAAATAATTATTTAAGTATTGTTGGGTTTATTGAATGATTGGTTTAAATTTATAAAGCTATCTTACGTTTCCTGTAGAATACTGTATGTTAGGAATCTTCATTTGTATCAAATGGGCTCTAGTCTTGAAAAAACATGAACTGTTCCTCTTGTATTCATTATTTTATAATAGTCTTGCAGTTCACTGGAAGTTATCATTTGACAAGCATTGATGATTCTTAACATGGTTTTTCTTCTGCTTATGGTTTGGAAGCTAGACCACCTTTTCCATTAAGTCTCAGAGAGTGTAATTCTACTGGGCTGTTTCATTATTAAATCTTCCCAGAGATGCTTAAGCTGAACAAAAATTTGCAGGAGATAGTCGTGTTAAATCTGTTGCAGGAAAAACAATGAACACTGTGACATCTTAGTTACTAAACATTTTTCTCTGGCCCAGACTTTTGTGGACTGTAGCTAGCTTCTTCAGATCTGAAGCTTATGCCAAATAATACTTTTAAGTCTTTAAGATGCCACTACATTCTTTTTTGTTCTGACCCACATCTCTTTGTGTATAGCAAAAATAAATCTGAAAGATTAGTATCACCCTGGAAACTACTGGATTTCTTTCAATGTCAGCTTTCCTGGATTTCAGTGTGAGCTTTTGTGGATCATAATCCGGTTCCTCCATGAATGCTCAAACTGAAATAAATCCAGCTGTCTTCATTTTTATTTTCTATACACAAAGCGATATGGGCCAGAACAAGGAGAAATTTTCAAAGTGCTAATTCTTTCATTTTAATTTTTGGCTACACATGTTTAAACAAACACCACATTGAAAACTGCAAATCTCTTCACTTGTTTTGAGGTAGTTCCATGTTTTCTTGGATTTTCCTTGTCATCTAGCTTTCTGTCTCTTACAAGATTTGTTTTGTGAACTGAAGAATAATTGCAAGACTCTGTAGCATGTCATTTTGGACAATTTTTATTTTATTGGTCCCCATTCATTCTGGGGTGCTGTTTTTATTGCCAATGACATGGCAGCCTCTTTGCAGCTCAGATCTCTGACTGCTTTGATGGAGAGCTCTCAGGTAATTCATACAAGTGATAATAACAAGTTCTCCATTGTGTTGTTTGTAAATGCACACTTACGGGTCTGCGCCTGCACCGAGCCATTATCGGAGCTGTGAAGCTGATTGGATAATGATTTGTAATTGGGACTGCCCACCATCCCTACCTGCCTTCTGTGCCATTTCGTGCCTCTTTTCCTCCGTTCTCCTTTTTCCGCTACAGCAGCAGGAGCCTTGGTGAGAGCTCTTGTCAATTTTTGTGGTACATGACTAGTTCGTAGGGTGTTCTAACAATTTTTTTGGGCTAGGAGGTCGCTCTCTTTTGGCCCACACTTGTCCACGAGGGGCTTCACCTCTTGTGGCCAAAAGAAAAAAGAAGAAAAGGTAGATTAGGCACATTGTGCGCCATTTTTTAATCGTCTGGTGGCTCATTTTATGGCCTCCTCGGCAGCGTTCAAACAGTGTCCGTCTTGCCAGAAGAAGATTCCGAGCTCCGACGGCCACCAGAAGTGCCTACTGTGCTTGGGAGAAAACCATCCCATTCACTCTTGCAGTGTCTGCAAAAAGTTCTCCAAGGTTGCCCTGAAGAACCGACAGAACAGACTGCAAGTCCACCTCATGACTGCTGCCTTAGCTCCTCAGCCAATCAACCGCTCTACCACCTGTGACACCCCTGTGGTTGCTGCATCCTCTTCTTCCACTTTGTCTGCCCCACCAGACAGTTGACTACTTCTGAACTTTTCGCGAAAAAGAAGAGGAAGAAGGAGAAAAAGAAACACAAGAAACATGTTTCCTCCTCTTCTTCCTTACCGCCTGCTCCTAGGGCCCCTTCTCCACTGCTGTCTCCGCCCTCGGCAGTCTTCGTCACGGCTATTTCCTCTCAATCCTCTGCTTCTCCATGCCCAATCATGATCTCCCCGGAGGAATTTTCCAGCCTCCCCCTGCACCAGGAAACTCTGCCACCTCCGCCACCGCATGGTGCTTCCAGCCTGTCGGATTGGAGAACAGCCACAGTTCCGCCCATGGTTCTGTCCACCGATCCGACGTGACCATTCAGGTTGACCTCCTGGCTCCCCTATTCAAGGCTATGGCAAAGGAATTCACAGATCAGGTACGGGCCATCATTCCACAGCCCTTCGATCGGTCCGCTTCTCAACTGACAGATCCTAGCCACAGACATCGGGCTGAGGACCCAGTGCCAGTCAAAAGGCGCCGTAATGAGTCAGTGCACTCTAAGGCCAGTAATCCACCGCCACTGTTTCCAGGGCACAATCTTAGCTCAGCCAGGCCTTACTGGTCTTACTCGGACCCCGAGGCCTTCATCCCACCTCCCACACCCTGAGAGGTCTGAAGGCTCCAACGATTCATCAGATGAAGAGGCTTTACCATTGGTGGACACAGTAAAGTCACCCGATAACCAAATAGAGAGTTCCCAGAGGTCCCAGCCGGAAGACCAAAGGACCTTCACCGCATTGCTGACCCAACTTGGGTCAACACTGAATATAAAGGTGGAAAACTCACCTGATCCATGCATGGAGAAGGTTTGTGGTATGGCGGACAAGAAAGAAATCCTGCTGGTCCATCTCGGCCTCCTTCCCACCATAGGGAACTCTGCCATACTGCTATGGAAAAAGCCAGTTTCCTCGCACTCTGTCTCCACAAGAGTGGATGGAATGTACAAGTTATTGGGGGAGGACAGCCAATTTCTGCACACCCTCCCAATCCTGAACTCCTGGGTGGTGAAGGCCTCTCAGCATCGGACCCCCACTTTCAGCGTCCCAATTTCTTCGTATAAGGAGAGAGAAAAGCTGGATGCTCTGGGCAGGAAGGTCTACGCCAATGTTTCCTTATCCTTCCAGGCGACTAACTATGCGGCGACCATGGGTGCCTACAACTGTAAGTTATGGGCCAAAGTGGAGACCTTCATAGCAAAACTTCCCGAAGACCTCTGCACTGAATTTGACACCCTCTGCAAAGAAGGAAATCACTTGGCCCTCCAACAGATCAGGACGGTGCGCCATGTCTGTGAATCCAAGGCCAAGAATATTGCTTCAGACATCCAGATCAGACATCACTCCTGGCTGCATTCGGTGGACCTCTAAGATGATGTCAAAAAACTCATTAAGGAGCTTCCTTTTGATAGCCAAGGCCTCTTCACAACAGAGACAGATAATTCCCTTAATGAGTTGCATAGGGATATTACAACCACTAACAAACTTTGCCTAGGAGCCTCCACCTCTTACCAGAGAAGGAACTACCAGCAGTACCAAACGTTTCAGCCTCTTCTGCCCTATCAACAGCAACACTGCCAGCAAGACTACAATAGGCAGTCCTGCTATAAACTGCAGTGTCAACATTCTTGTCCCCGCTATCAACAGCAAGTCATCATCCACCAAAAAAACTGACCGGAGGCAGAAGCAGCAGGTTTGACCTCTCCCTGACTGACGACTCTCCACCACTCACTCTTCCGTACCGTCCACTCAGGAACTTTCTCAATGCATGACCACCACGGACAAATAGGTTTTTGAAGATCTTAAACTCTGGCTACACTTTAGAGTTCGAGAACTACCCCATGGTTGGATGGATCCGTACCACCGATCCGTCGCCCCAACTTCAGAACGAGCTTGCGACGGTCTTAGAGAAAGAGACCTTCGAAACCGTCACATCTACCAAATCGTTGGCCAGTTTCTATTCCCAATACTTCATCGTGGACAAGAAGGACAGTGGCTTCAGACTCATTTTGGACCTTCACCATCTCAATCAGCATATCTTCATGAGAAAGTTCCGCATGGTGATGATGCAAACCATTCGGCCACTTAGCAACAAGAATGAATGGTTTGCAGTGATAGACTTGAAGGACGCCTACTTCCACATCTCCATCAGGAGAAGGCACAGTAGGTTTTTACAGTTCCAAGTGTCCTTCGCAGCTTCTTCGGCATTCCTGGAGGGCATCCCCAAGGATGACATCTGCAGGGCCGCAACCTGGTCCAAGTTGTCCACTTTTACTAGACGTTACAGAATGGACATCGGGGCCATTTCTGACACCAGGCTCAGCAGATTTATCTTGACGGCAGGCCTCCAACCTTCTTCGGGGATGACCGCCTGTCCTTTGACCATCTCCAAACTCTTCGCTCCACATCTCGTCACAGGCAGCCCGCCATCCAAGTAAGTGAGCTTGATAATCTCCCCTAAGTGTGCATTAACAAACAACACGATGGAGAAAGACAGGTTGTACTTACCAATAACTGTTGTTCTCCGAGTATGTTGTTCGTGAATCCACGCTACCCACCCATCCTTCCCCTCACATGCTGCCAGGGCGAGATGCACTCTTTCTCAAACCATGCTTAGCTTATACATGAACTGAGGGAAAGAGGCGCGAAATGGCACCGAAGGTGGGTGGAGATGGTGGGCGGTCCTAATTACAAAATCATTATCCAATCAGTTTGACAGCTCCGATGATGGCTCCACACAGGCGCAGACTCATAAGTGTGGATTCACAAACAACATACTCGGAGAACGACAGTTACTGTTAAGTACAACCTGTCTTTTATCTCCCATGAGCAGTAATGGGGAAAGTCTGCAGTTCCCATTAGCTGTAGCCACCGTAATCAATAGTGGGGAATGCCAAAAGTTGCAGTCCAGTAATGTTTGGAGGGCTGTACTTTTGCCCGCTCAGTCACAGCATCAGATAATACTCCAAATATATCTATTTTTAAATTATATATGTGTTTGAGTTTTTTGTATTGAGCACATCAACAAATAAAAGAGAGAATGCAAGGAAGAGTAATTCTTTGTTTAGGGCAGCCGTAGATTGTAATTCTTTACTCACTAATCTAGGAATTCAAAAACAATGTTGGTTTATTATAATACTGTAAATAAATAGATTGTCTGCTAGAGTTTTAATAGAATGTGTTAAAAGCAGAATAACCTCAAAATTATAGCATGGAAATCATATCTTTCACAAATTATAGCTGCAATTTCTTGTTGGAACTTCCTAGGACCGTGATGGTGAACCTTGGCCCTCCATGTGTTCTTAGACTTCAATTACCAGAATCTCAAGTCTACAGTCCTGCTGATCAGGTCTTCTGGGAATTGTTCAAGAACAGCTGGAGTGCCAAACTTCACCATCAGTATCCTAAGATGTAGCTTTCCATTGCAAACTTTCTTGGGAAATGAGAAAATAAAATAGATAACAATAAAGATACTAACAAAACTGCAAAACAAACTCACATTATGGAAGAATGAAAATTTAAACCATCTCTCATGCTCAGTGTGTTTTCTGTGGACTCTAATCCAGAATCTAGTACTTCTTTGGAAGAGGATAGATGACCATGGAAACCAACCACAGCAGACATGACCCATGATTTCATCCTGGCTGCTTTTACCACATGTCTCAATATTGTGGCCACTGGGGGAAAAGAAGGAACAGTAACAAGAAAATATGAATTATGCATATGCCTCTCACCAGCAACACCACAATAAACAGATTACTCATCGAGCATATATTAGGATAAAATTAACTAAACCCTTAGACTCATGTCTCGTGCCCATCTGTTTTTATTCCTTCTTCCCTCCCTGTTCCACTTACTGTACAGTGGAAACCCCCCCCCCCATAACGAATGCTTCATATAACGAACATTTCGTACATGTGGCAATCTCGATTTTCTTTTCGTTATGCGGAGTATCGCCCATTTGATCCGCTTAACGGGGAAAAATGCATAGCAAAGAGCTCCATGGAACGGAGCTTTTTCGTTATGCAGGGTTCTACTGTACTTTTTAAAGTTTGGAGCAAATACCTCACTCTCCTTTTTCATGTGCCTTCCCATGCATGGAACAGTTTCTGGCACCTTCTCTGTTTTTTTTATGTCAGTCGCTTCTATCCTTTCAGCTTCTTTTTTTAATATAACTCATTGTTTTTCAAGGCCTTTCTAAAGAACAGTGGCTCTGGAAGTTGCTGGATAGCTAAGTTGTTTGGAGTTTGGTTCTCCACTGTGCCTCCTTGATGGTTAGAGATTATTCATGGAATGTTACTAGGAGTCCAGATACTGCTAAATTTTATATTATTCTTGCCCCATTTTTAAAAATTAATTCCATGCCATTCCACCTAGGAGAGACAACTGTTTTCCCTAGGGGTGCATGGAAACCTTCCTGAAAGCTGATCTTTGCCGTGTCAGTAGCAGTTACTACCCCATAGCACTTAGTGCACTCTGGGTGGTTTACAGGTACAGTAATTAGCATTTTGCCCCCAACATGATGGGTCATCATTTTACGGAACTTGGAAGGATGGAAGGCGAAATCAACCTTGATCCCCATCAGGACTGAACTCACAATGTTTTGGCTGCAGTACAGCACTTTAACCACTGTACCACCAGGCCTCCTCAGAGCTGTTGTCGTTGTTGGCGGCTGCTCATTTCCGAGTATACATTTTTTTCCCTGAAGATTTCAGGAAAAATGCCACTGGCATGAATTTGTTTAAAGTGGATCCCAGCTTGCCATGAAGTGACACACACACTGTGATCATGGAGCCATCTCCAGTGTCACGTATGAAATGAGACATGCAGGATTTAATACCGGGACTGCAAGGATTGCTGCAGCCTTGAGGATATTAACAAGGTGCACCTCCATAGCCAGTCCATCTAGCATGGCTTCTTCCGCCTCCATGACCATTGGGAATCAGAATAGTGAAATGGTTCCTCCTCCGCCCATTTTGCCGTTAGGCCCAATATGATGGTTTCCAGTAGCATTTCCTCTACTGAGGGGACCATCACCCCACCTAAAAGGGCTCATCTGCCTGTAGCCATTGGCCCCTTTAGAGAGACAGGTTATTTACCACCACCCAACACTCAGCATTGAGTTGCTGGCTGTATGGTCTACTCCATTACCATAACGAGATGTCTGGCCAGACTGTCGCCAGAGCAAGACACAACTGAAAGTTGTTCCTTTTCTTCAGCACAGTTCTCAAGAGCCCCCCATGAGACCTAGTCAGTGGCTGTACTGGCTGGGGAATTCTAGGAGCTATAGTCCATGAGGGTAGTAAACTCTACATGTCTTCCAGGAAATGTGTCTTCACTTCTCTCCAATAGGAATATAGAGGGCAGAAACCAGCTGTGTTTATCCTTCCTGACAAAGTAAAGCTTCCTCCATTCTCACTTAATCCCAGAGCTGGCAACCTCTGTTTTTTTGCTCTGATTTTCCAGCCCCATCTGGAAAATCCATTATTTCCTTACCTCAGCAATGACCCCACGCCACCAACCAGATGTGGCACCGAAGGTGGCTCAGACTGCAGACATCTGAATCATCTCCCTGGCCCTTGTGACATGGGCATAATCCTCCCCCAGTGCCCAAACGTGGGAAGGAGGAAGGAAGACAGACAGACACGTGCACACACACAGACCTGCTCCCTTCAAATAAAGAGGTTTTAATCACAGGACTAGGCTTAGTAACCTAAGACACCATTGACTATGTACATTCAGGTATGTGTGGGATTTGCTTCCCCCTGAGTGCTGGCTTTGTGGTAGAGCTGAAGGAGGGCTGGTGTATGGCACCAATGTATCAGTGCTTGCAAGGGAGAGTAGTAAAAATGAGCCTTTCACAGAGTTTTCTCTAGGCCATAAGCCCTCCTCAGATAGAGAAAAATTCCACCCTAGACAAGGGGCTTTGGGTTACAAAGAAAGATTATTGACTGAGTAGCCTTCCCTTCTTCAAACAGAGGCTTTGGCTGTTGAATGCAACACTAGAAGGAGGCAGCTCTGGTGCACTGCCTTCAGTGTGCATGGTCTCCACGCACACCTCTTGATACACAATGGGACTTAATTAGGAGTGGATGTGTGGAAAGGTGGTGGAAAGCACTTTAAGGGAGCAAGAGATGGTTCAAGTTTTTTTAAGCATTCATTTCTACGTTATGCCAAAATAATAATAATTTTAATTTCTATGCTGCCCACTCGCAACGTGACTTAGGGCAGCTAACAAAAACAACAGGCACAATACCATAGAATACAACAGCATAAAACATTACAGTACGATTACAATAAAGAAAAAGAAAAAAACTCATTTAAAGGGGCCCCGGGTCAAATTGTAAGGTGTGGCTGCATAAAGTACAGACGTTTCTGTAGGATTGAGATAACCTAGGATTCTGTTTGCGTGCTCACTCTCTCTTACACACAAGCTCAGACCTCTGAAGCCCATAATTAACAGTTAATTTTAAATCCCAGATATATGGGCATCATTTACTTCATTTGTTGCACTTTATACATAGTCCAAGGTAAATGCCACGTTCTAGAACTAAGTCACAGTACTGCTTGATGATCCAAAATTACTGTAAAGGTTAAAGGTAAAGGTTTCCCTTGCTCGAAAGCCAGTCGTATCCGACTCTAGGGTGCAGTGCTCATCTCTGTTTCTAAGCCGAAGAGCCAGCGCTGTCTGCATCTGCAGACATTTCCGTGGTCATGTGGCAGGCATGACTAGACACCGGAGTGCACGGAACGCTGTTACCTTCCCACCGAAGTGGTCCCTATTTATCTACTTGCAATTTCTTGCTTTCGAACTGCTAGGTTGTATTTAAGGTATATTTCTCAATTAAATGCTTAATGTGTCAAGTCAGTTGCTTTTGAAAATTACATTCCACAGTTAAGGGCAAATGTAATTCATGTAAAATGTTACAGTCTCCTCTGGTCTGAAGAGACTTAGAATGCTATATTTGCAGAGGGCAAGGCTTAAGAGGACCAGTGGTCATATTAACTCTGAGTTTACTTTTTGCTTGGCTTAAATCCTCTCTTTGAAGCAGAAGAAGTCTACCTCTCCTTCATCTGCACTTAGAATTTTGCTTTCTGTGGTACAGTAGATTCCCTGTCATAAATATAAGAGAGGGAAAGGAGAAACCACCCTAAGGAAGAGGAGTCAATGGGATAAAATCAAAAGTGGTTTAATGTCTAAAGAGAAGCAACCCGGCCGAACTGTAAGGAGAAAATACGGAAGACAGGGATAAAACTCAAAATTTCATGCTGAACAAGCTGAATGTAAAATGAAGCAATGATAACAAAGACGTAAAATCGCATTCATCCAAAAATCAATGAGTATCCCATGTGTAGATAAGAACATCAAAGGAACATATCGGGCAGTAACTGGACCAAACAACAAGATAACTAACTATGAATAACACAGTGTAACAGCAAAATGTAGAATTGTAACAAGTTCGTATGTGGGGTCCAAAACGGGAATACCAAGTCGGAGGGTCAAAGCCAAAAAAAGTCCTAGAAAGTCGTAAACAGTCGAAAATCCGGGTGCTACAGCGAAAGTAGAACTTCAAGAGTAACAAGGAGGTAAGTCGTTGCAGAAATGTAAATAATCAGTCGTCCATATCCTTCCGGTAAAATGGATATTTCGTAGTCCTTTATCAAGACTCTGCAACAGTCAAGCAAAATACCAATACTAATACACTATCAATGCATAATATATATAATCTAGTATTCTCAAACAGCAATATGTTCACAACATACAAAAAGGAGGTACCCGAATCATCAACAGACGCACTCAAAACGACCTTCTCTGTATATTCATATTAGGTCAGAGCGTTAGGAGGTAGTAGTACGAAACTCTAAATATAGCTAATAGTTCACACATGCATACTATCCACACCTATGTAAAAGTGGAGATGAGAGTTCTAAAGAAAGGCTGAAAGATCATAATCAGTATTGAGACCCTAGGGGGCTAGAGTAGAAAATCAATGAATATAGAAGGCTTCCCGTTGTAATAAAAAACGTTGTTTATCCACACTTTACGGTCTTTACGGCATAGAGGCTATCCAGAATGTATTATTCAATCTGCTTACACTCGAGTAAGCTCCAGACCCCGAGACACTTTATTTTAGCGCCGTGCTGAATCCACAGATTCCAACATCATTTGGTCATTAGATTACACGCCTCTAGCCCAGAAAATCAAGAACGTGATATTTAAACATTGGCATATTATAGACATGGTTCCGGGCTGTCAGGACAAACCAATTATTGGATTCTGTAAAACCAGGACCATTGCGGGTATGGTCTCGAGAACAGACTGTATGCCTACATCTCTCTCTAATGCGAGGTTCCCCGCGGGACATCATACTTGTGGGAATTGCTCTTTCTGCCGATTCATGTGGACGACTAATTTGGTTACTATCCCTAGTAGTAACTATAAACTTTATCTAACCTCCTTCTCTAACTGTAACACCAGCGATTCCGTGTATATGATCCTCTGTCCTTGTCAACTTGCTTATATTGGATAATCGTGTAGACCATTGAAAACCCGCCTAGGAGAACATCAGTCCCACATCAGACATAATGATGTTACAGCTCCCCTTGTTGCCCACTTTTATGATAAAAAACATTCTTTCATGGACATGCGAGTGGTGATACTTGAAACGTTTTCCCCATGCAAATTTCACAGTGTGGATAAACAACGTTTTTTATTACAACGGGAAGCCTTCTATATTCATCGATTTTCTACTCTAGCCCCCAAGGGTCTCAATACTGATTATGATCTTTCAGCCTTTCTTTAGAACTACTCTCATCTCCACTTTTACATAGGTTATGGTCTCATTGTATTTGTGTCTTTAATGATTGTAGAGAGCATATTGGTTCCTTCATGACCCACAGGTGTGGATAGTATGCATGTGTGAACTATTAGCTATATTTAGAGTTTCGTACTACTACCTCCTAACGCTCTGACCTAATATGAATATACAGAGAAGGTCGTTTTGAGCGCGTCTGTTGATGATTCAGGTACCTCCTTTTTGTATGTTGTGTACATATTGCTGTTTGAGAATACTAGATTATATATATTATGCATTGATAGTGTATTAGTATTTGTATTTTGCTTGACTGTTGCAGAGTCTTGATAAAAGACTACGAAATATCCATTTTACCAGAAGGATATGATTCAGAGTCTTGATAAAGGACTACGAAATATCCATTTTACCGGAAGGATATGGACGACTGATTATTTAGCTTTCTGCAATGACTTACCTCCTTGTTACTCTTGAAGTTCTACTTTCGCTGTAGCACCTGGATTTTCGACTGTTTACGACTTTCTAGGACTTTTCGGCTTCGACCCTCCGACTTGGTATTCCCATTTCGGACCCCACATACGAACTTGTTACAATTCTACATTTTGCTGTTACACTGTGTTATTCATAGAGTTAGTTATCTTGTTGTTTGGTCCAGTTACAGCCCGATATGTTCCTTTGATGTTCTTATCTACACATGGGATACTCATTGATTTTTGGATGAATGCGATTTTACATCTTTGTTATCATTGCTTCATTTTACATTCAGCTTGTTCAGGATGAAATTTTGAGTTTTATCCCTGTCTTCCATATTTTCTCCTTACAGTTCGACCGGGTTGCTTCACTTTAGACATTAAACCACTTTTGATTTTTATCCCATTGACTCCTCTTCCTTAGGGTGGTTTCTCCTTTCCCTTCCTTGTGGTTACACCCTTGCCGTCGTTCCTATTTCTATAAATATAAGAGAAACATTATTTTCTCAGTTGTGTAATGATACCCATCAAATGTTACATCCACATGTTGGTCAGATTATGATGGCAAGTTGTTGTTTTTTCCTTCTCCTTGAAGCAACAAGAATTGGTTCCTTGCAAAATATAGGATGAGAGCGAGAACGCTTGTGACTTGATATTTTGTACTGTAACTGTGATATTGTGTTTTCTGTGTTAGCTGCCCAGAGTTGCTCTGCGAGTAGGGCGGCATACAAATTGAAAAATTAAATTACTGTACTGTAAATTAAATTAAACTGGTCCAGGAGGGATGCACTACATGTTATGAAGGAAAAGAATTAAGTACCAGAAGTAGTCATGATAAACTTAGGGCTCAATATGTTTAGATAAGGTGTGTGGTGCTGTTGCTTGAAAAATGATAATATGACCCTTTATAAATATTAGTACAATGTTGTTGCTATGCACATGCCCTCACAGAACTGCTGCACCTGTATTTTTGAGGCAGGAAAGTTGGTTTTCCTCCATGTTTTTCAGAGTTCATATATGGCCATAAACAAATAGAGGGTTATAAAATCAGAACAAACCAATTTAGTAATATCAGAACTACCCAGTGTCTCAACCAGTGTTTAATGACTTCTGATCTGGACTTGCCCATTGTACTGTGTCTTTTTATAAAATGCCTCCTCTCCTTTGGGAATTACTTTAGCCACTCTTTGAAAAAAATACTAGTTTGTACTTTTGTGGGGGAGTAAGACTGCTGGAAAAAAGATGATGTATTTGATTGTTTTACTTTCTTCTGAAATGCAATTACATTTTAGACATACCTCTCTAAACATTGTTGTTAAAATGAGCTAAGTTTACAATGATGTTTGAAGACTCATTTTTTCTCAGGCTTACAATATAACATTTTCCTTCTATAGAAGTACTTATGGGACCATGTGTGAATCATGATGTGTTATGATGCTTACAATGTGGTGAGGCAGGGAAAACCTCTTATAACTTTCCTGGGGACCTGGATTTATTTTTATTTTTTGAAACCTTTTAGGATTATGCATTTCTTTGTGTTGGTTCCTGTGCTCTGGGTTTCCCAGTCTTAACTCTGCTCATTTACATTCCCATTGTTACATTTAATTAGAGCTTTCCTGGTTGTTGTGTTCTAAGGGTTTTACCTTCCACATGGATTACAATGTATCTGAACCTTGCCTATAGCAACAATGTAACCTTCAGCTGTATCATATGAACCCTGAATGAGGACGCGAGCTAATGTCCACCAGCTGGCAGCAGCGAGCGTCCAAGCTCTATTGGTCCGATCTCATCAAAGGCAGCAGCGCGGGAAGCTTTCCCGCCACTACCTACACCTGGACAAGAAGGGCGTGACTCGCAATGACGTCACGCAGGCAGTAGCCAATGGGCTACAATGGCACCACGTTCAAATGTATTACCACTGTATATAAAGAGCTATCGATCCGCCATTACCTCATGTTCCCTCTGTCCACGATGCAATAAACCTGAGTTAACCCAGCCCGAGGCTGTGTCCGGTGTCTTGGTTTGCATACACCAAATTGGCGACGAAGGTGGGATCATGGATTCCCAAAGTGCCAGGACACAGAGCGGGTTCAATATTACCAAGCCGCAAGACTGGACCATCTTTAACATGGATTTCAAGGCGGCATTGGTGGAACTCAAAGTCAAAGACGACGAGGAAAGGAAGAGGGCCATCCTCACCCGAATGCTGGGTGTAGAGACCAAGCGGACGCTGGTGGGCATGATCGAACCGAAGACGTTGGACGACTTCAAAACCGACGACATACTGAAGTTGCTGCGTGAGCGTTTCCAACCCTCGAAGGCAATGTTTCCTGCTAGGAGTGCGTTTTGGAGGCGAGTCCAAGCGCCGGATGAGTCGGTAGAGGCGTTCGTGGAGGCCCTGAGGGTAGCCGCCGTTCCCTGCAAGTGGGACAACCTGGAGATGATCATGAGGGACGTCGTGCTGTGTGGCCTGAAGGACAAGGAAGTGCAGCGCCGTCTGATGAACAGGGAGCCGCCACCCACGTTGGCCGAGGTCGTAGAGACCGCGGAATCCGCGGAGTCCACGAATGCGGGAGTGGACGAAATACACGAGTGGCGTGAGTGGCGTCCGAGGGCCAGCAAAGCGGAAAGCTCGGTGCGTGGCAAGTCAGGACAGCCGGTGCACGCGACTCGACGAACCTCGAGGTCCTCTACAGATGGCAGCGACGGCGAAGAGGTACAGAAAGTCCGGAAAGGGGGGCGCCGCTGCGATGGTTGCGGGGCGGCCCACGAGCGTGCGAAGTGCCCTTTCAGGAAAGCCGAATGTTACAGCTGTGGCCGGCGCGGGCACATCGCCAGGGCATGCAGGAATCGGAAAGAGGGCCGGAGGCAGTCGAAAGACCGTTCGGCCAGACCGGACCGTCCAGCGAGACCCCAAGATGGCGCCCGACCCACGAGGAAGCAGGACGGCGTGGGCCGCGTCTCGGACGGCAGTGAGGACGACACTGTGTTCAGCGTGTCCGCGGGACAAAACCATTACTTCATTGAGGTAATAGTACAAGGGGCCCCCGTTAGGATGGAGATTGACTCGGGGTCCTATTATTCCATAATCCCCCAGAAAGAGTTCTTGAAGATCGACCCCCAAGCGCGGCCCAAACTTAAGACTCTGAGGTCCACGCTACGAGACGTACAAGGGAACTGCATTCCAGTGCTGGGGGTCGGGAAATTTCGGGTTCACTATAAAAGACATTCCGCAGAACTCCCGTTAGTCGTTCTCAAAGGGGGGAATTGTAGCCTCCTAGGGACGCAGTGGTTTCAGCCCTTGGGTTTGTTCATAGGGGGGGTGCATGCCGTGGGCGCGGATCCGATACAAGCGGTGTGTGACGCGCACCCCACCGTGTTTGAAAAAGGACTTGGAAGGTTCAAGGGACCCCCTGTAGCCTTCGACCTAGACCCGGAGGTCCGCCCGATAAGACTCAAACCGCGCAGGGTGCCTTTCGCACTAAAGGACAAAATTGAGGCGGAACTGGACAAATTGGTGGGCCAGGGGATTCTTATTCCTGTTGATTCCGCGGAGTGGGAAACTCCAATCGTAACAGCACTGAAGGCTAACGGGGAGGTGCGCATTTGCGCTGATTATAAGTGTACAATTAACAAGGCGATTCGCCCTAATGCATATCCGGTGCCAGTGGTCAGCCACCTTTTGGCCAGGCTAAATGGGGGAAAGTGTTTCGCTAAGCTCGATCTGGCACAAGCCTATCAGCAACTCCCCGTAACTCCCGCCACGGCCGCGGCACAAACGATAGTCACACATAAAGGAGCGTTCCAGGTGTCGCGGTTACAGTTCGGCGTGAACTCGGCACCCGGCCTTTTTCAGTCGCTTGTGGAACGCCTCCTGAAGGGGCTGGAGGGGGTGTTGCCTTATTTTGATGACGTATTGATAACAGGGGGGAGTGAGGCCGAACTGGCAAAGAGATTGGATAAAGTGCTAACTGTGTTCGAGAAAGCGGGGCTGAGACTGAGGAAGGACAAATGTGTTTTTTTCGAAACTGAGGTCGAATTTTTAGGGTTTCGGATCACACCTGAGGGTATTAAGCCGTCCAAATCCAAGGTAGCAGCCATTAAGAAGGCCCCTCGCCCCACATCCAAAACCGAACTTCAGTCATTCCTGGGGCTCCTCAATTTCTACCATACATTCCTTCCGCGGAAAGCCTCCGTGGCTGAACCGCTTCATCGGTTACTTAAGAAGGAGGAGGCATGGATGTGGGGTGACGAGCACGAGAAGGCGTTCAACGAACTTAAGCAACTTTTAACATCGGACGCAATCCTTACACACTTCGACCCCAAACGGCCGGTGGTCTTAGTCTGTGATGCATCACCGGTGGGGGTGGGGGCGGTGCTTTGCCACGTGTTGGACGACGGTCGGGAGGCCCCAGTGGCGTTTTACTCAAGGTCCCTGTCCCAAGCAGAGCGAAATTACGCGCAAACCGACAGGGAGGCATTGGCAATAGTAGCGGGGACCAAAAAGTTTCACGATTTTCTGTATGGCCGCCCATTCAAAATCGTGACGGATCACAAGCCCCTGTTAGGAATTTTCACGGCAGGCAAGCCAACGCCGCAGATACTGTCCCCGAGAATGTTGCGATGGGCCATTTTTCTTAACGCGTACCAACACGAGTTGGAGTACCGGCCTGGAAAGGAGATCAGCCATGCTGATGCGCTGTCGAGATCCCCTTTGCCCTTGACGGACGACCAAAAAGCCAGAATAGGAAGAGACCGCCAGGTGTTGCTAATCGAGGTTTTAGACGAACCCCCAATAGTACCAGCCGATATAGCCAGGGCGACAGGCAAGGACAGAACGCTGGCGAAAGTCAGCTCATGGGTGCAGAAAGGGTGGCCAGCATCGTCCCCAAGCAAGGAATTCGACCCATTCTTTCGGAAGAAGCTAGAGCTGTCCATAGAAAGGGGGTGCCTATTGTGGGGCCAACGGGTGGTGGTCCCAACACCCATGCGGCCGAGGGTTCTCAAACTGCTGCACGTCAGCCACCCGGGCATCGTTCGCTCAAAAGCGCTGGCCCGCAGTTACTTTTGGTGGCCACAGCTGGACGAGGACATTGAGCACATGGTCGGCACTTGTGAGGCGTGCCAGGGGTCCCGACCAGAGGCGGCCCGGCTTCCGCATAGGGAATGGGACACGGCAAGGGGGCCATGGTCCAGAGTGCACGTAGATTTCGCTGGCCCGTTCCGAGGAACCATGTTTCTCCTGGTAGTGGATGCATTCTCAAAGTGGCTGGAGGTCATTCCGGTAAAGAGCACATCCTCCACCACTACAATTAACCAACTACGGAGGGTCTTTTCAACGTTCGGGTTACCCGACACTTTAGTCAGCGATAACGCGAGTTGCTTCACCTCCTCAGAGTTCGGGGCATTCATGGAGGCGAATGCCATTCGGCATGTCACGTCCACGCCGTTTCACCCGGCCACGAATGGCCAAGTGGAACGGTTGGTGCGTACAACGAAGGAGGCGCTTCGGCGCATGGGCCCCGGGGACCTGAACCACCAAGTATGTCAGTTCTTACTAGCGTATAGGGTGACCCCCTTAGCGTCAGGTTACTCGCCGGCAGAGCTATTGATGCGGCGGAAACTGACTACACTCCTGTCCAGGCTGGACCCCACGAGAATTGAGGATATGGGAAAAAACGTGGGGCTGGCAGTCTCGAAAGGGTTCGCCGCCGGCGACCCTGTCCATTGCAGGAACTATGCCAGCGCGGGGCCAGCCTGGGTGCCGGGGACGGTTATAGAACAGACGGGGCCAGTGTCGTACCGAGTCGAAACCCACACCGGTCTCCTCTGGAGGAGACACGCAGACCAGCTGAGGCACCGAGTCAGTGGGCCAGTCAGTGAGGATCCCCAACAAGATTCAGCGTTAGGGTTCTCCCCCACCCGCGTAACCCAAGGGGGAGACAGCGGCGGACAACAGTCCCAAGCAAGGGGGGAAGGAAGAAGCAGCGGCCCCGACTCATATCCTTTTGATAAACCAGTTCCGTCAGAGGCCGGGGAAGGGGGAGAGGAGTTCGCGACCGCTGCCCCCGAATGGACTTTAGATTTTGATTTAGCGAGCCGGGGGGGTTTTCAGGAGTGTTCCCCCACCCATCCAAGCGAGAAGAGGGGGTTTTCGTTAGCCCCCAGTGCCCCCGGTTCATCCCCAAATAAGAGCACACCTCCCAACAACGCCGCAGAGCCGCGGCAAGTCACTAACGAGTCTCCCTCTCAAATTACAGGACAGGAAACCAGGGGACAAAGAGAAGGTAGCAAACCCGGGGAGAGGCAGCCCGCATCGAGACCCCAGCGTGTTCGAAACAAGCCATCTTGGCTGAGAGATTTTGTCTCCTAGGAGGGGGAGTGTCGGGAAGCATGGGCTCGAGACGTTGTCTCGTCCTAGGGGGGAGGGATGTTGTGTTCTAAGGGTTTTACCTTCCACATGGATTACAATGTATCTGAACCTTGCCTATAGCAACAATGTAACCTTCAGCTGTATCATATGAACCCTGAATGAGGACGCGAGCTAATGTCCACCAGCTGGCAGCAGCGAGCGTCCAAGCTCTATTGGTCCGATCTCATCAAAGGCAGCAGCGCGGGAAGCTTTCCCGCCACTACCTACACCTGGACAAGAAGGGCGTGACTCGCAATGACGTCACGCAGGCAGTAGCCAATGGGCTACAATGGCACCACGTTCAAATGTATTACCACTGTATATAAAGAGCTATCGATCCGCCATTACCTCATGTTCCCTCTGTCCACGATGCAATAAACCTGAGTTAACCCAGCCCGAGGCTGTGTCCGGTGTCTTGGTTTGCATACACCAAACTGGTGTTAAGAGTTTCCATTATGGATTCAGTGCTGAGCCTTTGATCATCAGTGCAAGTATGTGAAGAGAGAAGGGACAGCAAATATTGGGAAGGATTGTAGGATTTTCCCTTTGGCTAATAAGCGTTCAGCAGTTGTCTCTTCTGTGGAATTTAGGCAAGTCCATGTGGATTACACCCCTCTCTGGTCATGAGAAGAAACTTAAAAGGTTAAAGGTCAGGGTTCACAGCAAAAACTGCTAATACTCATCAGAAAGTAACCACATTTAAAATAAAAGCACTCATTTATTAATATGTGTGTTTTGCAAGAAAAGTCAACAAGGGAGCAACATAATAAAGCCTCATTATACTGTATAATTATTTCTGCATCTTAGGCTGCTTCTTGGATGTATAAACACTTTCATTGCTCTCCAATTTTTGGGGCAGTTTTTGCTCCTTATTAACTGGGTTTTCTTTGCTTTGTCTCTACAGAAGCCAAGAAGTGAAGTGCAACAGTGAGAATTCACTAAACACAGGAGACTCCTACAGTCTTGCCGGAAGTGCCACAATGACAGGCAATAGCCCTCCAGACAGGTATGTTTGGGGCAAAGTGAAACGGGAGGGAAGAATGCATGCATTTCCTCTAAATGAGTTTCAACAGGGAAACATGTAAAGTGCTGCAGTTACACAAGAAATATCAGATGCACAAATTTAGGATGGGTGGCCGTTGGCTTAGAGGTAGGTAGTACATGTAGAAAGAATCTACAGAGCTTGTTGTTGTTGTTCATTCGCACAGTCGACTCCGACCCTTTTCCTCCAGGCGCCATGGACCATTTTCCTCCAGGCGCCTCTGTCCTCCACCATCCCCCTCAGCCCTCCCAGCTCTGTGCCCATTGTGTCTGCAATACCATCCAGCCATCTCATCCTTGGCCTCCCCCTTCTTCTTTTGCCCTCCACCTTTCCCAACATCAATGCCTTCTCAAGTGAATCCTCCCTTCTCATTTGATGTCCAAAGTATTTTAGCTTCATCTTTACTATTTGACCTTCCAATGAGCAGTCAGGGTTAATTTCTTCTAAGATTGACCTATTTGTTCTCCTCGCTGTCCAGGGGACTCTCAAAACCCTCCTCCAACACCACATCTCAAAGGCATCTATTCTTCTGCGTTCAGCCTTCCTAATTGTCCAGCTCTCACATCCATACATTACTACTGGGAAAACCATTGCCTCGACTATTCTAATTTTTGTTTGCAATGTGATGTCTCTGCTTTTCACTATGTTCCCCAGGTTTCTCATCGCTTGTCTCCCAAGAATCAGTCGCCTTTTTATTTCATGGCTACAATCCCCATCTGCAGTGATCTTTGATCCTAAGAAAGTAAAATCTCACTGCTTCTACCTCTTCCCCGTCTATTTTCCAGCAACTGATTGGGCCTGTTGCCATTATCTTGGTTTTCTTGATATTGAGTCTCAAGCCAGCTTTTGCACTCTCCTCCTTCAGCCCAATCAAGAGATTCTTTAGGTCTTCCTCACTTTCTGCCATTAGGGTGGTATCGTCTGCATATCTCAGATTATTGATGTTTCTCCCAGCTATTTTAATCCCATATTGTGATTCCTCCATCCCTGCACTGCGCATTATGTGCTCTGTGTATAGGTTGAATAAGCATGGTGACAGAATGCAGCCTTGTCTTACTCCTTTTCCTATTCCAAACTACTCTGTTATTCCATGTTCTGTCCTAACTGTTGCTTCTTGGTTCATGTACAGATTTCTCAGGAGGCATATGAGGTGCTCTGGTATTCCCATCTCTTTAATTACTTGCCACATCTTGTTGTGGTCCACACAGTCAAATGCCTTAGTGTAGTCAATAAAACAAAAGTAAACTTGTTTCTGGTATTCCTTTGTTTTCTCCATGATCCAGTGTATGTTGGCGATGTGGTCTCTAGTCCCCCTGCCTCTTCTGAAACCAGCCTGCACCTCTGGTAATTCTCTCTCCACATGCTGCTGAAGTCTATCCTGTATTATCTTGAGCATCACCTTGCTGGCATGTGGGATAAGCGTGATTGTTCGATAATTTGAACATTCTTTGGCATTGGCCTTTTTTGGGATTGGGACGTATACTGATCTTTTCCAATCCTGTGGCCACTGTTTTGTTTTCCAAATCTGCTGGCATATTGAATGCAGTAATTTGACGCCATCATCTTTTAGCGCTTTGAAAAATTCAACTGGGATACCATCATCTCCACTAGCTTTGTTGTTTGCAGTGCTCTTTAGGGCCTTTATGACTTCGCTCTCCTAGTAGATCACAAACTAAACATGACAACAATGCAGTAGCAAAAACGGAATACTATACTATGGTATAATCAACAGAAATATCATATATTGCCCAGAAGACTTCTGTGGATACCTTGGACTGTTAGAAAAATGAACATGTTGGTCCTAGAATAAATTAAGCTTGAATAGTCTCTGGAGGCAAACATGAAGCTGAGGCTGTCCTATTTTTGGCACATCGTGGGAAAGCAAGAAGCTCTGGAAAAGAATAATATTGGAAAGGGTGGAAGGCAGCAGAAAAAGAGAAAGACCAAACATGACATGGATTGACTTCTTGAGGAGCCTTTTTGAAGACAGGACAGTTCAGAGATCTCTTATTCATAAGGTTTCCATTAATTGCAGCCAACTTCAACGCACATAACAACAAGGTAACATCTTGATCAAGAGCAATAATAGCATCAACAGTTTTGGTTTTTTTGGTCTGATCTTACCTAGAGTACTATGTCTGGTTCTGGGCCCTACAGATTAAGAATAAACCTGGAGAGAGAAGGCTGAGTGGCCAGAAGATATGATAGCACCTTTTTTATAATACTCATAAAACAGAGGGGAAAGATCTATTTTTGATCAACCCAGAGTGCGGGTCATTAAACAATGGGTTCAAGTTACAAGAAGACAGATTTTGGTTGAATATAAAAAAGCTTCCTAACTGTTAGAGTAGTATGACAATGGAGCCAATTACCTCAGGTCGTGAGCGCTCCAACACTGGATGCATTCAAGAGCGAACTAGACAGTCATCTTTCAGATTCATTTTGATTTGGATTCCTGCGTTGAACTCGATGGCCCTATAGGCCTCTTCCAACTCAATTTTTCTGTGACTATGATAGTCATCTTCAAGGGCTATTGTGTGGAGGATGTATCAGGCTTGTTTTATTTATTTCAAGAATACAGGACTTGAAGTGACTGATTTAAATTAAAAGAGGAGATTTTGACTCAGCATTAGGAGAAATTTTTCAACAGTGAGAGCCATTTGACAGTAGAATTAACTGCCTTGGATGATTGTAGACTCCTGTTTGTTGAAGATTTTTGAATAGGACTCAATGACTCTTGTAGTATCTGTTACCAGAAAAATGGCTACTGGATACAGTTACAACTTCGGTTCGAGTCACTGGTGGAGCCCTTCTCCCAAGAACGAGGAAGCGTTTAATTTAGGCAAAAATTAAAATTGGTTTATTGAAAAGGGGTTTAAGCATCACTGGCCAGGTGCCGGGAAAAGCCCTATTCTCAACCTTTTTGCCTATTAAAGTCCCTTAAGTGAGCAGCTCTTTTTGGTTCCGATGTCTTGCATGCAAATGTGCTGAGAGCGCTGATGACATTTTCTATCAGGAGATTTTTATACCCTCCACCCAAGGGAGCTCAACTAGTTCTACTGCTAGCTAACAAGTTTACAAAATAAGAGATTTACAATGGTGAACAAAAACCCGGCACCAGACTCTTTTGTTACAGTAAAAGGTCAATCATACAGAGACAAAACAGGTCAATTACATAGAACAAAAGGTGATGGGTAGAGAAATTGCCCTGGAAATGACAGAGTTCATAGTTCAGCAAATGCAGGTTGTGACATCATTCAGGAGACAATCTAATGGGGGCCAGGATTGTAATTTGGCACAAATCAAAAAGTCCAGATTTGAATCCAGGATGCAAAAGGACCAATGATGAAGATGGGCATCCTTCAGACTCCCCTGAGGAGGAGCATTGCTTGTGGCTCTTGGCAAAATTCCATTCCCACCCAGCAATTAATCTATCCTGTGTCAGACCAAGCACTATCTACAATTGAATACAGGAGGAGTCCCAAAAACAATGAGCATGCCAGGTGCAAGAGTAAACAAAACAATGCAACAGGTAAACAGAGGAATCAAGGTGGCTTGTGGCAAAATGTGAAGTGATGGCTTCCTGTGCTATTGAGCCTTCCTGGATGCTTGCAGGAGATAGGCTGTGCAAGAAAAGATCCTGATTTGAGATACAAACAGAGCATGTTAAAATCAAATCTAAAATATTTTAGAGTCTTTTTTGGGGGGGGGACATAATCTATACAGAGCAAAGGAAATATGCTATCTTGAATAGAACAGTTCCAGGTATTTGCAAACATTTTTATTAAGTTATCTGACATCCCAGGTATAACTGCCAATGAAATAATATTTATTAGAAGTGAAAGGGGCCAAGTCTGTTGTGTCAACCCTTGCAGTATATACCTTCAAGCGTGTGTGAATGGGTGCATGGTCAGAGTGGTGCTTGTGTACACATAAGCCTAATCAATCCTAAACATGTGTGGCAGAATAAAGTGAGTGAAATAAATTTATTTGAGAGGAATAAAACGGAATAACTTTATTAAAAGGGGATAGAAAGATAGAAATAAAAGACTGGGGGGTGCATTTTCTGAAAATGGGGTTACAGTATCTTCCAGCTCTGCAGTTCTGTGATTCTATGATTATGCTTACTGAATACTGGGCACCATCAGATGGTAACCATGAGTTGTTGCTGAGCTCCCAGTATCCTTGCAAAGCTCACTTCTGCAGATTAGGATCAGAAGACTTAAATCTACACCAAATCTGGCGATATCATGGAGCTCAGAAGAAACTTACCTCCTCTTTCTGTTGTAATGAGAAATGATAATTTTTGGAAAAATTTGAACTTTGCAAGGGATGGTTCACGAATGTCTTAAATGTCTTTAAATACATAACTCTCTAGGGCAGCGTGTCCCAACTGTTCTGAGGAACACTGGTGGACTTTAATTCCCAGAAGCCTGCTGTAAGTCAGTACATTGGCTCATTTCAGTGCTTTGGGGAATTGACTTGGTTTTCTGGGACTTGAAGTCCAAAAAACAAAATTTGGGAAACATTGCTCTGGGGCATCAACTTTGTTTACACTGATTATATTTTTTCTCTCTCCCCCAGATACAAAGCTGTTTGGGTGATCTTTTTCATACTTGGCCTTGGGACCCTCTTGCCATGGAATTTCTTTATAACAGCTTCACTGGTAAATTGGAAGGGAGTGTGAGACATTTGTACACTGAAAACATGTAGGGTACAGATAGATGCTTTCGTCGCATAAGCAAAAAATAAATAAATCCCTAGTCAAGTAAGTGCTAACCAAATGACAGGCAAAGGTTCCCTAATATGCCATGATAAGGACTAAAATGTGTGTTGTGAAACTAAGTGGAGTCTTGCCTATACCCACTGCTCTAGGCCTAGTAGAATGGGGAGAGTGGATGCAACATTGTCCTACCTCTTCCTGTCCAGATATGGTCAGTGATGAAAGGGAATAAAAATACACCAGGATTTTCTAATGCTGCTTTGCAGTGCAGCTGAAGTATGAAGGGGTTCTCAAAGGAGTGCCTAAAAAGTTCAGTCCAACTAGCCTTGTAAAAGTAAAGGGGGTCTGCCGTCAGGTTATGCGGCAGCTGCAGGAAGGATGTGTGTCTTTTTTTCTGTGTGCTGATGAAAAGGACAGGTAAATTAGCAGATGGAGACAAACAGAAACAACAATGAGTGCAAAAACAGAAGTTGCATTTAATTTTTGTTCAAGGAAATACTATAATAATAATTTTGTGTCAGAAATTATTCTGGGTTGAAAGGATTTTTATGGAAGAAACTCCGCTCAGAGAATGCCCAATTGAGGCTCCTTTCATGTCCCCAACAGCTGGGACAGAGACAGGCACTCAATCCATCGTGCAGTACCCGGGTCCCGAAATGCCGAATTGCCAGCCTTCCAGCTTACCTGGGAAACATGGTTGAGGATTTATGTTACAGTTGGACTCCTTAGTTTCTTTCAAGAACAAATTAAAAGATACTGGCCTCCCTCTTCTGGTCCAACTAGCCTTTCTAAGCTGGTCCACGTTTAAGACCACAGCAGTCCATTTCCTTCCACTGGGATATTGGTGCATCCAGCTGTCTGGAATTTCAGGAGAGGCCGCACTGTCCTGAAAGGATAGTCACTTCTCAGTTCCTTCAGCCCTGAATAATACATTCAATGAATGGAACCAACTTTTTAATTGCTGAAAGATGGAACAGATTAGAGAGATGCAATTGGAGAAAGGGAATCATGAGGTCGTCTGCAGGACTGTGAAAGGAGAACTTGTTGGGTATGACCATTAATCTGGATACTACTCTGGTCATGTGGGTGGGATAAATGATTTCTGAACCATTTTAAATATTTTTATTACAACAGAAAGGATGCTTACTCTACTAAGTGCTCAGTATAGTACAGCCAGCTGGTTGAGGGGTTATGATTTCTTGTTGTCCTTCACACTTCTGTGTCCAATGTCTACAGTACTTTACCAGCCGTCTTCAAGAGGATTCACATATCAACTCTTCTGTCGGCTACACTGGCCTGAATGCCATGGGGGAGAAAGATGTCATCATCTCAACGCAACTGCCAACCATATTCAATAATGTAAGTTCATAGAGTGTGTAAATTCATAGAGTGTGTCAGAGATGCAACTGGATGCCTTCCTCCGGGCTTGATCAGTTTGGTTCAAAATAGTAGTGTGTTGCTAGTGTGACTAAACTATGCTCAGAGAAATTCAACTACATCTTGTATATGCTTTCCATATGATGGCCGCTAGAGTAAAAAGGCCTGACACACCATTGGTCTCTTATCTTGTGCATTTATATGGTCAGTAAAAACATTCTGACAAAGGGAATAAAAATGCACCAGGTACTCCTGATACTGACTGAATGGGAACTGATGTGTGGAGGAATTTCAGAAGAAGGACCATTGCCTAGAAAGCAATAATCCAGTTCCCAGTTCTTGAGCCCTGAATGACTAAGCAAATAAGAAGGCAAGATGCCAGAAGGCTAAACTACAGTCCCTGAAAATGTTGTACTCATTTTTATGGGTGACAGAGTGGTAGAGATTGGCTATGTTGGCTGAGGATGGTGATGGTGGTTCTGGATACAGTAGACCCTCGGTTAATGACAAAGCTTGGTTCCCCTAGTCATGTCGTCACCCGGATTTTGACGTTGTGCAGGTGGAATTTTTTTCGCCTATATTTGGGTACCGGCCACCCCTGGGAGGCTCGGGGGAGGCGATCATTTTCCGACGCTGCTGCAAACAAAAACCCCAGGGTAAACCCCTTCGTCTGCTGCAGGTTTCTGCTTGGAGAAGCATTGGAAAAGATCCGTGGGGGTCGGAAATAGCTTGGATTGCCTCCCCCGAGCCTCCCAGAGGTGGCAGGGGTGGTGAAGACCCGAAAATGGGTGAGGGAAAATCCCATCACGACAGGATTTTTTGCCCATTTTCGGGTCCCCACCACCCCTGCCACCTCTAGGAGGCTCGGGGGAGGTGATCCAGGCTGTTTCCGACCCCCACGGACCTTTTCCGATGCTGCTGCAAACAAAAAAACCAGGGTAAACCCCTTCGTCTACTGCAGGTTTCTGCTTGAAGGAGCGTTGGAAAAGGTCTGGTGGGGTCGGAAACAGCTTGGATCGCCTCATCCGAGCCTCCCAGAGGTGTCAGAGGGTGGCGGGGACCCAAAAATGGGCGTAAAAAATGTCACCCATTTTCGGGTCTCTGCCACCCCTGCCACCTCAGAGAGGCTCGGGGGAGGCGATCCGCGCCTCTTCCCATCCCTATGACGTGATCTACCTTTTGAAGCTAGAAAATCGCCGTGTTGGGGTCCCTGTTTCTGACTCTGACTCTCCAGCAGTGTGTGGGAGGCTGTGAGGACGTAGTCTGCACTATTCCCGCCTTCCTAGGTGCTCCCTGTGCCGCATAACAGCTGATTATAGTTGCAGCCGCCATTTTGAAAAAGAACCCAAACAAAATGGTGGCCACAACTATAATTAGCTGTTGTGTGGCATAGGGAGCACCTAGGAAGGCGGGAATAATGCAGAATAGGTACTCCAAGCCTCCCACACACTGCTGGGGAGAAAGAGAACCGGAAACAGGGACACACAACACCACCCCCCACGGCGATTTTCCAGCTTGGAAGGTAGGAGATGAAACACGGCCCTTCGAATAACGCCGCTACATCATTAACCGAGCGATGACTGACGCAAAAAACAAGTTATTCGAAAACAACGTTAATCGACTGCATCGTTATTCGGGGGTCCACTGTATGTGTGACAAAGACAGTAATCCCTTTGGTTTCATTGTGACATTCAGTCAGCATTCTTTGATTTACACCCAATAATCTTGGACATCTGACTGATTGTATCCATTTTCTGACTATCTGCAGGCGGATTCCCATGTCATCCATTCTAATATGTCTGCCGGGGGGAAGGAAGAAATCCCGCCCTCATACTTGCAGGCCATATTCAACAACGTGATGACAATCTGTGCCATGTTGCCTCTACTCATCTTCACCTGCCTCAACTCCTTCATCCACCAAAGGTGAGGACTTCAAAGACCAATCCCAAAGGGCTCTTCTTTTTCTGCATTGTCCTTATTTAGTCTTGAGTTTAATGATTTACAGTATGGGCAAGTATCTCAACCAGGCCAACGTAGATCTTTCCAATGGAATGAAGGCCCTGCTTTTGTTCCTGAAAAAGCAAAACAGTTTTGAGACATATCAGAGAGTAAACAAAAAGTCAAAAAATGTCATGGCACTTTAAAGACTATCTGCTGTATTTTGATATTAGCTTTCATGGATCAAGTCTATTGATCCATGAAAGCTAACATCAAAATACAGCAGTTAGTCTTTAAGGTGCCACAACGTTTTTTGTCTTTTTGTTTTGTTTACTCTCTGATATGCCTGCAAAGACTAAACATAGGTATAAACTATGCTCTTTTGCTCATAAGTTATATATATAAAATTTGTATTTTCTGTTATAATGTGTCTTGTATATCTATTGCTATATAGTAACCTTGTAACTTGATATTGTACTTTTGACATGTAACTTTGTGATCTGTAATTGTTTTTGGTGTTATAATGTATTATATTGTAAGAAAGCTTTTCTTTCTGCTGTAGAAAGCTTTCATTTGCTTATGTTGTGGCCGCTCTGAGTGGCACTCATGCCAGGAGAGCGGGATATAAATAAACCTATTATTATTATTATTATTATTATTATTATTATTATTATTATTATTATTATTATTATTATTATTATTATTATTATTATTATTATTATTATTATTATTATTATTATTATTTCAAAAAAGTTTTGAGAGTTCAGAAGTTATGTAGTGGTTAGTTTTTCATCACAAAAGAAACAGACACAAAGTATTCACAAATAAACTATCAACAAGGTTCTTAACTGATACCATATATACTCGAGTATAAGCCGACCTGACTATAAGCCGAGGTACCTAATTTTTACCTGAAACCCCAGGAAAATAGATTGACCAGAGTATAAGCCAAGGGTGGGAAATACAGCAGCTGCTAGTGAGTTTCTATAATCAAAATACATGAAAATATGGTAAAATTAATTAAATTCTTGGCACATCTTAATCCAGCATGGTTCTGGTACCCTCGTGATCATTGACATGAGTATAAGCCGAGTCCCCTTTTTGGGGCTAAAAAAACTCAGCTTATACTCGAGTATATACGGTACATCTTCACTGTTACACACTTCCACTTTCCTTACGTTTCAGCTGTATGTAAAGGAAAACTAAAGTAGATAGAGATTTACATTTTAAGGTTGGTTTTCCCATGACTGAGTCAGAATTTAAACTAGATCTGGGTTTATTTCACAGATAAAATGTGTCACAGTGGATGGTGCTTATCAGGCAGGTTTGAATAGGCTTCCTTTTGCTTTTAGTAATGAAATAGAAGTCAAGCTTTCTCATATCCTCCAGATTCTCAAGCAATGCAAATGGCTGATTCATTCAAATTATTAGGAAGGAATGCCCTCTTGTCTTTTGATGCTTTTATATTTTCTTCCAGTGAAGCATTCACTTTCTTTCATTTTATCTCTTTCTACTTGTTAGGATCCCCCAGCAGGTACGGATCCTGTGTAGCCTGATTGCCATCTTCTTAGTCTTTCTGGTTACCGCTATCATAGTCAAGGTCTCCATGGAACCTATGCCATTCTTTATTATCACCATGGTCAAGATTGTCTTCATCAATTGTAAGTGGGAA
This sequence comes from Bradypodion ventrale, assembly GCA_035047345.1. NCBI lineage: Eukaryota > Metazoa > Chordata > Lepidosauria > Squamata > Chamaeleonidae > Bradypodion > Bradypodion ventrale. The sequence continues at coordinate 62,517,896 of JAWDJE010000001.1, read as the reverse complement.
CCAACTATAATTTAATTTTTGTATGCGGGGAAAGGCACATATATAAATTCACCTGTACAACCCTTCACTTGCACAGTTATTCTCAGAACACATAGTTTATAAATATTGTTTTAGTGCCATTCTCTGGGTGCAGCCAAGAGAAAGATCACTATCTACCAAATGATAATTGGGAGATTTGCATCAAGGGATTCTGGCTTTCAGTGGTTTAAAGGGGTTAGTTTTGCATGAGTGAAAGAAATCACATCCAGCTGTGGTACTGAAAACCAGTTCTTGGGCTGAGCATATGCCAAGGAACATGTTTATGGTTTTGTACAACTGGCTTCAGTTGGTAGATGTTAGGATGTTGTGGCAGAACAAAGAAGCTTCCATCACCCTACAGTCTGCCCAACATTTCTGTGTCCTAGTATATTATTTTTTCTGGACACCTTTTAAAGAGTAGAATTAACCTAATCCACCGCTACTTTGTTCTACATATATCGAACCACAACTATCATCACCCCCAGTTAGCACAGTCATTGGCCTGATGAGGGGAATGGAACTTGTAGTCCAACAACCAGAGCATTAGCATGAGGACCTCTTGTGGCGCAGTGGTTAAACTGCTGTACTGCAGCCAAAACTTTGTTAGTTCGATCCTGGTGAGGATCAAGGTTGACTTCAGACTTCCAAGGTCGGTAAAAGGAGTACTCGGCATGTTGGAGACAAAATGCTCATTATCTTGTGAATCATTTACCAAGTGCACTAAGCGCTATGGAATGGTACATAAGCGTAATTGCTATTGCTATTATTGCAGGAGGTTTTCCAACGGGAGTAGCTTGTGATATACAAAACACAATGCAGCAAAGTGAGAACCGTTTGAGGCAAAAAAGAAAATTCTTTTTTAGATTCCAAACAATTTTTAATTATAATAGTTGTGAGTCAAGCAATTAATCTTCAAATCAAAAAAGTTTCTTCACTGATTAAAGAAAATGAAATCTGTTTCATCACATGAAAATCACAAAAACACAATGCAAAGATCCAAAATGACATCATGAGCACCAAAAAATCTACTATAAGAGGCTCCAGACGCATAAGAGATTATTGATTCCTTGAAGAAAGATTATTCTGAAAAGTTTGATTAACTGGAAACCTACCATTTTGGATCTTTGCATTGTGTTTTTGTGATTTTTGTGAGGAGGGCAACCTGAATGATTAGGGGACTGGAACACCTTCTTTACCATCTGAGGCTGCAACGGTTGGGCCTCTTCAATCTTGAGCAATGACATCTAAGAGGTGACCTGATTGAAGTTTATAAAATCATGCACAGTGTGGACAAAGTAGATAAGGAAAAACTGTTTTCCCTATCGCATAACACTAGAACTAGGGGACACTCCATGAAACTTTTGGGTGCTAGTTCTCAAACAAATAAGAGAAAGTACTTTTTCACCCAGAGGATCACTGGTCTATGGAACTCCCTGCCAGAAGAAGTGGTGACAGCCGTCAGTCTTGACAGCTTCAAGAAAGGATTAGACAAGTTCATGGAGGACAAGGGTATCAATGGCTATAATTATGGATACCTAAGGACAACCTGCGGGTTGGAGAGATAGGCAGGATATCTCTCAAGGCCATTTCCAGGGAATCCTAAGCAGGTGAAGGCATCTGCTTGGGAATAATACCCTGAAGCAAATGGTAAGCCACTGTGTGAGACAGAATGCTGGACTGGATGGGCTGTGGCCTGTTCCAGCAAGGCTGTTCTTATGTTCTTATATATATCATATTATATTATTATGTGTTACTACATAATTATTTTGTATATTGTATTGTTGTGTATATTGTATAACTATTGTATTGTGTAACTATTGTGTGAACCGCTCTGAGTCGGGTTTCCTGAGTGGGCGGCATACAAGTGTGAAAATTAAATTAAATTAAATTCCTCCACACAATATCCCTTGATGACTGTTTCTCTGACTTTTTCCCTGACAGCCTTTGGTGCCATTCTCCAGGGCAGCCTCTTCGGTCTGGCAGGGCTACTGCCAGCCAGCTATACAACACCTATTATGAGTGGTCAGGGCCTGGCAGGGACGTTTGCAGCTCTGGCCATGATTGGCGCTATTACCAGTAAGTACTTCTCTCTTTCCTCCTCGTACCTAGCGACTCCTCGCGTTTCAGCTGGGCAGCTTGGGCCACATTTTGGTTTGAAGGATCAGGGGGTCAAGTCACAAGAAATCTTTATATTCATTCTGGGAAAAGAAAGGTTTCACAGCCTTGGTGTTCTCCTAGAGCCGTGATGGCGAACCTTGGCACTCCAGATGTTCCTGGACTTCAATTCCCAGAAGCCCCCCGTGAACTCACACAAATGGGTTTACTGCGATTCATCCGGCCCACACCGCCCTCGTCGCTCCTGGAAGTGGAAGTAAAACGCATGCATCGTTTTACTTCCACTTCCAGGAGCGACGAGGGCGGTGTGGGCCGGATGAATCGCAGTAAACCCATTTGTGTGAGTTCACGGGGGGCTTCTGGGAATTGAAGTCCAAGAACATCTGGAGTGCCAAGGTTCGCCATCACAGTCCTAGAGTCTGCCCTGAGAATGGATTCCAGGTTTCAGTGGTGAGCAGGAGTACATTTGCACAGTTGGGTCCAGGTTATGTACAGTAAGTACTATGTCTCCCCATACAAGCCTGCCTGCATGGTTCATTAATTTTTTTGCAGACGGCTTCTCGTCCTCACCAACATTTGGTAAAGACAGAAGAGGGCTGTTTTGGTGACTCTTCCTAAGCCGTAGAACTCCTTTCCATGGTAGGCTAGGCAGGTTTTCTCTCTGCTGCCCTACTGAGTTGAAGGGACATTTTTATTTATATAATATAAATCGTATAAATATAAATTTTTGCCACTGATTGGCTGCCAGGAAGAGTCTTTTCATGGTGTATGTTGTAATTTTTTTTCATCTTTCTCTCCTGCTTTTGAATAGTGCTTGAATCATTTTGATGTGGGTTTTTTTTAAAATATTGAACATGCTTCATGCATTTTATTTATTTTAGTATGGCAATTTAATTCTGTTTTAATGCAATTATTTGTGCTTTTAGTTATGTTTGTTTTTAGTCCTTCTTGTGAGCCACCTTGGGTCCTGTACTGGAAGAAAAGTGGGAAACGGATAGAGGTTACGATAGGGCAGAAGTTCTCAAACTTTTTAAGCTGGGGGCCAGGTCACACTCCCTCAGTCAGCTTCAGGGGCCAGACGGTCATTTTGCCCTTCCTCCACCACATGGCACTTCTTGATGTGGTGAAGGCAAGGGGGGGCACATGAAATGGTGCCATGGGCTGCATCCAGCCCGCGGACTGCAGGTTGAGAATCTCTGCAATAGGGCTCTTTTCTGCTCTGCAGTCTAACTACTGTAACATCGAAAATCCTTAATCTCTCTGCCTGGGATTAAGATAACCACAAAGGACAAGAAGTACTGAGTTTATGATATTTTCAAAACAAATGTCCCTGCACACAACCTGTGATTTGGATCCAGGAAGTGGGTTTTTTAGTTGGATGGGTTTTTTATTTTGAGCAAAGAGGTGAACTCAATGACATCCAATTTGAGTATGATTGCCAGAGAGAGAGATAGATCCTTTTACTTTTGTTCCATGCCAAGATGATTGAGGTGGAAAGCCTTGCCAGTAACCATTTCCCCCTTGAAATCTCTTCCAGGTGGCTCTAAACTGGAAGACAGTGCCTTCGGTTACTTCATCACAGCCTGCGTAGTGATCCTGATGGCCATTGGCTCCTATATCATACTGCCTCGTCTGGTAATGACTGAATTTTTTCTTTGAAGTTGGCCCTGTATGTATCAAATTAATGAGGCAAGGGAACTTCCTTACACTTGTGACCTATGGATGACAGGCTCTTTATTCCATTCACAATGATACACCAGCATTGCCAAAACACAAACTATACATTTTTGTTTCAGCAGAATGCACAGCATTTGTGAATTCACAGCATGTGTCACCATTTTGTAGTTGCTGTTGTTGTTTTTTCCCCTTTTCACACCAACAAAAGTCCTGAGGCATTCTTTGTCCGCAGGACTTCTTCCGTTATTACTCCATGAAGGACAAGACAGAGTATCGGGTCCATGAGGCCCACTCCGAGGTGGAAACCAAAGTTGATCTCATCAGGAAAGGTAATAGCAGAAAGGAAGGGAAATGTGTGCAGCTAATTTAGTACTTCTGAGGTCCCCACCTATATCAGAGTATGTGGGGTCACTTGGAACAGAGTCTCTAGTTCTTAAAAAAAACCTTTCAAGACTTGGGGAGGAACATATGGGAAGATGAACTCTTTCAGATGGTGGGGCCTCAAGCCGCAAGAGGGGTTTACAGATAAATAAACTAAGAGCCAATGAAGATGGTACAGTTCTGACAATGTAAGTCTGTAACATCCAATGCCAATCTACTTTTGAATGTACATGAAAGAGTTATACATGAAAGAGATAATTGGCATCAGCCTCAGCCTCTTACACTTTTTCCCTATCCTGCAGATGAGATCAATGGTGTGGAATACAAACACTCTGTGAATGGAGCCTCCCATGTCCCAGACCACAACACCTCAGTCTTCAGCATCTTCAGAAAGGTACTTGAGCTGTAGATGGGTCCTTGGAATGGGTGTCCTTCCTGTACACTCAAGTGATTTGTCTTTTTTTAAAAAATTATTTAAACAGATTCTTTGGCTGGATGCAGTTGTTGCATGCACTTGTTTTGTTCTCTCCTTCAGATCTGGGTCATGGCTGTTTCCGTCTGCTTAGTCTTTGCTGTCACTATTGGAGTCTTCCCAGTAGTTACTGTTGCAGTACAGTCAACCATTGCAGGAAAGACACTCTGGGGTAAGAGAAATAGCAGTGTTACTAGTGGTTCGGACTAAGGGTTGAACAAAATACTGTAACACTTAGTCCTGTGTCAAGACAGTGCCCTAGAGTAGGGTTTCCCAATCTTTGGTTCTTGGACTTCAATTCCCAGAAGCCTAAGTCAGTTCCCCAAAGCACTGATCAGCTAGTGTACTGACTGAGGCTTCTGGGAATTGAAGTCCACCCGTGCTCCACGAAACTTAGTTTGGGGTGGGTGAGTAAGTGGGTGGGAAGGGAATGTGCCAGAATTCCTATGTTCTTGCTCTGCAACTTTCATCAGCTTTGGTCTTCCAAAAGATAGTGGACTGCAGTCTCCTAACCACCATTTGGAAAGCTGTTTATTTCCTCATCTTTCTTGAAAGTGATATGTAAGAGACTTGCCGTTAGCAGCAGAGAACTGTATGGAGGAATTGGTTCAGCCTGGGCAGCAGAAGGAGTTGAAGAGCAGGTTAGCCAATGAGAAAACTTTACATTTCTGACAACAGGTTATGGTGGGACATGAGAGATGAAAACTAAACAAGGCTTCCCTATTTAGTTTTTAACATTCTGTTTGGTTGAAACCTATATTATCTCCTAGTTCCTCCAGTCTGTGTTCCCAGTACTTCGTATTTACACCATGCATTTTCCAATAACAAATTGTAAAAATATATCAGTGAAAATATTCTTAAGGGGGAAATTGCCACAAGCCATCATACCCACTGTGCACTATAAAGATAGGATCCTATGAACAGTGTCAGGGTAGAATAGCTATTATTCTGTGGTAGACAGTTTGCAATGTGAGTGAGTTTATAATGAATATAGAGAATATGATTTTGTAATGGAGCATGGAGAAGAACTTGGGAGAGGATGCAGGACAATGAAGGAATAATCCAGTTCTGCATAGGATTGACTTTTTGATGGCCAAGCAGGACTTTGCAATTGGGTTTACTGTTCTAGGCCACAACCAGAGAGGAAGAATAGAACAGATGTATTGACCACCTATATACCGTATTTGCTGGGATATAAGACTCACTACCCCCCCCTTAAAATACACTGGGAAAATGGAGTGTGTCTTGTATTGTATATAGTGGACTATTTTGGTAATAACAGGGTGCACTTTATACTCGAGTGTCTTGTATACCGGCAAATATAGTAAACTGTTGACTTTGTGTTCTTGTATCTGCCACCATATTCTCTTTCTTTCCTGTACCTAATTTGCTAGCTTTAAAACAAAAACAAATATGTGTCTTCAAGGATTGGGTTTCTAATTAGTTTAACCAGCTCACAAATGCTTCAGCAATGACAGGTCCTCCCCTGGAAGTAATATGCATTCATTCCATTATCATCAATGTATATGTCTCAGGAGTATGTCTTTTGCCCTCATAGATAAATGATGGCAAACCTTTTAGATTCCAAGTACCCAAACTGCAACCCAAAACCCACTTATTTATCGCAAAGTGCAAACACAGCAACAGGGGAGGAAGGAAACACTACCAATGGGCTGCTGGGCAGAGGGGCGGGTTGAACACTGTGCTGGGGGGGAGGAAGGAAGCACTCGCATTGAGTTGCTGGGCAAGGGGCAGGGCAAACTCTGTGCTGGGGCGACTGCACAAGTGCCCACAGAGAGGGCTCCGAGTGCCACCTCTGGCACACGTGCCATAGGTTCACCACCACTGTCATAGACAGACAGCCCAGTGAGCATGGGCCTAACTTCTGGGTGTCTCAGTTGCTGAGAAAACCTGGCACTGATCATTTATCTACATTGCTCTCTCCTCAGCGGACTACTTCATCCCGGTCTGCTGTTTCTTGATGTTTAATTCATTTGATTGGGCAGGACGGAGCCTTACTGCTGGCTGTATGTGGGTATGTATGGAAATGCTAATTACCTTATGAGGGTAGTGCAGTAAGTGGTATATACAGTAAGTGTAACTGCTATTGCTATATCCCTTGAGTGACACAACAGAACAGTCACATTAAGGGAGATGAAAGGTAATAAAACAACCAGATTTCTCTGAAGCTGAGTGGTAGATGGATATTGGTCCCTAGACAGATATTGGCAGAATCTCAGTTTTCCACTTGCTAGCATCTGCCTCCATTTTATTCTGAGAAAATGTTGACCTTTCCATCTCAGATTGGACAGTATGATTTTGCTTAAAGCCTTTCCTCCCAGTAAATCTATCTGAATTCAGTGGAAGGAAAGGTAGGGGGGCTATAATTGATTCTTCTGTGGTGGAGCCTGAATTAAAGAGGTTAAGATCAGTGGCTATCAGTCTTTGCCCACCAAATATTTTGGACTTTACTCCCCACAGTTCTTTATCGCTGGTTGTACTGGCTGCAGCTTCTTGGAGATTACATTTAAAAAATCTGGAAGTTCAAGTGTTGAAAACCACAGGCCTAAGTAATCCCAGCATCTATTGCAGTTCTGTGATTCTGCTTAAGACATTTTGGATGGACCTGGTTAAGCTGTTTCGCCTTTTTATATATTAATTACACTAATATCAGTGAGGTGTTCCCCAGCCCCTGCATCCATGAAAAATGAGGAGAAAAGGCAAGAAAGTATAAATGAGAAATAATTTTTGATCTTAGGGGGGAAAGACAAATCTAGCAATGGCAGTTGATCTTATGAACATTCAATAAAAGGAAATATAAATAGAAGCCATGGGTGTTGAACAACAAGGATGCCCAGATCGTATGTTGCTTGTGAACACCAAAGGGTGCCTTTTGGAAAGAAGCAGGGAGAAGAAAGCATGAACCTGAGCTTTAAAAGGTTAATGTTTGGAATGGTACTGTAGCTCCCTGAATTCTCCCGAAGCCAGACTGGCCAGGGGATTATGGGAATTATGATTAAGCAAAGGAAGTTTTCCAAGGTCTGCCTTGAACTGCTTTGGCAAGTAATCTTCAAGGAGATAGACATAGTAACCTAGATGTCCAGACTATGAAGATGCCTGGATAGACTGGTTTTAGGAGAGCTTGAAACAAGCAGGGAAAAGAAAGACAGACAAAAAATGAAAACATGGGGATTTCAAGACAGGAAGAGATGAGTGGGGAGTTGAATTTTAGTTGCCTGACTAACTGGAGACATGACTGACAGTGGAAAGAAAAAGCTATGAGGAGGTGGAAAGCAAAACTTGACAGTAGCTGATCTTGGCTCAAGTAACACTCAAACACCTCTGTATTCCTCCTACTCATCTGTGTGGCTTGGGTGACTTTGCCAATTACAAATGTGAAGTAAACAAACCCACGCTTACTGCTTATTAAAGAGCAGTCTGTATAGTACAGCTCACAGACAACAACATAACAGGACCTAGTCAACAAGAAAAAGGGGCTGTGACAGTTTAGCACATGTCCAGTCTGTGAAAGGCTATTTAAAAAACAAACAAAGAAAAACTGGCCTTGGCAGTTGTGAAAGAAATATTTTCCTCACCATCTTGGGCTACCACATGAATCCCTGGTCTTTCTGCTTACTTGCACCCACATTTCCTCTTGTAAGGTGAGCAAATATGTCAGTGTACAGCACTAGGAGACCTTTTTCTAGCCTGAGCTCAGTTTTCCTCTTCTTCTGTGTCTAGGGCAGGCGTGAAACTGCCAAAATGAAGGCACCTTTTAGTGAGTTCATTCTGTAGTTCCTTTCGCCTGACCTAGTGGGAGAAAGATTAGCTGGCAATACAAGGTTGCCGTTACCAGGGTACGCCCAATTGTGGTTCAAAAATACCACAGTCTTCGAGGAGGCTGTTTCTGTGTTCCCCGCCTGAGCCCATTAGGCCTCAACAGGAAACCAACCCCACTTCTGTTTCTCACTTTGTGCTGGGATCAGATTCTTGACTCATTTCTCTTTTGCCCAGTCTCTCAGCCACATCCCAAGTGAAAAGATGAAATTACAGAAAAATGCTTCCAAAGCAGCTTTATGGAAAGTTTTACTCCACAGGTTACTCCCTTCCTCTGGTCAGCCCCTTCTCCTGTGGCCTCCTCCTTTCACCCAAAGAAGATATGTTGTTTCATCTCACTAGGTTTAATTTTTCCAAATATACAGTAAAACCCTAGTTTACGATTGTTGTCCGTTCTGACAGCTTTCATCGGAAACCGGATCAATCATAATCTGAAGCACATTTTCTCATAGGGATGCATTGGAAATTTTAAAAGGCTCCCAACCTCCCTATTTAAAAAAAAAAATGTGGGATGCTACTTTTCCCTACCTTGCCAGGGCTCTGGCACTTCTTCGTCATGCTTGGTGTCAGGCAATGAAGAGGAGCGGTTTGTCCGGCCTCCAGGGCATGTCTAGGGCTCCCCCGCTGAAGATGCCACAGCCAGGAGAGGCGAACTGTTCGTCTCTCCCCCTTCTGTGCCCGGGTCTGTGTGGCAAGTGGGAGAGCCAATCACCAGCAGGTGGCGGTGCCTTGCACATGCACAGCACCTCTTCTGGAGCCGTTGCTAAGGCCCTGGATTTAAAACACACCCCGTGCTTTAGCGACAGATCTAGAAGAGGCACCGTGAAGTGCAAGGCACGGTCACCTACTATGATCAATTGCCTCTCCCCCTACCTTCTGTGCCCGGGACCATGCAGTGAAAGTGGGGGAGAGTTTATCGTAGTGGGTGACTGTGCCAGGTGGTGGTGCCTTGCGTGTTCACAGTGCCTCTTGTGGAGACATTGCTAAGGCGTGGGACTTAAAGGACACCCCACGCCTTAGCAACAGCTCAAGAAGAGGCACCATGAACACACAAGGCAAGGTTGCCCGCTGAGATCATGCCACCATAGAGTCCCAAATGGTTGCAGGTGGTCTTAAATACCCCCACAGCCATTTTGGACTCTGGGGAATTCCCGGTCATAGGGCGGAAAAACATCGTACACCAGGACGTCGTTTCCTCTGGATTTGCCATCGTAAACCACAGCAAACGTAAACCAAGGCAATCGTAAGCCGGGGTTTTGCTGTATTTCTATTTTTAACTTGTCAGCTTCTTGATTCTTATACAACTCTTTACAAAATTCTAAGAGTGCTTCTTTGACCTTTTCTTTACCTCTGATTAGTTTGCCATCCTTGCACACACCTAATATAGTATTATTATTTTTTCCTGATCTTTTCTTAACTTGTAGGCTAGCCACCTACCTACTTAGTTTTCTCTCTATTTCTTCTGACATTACCAACAAAATTTGATACTGATGTTTTTTCTGTGGGACTAAAGCTGTGATGGTGAACCTTGGCACTCCAGATGTTCTTGGACTTCAATTCCCAGAAGTCCAAGCCCCCATGAATCCACACGAAGGGGTTTACTGCGATTCATCCGTACGGGCCGGATGAATCGCAGTAAACCCCTTTGTCTGGATTCACAGGGGCTTGGACTTCTGGGAATTGAGGTCCAAAACATCTGGAGTGCCAAGGTTCGCCATCACAGGACTAGAGCTAATGCAGCCAAAGCAGATTTTGGAAATGCTACTTTTTTAGACCAATACTTTGTTCAGTGTTTGCACACACATGGAGCTGAATGCATGGAAGCTGCTGTGATAGTCTGATGTCAGCAGTCATGTTCTAGTAGCAACCTTGCTAGAGCACAACAGCAACTTTAAGCTGGAATTCGGCTTACATATTAATACTGAATAGGATACCAGTCTTAAGCTGCAGACCTCTCAATCCCTTCCTTCTAAGTCTTCACAGTTTGCTTCCATGACCACTAGTTTTTTGAGGATTCTGGGACGCCTTTTTCAAACACAGGAATTTTACCAGGCTGCCTCTGGGATTGGAAATTCAACCTGAGGCTTTCTGCTCACTGTGCGTGTCCTTCTCCAAAAAGCCACATTTAACCATGAAATACTCAAGTGGCTAAGACGCTGACTGGGAGGCGCAAGGTCAGCAGTTTGATTCCTGAGTACTGCAGGACGGAATGAGCTCCCATCTTTGTCCCAGGTCCTGCCAACCTAGCAGTTCGAAAGCAAGAAATTGCAAGTAGATAAATAGGGACCACTTTGGTGGGAAGGTAAACAGCGTTCCATGTGCTTCAGTGTCTAGTCATGCCTGCCACATGAAACGTCTGCAGAAGCAGACAACGCTGGCTCTTCGGCTTTGAAACAGAGATGAGCACTGCACCCTAGAGTCGGATACGACTCGCTTTCGAGCAAGGGAAACCTTTACCTTTACTAATATCTTGATTACTAGGGACATTACCAGCAAGGCCTAAAAATACACTCAGATGTTTGAACCAGTTGACATTTATCGTAAGGAGAGTGACCAGCCAGTCCTCCAGTGGCTTGTGTGACTGTTGCAACATGTGTGAAATTATCAGTGTTTTGCCAGACCCTCTTGCCAAATCTGAGGGAAAGGTTATGCTGTACCACAATAGGGTTGTGGTTGCAAAACTGTTCTCCTTAGGAGAAAACCCCACCTTTCCAAATTTGGTTCCTCATTTGCTTTGTGAAATCATTGCTCAGCATTTTGCCCTTGCCAGCAATGCAAGTGAACCAGAGCAATGGGAAAGAGCTCTTCAATGGTCCCCTTTGGCTAAAGTATGGACGTGTATGACTGCACATGAAGTAGGGAAAGGATATGTGCTGATTCGCACATCTGCATGAGGGAAAACGTCTTCCCCATTTAACAAAATGGGGATCTGTCAACTACCAAATGCCTTTCGTGACACTACAGAGCGGCTCCTTCTACACTGCAGCAGTGTGTGATTGCAAAATATTGCCAGAGGTATTTTAGCTGACAGGCACAATGTTGTGGCCACAGAGAGCCCAAGAATGTTTGTGAGGAACAAAGTGCTCTGTGGAGTCCAATTTGAAGTAGAGGCTGTAATCAGTTCTAGAAACATAAAACTTGAAAGAAGAAGCCAATGAACCACACTAAATGCATATGTTTGAAAACCCCTTTGGATCCACTTTCAAACCCACAGATAGCAGAGATGGAGAGACCTTTGGCGCTAAGACAAAAAACATTTTACACCAGGGTGCCCGAACTTTTTGGGCCACGGGCGGGTCACGTGGTTCAGCGGGCTGGTTACGTGGGTCCTCCCACCGGAAGCGGAAGTAAAATACGCTTTGCAATCTGTTTTGCAACAGGATGAGATAGATTTTTAGGCTGCCATTTTCTCTGCTTAAACAAAGGGTGACAAAACCTCAGCCTGGGTGGTGGATCTAGCCCCCAACTCCAATTCATCCAGCCCATCCCACCCTCGTCGCTCCCGGAAGCGGAAGTAGAACGCACCTGTACGGGTGGTGTGGGAGCCGGATCCAGCCCCCAGGCCATAATTTGGACACCCCTGGTTTACACAGAATCAAACACTTTTTAACTCAAAGGTTAGGAATGGCATTTTTTCCTGGAGTACAGTTCTCAGCAACTTCAGGCAGCATACAAGTATGATAGTTGGCATGTTTTGGAATTTGTACACCTAAAGAGTAACTTTTTAAAAATTATTAATAAAATAATATATAAAAAGTAGACAGTTACATAATCAAATTTGTGCACTTACCACCAATGGGATGTTATAAAATTTTAGCTTATTGTCAGTGTATAACATTCGTTTTATGTATTTACCCCCTCTTTCCAAAATGTTGTGTATTCTTACCCCGGTCTTGCTCCTTTCAGTTTAACTAGAACATACTCAATAAAATTTTCCCAGATGTCTTTAAAATCATTTCTTTTTGTTAGTCCCACCTTTAATTTTAATGCCAATCGTATCATTAATAGCTATATTACATACAGTATATACTCGAGTATAAGCCAAGTTTCCCCCCAAAAATTAGCCCCCAAAAGGGGACAACGGCTTATACTTGGGTCAGTGACCATGAGGGTCCCAAGACCGCGCCGGATTGAGATGCATCAACAATTTAATTAATTTTACTATATTTTCATGTATTTTGATTATTGAAACTCACTCGCAGCTGCTGCATTTCCCATCCTCAGTTTATACTTGGGTCAATTCATTTTCCTGGATTTTCAGGTCAAAATTAGGTACCTCGGCTTATATTTATTTATTTATTTATTTATTTATTTATTAGTCATATTTATATATGCCGCCCACTCAGGCCGAACCCGACTCAGGGCTGCATTACAACAAGTTTTAAAAACACATAAAAACACTTTAAAAGACCCATATCCCACCCACTTTAAAAGACCCATATCCCACCCACCCATTCCACCCACTATAAAAAGAAGAAGAGAGAGTTCTTAATTGTTTACATAAGCCAGCAGGCGGGGACCGTGTTCCCATTCGGGCCCCACACCTGCCCTGCCAGCCAGGTCTTCAATCCTTTCCTGAAGGGCAGCAATTCTCTTTGAAGTCTTAGATCTGTTGGCAGGAGGTTCCAGAGAGTTGGTGCAGACACAGAGAAGGCCCTCCTTTGGGTGCTGGATAGATGTGCACCCCTAACTGATGGCACCATTAGAGAGCCCCTCCGGTCCGCTCTGGTTGGACGGGCAGACACTCTTGGGACGATGCGGTCTCTAAGGTATCCTGGCCCACTGCCATATAGGGCTTTAAAGGTCAAAACCAGCACCTTGAATTGCACCCGGAGACAAACTGGTAACCAGTGCAGCTCCCGAAATAGCGGTGAGGCATGGGCATATCGCCCACATCCCATCACCACCCGGGCTGCCGCATTCTGGACCAGCTGCAGCCTCCGAATGGTCGTCAAGGGCAGCCCCATGTAGAGAGCATTACAATAATCTAGTTGGGAAGTGACCAGAGCATGGGTGACCATAAGCAAGGAGCCCCGGTCCAGGAGCATGCGCATCTGGCAAATCACCCGAAGTTGGGCAAAAGCCCTCCTGGCCACAGCCGCTACCTGTTCTTCTAGCAGAAGCCGCGAGTCCAGAAGGACCCCCAAGTTGCGCACTGGGTCTGTCTGGGGCAAAACAGCCCCATCCAGTACCAAAGATGGTAACTCCCGGGATAACACAGGGCCCCTTATCCACAGCCACTCTGTCTTGCTGGGATTCAGCCGAAGCCCATTGGCCCCCATCCAGACCCCAATGGCCTCCAGGCATCCGGATAGGATTTCAACAGCACCGCCTTCTCCAAAACCTTACCCAAAAAGGGCAGGTTGGAAACCGGCCTGTAGTTGTTAAGGACAGCTGGGTCAAGGGATATTTTCTTCAGGAGGGGGCGCACCAAAGCATGTTTTAGCGGTGCAGGAAATACCCCCTCCCGTAATGATGCATTTATTATCGCCCCGACCCAGCCACCTGTCACCACCTTGGAGGCTTTCACCAACCAGGTGGCACAGGGGTCCAAAGGACATGTAGTGGCACGCGCAGCTGCAAGGAGCCTGTCCACTTCATCAGGGACAACAGGATCAAACCGATCCCAGATCGTACAGCAAGACTGTGCTCCGGTGCCCCCCCCCCCCCCGACCCTCCCCATCCACGCCGGGATTCAGCCCTGAACGAATCCGATCAATTTTCTCCACCAGATGGTCAGCAAAGTCCTCAGCCGAACCCTGCCAACCGGGCACCGATCTCCCCCTACCGAGAATGGACCAGGTTACCCGGAACAGGGCGGCTGGGCGATTATCAGCGGAGGCAATAAGGGTGGTGAAGTATTGCCGCCTCACCACCCCCATCGCCACTAGGTAGGCCCTAATAGCGTCTCTAGCTAGTGTCCAATCGGAGTCATCCTGGGTCTTCACCCAGCGGCGCTCTAGGCATCTCTTTGCCCGTTTGAGTTCCCGCAGTTCATCCGTGAACCACGGGGATGACCTAACCCCAAGGCAGCTTATACTCGAGTATATATGGTGGCTCTTTAAACCAGTCTTCCAGCTGAAATTCACAATCTATTTTCTGTTTTTAAACATTAAGTAGTCTCATAGCTGTTACCATTACAATAATAATTTCTTTTTTATTTCTTGCTAGTCGTTGAAAACTGGGTGGAAACTGTTCTTCTGCAGCTGCAGTTTGCATTGGGATGAGATGCCAGCAGCTATTAATCCTTCTTCTCTCTCCATCTCCTGCAGCCTGGAAAGGACAGCCATCTACTGCCCTTCATGGTGGTGGCCCGTGTGGTCTTCATTCCCCTCTTTATGCTGTGTAATGTGCAGCCACGCAAAAACCTGCCTGTCTTCTTTGCTCATGACGCCTGGTACATCGTCTTCATGTTCTTTTTCTCCATCTCCAATGGATACCTTGCCAGCCTCTGTATGTGCTTTGGACCCAAGTGAGTATTGATAGAGAGGAGGACTCTAGTCAGCAAAAGTCCACCTTGAGCCCTTCTCCCCCAGCTGCTGCTTTTCCTGCTTCATGGGCACAAGCATAAGCCTTTTGTGAGTTGTTTCTAGCCATAAGATGAGATAGATCCATTGTTGCTCTCTTTTAAAACTGCTTGGGAATCTTGGGTGCTTTATGAACATGCTTTCCATTTATTTGAATTTGCCTCCGAGGTTGCTTCCATAGGAAAATAAGCTCAGTACATTCTCATATCTGTGCACTGCAAAAAAAATGGCCTTAATGTTTTTGTATATAAGAGAATCTACATCAGGGGTACCCAAACGTTTTGGGCCACAGGCCAGTCACGTGGTTCAGGGGGCCAGTCACTATGGCCCATGGGCCAGATGCGGCCCCCGATGCCAATTCATCCGGCACACAAAGCCCTTGTTGCTCCCGGAAGCGGAAGTAAAAGGCGCCAGTACGGGTACGTTTTACTTCTGCTTCTGGGAGTGACGAGGGCTTCGTGGGTCGGATGAATTGGCATTGGGGGCCAGATCCTGCCCACGGGCCGTAGTTTGAGCACCCCTGATCTACATGGTTCATGGCTTTAAACATTATTTTCTCTCTCTTGATCCTGCCATTACTTCTACAAAATGTGTCAGGATCTGCCTTATTTTATAGGAGAAACCAAGAAGGAGAAGATAAAATTTCCCCATTTCTTCTATAACTCCCATAACTATGGAGGACAAGCATTCCCAAAGCCTTTGGTTCAAATCAGGCCATCACCCTGCCCCACCCACAACGTTTGGATGGACCTATGATTAAGCAAGGACTGTGTTGGTTAGGTGGTTAAGACACTGAACTCGACAACTGGAAGGTCTGCAGGTAGTTTGAGATCCGAGTGCTGCAGACCTGAGTGCTGCATGGAGTGAGCTCCCATCTCTGTCCCAGCTCCTGCCTATCTAGCAGTTCGACAGCAAGAAAAATGCAAGTAGATACATAGGTACTGCTTCGGTGGTAGGCTAACAGCATTCCGTGTGCTCCAGTGTCTAGTCATGCCTGCCACATGACCTGCAGACGCAGACAGCGCTGGCTCTTTGGCAATAAACAAAGATGAGCACCAAACCCTAGAATTCCAGTCTCCAAGTTCATTGTCTTAACCACTAAGCCACCGCAGTCCCTTTGTTTGGAATTAGCAAAATGTTATTTACTTGTATAGCGCTGCCAAGTACATGGCGCTTTACCAAACAATTTAAACAAACAAAACGCTTCGTGTCACTGTTCCGAGATGGACATTCAGTCCTAAATGCAGAGAAGGAAACAAGGGAAGATTACAGGGAGGTGCAGTCACCTGGACTCCACCTGTCCCAGTGGCTTGGTCAAGAGAGGGTGCTTCCAAGCTATGGCATGGCCCCAACTTTGATGACCCTTCTTTCTTCTTTCCTCCAGGAAGGTCCAGCCCCATGAAGCAGAGACTGCAGGAACCATCATGGCATTCTTCCTCTCTTTGGGCCTGGCCCTGGGAGCCGTCCTTTCCTTCCCCTTCAGATACATCATCTAATGGAGATAGCTTGAATGCTCTTTGGGCAGAAAAGTCAAGCCAGCTCTTCAGAAGCCGGACTCCCCTCGAGAATGGCCTTGCCTGCTTCCCAGGAGCTCACTGTTTTAGCTGATCTCTCTGTCTCTCGGCTTGGAAGGGGACTTTTAAATGCTGCATAGACAGGCCAGCTCCTTTTCCTACATGTGACATCCATGTCCCTATCTTTACCAGGGCCAGCTGTAAAGCTGACCTCCACCCAACCATCATTGACCATAATGATGCCGTTTCGGTCTTTTGGCGTGCTGCCTCCCAAATGCTCATCATTTGCCTTGTGTGTTCTTTTGAGCAACGGCTGGAGTCCTTCTGCTCTACTTTGTTTACATGGTCTTATTCACTCCACTGCCATGCAAAAGGGATTTATTTGCTGTACATCACCCCTGCTGCTAGCTCAGTCCTGGCTGCTGACTTTGTTTTTATGGATTCACTCTGTGCTGAAGATCCATCCTTCTCTGCTTAGCTACCAGAATGGAGATCCCAGTGTTGCATCTCCGTTACAGAAACATCTGACATGTTTCACTTGGGCTGTCCAAATTCTCTTTCATCCCAGGACATACAGCTGGTTTCTATCCATGAAGTGAACTGGATAACAGCTCCAGTGGAGGACTCTGTCTACTCAGATCATGTAGTTCTGGATGATTGTGACATTGTGTGTGTTCCTTTAATTTGTTGAGTGCATTGAGTTGCTGCCCATTACAATGCCTTTGCAAATAAGCATAACTTGCCGTTTTGCAGATAGACAGAATATGCCCTGTTTGCTAAACCCCCTTCATGCCACCTGCAAATTTCTACATGTGTTGCCAATTGATAGCAGCAATATAATGGATTTCTTGTAATCCTAAAGTGGATGAGGGGGGAATCACCATCACTATCATTATTATGCCTTCATAATTCAGGGCAAAGGCCCAACATGCTTGGAGTCAAGTCTTGGCTCATTTTCTGTGTGCTCTAAATTGCAAAACTCAGGATTTCAGCTATTGTATCTGTACCTTGTTTTTAAAATGGCAATGCTTCTGGTTTATTTTTATTATTTTAGGAGAAAACGCTCCTAGTCCTCTTGAATGCAGAGGAAGTAAGTATTATATAATAATTAAACACATTAAATCTAGGAGTTTTTTTATATAAAAAAAGCTTTAAGTCTTAACCTTATTTTGTGATTAAAGTATTTAGTGTTTTTAATTGTGAAGGCCTATTTCAAAGGAAAATACATCAAGAATTCTGGCAGGGCTATAGACTGCAATTGGAAAAGGCGCTGGTCAGCATTATTATAAAAAATAATACAAGATGCATGAAAGGGAAATGGGGGGAAGAACTGACCCACAAAAGATATTCTAGTAAATCAGGACAGATGTTCTGTAAGTCAGGACAGATGTTCTCTAGCCAGCTTGCATTTTCAAACACCTGCCCCCCTTTTCCACCCCAAAGTGCAGGAGGCAATATAGTGTTAATGCCTGCTTAATTACTCATTTCCCCAAACCAAACACATAAACGATGGCACAGTATAGTTGACAAAGAAGGAGTGGCAAAGAGAGTGTTTGCTAAAGTAACAATTAGAAAAAATAAATACGTTTGTCATCTTTTCTTTTTTTACAATTTGTTCCCCATTCCAGAGTCTTAAAATGTCTCCAGCCTTCTTGCAAAGAGCCTCCTCAAAGATTGTGGTATTCTTGAACCGTAATCGGGCACACCCTGGTAACGGCAAACTTGTTGTGCTGGCTAATCTTTCTCACACTAGGTCAGGCGAAAGGAACTGCAGAATGAACTCACCAAAAGGTGCCTTCGTTTTGGCAATTTCACATCTGGCCTAGATACATAAGCAGCAGCAGCTCCCTTGATGTACTTTGGACATCAAATGAGAAGGGAGGATTCACTTGAAAAGGCCTTGATGCTGGGAAAGGTGGAGGGCAAAAGAAGAAGGGGACGTCCAAAGATGGGATGGCTAGATGGTATTGTAGACACAATGGGAACAGAGCTGGGAGGGCTGAGGAGGATAGTGGAGGACAATGGTCCATAGGGTCGCAAAGGGTCAGGATCTGAACAACAAGCTCATTTCTCAAAGCAGGAGTCGAACCGAAGCGCCACCTGCTGGTCACAGTTATATATTTCGGTAGTCCAGGGTTTGGTCCAAACAAAAAAGAAGAAGCTATATACAGTGATTCCTCACTTAAAGAGCATAATGTGTTCCACAGGTTTGCTCTTTAAGCGAAACACCATTGTAAGTGACCAACTGGGACTTCTGGTGGTGGGGATTGCAAACCCCGATTTATTTGTTAAGCAAGTTTTTGGTTGGTTTTAGTTGTTAAGCAAGCCAACCATTCAGAGAAAATTCTGCTCTTTAAGTGAGTTAGTCTCTAAGTGATGCGCCCTTTATGCAACATTTTACTGTACTGTATTACAGAGCCAACACACCTTATGGATTCTTCAGGTGTTCTCATTTTAAGGCATAGAAGTTCCCATAATAAGTGATTTCAAAGTACAGTGATACCTCATACAACGTCCAAACTTGGTCCCACAAGTTTGGGCTTTATATGGATTTGGACATTGTATGAGGCATGCAAAATCCTAGCCGCGATGCCTCATACAACGTCCAAATCCTTGCTACGATGCCATGTACAACATCGTTTCCATAGAGATACATTGTACTGTAACAGCACAGACTTCAGGGCAAAGTCAAGGAAACAGACAGGAAACTGACAGAATTTTAAGAAATCATTGTCAAAAGGCTAAATACATTACAAAAAAAATTTCAAACAACCCTGATTGTCCAAGAACCTGAAGAATGCTGCAAAAATCCCAGGAATGCTTCTAAAAATTCTGATGAAAAATCCAAAAAAATCCAAAATCACGCTCAAAACCACTCCTAAACATACTTTGCCTTGTGCAAAACCCACAAGAGCAATGCATGCATGTGTCCTGTCTTTTATACTGCCCAGGCACAATGCAACCTGGGAAAAACTGAATGCCTCATACAAAGTCGAGCGACTTTGTATGAGGTAACTTTTTTCAAGAAATTAGGCGATGTTGTATGAATTCGATGTTGTATGAAGGGGACTTTGTATGAGATGTTACTGTACTTGAACTGGCCTATGTAACACATTCCAATTACCCCATTGATAGTCTTGGACATTTATGGATTGAGGGAGGTGAGAAATGTCAAGTAATGGCTGGAAGAGATCCCTAAAGGGCACAACCATCTGTATCCAATGTCTCACAGGAACCACAGAACACTGCTAACTACAAATACAGACTGATAGGGTAGGAAAGTTAACCTGGCCTTCTCTTGTCCCAGGATGCTGGCACTTATCTGAACACCCAAACTAAGTCAATATGGTAGGGAAGCAGTTATCCGAATCAAAGTTCCTTATAAACCCATCAAGTACCTACACACACACACACACACACACACCATTTTTTCTGAGGTGTCTTGTCCCTACTTGAAGTAACATTCTTCCATTCCAAATAATTACCTTGTGTCCTATTATCTAGTAGGCCTCAACTGCCTTTAAATATTACTATTTTACTAACATTTACATTTTTTATCTTACTTTTCCTCCAAAGGTCTCAAGGTGACACATGGCCCTCTATGTTTAGCCTCACAACAACCTTCAGACATAGGCTGTGCGGATGGAGTCTTTTAAAACCACTCAGTAAGCCCCATAACCTAGGAGAGATTTGAAATCAAGATTCATCAGCCCTAAATCTTGTACTCCAACCCTTACATCAGCTGGTGAGAGACCTCTGATTTTGTCACAGCAAAAGTTTGGTTGGATAGCTCAACGGTTTAAGTACATGGCTGTGGAGCCAGAGGTTGGGAGTTCAATTCCCACTATGCCTCCAAGGAGAAGATCCAGTCTGTGTGTCCATAGCACTCCTGGTAAAGGGAATGGTAAACTCCCTAGATTTTTGGAGGGGGAAACTGGCCGACGCTGCCTCGCCTGGTCCTCCCTTAGCAGCGCGCTCAAAGGGGGTAAAGAGGAAGAACTACAGGTTGCGAGGGTCTGCCATCTCCGACACCGCCACCTCTTTTGCCCAGACCACCACCGCAGACAGGCCCTAGGACCTTGCGGCGAAGGAGGCGAAGAGGCTTTGATTGAGCACAGCTGGGCAGCTTGGGCGACTCCAGTACAGCTGCCTTCATCGCCACCCCTGCCGACGCTGCCTCGCCTGGTCCCTCGCCTGCTCCCCCTCAGCAGCATGCTCGAAGGGGGTGAAGAGGAAGAAACGCAGGCTGCGAGGGACTCTGGCTGCTCCGACACCGTCGCCGCTTTTGCCCCCACCACCGCAGATGGTCTGTTTGTCACCACCCCTGGCACCCGTTTCAGTCTCCCCACCGGCAGAAGTTCTGCTCCCATGGTTTCTGGGGGCTGTTCTGTATGATCTGGGTGGGCCAAGAGGGAGGAAGTCTTGGCGGGCCGCTCAAACGGCTTCAGCACTAGCATCATCACAGCCACCGTCTTTAACGCCACCTCCCTCACCTGTGCCGCAGCAGTTCTGACATACCTGTCAAGTATCAGGAAATTTCTGTCAAACCCCTGTATTTTACACTCTTTCCCACCATCATCCCATATTAGTTAGACTGGAGGCCAGCACAGGATAAGCATAGCTATCCAGTTTCCTGTTTTGGCTGGGAAATTTCCCTTATTTGACAGAAATTTCCCGAAACTTGACAGGTATGAGTTCCAAGGGTGTGGGGGAGGAGGGAGAGACTCCACAGCTCCGCACGCTGGGAGGCTCTTATGCCGGCCCCGGCTCCGTGCCCCTCTCCTTCCCAGCAACTCTATTGTCGGCAGAGTGGACTCAGTTCAGCTGCAGGGTCCAAGACGGGGAGGGGGCAGCTCCTTGTTCGGGAGGCATGCTTGAGGTTCCGGGGGCTCACATCTCGGTAGTGACGGGCATGGGGCAATATAGCGGGAACCGGGGGCGGGCTGCACTCGGGGAACGAGGGATAGATGCTTAGTAACCGTCCCATGTTCCAGCCCTCTGGTTCGATCTCTGGTTCCTGGACATGAGGTCCGGAGTGACCCCTCACTCAGGCTGCTGCTGGTGAATGCCAGGTCGGTCTGCAACAAAACATCTCTCCTATGCGATACGATCTTGGGAGAGCAGGCCGACCTGCCATGTATCACCGAGACCTGGCTGACACCTGAAGATGGGGTTACCTTGTCTGAAATGTGTCCAGCCAGGTTTGGGGTGTGGCACCAGCCTAGGGAAAAGGGGAAAGGCAGTGGTGTCGCTATTATAGCACAAGAGTCACTTGGGGTCATCAGGATCACCGCACCACAGTTGCAGGGCTGTGAGCTGCTGCTCCTACGTGTGGGCTGTAAGGGTCAGTGGGGAATCCTACTCCTTTACCTGCCCCCTTGCAGGGTAGTAGATTCCCTGCCCGACGTGCTCGAGGCGGTTGTGCCATTGGTGGTTGAGCTCCCGGGGCTTATGGTCCTGGGGGATTTCAGCCTGCCTTCACTGGGGCCGAACTCAGAGGTCGCTCGAGAGTTCATGGCATCCATGGCAGCCGTGGGCCTGACTCAAGTAATTCAGGGTCCCACCAGGGGCAGCGGTCACACAACTGACTTGGTTTTCCTGTCGGAGCAGAGGTTGAGTGATCTGAATTTACAACATATAGAGATTACGCCTGTGCCATGGTCAGATCACTATCTGGTGTCTCTGGACTTTCGTGGAGCGATGCCTCACCGTAGGGAGGAAGGTCCGATTAAACTGGCCTGGGCCCGGCGACTGATGGATTCCGAGAGATTTCAGATGGAGCTGGGGCCGTTTCCTGCGGACTGGCTTCGCGATTCACCTGAGACTTTAGTTGTCCTTTGGGAAAGGGAAGCAACATGGGTCTTGGACACAATCGCGCCACTGCAGCCTCTCCCTCCCCGCAGGCCGCATAGAGCTCCTTGGTATACAGACGAGCTGAGGGAGCTGAAGCGGGCTAGGAGATGCCTAGAGCGCCGTTGGGTGAAGACCTGGAGTGAGTGCGATCAAACACAGGTTAGAGCCGTTATTAGAGCCTACCTCATGGCGGTGAGGGTGGTGAAGCGTCGATACTTCACCACTCTCATCGCCTCTGCTGACAATCACCCAGCAGCCCTATTCCGGGTTACCAGGTCCCTCCTAGGTGGGGGGGATCGGAGCCTGGTTGGCGGGGTTCCGCTGACGAGTTTCCAAACCATCTTGCAGAGAAAATTGCTCGCATTCGCTCAGGGTTCGATCCTGCCATGGAACTGGATCGCCTGGAGAGGGCCAGAGCACACTCTAGCCATGTTATCTGGGATCAGTTTGATCCTGTTGGCACTGATGAAGTGGACAGGCTCCTTGGAGCTGTGCATGATACCACTTGCTTATTTGATTGCTGTCCTGCCTGGCTAGTTAAAACTGCCAAGGCTACCACGGGCAGCTGGGTCGATGCGATGGTGAATTCCTCCTTGCAGGATGGGGTGTTTCCAGCGGTTTTCAGACATGCGCTGGTGCACCTCTTCCTAAAAAAGCCATTCCTCGACCCAACAGTTATTTCAAATTTTAGACCAATCTCCATGCCTTTGAAATGCGGTGCTGGAGGAGACTTTTGAAAGTATTCTGGACAGCAAGGAGATCAAATCAATCGATTCTGAAGAAAATCAACCCTGACTGCTCATTGGAAGGACACATACTGAAGATGAAGCGCAAGTACTTCGGCCATCAAATGAGAAGAGAGGACTCACTTAAGAAGGTCTTGATGCTGGGAAAGATAAAAGGCAAAAAATCCTTTCAACCCAATTCTGTGCTTCTGACATAATTAAAAACAAACGTTTTTCTCTTTTGTTGTTTACTTTCTGATATGCTTGCACAAACTAACAAGGCTACCACTTCAAAAATTAAATATGGGATAGTCTTTTAGGTGTCACAAAGGTTTTTTTCTTTTGTTGATTTGTTTATGGACTGCAGTGGCTCAAGTGGCTAAGATGCTGACTGGAAGGCAGGAGGTCAGCAGTTCGATTCCCGAGTACTGCAGGATGGAATGAGGTCTTTCTCCCAGCTCCTGCCAACCTAGCAGTTTGAAAGCAAGAAATTGCAAGTAGATAGATAGGAGCCGCTTCGGTGGGAAGGTAAACAGCGTTCTGTGCACTCCGGTGTCTAGTCATGCCTGCCACATGACCACAGAAACATCTGCAGAAGCAGACAGCGCTGGCCCTTTGGCTTTGAAACAGATGAGCACTAAACCCTAGAGTCGGATACGACTGGCTTTCGAGCAAGAGAAACCTTTACTTTTAGTCTTTAAGGTGCCACAAAGGGTTTTATTTCTTTTTGTTGTTTTGTTTGCTCTCTGATTTTCTTTGTATGTCTTTTTAAAACAAAAGAACAGGGCAGCTATGTGGCCAGTTATTGGCGCGAAATTAAGCACAGAAGGGCGCTCTCCGCCGCGGATCACGTGGTCCCCCTTCCTGCCTACTTCCTGCTTAGTGCCCACGGAGGAGAAGGGGCAGGCAATGGAAAGGAACCATTGGCTGCCGCTTCCTGTGTAGTGCTTTATCCTGGGGAGCCACCAGGGGGCGCTGAACCGACTGGGAAACAGTGCGTTCACCGCAGCGTCTCCCTCCGCACCTTACGGGCCTTCAAAAATAGTCCGCTCAGTGGGCGCACGCAGTAATGGCTGCTATGGCGCGGCGGATCCCGTTTGAGAACATTGCACATTGTGCGGGGTGGGTGATCTTTGCCAAAGGAAATGTGGAGGAGCTGGTGGCCCTGCTGCATTGAAGTCTGAATATTAAATTAAATTAAAAACCCGCCCTTTAGTCCCAGGATAGGCTTGCTCCAGTCCTGGCGGCTTATGGGACAAAATGGAGAAAGAGCTCCTGAACATGTGCAGAGCGCCTTTCCTGTCGCAGCGTAGCTGCAGAAGGCAAGGACGGGCTCCCAGATAATTATACATTGGGATTTTAATTTAAGAGCCAAAGGAAAGCTCGCCGCCCTGGGCGCCCCCCCTCCTCCCCATGCGCATTTGCCCTTTCGATAATAATGGCACCGGAGCCCGGCTTCTGATGTGCTTGCCTGCCCCCCACATGGGAGGGGGGGACGTTTCCGGCCACATCGTTTTTTCTCCCATTTAAGTGGGGAGCGCGGGGGAAACTTGTGGGTCCCACTGTGTAAGAAACAAGAAGGCCAATTTATTGCAGGAATCCTAAAGAGCACCTCCTTCGGGATGCTCCCAAGAGACGCCCTCCAGTAGCGAGACACAGAAAATGGCAACTAAAATACAGGTGAAACTCGGAAAATTAAAATATCATGCAAATGTTCATTCAGTTCAGTAATGCAACTTAAAAGGTGAAACAAATATGAGATAGACTCATTGCATGCAAAGCGAGATAGTTCAAGCCTTACTTTGTTATAATATTAATACTTATGGTTTACAGCTTATGAAAAAACAAACAAAAAAAACCATCTCATGTACCCCATAATCATCACATAATCTCATGTACGGTGTACGCCATGATCATCACAATTATAACGAATTAAGGCATGACATCACTTGCTTTGCCTTTAGTGAGTCTATCTCATAGATTTGTTTCACCTTTTAAGTTAAATGAATGAACATTTGCACGATATTCTAATTTTTCCGAGTTTCACCTGGAGACCATTTCATGCAACCATTTTCATACACTTTCTTGCTAACACTTCTTTGTGCTGTGCCTGATTCCGAATAGAAGTGTTCCAAGCTAGAAAGACAGAATTTATCAAAATCCTAACACGACTGTGCTAACAAATATGGAAAATAAAACAATGCTCTGCAGATTAGAAACATTCAATATACATTCTAATCTGCAAGGAAGGTGACAATATGCAGACTTGTCGTACTCCTTTTCTTGTTCTAAACTGTTCCTGTCCTAACTGTTGCTTCTTGACTTACATATAGATTTCTCAGAAGACAAACGAGGTGGTGATTGCAGCCTTGCAACAAAAAGACACGTACTTCTTGGGAGGCAAGCTTTGAGAAACCTAGGCAGCATAATAAAAAGCAGAAACATCACCCAGCCAACAAAAGCCCGCATAGTCAAAGCAATGGTATTCCCAGTAGTAATGTATGGCTATGAGAGCTAGACCATAAGGAAAGCTGTGTACAAAAGGATAGATGCCTTTGAAATGCGGTGCTGGAGACTTTTGAAAGTACCCTGGACAGCAAGGAGATCAAATCAATTGATCCTGAAGGAAATCAACCCTGACTGCTCATTGGAAGGGCACATACTGAAGATGAAGCTCAAGTACTTTGGCTATCAAATGAGGACTCACTTGAGAAGGTCTTGATGCTGGGAAAGATCAAAGGCAAAAGAAGAAGGAGGTGCCAGAGGATGAGGTGGCTAGATGGCATTGTTGATGCAATGAGTGTAGAGCTAAGTGGGCTGTGGAGGAGCCTGGCATGCGGTGGTCCATGGGGTTGCAAAGGGTCGGACTCGATTGCAACTGAACAGTAATAGCCTCAAGGAAAGAGATGCCAAGGACTGTAGTAACCAGAGGACAATTGTTCTAATTTCCCATGCAACCAAAGAGATTATTATGGTTGAAAGGAAGACGTTTGTACTATGTGTCCCAAGAAATAAACAATGTTCAAGCCAAATTCTTAAAAGGAAAGGCACTACTAGAGGTTATATTGCAAATATGTGTTCGCTACTGGAGTCCATAAAAAAAATTCAGAAGATCAATCTGTGCTTCATAGACTGCAACAAAATGTATACATTTGGAAAGAAATTCTGGATGCTTTTTGAACATAGAACCCAGTTATTAAGGAAAGGGCCCCCTTCTCCAGTTTGTTAGGGCTACAGCACTTAAACCAGGTGTGGCCAACCTTTTTACGCCGCAGGCCTGACCATGCCCCAGGACAGCTAGGCGGGCCAAACCATGCCCCCTAAGTGGAAGCAGGTGCATTTTACAGCTGTTGTAAATGCACCCACTTCCACGTTTATGACAGCCACAGGCACATTTACGGATGCGTGAGTGCATTTTATGGCTTCCAGGTTTCCACTTCTGGGGCGGGGGCGGAGGTGGGCTACATGATATGGTGCCATGGGCCCTAGGTTGGGAACCCCTGGCTTAAACTGTTGCAGTTGTAATCTGCTTAACCCACTAGTTTACTGGGGAGTGTATTTTTAAAACCCATAATGTTTGAGAACTGTATTTGTTCAGAAGTCATGTCCCTTATCTCACACAGGAAGATAAATAACTTCTGAGACCATTTTTGTAATAGTAACGTTCTGTGCAAGCATATCAGAAAGTAAAGAAAAGAAAAAGAGTGGCACCTTAAAGACTAACTTCTGCATTTTAATGTTAGCTTTTGTGGATCAAGTCCACTTCATCAGACATAAGATTGAGACATCATGGCATTAATTTTACACATCATGTACAAAGGTCCACAATGGTTGGCTAGCATAACAGACAAGTTTACAAATTAGTGTGACTATTTATAACTGGTAATAACACAAGGTCCCTTCTTTTTCTGTGTCTAGGCTAGACATGAAACTGTCAAAACCAAGGCACCTCTTGGTGAGTTCATTCTGCAGTTCCATGTGACTGACCTAGTGTGAGAAAGATTAGCTGGCAACACAAGGTTGCAGTTACCAGAGTACACATGGTTGTGGTTCAAAAATACTGTACCACCATCTTCGATGAGGCTTTGTGTGTACCCCACAGGTCCCTGATTGGTATAAAGCAGATGTTCTCAACTTTTTAATGCCTGGGGCCAGGTTACGCTCCCTCAGACAGCTTCGGGGGGCGGGCACGGCACCCATTTTGCCCGTCCTCCACCACATGGCACTTCCTGGTGTGTTGGAGGCGTTAGAGCCCCTACATGAAATGGTGCTGTGGGCCGCATCTGGCCCACAAGTTGAGAATCCCTGCTATAAAGTAACACAACGTTTCACTCATGTCTGAGAAAGTTGACTTGATCCACAAACGCGAACATTAAAATACAGAAATGTCACAACTTTTTTCCTGTCTGTTTTATTTAGTCTCTGATATTCTGAGTCCCCATAACTTTCATGACCCCTAATCCAAGGGTGTGTTGTTGTTGTTGTTGTTTTGGGGGGTAGTGTTTTCCTATGTGAGAATTTTTGCTTTTACTTACAGGTGAAACTCGGAAAATTAGAATATCAATGTTTATTCGGTTCAGTAATGCAACTTAAAAAGTGAAACAAATATATGAGATAGACTCTTTGCATGCAAAGCGAGATAGTTCAAGCCTTACTTTGTAATAATATTGATGCTTATGCCTTACAGTAACCCCAACCCCCCAATCTCATGTACCACATAATCTCATGTACGCTGTATGCCACAATTATAACGAATTAAGGCATGGCATCTCTCGCTTTGCACGTAGTGAGTCTACCTCATATATTTGTTTCACCTTTTAAGTGAAATGAAGGGACATTTGCACGATAGTCTAATTTTCCGAGTTTCACCTGTATATAGGCCAAAGTAAAAGCCTAAGTAACTGATTCACGTGGAGAAAAGCTCTGGGTTCTGATCCCAATTCCCAAACCCGCGCAGTGTGCACTGAGAGACCCCGCGCGGAGAGGGCGGCAGGGCAACATCTCCCACAATGGGGGATCCCGAGAACATGAGCCACCAGGACGACCGCACAGAGGACTGCGAACCGCCTCCCCCCCCTGCTCGCCTGACCCCTTTTAAGGCGGAAGGAGTGAACAAACAAGGGGGCGGCTTTCAGTCCCAGCCCCTATAATTGGAGAGGAAAAGGCGGTCCTTCCTTCTTTCTCCTCCTCCTCTTCTTGCTGCGCCCGTGAGATCTGTGCGGAAAAGCAAGGCCGACCTGCAGGATCATCATCTTCCCCCATAGATCAAGGTAAGTAGAGGCGGATTTCCATACATTTCCTTCTCTTACCCCCCCCCCCCAGCCCATATGTTTGGCGGATCCCCCGCAGACTTTGCTTCTTTCCCCTCCTTGGGCGATGCCGTGGGGGGAAACGGATAGAGAAGGCGCCACACTAGCGCGGAGCCGGAACCACGTGCCTCCGACATGCGGGAGGCCTCCCGTCTCAGCATAGCAATTGCACTTGCTGTATATGCCGCCCCCCAGAGCATCGAGTACGCTCTCTGGGTGCTTCACAAATTAATTAGCATCCCCCACACCAAAAACAAACAAACACATGCTGGGTCTTCATTTTAACGGCCTTGGAGGAATGGCTGAATCAACCTTGAGCCCTGGTCAGGCTCGAACTCGCACCGTCCCGGCTGCACTGCAGTACAGCAGTTTAACCGCTGCGCCGCCAGAGGGCGCAAGGGGTCCCTCGGTTGTTGCCGCCTCTCCCGGGCTCTTTGGCGCCACCAGGCCATATGTGTGGGACTGGGCAGCATCATCGTCCCCCCCCCCCCCCTCCCTGGCTCCTCGTGGCTGGGCCTGGCGATGCGCCTCTTTCTCCTCCCCGCCCGCAGACGCCTGAGGCCTCCCTTCCCCCTCTTCGGGCCTCTCCCCGGATCGGGTCGCGTGGAAGCTGCTGCTTTTTTGGGAGGGGAGGGGAAAAATGTGCTTTAAAAAAGTGGCTGGGAGGGACGGAAGGGTCGTTGCCTGTCGTTCAATGGCGGCGTCGCGGCTTAGGGTTGTCTCGAAAGGGAAAATGCCCTCATCTCATCCGTGCCCATCGCGAGATGCTGCCAGGACATTGCATCTTCTCATCCGGGTTTTTTTGCATTTGAACAGGGGTGCCCAAACTATGGCCCAGGGGCCGGATCTGGCCCCTGATGCCAATTCATCTGGCCAGCGAAACCCTCTTGTCACTCCCGGAAGCAGAAGTAAAACACGCCTGTCTAATTGGTGTCAGGGGCTGGATCCGGCCCAGGGGCCATAGTAACTGGTCCCTTGAACCACATGGCTGGCCCGTGGCCCGAAAAGTTTGGGCACCCCTGCATTGGAAGCTTATCACCTAGGACTGATGTGCCACTGATTTACTCATTGCCTTTGTATAATAATACAGTAGAACCCCATATAATGGAAAAACTCCCTTCCATAGAGCTCTTAGCTATGCGGTTTATTTTGTTATGCGGTATATACCCACATAACTGGGAAAAATGTTTGTTAACCGGGGTTCCCATTAAGCGGGTATACCCGGGTTACAAAAAAACCCCACATAAGGAAACTTTTTTGTTAATTACTTATTTATTTAAATTTATATGCCGCCCAATCAGGAGAACCCACCTCACGGCGGTGTACAACAGTTAAAAATGTATAAAGGTTTCCCTTGCTCGAAAGCCAGTCGTATCCGACTCTAGGGTGCAGTGTTCATCTCTGTTTCTAAGCCGAAGAGCCTGCGCTGTCTGCTTCTGCAGACGTTTCCGTGGTCATGTGGCAGGCATGACTAGACACCTGAGCACACAGAACGCTGTTGCATTCCCACCGAAGTGGTCCCTATTTATCTACTTGCAATTTCTTGCTTTCAAACTAAGTTGGCAGGAGCTGGGACGAAGACGGGAACTCATTTCCGTCCTGCAGTACTCAGGAATCAAACTGGTGACCTTCCGCTTCCGAGTCAGCGTCTTAGCCATTTGAGCCACTGCAGTCCCTAAAAAAAGTATAAAAACAGATTTTAAAGTCCCAAATCGCCCACTCACTTCCCCACCCTACTACCCCCACCCCAATTAAAAGAATAAAAAATAAAAGGGGATGGGGAGAATACAATAACACAAAGGGCGGGATATTAACTAAGTACTAACTGGGGATGAGCCAACAGGCTGGAGCCGTATTCCCATTAAAGGCCCCACACCTGCCCTGCCAGCCAGGTTTTCAGACTTCTCCTGAAGGGCAGCAGTTCTGTCTGTAGCCTCAATTCTGTTGGAAGGAGGTTCCAGAGGATCTCACCTTTGTATAACGAACACTTTGTAATGCGAATTTTTTGCGATGTGTTCGTTATGCAAGGTACAACTGTAATTTTGTGTCAGAAATTATTCTGGGTTAAAAGGATTATTGCGGAAGAAATTCCGCTCAGGGAACGCCCAAATGAGGCCCAAGAGCTGGGACAGACAGGCGCTCAATCTGTCATTCAGTACCCGGGTCTTGAACTGCTGACTTGCCGGCCTTCCAGCTAACAAGGCGAGCTTCTTAACCACTGAGCCACCACAGCCCCTATTCATGAAATTTCCCTACTGGAATTACTGGCAAGTCCCATTTTGAGAGGAACAGAAAGGTGGACTATAAATCTGATAAGTAAACAAATAGAAAGTAAAAGGTTGGGGTTTTTTTTTTGTTTTGGTTTTTTTTTTGGTAAAAATGTGCCTTGAAAAAAAAGTCACTGAAAGAATGCACGTAAAAATAATATTCTTGGGTAATTTTTTTTTGTATGCACAAATGTCTAGCAAGGAAGAGGAAAAGATTTTGTGAACTGATAATGGGGTGCAGTGGAATTTCTGAAAAATCAACAAAACTAAGGTCTGCAGGTTTGCACATGTCTGGTTTGAACTGGCTGCGATTGTGGCACACCAAATTATTGTATAGTTTTGTATTTATACTGTATATGTATACGTACATATAAGCTGTATGCATCTACCAGTTTCAACTGCGTAGCAGTAGCAAGCTATTAAGAGCCCTTGTGACGCAGTGGTTAAACTGTTGTACTGCAGCCAAAAACTCTGCTCATGATCTGAGTTCAATCCTGATGGGCAGTTGACTCCGTCTTCCATCCTTCTGAGGTCAATAAAATGAGTACCCAACTTGTTGGGGGCAAAATACTATTTACCTTGTTTTTGGAATAGGAAAGAAGCAGGTTGAAGAGGACCATACTAAGAATATACCTGGACACAGAAACCTCACTCTCTAGGACCGTGATGGCGAGCCTTGGCACTCCAGATGTTCTTGGACTTCAATTCCCAGAAGCCCAAACCCCACTGAATCCGCACAAGTGGCTTTACTGCGATTCACCTGGCCCACGCTTCCCTTGTCGCTCCTGGAAGCGGAAGTAAAACACGCCTGTACGATAAGGGCAGTGTGGACCAGATGAATTGCAGTAAACCCATTCATGCAGATTCACGGGGGCTTGGGCTTCTGGGAATTGAAGTCCAAGAACATCTGGAGTGCCAAGGTTAGCCATCACGGCTCTAGGCAGTTGTTTCCAAGTGTAGTGTCTAGAGTAGAGCAGTGTTTCTCCGCCTTGGGTCCACAGCTGTACATCTGGCTGATCAAGGCTTCTGCGAATTGAAGCCCAAGAACATCTTAATGACCCACGGTTGGGAAAGATTGGTCACAAGCAGGGGCCTGCGAATGTGGCTCTCCAGATGTTCTTGGGACTTCAATTCCCAGAAGCCCTGATCAGCAGGTGCACAGACTTGGGCTTCTGGGAATTAAAGCCCAAGAATACCTGGAGAGCCAAGTTTGCTGACCTCTGGTCTAAAGCAACAAAGAATGGGGACAAGGGGGACTAGCAAGCTTCCCTCCGAGTCTGTGGGCTTCACATGCTAAAATAATGTACAGTATATGAATTGGGCTACAGTTGTGTAAAGATGCATATAAATTTATGGCGAGTACTGTGGATTTTCAGCAGCTACCAGATACTGATCTCTTGAACTATTTTCCAGATGCCTGAAGAAATCCAGCATGGCGAAGAGGAGGTCGAATTGGAGACTTTTGCCTTTCAGGCAGAGATTGCCCAACTTATGTCCCTGATTATCAACACTTTTTACTCCAACAAGGAAATCTTTCTGCGGGAGATAATTTCGAATGCCTCTGATGTGAGTATGGGATAGAGAAGGAGGACAGAGTAGCCCTAGGAACAGACTGTCTGCAGTACAGATTATAAACTGGCTATTTAAAATAGGATTCCCAATAGAACCTTGTGTACAGTATTTCTTGAAAATGAGGCATTCCAATACATTTAGCTGCATATGAAAAAGTTATATGGGACTGCGGTGTCTTAGTGGTTAAGAAGTTCAGCAGTTCGAGACCCGAGTGCTGCTCCATGAAGTGAGCTCCCACCTGTCCCAGCTCCTGCTAACCTAGCAGTTTGAAAGCAAGAAATTGCAAGTTGATAAATATGGAGCACTTCGGTGGAAGGTAACAGTGTTCTGTGCACTCTGGTGTGCAGTCATGCCTGTTACATGATCATGGAATCATCTGCAGAGGCAGAAAGCGCTGGCTCTTGGGCTGTAAGCAAAGATAAATACCATACCATAGAGTCCGATACAACTGGCTTTTGAGCAAGGGTGACTTTTACCTAAAAAAATACAGTTAAGACTGTACTATATGTTGGAGGCTGAATTTCTCAGGTCCTGAGCAAAATCCAGCTACAGTGGTACCCCGTACAACGGAAAAACTCCGTTCCACAGGGTTTTTCGATGTACAGTTTTTTTCCGTTGTACGGGTTACCACTGGCCGTGCGCGGGATCTCCAAGGGCTTAGTGATCCAGGGTGGTGGTGTTTTGGAAGAGGCTGGGGGCGCCTTCCCCAGCTTCTTCCAAACACCCACCCACCCACCCACCCCTGCATGGATTGCTAAGCCCTCAGAGATCCAGGCGGGGTGGGTGGGTGCTCAGAAGAGGCTGTGGGAACCCACCCACCCACCCCTGGCTCACAAAGCCCTTTCTGGGATAGGGAGAGGAAGCGTCCCCCTCGGCACTCTAGAAAGGGCTTTGCCAACGTAGCAATGGAAAGCCCTTTCTGGGGTGGGGAGGAGAAGTGCCCCCCTTGGCACCCCAGAAAGGGCTTTGCCAACTGAGCAATGGAAAGCCCTTTCTGGGGTGTGGAGGGGAAGTGCCGCCCGCTGGCCTCCCTTCTTCCCAAGCAAGCCAGGACTCGGCTACAAACCCCAGCTTGCTTTCGAAGGAGGCAGCTTACCCGCTCAGCTA
The DNA here is from genome assembly GCA_035047345.1 of Bradypodion ventrale. Classification (NCBI taxonomy): domain Eukaryota; kingdom Metazoa; phylum Chordata; class Lepidosauria; order Squamata; family Chamaeleonidae; genus Bradypodion; species Bradypodion ventrale. Next base: position 62,484,522 of record JAWDJE010000001.1, on the reverse strand, counting down.
CCTCCTCCGAAAGCAACACATACAGCGAAAAAAATCGTGCAATGGAGAGGATTTTGGAACAAATGTGTGCATCGTACAACAAAAATTTAGGTGTTCTTGGACTTCAATTCCCACTTGTTCCAAAATCCTTTTTGTTGTATGATTTTTTTTCGTTGTATGATGCATTCTTTATATGGGGTATCTCATGCCGTGCGTCCCGAAGCCTATGGCAGTGGTTTTGCAATTTAAACTTAATCTCTCTCTGCAATTGTTGTACAACTTCCAAGTTCTTTTAAAAATTATTTATTTATTTAAAATACTTCTATGCCGTGTTTCTCCTAGAAAGAATCCAAGGCAGAAATGTGAAGTGGCGGTGGCTGGTTTGCAATACTGGATGAAAAACATCCTTTGCTAAAGAGAGGACATTGAGGGTCTTGGAAGGCCACATGCCCAGCTCAGGATAACTTTCCTTGCCCTTTATTTCATTTCACTTTATTTTTGTATACTGCTTAACTCAACCAGAGGTGACTCTAAGCAGTTTACATCAAGGAAAGTGCAAGAAACAATAACAATATACAAAATCAAAAGCCTCAAAATCACATAAGCTAAATACAGCAATGCAACAAATACAGAATGCAGTAATAAATTGACCAACAAATACAAGATGCTATAAGCACAAATTGATGGAGGAGCACAAGGACAAAGTATAGGATTGTGCTCCAGGATCCCTCATACCTGGAGGAAGGCTGTAGTCATGCTGACGGATAAAATAAGTGTTAAAATTTGTCACTTTGTGAATAGGTTTCTGTCCCCCTTAAGAAAGATTTGACTTCTTTAGCCTGTAGCACTGATCTTTCTAGGTCACCATAAGAAATTGCAAGTAGATAAATAGGTACTGCTTTATCGGGAAAGGTAACAGTGTTCTATGTGCTGGCTCTGGCTGTGAAACGACAGGCTTTCGAGCAAGGGAAACATTTACCTTTTACACTTGTCTATGGGAGGAGAGGGAGAATGGAGAGGAAGTTTGTGAGGAGAAGCCCCATTCTAACCTGTTTGTTCTGGTCTCTCTAGGCACTGGACAAGATCCGCTATGAGAGTCTAACAGATCCCTCTAAGTTGGAAAGCGGAAAGGAGCTGAAGATCGACATCATTCCCAATCCCCATGACCGTACCCTGACAGTGGTAGATACTGGCACTGGGATGACCAAGGCAGAACTTATCAATAATTTGGGCACCATTGCCAAGTCTGGCACCAAAGCCTTCATGGAAGCCTTGCAGGTGTGTGGTTGTCATTCCCAAATGTTTAGCGAGGAAACAACAGCCACAGCAGTTGGGTCCTTCTTTTCCTTACAGAGCACCTGATATGGCATAATGTTTAACCAGAGCTTGGGAAAGTTACCGGTTTTTGTATCTCAGCTCCTTGAATTCTCCACCCCAGGGGTCTGCAAACGTGGCTCTCCAGATGTTCTTGGACTTCAGTTCGCAGTTCGGATCAGCAGGTGTGCTTGACTTGGGCTTCTGGGAATTGAAGTCCAAGAACACCTGGAGAGCCAAATTTGCAGACCTCTGCTCCAAGCAATATGCTCACTGGGGGATTTTGGGAATTGCAATCCAAAGAACAAAATAACATTTCTGAGCTCTGCATCTTAACCACCTTAAACTTTACTGTCGCCTGAATTCCTTTCTTAGCAACAGATGGGCTGCTATGAGTAGAGCCTCCGTCCACCATTTTTAGGCAGCAGAGGTGGGTGGAAGCATGAGTACTAGAGGCATGAATGCTAATAAGGGGTAAGAAAATCTGGAAGGATTTGAGGAAGAAATGACAGACAGAAGTGGCAGTGAGCATGAGGAGAGCAAAGGAGGAAGTGGTAGGAGAAGCTAGGGAAACGCTGGGTCTGTAAGAAGTCTTATTTAGCAGGATGATGATTTGATAGGCCTGGGAAGTAAGGAATTGAGATAGGACAAGCAGGTCTGAACTTCACGTTCATCCAAGATAGCAAACCAGACTTCTTACATCAGTGATGGCGAACCTATGGCACACGTGCCAGAGGTGGCACTTGGAGCCTTTTCTATGGGCACCCGTGCAGTCACTCAGCACAGATTTTGTCCCACCCCTCTGTCCAGCAGCCCAATGGGAATGCTTCCTCCCTCCCCCAGCACAGAGTTCACCCCACCCCTCTACCCAGCAGCCCAATGGGAGCACTTCCTCCCTCCCCCCAGCAGCCCAAATGGAGCCTTTCCTTCCTTTCCTGTTGCTGTGCTGGCACTTTGCAATAAATAAGTGGGTTTTGGGTTGCAGTTTGGGCACTCAGTTTCTAAAAGGTTCACCATCTTACATTACATCTTACATTAACCAATACTTTGGAAAACCAGAGTGGATGGGATGGTTTTCAGAAGCTTCTTTATGCTAGGCTAAATCGATTCAGATTTCTCAGCAAGAGGACTTCATTTTTCTAAGTCTGGCCAGGTTACCATGCTGTGGTAATAGAGTAGACCCTACTGCCAGCGAGCGACTCAGTGCCGATCGTCAGGCAATGGTTAACTAACTTGACAACCTTGAGGACTAATTGCCTTGGGTGGAGAAGTCCACAGGGAAGGGTGATGGTCCCCAAGTGGATTGAAATACATCTTGATGGAGGGCAGCAGCTTCAGCCATACTGGCCCTGGGGCTGAGGGAGGACAGAAGGGCTCAGGACCAGAAAGTGGCTCATGGAACTGGATCCATGGTATGGATGTCGTGATGCAGAAGGCAAATGGAAGACAACCACTGCATTGTATTGTTCCCAGGACAATCTTCATGACTGATTTCCATGAGGCTAGCCAATATTTGGAACCAGATATGGCACTTGAAGAAGACTATATGCACCCATCTTAGACAAATTAACTATTTGGCATAGTTAATTTGCAGATCACTGCCTAGATTATCACATGCATTTAACCACTGGAAATATTGCTCAGTCTAGCTTTCAAAATCTAGCCACTGGCAGCACAAAGTAGTTCATTTTTGTAGTCTTAAGAGCTAGGAAATTAATTTTATTTTATAACTAGAACTGGTACTCCAAGGTGCTGGGTTGTGTGCACAGTGTGAATGTGTGAGCTGTTGCTTTGTTCTCATAGAACCGTGATGGCGAACCTTGGCACTCCAGATGTTATTGGACTTCAATTCCCAGAAGCCCAAGCCCCCGTGAATCCACATGAAGGAGTTTACTGCGATTAATCTGGCCCTCGTTGCTCCCGGAAGCGGAAGTAAAATAGGTCCATACGGGCACATTTTACTTCTGCTTCCGGGAGCGACGAGGGCAGCGCGAGCCGGATGAATCGCAGTAAGCCCCTTCGTGTGGGTTCACAGGGGCTTGGGCTTCTGGGAATTGAAGTCCAAGAACATCTGGAGTGCCAAGGTTCGCCATCACAGTCATAGAAATACATGTGCATGTGTAGTTGTGGTTTCTTGTGTTTGTTTTTAGACCTCTTCCTCCTTTCTTTTACAGGCTGGCGCCGACATCTCCATGATTGGGCAGTTTGGCGTGGGCTTCTACTCTGCCTACCTTGTTGCTGAGAAAGTTGTGGTCCTCACCAAACACAATGACGATGAACAGTATGCCTGGGAATCATCTGCCGGAGGCTCCTTCACTGTTAGAACTGACCATGGTACATAACGGCTAGACACAACCTTAAAGAGGAAAGACTCTGGGCCCTGCAAGGGAACTTCAATTCCCAGAAGCCTAAATCAGTACATTGGCTGATCAATGCTTTGGGGAAGTGACTTAGGCTTCTGGGAATTGAAGTCCAAAAAAACCAAAGTTTGGGAAACACTACTCTATACCCAGGGTCTGTAATGCACACAGGCAGGGCCGGCATCAGAAATTTTCGGGCCCAGTACATGTGCCCCATTTTGGCCACGCCCCTGTGGTTTCCTGCGCATGTGTGGTTTTCAACGCACACGCAGATCTGTTTCCTGTGCATGCGTTGTTTTCAACGCACAAACAGATCTGTTTTCCCAGCCAGCGCTGGGCCCCAGTGGTCTCCGTGCCCGGGATGGCGCCCCGACAGTCCCCCTTTGATGGCGGCTGTGCACACAGGGTGAGGGCGGTCGGTTGGCCAATACTCCCCCACCATTGCTTCAGAGTTACAGAAAGAATTCTGAAAAGGGAGAGGGTGGCTCCATTTGAGTATCCTCTCCACATAGACCAGAACCCCCTGAAGTTTAAGGGTCTGGCTAGTGATGGAGAGACTGTTTTAGTTGCCTGTTTATTGCCTGTGTTGAAAGTGACCGCTGGAGCGATGGGAACTGGGGCACCCTATCTTATTGAGGGACAACAAAGCTTGAAAGCTTTTCTCAGTCAAAGTCTTTATTTATTTAAGCAGCTTACATAGAATCAACGAAAGCAACACTGCTCATGCTCCAAAGTGTATAGTTTTAAGGCCATGGCACAAAAGGTAGGGGTAGTGGAAGGGAAAGGAGTGGGTAGTAAAACCTGAACAACAATTTTTTAAAAATTAGTAATTGGGGAAGAGTGAGGAACTGGTAAGAGCTAAAGGAGAAGAGGAGGCTGATGGAGCTGATCTGTTCAGCAGAACAGATGAAGAATCCCTTCCTGTTGTCTCTAGTCACTGCCTGATTAAATGGCTAGCAATTTCTAGCAATCATAGTGAAAAAGGAGCCCGAGAAGAGTCAGTCTTTTCACCTGAGATGATGGGATAGATTTGATTTCCTCTGCGTGTGTGTGTTTTATATACACAACTTTCTTATAAAAAGTACTTACATCTTAGTATCTCCTGTTTTCCTCCCTTAACTGATGTTTTAAGCAACTATCATGTTCATAAGCGTTCACTGCGGGCACTCGCATAGCTCAGAGGAGTTGGATTCTGTCCACCTGAAAGCAGTGGGGTGGAAGCTTCTTCCCACTAGCTGGGCCTATTTGTTTCCAACAGACAGACCCAGAGTTCAGTTTAGCTGGATAGGTCCCTGTGCTGTTTGTGAAATGCTTCTCTCAGAAGGAAGATGGACTTCTTACTCTGAATATTAGGTTCTTGGAGAGTATGGGAGCATGGCATTTGCTGTTTTAGAAAACAAAAACTGAAAGATTCCCAGTTATCTTGCTACTGGCTCAGGTTGTCCACCTGTCAGAGATGCTGGCTTTGGCTCTTAATATTAAGACATTGCTGTCAATTTTTAAGCCAAATCTATGACGTGTTATGGACACATGAACTCTAGACTGCTCCTATCTGTGGGTCCTCAGATGTTTGAGACTACATTTCCCAGCATTCTTCATCATTGGTTATGCTGGCTAGGATTTTGGGAGATCCAAGGTTGGGAACCACTATTCTAGACTATAGTAGTTCCGACCCCTTCCATTGCTCATATTAAATGCCTCTAATAAAACCTGATTTCTCCTATTCATTTCAGGTGAGCCCATTGGGCGTGGTACCAGAGTGATCTTGCACCTGAAGGACGATCAGACGGAGTACCTGGAGGAACGTCGCATCAAAGAAGTGGTGAAGAAGCACTCTCAGTTCATTGGCTACCCCATCACTCTTTACGTAGGTATACAAGGAGAGCTGTTCAAATCAAAAATCAAGGGGAATACCGTATTTACTGGTGTATAAGATGCACTTCCCTCCCTTAAAATACACTGGGAAAATGGAGTGTGTCTTGTGTGCAGGCAAATATGGTATTCACTGGATATAGTGGTCTCTAGTGGGCCATTTTGGTAATATGTAGTTCTGGGGGCACATGAGGAAGGGAGGGAGAAGGAGCAGTTCCAGTGCACATTTAAGAAACTTTCTAACCTCAAAGCAGGAATTCAGTGATTTGGTGAATAACAGGATTGTGCCGGAGCTGGCACTGAGTGAAGGGAGCAATCAGGGTGGGGTGGGGATGCTTCTCCCAGGGAGGAAATTATTTTTCCCTTAAAATTTGTATTAAACTGGCATGCGTCTTATACTCCGATGCGTCTTATACTCCGATGCGTTTTATATGCTGGCAAATATGGTAATTCCCACAGTTGCCTTTAGAATCTGCTATTACCAGTTGTAAAAAGCCACATACATTTGTATGCTTATCTGTTATACTAACCAATCATTGTGAACCACTGTTCCTGACGTGTATAAATGGATGCCATTAAGTCCTCACTCTTAAATCTGATGAAGTGGACTTGATCCACAAAAGCTAACATTAAAATACAGTAAAGCCTTGACTTACGGAAATAGTCTGTTCTGTAACCGCTTCTGTAACTTGGTATAGTGAACCTCGTATAACAAACGCCCCCTATAGTGACTAAATTGCATAATGAATAGGTTTTTAAAGAAGAAGACACCCCCATAACGATTTTTCCTATGAAAAAAAATTGTACCGTACAATAAATTTTCAATGGGAAAAACCGCTCTGAAAAAAATTGTATGATTCTTTCCATAGGAAAAATTGTACGATTTTTTTCCATAGGAAAAATACAACAAAAACGCATAGCAACCAGACCCATGGAACTAATTAAAATAGTTATACAAGGTTTACAATATTTCTTTAAGTCAAAGCTTGTTTTCTCATAGGAATGCATGGAAAATTTTTAAAAAGTGGTTCCAAACCTCTGAAAAATAATACAAAAAAAGAAGAAATAATTTAAAAATCCAAAAAAAGCAGAAAACACAGTAAAATGGAATGGGAAACGAAGCTAAGCTCCCTACCTTTTCCACCACTTGAAAAACCCACTGCTAGCACCACTTTCCTGGACTCCGGGCGGGGCTGCCTTCAGCCTGGGCTTTCTCTTCGGAACTGATTTATTTTCAAGGCATATTTGTCACATTTCTGTCCGCCATCTATTGACCAGCCCTGGTAATTGCAGGGGAAAATCCCCAACTAACAGGTGATGGGGGGGGGGGGATTTCCAGTACTTCCTGGGTGCAAGGAGAGCTTCTGCCAGAGCTAAAAAGTGACAAAAAATTTCAAAAACATAGCGGAAATGCTCCAAGCACCGTCTCACCACCCTGGGAAGCATCAGAACACCCCCCCCCCCCCAAAAAAAAAAACCTTTCCGTATTGCGAGTTGTTTTTGTAAATAAGGGTGCCATTTTCTCCATAAATCGAGTTTTCCATTACCCAAGATGTCTGTAAGTTGAGGGTTTACTGTACAGCAGTTAGTCTTTAAGGTGCCACAACTTTTTTTTTGTCATTTTGTTTACTCTCCGATAGACTTACTGTGGTAACTGTTCCATAGGCTGATGCTGCTCTTGGACCACTTCCTAAATAGAAATGTTTGCTTTTCTTTGCCAAAGGTTTAGTTTAGTTCTCTGAGTCACTTGAGCGATACATTTTCAGATTAAAGGAACCTTATTAAAGCCCCTCGGAAAGGGGAAGTGCCGGCATCAAAAGTCCTGCTGAAGTGTTCAGAAAAGAGTTAATTTGGACACGAGGTGAGGGGAGAAAGTTGCTGTTAGTTGTAGAGAGCAACTGCCTGATGAGAGAAGCTTAAACTTTGGAGTCTTTTCATATAATTGGGACCATTGGCTTATCAGAGTCTTCCATCACATTGATAACTTCTACATGTAGGAGTGTCTCCTCTTCAGATTATACGTGACCACTGAGGGATGAGGAGGGCCAATGTTCTTTTAACTATAATTCATATGTTTATTAACGTTTATGGTTTTTGTCAAAATTATATGCAGGCCCTACTTTCCTCATGGAGCACCTCGGCTGGGGGGGGGGGGCTGTTGCTTTTCTGACCTCTTGAACCTTCTTCCTGCAGGTAGAGAAGGAGCGTGAGAAGGAAATCAGTGACGATGAGGCTGAGGAAGGAAAGGAGGAGGAGGCAGCGGAGGAGGAAAAGGCGGCCTCCAAGGAGGAGGAGAAACCCAAGATTGAGGATGTGGGTTCGGATGAGGAAGAAGAAGGCAGCAAATCCAAGAAGAAGACGAAAAAGATCAAAGAGAAGTACACGGACCAAGAGGAACTGAATAAGACCAAGCCCATCTGGACCCGTAATCCCGATGACATCAGCCAGGAGGAATATGGCGAGTTTTACAAGAGCCTCACGAATGACTGGGAAGACCACCTGGCTGTCAAGGTGAGAGCACCAGGGTGTGGAGAGACTGATGCTTTTTGGCTGATCTCCACATGGGCCCCAGTTTTGGGGAAAGGCCAGTAGAACTATTAGAGGAAGAACTGGAATGGGAACCAGATGTGTCCCACCAGTATGGTCTGCATCTTCTAAAAGAGCAGAGCTCTTAGGGCAGGGATGGCAAACCTTCTAGAGACCGAGTGCCCAAACTGCAACCCAAAACCCACTTATTTATCACAAAGTGCTAACATGGCAACAGGTGAGGGAGGAAGCGCTCCCATTGGGCTGCGGGCCAGAGGGCCGGAGTAAACTCTGTGCAGGGGGAAGGCAGAAGCGCTCCCATTGGGCAGAGGGGCTGGGCGAATCTGTTCTGGGGGAGGGAGGAAGCGCTCCCATTTGGCTGCTGGGCAGAGACATGGGGCAAACTGTGCTGGGGCAATGGCACGTGTGCCCACAGATAGGGCTCTGAGTGCCCCCTCTGACACGTGTGCCAGAGGTTCGCCATCACTGCCTTAGGGAAAGAACCTACTGTTGTCTGATAAGGACAGATATCTTTCCACAGAAGGATTTGCCTATAGATTAATTACAGTGTTTCCCAACCTTTGGTTTTTTGGACTTCAACTCCCAGAAGTCTAAGTCAGTTCCCCAAAGCACTGATCAGCCAGTGTACTTACTTAGGCTTCTGGGAATTGAAGTCTCCCTGAGGGGCATGGGCCCCATGTTGAGAAGCCCTGGTTTAATATTTTGGAACATTATCCTGTGATTAATTTCTTCAGCATTGTTGGTGCCTGGACTTGTGCCCATAAACACCTGCTTGCTGGATTGAAATAATAATAGTGAATCGTTGGCTAGTGGGTTCTCTATCGTCGAGTACCTGTTATGTTTCTTATGCTATCCAAAGGCCCAGATTTAGAAGGCCACCTATTTGTTTTCGGTTCTCAGTTCCACCCATAGCCTCTGCTACTTCTTTTGGCCCACAGTTTACCATATTTCAAAGCGTTCATTAGGTTCTCTGATTAAAGTATGCAGCATATAGGTAATGCATATTCTGAGATGGGGGAGGATTAATTTTGTTTTCATTATCTCACTATCAATATCTTAAGAAGGATGTGAAGCTGATTATTTCCATACTTGAAGGAGCCCTCATAGCACAGTAGTTAAACTGTTGTACTGCAAACAAAAGATTGTGAGTTCATTCCTGGCCAGGGCTCAAGGTTGACTCAGCCTTCCATCCTTCCGAGGTCAGTAAAATGAGTACCCAGCATGTTGGGAGCAAAATGCTAATTAACTTGTGAACTGTCCAGAGAGTGCACTAAGTACTATGGGGCTGTAAGGTAAAGGGTTCCCTTGCTCAAAAGCCAGTTGTATCCAACTCTAGGGTGCAGTGCTCATCTCCGTTTCAAAGTCGAAGAGCCAGCACTGTCTGCTTCTGCAGATGTTTCCGTGATCATGTTGCAGCCATGACTAGACAGCAGAGCGCACGGAACACTGTTACCTTCCCACCGAAGTGATCCCTGTTTATCTACTTGCAATTTCTTGCTTTCGAACTGCTAGGTTGGCAGGAGCTGGGACAAAGACGGGAGCTCATTCCGTCCGGCAGTACTCTGGAATTGAACTGCTGACCTTCTGCTTCCCATTCAGTGTCTTAGCCACTTGAGCCACTACAGTATAGAAGAATGTGTATAGAGGTTTAATTGCTTTGCTTTAGTCCTCTCATTTGTGATGGGGTTGAAATTGTGCAGGGGCAATGAGATAAGCTATACCTGTGAAACTTACTACCAATTTAGAATTTTTAACCTGACATCCTTGTAAAAAGGTACAGGGAATCATATCGTGCAGACATAGCTTAGGAAAGTAGGTTTTAGGACTACAACTCCCAAGGTCCCCCAACCAACCTGACTACTGGTCATGCCAGCTGAAGATATGGGAGTTGTAGTCCAAAGAAGTGACTTTTCTGAGGTCTAGTGATGCACAACTGTGAAACCTCCATGTAACCTAGCAGACTGGGTTGTGTGAATCTTTCCAACAGAGTTGGAGGTGTTTTGTGGCCATGGTTGTTCCCAGTGCTTAAAGGGATGAGTTTGTTTCTTCCAAATGTTAACTGGTTACTCACTAGTGCCCATAATATTCCCAAACTCCACAGCATTTCTCTGTGGAGGGGCAGCTGGAATTCCGGGCACTTCTCTTCATCCCACGCCGGGCCCCATTTGACCTCTTTGAGAACAAGAAGAAGAAGAACAGCATTAAGCTCTATGTACGACGTGTCTTCATCATGGACAGCTGTGATGAACTCATCCCGGAGTATTTGAGTAAGTTCCCTCTCATTTCCGGCCTAGGCCAGCTAAGATATCCTGTGTTTTTGTTTTCCCTTCCTTTAGTCCTCCCTGCTATTACAATATCTAGGTAACCCAGCAGCAAGATGATGGTAAACTCTTACAGATGATATGAAATAAAAGTTCTGTAGGGATTTTTTTTTTAGAGTGTCAGCAAGCATGTGGATAAGGGAGATCCTGTTGACATTGTTTATCTGGACTTTCAGAAGGCTTTTGACAAGGTCCAGCACCAAAGGCTCTTGAATAAACTTGCCAGTCATGGAATAAAGGGACAGGTCTTGTCCTGGATCAGCAACTGGCTAAGGGACAGGAAACAGAGGGTAGCACTAAATGGACACTTCTCCAAGTGGAGGGAAGTAAAGAGTGGGGTCCCCCAAGGTTCAATACTGGGACCCCTGCTTTTCAACCTCTTCATAAATGATCTAGAGGTAGGAGTAAAAAGCAAGGTAGCCATATTTGCTGACGACACTAAATTATACAGGGTAGTGAAAACTGTGAGAGATTGTGAGGAGCTCCAGAGGGATCTCTTGACACTGGGGGAGTGGGCAAAACAGTGGCAAATGAGCTTCAACACTAGTAAGTGAAGAGTGATGCACGTGGGGGCAAAAAAACCCAATTACATTTATAAACTGATGGGGTCTGAACTCTGCGACAAACCAGGAAAGGGACCTTGGTGTCTTGGTGGACAACTCAATGAAGGTGTCAACCCAGTGTGCCTCAGCAGTGAAAAAAGCAAACTCAATGCTAGGGATCAATAGGAAGGGTATAGAAAATAAGTCAGCAAGTGTCATTTTGCCTCTTTATAAATCTATGGTGAGGCCCCATCTGGAATACTGTGTACAGTTCTGGTCGCCATACCTCCAGAAGGATATTATGGAGTTGGAGAAAGTGCAGAGGAGGGCAACCAAAATGATTAGGGGACTGGAACACCTTCCTTACCATCTGAGACTGCAACGGTTGGGCCTTTTCACTCTTGAACGACGGCGTCTAAGAGGTGACCTGATTGAAGTTTATAAAATCATGCACGGTGTAGACAAAGTAGATGAGGAAAAACTGTTTTCCCTATCGCACAACACTAGAACTAGGGGGCACTCCATGAAACTTTTGGGTACTAGTTCTCAAACAAATAAGAGAAAGTACTTTTTAACCGAGAGGATCACTGGTCTATGGAACTCCCTGCCAGAAGAAGTGGTGACAGCTGTCAGTCTTGACAGCTTTAAGAAAGGATTAGACAAGTTCATGGAGGACAAAGGTATCAATGGCTATAATTATGGATACTTAAGGACAACCTCCGGGTTGGAGAGATAGGCAGGATATGCCATTTCCAGGGAATCCTAAGCAGGTGAAGCAAATGGTGAGACAGAATGCTGGACTGGATGGGCTGTGGTCTGTTCCAGCAAGGCTGTTCTTAAGTTCTTATTAAATCAGGGGTGCCCAAACTTTTCAGGCCATGGGCCAATCACGAGGCTAAGCGTGCCGGTCACATGGTTCTTCCCACCGATAGCAAAATTAAAGCACATGGGCGCATTACACACCCGTGTATGCATGCTGTATCTTCGCTTCCAGGAGCAGCATGGGGCGTATGAATTTGATCCAGCCTACAGGCTGTAGTTTGGGCACCCATGCATTAAATTATTGCAATTTATTTGGACGTACGCCCCAAAGAGGTCTGCAGGAATTCCCTCAAGCAAGAATTCAGGGGACTGGAGCCGAAAAGTCAAAAGTACTCTCAGGTGTCTTTAATCACAACTGAAGAAGGTCCCATGAAGGGTCTCCATAAAAACAGAGGAAATGGCAGGGAAGGGAGCATTCGAGATTCTGTCAATTGTGCTCCATACAGAGTTCCTCTCAGGAAACTACCAGATTAACTTGAATAAAACTTTTGTTTTCAGATGAATTGACAATATATAATTGTTAGATTATCTCAGTATGGTTCAGTTTGCACTGTTCCTTCTGGAAAGCTGAGATGTGTGTTATCCTTAGAGCATCTTTTATTTTTATTTTTTAAAACCATCTATTCCAGTGATGGCGTACGTTGGCACTCCAGCTGTTCTTGAACTTCAATCCCCAGAATCCCTGATCAGCAGGAGTGCTGTCTTGGGCTTCTGGTAATTGAAGTCCAAGAACACCTGGAGTGCCAAAATTCGCATCACGGATCTATCCCATTCCAGTAGGTACCCTGTTTCCCCGAATATAGGACCTCCTCCCATAATAGGACAACACCCCCCAATTCCCCCCCCCCCCTTTGAAATATAAGGCCCCATCCAAAAATAAGACCTCCTTACCTCCTGGCTGTAACGCGGCCGGTGTGGCCCATAAGAAAGCCTGCTGCATCGGAGTCTCGATTGCCTCCCCGCTCACAACCAAGAGACGTTTCCCCTGGTGAGAGCGGGATCGAGACTCCGATGCGGCAGGCCTTCTTATGGGTCCCGCCGGCCGCCTCACAGCTGAGGCCATCCCTTGGTTGTGAGTGGGGAAGCGCGATCGAGACTAGTATTCTTCTTCATGGAAAAATAAGACATCCCCTGAAAATAAGACCTTGTGCTAATTTTGGAGTTTTAAAAATATAAGACAGTGTCTTATATTCGGGGAAACACGGTATCTAGCTTTATCCTCTGACTGAGCTCACTGTAGCCACATTCATATCACTGTAGCCACATTCATATCACATAAACATTCACATTTTTTAAAATGCCTGAATCGCAGATAGCTGCTGGTGACCCAAGCAGAAAAACCAAACAGCATAACAAGAAAAAAGAAAACTTTTTTAAAGCTAAGTCAGAGCAAACAAAGGTCTTAACACATGCAAATACAGGTGAAACTCGAAAAATTAGAATATCATGCAAATGTTCATTCATTTCAGTATTGCATCTTTAAAGGTGAAACAAATATATGAGATAGACTCATTAAATGCAAAGCGAGATATGTCAAGACTTATTTTGTTATAATTGTGATGATTTCTGAGATTGTGAATTTGGGATTTTCATAAGATGTACCCCATAATTATCACAATTATAATGAAGTAAGGCTTCACATATCTCGCTTCTGGTGTCCTCTGAGCGGATGTCCCCCTCATTCGGGTGTTCCCTGAGTGGAATTTCTCCAGCAAAAATCCTTTAACCCAGAATAATTTCTGACACGAAATTATTATTCACTCAGAATAAAGAATTAGAATATTTCCTTCCTTGCATTACATCAATATCTCCTTCAGTTACTGATCACACGTCTATATTCCTTGAACTCAGATTTCATCCGGGGTGTAGTAGACTCCGAGGACCTGCCCTTGAACATCTCCCGTGAGATGTTGCAGCAGAGCAAGATTCTCAAAGTGATCCGCAAGAACATTGTGAAGAAATGCCTAGAACTTTTTACAGAGCTGGCAGAGGACAAAGAGAACTACAAGAAATTCTACGAGGCTTTCTCCAAAAACCTCAAGGTGAGAACTGTCTACGTGAGATGTAACTTGGGTAATACAACAATTCTGATCTGGCAATTCTAATATGGCAGAATTTGCTCATAGCATGTTTAACACTACTACACCAGCTTCCTAACATTTCTGTGAATTACTCCTGATCTGTCAGACAAAAAAGCTTCCTAATCCTCATGATTTCTTAAATTATCTACTAAGGAAAGTTGAGTCTAGTCTTGCACTGTAAGAAAGACCAGCTTCGTCCCCATTTACATTTCCACGTGGTCTAGAGAAAGAAGTGTTCAGCTGGTTGTAACAAGGAAAGACCGGATCCTCTTTGTTTACTGAGCATGATTACTATTTAAATCAGGGGTTCCCAGCCTATGGCTTGTGGGCTGGTTCCAGCCCATGGGGCCATTCCATCTGGCCCACCGCTGCCTCTGCTACACCCAGAAGTGGAAGTGGGCGTGTTTACGTCAGCCATAAAACATGCATGCACAAACGCACCAGCAGCTGTCGTAAACACAGAAGTGGGTGCATTTATATAAGCTGTAAATGTGGCTGCTTCCGGGAGCATGGTCTGGCCCGTTCAGCTGTGCAGGGGCGTGGTCAAGCCTGTGGCATAAAAAGGTTGGTCACCCCTGATTTAAATAATGTCTTCCATGGGTTGATTCTTAAATTATTTTTGTGCTCCGAACTTATAGGCTGGGCAAGTGTGTTGTAAAAAGTTTGAGTTCCTTATGTACAGGAAAGGGGTACGTAAAACGATATGGCCACAACATGTGTGTAATCTATAGTTTGTTGTATTTCATGCAATCTCTCTTCTCCCCTTAGCTTGGCATCCATGAGGATTCGGCCAACAGAAAACGCCTGTCAGACCTGTTGCGCTATCACACATCTCACTCTGGGGATGAGATGAATTCTCTCTCAGAGTATGTATCCCGCATGAAGGACAATCAAAAGAGCATCTATTACATCACTGGTATGTGACATTTCTTCAGCACAACAGGCAGATTGGTTTGAACAGGCCATGGAGGTGTTTGTGCAGCTCTAGCATTTTAGTTAACCAGGTTCTTGGGAGAAAATGTGGTGTCAGTTCATGTCTGCTTTTGGTCAACTTGTCTTTGTAAATTACCCTCCCTAGGTGAGGCTGAGATGCAGGGACAAGGTTGACTCTTGGTTGTAGACATTTGAAGAAATAGTTTATTTATTGTAACAAGGCCACAGGCTTGAACTTCTTCTGTGTCTAAGCCAGAAATGAAACTGCCAAAATGAAGCCACCCTTTGGTGAATTCATTCCATAGCTCCTTTTGCCCAACCTAGTGTGAGAAAGATTAGCCAGCACAACAAGGTTACCATTGCCCGGGGTACATCCCATTGTCATTCAAAAATACCACAACCTTTAAATGGAGAGCAATGGTCCATGGGGTCGCAAAGAGTCAGAGTCGACTGTGCGACTGAACAACAAAGGAAAGTTTTTTTCAAGAGGGCTTCCAACTTCTCTTTCTTTCCTTCCTTCCTCATGAACTTCATTCTCTTGCAGAATTTTGAACCTCAAGCTAATCTCTCATGGGTATTATGAGAAATACAAACGTGCTCTTCTGACAGTGCAATCAGAAGAAAATATATTCAAAAGTGAGCCCAAACGTGCTGATTGAGGTTGAGGTTTCCTGCCAGTTAAGTGGACATACAATTCCAAGTTAAACTATACAGTGCCCATAATGTATGCAGCCTAAATTATGCAAAAGTGGTGCATATTCACAACAGGAAACTCTGCAGGCATTTTATAAACCAAAGTGTGCCTTCCCTCAACAGCTTGACATGTTCAGTTGTGGAACGCTGGCCTCCCCTGTAACTCGTTTTGAGTTGGGTGCACAACTTGCCCTATATTCTAGTGATCACTTTGTTGATGCATACAACATTTCAGGCTTCTAGGTGATGCAAATACACCTCAATTATCCAGGGATGTATTATTTTTCTCAATTTCCCTGTTTTCTGGTAACCAGTGTATTTTGGGCTATGTATGAGCTTTTGGCGTGCAGTGGAATAATCTTCAAGGAGGGAAGCACCTCATTTTGAAATATTAAGAGTAGTGAAATATTAAGAGTAGTGTTTATCTTTCAAGTGGATCTTTGCCGTGGAATTTTTGAAGATCCTGTTGTGTGACTGGATTTTACCTACTCCTCAAACCCCTTTGTGTTGTAGGTGAGAGCAAGGAGCAGGTCGCCAACTCTGCCTTTGTAGAGCGTGTGAAGAAGCGCGGCTTTGAGGTGGTGTATATGACAGAGCCCATTGACGAGTACAGTGTTCAGCAGCTGAAGGAATACGATGGAAAGACCTTGGTGTCTGTCACCAAGGAAGGTCTGGAACTGCCAGAGGATGAGGATGAGAAGAAGATGATGGAGGAAAACAAAGCCAGGTTTGAGAATCTTTGCAAGTTGATGAAAGAAATCCTAGAGAAGAAGGTTGAGAAGGTGAGCATATCCTGTGACCGTCTCTTTTTGTCCCTCCGATAGTGCACCTCGTGCTCTTAACTCACAGAGCCCTAAGAATTCATTTTATATATATATATATATATATATATATATATATATATATATATATATATATATATATATATATATATATATATATATATATATATATATATATATATATATATATATATATATATATATATATATTATTTATTTATTTATTTATTTATTTATTTCTGGCACGTTTCTAGGTGACCATCTCCAACCGACTGGTCTCTTCCCCCTGCTGCATTGTCACCAGCACCTATGGCTGGACGGCCAACATGGAGCGTATCATGAAGGCCCAGGCCTTGCGAGACAACTCCACCATGGGCTACATGATGGCTAAAAAGCATCTGGAGATCAATCCTGATCACCCCATCGTAGAGACTTTGCGTCAGAAGGCTGAGGTGGATAAAAACGATAAGGCTGTCAAGGACCTGGTGGTGCTGCTCTTTGAGACAGCGCTGCTTTCTTCTGGCTTCTCCTTGGAGGACCCACAGACTCACTCCAACCGTATCTACAGGATGATCAAACTTGGTCTAGGTGAGTTGTTGGGCGATGCAGTGTCCAGGAATCCCCCTTCTGCCACTTATGGAGACAGGACCTGATAAAAAGTACTTTACAAAGATTGCATGTCTGCCTCAAGTATTCAGTCTCAGGGCTTGTTGAGCATCAGGGACACACTCTGTATTGGAGTGGGGGGGGGGGAGCAGTGACTTATATCACATTCAGGTAGGCAACTCCCTTTTCTAGAACCAGGGTGGAAGCTAACCCAAGAGGAAGATGGCAATGTGGATTGCTTTCCCCTAGTGTGGTGAACCGCAGGTAATTAAAGAGTCTAGATTAGGTAGGATAGAGGGAAGTGCCTACGTTTGGTACAACAAAACCATGGGAGTTAAAATGTAAGTGAGGTGCAACAAGCAGAACTCTTGATCTGCAATCCAGACAATATTTGGAAGAGTACATGAGGTAGATTATTAGATAATAAACAAAACAAAAATGTAGCATTTTGAAGGCTGTTATATTTTAATGTTAACTTTTGTGGAGCAAGTCCACTTTGTCAGTCTGACGAAGTGGATTTGATCCACGAAAGCTAACATTAAAATATAGCAGTCTTCAAAGTGCTACAACGTTTTTGTTTATTCTCTGATATGCTGGAAACACAGACTAACATGTAATATGTAATAGATTGAGTAACAGTGAGAGTCTGGACTCAGGTTAACTTGCCATTGTTCTTTTACCTTTCCTCTCCACCCCACCCATCTACTATCCTCCCCCCCCACACACACACACACCCACACACCCACTATTACAGGCGGGTTCCTACCTTCATTGATGCTTAAATGTTTCTGCACCCTACCCCTTTCTCTGGGATTATCTCAGACTGACTTGTTCCTCTGTAATTCTCCTCCTAGGTATTGATGAAGATGAGGTGGCTGCCGAAGAGCCCAGCGCTGCTGCTGCTGCCGCCTCTGAAGAGATCCCTCCACTAGAAGGAGAGGAGGATGCATCGCGCATGGAGGAGGTGGACTAAAGAGGACCACTGGGCCTCCCTCTGCTCTCCTGTCCTGCCCCCCTCCTCCTTGCACTGGTAGCCGGGCTCCAATAGTGGCACATCTCAGCACGGTTTTTCACGGCTCCCTGTGTAGCTAAGTAGTCAGTGTGGCAGACACCCCCCTCCTCTCCCACCACCTCTCTTTGGTTTCTCTTCTTGTTTAGAAAAATGCTGCTGGAGGGGAAAGGGACCAGTCCGCCAGTGTTAGTTTTCTTCTCAGAAGAGAGGGTGTTTCTCTTGGCTTACTCTAGCGGAGGTGTCCATCCCGCTAAATCCTAGAGAGCAGTGAGATGAGGACTCCTTGCTTGAGGCCCTTTCTCTCCAGAGCCAGGGACAGGGACTCTCCTTTGACTGTTTGTATTTGGTTTTGTTTTACTGGAATTAAAATAAGAGAATGTGGTTTACAGTGAAGTGGTAGTGTGGTGGATTTCTTTTCATTCAATGAAGGGTCATTGTAAATTTATTGTATTTTACTGTTCCTACCTTACTTTTAGAACTGGGTCTTGAGAGTCAAGTACAGCGATACCTTATACAACATCCGCTTCATGCAACGTTGAATCCATACAACGCCACCCAATTCTGTGAAAAAAGTTGCCTCATACACCGTTGCTGGACGTTGTATGAGGTACTGTATTGGGGTGCTGGGGGCCAAATCCAGCTGAAGGAGTCCATCCCCCCCCCCCCCCGACATTTTGCCTTGCCCCACTGCCCGAGCGTCAGAAACAGCGTGGATAAGACCCACCAAACCTCAGAGAGGAAGCACAGGCAGCAGAGCCCAAAATGGGGGGGGGGGGGGGGGGCCTCTGTCATGACGGAGGTTTTTTCACCCATTTAAAAAGGGATGAAGTTTTCTCTTACCTTGTGCAGCCTCTAAGATTTGTAGGACCCCCTTTTTTTTTTTTAGTTTGCTTGGGTTTCTGGGAATTGAAGTCCATAAAAAAATAAAATGGCCGCCACAACTTTATTCAGCTCCTTTGCACTCCAGGGATGTCTGAGGAAAGCGGCAATAGCAATGACAACTTCCTCCTCATGTTCCCCAGGCAGAGGTAGCCATGGCACTGAGTAACAAGGAATGCTCAGTTCAAATGCATTAGAATGCACATGACATATATACCAAATGTTATAAGGAAACACACCAGAAATGGAATCAATATATTGTACAGAACTTGCCAGATCAGGGAGATGATCTGCTTTGGTACCAGATAAGGTTGCCCTCTGGCCCTTAGGTTGTCCATCTTAGCCTCCTTGTCATTATGTATCAAAGTTACTTAAATGCTTTTTAAATTCTTTTTTACATAGAATCTAGAACCTTTGAGGTGTCTATTAACTTGAAGTAACCTTGCTATTATGACCACAGTCAGAATCTTTGCAATGATAGTTCACTGTCTTTCATGCTCTTTATTGGCCTGTGCTTAACACAGGCAGTGCTCTAGGATACAAGAGGGTTCAGTCCCATTGGAAGTGAGGCAGCACCATCTTACACAAAATTACTGATACAGCACTTTTTGATTTTGAACGGGCAAACCAAACTGTTCTGTGTTTTTCCTACCTTGTGAGCTGCCTTAAAAAGTTGCCCCATCCACATTCCCCTACTGTACACCTTCTGACTATCACTTTTTCCTATCGACAACCCATCAAAATAAATTACAAATTCAGCACACAGTATACACATTACATTTAGTAGATAGAAATTGGGTTGTTGATCCAACCCATTCACTTATCTGTCCAAAGTTTGTAGAAGGACTTTTTTCTGGCATCATTTCAATTTGTGAATATCTACCAACCTTTGCCTCACAGATTTGCCTCATTTGCTGTAGGAGACAGGCAAAAGCAGAACTGTGTTGTGCTGTCACATCATTTATCTTCAGTGCTCTTTTTCTAGCTCGAGTCAAAATAATGGTGCTTTCTATTGCAGAACACCACCTCTGTCCTCACCCCTATGAAACCTGCCTTTGTGAAAGTGCTAAATCCAACCTAGCAGGCAATAGTTGCAAATCCATAGTTGCAGAGACAAAAGTTGTCTTTCAGGAGCAGCACATAGGTTTTGTGTATACTGTATAAACCTTTGGTTTAATCCTATTGCTTAAGGACTTGGAAAAGCTGCGGCCAGTTATAAGGTACCTGATTGTAAGAAAGGCAAAGGCCATCAAACTACAACTTGTTTCCCTTCTAAATGGTAACCATAAAACAAAAACAAGTACAGTGGTACCCCATATAATGACCGCTTCATATAACGAAAAATCCATACAACAAAGCGTTTTTGTGCTATTGGCGATGCACCGTATAAATAAAAAAATGTTCGTTATACGAAACGATATTGACGATACCCCGTACAACAACAACAAAACATCGAAGAGCTCCGTGGAACGGAGTTTTTTCATTATACGGGGTTGTACTGTACTATGGCACCTTTACAACTAGGAAATGTATTGCAGTGTGAGCATATGTGGATTACAATCTGCTGTTTTGGACACCTATCCAAAGAAGAGGATTGTAATATATGAAAATTCACAGTAAATTAAGTTTACCAAGGCTTAAAGATGCTATAGAAAGGTCTTGTTGCAACAACAGCTTAAACAACAAATTCTTACACGAAGATGGGACAAAGGACTTGTGTGCTTTCCACCGTCCCGTCCAACAATAAGTTCTGAAAACCAGAAACATTCTTGGAGCAATAAATCACATCATCTTTAAAATTTAATAAAGTAAGAGTTATGTTCCAAGAGTACCAAACGTTTCCCCAGCACAAAAAGCTGCACAAAATCAGCTTGGCAATAAAAGAAATAAGCGGGCAAAGCCCAGACTTTTCTGAATAGAGCTAGCAAAAGCAATTCCATTCTTGTACCCAGGTCGGAGAGCAAACGGCTTGTGAAGAAAAGGACAAATTACTGGTATGTCCAGCTTCTGGGGAACAAACTCCAGAAAGGATAAAATTAAATTTAAAAAGGACAGAACCAGGTCATTGGTCCTGGTTTGCTATGTAAAAACAACTTCTTGCCATGTGCTCCAGAACTTTAGGATGTCCCCCACCCACCCACCCCCAGTTCCAGAACATTTTTGGCTTGGAAAAGGAAGCCAACATTCAGCTGCATAGAAAGCAGCACACCAGCCCAGACTTGCAAAGTGCTTCTGTACCGTCGGTTCCCAGTGCAAGCACAAGACCTCCCAGCGCCTCTACAAAGTTACCTGAACAGAAGAGAGAAAGAAGTTGAGACACATTCTCCTACATTCCCTTCCCAAGAGCATGCAAAAAACTCTTGGACTGGAACCAAAGAGGTGGTTCAAAAAGGCAGTATTTGTGCTTTTTTATATTAAAAAAATGGTAATCTCAGGAAAACCAGGTCAAAGAATTCTGGGATTGTAGTTCAAGATACTGAGAGGACAAAATAGTCAACAGACAACGAGCAAGAACCATGTAACTTTAGGGGATGTGTATAGTCTGGAAAATTTCAATCGCAGGGCAAAAGAGCAGGTGGTGAACCAGAAAGTAAGTATCTGTGATTTAAGATAAGATATAGTCCAGCAAGATCATTCTGAGAAAGAAAGGAGGGAAAGTACAAAACATCCTGGTATTCTGGAGCCAATGTGGCTGCTACCTTTCCCTTTGAATCACGACGTTTTGGAGTGTTTTTTTCTCCATTGTAATGTTAAAGTCTGACTCTTGCTGTTACCTCCAGGATGGTATGCAGGAGAAGACCAGAAGGAAACCCCTTGGGGTGAGAAGCAAGGCAAGTCCAGTTTGCCTTGACCCTACCTGCACCATCTCCCTTAAAAACAATGTGAATCATGGTAGGCATTAGGTTCCCTGGCACTCCTGCACTAGGACAGGGATTCTCGAAGGGGGGGGGGCTACCTCATTTAGCAGAAAAAATGCTCAGACAGGTAAAGTAACAGGAGCAGAGTGCCACTCCAAGCCAATCTCTGCAGCATGTTGCATGAAAGAATTGGCTGGAGTGGCAGGAGAAGGGGAATAAGGTTTCTCCCTCTCCAGCTCCTGGCTGGGTTCATGAGCATTTGTTTCAGCAAGTGCTCTGAGCTTGTTGGGAGCACGGGACAGGAGCCTAACTTGCCCTGCAGCTCCTAAACTTTTTGCACCGTGCTCTCGCCAGCCGTTGGCTTCTTTGTTCGCTTCTTCATGCGGCTGCGGGCATAGACGCGGAGGAAGAGGGCGATGAAAACCACGGCGACTCCCAGCCCACCCACCACGGTGACTGCATGGCCATAGATGAGGCAGGAAAGGAGGATGGCAAAGGCTTGCCGTAAAGTCATGATGATGGTGAAGACGGCAGCGCCAAACTGGTTGATGGTATAAAAAATGAACAACTGCCCAAAGGCGGAGCAGACGGACAGGAGCACGGCGTGGGCAGCGAACTCAGAGTGGCGGGCCATAAAGCGCAGCGATTCCAGTAAGGCCCCCTGCTCCAGCAGGGAGCCCACCGTGAAGAGGCACGAGAAGACATTCACTCCAAACATCATTTGCACCGAGGACATCTTGTATGTGAAGAGCGCATCCTGCCAATTGGAAGTGAAACTGTCAAAGGCAATGTAGCCGGCCAGGAGGATCACGCCCGAGAAGGTAGTGACCGTGGAGAGCCGCTTCTCAGGGGTGCTGGAGAGCAGGAACATGCTTACTCCAACAGAGATGAGTGCTGCCGTCAGGTACTCCCAGTATTCGTAGCTCTTGCGGGACACCAGCTTGCCCATCAGCATGACAGGAATCACCTTGGAGGCTTTGGCCAGCACTTGGGTAGGAAAACTGATATATTTGAGTGCCTCGTACTGGCACCAGCTGCTGAGGATGTTGGAGAGGGAGGCAAAGGAGTACTTGTACATGGGGGCACCGTGACGGGGCTGCTTGATCAGGGCACAGTAGAGACCAGCCACGGTGCAGGCTAGGATCCGGTTCATGAACACCAGGAACTGGGAATCCTTAAACTTCTCTCCAGGGTCTGATTCTGTGGCTCCATATGTTCTGGTCATGACACGCTCCTGGAGGACGCCCCATGTCAGGTAGGAGATCTTCAATGCAAAAGGGGAAAAAAAGAAGTGAGTAAGGCAACTACCGTATTTTCCGGCATATAAGACGACTTGGCGTATAAGACGACCCCCAACTTTTCCAGTTAAAATATAGTTTGGAATATACTTGTCAGCTGCAGTTAAGTACCTGTCCTATAAGACGACCCCCAACTTTGGCACAGATTTTTCGGGGTTAAAAAGTAGTCTTATACGCCAGAAAATACAGTATTTATACATGAACGCTGAATTAGACAAGGAGACAACAACTTGGGAAACGGCTCCCCAGAAGCTGTTCAGTGCCAACTTTTCCTTCATGATTCATTTACCTAAGAGAAAGTCAAGGGCTAGGCTTGAATAAATGCTTCTCCTATTTGAAAACAGGGCATCACCTGATTATTCTGAGTTTCTTCCTAAAGAGAATTAGAATATATTCTGTGTGAGGCGATGTAAGGGCACCACCTACAGCACCTATGGCCCCTTGGGCTGGATCCGGTCCATGGGCCATAGTTTGAGCACCCCTGGTTTAAGCAGAGAAAACAGCAGCTTAAAAAATCTATCTCATCCTGTTGCAAAACAGATTGCAAGGCACATTTTACTTCTGCTTCCAGGGGGAGGAACCACGTGACCGTCCCGTGACCTGAAAAGTTTGGGCACCCCTGACTTACAGTTTAAAGCTGCAGAGATTAAGTGTTACTTTAGCTACAGGGCAGGAAATGCCAAAGCAAACATCAGTTCACATGATCTGGACACCATCTAGTTAGTATATGTTTTATGAGATGATCATCGCACAGTACAAAGTTACCTGATTTGCTGCTTTTTAAAACAAAAGAAAAAGGTGCCAAGAAAGTTCATCCACAAGAATAAAGCTGCAACAGCAGCCACAATTTTCTTTCTTGTTTGTCTAGTTCCAAGATGGCGAACCTTGGCCCTCCAGATGTTCTTGGACTTCAATTCCCAGAAGCCCAAGCCCCCATGAATCCACACGAAGGGGTTTACTGCAATTCATCTAGCCTGCACCGCCCTCATCGCTCCCGGAAGCGGAAGTAAAACGTGCCCGTACGGACTCATTTTACTTCCGCTTCCAGGAGTGCAATGAGGGCAGCGTGGGCCAGATGAATCACAGTAAACCCCTTCATGTGGATTCACGGGGGCTTAGGCTTCTGGGAATTGAAATCCAAGAACATCTGGAGTGCCAAGGTTCACCATCACAGATCTAGTTCCTTGCAACTCCTAATAGCCTGAGAAATGCAGGAAGTATCACTTCTCCCAGTGAACACCGAATGACCTGAGTCATCAAGTGAGACCATAAGTTGCCTGTGGCAATGCAGCTAGTTTGCTGAAAGACAGGCAAATATTCCTTACTTCAGTGCATTAACTTAAAACTTCCCTTTTTTCTTCAAATCCCAATCAGTTATAAAGCACTTCAGGGGGAAAAATAATACAGAATCCAAGGGAATGAAAATAAAATTCTGCACCTCATAGGCTATCTTCCTAAAGCAGGAGACATCCTTCAATTAACTGAGCCAAATGTTTTGGCCCTGGTTCTGTACTGTGAGACGAGTCAAATCATATAATTTGGTTTTTCGGGGGGTGGGGGAGGCTAAGGATCATGGTAATAAATGTGTATTTGAGTATCTTTCCCAACAAAGACATGTGCATTGAACATTGGTAGAACAGTTTATTTTTTATCTTCAAGCTGTCTGTAATAGATAATGAGATGAAACATACAAGGTCCTACATTTGCCAACTTGTTAAAAGAAGCACTCCGTTGCCACATAAAAGCAGATTTATACATGAACTAATGTACTTGTTGCAACTGTCCACCCAATATAATAATGCTCATGTGGGACAGATGGATGCACTAGAAGCAATACCCACTTCATAGAATTTTGAAAGTGTCTTCAAAGCTCTAATGTGGTTAACATCCGTAAGACATCTTAACATTCAGTCTCTTACATCAACTAATGGAAGCTACAACACGGAAAGCAGGTTGTGTCATCCTGTGCAATAAAATGTCGTTTGGTGGCAAGCATTTGATACTTGGACCCAAACTCAAAGCTTTGCTTCACTATGAAATGAAATCTGAGCCAAAGTTAACCTTATCACCTCTTTGAGGATAAATGACACGATTATGAAGGATTTGCAATGTAAAATGATCAGCATCACTATTTGACAAGCACTAGTTCCCAACTCTAGTAATCACAAAGGTAGCTTATGACTGTCCTGCCCAATCATCTCTGAAGCAAAATGAAGTGAAGCACAGCAGGTCTTTACCTGTAGGCCAGCTGCACAGAATAACAGCTTTAGAACCTGATGGGTTGTGGAGGACTCAACATTCTCATTTCTAGCAGCCAGCAAGACATCATCCTGGTGTGCTGATTTGGCCTCGTTGCCAAAGACACATGATTTGATTACAGGGAAGCAAATGCCACGGCCTAGAAGGGAAAATGCTAAAATGTTTATCATGGAATTTGATCACATCAATGGAGCAGGGGAAAGTTGCCATGATCATAAGTATCACTACTAATTTCAGCTTGGGTTTTTAACAGTGCTTCCAAATATTTTGGTCATCAACTTTTACTTCCCACCAACTACTGCCACACCACCCTGGGCTCATCTGATTTTGGAAGTTAAACATTGTCCAACGTGGTTAGCTCTTGGGCGGAAGACCATGAAGAGCACCACAGATCTCCAGGTAAAGTAGGAAAGAAGCTTGCCTGGAACCCTGGATAGCCACTGCCAGTCTGGGGTGACAGTTACAGACTACATAAGAACAGCCTTGCTGGAACAGGCCACAGCCCATCCAGTCCAGCATTCTGTCTCACACAGTGGCTCACCATTTACTTCAGGGTACTCCCAGGGTATTATTCCCAAGCAGATGCCTTCACCTGCTTAGGATTCCCTGGAAATGGCATTGAGAGATATCCTGCCTATCTCTCCAACCCGGAGGTTGTCCTTAAGTATCCATAATTATAGCCATTGATACTCTTATCCTCCATGAACTTGTCTAATCCTTTCTTAAAGCTGTCAAGACTGACAGCTGTCACCACTTCTTCTGGCAGGGAGTTCCATAGACCAGTAATCCTCTGGGTGAAAAATATGTCCATGATGGCTAGCCTTGGCTCTCCAGGTGTTCTTGAACTTAATTTACTGCGTATGCGCAGTAAACCCATTTGGGTGGATTCACAGAGACTTGGGCTTCTGGGAAATGAAGTTCAAGAACACCAGGAGTGCCAAGGTTTGTCATCACGGACATATGACAATGGTCTGATTCAATATAAGGCAGCTTCCTTTGTTCCTAATAAGCCACTGTTCGCCTAAGATGCTACATATTACTGTTGTTCCATACCAGTTTCAAGGTAATTCTTCCTCTTGAAGTACTGTATAAGCAAAAAACCTGGCACCACAATGCTTGCATAGCCAGCAGCATTGACCAAGAAACGGAACAGCCAGAAGTCTCCCCAGGAATCCTGATGGACAGCAGAGAGCTCTTTGTTAGCAGCTGCGATGGGGAGAGCAATCCACGAAAGAGCCAAGCTGAACCTGCCGAGAAGAAGAGCAGAACCTAAGTCAAAAGAAATTCAAAGGGCCAAAATACACTTCAAAAGCCGAGTTGGCCCATTAAAGATGAGATTTCCAATACGGTAATACCTCATACAAAGTCCGCTTCATACAACATCGCCTAATTCCTTGAAAAAAGTTGCCTCATACAAAGTTGTGTGACGTTGTATGAGGCATTGGGGTTTCCCAGGTTGCATTGTGCCTGGGCAGTATAAAAGGCAGGATGCATGTGTGCATTGCTCTTGTGGGTTTTGCATGAGGCAAAGAGTGTTTAGGAGTGGCTTTGAGCGCGATTTTGGATTTTTTTGAATTTTTCCGTCAGAAGTTTTAGAAGCATTCCTGGGATTTTTGCAGCATTCTTCAGGTTCTTGGACAATCAGGGTTGTTTGACAAGTTTTTGTAATGTATTTAGCCTTTAGACAATGATTTCTTAAAGTTCTGTCAGTTTCCAATCTGTTTCCTTGCCTTTGCCCTGAAGTCTGTGCTGTTACAGTACAATGTATCTCTATGGAAATGACGTTGTACGAGGCATCGCGACAAGGATTTGGACGTTGTACGAGGCATCGCGACAAGGATTTGGACGTCGTACGAGGCATTGCGGCTAGGATTTTGCATGCCTCATACAAAGTCCAAACTTGTGGAACCGAGTTTGGACGTTGTATGAGGTACCGCTGTACTCATGTCTTCCTGAAACTGAAAATAAAACTGCCACTAACTTAAGGCTTTTGTATACATCTGTGGTTGAACTGTACTAAAGATACTGTCAAATTCTGATCAATTGGATCAGGAGCAACTCTGCTATACAGAAAGATTATAATGTTTGGGTTAATTTTTAATTTGAAAAAAAAGGTGAGTAAAGGAAAACCTTATATGTATGTTATGTACTGACAAACTACTTCCAGCTCAATCTTACTAATTAATGACCCCGGGGTGCGGTGGCTCAGTGGTTAAGAAGCTCGCCTTGTTAGCTGCAAGGCTGGCAAATCAACAGTTCAAGACGCGGGTACTGCAAGATGGATTGAGCACCCGTCTCTGTCCCAGCTCTTGGGGACATGAAAGGAGCTTCAGTTGGGCATTCCCTGAGTGGAGTTTCTTCCGCAAAACTCCTTTCAACCCAGAATAATTTCTGACACGAAATTATTATTATTATTTTGCCTTCCTAAAGGTTCTATTATTACCTACCTATTCAGACCTGGCTTCCTTTACTGCAATCCATTTCATGTAAGTTGTCTTCTTTTACTTCCAAATTTAACTTTCCCTAATATTATTATCTTTTCCAGTGAATCATGTTTTCTAATGATATCCCTAAAATATGATGTCTGTTTACTCACTTTAGCTTCTCGTCAGAGTTCACTAGGCTTGATCACATCCAGAATCCATTTTTAGTGGTCCATGATATCTGTAAAGTTCTCCTCCAACAAGACGTTTGAAATTGACAGATTTTTCCCTCTATGAGATTTCTCTGTTGTCTAGCTTTCATGTCTATACATAGTGAGGGATACCATTGTCTGATTGATATTGAACTCAAATCTTGAGCAACACATCTTTACTTGTAAAGCTCTTTTCTATTCCCTTCACAATTGTCCTTCCAACTTTCAATCTACTTTTCATTTCTTGGTTATCTCATTTTAACTAATGACTGAAGGAATAAAAAATTATCAATTTCAATTTCTTCATTGCTCACATTAAAATTATATGATTATAGGTGTGAAAAAATAGATAATGCAAAGTTTTTTCTTCCTCTCTTTATGAACTTCGGATTATCTAAAGAAGCTGCTCAGTGGAAGATTGAGGAGACATAAAAGGAAAATTCTCATTGAAAATACTGTACAGAAATCACTACAACAGGATGCAGTGATGCCACTTTGTATGGCTTTAAAATGGAAATTGGATCAATTTGTTAAAGACAATATTATTAATGGTGATTAATCACGATTGCTATAAATTCCCTCCTATATTAGAAAGAGTACGCTACAAGCAGGAGGATGCTGCTACAATTAGATCCTATCTTTGGACATCCAGTTGGCTTTCATAGAAACAGAATTCTGGGTGAGATAAGCCTCTGGTTTTATCAATCAAGACTATTTTTATGTTATTAACGGGCAAAACTAGAAACAAAAAAAACTGTGTTTCTTTGCACAGGATTTTCAAAGAAATCTAAGATTGCCTGCAAATTCAAGAAGGCCATTCTTGTGTATACTATTATCCATTTGAGATTTATTGCCTCGGAGTACGTCAAGCTCCAGTCTGTTCAAAACCCAACCTTTTTACATGGAGATCCAAATTTTATATGGATAGGAAAACAGAGAGACCTTCCTACAAAGCAAACAACTAAAGTGGCAGGTGACTTCATCGGGAATTGCCACTTAATCATTTTATGGAAAAGGACAGACAACACCATAAAGCAGGACATAACATTCAGATATATGAGGGAACAAACATATTGTCTTTACAGTCATGCAGAAATGTATTGAGGACATAAGAGAACAAGAATTAAAATTTCCATATGGCGTAAATGTTCTGAGGCTGTTCTCGAAGAAAGAAGTGGAGGCAGAACAATGACTGACATTGTCATCAACTGCCTTTTCATCCATTAGCAGAACAGAATCCACAAAGTCCCAACCTCAATTTTTCCAGCACAACAAATGTTACGAAACTTTGTTAGATAATTTTTTAAAAAAAAGATGCAGTCTGGAAAGAGATTCAGAACAGGAGGAAAGGTGAGTCCTAAGAGATTACAAGAAGCTACTGTCAAGTTTTGGATTTGGAAATAAGGGAAATTTCACGGCAAATACGGGATACTTGACAGCTATGCTTATCCTGTGCTGCCCTCCAATGGTGGCAATAGGGCATTGCAGTCTAATTAATAAGGGATGACAGCGGGAAAGAGGGCAAAATAAGTGGTTTTCCCGGCCAATAAGGGGTACTTGACAGCTATGTACATAGAGCACTAAGGGCCCAGCCTCCGGTCATGAAAACACCTAGTCAGCCACTTCCTTACTACTCTGCCATTGTGTTTTTGGGACTTTGCTTATCCAGTTATAAGTTGTCCCTTGCATTTATGAAAACTCTTCCCTTTTCTCTTGACAGGGAACACAGGAAATTCTCAGCATATCAAACTCTATCTTTGTGTAATTTAGGTATGACTGAACACACCCATGATGATTAATGTTCAATCAACACCATCCTATGCACGTTTACTCTAGTCTTACTGGGCTACACCTAGAATCAGATTCCCTGAAATGGAAGAGCTTCTTCTCAAAAAGGCTTCTGATTCAATACAGGAATCCCACCGGTGGAACTGAAAAAGAGGCAAATATTCACCCGTCTTCCATTTCTTTGGTAGCCCAGCACTGGACGTTGCCACAATTCTCCAGAGCAGATTTAAACAGAATGGTTTACAACAGACTGCAGGAGAGGGGAATTGACAGATATCGTTCAGAGGTATAATTTGGGTATAACTCCACCCAGAGAATAGTCCTGCAATTTAAAAAAGAAACTAGACCCAACTCAATATGCTAAAAAGGGATTACTTCCAGGTTTGCACAGTATTAAGGGTTATGTGATCACTGAAACTCAAAGGAGTGACCGGAGCAAAATCGTGTCCCAATGTGTCAACAGTTCCTTTGTCCTCCCACTTCCCCACCTATTAACTGTCTCAAGCAGACATGTCTGATTGCAAAGGTTCCTTGTTAAGATGTGAAGCCACAGAAATGTGGTTTTAAACCCCAAACTAGAATTTAAACAGACCATTTCACTCTGATGTCAGTTCCAATGCTTTATCCACTTGAGTTATTAACTCAATATGGGCAGGGGGGATGCCTAAAGACAGAAATAACTGCTAGAAAAATATACATTGTTGGACTTCTGAATATATAATGATACTCTGGTGATATTCAGATTAATACAGACAACCTATGGCAAGAACAACATAACCTTCAATATCAGTTCTTGGGGAAGAATGCAAAAGTCCATCATCAGCACATTTAGCCAACATAGATAGCATGGCTTCCCTGCCTTAAAGGTGTTATCTGGGCTTGATATTCCAGTGGTGCGCATCAGCAGGTTCGCCCCAGTTCGCCAGAACCGGTAGCAGAAATTCTGGCTGGCCCCTCTGCCCATCCAAGTTTTGAAATAAAGTAGTGGCTAAGGCCACTGGGAGGTGGAAGGTCAGCAGTTCGATTCCCGAGTGCTGCAGGACGGAATGAGCTCCCGTCTTTCTCCCAGCTCCTGCCAACCTAGCAGTTTGAAAGCAAGAAATTGCAAAAATAGGGACCACTTCGGTGGGAAGGTAACAGCATTCCGTGCGCTCCGGTGTCTAGTCATGCCTGCCACATGACCACAGAAACGTCTGCAGAAGCAGACAGCGCTGGCTCTTCGGCTTTGAAACAGAGATGAGCACTGAACCCTAGAGTTGGATACGACTGGCTTTTGAGCAAGGGAAACCTTTACCTTTACCTTAATTCGGGTGCAACACAGGCCACGCCCACCATACCACGCCCACAGTGTGTTAATAAATTTTTTTGGAGCCCTCCACTGAAAATGACTGTTAAGACTGTCTGAATTTAAACCAGAGAGATAAAGGAAATTATTTTGAAGACATCTTTTAGGGCTCTTGTAAAGCCAGAAGTGCAAGATGTTTTATACACTCAAAATAAGAATAACCTGGCAAAAGTGATTCAAGGATATTCTTCCCTTGCAACCAAGTCAACATCATGACTACAAGAATATTAATGGTGCAGCATTCATTTCCAAATTCCCTAAATTTTCTTGTGGGGATAGGACTTTATCAGGCCCTGCACCTTTCACTGAAGGAAAAAAAACAAAAATCAAGCGGCCAAACGGTGCGTAAATGCAGCAAAGTGAGAACCGTTTGAGGCAAAAAAGAAAATTCTTTTTTAGTTTCCAATTTTTTTAAATTTATAATAGTCATAAGTCAAGCAATTAATCTTCAAATCAAAAAAGATCCATTTTGGATCTTTGCATTGTGTTTTTGTGATTCTCATGTGATGAAACAGATTTCATTTTCTTTAACCAGTGAAGGGACTTTTTTGATTTGAAGATTAATTGCTTGACTTACGACCATTATAAATTTTAAAAAATTGGGAATCTAAAAAAGAATTTTCTTTTTTCCCTCAAACGGTTCTCCTTTCACTGAGGAAGCAGGAGGTTCTTATAAAAATGCTTACTTTAAACAGCTTATGTCATTTCCAGGTTATCAATAAGGTTTGCATCTAAAGTTGCACCTTAACTCAAGGGCATGATGGCTTTTTCACTTGATTAAGAAAAGCATTAGATATAGTAGGAGACCCATCGCATCCTGGCCACTGCTTCTTTGAGCTTCTGCCATCGGGACGGAGATACAGAACAATGAAGGTAAAAACGAGCCGTCTCAAGAACAGTTTCTTCTCCAGAGCAATTTTGGCCTTAAATGGAAACTCTGGACTCTGAAGTCATCTTATCTTATTTTTAGATTTTTAATTTTTAGTATTTTAGAATTTTGAAATTTTAATGTTTTTAAATTGTACTGTATGGTACTATCTTAATTGGTGTTTCTGTAGCTGTTTTAAATTAAGGGGTATGCCTTATTCAAGTTGATATATAGCAACCAAGAAATTTCGTTGTTCCTGCAAGGGGACAATGACAATAAGGATTTATCTATTTCATAGCTGTCAAGTATCCCTTATTGGCCAGGAAAACCCCTTATTTTACCCTCTTTCCCGCCGTCATCCCTTATTAATTAGACTGCAATGCCCTATTGCCACCATTGGAGGGCAGCACAGGATAAGCATAGCTGTCAAGTATCCCGTATTTGTCGGGAAATTTCCCTTATTTCCAAATCCAAAACTTGACAGGTATGATCTATTTATCTATCTATCTATTAGGCACTTGACCATAAAGCACCCACATGGTTCACAGCAATTTCACCCTGGCTAACTCCAGATTGCCCTGGATGGGAGCAAGGACTGTGATATTACTGCTCCTAGCACAAATAAAGCACTCAAACACCATCATTCTCTCTCCTGCTTCGCTTAAGAACTCCCTTGTCAGGGAAACATTTCTAACAGTTTACCATTTCCTGCTTCCTTCAGACAGACAAGGCAGTTAGTGTTACAGGTGTGCTCTTCTTTTTGCCACACAAGCAACATCAGCATCACTGCTGGACATGAAAGAAGCTTTCATAGCTTCAAACCCGCCAAGCATCAAGGAAGTTGGAACTCCTCTATACATCCACTGTTTCCATTCATTCATACTGGGCAGGCCTGCTTTTGACTCATGCACTGCCCTTACAGAGAGGCTGTTTTCTGTTAGGGCAAGAGAGGTCTAGAACGGCTTCTTTAGCAGATCTTTTGATTTCAGGGAACACAAATCATGAATCTAAAGCAAGAAGATGACAGTTCATCTTAGATCTATATGATAAATACGAATAGCAATAAACCTACAAAAGAAGCATAAAATTGCAGCAAAGGCTATTTTTACACACTTACTTGCCGTTCTCCTGTCATTGCTATTCTATATTACCTTGACACCCATTCAAAAGACTCTTCTTTGCCCTAGCTACACAGTCAAAACTGTAGTCGATACTGTATGTATCATTTGCTTTATGCAGTCTGACATAGAACAAAATGGCATATAGCATTAACAAAAATATGACTTTAGTCCCACTGTTTTATTGCATATATAAATGAAATATGTATTCTGGTGCAACCAAATAAAAAACTACAAATATAGAAATATATTTTAGACCAGGGAGAAGTGCTGCTTATAGTGCAACTTAGTCCTGCACTGTGCTCTATAGCAGCCAGTCAAAGGAAACACAACACTATCCCACTCACACTTTCCAATGACTAGCACTGAGAGGCATACTGCCTATGATCCCTGACATAATATATGGCCGTCTTGTTTATTCATAGGTGCTTACCCCTACTGCACATTCAAATACTGTATTCTTTATTACTTTAAAGTACGTAGATAGATGCAATGTGCTGCAGTGGCAGGCAACTCTATGCAACTTTCTTTTCTCTGCAAAAAAAAAAAAAAGTTCTACAAGCACCCTCTTAACTAATTGTATTAGCCCAAGAATCTGTCGAATCCCCTTGCAAAACTATCTAAGCGGACAGCACTAGCTATATTTTACAGAAACTAGTTCCATAGTTTGTGGCGTGAAGAACTAATGGCTGGTCGTTATTCTAGACTGGTTAAGGTGGAGGTGTGAGCACAACTGTGCATAAATTGCATTAAATTACCGATCCACTTTTTATATAAAGTTTAGAGGAATGGTTATGTGGCTCCTATACCACTACTGCCCAGACGTTCAGATGATAGGGAAAGAAAGACTCATTGCACACATTTTCCCCCACAAAGGGGATTTCAGCTGGTGCCCCCCCCACCCCCCAAAAAAAGTTTATATGTGAGGTCTGAACTCCTAATTCTATGCACTCAATCAGTGCAGCTGGAAAAGAGTCTGGCCAGGTTATCATACTATGATAATAGAGTAGACCATACTGCCAGTGACTCAACACTGAGTGTCAGGTGGCAGTTAACTAACCTGACAACCCTGAGGACTAGTTGCCTTGGGTGATGAACTCCACAGGGAAGGGTGATGGTCCCTGTGGATTAAATACCACTTGAATCCATCTTGATGGAGGACAGCAGCTTCATCAATACTGGCCTGGGGCTGAGGAGGACTCTGCGTGCCAAAAGGGCTCAGGACCAGAAAGTAACTCGTGGAAATGGATCAATGGTATGGGTGTCGTGCGGCGATACAGAAGGCAGATGAAGGGTCACTGCATTATATTCTCAGGACAGTCTTCATGGCTGATCACCATGATTGCCTATATTTGGATTCAGATATGGCAGAATAAGAAGAAGGAATTCAAAGGAAGCTCTTAAATCAGAGAATAGGCATTAGAGAGAGTCAATATTCGGATTTGGATACGGCAGAAGAAAAAGAAGGGGAAGAACGTAAGAAGTATTCAGATAGTTTGAAAGTATATTACTGTACCACCTCAGCTGGGAGCATTGCTCTCTCTCTTTGCCTCTGGCGTAAAGGTCAAGCCAAGCAGGTATACATACAGCAGCCTGTGCATTGCTGTCTTGTACTGTACTTCTATCACTGTCAGATAGGTCTGGTTGGAAGGGGGCAATTACTACTTGCCACTGCTGCTCTGGCAATTTGCATATTACAATCCTTGCCAGCTATCATAATGCAACACAGCAGGACAACAATGTAAAAAGCTAAGGAAAATTTCAATGACTGGAAATGCTATCGAAAACTCTTTCTTGTCATTTCCAGGCTAAGGACTTCCCTGAGCAAAGAGTCAAAATTATGCAGAAGCTGTTGGCTAGCTAGTTCTTGGGAGATCGTCAAGTGATAAAACAATGCAAGGTCTTCTGCCAAGCAGTCATTAAATTTGCAGAGCATGCCACTCCTAGACAAAGTGAGTGCAAAGGCAACATCAAGTCTGTTTGGAATATAAATGCCTGCATTTTCTATAGAGAGAGCAACACATCTAAACTTCTTCATTATTTTTTCCAGAGCTGCAGTGACTCAGTGGTTAAGAAGCTCACCTTGTTCGCTGGAAGGCTGGCAAGTCAGCAGTTTGAGACTGGGGTACTGCATGACGGATTGATCACCCGTCTCTGTCCCAGCTCTTGGGGACACGAAAGGAGCCTCATGTGGGTGTTCCGAGTGGAGTTTCTTCCGCAAAAATCCTTTCAACCCAGAATAATTTCTGACACAAAATTATTATTCCCCCACCCCCATTGTATCTCAAAATACTTAAAACATAAGAAATCTTAAGAAGTTGAGGTTCAGCTGCTAGCCTCATGCTTGTTAGGATACAAAGAGCAATCTCTTATTTATAGGGTTGGGTTCCTAATCTTCAAATGGGTGCAAAAAAGGCTTATTTGGATTATTGCCACATAATTGACGGACTACTGAGTTCAGCAAACCTCTTTTCGCTTTTCAGTTAATTTATATATCTGATCTTGGGTTTCTTCCTGAAGGGATAAAATAGAAATACAAATTCATTAATATATGATTAGGTCAGAGGCAGCCAACTTTTGGCCTTCCGGATGCTTTGGCTTCAACTCCCTTTTGCCCCAACCAGAATAAAGAATTATGGGAACTGCAGTCCAAAAGGTTCACCATACCTGATTTACACACTATAAAAAACAACCCTTTTATTTATGTATCCTGGCATAACGAAAACTGTGTAAATCACAACTGCAAATTGCCAGTAGGTATCTGACTGTGAAGCCAAAGGTTGGAAATTCAAGTCCTCACTGTGAATACCCAAAGAGTCCACATGTGTGGCTATGAGCAAGCTCCATAAGAACATAAGAACAGCCTTGCTGGAACAGGCCACAGCCCATCCAGTCCAGCATTCTGTCTCACACAGTGGCTCACCATTTCCTTCAGGGTATTCCCAATGAGATGCCTTCACCTGCTTAGGATTCCCTGGAAATGGCATTGAGAGATATCCTGCCTATCTCTCCAACCCAGAGGTTGTCCTTAAGTATCCATAATTATAGCCATTGATACCCTTGTCCTCCATGAACTTGTCTAATCCTTTCTTAAAGCTGTCAAGACTGACAGCTGTCACCACTTCTTCTGGCAGGGAGTTCCATAGACCAGTGATCCTCTGGGTGAAAAAGTACTTTCTCTTATTTGTTAGAGAACTAGTACCCAAATGTTTCATGGAGTGCCTCCTAGTTCTAGTGTTATGCGATAGGGAAAACAGTTTTTCCTTATCTACTTTGTCCACACTGTGCATGATTTTATAAACTTCAATCAGGTCACCTCTTAGACGCCGTCGTTCAAGAGTGAAAAGGCCCAACCATTGCAGCCTCAGATGGTAAGGAAGGTGTTCCAGTCCCCTAATCATTCTGGTTGCCCTTCTCTGCACTTTCTCCAGCTCCATAATATCCTTCTGGAGGTATGGCGACCAGAACTGTACACAGTATTCCAGATGGCGCCTCACCATAGATTTGTAAAGAGGCAAAATGACACTTGCTGACTTATTTTCTATACCCTTCCTAATGATCCCTAGCACTGAGTTTGCTTTTTTCACTGCTGAGGCACACTGGGTTGACACCTTCATTGAGTTGTCCACCAGGACACCAAGGTCCCTTTCCTGGTTTGTCGCAGAGAATTCAGAACCCATCAGTTTATAAATGTAATTGGGTTTTTTTGCCCCAACATGCATCACTCTGCACTTACTAATGTTGAAGCTCATTTGCCACTGCTTTGCCCACTCCCCCAGTGTCAAGAGATCTCAATGGAGCTCCTCACAATCTCTCACAGTTTTCACTACCCTGTATAATTTAGTCTCAGGACAGCCCCAGAAGAAGGGAATGGATAGTACTCTCTAGCTAGAAACCCCTGAAAAGGTTTGTCTTAAGTCAGAATTAACCTGATAGCACATTTTAAATGTTATTAAGACTTGTATTCCTCCCCATGTGCAAGTTGTGAAATGGTGTACAAGAAAGAATACAAGCCTTGACTCATTAACTAGCAGCAATCTGCCACTGTCATTTACCCTGTTTGACTTACGCAGCATCCATAAGTAATAGGGCACTAGAGAATGTCTCCAATTCAATTAGTACTGTATTGTTAACTTTACCGGCTCAGTGGGTTTTGAATTGCGTTCACAATTTTTATCTTTAAAACCTTAAAGCAGTAAGACACTTGGGTAGTTCATGAATTGTCCTTTCCTGCTTGAATATCTACCCGTACACCTGCTTTCTGTTCACTCTCCATCATAGGTATGGAGGGTAATAAATGAAAAAAAGTTCCTTTCAGACACTGCACTGAAGCTATCAAAGCTGCTTTGTAGGAAAGGTCGTCTTATTGCTTCTCTGTTTATTTTTAAATATCAGCTGAAACCAGCTTTGTGTCCAACAGTTTTGTGATACATCCAGCAATTAAATGCAAAGTTGATGTATCTTATAGGGGCATGGGTTTTACTTTTAATCTATTTCATTGGTGCCATTAAGTTCTTACTTGCTACTAGGCAGGGTTTTTTGGGTATTCGGTCACTTAAAATATCCTTAAATTATGTGACTTTTCCCCAGATAATAAACATTCAAGATGATCTAAAGTTGAGTTAGGACACAAGCCACATCTGCAAGTCACAATACATGATTTATATTAGTTATAATCTGTTGTTTTGGAGATAAATTATTCTCCTGACATAATTTGTTTTCCCCATTGTTGGGGATCTGATTGATCCAGAGTTTTACAATGCAGTCCCATGGACATATACTCAACAAATCCCATAAAGTGCAACAAAGCTTACTCTCAGTAAAGTGGGTCTGTGACCCACTTGATCTGCTGGAGAACTAAGGAGATCCTGAATCCAATTCAACAACCATGAAAGATATTGGATATGCACCTGGATCTAAGCATCAACCTGCCCCTTTGGCAAATAAGAAGCAACTAAAAGTGACCTACCTTATGAGATCATTGTGAGGACAGGCAATGCTCAGAGTCATGTTGCTACTGAAATACAAACCCCACATCTATTGATGGGACTTTTCTACCAAGCAAAATGTATGTACGGGGGCTCACAGCTGTTTTTAAGCTTCCAAACAAATTTTATACACTCCCATCTCCAGCCACTCTCGTTATCCTACAACGAGAACTCCTCCCAACAGGACCTGAAGGCATCTCCTCAGCATGAAACAAGTTGACTTTGCTGTTAATGAAGACATGCGTATAGTGACAGCATGTCTTAACCTATGCCAGTTGGGAAAATATATCCTTTTGTTGGTATCGCTTCACCTAGGAAAAGAAGGGAAGTAGCAGAGCTAAGCAAGAGAATGACCCTTGACATCCTCTGAATGGATATGAGCCTCAAGTCCTCAGGCGCAGATCCAGAAAGAGCTTTATGGCAAGAACACACTCTTGAGGGTACGCAAGAGGAAAACCAAATTAGAAGATGGAGGTAGGAGCTCATTGGACAAGGAACAACACTAAAGGAAGGGGCTGCAGTGGCTCAGTGGTTAAGAAGCTCGCCTTGTTAGCTGGAAGGCTGGCAGGTTGATACATGGGTACTGCATAACGGATTGAGCACGTGTCTCTGTCCCAGCTCTTGGGGACATGAAAGGAGCCTCATGTGGGCGCTCCCTGAGCAGAGTTTCTCCCGCAAAAATCCTTTCAACCCAGAATAATTTCTGACACGTAATTATTATTAACATTAAAATAGGATATAATTGAGGAACTCAACCTTCCCTATGCCACCATGGAGGACCCTGAACTGAATAGGTTGAGAGTCAGTCCTCCTAAATCAAGGGGTGCCCAAACTATGGCCTGGGGGCCAGATCCAGCCCCTGATGCCAATTCATCCGGCCAACAAAGCCCTCATCGCTCCCGGGAGCGATGAGGACTTCACGGGCCAATTGAATTAGCGTTGGGGGCCGGATCCGCCCCGGGGGCTGCAGTGACGAGCCCAATGAACCACATACGCGGCCCACGCCCCAAAAGTTTGGGCACCCCTGCCCTAAAGGCAAGACCCACAAGTGGGGGCTGCTGGTGGTGGACCAAGAACACGCTGTGTGTGAATGTGGAGAGATGCAAAAGGCGGCTCGTTTGCTGTCCTGCCCAATTACTGCCAGAAATGTGTACCGATGAGGGTTCGATTCTGGCCAACGGCAAAGCCAAGAAAGTGGCTTCCTTTTGGGCAGCCCTGGGCACGAAAGAAGTGCTACTACGTCTGAACGGGGGCGAATGAATGTGTTTCCCGTCAAGTGGCCGCTGCTGCCAAGAAGAGGGCAAAGACTAAGAGCCTTTCCTCCTCCGAGGCTGCCACCTTCATGAGGGACACCCCGCGGCCCCCCACTTGCTGAGCCCCATTTCCCCCATCCCCAAGACCGGGGGTCCAGGCTTCCCCTTTCTCTCTCCCCCCCCCCCACCCCACCCCCGCTTTGCCACAGCCCCAAAGATGCCCACGGCGCCGGTAGCCTCTCTTCCCGTCCCTCGCCAGCCGCGCCCTGGAGTCGCCCACCTGCGGCCCATGGTGCCCCCTCCTCGGGCCGGCGCTTGGGTTGCTGCTCCGCCGGCACGTCAGTTGCTGCGGCCCCGGCCTCCCCGCCCTCCCGGCGCCACAGGGCCAGGAACCGGCCTTTCGCTCCGGCCAAAGTGGGCCTTTCGGACGCCCACAGCGCCTCCCGCTGGCCCGGAGGCCCACCCCGCCCCGCCTAAGGACGGACGGAGTCTCTCGTGAAGAGAAGGGGGAAGGCCAGGGGCGGGAAACCGGAGATGAAGGCCCGGCGAGTCACCGGCGTCCTTGCAAGGAAGGGCGTTTTGGCTCAAGTGGCTGGGATATCCGTGTAGAAGAGGGAGGGATCAACCCGTCCCTTTGAGCTAGGCCTTAGTCAGTCCCCAACTCCCCCCAGTGCAGCGTTAAGAGTGATTCTGATCATTCTGGGAAATCTGAGCTAAATTACAAATAAAAAAATACAGGGGAAACTCGGAAAATTAGGAATATCGTGCAAATGTTCATTCAGTTCATTAATGCAACTTAAAAGGTGAAACAAATATATGAGATAGACTCATTGCATGCAAAGCGAGATAGTTCAAGCCTTACTTGGTTATAATATTTGATGCTTATGGCTTACAGTTTATGGAAAACCCAACCCCTCAATCTCATGTACCCCATAATCATCACATAATCTCATGTATGCTGTACGCCGTGATCGTCACAATTATAACGAATTAAAGCATGACATCTCTTGCTTTGCATGTAGTGAGTCTATCTCATATACCGTCAAGCGCGGCTCCGTAAAATACGGGAAATTACTGCGCATGCGTGGACGCGCGTGTGCAGTAACCTGTTTGCACATGCGCATGTGTCAGAAGCCCTTTCTCTGCCGTTCAAATGCAGGACAGCGGCGGGAAAGGGGAACAAGTACAGAAAAACGGGAAATCCCGGCCAATACAGGATACTTGACAGGTACACTCATATATTTGTTTCACCTTTTAAGTGAAATGAATGAACATTTGCACAATATTCTAGTTTTCCAAGTTTTACCTGTAAAGAGTTTTTGTTGTTCAGTCGCACAGGCAATTCCGACCCCATAAAAATAAAGGGTGCCCCTAGGCATAGATGAGGGCTGTGGTGGCTTAGTGGTTTTAAGACGCAGAACTTGATGACTGGAAACTTGGCAGGCCAGCAGGTCAAGAGCTGAGTGCTGCACAACGGTATGAGCTCCCGCCTCTGTCCTAGCTCCTGCCAACCTTGCAGTTGGAAAGCAAGAAATTGCAAGTAGATAATAGGTACCACTTCGGCAGGAAAGGTAACAGCGTTCTGTGCACTCCAGCATCTAGTCATGCCTGCCACGTGACCAAGGAAAGGTCTGCGGACACAGTTTGTGCCGGCTCTTTGCCTGTAAATGGAGATGAGCACCATACTCTAGAGTCAGATACAACTGGCTTTTGAGCAAAGGAGAACTTTACCTTTACTTAGGTATGGATGAGCTGTCTGGCCCCACCTAAGAATCTCTAAAATCCTGCTGCCCCCACCCCCGTGTCATATAATTATTATTATTCAAAAAGTGAACTATTAATGCAGAGAACGCCTAAAAGGCCATCCTCTGTTAATAACTCATTCTCAAATTACCCTCCTTAAAAATCAAATTACCCACTGTGGGGCATGTGCCCCACCTTGGGAACATGGGAACACACCATACTGCCAGCAACTCAACGCTGATCATCAGGCAGCAGCTAACTAACCTGATGACAATCCTGAGGACTTACAGCCTTGGGTGGCGAAGTCCACAGGGAAGGGTGATGGTCCCCAAATGGATTAAATCCCACTTGGATCCATCTTGATGACGGGCAGCATCTTCATCAATACTGGCCTAGGGCTGACTTTGCGTCCCAAAAGGGCTCAGGGCCAGAAAGTGATTTGTGGAACTGAATCAGAGGTACAAATGTCACACTGCAATGTGGAAGGCAAATGGGAGACTACTGCATTATATTGTTTTCAGGACAATCTTCATGGCAAATCTCCATGATGATAGCCAATATTTGGAATCGGATATGGCACTTGAAGAAGGTGGCATGGATGGCCCAAGAATAGATGCCTTCAAACTGTGGTGCTGGAAAAGACTTTTGAGAGTCCCCTAGATAGCAAAGAGATCAAAACAGTCAATCCTAAAAGAAATCAACCCTGACTGTTCCTTGGAATAACAGATACTGAAGCTGAAGCTCAAGTACTTTGACTACCAAATGAGAAGAAAGGACTCACTGAAAAAGTCCCTGACCCTGGGAAAGATTGAAGATTGGTTAGACAGCATAGTTGACACAGTGGGTGTAGATCTGAGCAGACTCTGGAGGATGGCGAATGACAGGTGCCTGGTGTGCTGTGTGTGGTCCATGCGGTTGCAAAGGTTCCAAATTGACTGTACGACTGAGCAACAAAAATCATGAATGAAGTGCTTTCCCAAACACCACAGCTATATCTCATCCTTATGGGATGATAGAACACAGTTCCAAGCATGGCCACATCTGAATTTTTCTCTTTTTAACAAGCATGGTTCCGGGCGAGGAACTTTTGTCATTGCTACACTTAAAGCATCGCCTTTCATTGGCACAAATTATTCATACATTACCATCTGTGTAGCTCATCAATTGTTTGTCAACAAAGACTATACATTTTGCAGTTGCTCACATGCTCTTCAAGATGAATACTCCAGACATCTCCCATCAGCCTTACTGCAGGGTTAAAGGTCAAGGACAATAGGACTTATAGCCCCAGATATCTGGAGGAAAGGCTAACTTATGACATCTTTAATGTGTTACATAGTGAAAATGTACTACTTTGTGGGAACATCTTGCAAGGTCACTCCAAAAATAGCCATAGCATTTAGTTTGCAGCATAGAGTAAATGTTCCCTTGGGTACCTATTTAGACAAATTCACAGAAGATATGCTTTTTCGGTAGCTATTAATCAGGACAGTGAAAGCGGATTTCCATTTTCTTCTGGGCTGCCCTCAGCTTCCTCTTCAGCCTAACCACTGGGCTAGCTGATCAGCACTGGCTATGCACAGGTGTTGCTGTGTGACTTGAACCTCTGCTATGTCTGAATCATTACTAAAAACACAAGAAAACATTTTAAATTGAGTCTCAGCATCAGAGTATTGATAATCTCCAGCCCTTGTTTTAGGACCACATAGCTGTACTAGGCTGATCATTTAAGAATCATCTATAGATAGAGGCCGCCTCCATGTACAATACTTTAACAAGTGGATGCAGGTGGTGGTGGTGATGCCTGGAGCTCCATACCAGAAAAGAGCTCATATGACCTCAGTGTCTACTTTCAGCAGCTGACTGGTGCTTTCCCAACAGAAGCAGTTACTCATGCGGGTAAAAGAACATCTACTATTGCTACTGATGTGGGCTGTCTTTGCAGGACAAAACTGCTTTTCTTGCTTCAGAAAGGTGCGGGGGTGGTGTTTGTGTGCATGCATGTGTGTGTGTAACAGAGGCGTAGGAATATGAAAAAAGTGTAGGCTGTTTCTGATATTGTATCTGAAAGAAATAGATGCACTCTTGGGTATTGTAATCACATCTAAATTTGTAATGTGACATTCTATGAATGCTACAGTTCATTCATGTCTATGTCTACTTGGGAGAGAAAAAATCCCCAAGTGATTGAAGGCTATGCATTCAACTCCAGTACTGGTATACAACTGAAAGGCAATACACAGTACTGTATTAGCTGGAGTGATTCTTCAGATTAACACAGTGATTTGCAAATGTAACAGGAGAATTTGGTCCACATTTGTGGGAATTTCTGCCTTAATGTATTTCCTATTTTAACACCTATACAGTGTGTTTCCTGTGTTTATAACTGTTCCAATCATCACAGAAAAGAAACCCTCATTTTGATGGTATTGGGGGATTAAGATTGACAGTATCATGTTCTGACTAGTTGTCAACAGCTAGATCAGGGATTCTCAACCTGCGTCCTGCGAGCCAAACGCGGCCCGTGGTACCATTTCATGTGGCCCCCCACCAGCTCCACCACACCAGGAAGTGCCATGTGGTGGAAGAAAGGCAAAATGGCCATCCGGCCTGAGCTAGATGGATAATTCAGTGTTCTAGCTACAGTATCTGTTTGCAGAGCCAGAGTTTGGAAGTTTGATTCCACACCGTGCTTCCTGGGAAGAAGAACCAACTTGTGAAATCATGGACAAGCTGCACAATCCCAAGGCACCTTAGAAGAATGCTAAACCACCCCTGTGTATTCTTTACCTAAAAAGCCCCAAAAAGGATGGCCATGAATTAGAATTGACTTGGTGACACACAATAATTAGTTGCCAATAAGTGGAGTCAGTTGCCACAATATAATGTAATTGTAATTTCTTCTGGTAAAAAAAAATACTTCCACTGTTGCTAGCATTTCAGATTTCTAAGCTATGCTGTACCTATGACAGTATCTTAGCAAGCAGCACAGTAGTCTTAGTTTCTAAATTACAGAATCTGATGTCTTACAAGCAGGACTTCAATTTGAATAACAGGACTTTCTTTTCCTTTACTACCTTTCTGCTATCATCAAACCCTCCAAAAATCTGCATGGGTCCCACAAGATGGGGGTGGGGGACTGTAAGGGGAAAAATAGACACCCTATTCCTGATGGAACCAATTTCATCATTTGAAGGACTTGCTTACATTTCACCCAAAATGTAGCTCTATAACAGTCGTGGCGAACCTATGGCACACATGCCAGAGGGGGCACTCAGAGTCAGAGCCCTTTATGTGGGCACGTGCATCATTGTCCCAGCATAGAGTTCACTCTGTCCCCTTTACCCAGCAGCCCAATGGGAGCGTGTCCTCCCTCCCCCAGCACAGAGTTCACTCTGCCCAGCAGCCCAATGGGAGCACTTCTTCCCTCCCCCCAGCACATAGCTCGCCTCTCCTCTCTATGGCACAGACAGCAGCCTGTTGAGTTTGGGTACTCAGTCTCTAAAAGGTTCACCATCACTGCTGTATAAGCATGTATTCTGGATTCCCTAAACACAACAAGGGGGTTGCTAGATGGACCTGGGCTGTTCTTCAAAATGAAGCATCCATTATGTCAAAACTGTAAATTAAGACCACTGGTGCTTTACACTACCCCGTGTCATTTAAATTCTCCTGTAAACAAAAAGAATCCAAAAAAGGCTACCTCTTTTGATGGATTGTAGGTCTAATGAATGTTGTAAAAGGAATGCATTTTTCTAAATAGAGGTACCAAAAAAGGTATACACATTTTAAGAAAGGAAATCTATTAAAATTGTAATACTCAATATATACCAATAACAAAAGATGAATACAAGTCATGTTTTAATTCTGCAGTTACAAGAAGTGCTTGAAGTGTTTGGCATCAGCATCCAGACTTCTGATTACAGT
The DNA here is from genome assembly GCA_035047345.1 of Bradypodion ventrale. Classification (NCBI taxonomy): domain Eukaryota; kingdom Metazoa; phylum Chordata; class Lepidosauria; order Squamata; family Chamaeleonidae; genus Bradypodion; species Bradypodion ventrale. Next base: position 62,439,699 of record JAWDJE010000001.1, on the reverse strand, counting down.
GAACTACTGCTTGAGCAACGCTAATCAAAGTGAGCTTGATCTTTCCTTGTGCACATCACACACTGTACAGTGCATCTCAAATTTATCAGAAATGTATGAAATTGTTAGCATGTAGTTGGAGGTTCTGTTGTATACTCATGCCTCCATTTTTGTACTTCTACAACATTCTTGAGTTTAAAATACCACTTCAAAATGGTCTTGCACTCCTCAAATGACAACCGTCCCTACGGAACCTCCTTGCCACCAGAAATGCGCCTCCAGGCAGAGTTGCCCCCCTTCAGGAAGGCTTTAAAAACATGGCTTTGACAGCAGGCGTGGGGTGCATCAAGCACCACAACTCAACCCTGCTGGCTTATTTAGCCCTGTCCGGTGTTTATTCCCCTGCCTAGGTGCCCCTCTTTTAACGGTATTAGAGATGTTTTTAGTGATGTTTTGTTTCAGATAGTTTTAATAATCGGTTTTAACTGCATGGTGGATGTTGTGAGTCGCCTTGGGTCACCGAGGTTAGAAAGGCGGCCATACAAGTCTATAAAATACAAAAATAAATAAACTGTGCTTCTGCCATTTTCTTTGACTGCCCTGCCTGTTGCATTGTAACACTAGCATTAATTCTTTTGAGTGAATGTCATACTACACATTAGCGTAATTCAATTCAACTTCAAAAATAAGATATAGATAACATCTCTTAAAATGTGTATACATTTTTGGCATCCTCTGTATGCAATGATCATGAAGAAATAATAGAAATCAGCAGACATTAATAATTAGACTGCTTGTTCACAGAACTGTTAAGTAAAGCATCTTCCATCATTCTTAAGAATTGTTGTTCAGTCGCACAGTCGATTCCAACCCTTTGCAACCCCATGGACCATTGCCCGCCAGATACCTCTGTCCTCCACAATTTTCTTCAATCCACCCAGCTCTGTGCCCATTGCGTCTATAATACCATCTAGCCATCTCATTTTTGGCTGCCCTCTTCTTCTTTTGCCCTCCACCTTTCCCAACATCAAGGCTTTCTCAAGTGAATCCCCTCTTCTCATTTGATGTCCAAAGTACTTTAGCTCCATCTTTACTATTTGACCTTCTAGGGAGCAGATTTCTTCTAAGATCAACCTATTTGTTCTCCTCGCTGTCCAGAATACTCTCAAAACTCCTCCAACACAACATTTCAAAGGCATCTATTCTTCTGCGCTCAGCTTTCCTATGGTCCAGCAGAAAAGAAAATGGACAACTGAGCTCTGAGGCAATGATGGACAGACTTCAGGCTTACAAGATCTACTTTGTTAATTTCTTGGAGTTCTGTTAAAGAACAATCAAAATAATACAATTAATTTGCAGATATGTACAAAAATTAAAGAATGGGATGCCTTTGAACACATTCTTAAACCATTATTATTTATTATATTTATAATACCCCGCCCATCTAGGAGTTTTTCCTACTCTGGGCAGCTAACAACAGAAAACTCACACATTAAAATAAATAATATTAATTCTTAAACAAGTGCAGGAGAAAGGCACTACATTGGATCGCTCAAAAAAATTCAAACATGATTCAACACCATTTCTTTAGGCATGCAGCAATTTCTTATAGGTCGTGCAGGAAAATCATCAACAAGAGTTCCAAATGTTCATGGCAAGATGTTGTGTCAGGCTTTGTTTCTTAGAAGTGAGTTGGGTAAAAAACCAGCAGAAGGGATCTGATTCTCTTCCACTCCACAAACACAGGAAGCCAGGTATTTGCATATTTGCCCCCCACGTGAACATCTTGCTATGAATTTTTGGGACTCTTGTTGATAATTTCCCTACACTATCCACAAGAAATTGCTACATGCCTGGGGAAAAAATGATCTCCTTTGCACTATTATAAGGTTCACTATCTTGTAGCATAAGCTTCCAAGGAACCACACAGAAAGCCACCCATTAAGAATAGCCACTAGGTGACAGTGCAGTCTAAAGCCTCAGCAATTCAAGCTCATGTTTGAAGGGGAAATTAAATTTTTGCTCATTTAGGCAAACTTCCCCATTCAGTAGTTCAACTGCCCATTGCTGTTTTCATGTTGATGCAATTTCTAGGCACCGTGGTATAATCCTGACTGGCATTCCTTCTTGCTATTCCGGCTGTTAAGTTCAACTTGCACTGAAAAATGATGTTATTTGACTATTAAAGAATGGGATCAATAGGAATGGGTGGCATTTAACCCAGATATGACAGTCACAGGCAGCAGAGATTCAACCAGTTTAAGCATTTTATTTATTTTTGAGTAATAAAAGTTACAAAGTACAAAATGACAACTATTTCTCAGAAGGGGGAAGGACAGGAACAGCAGCCAAGATCTCAAGATGAAACAAGGCACAGGACGTCAGTGATCCCTTTGGAGGAAAACATCACATAAACCCGCTGCTGTTTCTTAGGTTGTCTTCAGAAAAACAGGAAAGGAAGGATGAAAGACAAAATTTCCCTAGAACATCCCAATGGATTGCGCCACCTAGGACTTGCCACATTACTAACGGCCACTCCCAGGCAGCGAACTGCGGGAGGGAAGGAGCTGGGAATTTCCCCAGCCCACAGTAACGTTTACATGTAAGCAACTCTCATTCCTGCTATTCAATGACCCAAATAAATATCTGTCACCAGCTGTAGCATATATTCGTACAAGGTTCACTCCAACACACAGTAACCATCAGCTTGGGAAGCACTGCCAACGTACGCACAAACAGCAAAATCCCGAGATCCCCTTACTCCGAACATCACTGATTTTCAAAGGCTACTTCACAGACTTTTATAATAGGGTCAATAATCTCACCATTGTAAATGCAGAGAAAGTGAGAATAACTGGCTTTTGCAACCCCAGGTGAAGGGGCACAGACTCATACCTGTCAAGCGCGGCTCTGGAAAATCCAGGAACTGCTCTGGCCCGGCTGTGCATGCACAGCAACAACTCCTTCTGTGCATGTGCAGGACCCTTCTGAACAGAACCCATGCACAGTAACTACTTTCTCCGCCGGTCAAATTACGGGATGGCGGTGGGAAATTGGAGGAACGAGCGCTGAAATACGGGAAATTCCGGACAATCTGGGATACTTGACAGGTATGCACAGACTTTGCGGTTTTCCTGCCTGTTTCTTGTTCCATAAGCTAAACTGTAGTTTCAGTTAGAACCATGTAAGCTGCCAGCTGAAGTCTACCTGAGAAAAGTATGGTATAGGATGGAGCTTTAGCAAGTTAGCATTTTGCTGGGCAGCATTACTAGCCAGCAAACCATCCCACACAGAGCTGAAGCAGAACGGGGCCAAGGCTTAGAAACGCTGCTACATTTGTGACTGAGATTTTATTTGTCCAGACAAGCCTTCTGTCTGCTGCCAAGGTAGCTGGGCGAAAACAAAGGCAAGGTTTGATCCAGTCAACTCATAAGAACATAAGAACAGCCTTGCTGGAACAGGCCACAGCCCATCCAGTCCAGCATTCTGTCTCACACAGTGGCTCACCATTTCCTTCAGGGTATTCCCAAGCAGATGCCTTCACCTGCTTAGGATTCCCTGGAAATGATATTGAGAGATATCCTGCCTATCTCTCCAACCCGGAGGTTGTCCTTAAGTATCCATAATTATAGCCATTGATACTCTTGTCCTCCATGAACTTGTCTAATCTATAAGAGTATAAGAGATTTCCTCCATAGGAGGCAATTAAGTGGGAGATAGGGCTCTGGAGTAACAATGCAGCCAGGTGTGGTCCTTAGAGAAATGGCACAAAGCCTACGTGACAACACTTAGGTTAGGCCATTACTTGACTGGAGAGAAAACCTATTTAAAACAAAAGCCATTCTGGCAGACTAGAGATAGAAAAAGGCTTGATAATATTCTGTCATCGAGAAGAAAGAAAGAGGAGGATTCAAACCACATTTATTCACAGTGCAAGTCAAGGGTGGTGGTGAGAGAGAAGTCATCCTCTTGAGACTTCTGGTCTCTGCTGGTTAAGACAAAGCAGAGCAAGAACAGGCCTAGTCTCTCTGACCTCAAATCCCCTGAAAAGGAGGTAATTCCATGTCACCATCCAGGAGGCAAATTCAACACGCCAGGGGGCCATTTTCTTCTTGGACTACTTTCCCCTTGTAGTCTTCTGCACTCCCCAAAATACATGAAGAAGTGCAAAGTCTCACAGTCTGCAGCAAGGGGAGCTGTTTTTGGGTGACCCAGCTCGATTTCTGTCAATCTGAAGCAGCAGGATGAAAAGACCATGTCCCAAAATAACTATTTACACTCAAGTCTTAGGATGCACAACTGGAACACACCACAGGCTTCCCTGAGATCTTCAGGTCATCAAAAGGCAAGAGCATCAATATCTGTCAAAGGGAAAAGAAAGCAAGATAACAGGTTAGCGTTGGAATAGAAAACTCTCTAAGGAACCTATATTCACTAGTTCAATACTTGACAAATAGGGATCATAAGAAAGATCACAACTGACACATGACTGCTGTTTATAGCATAAGCCTGTGATGGCGAACCTTGGTACTCCAGATGTTCCTAGACTTCAATTCCCAGAAGCCCAAGCCCCTGTGAATCTACATGAATGGGTTTACTGCAATTCATCCGGCCCGCACCACCCTCATTGCTCCCGTAAGTGGAAATAAAATGCGCCCGTGCGGGCACGTTTTATTTCCGCTTCCAGGAGTGACGAGGGTGGCGTGGACCGGATGAATTGCAATAAACCCATTTGTGTGGATTCACAGGGGCTTGGGCTTCTGGAAATTGAAGTCCAGGAACATCTGGAGTGCCAAGGTTCGCCATCACAGGCATAGTCTCCCAGACTGACTGGGACTCTTGCATGGTGTTGAATAACTACACTGATCTTTCCACTGGATAATCTAGCAATTTCTTCCATAGCATGTCAGTTATCACATCGCCCAATGGAACAGTATCCTCCTTCCTAGCTATGGAGAATCCCAGTCACATTATGTTGATATCTATTTCTTCCTCAACGCAGCTCCAGGTGGTCAGTGTGGGATTATTTTATCCTTACCACTAGTCTGTAAATTAGGCTAAAAGATAGCATTTGTTTCAAAGTCACCCAGATTTACAACTCTTAAGAACACTACTGTGCACAGCAAAATGGCAAAACTCTCTCGTAGTTTCAAAGAGCAGGTGGCAAGGAATCTCCTTCTACGTCTGGCTATTTGGAAATATAGGCTAAGGCGGGGGTTCCCAACCCCTAGCCTACAGGACTAATTTGGCCCATGCATATCATTAATCCAGCCTGCAGTGGCCAGCTGGGCACCTCTAGACCCACCCACCACCACCGGAAATTGTGATATGTCATTTAATGCAGCAGCAGCGGGAATTGCGACTTTTCCCCAGGTTTTTGAACAGGCTCCACCGCTTCCCAGGGTGGCGGGAGGTTTTTTGGAACATGTTTGCTCCAGTTTGGGAATTTTCCACCCCTTTTCCACTGTGCTTCAGCAGCTGAAGCACGACCGTGGATGACTTATGGTGCCAGGCGGAGCTTACGTCAGCACCTGGGATCCCAGTGTGGAACCAGGAAATTAGCCACAATCGCTTTCTAGCTGCTGAAGCGCAACAGGGAAGGGACGGAAAATTCCCAAACCGGAATAAAATTGCTCCAAAAAGCCTCCTGCCACCCTGGAAAGCAGTGGAGGCTGTGCAACAACCCGGAAAAACTGTGCGATTCCTGCCGCCGCCGAAAATGTAAGTAGTGGCCGCAGCCACGCCTCAGGCCCCTGGCGGGAAGTGTCAGGGGCAGGTCCAACCCCTAGCGGGAAAATGTTGGGAATCCTTGGGCTAAGGAGATCCAGCAATTAGCTAGGTACTGTGCTCTTTTAGCCAATCACCTGCATGTTAGTAATGAAGGCAAACACAGACCAGCTATGCCTCATCCTGACCTATGAATGGCTTTGGGGTTTCTCCGAACCTTGCCTTTCCATGCAAATAAAGAAGTCAAAAGTGGCCAAACTGCTTTGCTGCAACCTTCCCCAACTGCCTGCCACTACAGAAAGCAAACAGGATGGCAGCATGGTGGCTTTTCCCTGCCGTATGGCCTTAAAGATAAACATTAAACACATTGAATTAGTAACCATTAGTAACAAGAGCAGTGGGAGAAACAGGACTCCAAGTTCAGCTGAACAACAAATTCTGCCAAGAGAGAGAAAAATTCTGGAAAACTGCTCCACAACATCTGCAACCCCACCTTGCTGCAACATCCCTGAAGGGACTGTTCAGCTTTCTTCTGCCAATCTGTTAACTAGATCAGAAGTTTTCTGTGTGTTCAACAAAATGCCATGCGGTGGTTGTACACATTATTAAAAGGGTGGGTGACACCTTTATTGGACCACTTAAAAAAATCATAAACTTCATTTAACTTTCAGTTCTGTTTGGGTCTTCCATCAGGCTAAGCACCACAGAAATGTGGTTCGATGCAAAATAAATACAGAAGTTCCAAAAAAAAATTTTTTATGGCTACATGTGCATGCCAGCCTTCTTTGTTAGAAACGAGTTTCAAAATGGAGGTTGTAGATGTAAGTAAGAGATAAGTTTAAAATTTCATCTTTGGTTGTGTGGATTACAATGTCTCCTCCTGATCTTGTTACAAAAATGGTTGGCAGTTATTCAGTGTTCTCCCCCCCCCCCCCCCCCGATTACCCTATGGCAGTGATGACAAACCTTTTAGAGACCGAGTGCCCAAACAGAGGGGTGGGGTAAACTCTGTGCAGGGGGGAGGAAGTGCTCCTATTGGGCTGCTGTGCAGAAGGGCGGAGGAAACTGCTGGGAGGAGGGAGGAAGTGCTCCCATTGGGCTGCTGGGCAGAGGCATACCCATCAAGCGCGGCTCCGGAAAATACAGGGAATTACTGCGCATGCACAGTCGCGCATGCTCAGTAACCCATTTGTGCATGCACATAACCCCTTTGCGTTGGGCACGTATGCAGTAACCCCTTTCCCCGCAGTTCAAAATATGGGACGGTGGCGGGAAAGGGGAGGAACAAGCATGAAAATATGGGAAATCCCGGCCAATAAGGAATACTTGACAGGTATGGGCAGAGGGGCAGGGCAAACTCTGTGCTGGGAGGAGGGAGGAAGTGCTCCTATTGGGCTGATGGGCAGGGTGACTTCTGCTCTGGGGTGATGGCCCTGTCTGGCACGCGTGCTATAGGTTCACCACCACTGGCATATGGTAACTCATGTACTGGTGGGCTAAAACTCCCCAGATCCCTGAACCAATGATCTAGGTCAGGGTTCCTCAAACTTGGCCCTCCAGGTGTACTTAGATTTCAATTCCCAGAAGCCCAAGTCAGCACACCTGCTGACCAGGGCTTCTGGGAATTGAAGCCCAAGAACATCTGGAGAGGAAAGTTTGAGGAACTCTGAAGGAAAAACCAGATCCAAGAAGATTCTCACATCATCATTGCCATCAGCCAGATCCTGCGCTGTTTCATCCTCCATGTTACGCAGCAAGGTGTCAGCCCCTGAATGACACAGGATGGCAGTGATGGAAGCATCCTTCCTGCCTACAGCCAGGTGCAATGGGGTGCAACCATTGTACATCTGGGCATCCACCTGGGCCCCCATTCGCAAGAGCTGCTTCACAGCCATCTCATCATGGTTTTCCACTGCCAAGTGCAGAGGCGTCTTTCCACTTGTGCCATCCTAGAATCAAACGCAAAAAGACATTAGACTAGTCCATTTTACGAAGTCTCTGAACCAGAATTCTAAAGAGATAGGATATTATCATTTCCCCTAATTTCACCAAGTAATTTGGAAGCTAGGACACCCCCACCCCACCCTGCAATTACACATCCCTTTCCTAGAGCACATTCCTTTCTTAGAGCATCAGTCAGTGAATTGGGACACTTGGATAGCTTCAGCACACTGGCTGGACATGGTCACGGCTGCATAAAATATCTTCCGAATAAACCAAAATTTCATCTAAAGAAGTGCTTTACAATACAACGTTAGTGGTGCACACTCAATAGTTCTGATGTTGCCTATTCATTCTGTATACTTTAATTACTACTTCTTGCTAGACATGCAAGACCTCGCCGCCTTCCCTAGCCCCCACCAATGGCCGGGGATGAGGAGCAGCTGCGGCCGCCGTCGCCACCCTCCTGGCCCCGCCTGCAGCTGGATGGTAGAGAGGACGCTGCAGCCACGCTGTGTTGCTATGGACTTGTTGGGTGAATGTTGTGGACTTTTAAATGAGTGTTTTTCCTTGCAATGTTTGATGCCTAGCGATACTGTATTTATATTTTATATTGTAACATGAGATGTTTTATGGTGTATGTAAGCCGCCCTGAGTCGTACCAGTCGAGTGGGCGGCATACAAATCCAATAAATAATAATAAAATAATAGAGACAAGAAGCTATAATAAACTCCAACTCATTAAGTCCCACTCAACTTCCTCTCTCCATCTTTCAAGAATTTACTCGGCACTGCCTACACATTTTCAGTATTAATCTTTACTATCACACCAGACAAACTTTTTTTAAAAGTGAACAGTCAAGTTTTACAACATGCTGAATGTAGCCTTCAACACTGCATTTCTCTCTCGCTAGTTTGCGACCAAAGATGCAGAATACATATGGCCCAGATCTATACAGGAGGTGAAATTCTGACCGTTGCCTTTTTTGTACCTGAACATTAATGTTGGCTCCGTTTTCCACTAGCAAAGCCATCAGCCGAAGGTTCCCTTTTAAGGTGCTGATATGTAGGCAAGTCAAGCCTGCAGAAGAAGAAGACAACTCAGGAAGTTGCTACAAAACAAGTACTCATGAAACAACACATACAAACACATTCATCCATAGTCAATCTACCCCACTCCCCCTCACCTTGCCAGTTCTGGAGTTGCAGATTTTGTCGGGTCCTTCCTGCCTCTAGGTTCTGGTTAGAGGTTGGTTCCTCCTTCTGCAGCAGCAGCAACAGAACACAATCCAGATTCTGCTGCTCACAAGCCAGGTGCAGTGGGGTGTTTCCACTGCGGTCCTGCACAGCTGTATTCACCCCTTTCAGGACTAGTGCTTGCACCACCCTTGGTTGCTCCAAGTACACCGACAAGTGAAGAGGGGTCTGCAAAGCAAGGGATATAAACTGAGTGGGGTGATCAGAACACCCTCCTCCAAAAAAATCAGTAGATAAAAAATAAAAAGAAAGATGGCAGTAGAACCTGGACTGGATATATGCTGTAACGACACTACAAAAATAAAAGAATTCAACTATGGATTCAGCATTGAGCATCCTGAAAATCTCCTCTTGAAGAAAGCATCTTGGAATACATCACAGGTTTTCCAAGTGTTAAGAAGCACCAGTACTTTATATACTGTAGGTCCCTAACCTTTCCTATGATTAGCAGCTATGCTAAAAATCTTTTTTTTTAAAGGCCAATATGCAAAAATACAGTATGTAGCATATTGAATTCAATGAGGAAAATTTATTTCACAAATAATGTATAGTCCTAGACAACTATCAGAGGTAGACACTTGTTTTCTAAAAGGTAAAAGTAAAGGTTTCCCTTGCTCGAAAGCCAGTCGTATCTGACTCTAGGCTTCAGTGCTCAACTCTGTTTCAAAGCCAAAGAGCCAGCGTTGTCTGCTTCTGCAGGCATGACTAGATACCGGAGTGCACGGAATGCTGTTACCTTCCCACCTATTTATTTACTTGCAATTTCTTGCTTTCGAACTGCTAGGTTGGCAGGAGCTGGGACAAAGACGGGAGCTCATTCCGTCCTGCAGTACTCGGGAATCGAACTGCTGACCTTCCGCCTCACAGCCAGCGTCTTAGCCACTTGAGCCACTACAGTTTTCTACTCAGCTCCATAGTTTACATGAGTGATGGCGAACCTATGGCACACATGCCAGACAGTGCTGGGGTGATGTGCCATGCCACTCTGTTGGCACAGGCACCGTCACCCCAGCACAGAGTTCGCCCCACCCCTCTGCCCAGCAGCCCAATGGGAGCACTTCCTCCCTCCCCCATCACAGAATTCACCCCGCCCCTTTGTTTGGGCACTCGGTCTCTAAAAGGTTCACCATCACTGGCTTACATTTTACTTACAGACAAACCAATGTGATTCAGCAAGTGAGGTCCATTGATGGAGGCAAAGTTTAACGTGCCCTACAAATTCAGATGCACACCTGAGTCTACACCCCAATGCTCATTTGGATTGCCATAAATTCACCATGTGAATTTTTTGGTTAGGGTGGGGATGTATATCACCACCCAAAGACCACAAGAATTTGCATATGGTTAAAGCTAGATTATTTTTAATGACAATGAGAGCTCTACAGTATGGGTAATATTGAAAAGAAAATCTTTGAGAAGTTGAAATTCAGTTGTAAGTCATAACTAGAATAGGCCCATTGAATCAGTGGAGATTTGTTGAGTCATCTCCTCCAAAACTCCTATTGATTCAATGGGTCTAATGGGGTACACAAAAAGAGCCTTCTCAAAGATTGTGGTATTTCTGAAGCATAATCAGGCGTACCCTGGTAATGGCAACCTTGTGTTGCCAGCTAATCTTTCTCACGCTAGGTCAGGCAAAAGGAACTGCAGAATGACTCACCAAAAGGTCCCTACATTTTGGTAGTTTCATGTCTGGCCTAGACATGGAAGAAGAATGGGCCTATTCTAGTTGTGACTTACAACTGGATTTCAGCCTCTATGTCACAGAAAAGCAGGCTAATAGATCTGTGTATGTTCAATGGGCATGTAGGAAAATATTCATTGCAACCAGAGTCATTTGTCTCTTATTACCAGCTTTCTGGAAAAGAGCTTTAAATTGTCATTACCCACCAGTCCTCCTTTTCCAAGCCTACAGGAGGAAGCATGGTATACTCCCTTACGTCACTCACCACGCACCTGGAATAAGTCATTCTGGATCTCCAAAACCTCAACAGGTAATTGGGCAATACAGCAGAGTGCGACAGAGGGCACACCATGGATAATTGCAAGGTGCAGCAACCTGAAAACAAAGGAAAAAAGTTTGTTTGCCATGCAGATTTTACGGCGTGTCAACCTATAGCTTGGGGGGGGGGGGAATAGTTTCTTAAAGCAAACTAGATATTTCTGGGAAACACAACCTATGCTAATTGCTTCTTTGCATTTAATTTTTGAAATGGTAAACTAATGCATTGGCTTATCAGAAAACAAGCAGACACATGCACACAGAAAGATACATACTGCAGTTTTGTATGCTTAGACCATTTTTGGGTTTTGTTGCTATTTATAATTTATTTACTTTATTTATTATTTATGTCCAATTTTCTATTGTAAAGATTTTTTTAATATCTTGTAAACTGCCCAGAGTGGGAAAATATCCCAGATGGGCGAGATATAAATGCAATAAATAATAATAATTTGATCTTTCACAGGCTGATCTCTACTTTACAGATCAAGGGCATTTACCACCTGCTGCTTATCAATCAAATGTTGGTAGGTGTATACCAGAGTTTAAAAGAGAGACAACTGTCTATGAATAAATGCAATAGTGGTCAAGGAACTAATTCCACATTCCTATAATAATTTTGTGTCAGAAATTATTCTGGGTTGAAAGGATTTTTTCCGGAGAAACTCTGCTCAGGGGATGACTCAATGAGGCTCCTTTCATATCCCCAGGATCTTTTCCCCACCAAAGTGGTCCCTATTTATCTACTTGCAATTTCTTGCTTTCAATCTGCTAGGTTGTCAGGAGCTGGGACAGAGATGGGTGCTCAATCCATCATGCAGTACCCAGTTCTCAAACTGCTGACTTGCCGGCATTCGAACTAACAAGGCGAGCTTCTTAACCACTGAGCCACCATAGCCCCCTCCAAATTTCTAATAAGGTGTCAACAGTTTGATTCCAGTTGTCAGACTTCACAACAGGGGTTCCCAACCTAAGGCCCATGGGCCGGCACCATTTCATGTGGCCCCCACCCCTCCAAGGGCATTCGAGAAACAAAATGGCCACCCCTTTGAAGCTGTTGGGACAAAATTGCCGCCCCATCATGCAGGCAGTGCAAAATGGCCATCCAGCCCTCGAAGCTGATTGAGAGAGTGTGACCCGTCCCCCGGTTTGAAAAGGTTGGGAATCCCTGCTTTACAAGCTAAGTCTTACAAGGACTCACGTCTAGGATTCTATGACGAAGCGTCACCCAGAAATAGTACAAGTTCTGTTCTCTCTATCAAGCTTTTTCTTTTTCTGGTTGAAGTGAAGGCAATGTGGACTGAGGTGAATATGGAATGGACCTGGGAGATTTCTCCAATTGCCTGCATTGGAAGCAGTCTGGCCAAATCCCAGTCAAACCAAAACTTGAGAAAAAACTTGAGGTGGCAAAACAGAATTCTTGTACCAGTCATTGTGGAATAGCTGCATATCAGTCAAATCTCAGCCACGCCTCATGTTGTCAGTTCAGATAGCTCTGTTTGTACATGGCATCTGGGATTATCCATTGTTACTTTCCAGCTTTTAAAATGCGGATGAACTGAAGATACTGTATTTATGTAAGTGTGCTAAAGGCTTCTCTGTGCCGATTGCAACATGTGGCACTGAGAGTTACACAATTCTATGATTAGCACAAGTGAGGGGCTGTCATGGAAAGAAGTTAAAACAACACTTTCCATACTATTCCACAGTTCCACTTACAAACATAGTGTCCATGTTCTCAGGGGTGTTTAAGAGGATATCCACTAATAATAATTTATGTCAGATTTTTCCACAGATAAAGAGTCTGGATGCAAAACTGCAGGCAGGTTCCATTCAATGACAGACGTTTCACACCAGTCCTCACCCATTCCTAACCAGTCAGAACAGAAGTCTAATGGAAATTCTGAATAGAAACTGAACTCCTTGCCAGAAGCTTATATGTAACTCTACCGATCAAGAGTTCCTATCAGGATAAGTCATTAATCCCATGCAGGGTTGGGTAAACCTGAGATGGTTTTTGCCAATAGCTCAGGTAGCTTTCACAAGCACACATACCTCTGTTGGGTTAGAAAGTAGATTTTACATATGTATTAAACTATACTTACCCTAAGTTTTGAATTATGTTATACCTTTTCCTATTCCTATCTAGCAACAGTCATTGAAACTGAATATGGCCATATCTAAACAAGGTAGACATCACTGCCTCATCAAGTTTCATATGCAAAGGTTTACACAGGCAAGTTGTGATGAAAGGTATAAACAAGGTAATACTCTATATAGTACAAGGACAGAAAAACAATCTTCATTGTTTTTCTGTGAAGCTAATTATAAAATTAATCAGTGAATAATTTTATAAACATGCAATGAAACGAGTAAAGAAGCTCAAACTGGAGGACTCTTCGCTATTTTCCCCCCAATTTCCAAGTAAAATGCAGGAAGATTTCACCATTACTGCTAGGCATTCAAAAATAATTCCAGAGTAAACAGTGGTACCTCGCTTAAAGAGCATAATGCGTTCCACGGGACTGCTCTTTAAGCGAGTTTGCTCTTTAAGCGAAACACCATTGTAAGTGACCAATTGTGACTTCTGGTGCGGGGGATTGCAAACCCCGATTTAGTTGTTAAGTGAGTTTTTGGTTGGTTTTAGTTGTTAAGCGAGGCAACCACTCAGAGAAAATTCTGCTCTTTAAGCAAGTTAGTCTCTAAGCAAAGCGCTCTTTATGCGATGTTTTACTGTACTAGCAAAATGCATCTCCATCTACTGGTCTGCATCAACATGGAATCCTTCAGTTTACTATATACATCCAGTAAACTAACCAACCTATTCAAACTTACGGAAAATAGGTATTCAAAATTAGAGAATCGTTTTGACTGTAGTTCACAAAGCGCTTCTCCATCCTTTGCAACTGAAGAATGGTATTTCCGTAAAAGCAAAGGAGGTGGTTGGTCCTGGCAAATTTTTGTGGCGTTATCTGGAAAAGGGGGGGGGGGGCAGAATCCAGATGTACCAAAACAGGCCCTCTGCCTATGAATAGCCCTATGGGGGTGATCAAGAGGAAAGCGGGGGCCGTGAGCTGCTTTCCAGAGTGGCAGCTGAAATCATGGCTGCTGGACTCTCTGGCCAGGTTATTTTGCTATGGTAATAGAGTAGACCATACTGCCAGAGGTCCAATGCCGAGTGTCAAGCAGCAGTTAACTAACTTGAGGACTAATGGCGGGTGCAGAAGTCCACAGGGAAGGGTGGTCCCCAAGTGGATTAAATCTCATTTGAATCCATCTTGATGGGGGGGCAGCAGCTTCCTCAATGCTGTACTGACCAGGGGCCAGTGAGGATTTTGTGTGCCAAAAGGGCTCAGGACCAGAAAGTTACTCGCAGAACTGGATCAGTGGTACGGGGGTCATACTGCGATGCGGATGGCAGATGAAAGGCCACTGCATTATATTCTGAAGATAGTCTTCATGGCTGACCGCCAATATTCGGATTTGGATATGGCAGAACAACAACAAGAAGAAGGACTATCTCGGCAGGGAAGTTGAACCTCCACTCTGCCCCAGTATGCAAAGAACCATACCAGCTCAGGCAGCAGGCAAGGGGAAGCCCAAGGGTCACATGGCCAGGAGGAATTTCCCAGGCAGTTGCCACAGCAACAGGTGGGGGAAGGTCAAAGCAGCTGCTCCATTCCTACAGTAGGCCAGACACAGGCCACGGCGGTGGGGAGAGAGTGACTCGGTTGTTCCTATGGCTTGTGTTCACATTCTGTGACCTTGGGTTATTGTTTCCCCCCAAAGATAAAGCTGCAATAAAAGAAAAGACCCACAGACATTTGCCAGTCCCCAAGCATGCACTGTTTTTATTTTTGTGTTTCCAGATGTGGTTAAAAGCGTAGGAACTGGGTCTGCGTTTTTAAAATGCAGGAATAATTTGGCAGCGGTACTTCTGAGTGAACACATAAAGGCTAGATTGCATTATTGCAAGTCACCTCAGGAACGCTTTAGTTCACATGTAAAGTGTATTTAAGCAGGTGCTGGTTTGTTGCTATTTATAGCACATAGGTAAAATTGCAGGTGATGCATGGAAGACTGGAATTCGGTGAACAGAATTATAAACCAGGAAAATTAAGTAGAATAGGAGAAACCTGGCAAGATTCAAGACTGAATCTCTAGTGATGATTTTCTGTCTTCTTCGTTCAAGTGACCAACAAAAGTACTTGAGTAAAGTTTGTGTAAGTCTTCCACCCTTAATGAGAAGCACCTAGTTGACAAGTTATACTTTTGTTGTGGCTCCTTAAATAAGAGCATATCTGGAGAGGGAGAACAGCACACTTGTTGGAACTCCAGGGGGAGGTTGCTCCTACTTATGGTGTCCACATATTTTGGGTGCTGGAGCACCCCAGCTACTCCCTTGAGTGCTCCTAAACATTTGGGACACGTTCCTATGTATGCCATTCTCAGCACCTGTGGACGCTGCTGTCAAAGGCTGCCTCCAATATAAACGTCTGGAATCCTGAAGGAGCTAACATATCAGATGCATAGGGCAAGGAAAGTGTAATTCCTTCCCTTTCTATCTGACTGTCATAGTGCTGCACTGGTTAAAGGTAAAGGTAAAGGTTTCCCTTGCTTGAAAGCCAGTTGTATCTGACTCTAGGGTTCAGTGCTCATCTCTGTTTCAAAACCGAAGAGCCAGCGTTGTCTGCTTCTGCAGACGTTTCTGTGGTCATGTGGCAGGCATGACTAGACACCGGAGCATTTTTCTCTGTGCCGCTGATCTAAACCACAACCCTACAGAGAAAAATGAAGGGATTTTTTAACTCTCCTATCTGATGCAGCACAACAGTAATAAAAAAGGGGAAATAATTACACTTTCCCTGTCCCCCTATAGAAGAGTAGGAAAAATGCTTAATTTGCCATATTGTGAAGTGGTTCTTCAGACATTTCACCAAAAGAGCAAAGGTCACTTGTTCTATTTGAACAGGGGGCCAGGCTAAAAGTGATTTTGCTCCTCCCACATCCTCAAGCAAATTTGGAATCAGTGAGTCTAGATCACTCATGCTCTAAGTTTTATATTAAGCTATTAGATCATAGAAATTTTAACGGCCCACCTTCTCATAAACCTGACAGTCTGAAAAGCCACCATTAAAAAACTACAACTCAGATTCTCCTACAAGACCTACAAGTTTTGCAACCACTGTCTAGATTTTGGAATATCAGAGAGTAAACAAAACAAAACATTGTAGCACTTTAAAGACTAACTGCTGTATTTTAACGTTAGCTTTAATGGATCAAGTTGATTTTGGAAGGCCTTTATTCTAATTAGTATCTTAACAAGCTGCATTTCCAACAAAGGAAAGACAATTATATTAAATTTAAATTAGCTATGTTTTAAACTGTTGCTTAGTCTAAGCACGATAGCCTAAATGTAATTAGGAATATGATAAGGACATACAGTACTACATTTATTCACTTTTTCACAGGTAATATTCTAGATGGTGTAATTATTACAGGAAACGTGAGCATATAGTTCACAAAAGGCAACTTCTCTTTTAGTTCACTCTGGAGTGGGACCTGACACTATTTTAAGTTTCATTCCAAATAATGGTTCAAACTCATGACAGAAGTCTCCTATTTCAGCATCCAATTGGGCAAATGTGATCCTGCAAATGTTATTTAATTATGACTTTAAAAATCCTAGCCAATATAAGCAAATGGTGAAGGAAGATGAAGACTGCAATCTAGCAACATACTGAGAGTCACAGTTGCCTGTCCCTTTTGGACAGAAAGAACTGCATGAATTAATTACAAATTTAACATTTGATCTCAGAGGTTAATTACTCTAATATATTTTTTTTGTATAGAAAAATACCCTCAGGCAAGTCTCTGGACTGCACAAACACCACCACCCTCAAAAAAGAAAAAGAAAAGAGCCAGAGATGTTCCAGGATTTGGCAAACACATGACATGTGAAGACTTATTAGAGCTGACAGTTCAGGATGGGTAGCCTGGAGAAAGGAAGACTGGAAAGTGATAAGATAACCATTTTCAGAGAGCTAAAGGGCTATCATGAGGCGGATGGAATAAGGGTGCAACCCCAATCAATGGCAATTATAAGAAAGGACATTCCAGGTAAAAGTTAGGAAGAATGTCTGAAGAGTAATAGCTATTTGGCAATGAAAAACATTATTTCAGAAATTAGTGGAATCTTCCTGCATTGGTAGGAAGCTGGATGAGATAGCCCACTGGTGGCGAATCTATGGCACGAGTGCCGAGGTGGCACTCGGAGTCATCTCTGTGGGCACCCATGCAGTCACCCCAGCACAGAGTTCGCCCCCGCTCCTCTGCCCAGCAGCTCAATGGGAGCACTTCCTCCCTCCCACAACAGAGTCCACCCCACCCCTCTGCCCAGCTGGAGCACTTCCTCCATCCCTCTAACACAGAGTTCACCCTGCCCTCCCTATGCCCCGCAGCCTAATGGGAGCGTTTCCTTCCTCCCCTCTTGCTGTGTTGACACTTTGCGATAAAAAAGTGGGTTTTGGGTTGCAGTTTGGGCACTCGGTCTCTAAAAGGTTTGCCATCACTGAGATAGCCCATGAAACCCTTCTAAAACCTATGATTCTATTAATTGCAGCCAAATATTTTCAATCAAATTAAAAGCATACCCACACACACAAATTTATACTAAATAGTACCTGCACTCACATATTCTTGAAGGTAATATCAGGGGGAGACTTCCATTGTACTGACAGCTATTACAGAAAACAACTATGGCTACCTTAAAGAAGGTTAAAAGAAAGCTGACAGTGGTTACTCCTCATGGTGGCTATACATTATCTTCAGTATTCACCACCACCACCACCACCACCACCACCACCACCACCACCACCACCACCACATAACGAAAGGATGTTGAATAGTTTTTAGGGAAAGTACTATCAAGTCTGTTGAGTCTAGGGTTACCATAATTCCCTCCCACAAAAAATGGGACAGAAGTAAAGGTTGTCCTTGCTCAAAAGCCAGTCATATTCAGCTCTAGGGTTCAGTGCTCATCTCTGTTTCAAAGCCGAAGAGCCAGCGCTGTCTGGTTCTGCAAACGTTTCTGTGGTTGTGTGTCAGGCATTACTAGAGCGCACGGAGCGCTGTTTACCTTCCCCCTGAATTGGTCCCTATTTATCTACTTGCCATTTCTTGTTTTCGAACTGCTAGGTTTGCAGGAGCTTGGACAAAGACGGGAGCTCATTCTGTCCTGCAGTATTTGTGTAACAGCTGCTGCTACAGACGCCACAAGAAAAAGGCATGTCCCCCCCTTTTCTTCCTTGTTCACCAAGCTGCTGCTGCTGCCACCTGCTAGTGGTTCTAATAGAAGTGCAAGAAAAATGTGTGATTTCCACCACCACCACCCCATCAAGTGGTTTGAAAACCGTGAATTTTCAATGTTTTTTTATAGAACTGTGCGGGACAGTTAAAAAACGTGAAATTCACGGTTTTCCGTTACATATGGCAACTCTAGTTGAGTCAAAAGGTGCATACAGGGAAGAAGTGTTAAGGCACAGAATAGATGTTCATAATAATAAGCCATTACATGTTCAATATAGAAAAGATATCAAAGGTAAAGGGGATAAGGCTAATAATTGGGTATGGCTAAAATCTTGTATCTTAAAAAAGAAAACAGCAGGACGTATATTTGCTGCCCAATTTTTGCTTTAATTATGTTGGTTTGTAGTGCTTGTTCTTGGAACTGACAGTAAGTGTCTGGATGAAACAGTGGTCTATATTATCAGGGATGCAGTAAGATTGCACAGACTGACTACAAAGGATACCATAACCAAGTTGCAGCAAATATACATTGGAATCTGTGCAAGAATTATGGAATACCATCTTCGACATATTGGTAGGAATACAAATGTGAAAAGGTGATTGAGAATGAGGATAAGATGGTTAAGATCTTGTGCGACCTTCTTGTGCGACTCCTCTTGTTTTTGTTTTTTTTAATTGTGTCAGAAGCACACAAAGGTGCTTTCTGGGTTGAAAGGATTTTTCTGGAGGAACTCCGCTCAGGGAATGCCCGAATGAGGCTCCTTTCATGTCCCCAAGATCTTTTCCCACCGAAGTGGTCCCTAGTTATCTACAGTACTTGCAATTTCTTGCTTTCTAACTTCTAGGTTGGCAAGAGCTGGGACAGAGATGGGCACTCATTCCTAAGACTCTTGAACACAACATTCCAGGCATTGCTGTGGTTGAGAAAAAATTGCGTTAAGCTGATTGATGTGGTGATACCAGGTGATGTTTGGGTGGAAGAAAAAAGGATTGAAAAGATCATGAGATATCAGAATTTGAGAACTGAAGTATAGCATCTCTGGGAGAAAAGAGCAACAGGGTGTGACAGATAGGCTTTGACCTGGCTCTTGCCCTTGGGGCTCTCCCATTCCTGGTGAGCGGCTTTTACCAGCCTGCCCTATGGAACTTCCCCAAAGACTCCCAGGCCCAGGAGGCCTATATGCCATCCTGCAGATCTTGCAGCAACCTGGGGCTTACCTGTATTGACAGAGCCCAGCAAGTATTATGGAGAGTATTGTATTAAATGTGGTAGCGTGTGGCTTATGGCTTAACTCTTGTTTTACCCTCTCTCCCAAAGAACAGACGTTGTTGATGAAGTAAAAATGTTTATTGTTCTCAAAGCATATTGTACAAATAACAGTTCTTCCGATGGGTCAGGATACAGAATTACAGCATACAAAAAATACTAATCAAAAAGGACAGTTAGGGAAATCCACACTCAGGCCTTCCCCCCATAAACAAAAGGAAAACCTGACTAATCTAGGTAATCATGACTAAGCTTAGGTTGGAGTCAGGACTCGGAGTTACCACCACCCTCTCTTCTGAGGTGTAACTCTCAGAAACCCCAAACTCTCACTCACTGCCAAACCCATGTGCCTATAGGAAAGACGTGAGCTTGGCCCTCCTAATTAGCATACAGCCAATTAGAGCCCAGGGTTTGTATAAACAACCACTGGTTCCCATAACAAATGTCCAGTGTTCCCAGGCTCTGAGTGTTGACGGACATTCCAGAACTGGGGAAGAAGACAAAACATAGGCCTGAAGCTTTGAGAAGCTTCTACAAGGCCATCTGCTTGATAAGCACAGCAGAAAGAATTATGAAGCCCTTGCAAAGAAGCAAAGCTACATTCTAAGACAGTTTAAAAACCCAAGAGACTCCATGCTGAATAACTTGTGACCCATTCCATCACACAGGGATACCAGTAGCAATCCCCAAAAGGGCTGGAAAAACATATGAGTGTGATAGGCATTGATAATATCACAACAGAGCATTTCCAGAGAATAGAACTATTAAACACCACCTACATTATCAGGAAAATCTCACTGACTCATAGGTCCAGGGCTAGGACTGAAGCAATGGTGTTCCAAAGATCCAGTCTGAATATCTCTGGTCAACCATGCATACCTTTGAAAATAATACTGTGCTGTCAAGTTAATTCTGAGTTATTGTGACCCTTCCCAAAGTTTTCTAGGAATAGAGTACTCAGAAATGGTTTATCATTCCCTTCTTCCTGTGGGGGGGTGGGGGTGGTGTCCCCTGAGACTGTGCAGTCTACCCAAGACTACAACAAGCTGACTCTTCTCCCAAGAAGCATAGCGGGGAAGTCAACTCAATTCATACCTGTCAACTGCGGCTCCGGCCAATCCAGGACTTGCGCAGAGCGGTTCTGCGCAGGTCGCCTTCTACGCATGTGTAGAAGGGTTTTACGCTTGCGTAGCCCCCTTCTACGCAAGTGTAGAAGGGTTTTATGCATGCGTAGAAGGCAACCTGCGCAGAAGGGTTGCGCAGTACTTCTTTTCCCCTGCTGCCAAACTCCGGCCAAATGCGGGGCGGGAAATGGCGCAAATCAGCGACAAAAACTGGGAAATCCCAGCCAATCCGGGAAGGTTGACAGGTATGACTCAATTCCACAGCCAGATACCTGCAGCACTGAGCTAACCAACCAGCTCAGTATTCAGAGAGGACTTTCAATACTAATTCTGGTGAATATAAGTGGAATTTTATTTCACTAATATGCTGCTAATAAGCTTCATATTGCATTGGCCACTTTGAGTACAGGATACTAGACTAGACCTAGTTCTTTGGTTTGAAGTCCTACCTAGTGCCAACAGCCACTGTTTCACTTGCTCTTGTTAACATACATATTGTTACTGTAGCTTATCTTTGAAAATCTTCTACACCCAGTTTCTCTCATCTGTGGCTAGAGGTGTACTATCTGCTTGCTCTCTAGCAAATCTGCAGCAGATAAGAGCTGTCAGGAGTAGGGACTTTCCAAAGGAATTTGCACTGCTACCGCTGCTTTTATCTGCAAGAGCTAAACTCAGCTTGAGAGGAAAAAACAGAATTCTCCGGGACTGCTACCAAACCACTTCCCCCTCAAAAACCCCACAACAGCTAGCAAGGACACCCAACTCAATTCTAGGTTCCAGAAGATTCTGACAGGATGCAGGGTGTCACTTTCAATATTTAAACTGGAAGTGTCATCTGAAAAGTCACTTGATGAGGGAGATTTTCTTGCTCATTATAGGAGGTGTTCCACATGGCCTGGTCTCTAATTACTCAGGTTAGGTATGAAAACAGGAACTGTATCGCTGTAATGGTCCCATGTAATTCCACTTCTTCATACTTTTGCAGATCAGAGTAAGATCAAAGCTCAATTACAGTTTAAGGTCCGCTGGAGCATAATCAATCTCATTTTGTCTGCTCTGCTCTATAATACAATGTCCCCCAATTTAATGCTCTCCAGAATTCTGGATTGCAACTCCCATAAATCACAGTCAACATTGCCGGGGTCAAGCATTAATTAGAGTTGTGCCTCAAAATATCTGGAGGGTATCATGTTAGCAAAACCTGTTATAATGCAACTACTAAAAGTGCTGCATATAATTTAACAACAGCATCTTCCCCTCTAAAAAGATAATTTAGGAAATAGGGGTTAAGTTTTAGACATGATGTAGAATATGAGGTAGACTAGCACACACCATTCTGGGTTTTGGTAATGGTTTTGTAATGGTTTTTGTAATAAGACTGCAATGTTTTATTTACTATTGTGTTGTAGTTTATACTTGTATTCTTGTTGTTCACTACTGTATTCCTTTGGCACTAAATCCAGGTGGTATAAAAATACAACCAACAAACAAACCACTTCAAACTGCACGTAACATACTGTATTGCTTATGATTTCAATGTTTTCTTATGTTAAAAGCAATAATGACAATGACCAGAAAAGAGGAAAACAGAATAGCAGGAGGTGGGCTAATCTAAAATGCAGCTCCCCCTAACAATCTGGTTCTTACATGCAAAGCAATTTTCTTTTAAATATTCAGTGTCACACTGCCTCCCTTTCCTTTAGTCCAAAACAGCACAGCCCATTCTATCACCTCACGATTCCACCATCTCATTTTGCTGTCTGTGGAGAAGAGGCCGGTGAAAAGTAAAAGGTAAAGGTTTCCCTTGCTCGAAAGCCAGTCGTATCCGACTCTAGGATGCAGTGCTCATCTCTGTTTCTAAGCCGAAGAGCCAGCGTTGTCTGCTTCTGCAGACATTTCCGTGGTCATATGGCAGGCATGACTAGACACCGGAGCGCACGGAATGCTGTTACCTTCCCACCGAAGTGGTTCCTATTTATCTACTTGCAATTTCTTGCTTTCGAACTGCTAGGTTGGCAGGAGCTGGGACGAAGACGGGAGCTCATTTCCATCCTGTAGTATTCGGGAATCGAACTGCTGACCTTCTGCTTCCCAGTCAGCGTCTTAGCAACTTGAGCCACTGCAGAGCCCCTCACAATATTCTGAATAGCCATCTCCCTGCAGTAAGAAACATTGCCTTAGAAGCGAATGTCCTGTTTAATTAACTAACAAACAGACCATGCTTTCTAACAGAAACCAAGTGGTGCAAACCGCACTTCATTTTTCAGCAAGTGATTTTTTAAAAAATAATGGCTTTTAACTTAGAAGTTTCCCTTTCCTGTCAGCTGAACGAGTGCCACTCATTAATGCAAAGTTACATGCATAGGCAAGGACTGGGGGAGCTTTCCACAAGTACGCTAGATAAGTCTAATCTCCAACACTATGTGCATAAAGCTTTAAATGAGAATTTAAGCTTTCATTGTACATAATTGGTGACTTAATATTTTTATAATGGAAATAATGTATGTTTCAGTGGCAAATTGCCACTCGTTAATGAGGTGCTAGGGTGCTGCGGTGGCTCAAGTGGTTAAGATGCTGACTGGAAGGTACAGTAGTACCTCACTTAAAGAGCATAATGTGTTCCACAGGATTGCTCTTTAAGCGATTGCTCTTTAAGTGTGAAACACTTGGAAAAGGTGCCACTGCTGCCATTGTAAGTGACTGATTGAGACTTCTGGCGGAGGGGGGGTTTGCGAACCCCAATTTAGATGTTAAGCGAGTTTTTGGTTGTTTTTTGTTGTTAAGCGAGGGTGACCATTCAGAGAAAATTCTGCTCTTTAAGTGAGTTAGTCTCAAAGTGAGGCACTCTTTATATGAGGTTTTACTGTAGATAAATAAGTGGGAAGGTAAACAACGTTCCATGTTGAGGCATGCCTGCCATGTGTCCACAGAAACGTCTGCAGATGCAGAAAGCACTGGCTCTTTGGCTATAAACAGAGATGAGCACTGAACCCTAGAGTTGGATACAACTGGCTTTTGACCAAGGGCAACCTTTACCTTTACCTAATGAGATGCTGGTTGTATTCCTGAGCATACAACCAGAAACACAAACAGTACTCTGTTGTTGACGTTTTGAGCCATGGGGCTCTGTTCGTGGAAGTTTTGAGCCATGGGGCTCGGCTCATGGACGTTTTGAGCCATGGGGCTCCGCTCATGGACGTTGGGTAGCCGAGGGTAGTGTGCAATTAATTTTGTTATGTCATTATTTAATGTTGTTTATTGCATAATTTGTACTTGTCCTGTAAATTTTGTAAAATGAGAACTGTGCATTTTTGTTACTTTTTGTTAACTTCTTTTTTTATCTGTAACTGTACTGTATTATTATGAATTGTGCTGTATTGTATACCTATGTTGTACGTCGCCTTGAGTCGCAAGTGGTGTCGAGTGAGGCGGGATATAAATTTAATAAATAAATAAATAAACAAACAACAATTTATCATCTAGACTAGACTTATGCCATTTTCCTAACAAATGCAAGTCACCAATAAGATTCTGGCCATTAAGAAACAAAAAAAAAAACATCTTCTAGTCCCTTATTTGTTACACAACTGACATATAAAATAGGCAGATAACCCCTGGCAGAACAGCAAAACTAGTTTGGGGATTGATAGAGAAAGGAGTGATCAGGACACATTAAGAACATTCTTTCACTAGCCTGCACAGTTTCTTGTTTCACTTTGTGTCTTAAAGAAGCAGAATTCACTGTTAGAACAAAATGCATGAACATTTTGCTTATACGCTTTATCCAGATGACACAATTGTGCTTTCTTAAACCAATGTTATTTCAGCACAGAATTTTAAATTATATAACCAGAGAGGAGAACACAACACAACTTCAAGCATGATTCATGGGAGATACAGTATGTGACTTTGAAATCACCACAAGTATTAATATGCAATCACAAAGAGAAAGAAAAATAGGGGATATTTTAGTGTTTGAACGGGAAGTCCCAGATCATGACTGTCATGAGGCAAAAAGAGGTGGGGAGGAAATCTTTAGCAGCTTTTCTGAACCTTGGCTTGGATTTCACACAGGGCCCACTGCACATCACCAAACTATTTAATGCACACCTGCCAAAGTATAAGCCATGCTTCAAGCTGAATTCCTCCAGTCTCAAACTCACTACAGTTAAAAAAGAAAACTGGTTCCAGTCTTGAGTTCTCTTGCTGTCAGCATCTACTTATGAAATTTCCCTCTCCTCTTTCTCTCTCTTAGCCCAGTAATAAATACAGTAAAACTCTGGGTTACAGATGCCTCGGGTAACGGAAAACTTGACTTACGGAAGGGAATTATGGGGAAATAACGTCCCGATTTACAGAAAAAAATCTCGTTACGGAATGGGTTTTCCCAGAATACATTGCATCAGGGAGGGTTTAAAATGGAGGCCCCATGCCATTTTAGAGTCTCTGGATGCCGCAAAGAGTCTTCTCTTTAGGAGGAGTTTGAGCGGGGTTTTTGGTGAGGAAGCCACTGGCAGGTGAGGGGAGCTCCCCTCGCCCAGGACGTGGGCTCTCCTGATGGCCGGACAAACCATTCCTGTTCGTCACCCTTAGACACCCCTCAGGACAAAGCACCAAAAAAGGTCTTTTGCATTGTGTGCTCTGCATTTTTTAAGGTCGCTCGATCTCTCCAGCTGGTAGTTGGCTGGGGGGAAGGAGGGGATGTTCTTAGAGGGTTCCCCTTTCTCTCCCGCATCTCTAAGAACCCCTTTTCTCTTCTCCACTCCAGCCGCTCACCAGCTGGGGGGATTGATCAAGGTGCAGGAGAGAATCGTGTCTGGCATTTTTTTGGATTAAAAAAAAATCTGGAAGTGTCGGGAACGTTTTTAAAATTTTCAATGCATTCTTATGGGAAATTGTGCCTTGCATTACGGAAAAACCACTTTACAGAAAAAGTCCCTGGAACTGACTAATTACGTAACCCGGGGTTTTACTGTAACACAATGTTCTTCTCAATAAATTCCTATCACCTCTGTGCAAAGCAGGTGTTAGTGGATGTCTGTTACTACACTTTAGGAAACTCTGGCTATGCATATAATCCAATAAATTTATAAGAGGCGATCAGGGTTAAATCCAGACTTTAGAGTTCCAAGGCCCATGCATTTCTCTAGATCAGGAGTTCCCAAACTTTTGCGCGCGGGCTGGACCATGCCCCCTGGGCAGCTGAGAGGGTACGTTTACAACAGCATTTATGGCAGGCATGTTTACGCATGCACGGGTGCATTTTACAGCTGTCATAAACACATCCACTTCCGGTAGTGGCTAGGGCGGCGGCAGGCCACATAAAATGGTGCCCCGGGCCATAGGTTGACCACCCCTGCTCTAGACAGAATATCTGTGTTTTAAAGCAGTTTGAAAACATTACATTTTGAGAATATCCTTCCCATAATTCCCCTACCTTGCATGACAACTGACAATGATGGCTGAGGGGTTGTGAGAGTTGTAGTCTAAAAACCATAGCTTTTCCGGTCTATGTTTCCTACCAACCTCCAAGGAGAGGACCTTTTTGGAGATAATTTGCAGGTGACTGAGCAGGATTCTTGTGAAAATCTTTCTAGCAACGGATAACAACGATATGCCACAATAGTTGCCACAAGTACTATGATCACCTTTCTTAATGATGGTGATAATGGGGGTATTCTTAAGGTCATCAGGCACTTTACCAGTTTCCCAAATCAAGAGAATGAGTGTGAAGAGTCATTCCTTTGAGGGACCCCTCCCTTCTGGATTCACTCCAGAGGGATGTTGTCTGACCCGGGAGCCTTTCTGGGTTTCAGTTAATTCAGAGCCTCACAGAATTCCAGGTACATCAGTGGAATTGCCATCCATGGCTGATGGGGATGTTGTGGCACTTCTTGAAGAAAATCCTTGCAGGTTACAAAGCCAATATAATAAAGAAGATTACTTTAAAAGGGAGGTCCTGACAACAGTTTGCCAATGCTTCACACTGAATGCTATACAACACATCTGAAAATTCTGGGAAAAGACATTTCCCCCCATGATAGCCATGCTATCATGAAACAATGGGAATTGGTGAAATGTGAAGAAATAAAAGAGCAAAGTTAGAATCTCTGTTTGCATTCCTCTAGTCTAGAACATAAAAATTAGAACTCCCAAATCTGGTGGAGGGTTTTGGAAGTTGTAGTAGATAAAGTAATCCTCACAAGCCACAATCTCTCCCAAACTGGTACATCCTTTGTTGCCTCAAATAGGCATGATTTACAATTATGTAAACCAGCCAGCTGAATAAATATAGGGAATCACACGACTCACCCATCAGCATTTTTGCACTCCACTCCCACAAAGGCCCCTAATGTTACATAGGAAATAGAAGGAGCAAAGTCGTTCGTCCAAAATTAGCAAGTGGGAAAAAGAAAGAGGGGACACTGAATTCTTGGAATCAGCAATCTTTCACCAGGAAAATAAAAGAGGGGAATTCCATACTTGCTGTGTGCTGCTTATTAAACTATCCACACTGATCTGTTTTACAACGAAATGACAGCAATAAGGCTTATGCTACCTTAGTATCAAGAGATCCCTCTCGTCTTTCCTAACCATGACGCCGGTTTGAGTTCACCAGTGGGGTACACAGAAAGAGCCTGTTTGAAGATTGTAGTATTTTTGAACAACAATCAGGCATACTGTTGTGATCCAGTTGTCGGACTATGAGGATGGCCTGGATCAGGGAGCACTCCCTAAGCCCAGCAGTTCTGCCTGCACCCGAACCTGAGGATGTCCTGAGCCAGGGATCTCAGCCTGTGCCTGGCCCAAGTCTGTTTCCACTGGCAGCTAAGCTGTCAGATCAGGGGTCTGGCTCTGACAGTGATCAGCCCTCAGTGAGGGAGAGGTCCAGAAAGGAGCTACACCTGAAACACAGGCAGGCTAGAGCAAAGTACCAAAGAAGGCTCCCAGCTGATACCGATTAGCTGGGAGGCCTAGAAGCAAGCTTGTTGCAGCTTGCCAGCATCGGTACAACTCTCATGACACCCTGCTCATCTCCAGACTGCCTGCCGTGACCCTGACTTCTCTGCCAACCCTGACAATGCCCCTGGACACCCTTTGGATCAGACGTTTGCTTGGACTACCAGTAAGCAGACCTCAGCTTGTGTTTTGGACTTTGATATCTGGAGTCTCCTTTAATAGACTCTCTGTATAGCGCTGCTGTGCGGCAACCGTACCCGCTCAGGTGGGTCAGCACACATACCCCGGGCTATGGCCACCTTGTGCCGGCTAATCTTTTTCACACTATGTCAGATGAAAAGAACTACAGAATGAATTCACCAAAGATGGCTTCATTTTGGTAGTTTTATGTCTGGCTTAGAGACGGAAGAAAAGGACAAAAAGAACTACTGAATGAATTCACCAAAAGGTGGTTTCATTTTGGCAGTTTCATGTCTGACCTAGACACGGTAGAAGTAGTAGTTGTTCACCAGTATCTCCACATTATTAAATACAAGTCTGTCTCCCATTATTAAGAAATCACCTTAAGTAGGAAGTTGAAGAAGCATGGCTCATGGATTGCATGTGGTCGCCCAAACCCCAACTATAGCACCCTACTAAATCCCCCAATTTTCATCTACATAGTTTGGACTGAAATCATAAATCATCCCATCTGGGAGACACAAACTGGCCATCTTAGGGGCATGGGGGACAACTTCCCCCGCAATTAAAAAATGCTTAACAATTGGGTGTAAAAAGGTGTGGGGAGGCCAGGCACAGCCCTTCAAGTAGCCCTGGGTGGATGCAGCCCCTCCATTCCTGCAAACAGCACATTTCTGCTAGATTATGTTTCCTGACATTTGCAAAGGCTGGCTGTGGATTGTTTCAGATCTGAATGCAGTGTGGTACAATGACTAGAATATCAGACTCTGAGTCAGGAAACTTGGGTTCAAATCCTTACAAGCGTACGGAAACTCACTTCTTCTTGTTCTGCCGTATCCGAATCCAAATATTGGCGATCCTCATGGCAATCAGCCATGAAGACTGTCCTAAGAATATAATGTCATGGCCTTTCATCTGCCTTCCACATTGCAGTGTGACACCCATACCACTGATCAAGTTCTGTGAGTCACTTTCTGGAGATACTGGTGGAGATACTGAGCCTTTTTGGCATGCAAAGTTCTCATCAGCCCCAGGCCAGTATAGATGAAGCTGCTGCACTCCATTCAAGATGGATTAAAGTGGGATTTAGTCCACTTGGGGGGGCCATCACCCTTCTCTGTGGACTTTGGCATCCAAGCCGTTAGTCCTCAGGTTTCTCAGGTTAGTTAACTGGGGTGTTGAGTAGCTGGCGGTATGGTCTACTCTATTACCATAGCAGGATAACCAGACATCTGGAAACTCACTAGGGGATGGTAACTATAAAACGTTTCTTGAACATCTCACATATTTCAAAATCTCTACTAGTTTGGCCGTAAATTGGAATCAACTAGACAGCACATAACAATGACAATATGACAGGCAGGAACAGAGCAACGGGTTTATCTTATAAATGTACACACTCCCATCCTTGTTCTAATCTAAACTATTTTAACTAGTTTCTAGTATTTACTAGGTCTGTAAGTTCTGCAACAATCTTTCTTGTATTTGTGACTTTTCCATAAGGTTCAGCAAAAAGCAAACATCACATGGGATAGCCCTAGAACAATGTTATCAAGGACAAATACACAAAAGGCTGCATTCACAAGAAGATGTCTGGGTCTTGCTAGAGACATTGTGAAAAGGATTACACTCTGGAAGAGGGAACCTAAGAAATCCTTCTCCAATCTTGAGTTTTCCAGATGTCATATAGTTTGTATTATATCCAGTTAGCATGACCATCTTGGCTAGATATGCTGAGTTGTGCATATGGTGGGTGCCACACTGGAGAAAAACAACCTTAAATAAACACAGGTTTCAGGACTGATACCACATTTAGTTTTTTATTCTTACTTTCAAGCACATTCCCAGTACAGTAGAACCTCGGATAAAGTCCAAACTCCATTCCACAAGTTTGGACTTTATCCGATTTTGGACTTTATCCAAATTAAATGGGCGATGCATCGGATAACGTCCAAAAATGGACTTTATCCGAGGTTCCTATACCAAATGACTTGGATAACGTCCATTTTTAAGCGGTTTTTGACTTTATGCAATGCATCACGTGTGCATGAAAACCATGACTTTATCTGAATCGGACTTTATCCGAGGTACCACTGTACTTTCTTAAACAACAGGCTTCATCACAGATGAGACCCAAACTGCAATTTAAGATGTGATAAAGTGAACTAAACCAATTGCATTTACTAGTTCTGCAAAGGCAGCAAATTCCCTGCTCTTTATTAATGGTAGTTACTAATCCTCATAATTGTTTACTAATAATTGCTCATCTCTGTTTCAAAGCTGAAGTCAGTGCTGTCTACTTCTGCAGACGTTTCCGTGGTCATGTGGCAGGCATGACTAGACACCGGAGAGCACGGAACGCTGTTTACCTTCCCACCAAAGTGGTCCCTATTTATCTACTTGCAATTTTTTGCTTTCGAATGGCTAGGTTGGCAGGAGCTGGGACAGTAGTACATGCAGTACTCTGGATTCAAACTGCTGACCTCCCACCTTCCAGTCAGCGTCTTAGCCACTTGAGCCACTGCAGTCCCTATGGTGTACAATACGAATGCAATAACAGAACACAAAATACATTTATTTTGTAAAAATAATAATAACACAACTGAAAGGTAGCTATAGGGGTAAAGCAGACTAGTATACACAAGTGTCTTAAATCATCTAGGCAAGTTCAAATGTCTGACCTGATACTGAAAATACTGTAATATTAGCATCTGAAATAACTACCACTGAGTGAAGCAGATTCCGCATTGTACATTGCTAAAATTTAAGCCAATGGATTTTTAAAAAGCTGCAGACCTCATTGCTTTGCAGTTATCAAGAAAGTGCACGTCTAATTATCAAAAGGTTGTTGGTCTTCTCAAGGATTCAGGATCTTAAGTTCAATGTGAGTTTCCATGGCTGAGCAGAAATTCGATCCCAGACCTCCTGAGTCATTGTGCATCACTCTATCCACTACATCACAATGGATATCCACTGAAAGCTTAGAATTTCCTAAATACGTCAAGTTCTGCATTGCAAAACTGTCCAGAGCGCAACAAAAAACTTTCAGAACTATGCTAAGAACTATGTATGATTCTCTAAAAATAACAAGGCTTATCTCTGTTATGAGTCTAGTAGGGGCACAGATCTTCAGCTGGGAGGCTACCTCAGGTAGTGACTTTTCTCCAGGAGCTCCCCAGTGAGTGCAAGAATTAGACATCTCGTATTCGCTTGAAGTCACCTATCGATTGTCACTGAACAAGAGGGCTCTTGCTAGAATAAAATAAAACCAAATCCTTAAGTGGGCAAATGGATTTTAAGTGATTAATCTAAACAATGAAATACCACAGTTCTGCAGAGGATCTCCTCATCAACCCCCCCCCCATCTTAGATTTGGGTAAGGGTAAAGGTTGCCTTTGCTCAAAAGCCAGTCATATCCAACTCTAGAGAATAGTGCTCATCATCTCTGTTTACAGCAATGTTTTTAGCTGCAAACGTTTAAATTGTTTTTTGAATTGTATTTTCCCTTTTGCTCTTAGCCGCCCTGAGTGGTGCTTGCACCAGGAGGGCGGGGTACAAATAAACAAATAATATAAATATAAATATAAATATTAATATTAATAATAATAATATTAATAATAATAATATTATTAATATTAATACTAATATTAATACAGCCAAAGAGCCAGTGGTGTCTGTGTCTGGAGACATTTACATTGGTCACGTAGCAGGCATGACTAGACACTGGAGCACACGGAATGCTGTTACCTTTCCCACCGAAGCGGTACCTATTTATCTACATGCAATTTCTTGCAGCACTCGGGTCTTGAACTGCTGTCCCTCCATTTGTCAAGTTCAGCCTCTTAACCACTAAGCCAGTGATTCTCAACGTTTTCAGGCCACGGGCCTAACCACACCTCCTGAGCAGCTGAATGGGCCGGTCATGTGGTTCCTCCCACTCGGAAGCAGAAGTAAAATGCATGCCACGTATGCGCAGAACACATTTAGCAGCATTCTGCGCATGCACGGTGGGTAAGTAAAACCTCTGCTTCCAGGAATGGCGAGGGCATCGGGGGGCCGGATGAATTGGTGTCGGGGGCATACCTGTCAAGTTTCGGGAAATTTTTGTCAAATAAGGGACATTTCCCGGCCAAAACAGGAAACTGGACAGCTATGCTTATCCTGTGCTGGCCTCCAGTCTAACTCCAGTCTAACTAATACGGGATGACGGCGGGAAAGAGTGTAAAATACAGGGGTTTTACAGAAATTTCCCAAAACTTGACAGGTATGGTCGAGGGCTGGGTCTGGCCTGCTGGCCATAGGTTGCAAATGCCTGCACTAAGCCATCGCAATCCTCGACTTGGGTACAAGTATCTATTTAATAACTAATGCATCCCAGGCAGTGCAGGAAAGCCTAACAGTTTTTTAAAAAAAATCATGTGGAATCCTCTCTAAATGAGAGTTGAAGTCCAACATTTCTGGAAGGAGCCTGCCTGGAGAAGTATGACTTAATCCATCTTGACTTCTCTGTCCTGAAGGCACCATCATGTGAAAAGGAGGCCCAGCCAAGATAAGACCGAAATAAATTAACTGATCCCACTTCTTATCCAACAAACCTCAGTCTAGAAGTCATTGCCACGTGATTTCCCCTCAGTCAGGAGAACACAAAGCCCGAACCACACACCACAACCGTTAGGCTTCCCTGACGCCTACGCCTCCCACTGGTGACCACACACATACTCAACACTACCAAAATAGCTCCCAACAGTTTCCACACAGTTTTTCTGACTACAATTTGGACTTCAGGGGAGCAGGGGATTCCCACAATTGACTAAATAAGAGCTACAACGGTTGCATGAAGCAATAAAAAATGCAGCTATATCCATGTGATGTTTTAGGACTTAGCTTTGATTTGCTCACTAACAGAATCTCCTGCTGTCCATTTGGGTTGGGAGGAACAAGAGGCCAATATTACTTTCCCCCCAGGGCTGGGCCAGGACAGAATTAGAGCAGCAAATTGTTGCCCCGTCCCCACAATTTACCTACCCTGGTCTAAGATGCATCGTTCCAAAAGTGGACAAATTCATGTTTGGAATCTGAAGCAGCAAAAGCCAAAACCACCTCTCTTTAGAAGGAAGAAAACACATCTAAATGTGACCTTCTTCCCCTTCAGGGTCTGAGGAAGTAGACTTGATCCACAAAAGCTCATATTAAACATAGCATTTAGTCTTTACGGTGACATAACATTGTCTCTTCAATTAAAAACTTTTTTCTTCTCTTTTTTTCTTATATTTATTTATTTGTTTAATCACATTTCTACCACCGCCCCCTTGCCAAGGCGATTCCAGGCGGCTCACACATAAAACAAATAAAAACTTCTTAAAAAACCTTTAAAAACATTAAAAATTAAATTTGTTTTAAAATTAAAACATTTTTTTAAAAATTAAATGCCCTCCAATGCAGCATCACCAGATTTTTCAAAAGTTGACAACCCGGGCGATACTTAAATAAGCCAGCCCAGGATAGCTATCTCCCCAGCCGCCGTCCCCCCACTCGCTGCGCAAGCCAGGTCTTAAGGTTCTTGCCGAAGGATAAAATACAGTATCCAAAACAGTTGTCTTAATTTGTTTTTCAATTCATTGATCTTCTTCCTCGTCACAACAGTCATCACAAATGTATAGTGAGTGTCCTCTAAGCTATTCACACCCAAAGCATGTGTTGTATGATGGGCAGAAATCATGTCTTTCCTGGGGTACACAGAAAGAGCCACAATTGGGCATACCCTGGTAACAGCAGCCTTGTGTTGCCAGCTAATCTTTCTCACACTAGGTCAGGTGAAGGGAACTGCAGAATGAGCCCACGAAATGGTGCCTTCGTTTTGCCTGTTTTACATCTGGCCTAGACATGGAAGAAGAATGTCTTTCCTAAGAACAAAAATGTTACTTCAAAGAAGCTGCAAAAGAGATCTTAGAGGGTTAGTCTGTTCAGAAGGCCTTTCAATTAACCTGAGTCCATAATGACATTCCAAGAGAAGGGCTACAGCTGAAACATGTAAATAAATCAAAAATTATATGTGACCCATCAGATGTTGTTGGAATACAACTCCAGAATTCACTAGCTAGCAGTCAGTGGTAGGGCTGTGGTGATTCAGGGGTTAAGAAGCTCACCTTGTTAGCTGAAAAGCTGGTTCGAAAGCAAGAAATTGCAAGTAAGTACATAAATAGGGACCACTTTGATGGGAAAAAATTTTGGGGACATGAAAGGAGCCTCATTCGGCCGTCCCCTGAGCAGAGTTTCTCCAGCAAAAATCCTTTCAACCC
This sequence comes from Bradypodion ventrale, assembly GCA_035047345.1. NCBI lineage: Eukaryota > Metazoa > Chordata > Lepidosauria > Squamata > Chamaeleonidae > Bradypodion > Bradypodion ventrale. The sequence continues at coordinate 62,405,655 of JAWDJE010000001.1, read as the reverse complement.
AGAATAATTTCTGACATCAAATTATTATTATTAGTGGTAAGGAAAGATGAGATTACAGTCCCAGAAACTTGCAGAGTGCACCATGCACTCTATCCATGATGAAGGTTGTGGTCATCAAAACTGAGTCAATCTTTCATTCCCAGGAAATCTAGGTTAGTCATATTGACAAACCTTTCCAAAAACATGAACATCACACAAATTACACAATGGCATAGCTGCTATTTAACTGCAATAACCTATTCCCCAAGTGAAGATGAACCCACCAAAGGGTGGCCTCATTTTGCCAGTTTTACATCTGGCATAGACACGGAAGAAGAAGAATGTCTTTCCTAAGGATAAAAATATTACTTCAAAGAAGCCCAACTTAATAAAATCAGAATATTGTATCTGGACAGCAATCCAGCAGGGGAACATTTTGGACTACAGATCACAGTGTGGCTTCTGGTCAAACTGGCTCAAGAATTTTGAGAACTATTGCCTGCAAAGCAAGTCTTTATAAAGTAACTTTCAGTCACTGGCAGCTGTGAAAAACAGAAACCAGAAAGCTAAAGCTACAAACTTTTATTACTTTTAAATTAAAATGGTTTTTTTTTAAACAAGGAAGTAATTTTGCCTGGTTGACACTGCTAGAAAACAGCTAATAAAGGAATCCCAGCTCTACTACACCAGGGGTGCCCAAAATTTTCAAGCCGTGGGCTGGTCACGTGGTTCAGCAGGCTGGTGATGTGGTTCAGCGGGCCAGTCACGTAGTTCCTCCTACCAGAAGTGGAAGTAAAATGTGCCTTACAATCTGTTTTGCAACAGGATGAGACTGATTTTAAGCTACCATTTTTCTGCTTAAATCAGGGCTGCCCGAACTATGGCCTGTGGGCCAGATCTGGTCCCTGATGCCATTTCATCTGGCTCATGCCACCCTCGTCACTCCCAGAAGTGATGAAGGTGGCACGGGGCCGGATGAGTTGGCGTCGGGGGCCAGATCTGGCCCACAGCGCGTAGTTTGGGCAGCCCTGTACTACACAAAATGCACTTATTCAAACAACATGAAGCTGCTCCTACCAGAAACAAAGACTAAAGGTGATAAACTTGAATGGTCTGGCTTCTCAAAAGTACACAAAACTTTTCAAGTTCATGCAAATTATTCAAAACCAAGAGGAAGAGAAGGACCTTGGAGTTCTGTTTAGTTACAGGAAGAGATTAAAACTACCGTAACTTTATTAGATTCTGCTATCTTTCAGCCTACAAACTACAACTCAAAGCACACCAAATTTTGGAGAACAAAATGTCTCCATCACTGGGGTTTTGATATACTACTACACTAATTGTTGCTCCAGGCAACAAGCCTCTAGCCCAGGGGCTTGTAACCTACGGCCCGTGGGTTGGCCCCGAGCCCCAATGCCATTCCATCCGGCCCACAGCAACAACCCCAGAAGTGGAAACATTTATGACAGCCATAAACACGTTTGCGCATGCACAAACATGCCCACCACAGTTTGAGGCAGCATTTACAACATGGGAAACCACGTGTCTGGCCTGGCTGTTTGAGGTTGAGTAGTCCGGCCCGCGGCATGAAAACCTTGAAAATCCCTGCTCTAGCCCAACATTCTCCCAATGTGTTCAACCTTAACCCCTGTCACACCTGGGCACCAGACTGGAGAAAAGTGGTCTATGCATTCCTAGAGTGCAGCCATCTCCTAATTATATAATTCAGATCCCCAAACGAGGACAAGCTAAGAAACGGAGAGGACTTGCAAAATAGCCTGTTTCTTTCTTGCCCCCTCATCATCACCGTAACAAAACGTTTAGGATAGAGACTTTTATTTGCCCTCTATTCCAAGAAGACCTCTTCTTCTACAGTTACGAAAGCACCGAGCCTAGGAAAGTTACTTGTTCAGACTAAACTCCTACCCAGCACGGCAAATTCTGATTTCTGCTCAAGTACAGCATTCCTGATTTCTACAGATGTACAGCAGAAGAGTAGCACAGAAGTGAAAGAGTCTATCAATGGTATTTGAGCACAAAGGCAGCAGACCTGTTGTTTTCAGGTCATAAAGCAGAGAACAAGCAAAATCTAAAGCAAGAAGTGGGATGGATTTAATGCAAAAAAGGAGAAACCTATCCCCATGTTTTTCTTCTCCTTCAACTCTTCTGTTTCAATTACTTTTCTCCTAGAAGGAGCATTTCATGCTACTTCTCAATTCAGGAAAAAAATAAACATTTGAAACCCTGGATGTGAGAAAGGCATGGACGGAGCAAGAAGAGTTCACTACCACCCCCACAGAGACCAGTCTCCAAACATTCCCCCAACCCTTATCCTTCAGTTTAAATGTTTGTGCATTTCCTTGGAACAGTCATATATGGAGAGGAAAGTAAATCCCTGGACGGACTGGGGAAGAGGGAAGTGTAACTCCTCCGAGGAGCAAAATCAAAATGAAGTAAGAGGACACCCATGATTCCAAAGAGTAGCAGGAAGCCTCCGAATGAGGACACGAGAGGAACAAGTAGCTCGGCTTTAGAGAAGTAAGAGTCACATGGGATCATAATGTCGGTGCGCTCCTGCTCTAGGCCTACAAAGGAGCTTGTAGGTAGAAAGTACAAGTGGCTTAGAAAGGTGGTAGATACCAAGCAGGACGTTCCAAGTTCACTTTTCACCAGGAAGCAGGTAGAAAGCATTTTGATTATAAATGTAAGCATGGAACTAGAACAACAAAAAAAGCTACCCTCAGTTCTCCTGCAAACTCCACAGATATCTCAATCAAAGAGCTGTAACCACTCATCTAGGCGGTCCCTTGCCTCCTTTCACCAGCCTTGACTACCTAAAGCAGGTGCTCTCAACCTTTTAAAGCCAGGGGGCTGGGTCACGCTTCCTCCGACAGCTTCGGGGGCCGGATGGCCATTTTGCCCTGCCTCCAACACATAGCACTTCCTGGTGTGGTGGAGGCGGTGGGGGGGGGGGCACATGAAATGGGGCCGTAGGTTGGGAATCCCTGGTCTAAAGCCACCCAATAGTGGATTGACAGCTGCTGGAGCCACAGAGGAGGCTTTCTCAAACTACTCACTATAAGAAATAAATAACAGCACAATTCTGATCAAAGAGGAAGCCCAGCAATAGTGCCTAAGCTCAGATTCACAGAAGGTCATGAGGGATAAAGCGCATGGATCCACAACACTCTCCCCTCCACTTCCCACCACATATTTTGGTCCCTAACTGCATCTCACTTTTTAAAAATGTAGGTGTTCTTACAAAGGACAGCAAGAGGCAACTTCCACCTGCCATTAGCTAGGCTGATAATCCACAAAATGTGCATTTTGACACCACTTAGGTAGGTAAATGGTACTTGCTCGCCTCTCATTGTGAAGAGGGACGCAACGCGATGGTTTGATACCTGCAATTATCGCTTTCGTTTTGCACAACATGGGCATTCCTTACAGAAAAGAAATGCTGACTGAATTAATAAAGCAAGCCTTTCTTCCCACATTGAAACCCTTCAGATGTTCCAGTGCTGCAGACACACTTGTGACAAGTAGGTAGGAGGTGAGTGCTCAACAAAGTGGCAAAAGAAAATAATAAGAAGACTATTTTCCTCTCTTACACAAAAAACAGAAGTGGAAAATTTCCTCTCCCCCCTCCAAATCAGATGATAATTCTCTCCCTTCAAGACCTCAGCCTTCCAGGGCTGTTGTTTTATAACGGAGATTTATATAAGGTAGTCATATCAGTCTCTTCTATCAGAGGCAACTCGCCATCATGGGGAATCGTAAAGACTAAAACATTTTATTATGCATTAAGTTTCCCAGTCATCACTAAAGAGCAGAAGTTCTCAACCTTTTTCAACTGGGGGCCAGGTCACATTCCCTCAGACAGCTTTGGGGGCCGGGCGACCATATTGCCCTTCCTCCACCACATGGCACTTCCTGGTGTGATGGAGGTGGTGGTGGGGGCACATGAAATGGTGCCGCGGGCTGCCGGTTGAGAATCCCTGCTAAAGAGTGTACTGGTGGTCAGTATAAGAAGCTGATAGGAAAGAAATTGATTCATTTGAAATGTGGTGCCTTATGGGTCTTCTTCTTCTGTGTCTAGGCCAGACATGAAACGGCCAAAATGAAGTCACCTTTTGGTGAATTTATTCTGTAGTTCCTTTTATCTAATCTAGTGTGAGAAAGATTAGCAGGTACAACAAAGTTGCTGTTGCCCAGGATATGCCCAATTATGGTTCAAAAATACCACAATCCTTGAGGAGGCTTTCTGTGTACCCCAGCCTTGTGGGTAATAGAGCAAGTCAAGCCGCAAAGTGTCTTTGGGGACAAAAATGATGAAGCTGAGGCTTTCCTACTTTGGGCACCTTTAAAGCCCTACATGGTAGTGGGCCAGGGTATCTTAGAGACCGCATCGCCCTAAGGACGTCTGTCCGTCCAACCAGAGCGGACCGGAGGGGCTCTCTAATTGTGCCATCAGCCGGGGGGCTCGCCTCTCTGGCACAAGGAGGAGGGCCTTCTCCGTGTCCGCACCAGCCCTTTGGAACCTCCTGCCTGTGGAACTGCGTCTCCAGACGGAGTTGTTGCCCTTTAGGAAGGAACTAAAGACCTGGCTGGCGGGCCAAGTTTGGGGTGCGGGTGGGGATGGGGGTACCGTTGGGTGGTTGGTATAGAGAAGTGTGCCTTCCCCCAAGGTCCCTTCGGTTCTTGCGCACCTTTTAGGGGTGGGGTTTTTTTTTTAACTTTTAACTTTTTTATCATGTGTCTTTTATGTATTTACTGTCCGCTATGTAAACCGCCCTGAGTTGGGTTGTACCTGAGTGGGCGGTATATAAGCGTGAAAAATAAATAAATAAATAAATAAATCCTGAAAAGACAAGACTCTTTGGAAAGGACCATCATGCTGGGAAAAGTGGAAGACAGCAGGAAAAGAGGAAGACCCAGTGTGAGATTGATTGACTACCTAAGGAAGCCACAGGCTTGAGTTTGCAAGAGCTGAGTAGGGTAATTGAGGTCAGGGCATTTTGGAGAGCTCTCATGCATAAGCGTCAGTGGTTGGTCTCTGAGGACCTCTGACAGTCCTGGATGGTAAAACAACCCCCGGGCAACCATCCCCCACCCCACCTCCAGCTGGACCTTTCGCTGCCCAACTGCGTCCTGCCATCGGCCTCCTAGTCTGATCCTTGAAGCCTGCTCTGTGTCGGAACAAGGTAGGCTCCAGCCTCTAAGGTAAAGGTAAAGGTTTCCCTTGCTCGAAAGCCAGTCGTATCCAACTCTAGGGTGCAGTGCTCATTTCTGTTTCTAAGCTGAAGAGCCAGCGCTGTCTGCTTCTGCAGACATTTCCGTGGTCATGTGGCAGGCATGACTAGACACCGGAGCGCACGGAACGCTGTTACCTTCCCACCAAAGTGGTCCCTATTTATCTACTTGCCATTTCTTGCTTTCGAACTGCTAGGTTGGCAGGAGCTGGGATGAAGACGGGAGCTCATTTCCGTCCTGCAGTACTCGGGAATCGAACTGCTGACCTTCCGCTTCCCAGTCAGCGTCTTAGCGACTTGAGCCACTGCAGTACCAGCTCAAAAGCCAGTGGTATCCAACTCTAAGGTGCGGTACTCTTCTCCGTTTACAGCTTTCTGTCTCTGCAGACGTTTCCATGGTCCCGTGTCAGGTATGACTAGACGCCAGAGCGCATGAAAGGCTGTTACCTTTCCTGCCGAAGTGGTATTCATTTATCTACTTGCAATGTCTTGCTTTCGAACTGCTAGGAGCTGGGGCAGACAATGGGAGCTCACTCTGTTGTACAGCACTCGAGTCTCGAACTGCTGGCCTGCCGACCTTACAGCCGCCAAGTTCAGCGTCTTAACCACTAAGCCCGTGATGGCGAACCTTGGCACTCCAGATGAACTTGGACTTCAATTCCCGGAAGCCCAAGCCCCCATGAATCCGCACAAATGGGTTTACTGCGATTCATCCGGCCCGCGCCGCCCTCGTCGCTCATGGAAGCGGAAGTAAAACGCGCCCGTACGGGCGCGTTTTACTTCCGCTTCCATGAGCGACGAGGGCGGCGCGGGCCGGATGAATCGCAGTAAACGCATCCGTGCGGGTTCATGGGGACTTGAGCTTTTGGGAATTGTAGTCCAGGAACATATGGAGTGCCAAGGTTCGCCATCCCAGCACTAAGCCATCGCAGTTCCACCCAAACCTTACGCGCAGTAAATAAAGCAGGTCCAGCCTTTTTCAGGGGTCACAAAACGCCCTCGTCAGAACGGAACACTACTCACGTGTCTCCTTCTTCGGATACGAAAGCGAAAGTCTCCAGCAGCTGTTGCCTGAGCCTTTCTTCCTCCTCCTCCTCCTCCTCTTCTCCTCCTCCATCCTCCTCCTTTTTTGGGACCCCCGAGGTCTCACCCAGCCCCGCCAAGGACTCGACGAGGGACGAGGAGCCATAGCTGGAATCGAGCCTGTCGTCGGCGTCGGAGGGACCCTCCTTGCCTCCAGAGGGGCCCTCGGGAGTCTTGTCCAACGGGGGCCCCGGGACTGATGGCGATCGGGGCTCGCCTTCCCCCAGCGGGCCGTGGAAGGAGCGGATGGAGCCGATGCCCGAGTCGCACTGCCCGTCCTCCAGGTACGTCGAGGAGGAGCCGCCGCCGCCGCCGCTTTCCACCTGCGCCTCTTCCTTCCCGCCGCCGTGGCTCCGGGCGCCCGACATGGTGCAGCGTCCCCGACGGCACTGCAGAGGCGGCCTTTAGGGAGCGGGAGCGGCCAAAGTACCCGGCAGACAGGGCGGACGATCCCGCACCAGTGGCGGCTTGCCGAGCCTCCTGGGACCACGTCGGAAGGCGGCGAGGCGCTCGTCCGGGTGGCCCACCCACCCACCGCGGCCAGCCAACTTGGCGCCTCCCAGCCCGTTTGACAAGACCGGCTGCCCCGGCGCCCTCTGCCGGCAGGCTGCGGCAGTGCGGCAGCGGAAGGGAAGAAACTCCGAGGGGAGAGAGGGCGTGTGTGTGTGTGTGTGTGTGTGTGTGTGTGTGTGTGTGTGTGTGTGTGTGTGTGTGTGTGTGTGTGTGTGCGTGTGTGTGTGTGTGTGTGCCAACCTGTACGGTAATTACCGCACGGTACGGTAATTTGGCCCTCCGTACGATGTACGACTACCGTACGGGGATGTACGGTAATTTTCAGTAATTTTTGGGGAAAAAAATTAAAAAAATATTTCCGGTTCCGTCCTGGGTAAAAATAATAATAAAAAAGATTATTTCCTGTTCCGTCCTGGGTAAAAATGAAAAAAAAAAAAGATTATTTCCGGTTCTGTCGTGGGTAAAAATTATAATAAAAAAGATTATTTCCTGTTCCGTCCTGGGTAAAAATAATTTAAAAAAAGATTATTCCCTATTCTGTCCTGGGTAAAAATGGAAGAAAAAAAAAGATTATTTCCTGTTCCGTCCTGGGTAAAAATGAAAAAAAAAAAAAAGATTATTTCCGGTTCCGTCCTGGGTAAAAATAATAATAAAAAAGATTATTTCCTGTTCTGTCCTGGGTAAAAATAATAATAAAAAAGATTATTTCCTGTTCCGTCCTGGGTAAAAATAATTTAAAAAAAGATTATTCCCTATTCTGTCCTGGGTAAAAATGGAAGAAAAAAAAAGATTATTTCCTGTTCCGTCCTGGGTAAAAATGAAAAAAAAAAAAGATTATTTCCGGTTCCGTCCTGGGTAAAAATAATAATAAAAAAGATTATTTCCTGTTCTGTCCTGGGTAAAAATGAAAGGAAAAAAAGATTATTTCCTGTTCCGTCCTGGGTAAAAATAATAATAAAAAATTCCCCAAGAAGGAAGAGAAGTTTTTTTCACAGTTAAACTAACTGAGATAAAAGCTGCAGAAAAAGTGAAACTTATCAAGGTGGTGAAGCATTGTATTCCAGATAAAACCTTGTCCAGGCAAAGAAGTTGGTGATCTCCCTGGATAAAAATAATAATAAAAAAGATTATTTCCTGTTCCGTCCTGGGTAAAAATAATAAAAAAAATATTATTTCCTGTTCCGTCCTGGGTAAAAATAATTTAAAAAAAAAGATTATTTCCGGTTCCATCCTGGGTAAAAATAATTTAAAAAATATTTCCTGTTCCGTCCAGAGTAAAAATGAAAAGAAAAAAAAAGATTACTGGGTAAAAATAATTTAAAAAATATTTCCTGTTCCGTCCAGAGTAAAAATGAAAAGAAAAAAAAAGATTACTTCCGTTTTCTTCCCTCATAAATATTCAAAGAAAATGCCAGCCCAGGTTCTGCCCATAGCTCCGCCCAGGCTCCGCCCAGTATGCACACGCAGAAATGGGTCTGTGCATCGCAAACCCTGTACGGTAATGTACGGTAGTTTTTGCGCAGCACCGTACGGTAATTACGGTTTCCAGGTTGGCAACGCCACGGCCAGGAAGGCGATGAGGAAGGGCGCCCTCGGAGCTTTGGGGAAACCTTACTTTTCTTAGAATTTTTGGGAATAGTAGCCGTCTTAGTCTGTGGTTCAGGCATATCAGGAAATAAAAACACTGCATCACTTTAAAGACTAACTGCTATATTTTTTACTGTGAGCTTTCGTGGATCGAGTCTGAAGAAGTGGACCTGATCCACAAAAGCTCACAGTAAAAATATAGGTTCTTCAAGGTGCTGCAGTGTTTTTGTTTTCTATTACTTTTCTAAGACAACACTGCCCAGCATCCAAACAACTCTAAGAGCTATGCCGGGAAAAGTAACGTTGATGGTAACACGTAGCCAGACAAAAAGTAACATTTTCATCTAACTCTCCGGTTTTCTCAAAGGTACCGAGCGTGAAACGCGATAGCGAGAACATGCAGATCGACACACACCGTCCTGTACTGTACTGACCTGCCATCTAGCCACCTTATCCTCTGCCATCCCCTTCTCCTTTTGCCTTTGATCTTTCCTAAGCATCAAGGCCTTCTCAAGTGAGTCCTCTCCTCTCATTTGGTGGCCAAAGTACTTGAGCTTCAGCTTCAGTGTTTGTTCCTCCAATGAGCAGTCAGGGTTGATTTCCTTCAGGATTGATTGATTTGATCTCGCAGTCCAGGGGACTCTCAAGAGCAGCGATTCTCAATGTTTTCAGGCCGCAGCCCTGACACACCTCCTGGTCTGCTGATTGGGCCGGTCATGTGGTTCCACCCACTCTGAAGCAGAAGTAAAATGTGTGCAATGCATGCGCAGAATGTTCTATGCATGCGCAGAATAAATTTTACTTCCAATTCTGGGAGCAGCAAGGTTGTCAAGGGTGGATGCATTGGCATCGAGGGCCGGGTCTGGCCCATGGGCTGTAGGTTGCAAATGCCTGTTCAAGAGTCTCCTCCTTCCTTATAGTCCAGCTCTCACAGCCATATATTACTACTGGGAAGACCATTGCTTTAACTATGCGGACTTCTGTTGGCAGGGTGATGTCTCTACTTTTTATTATGCTCTCTAGTTTTATCATAGCTTACCTTCCAAGAAGTAAGTGTCTTTTCATTTCATGGCTGCAGTCACCATCTGCAGTGATCTTAGATCCCAAGAAAGTAAAATCTGTCACTGCTTTCATTTCTTCCTCTTCTATTTGCCAGGGAGTGATGGGTCCGGATGCCATGATCTTGTGTTGTTGTTATTTTTTAATGTTAAATTTCAGGCCAGCTTTTGCGCTCTCCTCTTTCTCCCTCATCAAGAGGTTCTTTAGGTCTTCCTCTCTTTCTGCCATTAGGGTAGTATCATCTGCATATCTAAGGTCGTTGATGTTTCTCCCAGCAATCTTAACTCCAGTTTGTGCTTCATCCAGCCATGCACTGCGCATGATGTACTCTGCATATAAGTTAAATAAGCAGGGGGACAATATACAGCCTTGTTGTACTCCTTTTCCTATTTTAAACCAATCAGTAGCTTTATGTGCTCCAAAACTATAGGTGTAAAATCAGAAACAGTTCAAGAATTAGCTCCTTTAATTTCGCTGACTTGCCAAGACAAACTAACACAATTATTTCTCTGTAAAAAAATACAATTCCAGTTAATCATTCCTTGATGTTGTTTTTGTTCTAATTGCTGTTTTAAACCAATAATTGTGGTTGGTTGGTTATTTGTTTATATGTTGAGGATTTTAAGTCTACTTTCTTTCCATCTTCAGTTAAGCTGGATCCTTTAAAAACACCAAAGAATTTAATAGTAGAAAATAAAGCCTTGCAACTTGGCTGTTTTACAAAAAGGCTGAGTAGTAGAAGACTGGAATTAACTTTGAACACTTTTGCTTCTCTCAAACACTCTCACTTTCTAATTCCATCTCTTTGTTTCTTCTTTGTGAAACATGCAGCTAACGCATGAACTGGCTGATGTATAGGGAAGGCAAGAAGGGAGAAAGTCTTATTTTCAGTAGCATAATAGGTGCTTCCTTTCTGGGTGCCAATCCCAGATGCTTGGTGTAGGCAAACTAACCTTCCTGATGGAACTTTGTAATTTTTCTAAGGAGCAAATTGATGAGCATGTAAGGATGGTGCCAATGCCTTGAGACCAGAGTGGCATTTCTGCTCCGTCAGACAGATGCAAAAGGGCCTTGCTTGCATTTTCTGGACTCTGAGCCTGTCTGGGTTATTACTAATGTTTCCCTTTAAAGCCCTGAACATCTTACCCAATCTCATAGATCACACTCATTGCTGCTTCCAGAGAATACTGTATATTCATCTCTGTTGCTAAAGAGCCTGCGTAATTGTGCTTTACTGTATTTCCAACTACTCTTTTCCCACCAGTTTACTAAGGAAAGGATTGTGAAATAATGTATGCATATAAGCAGAAACTTTCTTCTTGTTTTTCTTTCTCCTCCCCCTCTTCTTTCCTGGGAAGAAAAGTACTTCTGTTTAAGAACAGAAAAAACATAGATCACATAGATTAGAGGTTTTTTAAAAAAAAAACCTTAAAAAAACAAATAGAAAAATATTTTATGTAAAACATCTCTATGATAATTTTCCACAGGTAAGAGATAAAATTACCTAATGCGAGTATTAGCATTTTTCCAACTTCAATAATTTTGGCCTCTAAAATCCCCATGCTATACATGTACAAAATACCAGTGGATGTGGTGGTTTTAAAAAATAAAAGTACATTTTTCTATCTTGTTCAAGTTAACCATGTGCAGTTTGATCCAAAGTGACTCTGTCTTAATGAAAGGTGCAGAAAAGTGTAATGGCAAGAATAAAATAAAAATAAAAATATTTGTTCAGGGCTGCCACCATCCAGATCATTATTGTGCCTCTCTGGTTTCAAAATGTTTTGTGCAGCAAATCAAAACCACAGTGCCTATTGGAGTAACAGACCCAAAATTAATGCAAAATTAATGCAATTGATAGAAACACAAAGAATTGTGGAGAAGAGACATTATTCAGTTTCAGAGTCCCAGCTTTTCATGCAAAAATTTCAATTCTTAGCATCTTCAGGTGCTACTGAGAAAGGTTCCTACCTAAAGGCTCGGAAGGGCCCAATTCTGCATATAATATATATGGGCAACATGGGGACATTCACATATTGTAGTTCAACTCTCATCAGCCCTAGTCTGAAACACACTTAAGAATGAGCAATGTAAAGATAATGAATATAAAGAAATACATTTATCCAGTTGTCTGGCCAGACATTCAACTATAGTAATGGAGTAGACCATACAGCCAGCAACTCAGCGTCAAGTGTTGGGTGGCGGTAAATAACCAGACTCCCCAAAGGGCCCAATGGCTACAGGCGGATGAGCCCCTTTAGGTGGGGTGATGGCCCCCTCAGTGAAGGAAATGTCACTGGAAACCATATTTAGGCCCAACAACAAAATGAGCAGAGTAGGAACCACTTCACTATTCTGATTCTCAATGGTCATGGAGGCAGAAGAGGCCATGCCAGACGGAATGGCTGTGAAGGCAAACATCTATACCTATAAGAAGGGGGTTGGGCCGTGCGTATCTGGACATGTCCAGCCCATCCCGTAATGAGCCAGCCACATTTACCTTACCTCCCGGACAATATCACTGCGTGGGTCCGGGGACCAAGAGTGGGGCCAACACCCCACGAACAGGAAAAAAATAAAAGAAACTATGCTACCCAGCGTCCTCTGTGCCGAGGCACGCCTCAGCCAATCAGGCATGAGAACGCAAACACAGAGGAGGCGGGACAGCCGGCGTGTGCGAGAGAGGGAAAAAAACGGCCGGCTTGTGCACACCTTTCCCCCTCAGCAGCAGCTCTCCAGCAGCACTAAAAAACTGCCGTTTCCACCACCACCATCCCAGCTGAGTTCACATGGCAGGTTGGCCGGGGGAGAAGGAGGCGGAGAGGAGAGAACTGCAACACGAATGGTCTTTCCAGCGGCCCTAAATAGCTGCCTCCCCACCTCCTTCTCCCCCGGCCTCCCTACTGGGCGAACTCCGCTGGGCCGGCGGTGGCGGTGAGGCAGCTTTTTAGGGCCGCTGGGGAGACCCTTTGTGTTGCAGCCATCTCTCCTCCCTGCCTCCTTCTCCCCCAGACGACCTGATGGGCGAACTCTGCTGGGATGGCGGTGGCGGCGAGGCAGCTTTTTAGGGCCTGCCGGAGAGACCCTTCATGTTGCAGGTCGGCCGGGGGAGAAGAAGGCGGAGAGAAGAGATGGCCACAACATGAAGGTTCTCTCCAGCGGCCCCAAAAAGCTGCCTCACCACTGCCGACCTAGCGGAGTTCACCCGGTAGGTCAGCCGGGGGAGAAGAAGGCGGGGAGGCAGCATTAAAAACAAGCATAACAATCTTAACTAAAAGCCTTTAAAAAACCATTAAAAATACCCACAAAATTACCCACCCCACCTCACCAGTTAAAAGAGACAGGGAGCGATCTCCTTAAATGAACCCTCCTAGGTCATGAAAATTTGGGAATTGTGTTCCAGTAACAACTCATTAAATATTTCACATACTTTAGAAACCCTACAAGGTTTATCACAAATCAGAAGAGACTTGACAACTCATAACAATCATTCTAAATGATGGAAGATGCAGCCCAGAGTTGGCAGGGTCAATGGTCAGGAACAAAGGGGATACAACCCAGCAGTATCTGAAAGGCCATCAATCCGCCATGCTTGGTACACATTCCTGACCTGCACAGAAAAATGATCTGACTCAGTGGAAGGCAGTTTCCTGCAGTCAGCAGATTATTCAAAATTGTATGATTCAGTTGCTATTCGATGGCACACATCTGGCTGTTGCTGCAGAAATAGAAAACCTGGGAGACTAGGTTGAAGCCCTGAGTCAATGCATGTGGGTACCTATGGGCTAGGAAATCTCTCCCCATCTGAACTGCCATTCCTGATCTGTAAAATGCAAAGTGTAAAAGAGGTCTCCAATGCACTCTCCTTCATTAAAAAATGCAAATATTGCAGTGCTTTGTATTTGTAAAGGACTATGGTGTACCAGTAGGTGGGGGCCTACACCAGAAAAAGAAGAACATGAGAGAGGCTCTTGAGAAAAATGCAGTAAATTGCCAGGCTTAAGGCTTATGCATGGAATGTGTTCATAAATAGAACATAGGCTATCTGCATGCAGGTATATTCTTAACAAAGAAAACTCTGATCATAATGATTTGCATATTCAAGCAACACAGCCATTAAATTATCGTAGTCTTCCCATGACCAAACGTATTGATATATTACTTAAAATAAAGAGATAATACAAATACAGTAATATGATAAAAGCCATGTAAACCATCAGTTACACCGACACTGTACAATCATTTATCTGCCACCAGTGCTTTTGTTTACATCCAAATCATTCTTAAAGAAGAGCCGGAGTAACAAGAAGATGATGACCGCCCTTTTGAGTCTCATCTTTGTCTAGGCCCATGCTGATCTCTCCTATCTTCAGGGTTGAGGATCCTGTGACCCTCCAGAGGCTGTTGGATTGCAAATCCCATCAGCCTCTGCCGACTTGGCTAATGGAGAAAGATAATGAGAGTTGCAGCCTAATGATATGGTATGGTACTCAGTAGTGGGATTCAATTTTTTTACTACCTACTCTGTGGGCATGGTATGGTGGGCATGGCCAGAAGGAAATCCCTGCATTGCACCCGAATTAGGACTAAAATAGAACCCAGTATAACGGGGGGGGGGGGGGACTCCATTCCATGGGGCTCTTCGCTATACATTTTTTCCGTTATACAAAGCGCTATTGGCGATACCCCGCATAACAAAAAAAGTTTGTTTTACGGGGTTTCGTTAAGCGAGGTATACAGTGTTGAGCTGCTCCAGGTGCTCTCAGGTGCCTGGGCACCGGTAGCGGAAATTCCCCTAGGCCACACCCACTTGGCCAGCCACACCCACCTCCCTACCCCAGGCCATGGCATAGGGAGGCCAAGTGGGTGTGGCCCACAGAGTTGGCCACGGCCACTGAGTTAGCCACGCCCATGGTGGAGTAGTAATTTTTTTTGCAACGCATCACTGGAGGTATACCTCGCTTAATGAAAACTTTGTATAACGGGGAAAATTCGTTATGCGGGGTATCACCAATAGCGCAAAAATGCTTCGTTGTACGAATTTTGCATTATACAAGCGTTTGTTATACGGGGCTCCACTGTACTTTATTTCAAAACTTGGATGGGCAGGGCCAGCCAGAATTTCTGCTACCGGTTTTGGCGAACTGGTGCGAACCTGCTGAATCCCACCACTGATGCTACTCTTCCCTTTCTCTGTCCTTTTGTTTGTTCTCCCTGGGAGGGAAGAGGTAAAACTTCTCATTACCTATTGTTTCTTTGCCTGGTGACTGGGTCTAGAGCAGGGATCCCTAACCTTTCTTTCACCACGGACCGGTTTCATGCTAAAGAATTGTTCCACAGACAATTAAGTGGGTGGTGGGCGGGATTGGATGATGCAAGCACACAGGTTGGAGCGGAGCCCTGCCGTAGTTAAGCAACATGGAGGAGGGGCCTGGCCACCTGCCTATCTGCTGTGTCTGAAGCTCGGTGCTCTCGCTCCGTTCACCAGGCAGTCCCAGCAGAGCACATTGTGAGCAGAAGGTTGTCATTGATGCTCCCAGCGCCACCGGCCCCTGTGAACCAGTTTGAGACAGTCCAGTGGTTGGGGACCCCTGTTCTAGAGGACAAAATCCAATTGCAGCATCAAATGGAGTAGAGCCTTAAGACAACAAAAATAATGACTACAGGGGAATTGCCTAATTGTAATGTTGATAATAAAGAATCTATTTTCTGTTACTTGACTTTATCATTAATCCAAATGGCGGCTATAGGCAAGAAATAAGAATAAGACTTAAACTTGGAAGGGCAACTATGAAGGAACTTTTTAAAATTTCTTAAGAGTTACAGTGTGTCACTGGACAGTAAGCGTGAAAGTTGGACCATGAAGAAAACTGACAGGAAAATTGTGATTCGTTCAAAAATGGTGTTGGAGGAAGTAAAAGTCTCAAGAAAATGTGTAAATAGTAGGAAAAGAGGAGGAGGAAATATGAAATGGATAGACTCAATAAATGAAATCATTGGCTTCAATTTGCAGGACCTTAGCCGGACTGTTAATTGTAAGACCTTCTTGAAATCACTAATTTACAGGGTTGCCATAAATCAAGGGGAAACTAAACAGCACATATCAGGAACAGGTATACCCATTGAAATCAATGAGATATTATGTTCCTATTGATTGATAGGTCCCATTCATTTTAATCTTTAGTGTCCTGATCAAACCTTTGAATACCAAAATTAAGCCACTTTCTTCACTTTGTCATTGCCCAAACCCAAATCCTCATTGGTGCATGTCTCTGACAGCAATCAGCAAACCAGTAAATGAATCAGACTCTGTCTCTCTCCACATTCACACAGTGTGTTGTTGTCTGCCAGAAGCCCCTACTTGAGCATGTTGGTCTTGCATTTAGGGATTCCAATCCTTAGCCTATTCAGGGTCCTCCAAGTGACATAGGGGGAAGCTGAGATCTTCAGCTATATCCTCCTTTAATGTTACTCCTTATCTAGTGAGCTCCTTCCTCCATCTTCTAATTTGGTTTTACTCTTTTGTATCCTCAAGAATGTTTGTTCTTGCCATAAAGCTCTTCCTGGATCTGAGCCGGTGGACTTGAGGCTCATATCTGTTCAGAGGATGTCAGGGGTCATTCTCTTGCTTACTTCTCTCAGTGTCTGCTGCTACTTCTCTCCTAATCTTAGGTGGTGCAATACCAACAAGAGGGTATATTTTCTTAACTGGTGTAGGTTTGAGGCATCCTCTCACTATATGCATGGCTTCATTAACAGTGATGTCAACTTGTTTTGCGTGTGTGGATGCACTCCATACTGAAGCAGCATACTCTGCTACAAAGACGCTCAGTGCCAAAGCTGATGTGCGTAGTGTGGATGGTTGAATTCCCCATTTATAGTTTGTGAGTTTCTTGATGATGTTGTTCCTTGTACTAACTTTGGCTTTGATATTCAGGCAGTGCTGCTTGAAAGAGAGTTTACTGTCAAATGTCTCACTGAGGTATTTTGGTGCTAAACAGTGCTGTAATCGGTTCCCTTGCCAGGTAACATTCAACTCAACTCTTCCCTCTTGGTTTCGAAGGTGGAAAGCACACACTTGAGTCTTGCTTGGATTATTCTTCAAATGGTTGATGTTGTAAATTCTGTCCTAATTCTTCAAGTGCTCCAGTAAGTTTTCCAGATACTTCATCAAAGCTTGATCCTCGAATGGCCATTGCTGTCGTCCACATAGATCAGGTGTTCGCAATCCCTGGCCCACAGGCCTAATTTGGCCCATGCATATCA
The DNA here is from genome assembly GCA_035047345.1 of Bradypodion ventrale. Classification (NCBI taxonomy): domain Eukaryota; kingdom Metazoa; phylum Chordata; class Lepidosauria; order Squamata; family Chamaeleonidae; genus Bradypodion; species Bradypodion ventrale. Next base: position 62,388,916 of record JAWDJE010000001.1, on the reverse strand, counting down.
TTAATCCGGCCCACAGTGGTCACCTGGGCACCTCTAGACATGCCCTCACGCACCACCCACTGCCGGAAGCTGCAGTACGTCACTTACCATGGCAGCGGCAGCAATCACACCCTTTTCACGGTTTTTCCACAGCCTCTGCTACTTCCCAGGGTGGCGGGAGGCTTGTCGGAGCACAATACAGTAGCTCCATTTTGAAAATTTTCCGCTGCTTCACTGCTTTGTCGCAGCAGCTAATCCACGGCACTGAACCACGAAGTATCCAAGCGTCTCCTATTAGCTGCTGGGACAAAACCATCCTCAGTCTGTTGTGTAAGGTTAAGGATTTGACCACAACATGATCTGCCTGGCCTGAAGCCAGCTTGCTCCTTCATGATCTTTCCATCAATAAATTCGAAGATGCGATCGTGAATCATCTGTTCCAGTGCCTTATAAAGATGGCAAAGGAGTGATACTGGTTGGTAGCTTTTTGGGTCATCTGAGTATTTGCCGGATTTCAATAAAGCAACAACTAGCCTGTCTCCACAATTTAGGAACCTTAAATTCATCTATGCCAAGGATTCTCAACCTGCGGCCCATGATGCCATTTCATGTGCCCCCCCTCCGTCTCCACCACACCAGGAAGTGCCATGTGGTGGAGGAAGGGTAAAATGGCCATCCGACCCCCGAAGCTGTCTGAGGGAGTGTGACCTGGCTCACGGCTTTAAAAGGTTGTTCATTAATTACAGGAGCAATTCCAAAGTGCAGGCATCAAACTGCTTTATCTGCTCTGTTCTTACATTATCAATACCGCCTGCTTTATTTGGTTTCATGCTGTTTATAGCTTTCCCCAATTCAGATGTCACAAAGGGGCTATTATTCATTTTAATGAGACTACTCTATATGGAACTAAAATTGGATTTAATCTATAGTGCCCTTTCCTTCGCATCTACAGCCACAAGATAATATCTGAGACATCTCTGATTTCAGGAGTTGGCTACACTATTTCTACATTCCTGATCTTCAGAACTGTTGAAATCCAAGGGGTTTTAAGTCATATTTCTCTTAACAATCCATACACGTAAGTATCTAATATCTCTATGCCTGTAGCGGGCAATATGTGGTTCATGAGCAACAGTCAGATTTCATAGGCTCACATGTGGCTCCGCAACAACCCTGGAGCATTTATAAAATGCTCTAGAAATCTCCTTGTGTCCTTAAGCAACCCTTCCTCACCTTCAAAGAGTTTTTTTTTAAAAAATTGCACTAGAGGGTGCAAGAACGTCTTTTCAGTTTGAAAACCTTATTTTTTAGGAGAAGAAATAAATCAGGGTCATGGTTGGAAGATGGCACTTCAAGGTCCAGGGATACTCATGCAGAGGTCCTAGAGCAGGAGTTCTCAACTTTTTAAAGCCGGGGGACAGGTCACACTCCCTCAGACAGCTTCGGGGGCCGGATGGCCATTTTGCCCTTCCTCCACTACATTGCACTTCCTAGTGTGGTGGTGGTGGTGGGCCACATAATATGGTGCTGTGGGCCACATCTGGCCCACAGGCCGCAGGTTGAGAATCCCTACCCTAGAGGTTGTTCCCCTCTTCCCTACAGGGTCCAATTAATGTGGGATTTCAGGGTGGAAAATAAGTTACCACTAGGAAGTGCCTTGTGACTGCAGTAGTTTAATTTAATTTAAATTTAATTTAATTTCTCATATTTCTATAGCTGCTCCACTCACGAAGACTGTGGGTGGCTTACAATACAAACCCCCCAACAGATAAAAACCATTAAGAACAAATGACCCCATTAAAACCCCTTTAAAACCCACCCGCACATACTAAGAGAGAGAGAGTTACTCTGTTAAACCAACCAACAGGTGGGGGTCACTCCTCCATCAGCGCCCCTCACTTGCCCCACCAGCCAGGTTTTCAGTTCCCTTCTAAAGGGTAGCAATTCCGTCTGCAGCCTTAGTTCAACTGGCAGGAGGTTCCATAGGGCCGGTGCGGACACCGAGAAGGCCCTCATTCTCATGCTAGAGAGACGAGCCTCTCTAGCAGATGGTACAAGAAGAGAGCCCCTCCGGTCCGCTCTGGTTGGACGGACGGAAGATCTTGGGACAACGTGGTCTCTTAGGTATCCTGGCTCACTACCATGTAGGACTTTAAAGGTAATGACCAGCACCTTGAATTGCACCCGGAGGCAAATTGGTAACCAGTGCAGCTCCCAAAGCAGTGATGAAGCGTGCGCATAACGCGCACGCCCCAACACCACCCAAACAGCTGCATTCTGAACCAACTGCAGCCTCTGGATGGTCATCAAGGGCAGCCCCATGTAGAGCGCATTGCAATAATCTAGAGGTGACCAGAGCATGAGTGACCACGAGTAAGGAGTCCCGGTCTAGGAGTGGGCGCAACTGGCATATCACCCAGAGTTGAGCGAAAGCCCTCCTGGCCATGGCCGCCACCTGATCTTCAAGCAGGAGTTGAAAGTCTAGGAGGACCCCCAAGTTGTGTACCAGAACTGTTTGGGGCAGACTCACCCCATCCAAATCCAAGGATGGTAACTGCCGAGATAACACCAGGCCCCTGATCCATAACCGCTCAGTCTTGTCAGGGTTCAGTTGTAATCCATTGTCCCTCATCCAGACCCCCACAGCCTTCAGACACCTGGACAGGACTTTGACAGTATCACTGGGATCACCACGGGCCGAGATGTACACCTGAATGTCATCCATGTACTGATGGTACCACGCCCCGTGGGAACGGATGATCTCACCCAGCAGCTTCATGTAGATGTTAAATAGGAGAGGAGATAGCACCGAGCCCTGAGGTACCCCATATTGAAGTAACCTAGGGCTGGACATCTCACTCTCCAACCACACCGACTGGGTATGGCCCTTCAGGAATGAGAAAAACCAGGACCACACAGTGCCCTGGATCCCTAATCCTTTGAGCCGTTCCAGAAGGATACCGTGTTCAACGGTATTGAAGGCTGCTGAGAGGTCAAGGAGAGCAAGAATTGATGGATGACCACCATCCTGCTCCCACCAGAGATCATCCATCAGTGTGACCAATGCAGTCTCTGTACCATATCCGGGCCTGAACCCTGACTGGAAGGGGTCCAGATAATCTGCTTCTTCCAGGACTCCCTGCAACTGCAGCGCCACCGCCTTCTCCAATACCTTCCCCAAGAAGGGAAGGTTGGAGACCGGTCTATAATTAGCTGGAATTACTGGGTCGAGAGAAGATTTTTTTAAGGAGGGGGTGCACCAAAGCATGTTTTAGTGATGCAGGGAACACCCCCTCCCATAAAGATGAATTTATTATTGCCCCGACCCAGCCACCCATCACTGCCTTAGAGGCTTTCACCAGCCCAGCTGCCCCAGCAGGACAGGAATCTAAAGGGCAGGCAGTGGTGCGAACAGCTGCAAGGAGCCTGTCCACATCATCAGGGACAACTGGATCAAACCGTTCCCAGTTTAGCGGTTAAGACATTGAACCTGATGACTGGAAAGTCAGCAGGTCAACACTTCGAGACCCCAGTGCTGCATGGAGTGAGCTCCCATGTCTGTCCCAGCTCCTGCCAATCTAGCAGTTTGAAAGCAAGAAATTGCAAGTAGATAAATAGGTACTGCTTCAGCGAGAAAGGTAACAGCATCCCACACGCTCTGACGTCTACTCATGCCCACCACATGACCATGGAAATGTCTGCAGATGCAGACAGTTCTGGCTCTCTGACTGTAAACGGAGATTAGCCCCGTCCCCTAGAGTCAGATACGAGCAAGGGGGACCTTTACCTTTACCTCTAGGAAGTGCCTTGAGTGAAGTGGACTTGGCCCATAAAAGCTCATAGTTAAATACAGGAGTTAGTCTTTAAGGTGTCTTTTTTTCTATTCTGTTTTATTTACTCTCAGATGCTTGCACAGACTAACACGGCTACCACTTTAAACATTAAAACAACAAATGTCACCTTTGCCTTGGGATGGCTTTTCAGGCTTCATATTAGGACTGTCACTGTACAGACATTGTGCCATCCATCCAACACATGTGTTTTCGAAACCCTTGTGATGCCTGATAGGTTTCAGTGCTGTATCTCTCAGCGACACACATTCTGAAAAACTCGCCCCAGGGTTTCTAATACGTCAGAGAAGAAGCAAGAACTCAGCTCTTACAGCATCTCTACCGACAGCAGTAACATGCAGGTTGAAAAATGAAGCTTGCCTGGGATGTCAAGGGCCACATGGGGATTTCACGTGGTTTCCTTCGCACCAGACAACAGCAGCTATGGATCTGTGATGTTACAAAGGATACTGAGGCACTCCTCTAACAATTCCTTTTACATGCTCAGCCTTGTGTTGGCAAAATAACTTGCCAAGCAAATAATTCCACAGCTGCTGAGGATTCATTCCTTGACTAGTTTATCTTTAGTTGCCATGCTCCATTTTCTTTTTCTGGATGCTCTATGCAATTTCTTTGCTAAACCCCATTAGAAATTCTCAGGTTTAGGTCCAGACCTTAATAAAACGTTGAGAAATAAAGAGATGCAGGACAAATTCCCCATGGGCTGTAGGGGCGTTTTTAGTGCAGGAAAAGTAGATCCATTTACTTCTTGCTGGGATAAATAGATGAAAAGAAATGAGAAGCTGTGAAGATGGCAAACTCCTCAGTCTCCTGGAGATACAGAAGGGGTTAAGAGAAGGATGGGCTCCAAAGCCCGCCAAGCCTACATGAATCAATGATGAGCTGCGCTGTGTTTCTCCGGTAACCAGCTGTTCCTGGGCTGAGTCCATTTAAAGGGATTTAGCAATGGTGTCCTTATTTTCCAGGACATGTCTTTTTTGGTGGCCTCATTGGCATGTGTGTGCATGCATAGATGTTGTAGTAGGCTGAAGGAGGCTTGGTGTTTGAATGAATTTTCTTCTCCAAATCAGCTTTTAAGGAACTTGGATTTGTATTTGATTTTACTTCAGGCAAAGTTTGTCTTTGCTCGAAAGCCAGTCGTATCTGATTCTAGGGTTCGGTGCTCATCTCTGTTATAGCCCAAGAGCCAGCATTGTCTGCATCTGCAGATGTTTCCATGGTCATGTGTCAGGTATGACTAGATACCGGAATGCACGGAACACTGTTTACCTTCCCACCAAAGTGGTACCTATTTATCTACTTGCAATTTCTTGCTTTCAAACTGCTATGCTGGCAGGGGCTGGGACAGAGATGGGAGCCCACTCTGTTGTGCAGCACTCGGGCCTCGAACTGCTGACCTTCCAATTGTCAAGCTCAGCATCTTCACCACTAAGCCACCACAGTCCCCGACTTTATTTTAATTCTATTTTTTGCAACCCCGCTATGCTATATTATTCATTAGCATTATTCTAGACCAGGGTGCTCAAACTTTTCAGGCCACGGTCCAGTCACGTGGTTCAGGGGGCTGGTTACTATGCCCAGGGGGCCAGATCTGGCCCCTAGGCCATAGTTTAGGCACCCCTGTTCTAGACAGCTCGGCCTGGGTTTTTTTGGATCACTCATTCAAGGCTTCACATGGGTATAATTAACACTTGGGATCCAGAGGCCTTAAAGGTTTCTTTCTTCTGTTTCAGTCTGCCCTGTTCATACATTAAAATCAGCCTCCCAGGTCTTTCTCTGGGTACCAGCGGTATCACAAGATGAAGCAGATGGTGACAAAGAATGCGACTTCCTGGCTGTGACATCTGTGATATTAGAGATCTGTCTCCAAAAAGGCTTTTTTACATACTTAATATAATCTTAAAACTATCTTGCTTTTCATCTGAGAGAAGTTCTCTTACCTGGACATTCTACATGAGGTTTTTTTTACTCTTTGAAGGAAACCAGTGGAGCTTCTACTGTTTTGCAGTAGCAGAAAGATAGCTTAAACACTTCAATAGATAACCAAAGTTCATTGCTCTCCTATCAATTCTCCAGCAGGACACACTAAGACATTTTGCTGCCTGAGATGAAGGATAACATGACACTTCTTTCCTGTTCCCTATACAGATTTGTGGGAGGGAGGAAGCCATGGAAAAGACCCCCCAATAATAATAATAATAATAATAATAATAATAATAATAATAATAATAATAATAATAATAATAATAATCTTGGTCAGATTTTTAAGTCAGATATTTTATTTGATGTAATTGTTAGAAAAGGTTTTGATAGTGCTCTCCCTATCATGTGATTTCTCCATTAACTAGATGGAGGTGTTTAGATACATCACTTAGAAATGTGAAGAAGCTTCATTATACTGGGTGTGCCCTAACATCTAGCATAGGATGATTGCACATTTCATCATCATCATCTCTCCCCCCCCCCCCCCCCAACCTGGCACTATATTTGTTTGGTGGTGGTGATTGTTTGCTTCAATGAGGCAGAAGGCTATTGCTGAGGAGCCAGACTAAAAGTGCTCATAACCGTATGTTGAAAAAGTCTTTTAAAAAACCCATACTGGATCATTCTTTGCCCAAGTTAACAAGGACCATGTCGGACATTGGTGTTCCTGGTCATTCAATGTTAAGTGGGTCACAGGACCCAGAGACTTCTGATGAACAACCAGGGCAAAATGCTGAACAACTACTGGAAGAGCAACTACAGTACAAAGGAAATGCTGGAAGTCTTGAGTACCGAGCTGTAGTTGAGTGTTACTATCAAGCAGAGCTAACCATTTGAGGCTGAACATAAATGAACATAATACATGTGCCTGCATAAGTTTATGTGCTACATAAGTTAAAAAGAAAGAATTCATTCACAAGTTCCATGCTTTTGGGGGACGCCAATTACTTTCTAAGTACAGTACTGTACCTTAATTCTTATTTTTAATTAAACTTCTTTTTGAATCCTAAAACATGTATTTCTTTATTATTTCATTTGCATCATGTCTTTCTCCAAGAAAATGGGACTCAAAACAGTTTAAAGAAAAGTTAATAAACAAGTACAATTAAAGAGCATTACATTATAAATTTACTGATGGAAGGCAGCAGTTTCATCAATACTGGCTCGGAGCTAATGAGGACTTTGTATGTCACAAGAGCTCAGGACCAGAAAGTGACTCATGGAACTGGATCAGTGGTACAGGTGTCACACTGTGACGCAGAAGGCAAATGGAAGGCCACCATATTATATCACCCCCAGGACAATCTTCATGGCTGATCACCATGATGATAGCTAATATTCAGAATCGGATACGGCACTTGAAGAAGATATTATACATTCTAGAACCATGATGGCAAACCTTGGCACTTCAGGTGTTCTTGGACTTCAGTTCTCAGAAGCCCAAGTCAGCACTGCTGCTGATCAGGGCTTCTGGGAATTGAAGTTCAAGAATAGCTGGAGTGCCAAGATTTGCCATCACTGTTGTAGAGCCTAAATAAATGAGATATATTAAAAGAGAATGCATTTTAAATCATTTTAAAATCCCAGTTTAAAATCATCACAATTAACAGGGGGAAAAAGAACATATTTTTATGCAAACAGCTTCCACATTGTTACAGTAATCTGTTCTTCAGTAATGTGTGTCAGCTAGACTGTAGCTTCTGTCATTGCACTTCCAGTGAGGACTATATAGGTACTTTACAGTACTTGCAGTCCGGAGAATATGGGAGTTGTAGCCTAGCGTGTCCATTGGGCACCAAACCCTAACTGTGGATTTTGTGTAGGCTTCTTTCCAATGTGGAAGAGAATGCTAGGCTAGATTAAGCAGGGCTCATTATATTACATGTGGACAATGCATTTTGGGCCAGATATGCAGTTTTCCCCCCAGATTACCCAAAGTGAAATAATAAAATATCTTTATAAAAATAATTTATTAAGAAAAGAAAATATTTGAATTATTTAAGATGAGCAGATTTTTGCGATTCATGCCTACCGGTTACCAAAGGGACCTTTTTGGTTTTTTTTGCTTGTCTTCTTTTTCTCTGCTCTACTTTGCATGCATGATTTCATTCTGTAATGCTTAAGGGTATAGAGATTGTCCTTTTTTCTCCTACTTAGAAGATCCAGGCTGTATTTATGTAGGTGAGGAGATGCAGCTTTGGCAGCTTGTGAAATTTAAGACAAGCTTCTCCAGCTTGTTACCGTTTCCATGGAAACATTGAGAAGGCAGAGATTAAATCCAGCTCCATCTTCCTCATAATGCTAAAATGCCTGCCTTAGACGCTACTGAAAGGTGTCAGGTCAGCAGTTCGATTCCCGAGGACTGCAGGTACTACTGTCCTAGCTCCTGCCAACCTAGCAGTTTGAAAGCAAGAAATTAGTAGATAAATAGGGACCACTTCGGTGGGAAGGTAAACAGCATTCCGTGCACTCCAGTGTCTAGTTATGCCTGCCACATGACCACAGAAACGTCTGCAGAAGCTGACAACACTGGCTCTTCGGCTTTGAAGCAGAGATGAGCACTGAACCCTAGAGTCGGATACGACTGGCTTTCGAGCAAGGGAAACCTTTACCTTTAATAGTAAAAGAGCAGTAGACTTAGGGGGAAACTAAAGCCCCTAGGAAGTGCCCCTAAAATAGATTCTGCTTTCTTGTGAAACAAAAAGGCGAGATAGAATCGATTATAAAAACTGAAAAATTAAATGGAACAACAACCAATTTAAAGTGTCTCAAAGCCCCTCTGACTGCCTCCAATTTCTTTCTTCTTTTTTAAAAGGTGCATTTGCTTCTGTAAGCCACAGCCTTAGCTAAGCACGTTCACAGGATGGCTATCCATCTTGGGATGCCTCACAGTGCCTTTGAGACTCATCCTTCCAACTGTCTGACACAAACTTCAATTGCCAATGCTAGATAGGTCAATTTATCAAATGGACTAATTCTGTGGGACAGGTCAGCGTGGAATGTGTGGTCTGGTGCGGCTTTCCCCATCAGGGCTGACAATTTCTCCAGATGCTCATCTGAATGTTTGATGGGCATGAAACTAGTGTTGGAAATATATTAAACAAACACATGTGCATGCACACCTTTAAAAAGCCCTGGTGGCGCAGCGGTTAAACTGCAGTGCTGCAGCCAATATTTTTTTGAGTTCGATCCTGATGAAATGCAAGGTTGACTCAGCCTTCCATCTTTCCCAGGTTGGTAAAATGGGTACCCAGTCCCAGCAGGATAGGGGGCAAGATGCCAATGAACTTGTGAACTGCTCAGAGAGAGTGCACTTGACTAAACACTATGGGGCGGTAAGGTAAAGGTCACCCGACCCTTGCTCGACAGCCGGTCGTATCCGACTCTAGGGGTTGTTGCTCATCTCAATTTAGCGCCAAAGAACCAGTGCAGTCTGCATCTGAAGGCGTTTCCATGGTCATGTGGCACAGGCATGACTAGACGCCGGAGCGCACGGAACGCTGGTACCTTCCCACTGAAGCGGTACCTATTTAGCAAAGGTAAAGGTCACCCTTGCTCGAAAGCCAGTCACATCTGACTCTAGGGTTCAGTGCTCATCTCTGTTTCATCATAGCCGAAGAGCCAGCGTTGTCTGCTTCTGCAGACGTTTCTGTGGCCATGTGGCAGTGGCAGGCATGGCTATACACCGGAGCGCGCACGGAATGCCGTTTACCTTTCCCACCGAAGTGGTCCTTATTTATCTACTTGCACAATGTCTTGCTTTCGAACTGCTAGGTTGGCAGGAGCTGGGACAAAGACGGGAGCGGCGGCGTATTGGGGCGGCATATAGAAGCGTAATTGCCATAAATTGCGCAGGAGGACGGAGCAGCTTAAAGTAAACAAGGGTGTTTTAAATAAAGAAATGCCTCGGCCCGGTTGCATTTGGCTCGGGGGGAGGGGGGTCGACTTCTTCATTTCGCCCTCCCAGCTGAGGTGAATGAAGCGCCTTTAGGAAGCAGGCTCGCTTGTGCCGGCGGGGGGGACGAGAGAGAGAGAGAGAGAGAGAGAAAGAGAGAGAGAGAGTGTGTGTGTGTGTGTGTCCCCGGTCTTTCCGTGTGGGCCTGGAGGAGGCGCCAAGGAGGAGGAGGAAAGCGCGCGAACGACTTGCTGAGGCGGCGGCGGATTCTCTCGCCTACCCACACAGGCGCAAGGAGGCAGACAAAGGGGGCGAGCAAGGCGAGCAGCGGAGAGAGCCTTGGCGGCGGCTTCAAGGTCACACAGGCTCCCCTTCTCGCCGAGGAGGAGGAGGAGGAGAGAGAGCAGAAAAGGCGCGCAGGGTTGAAGCCGCCGCCGCCGCCGCCTCTCGCTCCTCTCCTCCTTCAGCTCTGCTTTGAGTGCTTTCTATTCTCCGTCGGCTGTTGCTGTTTCTGCCGCGCCTGGCACAACCCGACGGAACCCCTGCTAAGCAGCCCCTGTCAGTTTCCCGCCCCTTTCTCCCACCCGGCCCCGCTGCTGGGCTCCCCCGTTCGGTGCGTGCGCGCCGGGCGCTCCTCAAGCGCGAAGCCACCAGTGTGCGGCTCCTCGCGAGTCGGTCTCCTCTGCAGCTCCCCTCCCCCCCCCTCCGTGCGCTGGCCACCACCTTTCTCTCTCCCTCCCCTCTCCCCAAGCTGGGCTGCCCCCGTTTTTGCGGGGAGAAGCCATGCTGGGGCTGTTGACACCTCCCGGATCCTCGCCGCCCAGCCGCGGGAGGAGCCCCCCAGGCGCTGCCCATCGTCGGCTTGCCGTGGCGGGATAATGCGCCGGCGGCGGCGGTCGCCCATCCGACTAGAGGCCCCGCGTCGGCGCCATGTCCCCTCCAGCTTCGGCGGCGGCGGCGGCCAGCAGCAGCGAGCGAGGCAGCAGCACCTCGGTGCCTCCGGAGGAGGAGGCGGAGGAGGGGGACCGAGAGGAGGTGAGGACCGAGCGGAGCGACCTGCCCTCCCCCCCATACTTGTCAAGTTTTGGATTTGAAAATAAGGGAAATTTCCTGGCCAAAACGGGAGACTTGACAGCTATGCTTATCCTGTGCAGCCCTCCAGTGGCAGCATTAGGGCATTGCAGTCTAATAGGGACGGGAGGACGGCGGGAAAGAGGGTAAAATACAGGAATTTCCTGGCCAACACGGGACAGCTATGCATACCTGTCAAGTTTTGGATTTGAAAATAAGGGAAATTTCCTGGACAAAATGGGAAACTTGACAGCTATGCTTATCCTGGTCAGCCCTCCAGTGGCAGCATCAGGGCATTGCAGTCTAACTAAACGGCGGGAAAGAGGGTAAAATACAGGAATTTCCCGGTCAATACGGGACACTTGACAGCTATGAGGTCCCAGGCGGCTCTCCTCAGCACAAAACACTTTGTCACCATCTCCTCTGAATGTGTGATCGTTTTTTTTTTGTTTTTTTTTTGCATGGCACGCTCGTTGTTGCACTGCCGGCGCAGGGTTTCTTCTTGTCTTGCACCTTCCTTGGCACTACCCGGGGCGATGCGCTGCATGCTTTGCTTGCACAGGTACGCAGTCGCCGTTGATGCCTGCCGCCAGCCCTCTCCCTGCCTCGCCGTAGTTGGGCATCCCCAGCAACCCAGTGTAAGGCGCTGTCCCAATTTCCTTCCCTGCCTGCAGACCCCGTAATGCAGCCAACCTTACGTAGCCCCGGGGGTTAAGGATCGGTAGGTTCCTCCCATCTGTTTAGAACAGGGGTGCCCAGGCTATGGCCTGTGAGCCAGATCCGGCCCCCGACACCAATTCATCCTGCCCGCGGCGCCCTCGTTGCTCCCGGAAGCGGAAGTAAAATGCGCCCGAATGGGCACGTTTTACTTCCGCTTCCAGGAGCAACAAGGGCGCCACGGGCAGGATGAATTGGTGTCGGGGGCCGGATCTGGCCCACAGAAGCATGTGACTGATGTCCTCAAAGGTTTGGGCACCCATGGTTTAGAACCAACCCATCCAGAAAAAGGGACCTTTCACTGCTGTACATGCAGTGAATAGATCCGAATAATCACTTTATACATGAGCTTCCGTCTTTGTCCCAGCTCCTGCCAACCTAGCAGTTTGAAAGCAAGAAATTGCAAGTAGATAAATAGGGATCACTTCGGTGGGAAGGTAACAGCGTTCCGTGCACTCCGGTGTCTAGTCATGCCTGCCACATGACCATGGAAACATCTGCAGAAGCAGACAGCGCTGGCTCTTTGGCTTTGAAACAGAGATGAGCACTGCACCCTTGAGTCGGATGAGACTGGCTTTCGAGCAAGGGAAACCTTTACTTTTACTTTTATATACAGTAGTGGGAGGAGGGGGGAGAGGAGAGCATTGAAAAATCTCAGCTTTTTGCTAGACTGTTACTTCTCTCCCCTGCTGGCAAGTAGAAAGGTTGGCTCATTCCTACCTTTTCAGTGCATGCCTGTGAGGAAATCGAAGGTTTTTCGCTGTCCAGACAGGCTTGAGTTTAGGAGGTAATGAATAATAATTCTAGAACAATCGATTTAAGGGGTTGTGTATGAGTCTGTGAACCCCGGCTTAAAAAAAAAGATGTGGAAGTCAGTTAATTGATTTGGAGTAGATCTTTGTGGGCTGAGAAGGATGGTGGAGGACAGAGGAGCCTGGTGTACGATGGTCCATGGGGCCGCAAAGGGTCGGACTCGACTGCGACTGAACAACAACAACAAAAAGATTACTCTATTTGGTATGAGGCATAACCTATAGGTAAAAGTAAAGGTCACACTTGCTCAAAAGCTAGACATATCTGACTCTAGGGTTCAGTGCTCATCTCTGTTTATAGCCAAAGAGCCAGTGCTGTCTGCATTTGCAGATGTTTGCCTTCCCACTGAAATGGTCCCTATTTTATCTACTTGCAATTTCTTGCTTTCAAACTGCTAGGTTGGCAGGAACTGGGACAGAGACGGGAGCTCACTCTGTCATGCTGTACTTGGGAATCAAACTCCAACCTTCCAGTCATCAACTTTAGCGTCTTAACCACTTGAGCCACTGTAGGTACCAGCATGCTAAACGTGTCCCTGTTAGAGTAGAGTGATTGAATCAATGGGATTGATATGAGTCTTGATTTAACAAATCCTTTTGATCTAGGGTGATGAACATTTGTATTTAGCCCCAAGGAGTTCTTTCCCCACACTGGAAGTAAATGGAGACAAACCCCACAATTGAGGTGGGATCTGTGTTCCAGTGTGTAGAATGTTAGATTTTCATGCCATACTAGTATTGCAAAAACCTATGACAACCCATTCCTGAGTGCCTATATGGACATACATACCTTAAAAAGCATAACTCAATATCAATGCTAATGATCTGTATAATGATCAACAAACATTGAAGGTGAGGTGAGCAGAAGAAGGGGTTGAAAAAATTAAAAGCTATGAAATTAGTGGTATATCTGTCCTCAAGGAATCTGTGCATTTGTTTTAAGCAAAGCTAGCAATAATTGCCTTTCTCTTTCATCACAACCAGCTGTTCCTTTCAACTAAAGATCTTAGGCATACACCTGGGACTTTCTATGTGCCAAGCAAGTGCTATATCTTTTGCATTCCTGGTGGTGCATTTTCTCCTCAGTTCCTGAGCAAATAATAGAAAGATTAGATAGATTACAGGTGTACCACAGGTGACACAGTATATTTTCTAGAAATCATGTGCAATGGAGTTTGTGTGTTTGGTGTCTTGCATGGAAGACAAAGAAGGAGCCGCAGTAAGGGCTAAAACACAACTTTATTGCATGGTAGTCAGAGTGAACATGAGGTAATGGTGGACCAAACAGCTCTATTTATAGCACACTGTACATTTTGAATAACCCAGGTGATAGTTCATCGGTTACTGTCCGTGTGAAGTCATGGATCATCATGCCCATCTTCTCCAGGTGCAGTGTGGCAGGAAGGTTTCCCGCCCTTCAGGTATTCAGGGGAATCTGTATCATGTGAGTTGGATGCTGCTACTGGCACGCGCAGTATTATCCTTAACAGCTTGCTACAATGTGTCTCTGATTAGTTACAATGGATACAATTGCCGGATACAATCAGTTAAAGAGTACTTGTCACATAACAGTGTGCATAGGCAGAGTTACTAATGGTATATTGGTCAGCATTCTGTTTTTCTTTGGAATGAGAAAGAAAATTGTCATATCCCTTGGCATAGCTTCTTTTCTAGTGCCCAGACCAACTATAGGTCAGATCTCCTTCTGGAAATACACAACCAAAACAGTATATTTCATACTTTGAAGAAAATTCTTTTAGTGAATCTTAACCTATAAATCCAAGGGTTAACCGTTGGAACTGGCTATAGGTTGCTATGCCTCGCCCTACTTGCCTGCACTCACCCTTCGTGCACACGGCTGATCTGGGTACGCAGGTCAACGAAGGATTGAAAAAACCGGCAGTGGGGCAACAGCCCCACAAACGCGAAGAAAGGGAACAACTTCACTTCCCAACATTCCTTGTGCCTCGCCGCGCCAGAGCCAATCAGGCTGAGAGGCTCTCGCACGGCGCAGAGTTCGGAAACGCGCCGCAGCCAATCGAAAGAAAAGCATTTTTAAAAAACGCAGCACAAACACAAAACAGCAACCCATAACTACAAGCCCCAGCGTCCTGCGCGCCATGAGCGCGCAGAGCGCTGAGGAAACCGCCGCCCGAAAAATGAAAAAGAAAAACAACTCACAGCCATGCACACACCAGCTGGCTTTCTTTCCCTCACCCACGGCGCCTGAAGCTCCCGACTGGAGTTTCCCCTTTAATATCAGTGGGTGGGGGTTGCGATCCCCCTCTCCGCTGGCTACCCTAGGGTTGGGAGGTTTGTGGGGAGAAAAGGAGTATATTGCCCCAACCCTTCTGGAAACAAAAGATCAGGCAGAGAGGATCGATCCCCCACCCCCCCTCCTTAAAACAACTCCGTCTTTTCTTCTCTTTAAAAACGGAGTTGTTTTAAGGAGGGGGGGGTGGGGATTCGATCCAGTCTGCCTGTTCCTCTGTGTCCAGAAGTGTTGGGGCAATATACACCTTTTCTCCCCACAAACATCCCAACCCTAGGGTAGCCAGCGGAGAGGGGGATCGCAACCCCCACCCACTGATATTAAAGGGGAAACCCGAACTACTTTCACGACTCCACACAAACAAAGCACCATAACACACTAAAGCTCCCCTCCCCACCACCTAGCCAACCCTTCCTAACCCCCAATGACCATGCCCCCCCTCCCCACCACCGAGCCCACCCTTCCTAACCCCAACAACCACGCCCTCCTCCCCACAACCTAGCCCACCCTTCCTAACCCCCAATGAAAAACAACTCACCGCTTCACAGCCAAGCAAACACCAGCTGGCTTTCTTTCCCTCACCAACAGCGCCTGAAGGTCCCGACTGGAGTTTCCCCTTTAACATCAGTGGGTGGGGGGTTGCAGTCCCCCTCTCCGCTGGCTACCCTAGGGTTGGGAGGTTTGTGGGGACAAAAGGGGTATATTGCCCCAACACTTCTGGACCCACAGGAACAGGCAGAGAGGATCGATCCCCCACCCCCCTCCTTAAAACAACTCCGTCTTTTCTTCTCTTTAAAAACGGAGTTGTTTTAAGGAGGGGG
The DNA here is from genome assembly GCA_035047345.1 of Bradypodion ventrale. Taxonomy (NCBI): domain Eukaryota; kingdom Metazoa; phylum Chordata; class Lepidosauria; order Squamata; family Chamaeleonidae; genus Bradypodion; species Bradypodion ventrale. The sequence continues at coordinate 62,373,515 of JAWDJE010000001.1, read as the reverse complement.
GGTGGGGGATCGATCCACTCTGCCTATTCCTCTGTGTCCAGAAGTGTTGGGGCAATATACACCTTTTCTCCCCACAAACATCCCAACCCTAGGGTAGCCAGCGGAGAGGGGGGTCACAACCCCCACCCACTGATATTAAAGGGGAAACCCGATCTACTTTCACGACTCCACACAATCAAAGCACCATAACACACTAAAGCCCCCCTCCCCACCACCGAGCCCACCCTTCCTAACCCCAACGACCACGCCCCCCCTAGCCCCCACTTCCTAACTCCCAACGACCATGCCCCCCTCCCCACTACCTAACCCACCCTTCCTAACCCCCAACGACCATGCCCCTCTCCCCACCACCTAGCCCACCCTTCCTAACCCCCAATGACCACGTCCCTTCCCCACCACAAATAAATAAATATTTTTTTAAAACATTACTAAAAACAGTCAAACACATCCAAAAATACACAAAAACAAAAACACCAAAAACAATATGAAGTAAACAAAGACACAATCAAAAACAAAACAAACAGACAAAAAATACAAATTCCAACCCCCCCGCCCACACACACACACACACACACACACACACACACACACACACACACAAAACAAAGAAAACAAGCAAACTTACCAAAAGATGTGCTACTTCCACCAGGACTGAAAAAGAAATGAATAAAGAAAGAGACTACTTACCAGAAGAAGCTCCACCCAGAGGCCAGGAGAGAAAAAAAAGTCAAAATACAATAACCCCTACCAGCACCACCTGCTGGCCACAATAGTAAAAACAATTCAAAAACACACAAACATTGAATGTAAAAAACATTTACTTTTACATTATTAAAATTATGACCTACGGTACAACTAATTAAAAAAATTCAAAAAATAAAACATTATTCACTTACATAAAACAATTTGGAAAAATTATATCATACTTTCTTCTTTTATTAATCGTCAAAAAAAACCAAAAAAGCAGATCCCAGTTAATAACAGCCAAGCCAAATTTTTTTTACATAAATAAACATTTAAAAAATTAAAATTACAGACAAAGCAATTTTTAAAAAACATTAACACAATTTAACCTTCCAACACAATTTAAAACTATTGCAAAAATAAAATTGGTTCATTTTTTATTAAAACACACGGGAAAAAAAGCCTGGCAACGCCGGGCAACCCTTGCTAGTATACAATAAAAGCTGGGAGATAGTTGGTCTCAACTCTTGCACAAACAAAATTAACTTTCTGTCAGTGATGGCACTTCAGGTATTCTTGGACTTCAATTACCAGAAGCCCAAGTCAGCACTTCTGCTGATCAGATAGTTACTGTAGCTTTACATGGCAAGAAACCAGAAAGCTTAGAACAGGGGTGGCCAAACTTTTCGCGCCATGGGCGTGACCATGCCCCCCAGACAGCTGAGCTGTCACGTGGTTTCTCCTGCCATAAAACGCTGCTGTAAAATGCATCCACGACTGTTGTAAACGTGTTTACAACAGCCGCAAGTGCATTTACAGCAGGCGTGGATGTGTTTACGTGGGCATGGGCATGTTTTATGGCTGTCATGAGTGCGTCTACTTCCGGTAGTGGCGAGGACGGTGGCGGGCCACATGAAATGGTGCCACAGGCTTTAGTTTTGCCACCCCTGGCTTAGAGACTAGTGAAAAGACTGAGTAACAATCCAAGCAAAAGGACACTGTATGCAAATATAACCCCAAACCAAGTAGCACATCAAATGCTACAGGCAGAAAAGACTGACCAATGCATAATAAAAATAAAGAATCAAGGGATCTGACACGTTGTTCAATTTTCTCTTGAATGCCTCCAGCCTTTGAGCACTTATCACCATCACCACCAAGTAATAGATTCCAGTGCTGTATTGCTCTAACAGTTAAGATATTTTTTCTTGATTTTCAGCCTATATCTGGCTTCCTGTAACTTGAGCCATTATTGCATGTCCTGCAGTCTAAGGTGATTGAGAACAGATCCTACCCTTCCTCTTTATGACAACTTTTCAAGTACATTATTTAAAAAGTACTCTCATATCCCCTTCTCAGACTCCTTTCCTCAAGGCTAAACATGCTCAGTTCTTTCTGTCTTTCCTCATAGGGCTTGGTTTCCAGGCTCCTAATCATCCTTGCTGGCCTCCTCTTAGCTTGTTCTTGTTTGTTGGCATCTTTAGGTGTGGTGTCCTGAACTGGACATGATGCTCTAAATGAGGGCTAAATAGTACCAAGTAGAAGGGGACTAGTATTTCATGAGTTAGTTTTAGAGATTATGCTTCTGTTAATGCAGCCTAAAATAGCATTTGCCTTTTTTTGTAGCCACATTGCACTGTTGGTCTACAACAGTTGCAAGATTCTTCTTGTTTGTAGTACTGTATAGTATTATTGAGTCAAGTATCCCTCATCATGTAACTGTATTTGCACCCCAAGGTGTAGAACTTTGCACTTATCCCTGTTAAATTTCATTCTGCTGTTTTCAGTGCAATGCTCAAGCCTATCAAGATCTCTTTGATTTTGTTCCTATCTTCCAAATTATTAAGACGTACCATCCAAATTTAATAGGTATTCCATGCACTCCTTCACCTAAGTCAGGGATTCTCAACCTGCAGCCCACGAGCTGGATGCGGCCCATGGCACTGTTTCATGTGGCCCCCACTGCCTCCACCACACCAGGAAGTGCCACGTGTTGGAGGAAGGGCAAAATGGCCGTCCGGCCCCTGAAGCGGTCTGAGGGATTTTGACCTGGCCCCAAGTTTAAAAAGGTTGAGAACTCCTGATCTAAGTTGTTAATGAAAATGTTGAAGAACCTCAGGCTCCAGGACTGAGCCTTATGGTTTCCCACCTGTTACTCTCTCCCAATTTGAGAAGAAGCCATTAATAAGTACAATTCTAACCAAGTATGTATCTACCTGACACTTTGTTGGCCATGCTAGTTAGTTTACTAATCAGAATATTTTTGGGCACTTTGTCAAAAGTTTTGCTAAATTTAAGATAAATTAGCTCTACAGCATTCCCATGTTTACCAAGGAACTTAGTCAATTGAAAAATGAGATAAGATTACTGTAGCCTGGCAGGATTTGCTCTTGACAAATACATGTTATCTTGTGGTTATTACTGCCTGTTTTGTAAGGTGCTTGCAGAGTGACAGCTTTATAATCTGTTCCAGAATTTAGCCTGGGATTGGTGTCAGACAGATTGATTTGTAGTTTCCCAATTCTTCTTTTTTGCCCGTTTTGAAGATAGGGACAGCATTAGCCCTCCTCCAATCACCTGGCACATCCGCCATGATTTCAAGAAAGTGATAGATCAGGGATGCCCAAACATTTTGGGCAGTGGGCCAGTCACATGGTTCAGGTGGCCGATCATTATGGCCTGTGGGCCGGATCTGGCCCTGACACCAATTCATCCTGCCTGTGATGCCCTCGTCGCTCCCAGAAGCAGAAGTAAAACCTGGATGGGCACGTTTTGCTTCTGGGAGCGACGAGGGTGTCGTGGGCCAGATGAATTGGTGTCAGCCGGGGCTGCATCTGGCCCACAGGCCATAGTTTGGGCACCCCTGTGATAAGTAGTGGTTCTGAGATCTCTTCAGTCAGTTCCTTCTGTATCCTTGGATGCAATTCATTTGGCCCTGAAGATATGAGGACTTGAACTCATTCCAAGTATCACGGTATTCCTTAGGTATTTGTTTATCTTTCAAGCTGCAGTCTTGTCCCCTCCCTTTGTAATTCACCTTTTCCTGGAGGATCATAGGATGCCTTTGAGAAAAGACCTAGCTGAAGTAGGAATTGAGTATTCCTGCCTTTCCTTTGCCATCTGTTACCATTTTCTTATCACCATTGAGTAGATGAGCCACTGTTTCTTTTCTCTGCCTTTTGCTGCACATGTACCTGAAGAATGCTTTCTTGTTAGCATCTCTTGCTAACCTCAGCTCATTCTCACCTTTTGCTTTCCTAACATCACACCCTGCAATTCTTTGCTATTTGTCTGGCTTTCCTTCCACTTTCTTTATGTGTCCCTTTTTGTTTTTAGTTCTACTCTGGTTGGAATTGTTTGGAGAATTTCCTTTTTCAGAAACTCACCCATCGTGGATTTCTTTTTCTGTTAGGATTCCTTCTGTGAGACTTTACCTATAATTGCTATAGGTTTATTAAAATTGGCTTTTCTAAAGTTAACTGCACACATGTGGCTACACCCTGCTTTTGTTTCCTTTGAAATAAAATACTCAAGTAGAACATGGTCACTTTTCCGCAGAGTTCCTCTTCCTGCCACTTCTTCTACCAAGTCCTCTATTGGTTAGAATCAAGTCAAAGATAGCTACTGCTAGTTTCTTCCTCCACTTTTTGTAAGAGAAAATTATCAACCAAACAAGCCAGGAATTCCTTGAAAGGGCCATATTTGGCAGAATTTGTCTCCCAACAGATATCAGGATAATTGAAATCTCCCATATTCAGAGTGAATCCAATGGACTTTTTATTGCCTTCATGTTGGCAGAACTAGAGGAAGCTATATAAGTAGGTGTAGTAACAGAAATGGTACTTCAAAGCAAAGATGTTACATTTCAAAGGAGGAACAGTCACTGAAGAAATAAAAGGAACATTCTACACCAGGGGTGGCCAACCTTTTTACATTGTGGACCTGACCACGCCCCAGGACAGCTGAGCGGGCTGGACCATGCCCCCTGAAAGTGGAAGTGGGCACATTTACGGCTGTCGTAAACACACTCACTTCCGCATTTATGACAGCTGCAGGTGCCTTTGTGCATGTGCAGACGTGTTTTATGGCTGACGTAAATGCATCTGCTTCCCCTTCCAGGTGTGGCAGAGGCGGCGATGGGCCAGATGGGATAGTGTCATGGGCCGGGTCCAGCCCGTGGGCCGTAGGTTGGCAACCCTGTCCTACAGAGTAGTGTCCTGGCAGCATTACATATAAACATTTGCACAAATGACCGACCAACATTCTCATACTCCTACTTCTGCATTAGAAAATCTTATGTTATAAAAACTACCAGCTGAAACAAAACCCTTTAAAAACACAGGTCTGTATATTCTTCTTAAAGAACAGAAAAACAGAGTGGATGCTCCAAGTTAGCTGGGAACATTGTTCTTTCTGAAAGTATTTCAAATTTTGGAATATTGCACTACCCTAAAGTATTCCAGCATCATTCTGGATCAAGTGCTGACCTACAACAAATGATCTAGACACCAAATAGAAAGTTGCTACCTGAAATAACATACTTAGAAATCTGCTTGGTCCAGTCTGGGGATTGTTGTCTTTAGATGCCATCAAGTAACCCCCAAACATATGGCAATTCTAAGGATGTGCGATCTCCAAAATGTTCTTTTCTCAACAGTCCTGGTCAGCTCTTATAAACTCAAGCCTGTGGTTCTTAGAGAGTGAATCCCTTTCATATTTGGTCTTCCCTTTTCCTGCTGCCTTCAACTTTCCTGAGCATGTTTGTCTTTTCCAGAGAATCTTCCCTTCTTATGATGTGCCCAAAGAAGGACAGCATCAGTTTCATCATTTTTGCTTCCAGGCTTGATTTGCTCCACAACCTATTTGTCTTTCTGGCAGTCCAGGATATCTGCAAAACTCATACTGGGATGCACACTCATCAATAATGACATCAGCTTCGTCCCTGTGCTGCTCCACAGCAAAATATGCTATCACTTTATGGTATAAATAAGCACATGCCAAACAAGTGGATGAAGCTGTTCATCTCACACAGGATTATTATTGGCTGCCTGAAACCTTTCCTCACTGACAAAGCCTATTATTTGGTTGGCATTGCTCCTACGGAAATAATTCAAGAAGTGCTAGCAAATAGTGAATGAAATAAGGCAATACAGTAATACCTCATACAAAGTCTGCTTCATACAACATCGGATTCATATAACATCACCTAATTCCTTGAAAAAAGTTGCCTCATACAAAGTCGTGTGATGTTGCATGAGGCATTGGGTTTTCCCCCAGGTTGCATTGTGCCTGGGCAGTATAAAAGGCAGGACACATGCATGCATTGCTCTTGTGGGTTTTGCATGAGGCAAAGAGTGTTTAGGAGTGGTTTTGAGTGTGATTTTGGATTTTTTGAATTTTTTTGTCAGAATTTTTCAAAGCATTCCTGGGATTTTTGCAGCATTCTTCAGGTTCTTGGACAATCAGGGTTGTTTGAAAAGTTTTTGTAATGTTTTTAGCCTTTAGACAAAGATTTCTTAAAGTTCTGTCAGTTTCCTGTCTGTTTCCTTGACTTTGCCCTGAAGTCTGTGCTGTTACAGTACAATGTATCTCTATGGAAATGACGTTGTACGAGGCATCGCGGCAAGGATTTGGATGTTGTATGAGGCATCGCGGCTAGGATTTTGCATGCCTCATACCAAGTCCAAATCTGTATAAAGTCCAAACTTGTGGAACCAAGTTTGGACGTTGTATGAGGTATCACTGTACAGCACTAAATCCACCCACTTTATGGACACAAACCCTCTGGATGGTGGCTATAACCAAGGAAAAGCTTTCTGCACATCTCTCAAGCTCTAAATATTAAACCAGACAAGGCTAGACTAAACCTTTGGAGAGCAAAACAACACACCTTTCCAAATGGATAAATGCTGAAGAGTGTCTCTCACCAGAACAAGATTCTTTGAAGCAAAGTAGGAAGATCAAAGTATAATCAAGTCAAACAGGGCTGCTTGAATACAGGACAAATTTTCTATGAATGTGGAGAAATTCAGTCAATGCAATATTTATGTGGATGTAATTTATGCCCTACAATGTGTTCAAAAGATCTGTTAATGGCCAAGATAATGCTACTGAAGTAGTCAGCTTCTGGTAAAAAAAAATAGTCCAATTACTTTAACATTTTAATTTGATTTGAATTTTACCTATATTTCATATCTGCTCATAATATTAAATTGTGCAGTTTTCTGATATAAATAAAGTGCCAGTACGTTGTATACATAGATAACAACTATTATTACTACTTAACATATATTCTCATATGATGCAGTGCAAAGACAAGATTAGTCTTCTAAGATAGCCAATACATTGTGACATTACTTAACAGGCTTATGCTGTTTTGACTTTCCCTTTAAACATTCAATACAGTATAGTTATGCAGTGGGTTTTTCTTATTTTTTTAAAAAGGAGATCAAATGTAGGATTGAAGTACTGTACTGTACTGTATTAATCTAAGTTAGTGACCATGACACCACTCAATATTGTTTATTCTAGAACAGGGGTGCCCAAGCTTCAGCCTGGGGTTTGGATCCGGCCCCTGATGCCAATTCATCAGGCCTGTGAAGCCCTCGTCACTCCCAGGAGCGACGAGGGCTTCATGGGCCAGATGAATTGGTGTTGGGGGCTGGATCTGGCCCCTGAGCCATAGTGACCGGCTCCCTGAACCATGTGACCAGCCCTTGGCCTGAAAAGTTTGGACACTCCTGTTCTAGAACATTGGTCCACATCCTTCTGGGACATGGGGGTCACATTAGAGTGCCCAGTGTCTAAAGAAGGCCACATCTTAAATCAAAATGTAATAAAATTATTAACCTACCAATTTAGTTCAAAAGTAAACATTCAAAGGTCAGTGTAGAAATGTTAATGTTACAGGCACCTGAGCTCTAAGGGACTGCAGTGGCTTAATGGTTAAGACACTGAACTTGACAACTGGCAGGTCGGCAGTTCAAGAACGAGTGCTGCATGAAGGAGTGAGCTCCCATCTCTGACCTAGCTCCTGTCAACCAAGCAGTTGGAAAGCAAGAAATTGCAAGTAGATAAATAGGTACCACTTTGGTGGGAAGTTAAACAGTGTTCCATCCATGGCTGCCACAAGACCATGGAAATTTCTGCAGACACAGACAGCACTGACTCTTTGGCTATAAATAGAGATGAGCACTGAACTCTAGAGCCAGATACAACTGGCTTTTGAGCAAGGGTGCCCTTTACCTTACCTGAGCTCTGCATACCTGTCAAGTATCCTGTATTGGCGGGGATTTCCCATTTTTCTGTGTTCGTTCCTCCCCTTTCCTGCTTCCGTCCTGTATTTGAACGGCGGGGAAAGTGCTTACTGCACATGCGCAGCCACCGTGCGCATGTGCAAATGGGTTACTGTGTGTGCACGTCCAAGCATGCGCAGTAATTTCCCGTATTTTACGGAGCTGCACTAGACAGGTATGGAGCTCTGTTGGCTAGCAAAGCACCCAGAATGGCTAAAATGCTTGTATGGAGGATAAAACAAGAGTGGGCACAGAAGGAACCATGGAAACAAGAAGAAATAATTTTGCCTTTATATTTTTGTAAGGGACAGGAAAAACAGCAGTAATGGTACCTCTTGAGGCAGGAAGAACAGTGTGGGTATGAGGGAAAATGTCTTAAGGCTGACAGCAATAAACAAGCAGGTTGGTGGGCCACACAGAAAGAGTTTAGGGACCATGTGTAGCCCATGATACCCATGAATCATAGCTCATGGACCCCTGTTCTAGAATAATGATTATGAAAGCTTTTCATGAGGATGTATCTACCTAAGAAAATGGTGTATAGTTGTGCATTAAGAAGAGTGCTAATTTGGTTTCAGCACAGAATGGTTTTATAGATAGATGGGTTAGGCTAGTGGTCTACTAATGGATCTTCTCACCTGTCATTTATAGCAAAGATTTGGCAAATCTTTGTGAGTGTGAGCATTTATTACCAAGTTGAAAGTTCCATCAGTCGTGCTAGTAATTGAAAATATGCATCAATTTCATTTCCGTTCAAAGCTTATGTGTTTGTCTTGTCCTGTCTCTCCTTCATCTGTCCCCATCAGTCTTTTCTGTACATTTATTGTGCATTCTATTCTTGGTTTTCTGACAGCCCATTCTCTCATTTAGACTTCTTTGATCAGTCAGACACGTACCTGTTTCTCATTTCATGCACAACATTGTATGCCCATTTATTACCTAATTTACAACAAAAGATTCAGAATTGGCCAACATTTTCCATTTTGCTGAGAAACACTATCAATATTTATTGGTTATGTTTATATTCACTTAGCTGATAGCAACATACCTGGTTCCTCTTCTTCCCGTTTTATCCTCACCACAACCCTGTGAGAAAGAGGAAGGTATGATTAAGATGAAGGTATGACACCCAAGGTTACCCAGTCGATTTTATAGTCAAGGGGGGGGGGGGATTTGCTCTCTAGTCTCCTGAAACCTAGTCTTATATGCTAGCTAGTATACCATGCTGGTACACATATACATATTTATTGAAGTCCCTGTTCCTAAGAAACCTACAGCTTACATTTTGATTATGGGGGAGAGTAAAGGAGGTAGTGGGTGGCTTACTGCAGTGGCTTAGTGGTTAAGATGCTGAACTTGACAACTGGAAGGTTGGCAGGTCAGCAATTTGAGACTCAAGTGCTGCATGATGGATTGAGCTCCCGTCTGTCCCATCCCTCCTGCCCACCAAGCAGTTCAAAAGCGATAAATTGCAAGTACCGTACTGTACTGTAGATAAATAAGGTACCATTTGACGGGAATGTGAACAGTGTTCCATGCTGCCACATGCTGCCACAGAAGCATCTGCAGATGCAGACAGTGCTGGCTCTTTGGCTATAAATGGAGATGAGCACTGAACCCTAGAGTCAGATACGACTGGCTTTTGAGAGAGATTGTGAGGAGCTCCAGAGGTATCTCTTGACACTGGGGGAGTGGGCAAAACAGTGGCAAATGAGCTTCAACACTAGTAAGTGAAGAGTGATGCACGTGGGGGCAAAAAACAAACCAATTACATTTATAAACTGATGGTGTCTGAACTCTCTGTGACAAACCAGGAAAGGGACCTTGGTGTCCTGGTGGACAACTCAATGAAGGTGTCAACCCAGTGTGCCTCAGCAGTGAAAAAAGCAAACTCAATGCTAGCGATCATTAGGAAGGGTATAGAAAATAAGTCAGCAAGTGTCATTTTGCCTCTTTATAAATCTATGGTGAGGCCCCATCTGGAATACTGTGTACAGTTCTGGTCGCCATACCTCCAGAAGGATATTATGGAGTTGGAAAAAGTGCAGAGGAGGGCAACCAAAATGATGAGGGGACTGGAACACCTTCCTTACCATCTGAGGCTGCAACGGTTGGACCTCTTCACTCTTGAACGACGACGTCTAAGAGGTGACCTGATTGAAGTTTATAAAATCATGCACGGTGTGGACAAAGTAGATAAGGAAAAACTGTTTCCCCTATCGCATAACACTAGAACTAGGGGACACTCCATGAAACTTTTGGGTACTAGTTCTCAAACAAACAAGAGAAAGTACTTTTTCACCCAGAGGATTACTGGTCTATGGAACTCCCTGCCAGAAGAAGTGGTGACTGCTGTCAGTCTTGACAGCTTTAAGAAAGGATTAGACAAGTCCATGGAGGACAAGGGTATCAATGGCTATAATTATGGATACTTAAGGACAACCTCCGGGTTGGAGAGATAGGCAGGATATCTCTCAATGCCATTTCCAGGGAATCCTAAGCAGGTGAAGGCTTCTCCTTGGGAATACCCTGAAGCAAATGGTGAGCCACTGTGTGAGACAGAATGCTGGACTGGATGGGCTGTGGCCTGTTCCAGCAAGACTGTTCTTATGAGCAAGGGTGACCTTTACCTAAAGTAAAATCGAATAAAAATCCAAGTTCCCTAAAAGTTGATTTGGAGACAGAAATTCATTCAAGCACAAAGTCTCCTTCAGCCTACCACAGGATCTATGCATGCACACATACACACCATTATGTTCAGCAAAGAAGAAATGTCCTGGAAAATAAGGACACTGGTGCTGAAAGCCCTTTAAATGACCTCAGCCCAGGAATAGCTGGTTACTGGGGCTGTGCTGGGTCTTTGGCTGTAAACGGGGATGAGCATCGAACCCTAGATGTCGGATACAAACAAGGGGGACCTTATTGTAGGGAAAGAAGTGACAAGAAGACATAGCTGAAGGAGGGTGTTGTTCCACTGCACTGTATTATTTCCAAAGACATGTACACTTTTATTTATTTATTTTATGGATTTGTATCCTGTCCTCCTGATAGGAATACCACCCCCAGCTGCTAACAACATGCAATACAACATACAGCTACAAAAAAAATGCAACAACAATTAAAACAATAGTAGCTAAAAACAGTTAATAATCCGGCCGGTAAAACAAAATTAAAAACACAGGAACCTAATCAGATAAACATTAAAAAAAACTACCCTCACCCTCCCACAATAAAATAGCAGGAAAAATAACAGAAAAATAAAACAAACAGGATCCCTCAGACATTCTAAATGAGCCAGCGGACATGCGCCGTGGAATCAAGCATGCTCCACACTCGCTGGCATAGCCAGGTCTACAACATTATTATTATTATTATTGTTATTATTGTTATTATTGTTATTATTGTTATTGTTATTGTTATTGTTACTGTTACTGTTACTGTTACTGTTACTGTTATTATTATTATTATTGTTATTATTATTATTATTATTATTATTATTATTATTATTATTATTATTATTATTATTATTATTATTATTATTATTATTATTATTATTAGGTTTATTTCTATACCGCCTTTTTTCCCCAACGGGCAACTCAAGGCGGTTCACAACAGTAAAATAAACACTAAAACAAAATACAGCATTACAATATCAGAACAAATAGCAATAACAATACAATAATCAGCAAAATGAAAGATAAATAAATACAAAATAATACAGTCAAATCCATATAATCAACAACATAGTAACAATAGATAAGATTCCCCAGAGATACAATATACAATAGATCATAAGCCCATACAGTGCGATACAAAGCATCTTGCCTCACAGACCACAGCCCTAATAACACAATGTATACTTCCCCAGGCGAAGGAGTGGAGGTGAAGCAGTCCAGCTTTTTCTTATCGGCCTGAGGCAGGACCCAGGAGTGCGAAGAAAAGAAAAGGCGCTTCCCCCCTCCCCCCCGCAACATCAGCATCAGCAGCAGTCCTCAGGCGGCAGCAGGTCTTCGGCTCAGCCTGGTAGCCCACAGCCCTTTATCCTCCCCACAGATGGACTGGGAAGGAAAGAAGGGTGGGGCTTCCCACAGCGGTTCCACAGGTCTGGGGCAGACACGGAGAAGGCTCTCTTTCCTGGCACCAACAGTAGTATTATGGAAAATAAGAGGCAAAAAGATGTAGTGATGATGCCATTGGAAGCTTTCTGCCTGAGGAGGAATATGATGGATGTGTTGGGAGATAGAAAATCAAATAGGAATACAGGAATTTGAAGGACCATCACATGATTTGAGCAGTGAGAAAAGTGAACATTTTTGGCATTTTGAATGAAGATAGGATTGTGAATGGAAAAAAAACACCAAAGAGAATAAAAATGTGGCTCACTAGGACTCTGAGCATTGTTGCTCACCCTTCAACCTTTTCACTCTTAACATTCCTGTTAGAATAACTGCAGCAACATTGTATTTAAAGGATGTTTCTGTAAGTGTTAGTGGTCCCATTTTCCTAGATCAGTACTGTACCATCTTTGTCAAGGTTTCTCCCCTTTGTTCTTCTTTGTCTGCATGGGAAGCCTGATACTAAGATGCTTCTGTGATGGGCATCAGTATTCTTGCAGATATAGAAGCCAGCTCTAGGGACTTCTGGATGTCCACCACCTAGAATTGATTTTCTGAGACAGGAAGCATAGGTTTTTCATTTTACCTCAACATGAACATCCTGTGTGATTATTCATAATTTGCATCGTAAGCTCAATTAGCCTGCTACATTCTGCTAAGTACCACAAATTTCTACACTGAGACTATTGGAGTAAAATTATTTTGTAGGCGTGTGTTTGGTCTCTCCAAAAAAGACACAATTTTCTCACACTCAGTGAAATGATTTATTCTTACAAAGTGTATATAATATTTGTACCCTCCTTTTCCAGGAAAACAGCTTCCACAAAACAGTACTCATTATAGCAAAGTATTGGTATTTTTTAAGAAATAAAATTGAAATCTTGTTGCTTAGTGTAATAAGTCACAAATGGAGTAGACTCACTGAATCACTGGGGGTTTGGTGAATCAACTCCTGTGTAAGTTTCATTGATTTAATGGACCTACTCTAGTTGCAACTTACTACACTAAGCAACAAAATTTCAACCAATGTAACAATTGTTTAAAATATACAACAATAAACTTAATTTAAGCATAATTTCTTAAATAAACACAGTCTAAATTAGCAAAAGGGGAAAGACAGCAGTTATGGTTTGATATTTTGTAACAGATCGCCACAAACTCAAACTGCCCAAGAGTGTTCTAAAGTTTTATAATGCTCTGAGGTTATTGTTTGAGCATCATACTTTTGACCTTGACACATTAATGGTTCTAAATTTTAAAACAATGGGTTCATTTTGTAATGTAGGCTAAGGAAAGATTTTGACCTCATTTGACATGAATAATATATGCCACTATCAGGTCTGCAGAGGAGAAAGTCACTCAAGGTAATGGTGTAAAAAACTGTCAGATTCCTGGGTGAATGGTTTTACGATTCAGTTCTATTTTTAGAGAAATGCAGTAGCTGGTGAAAAGGACTTCAGTTCAGGCTCCGGGACAGGCAGCCTGTGGTTATTGAATAGGGACAGACCACACCAATTTTACAGTCCTTTTGTACAGATGTGTATTTCAGCCCTTTTTCTTAGTTAATCTACGATAAAATAGTCTAGCATATCCCCCCTCCCCGTTGAAAAAAGATATATACGTAGGTTGACAGGGTGGATGTAGATTTAGCTCATAATAATAAAAGAGAGGAAAGCCTCTTTCATGCATCAGTGTTGCCTTCCTGAAGAGTGTTGCCCTGATGAGCTGCAGTATAAAACAAGGGAGGTGGTTTAGGTGCTGGCTGGCAGATCTGTCTCATAATTTGTAAGAGTGCCTTCAGGGACAGGAAGCATTCAGATACTGTATATGCAAACACTAGCCTGGAAAGGACCAGAAAGACGTTTGGGCTTCACTGCAGCAGGGTTCTCCTTGAGGTAGAAAGCCAGTCATGTCTGACTCTATGGGGCAGTGCTCATCTCTGTTTACAGCGTAAGACCCGGTGCTGTCTGCATCTGCAGACATTTCCATGGTCATGTGGCAGGTATGACTAGACACTGGAGCACACCTTTGGGGCCATTCAACAATTACATGATCCTCAAAGGGGGGAGGGGGTCTGCCATCCAAATTACAGAAACATTATGTAGGGTCAGAGTGGGGGTCAGGTCAAAATTACATAATCCATTTGGAACTGTTTCTAACTGACAGTGGGAAACCAAACCTATGCATAAAAAGAAAGGGCTTGATTTACCTTTGTGCCTTGACCATGTGGTGAAAATGGAGGGGGAAAGCCATGCTTCTTGGTTGCAGGGAGAGCAAGAGGCTAGTGTAGAGAATCACTTCCTGCTTCAGTGCAATTGACCTGCAGCGCCACCACTGGTTGGTGGTGCAAAATACAGTACTATTTGGTTCAGATCACACAATTTTAAGGGGGAAAGGGGGTTAAAGCGAAAATTACAGTTGGATTATATGGGGGGAGGGGGTCAATTTCCCCCAGAAAAAGGGTCATGTTTTGTTGAATGGCCCCTTTCCTGCCAAGGTAGTGTACCTATTTATCTACTTGTAAATTCTTTCTTTTGAACTGCTAGACTGGCAGGAACTGGGACAGACAATGGGGCACTCACTCCATCACGCAGTACTCTATTGTGCAACAAAAATTACCACCACCACCCCAGAAAATCTTGCTTTATTTTCAGTTTGGGGTGTGTGGAAGAACTAGGGAGATAGGGATGCCACAGGCTACAGAAATGGCTATGAGATGCATGTGGGATGTGGAATATATGTGGCTGAGCAGTGAAGGGAATTTTCTCTGTAAGTTAGAACATTAAAAGTACAGTTTGAACTGTCACTGTGTTGGTTTGTAACCTATTTGTTTATTGCAGCTACCTAGAAGCTCCTGTTTTAGCCATATTCCAGGTTTACACTCCCTACCCCCACCTCCAGTATGGGTTAGGGTAGTGCAGCAGTGATTTGTTGGATAAGGCCTGAATCAATAAAAAGCGGTTTTCACAGATGAACTTTTCTTTCCTATTTATTCACAAGAGCCTTTATACTGTTTCTCAGTAGATAAGGAGTAATTAATTATTATTATTATTATTTAGAAAGGGGGCATTTCAAATGATGCTTGCAAGAACTATGTATGCATGACAAAAATCTTGATACTAGGAATACATTATGCAAATGATGCATAAATTCAGGTCAGAACAATATGGAGGACAGTTTGATGGTGTTATGTATGCATGCTCATTGTACTGTAAGATAAGAATGTAACCACTCCAATTACAATGTATCTCAGCTGTAAAGGAACGCGAGCAAGCAGCCCATAGAGGGCAGCTGCGAGCGTTCAGTCTCACATGGTTCACATTGCTCAATCACGGACAGCCGCGGGAAAACCTTCCCCGCATTCAGCAGCAGGAGAAAAGAACTACTGAAGAGAGGCGTGCCTGGGCGAGGCCACGCCGGTAGCGGCCAATGAGCTACCGTGCTACAAAATTCAAATGTATAATGCTACTGTATATATAGAGATGTATCACTGCCATTACCTCATGCTCCACCGGAACATCATGCAATAAACCTGTGTTAAGCCAACCCTTCGGCTGTTCTGTTGTCTTTGGTCCCATACAGTAAACTGGCGACGAGGATGGGATAATGGCTGCCCACGGGACCAAGACATGCGCCGGCTACGAGATCAGGAAGCCGGGAGACTTGGAGCTGTTTGAGATAGACTTCAATGGAGCGCTGGTGGAGCTCGAAGTCTCAGATGAGGACAAGAAGAGGGCCATCTTCGTCCGCATGCTCGGACACGAGACCAAGAGGACCTTGGTGGACCTGATCGCGCCGAGGAGGGTGAGCGACTTCAAAGCCAAAGAGCTCCTGGCGGTGTTGCGCACCCACCTCCGGCCCGCGATAGCGATGTTCCCCGCTCGGAGCGCGTTCTGGAGGCGAGTCCAGGCGCCCGGGAAATCGGTCGCTGAGTTCGCCGCGGCCCTGCGGCCCATGCAAGTGGGAGACCCCAGAAGTCACCCTCCGAGACTGCCTGCTCTGCGGCCTGAGGGACACCGAGACTCAGCGCGCGCTGATGAGACAGGAGCCGCCTCCCACGTGGCAGCAAGTCCTCGACACGGCACAGGCCGCGGAAGCCACGACGGCTGGGGTGCAAGAGCTCCAGGACTGGCGCCCGAAACCCGCCAAGGCAGAGAGCTCGGTGCGCGCGGCCCGGCGAGTTTTGAACTCGTCCGCGGAGAGCGGCGACGACGAGGACGTCCGGAAGGTCCAGAAGGAAGGCCGGCACTGCGACGGCTGCGGCGCCGCCCACGCCCGCGCCAGATGCCCGTTCCACAAGGCCGAGTGCCACAACTGCGGCCGGCGCGGGCACATCGCCAAGGTCTGCCGAAAACGGCGCGAGGCCAAGAGGAGTTCCCCAGACCGCTCGGCGAGACAGGACCGCACCACGAGGCCCAAGGACGGCACCCGGACCACGAGGAAGCGGGACGGAGTAGGACGCATCTCCGACGACAGTGAGGACGACGCTCCGGTTTTCAGCGTATCCACAGAGCACCCCCGATACTTCGTTGAGGTAGTAATACAAGGGGCCCCTGTTAGGATGGAGGTGGACTCGGGTTCTTCTTACTCTATCATTTCCCAGGGAGAGTTCCTAAAAATAGCCCCCCACGTGCGGCCCAAGCTCAAAGCGCTGAGGTCCACGCTGAAGGACGTGCAAGGGAACCGCATCCCGGTGTTGGGGGTTGGGAAGTTCCAGGTCCAGTTCAAAAAGCGCGCTGCAACGCTTCCCCTAGTCGTCCTCAAGGGAGGTAAATGCAGCCTCCTCGGGACTCAATGGTTCCAGCCCCTGGGGTTGTTCATTGGGGGGGTGCACGCCGTGGGAGTACACGCCGCCGGGACTGATCCAATACAGAGCGTGTGCGATGCGCACCCCGAGGTTTTCAAAAAGGGACTCGGAAAATTCAAGGGCCCCCCAGTGGCTTTCGACCTGGACCCTGGAGTACGTCCAATCAGACTTAAACCGCGCAGAGTGCCTTTCGCACTAAAGGACAAAATAGAGGCGGAGTTGGACAAACTGGTGGGCCAGGGGATTCTTGTTCCTGTTGATTCTGCGGAGTGGGAAACTCCAATTGTAACAGCGCTCAAGGCCAACGGGGAGGTCCGCATATGCGCTGACTACAAGTGCACCATCAATAAGGCGATCCGCCCTAATGCGTATCCGGTGCCGGTAGTCAGCCACTTGTTGGCCAGGTTACACGGGGGGAGGTGTTTCGCTAAACTCGACCTGGCCCAAGCCTACCAGCAACTCCCGGTGACCCCCACCGCAGCTGCTGCGCAGACCATAGTCACCCACAAAGGGGCGT
This sequence comes from Bradypodion ventrale, assembly GCA_035047345.1. Lineage (NCBI taxonomy): Eukaryota > Metazoa > Chordata > Lepidosauria > Squamata > Chamaeleonidae > Bradypodion > Bradypodion ventrale. The sequence continues at coordinate 62,356,097 of JAWDJE010000001.1, read as the reverse complement.
TCCAGGTAACGCGCCTCCAATTCGGCGTGAATTCGGCGCCCGGGATCTTCCAGTCACTCGTGGAACGCCTCCTGAAGGGGTTAGAGGGGGTGTTACCCTACTTTGATGACGTATTGATTACAGGGGGGAGCCGGGCCGAATTAGCAGAAAGGTTGGGAAAGGTCCTGGCAAAATTCGAAAAGGCGGGGTTGCGGTTGTGGAAAGACAAATGCGTTTTCTTCGCAACTGAGGTTGAGTTCCTAGGGTTCCGTGTTACTCCCGAGGGAATAAGGCCATCCCAATCCAAGGTGGCCGCCATCAAGAAGGCCCCACGCCCCACCTCCAAGCCCGAGCTGCAGTCGTTCCTTGGGCTGCTCAACTTCTACCACTCCTTCCTTCCTCGGAAGGCAGCCGTGGCGGAACCGCTACACAAATTGTTAAAAAAGGATGAGGCATGGAAGTGGGGCAACGACCATGAGAAGGCTTTCAATGACCTGAAGCGACTCCTGGCATCAGATGCTGTACTGACCCACTTCAATCCCAAACGCCCAGTGGTCCTGATATGCGATGCATCCCCGGTGGGGGTGGGGGCGGTGTTATGCCACGTGCTGGAGAACGGGAGGGAGGCCCCGATAGCGTTCTACTCTAGGTCCTTGTCCCAAGCGGAGAGAAACTACGCCCAGACAGACAGGGAAGCACTAGCGATAATTGCGGGGACCAAGAAATTTCATGATTTTGTGTATGGCCGCCCCTTCACCATAGTGACCGACCATAAGCCCTTGCTAGGCATTTTCACCGCAGATAAGCCCACACCCCAAATCCTGTCCCCGAGAATGCTCAGGTGGGCCATTTTTCTCAACGCGTATCAGCACGCGTTGGTGTACCGGCCCGAGAAGGAGATCAGCCATGCGGATGCCCTGTCGAGGTCCCCAATTCCCTGGGATTGCTGCCACGTGGGCGAGGAAGAGAGGGACCACCAGGTCTTAATGATAGAGGTCCTAGACTCCCCCCCCCCCCCAGTAGTACCGGCCGACATCGCCAAAGCGACCGGCAAGGACAAAACGTTAGCTACAGTTTGCTCCTGGGTACAGAAAGGGTGGCCCGTGTCTTCCCCAGCAGCGGAATTCGACACATTTTTCAAAAAGAAATTAGAATTGTCCCTAGAGAGGGGTTGCCTTTTGTGGGGACAGCGGGTAGTGATCCCCACGTCCCTCCGGCCGAGGGTGCTTAAACTGCTGCACGTCAGCCACCCCGGGATCGTCCGCTCTAAGGCACTAGCCCGCAGTTACTTTTGGTGGCCCCAGCTAGACGCCGACATCGAGCACATGGTCGGCACTTGCGAAGCGTGCCAAAGCTCCAGGCCAGAAGAGGCTCGCTTGCCACATAGGGAGTGGGACGCAGCAAGGGGCCCCTGGTCCCGGGTTCACGTAGACTTTGCTGGCCCGTTCAGGGGAACACTTTTCCTCCTTGTGGTGGACGCGTTCTCCAAGTGGTTGGAGGTCATTCCAGTCTCGAGCACCTCCTCGGCCACAACAATTAAACAGTTACGGAGGGTTTTTTCCACGTTCGGTTTACCCGACACCCTCGTCAGCGATAACGCTAGCTGTTTCACGTCCGCCGAGTTCAGGGCATTCATGGATCTCAACGCCATTCGGCACATCACCTCCGCCCCTTTCCACCCGGCCACCAATGGCCAAGTAGAGCGCCTCGTGCGCACCACTAAGGACGCGCTGCGGCGCATGGGCCCCGGAGATCTTAACTTACAACTGTGCCAATTCCTGCTAAGGTACAGGGTCACCCCATTGGCGTCAGGGTACTCCCCCACGGAGCTGTTAATGCGCAGGAAGCTGGCCACGGTAATCTCCAAGATAGACCCCACGAGAGTAGAGGACAAAGGGCGGAACGTAGGGGTGGAACCCGCAAAGAGTTTCAGCGTAGGCGCCCCGGTGCATTGCAGGAACTACGCCAACGCGGGGCCAGCCTGGGTGCCGGGCACTGTAATAGAACAAACCGGCCCCGTTTCATACCGCGTGGAGACCAATACAGGCCTCCTGTAGAGGCGGCACGCGGATCAACTCAGGCGCAGGATCCCCGGAGAGCAGGACGAAGACGAAAATAGCCACGAATCAGCGTTAGGGTACTCCCCCACCCGCTTAGCCCAAGGGGGAGAAAAAGGGGGACATGGGTCCCCACCAAGGGGGGAGGAAAGGGAATCGATCCTCAGAGATCTTTTGCGGGAGTTTGCGGCGGAAAGGAAGAGCCCCGATCTCACACACAGCCCCCGGAAGCATCCCCAAAACACAGATTCCCCAAGAAGTTTAGACCTTGATTTACAGTACCAGGGGGAGTTAGCGGAGTGGTCCCCCACCCGTCCTAGCGAAAAGAGGGGTTTCAGTTCAGCCCCTGGTACTTCCAGTCCCAGTAGCCCCTGTGAGTTAGAATGCAACATAGCACCAATTTCCCGGAGACCGACACCCCCAAGACAGGAGGCGACGGCGAGTCTGCCCACCACAGTCTCAAGGTCCCCCGAGCGGGGAATAGAAGGTAGCAGAACCACAAGGGCATCCTCATCGGTCCCGCGGTTCACAATAGGAGGGTCCCCGGGGTCCGAGAGCAACAGGCAGGGGTTCACGTCCCAGCTGTTCATTCCATTCCCATCCCCCAGCGCAAGGCAGGCACGGACGCCCCACAGAGCCACTAACGAATCCCCGCTTCCCGTTGCAGGACAATCACCCACGGAGTCAGGGATCACAGGCTCTCCGGTACTAGGTCAGGCGCAAGCACGCCCCAAGCGCACGTGCGGCAAGCCACAATGGTTGCGGGACTTCGTCCCATCCTAGGGGGGAGGGATGTTATGTATGCATGCTCATTGTACTGTAAGATAAGAATGTAACCACTCCAATTACAATGTATCTCAGCTGTAAAGGAACGCGAGCAAGCAGCCCATAGAGGGCAGCTGCGAGCGTTCAGTCTCACATGGTTCACATTGCTCAATCACGGACAGCCGCGGGAAAACCTTCCCCGCATTCAGCAGCAGGAGAAAAGAACTACTGAAGAGAGGCGTGCCTGGGCGAGGCCACGCCGGTAGCGGCCAATGAGCTACCGTGCTACAAAATTCAAATGTATAATGCTACTGTATATATAGAGATGTATCACCGCCATTACCTCATGCTCCACCGGAACATCATGCAATAAACCTGTGTTAAGCCAACCCTTCGGCTGTTCTGTTGTCTTTGGTCCCATACAGTAAAGATGGTGTTTGATGAGCTAAAATAAATACTTATCATTTCCACCTTATAGTCTGACAGTTAATTTAGAAATGTTGTGATAGCAAAATATACAATCATTACCGGTACTTCATTGCAATTTAGCATCTTTTTAAAGGTTTAGATTATTTTTAACACAGTAGAATGTGTTGATAAAGATTGCAGTTGCAGACAGGAAGGGGAAACTGGAAGATGAAGAAAGTACGAATATTGTGTTTTAGGGCAATGAAATGTAAAAAGCACAGCTCTATTAACTCCTGAATACAGAAATTTTTGATCAAAATTCTCTGGTTTCCAAGAGTTCAATAAACACAGGTCACAATTTGCCAGTTTTCCCTCTCTGTAACCTTTTGGTCTGCTTGCAGGCACAGAATGCTCCTCATCAGATTTCCCTTTTGAATCTAGAGATGGCTAGTGACATAGTCATTTACCTCTAAAACTGTCATTTCTGAAATCTGTAAAAGGGATGATTTATCTGTCTTCTGCTTCATTTCCTGCTCTTTTAAAATAATCTTTAAGTAGCCCTAGTGGGGCTTAGGTGGCAGAAAATTTCCCTTCCCTATTGTATGGGCAGCTGTGCTGACTCTATTATGTTCCTCTAACCAGTCTGGCCAGGTTATTCTGCTCTAGTAATAGAGTAGACCATATTGCCAGCAACTCAATGCTGAGCGTCAGGTGGCGGTTAACTAATCTAACAACCCTGAGGACTAACAGCCTTGGGTGCCGAAGTCCACGGGGAAGGGCGAAGGTCCCCAAGTGGATTAAATCCCACTTGAATCCATCTTGATGGAGGGCAGCAGCTTTATCCATACTGGCTTGGGGCCGGTGAGGACTTTGTGTGCCAAAAGAGGTCAGGACCAGAAAGTGACTCGTGGAACTGCATCAGTGGCACGGGGGTCATGCTGCGATGCGGAAGGCAGATGAAAGGCTTGCATTGTATTCTTAGGACAGTCTTCATGGCTGATCGCCATGATGATCACCTATATTCAGATTTGGATATGGCAGAAGAAAAATAAGGAATTCAAATGAAGCTCTTAAATCAGAGAACAGGCATTACTATCAAAAGCACAAGAGCTGGAAAGTTGGAGAAAGATAGCAGCACTGCCGTAATTGTATCCTATGATGATGATGACAGAATGGGTCCAGAGTGGAGAGAAATTAAGCTTAGTTGTGTTTACTTTTTCACATGGCCTGCATCTGATATTGAAAGTGACCTGGGTCAGTCAACAGGATTCAGCACAGATTAGCTCAGTCACTTGTGCAAAGTGCTCTCTTGCAGCCTCCATCTGCTTCACTCTGTCTTTCAGCCCACTTGCTGGTGGTGTGAAAGCAAGTCTTCCTCAGCCACAAGGCCAGCCACTTGCTGTCTGTGAGCCGGGTGTTGCCTGGAGACATAATTAACATAACTCAAGAGGCTGATCTTATTTTGCATTGATACTGAAGGTTAATGATGGCCCTGACACCCAGCAATCTGGCTCTTAAAATGCATTGCCTACCTTCTGCATTTTAAAAGCTGAACAGTAGAAAAGCACTAGCTGTCAGAGGGGAGCTGAAAGGTGTTTAAGATTGGCCATTGCTCTTGTGGGAGTAGGGAGCCCCTTTCAGCTCAAAGGTCAAATTCATTTTCACTGATGGTCTTGGAAACCATCTGCCAGGGGTGGATGAAACTAGAGACAGAAAGTGTGAGTGAAAATGCCAGCATGTTTTAGCTAAAAGCTTTTAATGCCCATAAGGGACAGCAGTGGCTTAGTGGTTAAAACACTGAACTTCACGGCCAGAAGGACAGCAGGTCTGCAGTTCGAGACCCAAGTGCTGCATGGCGGAGTAAGCTCCCAGCTCCTGCCAACCTAGCAGTTCAATAGCAAGAAATTGCAAATCGATAAAAAGGTACCACTCTGGTGGGAAGGAAAACAGCATTCCGTGCACTCTGGTGTCTAGTCGTGCCTGCCACATGTCCATAGAAACATCTGCATATGCAGACAGCGCTGGCCTTTTGGCTATACACAGATGTGCACTGAACCCTAGAGTCGGATACTCCTAGCTTTCAAGCAAGAGCCACCTTTACTTTTTAATGCCCATAGCTAAGGCTTAAAAGAGACATTTGAGCTCTGGAGATGGTGTGTGTGTGTGTGTGTGTGTGTGTGTGTGTGTGTACACAAAAGCTGGAAAGGTAACAGGAATGTGGATGTGACCCAGAGGGACAGATTCACTCTGGGGTGATTGAGAACAGATCCTGTCCTTCATTGGTATGACTATCTTTCAAGTATTTGAAAAGTGGTATTATATCCCCTCTCAGTCACGCAGTTCTTTCAGTCTTTGTTCATAGGATTTGTTTTCCAGTCCCCTGATTACCCTTGTTGCCTTCCTCTGAAATTGTTTCAGTTTATTGGCATCCTTCTTTAAGGGTGCTATCCAGAATTGAGCATGTTACCCTAGATGAGGCCTAACTAATGCTGACTAGAGGGGTTGGGGTCTGTGTTGCATTATGTGGCCCTTCTGTCTGTCCATCCCGAGTCTCCCATCATTCATTTAAATCAGGTGGTTTTCGTTTCTCTTATAGTAAAAAAACAAAACACTCTACTTTCATTGTATTTTGCATACATTTTATAAGCCTCTGTAATGCCTGGATAATTCTAAATTATTAAGTTTATCCTTCTCTTTCCTTCAGCATCCCCACACTAATACTTATCCATATGACATTGGTTCATTTCCTTGTTTCCTTTATTATGGTGTGGTTTTTTTTATGAGAGAGTTTCTAAACTACACATACCGTATATACTCAAGTATCAGCTGAGGTTTTTAGCCCCCAAAAGGGGACTCGGCTTATACTCGGGTCAATGACTATGAGGGTCCCAAGACTGCACTGGCTGAGATGCGCCAACAATGTAATTAATTTTACTATATTTTCATGTATTTTGATTATTGAAACTCACTAGCAGCTGCTGCATTTCCTACCCTCGGCTTATACTCGGGTGAGTCTAATTTCTTGCGTTTTCAGGTCAAAATTAGGTATCTCAGTTTATATTCGGGTTGGCTTATACTCAAGTATATATAGTATCTAGAACAGTCTTCCTGACAAAAGATATGCTTGGCAACTTTGACATGGACTAATAAAGAACATTTATAATCATTTTTGTTCCACCAGCTCTTTCTTGGCCTACTATCATCTTAATATGGTAATAAAATAAGACTTATCCCCTCAAACTTCAAAAATTAAAGCTGTCTATGAATCCTCAGTCTGAGCCAGTGGTAAAAAGTAATGATCGTATGGTATAGCATGCTCTGTTCAAACTCAGTTTAGTTTAGTTTGGATGTTTAGGGTTATGGTGATTAGGATATACTGGGAGCTGTAATCCAAAAATGTAACTTTTCAGAGCATTGGCTTTTGTTTATTAACCCAGTGTGCATGCAGATTTCTGTTACAGTTCCAGATAGTTGAAGGGAGTGAGTGGTTTGCTTTTCATTAGTTCCCTTTTCTCTTCATACAAATTATAACTGTTAAGGCAAATTTGTCAAATATGTTTTGGGAATTTGGAAATTCTTCACACAAGAATTTGAATGCAAAGAGTTCCTTCGGGAGAAATAATATTAATGACCCTGAGAATAACAGCTACAACGGTGGGGAGATGCTTTCTTGCCATCAGTTAATATGGAAGATTTATAAAGCAAAGCTGAATAGTCTGTAGAGCAGGGGTGCCCAAACTTTTCGGGCCACGGGGGCCGGTCACATGGTTCAGGGAGCTGGTTGCTATGGCTTAGGGCCGGATCCGCCCCCCAATGCCAATTCATCCAACCCGCAAAGCCCTCGTTCCCGGAAGCGGAAGTAAAATGTGCCCGTATGGGTGCGTTTTATTTCCGTTTCCAGGCGCAACAAGGGCGATACCCCCCAGGCCATAGTTTTGGCACCCCTGCTGTAGAGTATCTCTCAAAAAATATGAGATATACATAAATAGAACTAGCAGTATTCAAGCAGGAAAGAAGCTGTGGTTTATAATGTACTGTATTCCGTTTTTAGTCACCTGCAGTTCTGTTAACTGCACATGGATACCATTAAGACAAATCTAATTGTTTTATTTAAAACTGAATCTTTAGTTTTTTATTTTACTAGCAGATTTTGCCCGGCGATGCCGGGCATTTTAAAAATGTGTTGGATAGTTAAGGGTTTTGTTTGTTTTCCTGAACAAATGGTGCTGGGCTGTGTTTAATGGTTTTTAAAGGTTTTGTGATTTTGTGACTTTGAGGCGCTGCGTCCGCCTGTGGCGGACTTGCGCTCTCAGTGTGTGTTTATTTTTTATTTTTTGTGCGCCGGCTTCCTCAGTGCCGGGCTCTTTAAATTTGGTTTTGGAGAGTGAAGGGTTTCATTTGTTTTCTTGAACAAATGGTGCTGGGCTGTGTTTAATGGTTTTGAAAGGTTTTGTGATTTTGTGGCTTCTTGGCGCTGCGTCCGCCTGTGGTGGACTTGCGCTCCCAGTGTTTTTTTTTTCCATTATTATTTTGTTTTTATTTTTGTTTATGCAAATTTAATTTTGATTTATTTAATTTAAATTTTTTTAATTGTAAATTTAATTTTGTTGTTTTATTTTTTGGTTTGGTGTTTTGTTTTTTTGGAGTGAAAAGTGATTTATGGGTTTTTTTGTATTTTTTGAGAGTAGTGTGTATATTTTTGAATGTTGTGCTAACTTATTCTTTGCATTTTTGCATTTTGAATTTTTCTTTGCAGTGGCAATGTTTTTGGATGTCTTTTTTCTTTTGGCCTCTGGGTGGGGGTGGTGAGCTTTGCTTCCTCTCTACCATTCTCCTCTTCTGTCCTCTGGGTGTCGCTTCCGGTAAGTGTTACTTCCTTTTTGTAGCTCATTCAAGTTCCTGTCGCCATGAAGTCATGACGTCTTCATGGTAAGCTCTCTGATTTATTTATTTATTTATTGGGGGGGTTGAGTTTTTGTTGGGGGGGGCTGTTGTTTTTTGTTGTGTGTTTTTTGTGGATGTGTTTGTGTTTATTTTTTAAAGGTTAGATTTTTGTTTTTGACTGTTTTTGATTGTTTTTGGTTTGTTTTTTGGTGCATCTGTTTTTTAGGGGGGGGTGCCTTTCGTTCTCACGGGCCATGCTTGGTGGCCCGTGGGAAGGAAGGGCATTGGCGGCGGGGGTGCCTTTCGTTCCCACGGGCCATGCTGGGTGGCCCATGGGTAGGAAGGGCACTTGTGGCGGGGGTGCCTTTTGTTCCCATGGGCCATGCTGGGTGGCCCGTGGGTAGGAAGGGCACTTGTGGCGGGGGTGCCTTTTGTTCCCATGGGCCATGCTGGGTGGCCCGTGGGTAGGAAGGGCACTTGCGGCGGGGGTGCCTTTTGTTCCCATGGGCCATGCTGGGTGGCCCATGGGTAGGAAGGGCACTGGCAGCGGGGGTGCCTTTCGTTCCCACGAGCCATGCTGGGTGGCCCGTGGGTAGGAAGGGCACTTGTGGCGGGGGTGCCTTTTGTTCCCATGGGCCATGCTGGGTGGCCCGTGGGTAGGAAGGGCACTGGCAGCGGGGGTGCCTTTCGTTCCCACGGGCCATGCTTGGTGGCCCGTGGGTAGGAAGGGCACTGGCGGCGGGGGTGCCTTTTCCCCCCATGGGCCATGCTGGATGGCCCTTGGGAAGGGAGCGCAGTTGCGGGGAGGGTGCCTTTAGTTCCTACGGGCCATGCTGGATGGCCCGTGGGAAGGAAGCGATGCGACGGCGGTTTTTTTCTTTTCATTTTTAGCACGCTGGCTGCCTCAGCATTCTGTGCGCTATTGGCGCGCAGGACTCTGGGGCTTGTAGTTTTGCCTGCGCGTGTTTGGGTACAGCAGCGGGTTTTTTTCTTTGTCTTCCTTTTGATTGGCTGTGGCCGGTTTTCGATCGTTCCTTTTGCCCGCGCCGCATAGCCTGATTGGCTCTGGTGCGGCGCGGAGCAAGGAACGTTGGGGCTTGAAGTTTTTTTTTTGTTTGCGACTGGGGGGCCGCTGCCCCCGGGTCGAAAATTTCAATCTGACAGTTACCTGCGAACCCAGTTCGGGCGACTGCAGGAAGGCTCGGACGGGGTTCGTGGGGACCGGTGCAACATCCTTTGTCACATTCCAACGGTTAACGCACCATTTTATAGGTATAGATTACCACATCTTGACTCTTCACTGTGTTATTGCATAAATTGCATCTAATTCAAATGGAGATATTTATTTAAAGAATACATTTTAGGCTGTGAACATATCTAAGATTTCAAGAGCTCCAGATTGCTTATTCACTATGCAAAATTGATTATCCCCAAAACTAGAAATATTTGAAAGTTGTGCTCAATGAGGATAGAAGTATCCACAACGTCATATTTTCCAGAAATAGTACAAGTCAGTCCCGTTCCCTGCTTCTAAATGCAGACCCATAGGATTGCGGGATATTTGTTGTCCCCTACAATAATGGACAGGAAACTATTCCCTGTACTCCTCAGTGGTCCTGAACAAGTCGGATAAAAGGAATGCATGCTCAAGAGATTGATGGAGAACAGACCATTCTCACTGTGTTCATAGAAACCTCCCAATTTTTTCTAAAATTGTTTCTCCATGTAGACTTATTTAGGTCATGGAAAACGCTGACTTGTAACCTAATACCCTCCACTTGTTTTGAACTAGGTATAGCTTAAGGATTCTTAACCTGCAGCCCATGGGCCAGATGAGGCCCATGGCACCATTTCATGTGGCCTCCCACCGCCTCCACCACACCAGGAAGTGCCATGTGGTGAAGGAAGGGCAAAATGGCCATCTAGCCTCGGAAGCTGAGGGAGCGTCACTCAGCCCCCGGCTTAAAAAGGTTAAGAACTCCTGGTATAGCTTTTCTAAGCTCAGCCAGCAATGGTTAGGGAATATGGGGATTGTAGACCAAAATCTCAAAACTATTTGTTTGTTTTCAATGTCTGTAGTGTTTTGCATGACCTATATAAGTGTGCACAGAGAAAGAATTTCAGGAAGAATTGGGAGGTTTGTATGAACACAGTGAGCTCAACTGGCTTCAGGCTGATCATGTACCTTTTTTCTTTTGGTATGATTTGCATACTGGAATGTGGGTGCTACAAAAATATGGATGCATAGTTCTCATTTGTGTGTCTTTTTCTTTTGGAAACACGAAGAAACACAACTAGGCCTGACAAATGAACCTACTGGATTTCAATTATTGCTCTGGGCTTTTGAGTAGAAGGTTCCATGTTTAGGGTAGGAAGTCACTGGACAAGGGAAGGAGCCAGTTGGCCTGTAGTAATAAGGAATGACTGCAGCCCAAATCCTGTTACAGTCAACCCTCACATAACAACGCGTTCGAATAGCATCATTTTTGCTTAACAACGTGTTGTTAGGCACCACGTGTTCTCCTGCATAACAACGTTTTTAGTGTTGTTGCCCGGACAACGACATTAAAATAACCATCATCTGCTAAAAACGTCATTATGCAGGAAACTCCATAGAAAACCCGCATAACAAAAAATCGCTTAGCAACGCTACTTGGGGAACTAAGTAACGTCATTATATGAGAGTCTACTGTACTTAGCATACCAGAATAAGTTGCACTAACATAGGCCTATTGAATCAATGGGAGTTTGGTGAGTCAATTTCTCCATAAATTCCATTGAATCAAATGTGCCTATTCTATGTGCAACTTAGTATGCAAAAATAAGTTGTAGTTAGAATAGACCCATTTGACTCACTGGAACTGATGGAGGAGTTGACTTACCAAACCCCAGTTGAGTCAATAGGCCTTCACTAATGTACCGTATATATGTGCATATAAGCCGACCCGAATATAAGCCAAGGTACCTAATTTTGACCTTGAAACTCAGGAAAATAGATTGACCCAAGTATAAGCCGAGAGTGGGAAATGCAGCAGCTGCTAGTGACTTTCAGTAATTAAATTACATTAAAATACAGTAAAATTAAGTATTTTAGTGGTTTTTTAAACTGTATTTCCACCACCTACCAGTGGTGGCGCTGCAGTTGAAGTGGGTGGGCAGGTCAATTGCACTGAGGCAGGAGGTGTTGCTCTAGCCTAGCCTCTTGCTCCCCCTACAAGGAAGAAGTATGGCTTTCTCCTCCATCTTGGGCAGAGCAGAGACAAAGGCAGAAGGTACCAGTAAGTGAAATCCTTTCTCCCCCCCCCCCCCGCCCAACAGTTTGAAAAGGAGGCACAATTCAATGTAGAGCTTCTTTTCTTCATCTACAGTTTTCCATAGGAATTAATTGAAAACAAACCAGAATAGGAGAACTTGATTTTCAATGTATTCTAATAGAAAATCGCGAGTTGCACCCTCTTGTGGCTAGTTGTGTAATTGCGCCTCAGATTCTTTTGCTGCGGAAGTTCCAAAACTTACTTTTAAAGTGCCGAATAACTTTTAAAAAACTTATATTTTTAGACCTCATGGTTGTTGACCCGCGTATAGCCTGAGTCCCCTTTTTTGAACCTCATTTTTAGGGTTAAAGAAACTCAGTTTATATTTGAGTATATATAGTAGTTTACTACTCTAAGAAAGATGCTTTTGACCAGTGGATTGCAAACATAAATATCATATCTTAGGCACAGCAGAAATATACTGTGCACAGGAGTGGGTAAGAGGATAGTTAGGAAAGAGACTAGGACAATCTCTTATCCTACTATATACCATACAATCTTTACCTATAAGAAGAAGGTTGGGCCATGCGTGTCCGGCATGCGTGTCCACACACATCCAGCTCATCCCGTAATGAGCCGGCCACACTTACCTTACCTACCGGACAGCATTGCCATGAGGGTCCAGGAACTAAGAGTGGGGCCAACGCCCCACAAACGAAAAAAAACAAAAAAAAACTATGGTCCCCAGCATCCTCTGCCCCGTGGCATGCCTCAGCCAATCAGGCATGAGGACACGAGTGCAGAGGAGGCAGGACAGCCAGAAGGCATGATAGAAAACAAACGGCCGTTGCACGCACATTTCCCCCTGCTACCCCGCCGAAGCCGCGGCAAGGTTGGCACAGGCCTTGGGCTGTGGGGCTGCGGAGAGAAGAGGGGCTCTCCCTCCTCCCTGCTGCCCTGCCGAAGCCATGGCAAGGTCGGCGCCAGGGGAGATGACAGTCAGGCCATACTTCATCCAGGAACGCGCATTCCCGGATGAAGTGCAGCCTGACTGTCAGCTCCCTTTTCCCCCATCAATGTTTCGAGAGCTGCACTTGAAACAGTGATGGGGAAAGCCCACCTCCTCCCATCGCTGTGTTGAGAGAAGCTCTCGAAACAGCGATGGGAAAACAGAAAGCTGACAGTTAGGCTACACTTCGTCAGGGGACGCGCATTCCCAGACAAAATGAGGCATGACTGTCGGCTCCCCTTTTCTCCATCGCTATTTTGAAAGCAGCTCTCAAAACAGCAATGGGGAAAAGGGGAGGTGACAGTCAGGCCGCACCCGGGGAATGTGTTCCTGGACGAAATGCGGCCTTACTGCCATCTCACCTTCTCCCCATCGCTGTTTCGAGAGCTGCTCTTGAAACAGCAATGGGGAAAGCTCACTTCCTCCCATTGCTGTGTCGAGAGAAGCTCTCAAAACAGCGATAGGAAAAAAGGGAGCCGACAGTCAGGCCACACTTCGTCCAGGAACACGTGTTCCCAGACGAAGTGCAGCCTGTCTGTCGGCTCCCCTTTTTTCCTATCACTGTTTTGAGAGCTTCTCTCGACACAGCGATGGGAGGAGGTGAGCTTTCCCCATTGCTGTTTCAAGAGCAGCTCTCGACACAGCGATGGGGAAAAGGGAAGCCAGCAGTCAGGCCGTTCTTCGTCTGGGGACGCGCATTCCAGGACAAAGTGCGACCTGACTGTCAGCTCCCCTTTTCCCCATCGCTGTTTCGAGAGCTGCTCTCGAAACAGCGATGGGGAAAACTCCCTTCGCTGTTAAAAACACCCAGCAAGGCAGGGAAAGGGGGGGCAGAACGTGTCAACCTATCCCCCTTCCCTGCCTCCACCTCTCCGCAGGTCCCAAAACCACCCCTCAAATAAAAAATCTCTCAATCTCTCTCTCACACACACACACCCTTGCTGGGCTGCTTCTCTCTCTCTCTCTCTCTCTCTCTCTCACACACACACACACACACACACACACACACACACACACACACACACCCCTGCTGGGCTGCTTTTCTCTCTCTCTCTCTCTCACAAACACACACACACACACACTCTCTCTCTCTCTCACACGCACACACACCTGCTGGGCTGCACATTCCAAGCCTGCCCGGCAAGGCTGGGCACAATAGCTAGCAGTTAATAGAACAGCAACCCAATGGTTTCATTCAGAGTAAAAGAAGATGCCTATAGTTTGCAGGCCAGATACGTGCCCTCAGACCACATTTCATGAGCATAATTTGAAGAGGGACATGAGCAGGTACTGGTTTCCCATTTCAGTAACTTAGGGACATGCATTATGAGTCTCAGTAAACAACTACATATCCCACACATGAGATCAGCTTCCAGCTTCTTTGGCTTGCCAACTGAAATAATTTATCCTGGGTAGACTGGGTGAAATTTTGTGCCTCTGAGATTGTCCATCTGTGACTCATTCTCTAGCCAGTACTAATTAAAGTGGTAGTGTAACTCTTATGATTGTATCGTTTTCCTTACCACACAGTAATCTATCTTTCTCTTCTCTCCTGTTTCTTCCTTCCCCTTTTCCCATCTGGAGCAGCAGCGGCCAGTGAAACAATCCCTGAGCAAGTCTCTCTGTAGGGAGTCACACTGGAAGTGCCTGGTTCTCTCTCTCCTCATGTATGGCTGCATGGGAGCTATGACATGGTGCCATGTGACTAAGGTGACCCGGCTGACATTTGACAGTGCGTATAAGGGAAAATCCATGATGTACCATGACAGTCCATGCTCTAATGGTTATGTCTACATTCCCTTAGCCTTCCTGGTGATGCTCTACGTGGTCTATTTGGTGGAGTGCTGGCATTGTTACACCCGAAACGAACTCCAGTACAAGGTAGATGTAGAAAGTGTGCATGAGCGTGTCCAAAGGATGCAACAGGCCACTCCATGCATCTGGTGGAAAGCCATCAGCTACCATTATGTCAGGAGAACTCGTCAGGTCACCCGCTACCGCAACGGAGATGCTTATACCACCACCCAAGTGTACCACGAGAGGGTCAACACCCATGTGGCAGAAGCAGAGTTTGACTACTCCAACTGTGGTGTGAAGGACATCTCAAAAGACCTGCTAGACCTGGAGAATTTTCCATCCACTCGACTTCGCTTCACCAAGTGCTTCAGCTTTGCCAACGTGGAGTCCGAGAACTCCTATCTGACCCAGCGGGCCCGTTTCTTTACAGAGAATGAGGGATTGGATGACTATATGGAAGCAAGAGAAGGCATGCATCTCAAAAATGTGGACTTCAAAGAATATATGGTGGCCTTCTCAGACCCTGATAACCTACCCTGTTATGTCTCCCACTATGTCTTCTGGGCAGCGGCTCTCTTGACTTTGTCGTGGCCCTTGCGAGTCTTGAATGAATACCGCACTTCTTATGTTCACTATCACGTAGAGAAACTGTTTGGATTTGATTACGTAGCTGTAACCCCAGCTGAAGAACGTCCATTCTGCCGAAGGATGCCACGGGTCAACACAGTGGATAGTACTGAGCTAGAGTGGCACATCCGCTCCAATCAGCAGCTGGTACCCAGCTACTCTGAAGCTGTTCTCATGGATTTGGTGGGGCTGTCGGGCTGTACTACCTACTCCTCCTGCCGCTATGGGAGTTATAGACAAAACTGTGAACAGTGCCACAGGACTATAAGCAGCTCTTCCATTTTCTCCCGCAGTGCTCTCAGTATTTGCAACGGCAGCCCCAGAATCCCCTTTAGCAGCAGCCGCTTCTCCCTGGGCCGCCTTTACGGCTCAAGGCGCAGCTGCCTGTGGCAAAGCCGAAGTGGGAGCCTAAATGAACAGAGCTGCCCGACCGAGCAGACCCGACTGTCCAGCCAAGTGACTGTGGAGGAGGAAGACCCCCCTCCATACCAAGATGCCCTCTATTTTCCTATCCTCATTGTGCATCGAAACGAAGGCTGCCTCAACCACGATCACCGACATCTTCATCGGAATGGCTCCTGTGTGGAAACCTCACTATGAGGGTGTGAAAACTAACTACATAAAATGCCCTATGCCCGGATCTGGTTGGGGAGCAGATAGGGTATGACACAGAGACAGAGGGACCTATATATTAACTATATGCATCAGAGAGAGGATTGTTCCCTCTCAACAGCCCACAAAAGGTTCTGAGTCCCATTTTAGCTCTGGAGATCTGTTAATGGCTTTGCTAAGAGGTGGGCAAGCTTATACCACCATTAAAATCATGTCGCAGAATTGCAGACTTACAGCCACATGCAAATATATATATATATATTTGCATGTGGCTGTAAGTCTGCAATTCTGCGACATGATTTTAATGGTGGTATAAGCTTGCCCACCTCTTAGCAAAGCCATTAACAGATCTCCAGAGCTAAAATGGGACTATACACACACACACACACACACACACACACACACACACACACACACACACACACACACACACACACACAAACAAAACAAAACAAAACCAAGAGTGGAAGAAGAAGGCAGTAGCAGCCCAAGTATCACAGCTACTTGTTTTCTGCATTGCCTCCAAGTTGCCCAAGTTATTTTCACAATATCTAGCAGTAACTGTCTCTGTGTCATGTTGTATGGTGGGGACTGTTATCACAGCATTGTAGGATCATAATTCTGCAGATAAATCCATGGCAACTCAGTATGTTTCTTTTCCAAGCAAGGCAGGTAACTGTTCTGATTTCCTAGACAGCATGAGCTGAAAAGTAGCTGAGAAACAGCTACAAGTTAGGCCTTCCAGTCTTTTCTCTTTTCCTCAGACGGTGATCCAATTGTTATGCTGTTCTTAGCTGTTGAGGACAGACAACTTTAGGATGTTTCCCTGGAAAGTCTTGGTATTTCACATCTGAGAATCATCGCCTTATAGGCAAAGTGTAAAGAATTCAACATGCTCTTTTGTGGCAGCAGAAAGGAAGATGAGCAAGGAATTCACAAAGGAAAGTCCAAATTGTGATCTGATTCCACCTTGAATCCAAACCCAAGAGAAGGCCCAGTACACAAAGTAAGCCACAGAATGTCCTCTCTGTGTGCGTGCGTCCATGCACACTATATACCCCAGCTGCTGGCAGAGGGATGGAAGTCACGTGGGCGAGTTGAACTGGGAATCTGGGAGCTCTGAAATCAGTGGCTCTTCATCATAATGAGCTCATCCATGCTATAAGTCTAGTATCGAGAGAGGTTCTGAGAGAGTCAGCAGCAGTTTATCTATTAATAATACAGGTATAGATGCTGTTGTGCAGCTGAAGGAAGTAACAGTGGTGGTTGTGAATCTTATTCAAAGCCAGGCTGTCTGCTAGCTGATGTCCTCCAGAATATGAAGTAAGGAGTTATTTTTTGTATGGAATTTAAGTTGTGTTATGGCTAGGCTACTGTGTGTTCCTGTGGAAGAAGAATAAAAAAGAGGGGGAGATTTCTGAAGCTTTCAGGGAGGGGCGCAACAGCTATAGAAACAACATTCACGTCTGCTTGGGCAGATGTATCTTTGCTCTTCTTTGGGAAGGGTACACTGTTTCTGAGCATTTTAAGGTACCTCCTCTCTCTAGGTGCATGCCACTTGGTGCAAAAAAGAGTTTGACAATGTAATACCTTTCCTCAGTGCAATGCCTTTCAGATGTATTCAACTACAACCTCAATCAACTTTAGCCAGCTAGGCCAGTAGTCAGAGATTAAGGAAATTGTCCAGAATTTATGGAGGACATCAGATTAGGGAACAATATTACTGTAAGTAAAATATCAAAACCATTCATAGTAAGACATTCCATAATGACTGTGTGTCTTGGGTTGTGGACAGAGCGATTTATGGACAATTAAATGAACCACTGATTAATCTTTGAGGTCAGGACTTTTTCCCTGGAGTTATTTAAGATATCGATTTGTCTCCTGTTTTGGACAAAGTGGGGTCACATAGCACTCATTTGAGATGTTAACAAGGGGATTGGGGAGCTTTTCTTGTTATTGGATTAGTTATGTTTAAGTTGTGCCATTTCAGGATAGAACACAATTCTGAAATCCAGTCCAGTTACAAATGTGGTAATAGTGATATTTCACTAAATTGTAATACAGCAAACAAAACCCTGTAAATGAAGCTGACTGCATATCCCACAAGATGGAATTTGCTAAAGGTGTCTCTTGGTCCAAAAGCAAACAAAGAGAGTTGTATGGTTCTTACATATTACAAAGGCTGGAACAGAGCAATATCTTTATTGGATCATTTAAAAAAAAATCAAACATTATGTGAGCTTTTGTGACTCAAGATCACTTCTTCAAGCATGCACCAATTTAGTATCCTGGATCCAGGTGAACTTAACTGATTCTCAAACTAAGATGAGTAATTTCCATTTGCCCCAAAGGCTTTGGACTTCTGCTCCTAGGCACCCAGGCCAGTATGCAAGCTATTCACAGTTATGTTCTTGATATTGACCACAATTGTCCAAACCCCAAAGCTTTTAACAGTGTGTGATAAGAATTAGAAAGTTGATTGTTGTTCTTCCGTATGAAGAAACCACAAAATTGACCAGTTAACCCCCAATTTACCACACCTCATTCAGTGTGGAATATTTTATGTTCAGTCAGACTAAGGCAAATATATTAGGAATAAGATGGGTAAGCGAAGATAAAACAGGTGGCATAATAAAAATGAGACTGGTTTTTAGATTTATGCTTGTCTAGGGATGCAAAATTGCCTTTCAAGTTGCTAGGCCTTGGATACTTGAGGGAGGATGTTTCATTTGTAATTTCAGCACACTTTGTGTTGATCTTAATTAAAAAGATCAAGACTGGCTCAAAACATTTGGCTTTTAAATAAGTTTTAAATCACAGGTTAAATAAATTTGTTGTTGTCGTCGTTATGTACCCCCAAGTTGTCTCCAACCTATGGCAATCCTTTGAATGCAAGATCATCAAAATGTTCAGAGTTGAATAAATGATCATGTCCCTTTCAACTAGCCCACATTAAGTTTATCCATGTTTTGGGGAAATTTCTGCTATAAAACCCTATAAAATATGCATTGCTGTCAAGTTGGGCATTAGATGGGGACCTTTCATGAGACAAGTTAAGACACATGGATCCTAGATGCTGTTGGATTGTCACTCCAGTCAGCCATAGCCAACACAGACTGTGGTGAAAGACAATGCTAGTTGAAGTTTAGCAGCACTTGGAGGACTGCAGTTTGTCCAGTGTTGCTCTATAAAAAACAGCTACTTTTATTGATCTATAAGTAACTTGAGAACTTTGCAGTGTCTCCAACAATATATGGAGATTAAATAATCCATTAATTAACCCACTCATTTGTTTAACATTGACACTTTTCCATGTAATGATTTTTCAGAAGTGATAGATTCTCAGATTCTAGATGGATAAATTTGATTAAAAAGTTGTGTAGAGCAAATGGAACTGCATTTGTGTCTTAAAGTAGTAGTGGTCTAGTAATGAAAAGATTTGGAAACAAAGACTCTGTGAATAGTTCAGAGGATCACATGCATTAGTAAAACATTTTCCCCCTTTTAATCATCAGAAAATACACATCAAGTTAATGGACATTATTTTCCACTATACGTTTTTTAAATTTGGGAACAGCTGATTCCTGATGTAATTAAGCACTTTAAAAATGAGTGGAGTTTTCTTGGCTTTTGTCTTGTTTAATTCATTTGATGTCCTTCTTACATCATTTTTCAATCCTGCTTTCATTAACATTGGAATAATAATTCATGTCATGCAGAATTCTTATTACTGTATTATTCTTTTCATACTATAGGTTGGATGACATTAGGGCTATTTTAAATTTGAATGATTCAGCTCAAAAAATGATGCCATGTTGCATCCAACACAATCTTCAAGGTTCTGCAGATAATAAATTCTTCTTCCTTCCTTCACTTCCTTTTCCATTTTCAGCTTGAATTATTAGCTGTAATAATCTGCATTTATTTCTTATTATGTGCCCAAAATATTCTAGCTTTCTGCTTTTTGTGTTTTCGGATTTCTTGGTTTTTATTCAATCACTTTAGTACTTCTTGGTTAGCCACCCTCTCAATTAAAAAACAAACAGTTAACATCCTGTGATAAATTCACATTTTAAATGCTTCTAATATTTTGATAATAGTATGTTAAATCCCTCAATTTCTTGGCATACAGTAGAACCAAGAATACTTAGCACTGCACATTCACAAACCACATTTTCAACTTTGATATTACATCCTTCATCTCAAGAAAGCTGATCTCTATATTCTAATTCTTGTTTTATAGCTACAATCCTTATCATTCAACCAAATCTCAGAGTATTTCCATTTGTCAACTCTATTTCTTGGACTGCTATGTTTACTGAATACCATGAACTTCATTTTCATAACATTCAACATATTCATTATTTACTCCACTGATTTTATCAAGTAGTCTGCCTGCCATCTAAACAGTCATCTAGTAATATTTTAGTTTACGCATAAAGATATTGTTGATAATTTCTCCTTTAACAATGATACTATCATTGGAATCAAGTGCTTTATTAAAGATGTTCTTAACAAATTCAAGTATAGTGATGAGAGTATACATCCAACTCTTCTTCTTTGTCTAGGCCAGCTGTGAAAAATCAAAATGAAGCCACCTTTTGATTAATTCATTCTGTAGTTCCTAATGCCTGATCTAGTGTAAGAAAGATTTGCCGGCACAAGTTTGCCATTGCCCAGGGTACACTCAATTGTGGTTCAAAAATACCAAAATTTTCAAGTTGTAGTGTTGACAAATACAACCCCCCTCCCCCACAAAATATAAAATAAAATTATTTTTACTCAAATTTGAAACTTTAAAATTAAATAGAATAAAATTAAAATGTCAGTGTGGTGATGCCAGTGACAGAACAAGAATAATTTTGCCTCTCAGATATCTGGTAATATATACTGATACTGTAAAGTATGGAACATAGGTTACTAAACTCAAAAATAAAATCCAGGTCATGAATGAATTTGCCTGACACAAACTTGTATATTTTGGGGAAAGTGCACAATTTGGCACATTATTTGAAATGACTACCTAAAGGACTGGGTTTTCATTTTAAAACTTCCTTAAGAACTATTTCTCAGCCTATATGTTACATAAATCAGAAGAAGAGGACTGGGAAGAAGGAAATTAAAACTGGGCATCATGAATATGTTATGCTGGCATTGCCGGGACGTATGCCTGTGACAGTGTGTAAAATTAGAATGCTAAATAAATGGCTGGGGGATTTGAGGCTTTGGGTATGAAGGCAACTCATATTAAAGTCACAACTTGCACAGAGTAGTAGCTGTTGCACTCACTGTAACAAAACAAAACATTCAGTGTGGCTCTTACAAACATACTCAATGCGGCAGCTGGAATTGTTGGCCTCATGCTTGGTTCACCTTGTCAATTTATGCTTAAGATGATGATTCACTTGGCAACAGGTTTCATGGCGTGATGAGATTCTATCTGTTCCTTCATATCCAACCTGAGTTCTCTCAGCTGCATCTTAATCTCATTATTTCTCTTTCATTGAGTCAAGAGAGAGCAGTTGACCTTGCCCTCTGCTTGACTCTTGACTCTGGCTGTGCACAGTCTTTTCATTATCTCCCCAGCCTTGTTTTCACCTTCTCTTCCTTCCTCTTCTCCCCAACTTGCATCTTAATGTACCACCCACACATTGGCAACATGAATGCTGATGGCAACAAGATCCTGTCTATTTATCAGCAACCATATGTTTCTAGTACTATACGGGTTTGTATGGTGCCAAAATGACACCATCCTCATGTAATTAGCAAGGTATTGGCAGCTTGGGGAAAATCCAAGATATGTAGCAGTACAAATGAATATCATTGGGGGGCGGGGAGATGGGGTGATCTCAAAATAGCCCAGTGTGGGCCAAGCATGCTTACTGGGGGTGAGTGGGTAGCTGGATAGGGTAGAGGGGAATGGAAATGGAATGTGGGGTGGGGGGATATACTAGTAAAAGGAAGAGGTGAGTATACAGACTTTATGACTACATTCTTTTGTGGTTCTTACTTGAAAGAAAACCTGCATTTAAAAAAAAACTAATTACAAGAATCTGAGGGGGAAGGTGCAAAGTAAGGTGTCCAATAGGAAATATTAGTTTGATGAACAACAGCTTCCTTTCAAGAGAGTATGCAGTATTCTCAGTGATTCTGCACTATACCCGATGTACTGTTTTTTAGACAGCACAGTGACTACTTAAGTCAGGAGTTCTCAACCTTTTTAAGCCAGGGGCCGGATCACGCTCCCTCAGACCGCTTGGGGGGCGGACAGCCATTTTGCCCTTCCTCCACCACATGGTACTTCCTGGTGTGGTGGAGGCACTGGGGAGGGGGCACATGAAATGGTTCTGTGGGCTACATGAAATGGTGCCATGGGCCGCATTCAGCCCATGGGCCACAGGTTGACAATCCCTGACTTAAGTGAATAGTTACCCCATAAGATTCACTAGCCCATATCCTCTTGCCCAGTTATACTGGCACAGCACAAACAATGGAACCCTGTAGAAGCAGCTCAGTTGTGGAACTACCCTCCAAGGGAAACGTGGCTGGTTCCATGAGTCTCTCATGAGCAGCTAAAACTGTGCCATTCCAAAGGGCCTTTGGCCTCTAAGAACCTTTAAAAATAGTTTTTAAAGAGTAGCTAGTTCTGCTTAAAGAATGTTTCTTATTGGTTTTAAAAATCATTTTAATTTGTTTTAAGAATATCGCTCTATTGTAACTGAGTCCTATAGGGCAGAAAAACAATAAAATGCTTCAAATAAGTAAATATTAAATAAACATTTACAAGACTCGCCAGAGTTCATACTATAGCCATAGCAACAAATTCCTACATGTTGGAGTGATTTTTCATTGGTAAGAAAAAGGAATGTGATAGTAGCGTAGTTGTATACATTTCTAAAGAAAATTATTTGCAATGCCAGTGATATTGGGCCACTTTTATAGCATTTTATTACAGAGACACATACTGTACTATAAAATGTGGATAGCTTGGTTGTGTTATTAATTGTTGAGCTGTTATTAATTGACATTGCTAGTATAAAACAAAAGAATAGGCATTTTTAGAAACTCAGTGACATGGGCATTTGAATTGGCCATTTGCCGGATCCTCCCATTATTCCATTTAATTTTTCAAGGTATTATAACAAAACACATTGTAGTATCTTGATTATGTTTAATGCTATATTGATATTTTTGCAGTATTGGGAACAAACATGTAACAAATATAATTTGCCATACTTTTGAAGACACAAGTCATCAGCATACCTGTCAAGTTTTGGATTTGAAAATAAGGGAAATTTACCGGCCAAAATGGGAGACTTGACCGCTATGCTTATCCTGTGCAGCCCTCCAGTGGCGTCATTGGGGCATTGCAGTCTAACTAATACGGGAGGACGGATGGCGGGAAAGAGGGTAAAATACAGGAATTTCCCAGCCAATACGGGACACTTGACAGCTATGGTCATCAGCAATCTTGCTGCAGTTGCTTAAAATCTAAAGCATATTGGCTGCTAAGTATATGAAAGCAATGAGCCCTATATCTTCTGACCTGTAGGGTGTGTGTTGTGCCATCATCATGAAGTTTTCAAAAGCCTGCCATGAATAATTTGTATTACAGTTGGCCTTCCTTTCTCATCAGAAATCAGTCCACCTCTGTTTAGTGGTGCTTAGTCCCAGACATATGTTTATTAGTGGATCACGCACTTAGTTGCATTTAATTACATAAGTGGTCTTCAGGCAATAGACATTGGGGATACAATAACCTAATTTACCAATCTCTTCCGTCTACCTTCTTCCAAAATGGAATCCATGATTATACGATAGAAAAAGGTGTCTTGTGCCTAAATGTTTCATCATTCCAGTGTCATCAGAAGGAAAAAAGCTCTGAGATCAAATCTAGGAATGATAGTTTTTTCCTAGCCAAGATGCTCTTTCTCTGTAATTAAGTAACTGAGGCCAGCTTGGAAGAATTCCTACTTTTCTTAGGGATAATCAAATACAGGGCTTCCTGTTTACAGAAGGATGTAATCTGCTGCTTCTGTCCCCATGGAACACCTAAGCCCGTGATGGCGAACCTTGGCACTCCAGATGTTCTTGGACTTCAATTCCCAGAAGCCCAAGCCCCCATGAATCCACACAAATGGGTTTACTGCGATTCATCCGGCCTGTGCCGCCCTTGTCGCTCCCGGAAGCGGAAGTAAAACGCGCCCGTACGGCAAAAGAAGCACATTCTCAGGCAGGGGTGCCAAACTTTTTGGGCCGTGGGCCAGGCATGTGGTTCAGCGGGCTGGTCACGTGGTTTAGTAGGCTGATCATCTGGTTCCTCCCACTGGAAGCAGAAGGAAAATGTGCCTTGCAATCTGTTTTGCAATAGGTATGGTTTGCAACAGGATGGGGTAGATTTTTTAGGCTGCCATTTTCTCTGCTTAAACCAGGGGTGCCCAAACTTCAGCCTATGGCCGGATCTGGCCCCGAACAACAATTCATCCGGCCCATGCCACCCTTGTAGCTCCTGGAAGTGGAAGTACGAGCACGTTTTACTTCCACTTCTGGGAGCGATGAGGGCGGCATGGGCCAGATGAATTTGTATTTGGAGCTGGATCCAGGCCACAGGCCGTAGTTTGGACTTCCTTGTTCTTAGGAATTGGTGGTAAAATAGTATGATATTGTTTTTTGTGTTTTGCTCTTCTCCCAAACGGTGCAACAGTGTTTCACCAGGGCTGAGGCAAAAGCATAACAAGGGGTAGATGAATGAAGAGAGAGAAAAACACTTCCACATCTGTGCTTCATGGATCTGTAGAGCTGTCTTCCATGGTGTTTTGATTTCAGACTTAGATGGGAAAATGGGATATAATTGTTCAGGAGTGTAACAAAAATGAGTATGTTATTTTTGTAACCGGAATTTATAACAGGATGAAAAAAGAGGAACAGACTCCTCATAAATCTCTTTTACTTTTAAAAGCAGTTTCATTTAAAAGCAGCATTTCCTATTTGTTATCCAGCTCATTAAATCACATGATAGAAAGGCAACTAAATTTGTTGTTCAGTCGCACAGTTGATTCCAACCCTTTGTGACCCCATGGACCATTGTCAACCAGGCACCTCTGTCCTCCACCATCCTCCTCAACCCGCCCAGCGATGTGCCCATTGTGTCTACAATACCATCTAGCCATCTCATCTTTGGCCGCCCCCTTTTTCTTTTGCCCTCCACCTTTCCCAGCATCAAGGCTTCTCAAGTGAATCCTCTCTTCTCATTTGATGTCCAAAGTACTTCATCTTCATCTTTACTATTTGTCCTTCTAAGGAGCACTCAGGGCTAATCTCTTCTAATATTGACCTATTTGTTCTCCTCGCTGTCCAGGGGACTCTCAAAACTCTCCTCCAACACCACATCTCAAAGACATCTATTACCACATTTCAAAGGCATCTATTCAAAGGCAACTAAATACAATAACTTAAATTTGCTGTTCTCGAAGCATATCATATGAGTTTTCCAATGCAGAATATACACAGATAACTGACATTTATTTTGGGAATTTGCAGATGATAAAATATCTAAAGGGACATTAGATAAAATCACTTGCTTTGGTGGCACCTTTTCATTATTATGAACCGAAGTACTGCCTGTTGTTTAGGTTAAGATGTTGTAGTAGGCATTTAAAATAGTTCTGTAGTTTCACATTCGTTGCAATGGTACCTGTTGGAGAATACAGTGAGTGTAAAATGAAACAATGTTTTGTGTTATATACTAATTAATATATTTCTAGCTTGCCCTAGATCAGTATATCTCAGGACAGGACACAACTGCTAAAACAATTTGACATGGACCCTGAAAAAGTACAGTGCACCACAGTCATCAACATTAATAATCCAATTAAACAAACTGGAAATGAATTGCAAACAAAGCCTGGAAAAATTGGCATCAAAATTAATACAGAATAGGAGCCAGGCAAGTTTCTGAGGGAAAAGGCATTCAAAAACTGCAGTGACATGGATGAGAAAGCCCCTTTCTGCTTCTCCATGTTTTATTTTCCCACTGGTAGAACATGGAGGACTTGCATGGCAGATCCTGGTGTGCATCCAGGTGAACTAATGATTTGTTTTTGCCAAGATCTAGTACGAAAACTTCCTTATCCAGTAAAAGAATATTTTCTCCTTGCATAATTTAATCAAGGCCATAATATTTGAACAATGAGAATTGTAATGAGATATGTATCCATTCAGCCTGTAAATTTATTGCACAGGTGCAAAATCCATTATCTTATGTGAATGTCAGGCATATGGTTTCAGAATATGGTAAAACCCATGAAATCTTAAATTTGAAAGCGTTTGGTTGAGAAGTCTTACTCCAATAATTTTAATGACCTACAATATCTCATTAAGAGTCCTTGATTATTATCTAAGCTAACACCAGTTTCTTTCTTCTACCCCCCCTTTTTTTTGCCAACTTCATCCTGATATAATTTTTTGGCATGTAACTAGCAGGACAATGTACAAATAAAACCTGAACCCTGTGTAGTAGTTCTGCCAATGGAACTGCTTCCATTGGTGGAAATGGGAGTGAAACAGTCCTCCCCCCCCCCCCCCCCCAAATTACAGCCTCCACTCCAGATCCCAAATTGGAGGACGGCTGGAACTACCATGGAGAGGAAATTTGTTGGAGTAGCATTGAAGGGAAAGGGAAGAACGTCCTTTTGCACTACCTGGTATCCCCTAGTGCAGTTGTGGAGAACCTGTGGTACACGTACCAGAGGTAGCACTCAGAGCCCTCTCTATGGGCACCCATGCAGATGCCCCAGCACAGAGTTCACCCCACCCCTCTGCCCAGCAGCCCAATGGGAGCGCTTCCTCTCTCACCCCAGCACAAAGCTCGTTCTGCCCAGCAGCCAAAGGGAATGCTTCCCCCACCCCTATCTGGGGTAAGGCGGGCGTCTTGCATGTGGCGTGAGAGTGTTTTTAATCTATTCACCGCAGAATATATATCTAGATCAGGGGTTCTCAACCTTTTCAAGTCGGGGGTTTGGTCACACTCCCTCAAACAGTTGAGGGTCCCCCCATTTACGGATGTCATAGATACGTTTACGGAGGCCACAGACTCATTTACTTTGGACGCATTTATGACGGCTGTAAATGAGTCCGTGGCTGAAGCGAGGGGCTGGATTATTTGGCACCGTGAGCGTTGAGAAACCCTGATCTAGATTTTTCATAGCTACTTTCTTTGTCAAGCTACAGCATTAGTCAGTGGAGGTGAGGGTAAGGCTTCATTGTAATATGCTGTAAAAAGTTTTGCCCTTATTCTACAATAAACAAATACTGTGGTAATTAAACAATTGTTAATATGGCCCAGAAGACATTTTGTTGTTCAGTCGCATCATCCAGTCCGACCCTTTGCGACCCAATGGACCACTGCACCAAGCACCTCTATCTTCCACCATCCTCCGCAGCCCACTCAGCTCTGCGCCCATTGCTTCAACAATACCATCTAGCCATCTCATCCTCTGCCACCCCCTTCTCCTTTTGCCTTTGATCTTTCCCAGCATCAAGGCTTTCTTGAGTGAGTCCTCTCTTCTCATTTGGTAGCCAAAGTATTTTAACTTCTTCAATATTTGTCCTTCCAAGGAGCAGTCAGGGTTGATTTCCTTCAGGATCGACTTGTTTGGTCTCTTTGCTGTTCAGGGTACTCACACAATTATCCTCCAGCACCACACCTCAAAGGCATCTATTCTTCTGCGCTCAGCTTTCCTTATGGTCCAGCTCTCACAACCATACATTACTACTGGAAATACCATTGCTTTGACTATGTGGACTTTTGTTGCCAGTGCGAATAGTCAAAGTAATGGTACTCCCAGCAGTAATGTATGGTTGTGAGAGCTGAACCATAAGGAAAGAAATAGACCTGTATAACTTAGCCATAGAGAAGATCCCTGTTCAGATATGCTGGGGAATCAGACAAGACAGAGCAGGGCCAGACAAGAGAGGGTCTCTAATAATGGCAAAAAGACTCCCCACTCCCCCCCCCAAAAAAAAAACCCCTTATAACAAAATGTTGGTGGGTTAAAACCATCCTAATGCCTCTGATCATAAATAGTTCATCTGTATTTCAAGCTAATTTAATGAAATATTCCTGTCAGCAGAGAAAGTCCACAGGTACTAGTCAGAAGCAGATATTGTGCTGGCAAAGGGAACATATCATCTCTAGATTTGTGGGGGACAGGTGTGCTCCACTATTTTTCTGTCAGCACCTGTCTTTCTGCCAAGGGAGACTGAAGAGCCTCCATTTCTTCATGAAGTACAAAACTGTTCAAGGGCAACTCTCAAGCCCAGCCCTTTTGACGAAGAAGCTTTGGAGAGGGAGGAAGGACCAAGTTCTTTTCAGTACCGAGCACAGGGACAGGGAATTGCCACTAATACCTACCTTGCCTTATATCCTTAAATATATAATATATACATAAAGATAGATGGCTAGCATTGGCAAGCTTTCGGTAATACATGGAAAAGCTCTGCCCTGTCTAACCAAGTACTCTAGTTACGTAGTCTGATGCTGGAACAGAAATGTGATTGGTACCTCTTCCATGGTTAACTCCCATCAAGGGCAGTGCAGATGTTTTTTAATCTCTCAGAGCTGTCTCTAAAAAGCTTGTAGTCAAGTAATAAAACATTTGAACACTTAAAGAACTGTTAGCAATTGATCATGAAGCACTAGATCACAGGGAATTTGCAAACCTCATGTGTGTGCGTGCATTTTTCTCCTGTGTAACAGAAATGCATATGAGGTAAGCAATCACATAAACAGGCCTAGAAAACATGATCAGGACTGTAGTACAGGTCAGTAGGCAGGTGCATGCGTGTGCACACAGACTTAACAGGAAGAGACTTTGGATCATGAACTCTTGAGAGAAATTTCCACATCTAGATGCAAATCTCTGAAAATAACCCTCCTCGTCCAATGAGGCTGTCTCTTGACTGTCAAATGAAACAGATTTCCAATCACGTTGTTTAGAAAATTGAGTTAAGGGTACGTGGTGTTGGTCAGTTTGCACGATATAAGTGAAAGCTTTCTCAAATTGGTTTTTTAGAAACACTGCAGCCACTGCCACCATGCAGCCTTCCACTTTCCTCCTTCCTTTGTGGTCACCTGTAGGTTTTTCTTTATTTATTTTTACTTATTTCCCCACCACCACCATTCAGCTGTTAGGTGGCTAGCCTCCATTCTGAAGGAGGGGGGAATCTGCTCCCACTGTAGTTCCCATCTCCACTGCCATCTCTGCTGCTGTTAGATGCCAATTATTATTTTTAATTATATTTAACTGTTATATCATTGCAACAGTTCTTTGGTATTACATTAAATGAACCACTGACCTGTCGTAGTGCTAGAATTGTAAGGTTTGAGATGGAAAAACACCATTTTCAGGTTTCATGGAATCCTGCAAACCAGGAGGCACAATATGTGCCAACAACATGTTTCTACACAGAAGACTAGAGTAGATCAAGAATCGCAAAATGAATGACCCTGGTGGGTGTTTTTAAATAACCTCCATTTTGTCAGGTTAATGTGTGCCTCATCTGTGCATCATGCATTCCTCAGTCTTTGAATTGATTTCAAATGTGGCAAAACCAACACAAATGTAGTACTTTTTACTAATCAAGATGTGCTCTGATTTAAGTGCAAAATGAGATTCTCACAACTCAATTTGGTTATCATGGGCAGGTAAGCAGACAACCTCCTGTTAACAGGATGTCTGTTTTCTTTCCACTTCATTATGACTGCTATTCTTTATCACCTCTTATGCAGTTCAAACCTACAGAAGGGTAAGTCGGTGTAATGCAGTAAAGCAATAAAAATTAGATTTACTGTATGTTTAAAAGGTGCCATGATGGAGGCAGAGAAGTGTCTTCCTTTGAAATAGGATAGAGGAGCTAAGGTATGCAAAAAGTTATATGCAGAACTTCACACATGAAGCCTGCTTTTCTCGAGCCTAATAGCACTACTGTACATTGAACTAAGCTTAATGTGTTTGTCTTAAATTGCAATTTTTCATTTGTTGCTGTGTATTGTGTAAGAATATTAAAATTCAAGGGGACCTCAAAGATAATGTAGTTTTAACTCTCACATGATGGGAAAAATTCTGCTATACCTTTCTTGGTAGACAGATGCTCAGAGTCTACTGAATAGCAAGCTAACAAATCTAGTACAGGATAGTTGCATCAATTTATGTATTTTTAATGGGGTTTTAAGCGTTTTTAGTGGGTCTGTTATCGTCTATTCTGTAAGCTGCCCAGAGTCGCTGTCGAGTTGGGCGGCGATAGAAGTACAATAAATAAATAAATAAATACATTTCCAGATCAATCTATTCCACTGTCAAAAGAACTTGTGCCACCCAGAACACAAAGATCTTTTTCTTTCTTTTCTCCCCCAATCCTTTTTCTGAATTCCTCGGCATGAGTCCTGACCTCTGCTGCATTTCTTTTATTGCCTGGAATATCTGTAATAAGCCTCAAATATAATATGAAAACCACAACAGTGATGATAACACACAATTAACATAGACTGGTGGGAAACTATTTTTAAAATAGGCTGGAGAAGATCTCTTAGCATCACCAATTTTGTACATCTGAAATAATGCCAGCGTCGTATACCGAAAACTAGGCATCATTTCAGCAGCTACTGCCCAGAAAGTGACCTTTCTCTTTCATGTGTGCATGTCAGAAAAAACAGCACACACCATTTTCCCTGTGAAATATACCTTTCAGACCATTAGATTCAGATGAAGCTTTGTACACCTGTCCCAAAGTTCTTCAGGATTTAGAAACCATTCAGGTTTGCCTGCCACATGTCCACGGAAATGTCCGCAGAGGCAGACAGCTCTGGCTCTTGTGCTATAAACAGACCTAGAGTCGGATATGGCTGGCTTTCGAGCAAGGGCGACCTTTAAACCACTTTAAGTCTATTTTTGCAGTTAGAAGGATGAAAAATCAATAGCTCACTCTGCCAATATTGTTTTGCTATAAAGCAACATAAATGTTCTAAGAATCTAGAGCAGAAATGCCTGTTCTGGTTAAGAACTGACAGTAGTTTCTTAGTTAGGCAATGACCACCTGAGCATCTCCTAGGACACAAAAAGTTTTTGCCATCACATGGATTGGGGGGAGATATGGTTTATATCATCGATTTTTTAATATCTGTAAATAATACAAAAATCCAGTAGAAGCTGCAACTAAAGTAGGCTTATTGAATCAATGGAACATATGGAAGAGTTGACCCACCATAAGAACAGCCTTGCTGGAACAGGCCACAGCCCATCCAGTCCAGCATTCTGTCTCACACAGTGGCTCACCATTTCCTTCAGGGTATTCCCAAGGAGATGCCTTCACCTGCTTAGGATTCCCTGGAAATGGCATTGAGAGATATCCTGCCTATCTCTCCGACCCGGAGGTTGTCCTTAAGTATCCATAATTATAGCCATTGATACCCTTGTCCTCCATGTACTTGTCTAATCCTTTCTTAAAGCTGTCAAGACTGACAGCTGTCACCACTGCTTCTGGCAGGGAGTTCCATAGACCAGTGATCCTCTGGGTGAAAAAGTACTTTCTCTTATTTGTTTGAGAACTAGCACCCAAAAGTTTCATGGTTCTAGTGGTCCTAATTGATTCAGTGAGCCAATTTTAGTAGTGACTTACTACTGGATTTTAGCCAATGTCTTTGTATTTTTTAACTTTTTCTTTTGTACCATGTTTGGACATCACAGCTATACTAGCTTGGATGCAACACATCTGAGCAATGATGTACCGCATCCCAACCAGTCTCTGTGGTTCTTCAACCAATAAATTCTTGCTGCATTCATTTTCTTATCTGTGATCATCTGCAACAATCTGCATTTTTAATTTCAGTTTGTTACAGAGCAGCCATTTATATAGCTACTGTAGAGTACAATGAGAACAATACATAAAGCAGTCGATAACGAAACAATATTTGCTGAAAGTATTTTGATTGACATCAAGCCTAAGTTTAATCAAACGTTAAATCTTAGGATCTTTTATCAGTTTTAGACTGTTGTTTGAGGATTAGGATTATGTGAACAGAAACTAGAACTAAAATGTGTTTTAATGGTACTTATTAAATATAACGAACTTTATTCTCTTTTTAAAAAGGTTTTTGCTTTTAAAGTTGATAATATGAGACTTCAAGAGGAAAGCTATACATCAAAAGAATTAAATTTTATGGGACCCCTGAGGAGTAAGCATTTTAAAGAATTGTTTTCATTTCAATGATAGACAAGATCAGGCTCATAATGGTTTCAGTAAAGAATCTGTAGATGAGAATGAGTTTGAACTAGTGGTGGGCATCAGCTGGTTCGCCCCAGTTCGCCAGAACTGGTAGCAGAAATTCTGGCCCATCCAAGTTTTGAAATAAAGTAGTCCTTATTCGGGTGCAATGCAGGGCTTTCCCCCTGGTTATGCCCACCATACCACGCCCACAGTGTGGTAGTACAAATTTTTGGGAGCCCACCACTAGTGGGCTAGCAATTTAGAGCCTATCACAGGACCAAACAAAGCAAGGAAAGTGAGGACAAGACTGGAATGTTGTATTATTTGTAAATGATGGGACAGGTCATTAGCGATAGATTCATGGTGGGTAAATATTTACATTGCACCATCAGACTCCGAGCAGTCAAGTGTTGGGAGAGTAAGGGGAAAGTTTTTTCACTTGTTAACTTTGTAATTATCTATGTGTTGCACATGCTTTGAAACACATCGTTACCCAAATCTTTCCAGCTTTGTTTATAATTTCTAACTCAGATGTGCTAGGAACAAACAAACCAGCACAGCATATATTTGACATTTGTTGCACATTTAAAAGCTCATTATTGTCTCAAAGCTGTGCTTATCCTGTTTAAATTGGTGTGGGGTCTTTCCTGAGCAACTAAAAAGATCTAATACTGGTGTTCAATTGGAATGATTATTTTGTGATTTCAATAAGATAGCCTGCCTCAGTATAAAAAAAAAAAAAAACAACTAGGTGGCTGAATGGCGAATATCTGATGCTCAAGATGCATCTCTTGGATACTTTACAGCTGCTGCCATTGGCATTGTGTTTGTGCACTTACTGTAGTTGTAACCACAGGAGTGTCCATGCATAGGTTATGAAGGGAACAAATCTGTTCGTAGGGACTATGGTATGGTACTGCCAACACCTCTACAGCTGCTGCTGCTGCTGCCATCTGAGATAACCTCACACAAGTATCCTTTCTGATCTACTATGGCCACACTATTAAGCAGCTAAAAGCCCCACTGGCCAAGGGGCATGCAGACAGCAGAGCCATGGATGGACATTCGTACCCATTACACAATGATGCAATGGTGGAAATGTATCCAGTTCTGACTAACCTTTTCTGTGAGCACTGAGAACTGTTTTTACTTTTCAGTATGTCTAAATGATCTAGCTCTGTCTCTTTCTTTATACAGTATGTTCAAATAGTACATCACAATGTTGCCTTTTTGTTGGAAGCATCTAAGTTGAAAGATTGTAAACCAAATCGGTGTAATAAAAATTCCAGATGATTCACAATGTCTAATGAGTGATATGCCTCGCTTTCTATATTATTATTTTTGTAAACTGGACATTTCCCTGCTCATTATTGTCATATGCCTAATACAGTACTCTGCAAGGCTGAGATGGGGGGGGAACTAGTTACAAGTTTAGAGCAAACACTATAAACAGCCCAGATTAATATTTGGTATCATAATAGCTACTCACCTCCAACCAACAAAGCATTAACATGTTTTAAAAAGCCATTTTATTATTTACATAAGACTGAACTTTTGTTTATATCAAGAGTTCTCAACCTTTTAAAGCCAGGGTTCGGATCACGCTCCCTCAGCCAGCTTCAGGGTCCAGATGGCTATTTTGCCCTTCTTCTGCCACATGGCAGTTCTGGGTGTGGTGGAGCCAGTGGGGGCCCCACATGAAATGGCGCTATGGGTCACAGCTGGCCCACGGGCCACAGGTTGAGAATCACTGGTTTATACAAATGAAATTATTAAAAATAAAAATAAGATAAGTCTTCCTGAAGCTTTTGGTACTAGACAAGACTATTATAATCAATAGTAGAAGTGCTGGGAAATACTGCTACCTCAGCTGCTGTGAAAGTCACAGCAAGTCAGATTCATGCTGGCGGGGGGAGGGGATTATACCTTCCATATTTTCCTGAAAATAAGACCTAACTGAAGAATAAGTACTAGCATGATTTTTCAGGATGTTCATAATAAAACCCTACACCACAAATTAAGCCCCAGTTAAGATTGTCAGCAAGACAGATGTATTTGCCAGTAGTATGTCCGTTGCAACACACGACAGATGTATTGAATTATTAAATAATATTAATATACATTTAAATATATTATTGACATTAATACTTAAAATAAATGATAATAAAATTATAATTAAGTATTTGTAAATAACCAAGCCTTTGGACGAGAGGTCGTGACTTGGGTGAAGTATCCATGGGATAAAATCACTAACAGCTGTGTTGCCAATGCACTATGAGCAGACTACATGGATAAGAAATGCTCATTTAAAGAGAGCTCTGTTGCTGGACATGAGAGATTGGGGCCAATGGTTCTACAGGAAATGGAGTTGCAAGAAATTGGGGCTGGAATTTGGGGTATTATATGATGTTCCAGAAGATGACATGACTGTATTTGAATAAATGTAGATTGTTGTACATGGGAAAAAAAAAGGCATCCTCTGAAAATAAGCCCTAATGCGTCTTTTGGAGCAAAAATTAATATAAGACCCAGCCTTATTTTCAGGGAAATATGGTAGTTGTCTTTGAAGGAATATCTGTATGCTTCAGTCACTTCTGGTTGGGTTGAGGTTGGGAGAACAAAACATTACCATTAGCTGCCTTGGCTGTACCATGGTGCTATCACAACAAGCTTTATTATTCTCAGGAGTAGTCATTCTTGGCTGAAAAAAATGAGTATCTCTGGAGGCTTTTTCTCAGCTGTGCTATTCTCTTTGTCCAGAAATTCACTTAGGAATGAAGTCTATCTTCCAATAGTGCTAAAATACATTTTTGTTTTGGCAGGGTTTTGGTGGATGAGGATAAACAAGTTATTTTACCTGCAGTTTATACAGTACTTAAAAGATATTTCTCATACTGTTTAAATAATGCAAGTTATTTGGAACCTATAAAATATGGTAGGAAATATAATATATTGAAGTAAATTACAATGTTATGTGGCTAACACCTGATTCTGTTTAAATGAAGCTTGACAGAAGCGTACGATATGATGGCCTAAATCCAATGGGCTAGTTCCAGTTAGACCAGAATTAACAATTAACAAACTAATTCAAGGCCTTAGCATGGTGTTTCTGTGATCTGGCTGAAAAATATCCAAAAATACTGTAATATTTTCTCTTTTTCACCACTAGTAGATGCCAGCATATTTTGCTTAGTGACAGTAGAAATTAGTCATTAGTGGTGGCATTAGTCTAAAAACAACAACAGCAACAAAAGGAAGCATTAAAAATTCTAATTCTGAAATTATTATTTCTGAGCAAAACTACTATGACAGAAAACTTTGAAAGATGCTGCCAAGCTAAGGCTTCAGTCCTAAGCACATTTATAAACCCCACAGAATGTAGGGCTTACTTCCAAGTAGACATTCACATGACTGGACAAATGTCTGCTGGATGTTAGTTATCCAAGTAACAGCACTTTAGGTTTATAAATAGCAACTTCACAGTGTAAGCAGTGAAAAAAGATGAGGGTGTGCAGCAGAAGGAAGTCATGGTATTATTGGGGGCAAACCTTTTAAGCAAAAGAAATCAGAACTGGTTTGGAGAAAAGAAGCCTAGCAGCCATTCTAACAACCTCAAAATATATACCAAGCGATAAAACACCTGCTGGAATCCTAATGACATCACCATCATGCTAACCTGCAGCAACAGCCAGAGAAAAGGTTTTTTGATCCTATGCCTTATTTTCCTGTTTAACCACTACCACTTAAAGTTTTCTCAGCATTGCAGAGAGAAGATGGAAGAAGCAGGAGGCTTTGGAGGTCAGACTGAGGACGCATCCTTTGATGCTGAAAAATAAAATCATCCCATGGCACACAGTGATTGTTACTGTCAGGGGTGTTGCCTGCACTCCTAACAAGCACCACTTGACCAAATTACTCCAATTTTCCTATGGTGAGGGCTATAATGCTGAAAGAGACATAACTGGGTCTTAGAAATGTGGATGTTTACTTTAAAAAGTAGGTTGCATCTAGAAAGCTATTTAAGTCATAACACGTTCCGTCACTGGCTCACAATAATCCGCATTTCAGAAAGTCAGCTAGCAAAAGTAAGGGCATCTTCCTAGTCACAAGGTTTAAATTGTTGCTCATTTGCTTAGAACAACGTGGAACCTGTCAAAAGTATTCATACTCCTACAGATCTGTATAGCTGGGAAAATGTCTGCCCACCCCAAACACATTATCCAGAACAAACACCCCAGTGAACTTGTACATGTCTATTAAATTATTTGTGTGCAAGCCACACCATTCCCCACAACTTAGGGTGGTTGGTGATAACAGCATTATGATATAATTTCCTTGTCCCAATTATATCAAAGGGGGACATGATGCTACAGGCAGACCTTGGGGCACGTCATGGTACAAACCAGATATTTAGTTGTATGCTGGAGTGAAACTGGAAGTAAGTAATCCTGTAGTAAGCTTAGTGGTTAAGACACTGAACTTCGCAACCAGAAGGTCAGGAGTTCGAGACCTGAGTGTTGCACAATAGAATGATCTTCCATCTCTGTCCCAGCTCCTGCCAACCTAGCAGTTTGAAAGCAAGAAATTACAAGTAGATAAATAGGTACCACTTTGGTGGGAAGGTAAACAGCATTCTGTGCAGTCCGGTGCCTAGTCATGGCTGCCACATGTCCATGGTAACGCCTGCAGATGCAGACAGTGCTGGCTCTTAGGCTATAAACAGATGAGCACTGAACCCTGGAGTCAGATAAGACTAGCTTTAGAGCAAGGGTGACCTAGTAAGCTTCAGGGCTGCTGCCAAAATTCAGCAGCACCCATTGCAGGATCAAAGAGACAGCTCCCTGCTTTGGCCTGTTCTCTTAGTAGAGTGCTGCGTAACATCCTGAGAGCAGGACATTACCTAGGTGTCATTGACATATTCTTATTTAACAGGAGAGGAACAAAGTGGGAAGATGTATCAGAAAAGTTGCATATAATAACCTCAGTGCATTATTAATTTCTTTTAAATCCTGCATTTAAATGGATGTACGAGGCCTAGGTCCTTTTCTTAGTCTTTAGCCACATTGTGTTTCTTGCTTGTTATGGCACTGCACTACCATTTCATTCAGTTCCTGAATAGTCAATTAGGTTATCTAAAATTAACTTTTATTAAAAAAAATTTTTACTAGTGAAACTCGGAAAATGAGAATATCGTGCAAATGTTCATTCAGTTCATTAATGCAACTTAAAAGGTGAAACAAATATATGAGATAGACTCATTACATGCAAAGTGAGATAGTTCAAGCCTTACTTTGTTATAATATTGATGCTTATGGCTTAGAGCTGATGAAAACCCCAAAACCCCCCATCTCATGTACCCCATAATTATCACATAATCTCATGTACGCTGTACGCCACGATCATCACAATTATAACGAATTAAGGCATGACATCTCTCGCTTTGCATGTAGTGAGTCTATCTCATATATTTGTTTCGCCTTTTAAGTGAAATGAATGGGCATTTGCACGATATTCTAATTTTCCGAGTTTCACCTGTACATAGTTTTATCAGTATGTGCTTTACAAAGTACAAAGAGCTTATAAACTAGAGTTTGATACAACAGAACAAGGGAAGCAATATGTGGTAGTTTCACTTACCTGTGCTTTGATTTACTTACAGGTTTAATTAGACATATCAGGCAAGAAACAAAACAAACACAAAATAAAGACAAAACATACAGACAAAAAATAAATAAAGACAAAAATGTTGTGGCACCATAAAGACCAATTGCTATATTTTAATGTGACATTTTGCGGATCATGTCCACTTCCTGTCTGAGGAAGTGGACTTGATCCACAAAAAGCTCATTTTAACATATAGCAATTAGTCTTTAAGGCTTAGTTACAGAAAGGTATGGGAAGTAGGGGTATAAAGGCTTTACACAAAAGGTTGGGGCATCATAAAGTCAAGCTCAAGCCTGGTTTTGGAAAGGAAGAACTTCTGACTGGAATGCTTAGTTTAAAAATAATGAAAAGTAGGTGAAAGTCATGATAAAATACCGAAAAAGTTAGATGACGTCAGGATTTTTTTCTTCAGAAGGTATGCCATGGGTGGAGATTGAATGATGTAAATGTTTGAGCCGGGCTAATTCCTGGTTGGTCTTTATGGCCTGGTTAATGAGGTATTCGCTTTCTTGTCCCACTTCGGCTAGCCTCAGGTCAAATTCCACCACAGTCTTGTTATCAGACATGCCTTCCAGAAGCTGCTTCCCTCCATCCTGGAATCAATAAAGAGACTATGTTGTAGGCTAAAAAAAAAGATACACATCCATTCATGCACATGCAGACACACCCATTCCTTTCAGCTTGGAAGCACATTTCTGACAGTTTCTTGACTAGTTTTCAACTTATGTCTATGGAAGGCTGAACAAAGGAGCAAGTAACATTTCTGCTCTCAAAGATAAAAATAATGTCCTGCAGTGGCTCAAGTGGTTAAGGCGCTGACTGGGAGGCGGAAGGTCAGCAGTTCAAAACCCGAGTACAGCGGGACGGAATGAGTGCCTCTGTCCCAGCCCCTGCCAACCTAGCAGCTTGAAAGCAAGAAATTGCAAGTAGATAAATAGGGACCACTTCGGTGGGAAGGTAAACAGCGTTGTGCACTTGGGTGTCTAGGCATGCCTGCCACATGTCCACGGATACGCCTGCAAACGCAGACAGCGCTGGCTCTTCAGCTATAAACAGATGAGCACTGAACTCTACCGTCGGATACAACGCTTTCTTGCAAGGGTGATCTTTTACTATGTCTTTGTTTAAAAAGGAAAAAGTCCAGCAGGCCTGAGCTTCAAGCTACTTGTGATTACATGAAAGAAAAACACAAGAGAAGTGGTAACACTGCTAAAGCTGTATATACCCGTGATGGCGAACCTTGGCACTCCAGATGTTCTTGAACTTCGATTCCCAGAAGCCCCTGTGAATCCACACGAACGCGTTTACTGCGATTCATCCGGCCCACGCCGCCCTCGTCGCTCCTGTTCGTGTGGATTCACGGGGGCTTCTGGGAATCGAAGTCCAAGAACATCTGGAGTGCCAAGG
The DNA here is from genome assembly GCA_035047345.1 of Bradypodion ventrale. Classification (NCBI taxonomy): domain Eukaryota; kingdom Metazoa; phylum Chordata; class Lepidosauria; order Squamata; family Chamaeleonidae; genus Bradypodion; species Bradypodion ventrale. The sequence goes on along the minus strand of JAWDJE010000001.1, from coordinate 62,317,368 downwards.
TTCGCCATCACGGGTATATACTGTATACCAACAATATCCCTGGAGAGAAGAAAGTATAAACTTGACCCATTCCTATGGGTTCTGTTACTGAAGGCAGAGATTGTACTCCAGACGCTGGATAGTCTCAGTAAACTTATTGGTCATATAGGTGCCACAGAACATTTGAATTTTGCTGCAAAAAGATTAAGATGGCCATTTTCTTGTAAAAATAAATAAATAAATAAGGTTAGATTAATGGTCCTACACTAGTAACTTTAGGCACCCAGAGTTCCTCTCTGAAACTGGCTGTTTCCATAAGCACACCAGGGATCCTCAACCTTTTAAAGCCATGTGCCAGTTCATGTCCCCTCAGACTGTTGATGGGCCGGACACCACCACCAGCGCTGCTGCTTACAACATCCGCCCTGCTATGGAGCGCTGTTAGGGACATGCCAAGCCAAGTGGAGGAGACAAGGATTGAGGAAGCAGAAACGGTGACGAGTGAGGGCATGGGCCACATGAAATGGTGCTGTGGGCCGGATCTGGCCCACGGGCCATAGATTGAGAGCTCCTACACCTGAACTAAACTGATCCTGATTGAAATGGCTGCTGTTACACACACAGCAGTTCACACTAAGACCTATGACAGTGATGGTGAACCTATGGCAAGCATGTCAGAGGTGGCAAACAGAGCCCTCTCTTTGGGCACCTGTGCAGTCACCCCAGCACAGAGTTTGTCCTGTCCCTCTGCCCAGTAACCCAATGGAAGCCTTTCCTTTTTCCCCTGTTGCTATGTTGGCACTTTGCGATAAATAAGTGGGTTTTGGCTTGCCATTTGGGCACTTGGTCTCTAAATGGTTTGCCACCACTGACCTATGAATTTGGAACTCCTCAGTTCAGAATCTCTTCACGCAGTCTGAACTTGGAAGATGTGAATATGATGGGCAAAATCAGAGACAGGAGAATTGATTACATTATTCCAAGCTGCAGGTGGGCCTGTAAATTATGCCTCTTCCTGCTATACTAGAATTTCCCTCTATAACATGCCAGCCTTTTACAGGAAAGCATCTTCTGGGAGTGCCTCCCCCACCTTAGAAAACATAGTATTTTTGTATATTGTATAGTGTTTTTGTTGTTTATTTGGTTGTTTATTATCTTATTGTTGTTGTTTTTTTGGTAATGTGCACTTATGTTTATAATAAAAATGTAAAGAAAAAAAGAAAACATGTATTCCTTACCTGCAACCAAAAGTACTATTCTGTGCTTTAGCACCCCATTCTGCCTCAAGTATACACCAAGTTTAGATCCATCTCAGTCAAGCAACCAAACAATCAGCATGAAAACTATCTTTCCATTTCAGCCCCTCACCCCATCTTACCTATCTTACAAGGTTGTAAACATTTTAAAGATAATGTATGTGAATGCTTTGAATGCTTTGAACACTCAAAATGGCTATATAAATACTATGTACTATGGAGTATTAAAGCTGTCTGGCCAGGTTACCCTGCTATGGTAATAGAATAAACCAGTGGTGGCAAACCTATGGCATGCAGAAGCCTTTCTCCTGGCATGCACGCCATCGAGGGGAAGACCCAGCCCCACCCTGCACAGCCCACCCTGCACCACTTCCCCACCACTCCCTCTGCCAAAGGAGAGGTGAAAGGGGAGGCTGAAATTCCAGCCAGGAAAGGAACAATGGGGAATACTCATTGGGGGGAGGCCAATGAGTAGGGGGGGTAGGAAGGCCTGGCGGGGGGTAGGGGGTGGAAGGCCCATTGAGGGTGGGAAGGCCTGGCGGAGGTGGGAAGGCCCAGTGAGGGCCGCACAGGATTTCTCAAGAGCCCAGGAGGCCTTTCTGGCGGCGCTTGTTGGGGTGGTGGCAGTGGGGCCTGGCGCAGCAGCAAGGGCTTGTCTGGGGGGGATGGCTTGCCAGGGTGGGTGAGAAACTTGGTGGTGTGCATGCGCAGTTGAAGCGTGCTGGTGATGTCACATGGGTGCGCATGCACCCACGTGATGTCACTGGCATGCATGATGCTTGATGCCCATCTCCCCCGCCTCCTCGGGCATTCGGTCTCTAAAAGGTTCACCATCACTGGAATAGACCATACTGCCAGCGACTCAATGCTGAGTGTCAGGTGGTGGTTAACTAACCTGACCACCCTGTGACTAACGGATTTGGGTGCCAAAGTCCACAGGGAAGGGTGATGGTCCCCAAGTAGATTCAATCCCATTTGAATCCATTTTGATGGAGGTCAGCAGCTTCATCGATACAGGCCCGGGATTGATGAGGACTTTGCATGTCAAAAGGGCTCAGGACCAGAAAGTGACTAATGGAACTGGATAACTGGTACGGAGGTCATGCTGCGATGCAGAAGGCAAATGAAAGGTCACTGCATTATATTCTCAGGACAGTCTTCATGGCTGATTGCCATGATGATTGCCTATATTCAGATTCAGATATGGAAGTACAGTAGTAGTAGTAGTAGTAGTAGTAGTAGTAGTAGTGAGATTTCTTACTAGTCCAATATGGTTGCAGGAGAGGTTGATGTGTGTCAGAGTAGTGTTCTGAGCCAGGACTTGAGAAAAAAGAGTAGCTGTCGGCTCTGACAACTCATTGCCACCCAAGTGAAGAGTTGTCACTGTGCTGTTCACCAGGAGGGCATGGCAGATAGCTTGGCCTCCCTCATCCTCGATACAGTTGAGACGCATATTTAGTGACTTTACAGTAGAATTCTTGGACAGCGCGTGAGCAATAGCTTGGCCTCCTTGGGCCCGGATTCTGTTATCGCAAAGGTTCAGAGTCACCAGCTTACTGCAGTTGATTAGCTTGCCAACAGCCCGTGCTGCCCGGTCTGCAATCAGGTTGTGGGATAAGTCTAGCTCTATCAGTGAGGGATGATTTAATAGATGTTTTATCAGTATCCGTGCCTTCTCATCATCCACTTTGCTCCGGGTCAATTTGAAGACCTGCAGCAGAAAAACAAGAACATGCTTTTATAAAGAAGTTTTTTTAAAAATTGTCAGGTCAAACTTTTTTACTTGAAACTCTTGACACTCATTTATCTCTCACTGAAAGAGGACTTGGGGAGTTCACTATCATATTGTAAACATTACATTTTCTCTGGAGCCCTCCTAAAGGTCTAACAATATGCAGCATGCATATGCAATAAATTATTTGTAAGACCATGCAAATGCAGAAAAGACTAATCCAGTTAATTTTGCCAAGGTTTCTTTGAGATCTTCAGATAAGGTAAAGGTTCCCCTTGCTCGAAAGCCAGTCTAGGGTTCAGTGCTCATCTCTGTTTCAAAGCCAAAGAGCCAGTGCTGTCTGCTTCTGCAGACGTTTCCGTGGTCATGTGGCAGGCATGACTAGACACCGGAGCGCACGGAACGCTGTTACCTTCCCACTGAAGTGGTCCTTATTTATCTACTTGCAATTTCTTGCTTTCAACTGCTAGGTTGGCAGGAGCTGGGACAAAGAGGGGAGCTCATTCCGTCCTACAGTACTCGGGACTCGAACTGCTGACCTTCTGCCTCCCAAAGTTTTTGCAGCATTAAATGGCAGCAGGAGAGGTGATATGCAGCAAAATAAATGCATTTCTTCTTTTCTGCCTTTTTTCTGCCTTTACATAAATGGGGCTTATGCCTGTACAGAGCTTCTCATAGGCTGGTTGGAATGGAATTTTTCATCAATTTTCCCCCTTCTAGAAAGGAACTTTAGGCCCTCAAAACTGGATTGAGGTTGAACTATGGGAGAGGAAGATTTATCTCTTTCAACTCTGCCGGTTTTCTAATCTAGATGATAGCTGGCACTGGAAATAACCGAAAAACACATAGGTAAGGCACAGCATTAAGCACAAATCTTTGAGAATTCATGACTGTGGTTTGGAGTTCTTTTGCCCAGTTTGATTTTTAAATGTTGCCTTCTGTTTTATATTATTATTTTAAGTATGTTGAATTGTTTTCATTTGTTCCATAATTATTTTATTATGTGTGCCCCACCTGGCTAGAAATGTTTTAATTGAATTAAATAAAGATAAAATGATCTCTCTTCCAGAGATTTAAACCAATACGGAAATCTCTAAAGATCTTCAAGTTTCATCTAGTTTGGAACTTATTCGGATAATACAACCTACTCTTGTCCATATGAGGTGAGTGTCATTTATTCATTACAATGTATAACATTATTTCGAAGGCTTCATCTAATCCAGGGGTACCCATACTTTTCAGGCTGCAGGCCAGTCACGTGCTGGTCACATGGTTCCTCCCACGCAGAAGTAAAACATCCGTGCGTGTGTGCAGAACGTGCAGAATGCTGCCGTAAATTACCTGTGGCTGTCATAAATGAGTTTATGACAGTCACGGGTCATTTATGGCAGCATTCTGTGCATGCATGTTTTATTTTTGCTTTCAGGAGCCGTGAGGGTGGTGTGGGATGGATTAATTGGCACTGTGGGACAGATCCGGTCCACAGGCTGTAGTTTGGACACCCTGATCTAATCATATTGTTGTTGTATTTAAAGACCCAGCACCATGTCAGTAGTACCAGTTGCATTGACCCCTCCCATAAAATCTTTGCCCCGCTGAGAAGAACCAGACACATCAAACTCATTTACATTGGATGAAGCCATGAAACAGTGTCTCCCATACATCTGCATATCAGAGAATAAATAAAACAAAACAAAAATGTAGCACTTTGAAGACTAACTGTTAAATTTTAATGCTAGCTTTTGTGGATCAAGTCCACCTCATCAGAGGAAGCAGACTTGATCCACAAAAGCTAAAATTTAACAGTTAGTCTTCAAAGTGCTACAATGTTTTTGTTTTATTTTGTTTTGTTTATTCTCTGATATGCTTGAAACACAGCTACTATTCCTAAAAAACACAGCTACTATTCCTAAAATAATCCATACATCAACAGTAACATATGAATGACATTAAACTCCCAAATAAGATTACTTAGGATTCTGAGGTAACTATGCTCTATAACAGGTTATTTCTGAAACAACTGATATCACACAGTAATTTCAAGTCCACAAATGTAAGAATTGTTAAATGGCATACCTGTCAAGTATCCCGGATTGGCCGGGATTTCCCGCATTTCTGCGCCAATTTTCTTCATTTCCCGCCCGGAGCTGCCGCTACCCCTTAATTTTGCAGCGGGGGAAAGGAGTTACTGCGCATCCCTTCTGCGCAGGTCGTTTCTACGCATGCGTAGAACCCTTCTACGCATGCGTAGAACCCTTCTACGCACGCATAGAACTCTTCTACGCATGCATAGAAGGCTTGTGCAGAAGGGGATGCGTAGAAGCCTTCTACACATGCTTAGAAGTGACCTGCGCAGAACGGTTCTGCGCAGGTCCATTCTACGCATGCGTAAAAGCCTTCTACGCATGCGTAAAAGCCTTTTACGCATGCGTAGAAGGCTTTTACGCATGGGTAGGATGGACCTCCGCAGAAACGTTCTGCGCAGGTCCCGTAATCTCCGGAGCTGCGCTTGACAGGTATGTTAAATGGTTCTCTGATATTTATCATTCTGTGTTTAAGTTTTCAAAATATTGTAGGACGACAATTGGAAAATGTTACTTTCAGAGTGGGACACTTCTTGAGAGCTTTAGCCAGTGAGAAACAGTCCCGGTAAGTGAACTCAAAAAGATTCCATTCAAAATTCATGCCACAGTCTTTAACACCATAAGACAGGTGCAACTCCTCTAGATGACAGAGGGATGGAACGAGCATACTCATGTCAAAATGATCCATGGAGGTTTCATCAATTCCAGCATCACTTTCAGTATCGGAGACTTCTTCCTCTTCTTTTGTCTGATCTAGTTTAATTGGTGGAAGGAATGTATCAATTTCCAGCTTTTTCACATATTCTTTGCACAGTGGGATGATATCCAGGACTTGGTTGGGGCTAGTGGTGTCTGGAATATAGAACTTCAAAATGTTCTCCAGATGTCTTTCAAAAAACATCTGTTTCCAGCTGTTTCCATAGTGGGACACATCACAAACTGTCCATCTTTCGGTGCAACACCGTTTCCAATAATTTTCATCACTAATCAAATTGGCAGTCACAGTAAGGGGCAGACTTGTAGAGATCTTCTCCAGCACCTTCTTCTGGTGCTCAGGAAGGAGTCTGTGCAAAATAGGATTCTCTAGTTGGGAAAAAAAGAAATTAATACTATAAGGAAATTGAAACTCATTTGGAATGTACACTCTGCTTACACCATTTGTAATGTCATGGAAAGGGACTGCAGTGGCTCAAGTGGCTAAGACACTGACTGGAAGGTGGGAGGTCAGCAGTTCGATTCCCAAGTACTGCAGGACGGAATGAGCGCCCGTCTTTGTCCCAGCTCCTGCCAACCTAGCAGTTCGAAAGCAAGAAATTGCAAGTAGATAAATAGGAACCACTTCGGTGGGAAGGTAAACAGCGTTCTGTGCGTTCCGGTGTCTGTAGTCATGCCTGCCACATGACCATGGAAACGTTTGCAGAAGCATACAGCGCTGGCTCTTCAGCTATGAAACAGAGATGAGCACTGAATCATAAGTCGGATACGTCTGGTTTTTGAGCAAGGGTGACCTATGAATGTCATGGAAAACAGTTCACCAGGGACATTGCATTATACCAGTGGTAGACAAACTTCAAACCTCTAGATGTTGTTGGACTACAACTCCCAGCAGCCTTAGCCAGCAGAAACAATACTGGAAGTTGCAGTACAGCAGAAACAGTACTGGAAGTTGCAGTATAGCAACATCTGGCAAGCTACTTTGCTGATGCTGCCACTAGACACATTTTTTTTTAAAAAAAATTACCCTTGTTAAGCATTGTTTCTGGCAATCTTGAAACTGGTTATTTGGTAATAATGCTGAGAGAATGTCTTAACTACATTTTCCCCAAGAACTACACTCCCCAGAATGCCATGGGAGGAGACAACAAGATTAATCAGCTTCATTCTTTAGTGCTGATACACCTGTTGTATTATACAACCTAGGTTGGTGATGGCTAACCTTGGCACTCTAGCTGTTCTTGAACTTCAATTCCTAGAAGCCCTGATCAGCAGGTGTGCTAACTTGGGCTTCTGGTAATTGAAGTCCAAGAACTCCTGGAGTGTCACGTTTCGCCATCACGGACCTAGGATAATGATTCAAAATGTGAAATTGACTAGTTAACTGACAACAATTTCATCAGGAAAAACTACATAGCATTTCAAACAAATCTTCCAATCCAGTTTCTTTTCTTTTTAACCGATCTACAATTGCAGATACATCTTGAACATGACGGACTAGCTTCTTAGCAAAAACACTTTCCAAAAAAAAACCTGACTCACTTTCAAAATTGTTGATTATGTGCTGAATGCAAAGCTCCGTTAGCTGAGGAACTATTGCTAGAGTCCACTCAGGATCCTCAGCAATAATCCGTCGCATTCGCCGCGGATTTGCTGCAGGGTTCATTATTGTGATACGGTTTGGATGAGGGACTGCGTTGGGAACTCCAGCGACTGGCTCCTGCATCTTGGACGGTGGAGGCAATGTTTCTCTCTTTCTTAATTAGAGTTGTACTCCAGTCTGTGTTCCTGGAAAACAAATATACAGAAAAGCCTGTGCCTTTTCTTGTTAATAATAAAATGTTTATTTGAAAGCAAAACTGCGTGGGGGTGTGGGGAGACCCTGAGAGCTCAATTTATTTAACATATTAAATTATTCTAACCAATAAATGTCTACCAGTGGCTCAGTGCACATACAAACAAGCAAGGCCTTTGTCTTTTTGGAGTAAGTGTTAAGAGATATGACAATATTGAAGACATGGAAATTATTTATATCAGAATTTTGTGTTGCCTTTTCTCAAGTTCCTGATATTGATCCATTTCACACACTCAAAGATTAACCAGCAAAAGAAACAAAATGTATTTAGCACAGTAAATAAAACAAACTCAAGAATTGCACATAGTAGATTATAGTAGATTAAACCAAGGACTATTTTATTAGTCCAGCATTTAGGAAAGACTGGCTAAAGGTTTCTGGGAGTTCACAAAAGGAAACAGTTCCAAGCTTTGAGCCAGGCACACACTTATAAGACACTAGTATTTTTTGCCCGGCCTTGCCGGGCAGGTTTTTTTTTTTAATGTGTTGGGGTTATTTTTGGGTGTGAAAGACACGGCAAGGGCGAGAGGCAGGGATCCGCCAAGGTAGGCTTCTCCCCTGACGGATGTCTGCCTCTCGCCCTTGCAATTCTCCTTCCGTTGTTTCAAAAACAGCCCTCGAAACAACGGAGGGGAAATTGCAGGGCGAGAGGCAGGAATCCATCAGGGGAGGAGCCAACCCTAACGGATTCTTGCCTCTCGCCCTTGCAATTATCCTTCTGCTGTTTCAAAAACAGCCCTCGAAACAACGGAGGGGAAATTGCAGGGTGAGAGGCAGGGATTCGTCTGGTTTGGCTCCTCCCCTGACGAATTCCTGTCTCTCGCCCTTGACATTCTCCTTCCGTTGTTTTGAGGGCTGTTTTCAAAATAGCGGAAGGAGAATTGCAAGGGCGAGAGGCAGGAATCCATCAGGGGAGGAGCCTACCCTGGCGGATCCCTGCCTGGCACCTTCTCCCGGAAGGAAGTGGTTTGCTTTTCTCTTGGTTTGCGGGGACCGAAAGCTTTGGCCCCCGCCAACCAAGAGAGAAGCGAACACACACACCCCGGTGGAAGACGATTGCTTCCCTCTGCCAAGCAAGAGAGAAGCGAACCCACCATGAAAGACGATTGCTTCCCTCTGGGAGGCGAAGAACGGAACGAAGCGCCGTTCTCAGCCTTCGTCGCCTGGAGGAAAGTGGTTTGTTTCCCCGCTACCCTGCTGAAGCCGCGCAGGGAGAAGAGGGGCTCCCCCTCCTCCACACCAAAGATGCAGCGAGGCCAGCGCCAGCCTTCATCCCCAGGGCTGCGGGGAGAAGAGGGGCTCCCCCTCCTTCCCGCAACCTCGCCGAAACTGTGGCGAGGCCGGCGCCGGCCTTCATCCCTGGGGCTGCGGGGATGGCTTCCCTCCAGGAGACGAAGGCCGAGACTAGAGCACTGTTCTCAGCCTTCATCTCCTGGAGGGAAGTGGTTAGTTTCCAAGGCGATCACGTGTCGGCCTTTTTTAAAAAAGTGCACACCGGCTGCCCTGCCTCCTCCATGCTCGCATTCTTCAGCCTGAGGATGGACTTGTAGTTTGTTTGTTTTGTTCGTGTTCATGGGGCAGTTACCCCCACTCTCCCCATCCGGACCCTTGCGGCGATGCTCGCAGGGACATAAGGTAAGTGTGGCCGGCTCGGTACAGGATGGTTGGGACGGGTGTGGCCATGCATGCCAGCCACGCACATCTCAACCCCCTTTTTATAGGTATAGATTCAAAAGTTGACCATGACAGTAAGTGACTTGCTTCACATCATTTTCCTGCAACTAATACACAGAGTGTATTCTCTATGAAAACGGAGCATCGCTTTAGCTATCATGGCTAATCATCACACACAGAAATGAAAAGGTTGGTTAATTTTTGCTTTTACTTAAATGTTCTGATAATTGCCATCTGTATTAGTAAGCCTCTTATCTAAGTACAGTATAAGGCCAAGTCTATTTGGTTTCATTCATATACAGTAGTATGGTAAACTGAATAGTTGCCACTCCTCCTGCAGTCAGATATGGTGTGAGAATTGAGTGGACATGAGATATAGATAAGATAGATAAATCTTTATTGTCATTGTCCCCTTGCGGGAACAATGAAATTTCTCGGTTGCTATATATCAACTCAAAAGGCATACCCCATAATTTAAAACAGCTACAGAAACACAGGGTTTCCATCCCTGCCTTTTACACTGTTCATCCTCAAAAAGTATGTCCATCTTCTTCTACAGGTGCCATATTGGCTATCATTATGGTCTTCCTGTTCTTATCTCCTCAGAACAGTTCTTCTGAGGACATGCCACACATCAGTCTCTCATATTCGTTCTTCAGCCATGAAGTCCATCTACATCCAGGGACTCTCTTCCCAGGGATCTTTCCTTGCAGAGCAAGTTGGAGTATTCTAAACTTTATGTTGTTCCTCATGATATGGGCAAGGTATTGGCGCTTCCTTTGCTTAATAGTCTATCAATAACCTTCAATTTAAAAAAAGCCTGCAGCCACGTAGGAACCAGTGCTACAGTTTGGCACATTTCTACAGAACACTACAGTACTTTGATTCTATACAATACTTCCTCTTTACAAAGAAAGAAGCAGGTGCTGCTATAAAGATCAAGCTCATTATTTCCTTTTTCATTTGACGGCTCCGCTCTTGTTTTTCTAACTCATGTAAGCTTCAGCCTTTGGTGTGCTAAAGTCCTAGTGCCTTGAAACCTTTGAAACAGGCTTTAGGCTTCTGAAATTCCCTCCTGAATTTAGTAGGCTGATTAAAAAGGGATGGTACATCACAAGAGCAGAAATCCACAAATTGCTAAGAACAACCCTAAGAGCAAAGAAAAGTGATTCAAGTTGAGTGTGTCAGCACAGGCTTTCTTGTCTATTCATAGCAGCTCCTAATAGGAAAACTGTGAGCTAATATTGTGTGATGCACGTAGTTAGATATGCAGGGAAAAGGAGGGCAAATTGATACTTTGATCTTTGCAGAATTGGCAAGACAAAGATACCTGAAGGTCAACTAATCCTCAGTATTATCAATCAGACAAACTAGGAAAGAGTGTGAAATCAGGTGGTTTTTCTTTCTTTCAATAAATGCTGTACAGATATAAAAAGCCATTTTCTACCCTTAAAATTCATGCAAAGGATCCAAATCTCACTAATAACTGCACATTTTCTCCTAAACCCCTGAACGTCCGGCATCACAGTAGGCTACTCCACATCTTCCACAGATCTAACAACCAGGACTAGCACATTGCTGCTATGTTCGTATGATTCTTATCAATCCCAGGTTATGGATGGTATAAAAGAGATGGCAATTATAATAGCTGACTACCATCAAGCATTAAAATCCAGATCTTTCTTTACTTCCCAAATAATCAAAACAATTATTGGGTAAGAGTAAATAAACACTGTGTGACTGCAGTTGCTGGGAGGCAATAACCCTGAAGTTGTTTCCGCAAAGCATCGTGAGCAATGCAAATACAAAATTAGTAATCACAAATTGTCCCAGGTAAAGTGATAGAAACCATCCTAAAAGATAGAATTAATAGGCACATAGAAGAGAAGGCGCTGCTAAAGGAGAGCCAACATGGCCTTTGTAAGGGCAAATCATGCCTCACTAATCTGTTGGAATTTTTTGAGAGTGTCAACAAGCATGTGGATAAGGGGGATCCAGTTGACATTGTTTATCTGGACATTCAGAAGGCTTTTGACAAGGTCCCGCACTAAAGGCTCTTGAATAAACTTACCAGTCATGGAATAAAGGAACAGGTCTTGTCCTGGATCAGCAACTGGCTAAGGGACAGGAAACAGAGGGTAGCACTAAATGGAGACTTCTCCAAGTGGAGGGAAGTAAAGAGTGGGACCCCTGCTTTTCAACCTCTTCATAAATGATCTAGAAGTAGGAGTAAATAGCAAGGTAGCCAAATTTGCTGACAACACTAAATTATACAGGGGAGTGAAAACTGTGAGAGATTGTGAGGAGCTCCATTGAGATCTCTTGACACTGGGGGAGTGGGCAAAACAGTGGCAAATGAGCTTCAACACTAGTAAGTGCAGAGTGATGCATGTTGGGGCAAAAAAACCCACTTACATTTATAAACTGATGGGGTCTGAACTCTCTGTGACAAACCAGGAAAGGGACCTTGGTGTCCTGGTGGACAGCTCAATGAAGGTGTCAACCCAGTGTGCCTCAGCAGTGAAAAAAGCAAACTCAATGCTAGGGATCATTAGGAAGGGTATATAAAATAAGTCAGCAAGTGTCATTTTGCCTCTTTATAAATCTATGGTGAGGCCCCATCTGGAATACTGTGTACAGTTCTGGTCGCCATACCTCCAGAAGGATATTATGGAGTTGGAAAAAGTGTAGAGGAGGGCAACCAGAATGATTAGGGGACTCGAACACCTTCCTTACCATCTGAGACTGCAACGGTTGGGCCTCTTCACTCTTGAACGACGGCGTCTAAGAGGTGACCTGATTGAAGTTTATAAAATCATGCACGGTGTGGACAAAGTAGATAAGGAAAAACTTTTCCCTATTGCACAACACTAGAACTAGGGGGCACTCCATGAAACATTTGGGTACTAGTAGTAGTCAAACAAATAAGAGAAAGTACTTTTTCACCCAGAGGTTCACTGGTCTATGGAACTCCCTATCAGAAGGAAGTGGTGACAGCTGTCAGTCTTGACAGCTTTAAGAAAGGATTAGACAAGTCCATGGAGGACAAGGGTATCAATGGCTATAATTATGGATACTTAAGGACAACCTCTGGGTTGGAGAGATAGGCAGGATATCTCTCAATGCCATTTCCAGGGAATCCTAAGCAGGTGAAGGCTTGAGAATACCCTGAAGCAAATGGTGAGCCACTGTGTGAGACAGAATGCTGGACTGGATGGGCTGTGGCCTGTTCCAGCAAGGCTGTTTTTATGTTCTTATGTAAATTCTGTGTTTTTAATGTGAACAATGTATTAAATTTGTATTAAAAATACTTCTACTTTTCCTCAAAGATAAACATTTCATGATCATATGTTCTATAATGAAAGGTAAGCATCCTCAGATGAATTTTTGCTTTTTTTAAAAGCAGCAACTCACCTTGATGATGAACTAAGTACTGTATGGATAAATTTTAGTTTGCACTATACAGTAGCTCAAAACAACTATGGTTGCACTCCAAAGACCCTCTTTAAGCAAAAAAATAATTTCCACAAATGAAAAGGAATGTTTCCCTTTCTGTTTTATACTGTACTAGCAGAGATTGCCCAGTGGTGCTGGGCTGTTTTAAATTGTTTTGGAAGGGTGTTTTTTATGTGTATTGTTATATAAAAAGACGTAAAATTGTGTTGGATAGTAAAGGGTTTGGTTTTTTTTTTCTTGAACAAATGGTGGCAGGCTGTTTTAAATGGTGTTGAAAGGTTTTGTGATTTTTAAAATGTTTATTTATATGCACTGGTTGTTATAAACTGTGATCAGCTTTTTGGGGGGGGGGTTTGGATTAAAAAAAGGAGGAAAGGATGATATAATTTTTTACAATAATTTTTTTAAACCAAATAATGTTTTACTATGTGATTTTTTTTAATAGTTGTACTTTGGATAAAAATTTTAAAAATGTGTAAGTATATGTTTTTTCAAATTTAATATTTTTAAAATGTTTTAAAATGTTGTGTTTTTATTTTTGAGTGAAAACTGAACACAGGATTTTAGAAATGTGTGAATCATTTCTGTGAATATTTTCGACTGTTTTTTCTCCTGTGGCTTCTGGGTGGTGCGGTTCAGGTTTTCTTTTGCTTTGACTGTTTTTCTCTACTGGCCTCTCGTTGTCGCTTCTTCCGGTAAGTAGTCTCTTTCTTTCCTCATTTCATTGCCGGATGTCGTGGAGGGAGGACGTGGGGGTGAGTTCTCTCGTTTAATTTATCTGGGGGTTTGTTTTGTTATTTATTTATTTATTGGGGGGGGGGGGGTTCTGTGTGTTCTGTCTTGTTATTACTTTTGGGTTTGATTTTGATTATTTTTGAATATTTTTGATTCTGATTTTTGTGTTTTATTTTTGGGTTAAGTAAAGTCAGCGGGCGGAGCGCCGTCCACTGGCTTTGCTTACCTAGGAATGGGTTCAATGTGTGTGTGTGTGTGTGTGTGGGGGGGGGGGGGTTGGGAGGGTTTAACGTGACCTTGCCTTGCTGGCCAGGCCGCGTTAAATCCTTGCATTGGGGTGGTGGTGGGGATTCTTTTATTTATTTATATGTTGTTGTTTTTACAGGGGGGCTGGCCAGTGCCTTGCCGTAGCCTGGGTTTGGGGGGGAAGATGGGGTATCCCCTCCCCCCAAGCAGTTACCTGCGAACCCCGGTCGGGCGAGTGCACGGAGGCTCGGTCGGGGCTAGTGGGGCCTGGTGCAACATCCTTTGTCACATTCCAATGGTTAACGCACAGATTTATAGGTATAGATATGGTATATAGAAGATAGAATGATGGACTAGGAATCAGGAGACCTTAGTTTGAATAATAAGTGGAACCTCGGTTAACAAACGGCTCGGTTAACATAAACATCTCATAATAAAAGGAAATCCATAGAAAATAGTGGCTCGGTTTACAGAATTTTTTCCAGAATGCATTCCTATGGGAAACCACATTTCGGTTAATGTACAGTAAAAACCTGGGTTACAGATGCCTCGGGTAAGAAAAACTCGACTGATGGAAGGAAATTCTGGGGAAATCACATCCCAATTTCCGGAAAAAAAACCCATTACGGAACGGGTTTCCCTAGAATACCTTGAATTTGGGAGGGTTTAAAATGGTGGCCTCATGCCATTTTAGAGTCTCTGGATGGCGCAAAGAGTCCTTTCTTCTGGAGGAGATTGAGCAGGGTTTCTGGGAGCTCCCCTTGCCCACCGGGAGCTCTCCTTGCCCACCGGCAACTTCTTTAGCAAGAGAGCCCAGGGCATGGGATCTCTGGGCGGCCAGACAAACTGCTCCTGTTCATCACCCTCCTGGACAGGGAGGCACACCCGACCCTCAGGATGAAACACCAGAAAAGATAGGGAGCTTAGCTTTTTCTTTTGCATTGTGTGCTCTGCATTTTTTACCTTTTTGTAGGTTGATCGATCTCCCCAGCTGGTGAGCAGCTATGTGGGAGAGGAGGGGTGTTCTTAGAGGCTTTCCCTTTCTCTCCCACACATCAATCCATCTCTAAGAACCCCCTTTCTCCATCCCAGCCACTCACCAGTTGGGGAGATCAAATGATGGAAGTGTGGGAGAGAAAGGGAAAGCCTCTAAGAACACCCCCTCTTCTCCACCCGAGCTGCTGGGGAGATCAATCAAGGTGTGGCAGAGAATTGTGTCTGGCCCCTTTTTTTTAGGGTTGGGGAAGTTTCAAAATTTTTCAATGCATTCCTATAGGAAATTGCATTCAATGCATTCCTATGGGAAATTTGATTAAAGTAATTTTCACTATAAGAAACGTCCCAGAGAACGCATTAAGTACATTAACTGAGGTTTCACTATACTTACTTACTTACTTACTTACTTACTTACTTACTTACTTACTTACTTACTTACTTACTTACTGCACACACACTTCTACTAATCTAAAACTATTTATGTGGTCCTCCCTCTGGTAAACCCCTATTTCTCTGACTTGATCCAAATGAATATGATTTAAAGATGATTTATAGATCAAATTTCAACTACAGATGGTATGTATTTAATCCACATGATATGTTACTATGAAGACAGGTTCTCTTTGCCATAGCAGAAAGTAAGGCGCCAGATCTTTAAAGAGTTTACACAACTACATTTGAGAATTCCTGACATGAATTCCTGACATATTTTCTTTCTAAAGCATTTACTGGATAAAACTAAGGACAATATATTTGGGAGCTCCTTATAGCCAAACTAGCCAAGTTATAAGTTTTCAAAAGAAAAAGAAAAGAACCACTTTGCTAATTGCCATCTGTTTTCATGTGTTTCTATAGCAGAAGCTCTTTCCAGAACACCCATCATGAGTGCAGTACAAAGTAGGGATAAATAACAGTATTCTCGGAAACCAAGGGTTAAAGCTGGATACACTGCTAAAATATTGCTTTCAGTGTTTCACTCTGTACTGACTGAGCATTCAGTATGATCATAAATGTAACAGAACAAGGTTATTATGGTGTGCTAATAATTCCACAATGAGTTTGAATCATATCCATGATCAAATACTCAGGGATTTAAAGGTGCCAAGTCTTGCAGTGAGTCATTTATTGCACCGAATCAATTCACAAAACTTATTCATATGATAATCACATATCACCATTGGTGCTCAACTTTGTTATTTTCTTATTCTGTCATTTCAGACGTAACACTTATTTTGCTGGATTAAGTTCACACTCTTCTACATCTGTTGTGAACATATAACTATTTACAATATATAAATTATATGCATGTAATAATTTAGTGCAGTTCTGACTGTATCACACAAACCTCTTAGAAATTTTATGCATTGGATTCACTTTAAACTTATTTCAAACCAACTCTTCTAATGTTTCAGAAATAAGATCTGATTGAATGGAAAGTACTTTCCTTCTGGATACAGCATAGAACATACCAGAGTTTACACAACATAACTTTTTTTTATCAGTGCAGCACTGAAACTATACCAAAGTTTATACCTGTCAAGTTTTGGATTTGGAAATAAGGGAAATTTCACAGCAAATACGGGATACTTGACAGCTATGCTTATCCTGTGCTGCCCTCCAATGGTGGCAATAGGGCATTGCAGTCTAATTAATAAGGGATGGTGGCGGGAAAGAGGGTAAAATAAGGGGTTTTCCCGGCCAGTAAGGGATACTTGACAGCTATGCCAAAGTTAATCCATGACACTGTACTGAGAAGCTCCTCTCTTCAGCAGTTAATGTAACCTTAAGAATTCCATCCAGATACCCAGAAAATGGTGTGGGTATGTGCTCTGGTCTAGTGGTCTAACATATTATTCAAGGATTGTTTAGTTTTCTTTACACACATTGGGCTTCAGCTGTCACCTCTTAAAATATCTTCTTTTACTCTCACCTTAACAATATTAAAAATGTAGGAATATTTTAGGTATTTTCTATGGTGGCTTCTTTATGCATGAAAGATCTACACTGACTCAGGGCAGGGTATAAATTATTTAAATAAATATACAAATTCTGAGAATTGCAGTTTTTGGACATGGTCATCTAGACCCTGTACTGTTAGTCGACCCAACCCACTCTTATGCCTTATGTCAGTACTTGTCAATGAACTGAGTTTCTCAACCGCAGTAACTGCAAGTAGGAAACTACCATGTCGTGAAGAGTGGCCAAACTAACTGAGCAGCACATACAAGCAGAGGGTGGCAGCCGGCAGTGTCTTCCTGCTTTTGAGGTAAAAGTGACTCCTCTATTTCCCCAATACTATGTCTCGCAAAACAGTTGTTTTAAATTAAGAGAGAGTATGTGAGAAAGAGGTGGTTAGGGGCTGCTTCTGACAGTCTTAAAAGTACTAGTACATTTAGGAGTCCCATTGACTACTTCATTGGAGTACTGTATTTTCTGGCGTATAAAACTACTTTTTAACCCCGAAAAATCTGTGCCAAAGTCGGGGGTCGTCTTATAGGACAGGTACTTAACTGCAGCTTGTTTCCCCTTGCTTCATATGTCCGGCGCATATGGTGGGGGGGTGCCGCGGCCGAGTCCCTGCTCTGTGTGGGGAGTATGAAGCAAGGGGAAGCAAGCTGCACACATCTTCCTGTACCTCGAGGAGCAGAACGTGAGCGTGGATTGGCTCTCCACCAGAACCTGCCCATTCGACTCAGAGGGCTGCGTGTCTTCAGGTTGAGTGTGGGTTAATTTTTATTTGGTGTGCATTGGAAGAGAGGTAGTCTTATACGGCAAGTATATTCCAAACTCTATATTTTAACTGGAAAAGTTGGGGGTCGTCTTATACGCCCAGTCGTCTTATACGCCGGAAAATACAGTACATTACTGGAGTAAGTTGCTTCCTTTTCATGGACTTCACCTCTGCATTTCAAAGGCTAACAACACGCACACACAAAAAGCTGATGTATGCAGTGTGGATGGTTGAGTTCCCCATTTATAGTTTGTGAACAATATCAGGAAACTCACAAACTATAAATGGGAATCTCAACCATCCACACTGCGTACATCAGCTTTGGCCCTAAGCGTCTCTGCAGCAGAGTATGCTGCTGAAGTATGGAGCACAACCACACATGTGAAACGTATTGATATCGCTGTTCATGAAGCCATGTGTATAGTGACAGGATGCCTCAAACCTACATCAGTTGGAAAAAAATATCCTCTTGTTGGTATCGCTCCACCTAAGATAAGTAAAGAAGTAGCAATGGACACAGAGAGAACTAAGCAAGAGAATGACCCTCGACATCCTCTGAACGGATATTTGCCTCAAGTCTGCCGGACACAGACCTAGGAAGAGCTTTATGGCAAGAACAAACATGCTTGAAGGTACACAAGGGCTAAACCAAATTAGAAGATTGAGGAAGGAGCTCACTGGAAAAGGAATAACATTAAATGAGGATATGGCTGAGGAGGCCTCACTCTTGTGTCTGACGAAGTGGACTTGGTGCACGAAAGCTCACATTTAAATACAGGAGTTAGTTTTTAAGATGCCACATTTTTTCTGTCTTTTTCTTTTTGCTGTTCTGTTTTGTTTACTCTCAGTGCTTGCACAGATTAACACGGCTACCACCTGAAACATTTCGACTTCTTCTATGTCACTTGGAGGACCCTGAATAGGTTGAGTGTCAGAGTCCCTAAGATGCAAGAACAGCATGCTCAAGTGGGGGCTGCCGGCGGACAACATGATGTGTGAATGTGGAGAGATACAAAATCGGGGTCATTTACTAGTCCTGTGATGATGGCGAACCTTGGCACTCCAGATGTTCTTGGACTTCAATTCCCAGAAGCCCCTGTGAATCCACACGAATGGGTTTACTGCGCTTCATCCGGCCCGCGCTGCCCTCGTCGCTCCCAGAAGCGGAAGTAAAACGCGCCCGGATGGGTGCGTTTTACTTCCGCTTCCGGGAGCGACGAGGGCAGCGCAGGCCGGATGAAGCGCAGTAAACCCATTCGTGTGGATTCACAGGGGCTTCTGGGAATTGAAGTCCAAGAACATCTGGAGTGCCAAGGTTCGCCATCACGGGACTAGTCTGTCGCTTACTGCCAGAAACATGCAGCGATGAGGGCTTAGGTTTGGCCAACGGCAAAGCCAAGAAAGTGGCTTCGTTTTGGCAGTCCAGGGGTTTGATCTGGACACGAAAGAAGACACACATACCTGAAAGTTTCAATCTATCTCTTCCTTTAGCAATGCACCCGTCTCGCGCTGCGTTCGCCTAGGCCGCAGAGTCGGTTGCTAGGGCAACGAAAAGCGTTGCCCGGGCCGAGTAGAGCAGGCCAGCCCGGCGGGGGCGAGCCCCGTAGCCCGTCCTCCAATCAGCGTGCAGGAGTGGCCCCGGCCCTCTCCCCATCCCCGGGGATGAGGGCGAAGAGACGGCTGGGGCGGGGCTTCTGATGACGTCTGCATCTGTCACCGTGGAAACCACACAGGGCTGGGTGTCTCCCCATGCAGGAGGCGAGGGGCTCAGAGCTACACATTCATTCCCTCTAGTCAGGGGTGCCCAAACGTTTTGGGCTGCTGGCCGGACACGTGTTTCATGGGGCTGGTCACAATGGCCCGTGGGCCACGTCCGGCCCATGGTGCCAATTCATCTGGCCCACGAAGCCCTTGTCACTCCCGAAACGGAAGTAAAACACGCCCATTCGGGCACGTTTTTCTTCTACTTCCGGGAGCGACAAGGGCTTCTTGGGCCGGATGAACTGGTCTCGGGGGCCAAATCCGGCCTTTGGGTTGCAGTTTGAGCACCCCTGCTCTAGGGTTTTGTATTGCATAAGTTATCAAAACGAGGTGAAGATCAAGGGCTCCCTTGCTCAAAAGCCAGTAGTTATGTATCTGACTCTAGGGTGCCGTGCTCATCTCTGTTTACAGCCAACGTGACAGGCGTGACTAAATGCCAGAGAGCAAGCAACACTGTTACCTTTCATGCTAAATTGGTACCTATTTATCCACTTGCAATTTCTTGCTTACAACCTGCTAGGTTGGCAGGAGCCATCCTTTATGGGAAGGATGTCCCACAACCAGGTGTAGCCACAGACAAGTCCTGCCTAGCTTGTAACCATCTCCTGATTATCTGATGAGGATTATAAAGCCAAACATAATTGAAGATCTTTATAGAAAGAGATGCCAGAATGGTTGACATGGCATTTTACACTGTTAATGTGTTTAGTCAGTGTATAGATTTGATTTGACGTGCATGGTAAGTGATCTGTGAGCTGATTGATTGGTATGCTTCCTGTCTTGTATTTTGTATATAAGGGAGGCACATGTGAATGAGAGACAAGTAGAGATTTTGGTTAGTTAGAATTAATGTTAGTTAGAGCTGAACAAGGGCTGTTTTGTGTGTGTGAGGAATAGATAAACATATGATCTTATTAGAAAATATGTCATGCAAGCTTTCATCTATGAATACATACAAAGGAATTATGGTAAAGTGTTTATATATACACACACATACACAATTATAAAATGTTTATTAAAATCATACAGAAATAAAGTACGTAAGGAGCCTGACAACTTGTGGCACTTCCTCAGTTTTTTAAATAAAAGGGGGGAAACAAGCTAAATGTGCATGGTCTCAGAGGCGGTCGCCCTTGCTTGAAAGCCAGTCGAATCCCACTTTAGGGTTGGGTGCTCATATCCGTTTATAGCCAAAGAACCAGTGCTGTCTGCATCTGTTGACATTTCTGTAGACATGTGGCAGGCATGCTTAGTCACCAGAGGGCATGGAATGCTGTTTACCTTCCGACCAAAGTTATGATTATTTAGCTACAGTACTTGCAATTTCTTGCTTTCAGACTGCTAGGTTGGCAGGAGCTGGGACTTCAAAATGGATATGAGTACTATGACAGCAAGAGAAGGATCCATGAAAAAAGGAATGTAATCCTGCCTACAAGGAG
This sequence comes from Bradypodion ventrale, assembly GCA_035047345.1. Taxonomy (NCBI): domain Eukaryota; kingdom Metazoa; phylum Chordata; class Lepidosauria; order Squamata; family Chamaeleonidae; genus Bradypodion; species Bradypodion ventrale. Next base: position 62,296,710 of record JAWDJE010000001.1, on the reverse strand, counting down.
GTGCAGGGCTGTAGCCAGGATTCTAGATTGGGGTGGTGGTGGTGGTGGTGTTTCAGGAGGGGCAACAATGTCACACACATACACATATATAACATTGGCATCCTGGGGTAGGTGGGTGGGAGCTATGGCCCTGAGGAAGTGGTTGGGTGATTGTTGCCATGACATTTCTTTGCTGAAACACAATATTTTAAAAAGAGGGATCTTGGAGGATATAAACCTCTTTGTAAACCGCTTTGGGTCACCTTATGGTGAGGAAGGCGGTATATAAATACTGTAAATAAATAAATAAATAAACATATAGAAATGTGTATGTTGGAAATGCTGGATATTTGATTTCCCCTAACCTCTTTCTTATTTACCCGCATTGTTAGAAGGTATGACTTATGGGTATCAAACCTCCAACTTCCTATGTTTTTTGGGACAAAGGGGAACAGGTAAAGGTAAAGGTAAAGGTTTCCCTTGCTCAAAAGCCACTCGTATCCGACTCTAGGGTGCAGTGCTCATATCTGTTTCAAAGCCAAACAGCCAGCGCTGTCTGCTGCTGCAGATGTTTCCGTGGTCATGTGGCAGGCATGACTATACACTGAAGCTCACGGAATGCTGTTACCTTCCCAATGAAGTGGTCCCTATTTATCTACTTGCAATTTCCTGCTTTCAAACTGCTAGGTTGGCAGGAGCTGGGACAAAGACAGAAGCTCATTCAGTCCTGCAGTACTCGGGAATCGAACCGCTGACCTTCCGCCTCCCAGTCAGCATCTTAGGCACTTGAGCCACTGCAGAGAACAAAGGGGAGTAAATAGGCAATACAAATGTCCCGTGTGAAAGTGCTCAATGAAGACAAAAATAATGAATAGAGAATTACAAATTTCGATGAACTTGAAGTTATTAAAGATTTTCTATCCCATCTATCATCAATTCAAATAGAGACAGCAGCTAAGAAATCAGAAGAAGTTTTAAGACTTAAGAAGGAACTACAAAAGATTCCTGTATTGGTGGAGACCCAGGTTAAGCTTATCCATACTATGGTACCAATCACAGATGTGAAAGTCAGACGAGGGGTGTTAGAAAATTTAAAAAAATGCCACTGCTGAAGGCATCAGCACCCTTATGCAGCCTCATTTCTGGCAACAGGGTTTCAGAAAGACATTCATAGGATAGACAAGTCAAACATGACTTGACAACACATAACAACAAACTGATCCCCTTTCTGGATCAACACTATCTATCTATTCTATAACATTTAAAAATTTAAAGTTTGATAACATAATTGGATTGGGTCTAAGGAATGAGCTGGAAGGTATTGTATGGTCAAATGAGAGAACCCACTTAATAACATTGCTCTCTCTTGGATTTAATTCTGTTGTTGTTGTGTTCTGTAAAGCTGTGCCTTTAACAATGTACCTAGCCATGTGGAAACAATGTAACCTTTCTGTGTGCAACATTATAACCTCCAGCTGCATCACTGTAACCCTTATAAGAGGACGCGAGCTAGTGACCACTAGATGGCAATAGCGAGCGTCCAGCTCTCATGGCCCAGATCCACCCTTGATCAGCAGCGCGGGAAGATTCCCGCCACCTCCTCACCTGGACAAGAAGGGCGTGACCTTCTATGGCGTCACGCAGGCAGCAACCAATAGATTGTCAACGAGCCACATTCAAATGTATAGCCAACTGTATATATTGAGCTACCCATCCGCCATTATCACATGTTCCTCCGGATCATCATGCAATAAACCTGTGTTAAGCCAACCTTTCGGCTGTTTCATTGTCTTTGGTCCCTCACACTAAATTGGCGACGAAGGTGGGATATGGCTGCCCACGGGACCAAGACATGCGCCGGTTTCAAAATCAGGAAACCGGGAGACTGGGAGATCTTCGAAATGGACTTCCAGGGAGCACTGGTCGAATCCGAAGTCACGGATGAGGCAAAGAAAAGGGCCATCTTCACCAGGATGCTCGGACAAGAAACCAAAAGAACCTTGGTGGACCTGATCGCACCGAAGAGGGTGAGCGAATTCAAGGCCAAAGAGCTCCTACAGATGCTGCGCGAATACTTCCGGCCCTCGACGGCGATGTTCCCCGCTCGGAGCGCGTTCTGGAGGCGAGTCCAAGCGCCCGGGGAGACGGTCGCCGCCTTCGTGGCAGCCCTGCGACTGGCTGCCGACCCATGCAAATGGGAGAACGCAGAAGTCACCCTCAGGGACTGCGTGCTATGCGGCCTGAACGACGCCGAGACTCAGCGCACGTTGATGAACCAGGAGCCACCCCCCACGTTGCAGGAGGTCCTGAAAGCGGCACAGGCCGCGGAAGCCACAAAGGCTGGGGTGCAAGAGCTCCAGGACTGGCGGCCGAAGACGGGCAAGGCAGAGACTTCGGTGCATGCAGCCCGGCGAACTTCGAAATCGTCCACAGAGAGCAGCGACGACGAGGACGTCCGGAGGGTCCGGAAAGAAGGCCGGCGGTGCGACGGCTGTGGAGCGGCCCACGACCGCGCCAAATGCCCGTTCAGAAAGGCCGAGTGTCACAACTGCGGCCGCCGCGGACACATCGCCAAGGTATGCAGAAAGCGGCGCGAGGCCCGAAGGAGCTCGACAGACCGTTCGGCGGGACAAGACCGCTCGACAAGACCCAAAGACGGCGCCCAGGCCACGAGAAAGCGGGACTGCGTGGGCCGCATCTCCGATGGCAGCGAGGACGACGCCCCAGTATTCAGCGTGTCCGCGGGACACCCCCGTTACTTTGTTGAGGTACTAGTGCAAGGGGTCCCCATTAGGATGGAAATTGACTCGGGTTCCTCATATTCAATTATTTCCCAGAGGGAGTTTTTGAGAATTGCCCCCCACATGCGACCCAAGCTCAAAGCGTTGAGGTCCACGCTACGGGACGTGCAAGGGAACAGTATTCCAGTGTTGGGGGTTGGAGAATTTCAGGTCAAATTTAAGAAGCACGCCGCGGCTCTCTCCCTAGTCGTGCTTAAAGGGGGGAATTGCAGCCTCCTCGGGACTCAATGGTTTCAGCCCCTGGGTTTGTTCATTGGGGGGGTGCACGCCGTTGGGACTGACCCGGTACAGGAGGTGTGCGACGCGCACCCCGAAGTTTTCAAAAAAGGACTGGGGAAATTCAAGGGGCCCCCAGTGACATTCGACCTAGACCCGGAGGTCCGTCCAATACGACTCAAACCGCGCCAGGTGCCGTTTGCACTCAAGGACAAAATAGAGGTGGAACTGGACAAATTGGTGGGCCAGGGGATCCTTGTTCCTGTTGATTCTGCGGAGTGGGAAACTCCAATTGTAACAGCACTAAAGGCCAATGGGGAGGTCCGCATATGCGCCGACTACAAGTGCACCATCAACAAGGCGATCCGCCCTAATGCGTATCCAGTGCCGGTAGTCAGCCATCTGCTGGCCAGGTTGCACGGGGGGAAGTGTTTCGCTAAGCTCGACTTGGCACAGGCCTACCAGCAGCTTTCGGTGTCCCCTGCCGCAGCTGCTGCACAGACCATAGTCACCCATAAGGGGGCGTTCCAGGTGACGCGCCTTCAATTCGGCGTAAATTCGGCGCCTGGAATTTTCCAGTCACTCGTGGAACGCCTCCTGAAGGGGCTAGAGGGGGTGTTGCCTTATTTTGATGACGTGTTGATAACGGGGGGGGGGGGGGGGAGTTGGGCTGAATTGGCCAAGAGATTGGGAAAGGTTCTGGCAATATTCGAAAAGGCGGGGTTGAGACTGCGAAAAGACAAATGCGTCTTCTTCGCGACCGAGGTTGAGTTCCTAGGGTTTCGTGTGACTCCTGAGGGAATAAAACCATCCAAATCTAAGGTAGCCGCCATCAGGAAGGCCCCTCGCCCCACCTCCAAGCCCGAGCTGCAGTCGTTCCTAGGGCTGCTTAACTTTTACCACTCCTTCCTCCCCCGCAAGGCAGCAGTGGCTGAACCGGTACACAAACTGCTGAAGAAGGACGAGGCATGGAAGTGGGGTGACGACCAAGAGAGGGCATTTAGTGAACTAAAACATCTCCTGGCGTCTGATGCCATACTGACCCACTTCAACCCCAAGCGCCCGGTGGTCCTCATCTGTGATGCATCCCCGGTGGGGGTGGGGGCGGTGCTGTGCCACGTGCTGGAAAACGGAAGGGAGGCCCCGATAGCATTCTACTCCAGGTCCCTGTCCCAAGCGGAGAGAAATTACGCACAGACAGACAGGGAAGCGCTAGCGATAATTGCGGGGACGAAAAAATTTCACGATTTTCTGTATGGCCGCCCTTTCACGATCGTGACTGACCACAAACCCCTGCTAGGCATTTTTACCGCAGATAAGCCCACGCCACAGATCCTGTCCCCGAGGATGCTTAGGTGGGCCATTTTCCTCAACGCGTATCAGCACGCGTTGGTGTACAGGCCCGGGAGGGAAATCAGCCATGCGGACGCCCAGGATAGCAGCCACGTGGGCGGGGAGGAGCCAGACCACCAGGTACTGATGATAGAGGTCCTAGATTCACCCCCAATATTGCCCGCCGACATCGCCAAAGCGACAAGCAAGGACAATACCTTGGCGAAGGTTAGCTCCTGGGTGCAGAAAGGGTGGCCTGCGTCTTCCCCGGCAGCGGAATTCGACCCATTTTTTCGGAAAAAGCTAGAGTTGTCCCTGGAGAGGGGGTGCCTTCTGTGGGGCCACCGGGTAGTGATCCCTACGTCCCTACGACCGCGGGTGCTCAAACTGCTGCACGTCAGCCACCCCGGGATTGTACGCTCCAAGGCCCTGGCCCGGAGCTATTTCTGGTGGCCCCAGTTAGACGCCGACATCGAGCACATGGTCGGCACTTGTGAGAGTTGCCAATGCTCCAGACCAGAGGAGGCCCGTCTTCCCCACAGGGAGTGGGACGCGGCTAAGGGGCCGTGGTCCTGGATACACATAGATTTCGCGGGCCCGTTCCGAGGAACTCTGTTTCTCCTTGTTGTGGACGCTTTCTCCAAGTGGTTGGAGGTCATCCCAGTCACGAGCACCTCCTCGGCCGCGACAATAAAGCATTTGCGGAGAATTTTTTCCATGTTCAGCATACCCGACACTCTAATTAGCGATAACGCTAGTTGCTTCACGTCCGCTGAGTTCAGGGCATTCACAGAGATTAACGCCATCCGGCACATCACCTCCGCCCCTTTCCACCCGGCCACCAATGGCCAAGTGGAGCGCCTCGTCCGCACCACGAAGGACGCGCTGCGGCGCATGGGCCCTGGGGACCTGAACCTGCAAGTGTGTCAGTTTCTGCTAGGATACAGGGTGACCCCGTTGGCGTCAGGATACTCCCCCGCGGAGCTCTTAATGCGCAGGAAACTGACCACCATCCTCACTAGGCTAGACCCCACGAGAGTAGAAGACAAGGGGAGGAACATCGGGCTAGAGGCCACAAAGAGTTTCAGCGTAGGCGCCCCTGTGCATTGCAGGAACTACGCCAGCGCGGGCCCAGCCTGGGTACCGGGCGTTGTCGTGGAGCAAACCGGCCCCGTTTCGTACCGCGTGGAGACCAGCGCAGGTCTACTGTGGAGGCGGCACGCGGACCAGCTCCAGCGCAGGGTCCCCGATGAGCAGGGCACGGACCGAAAGGAACAAAACTCAGCGTTAGGGTTCTCCCCCACCCGTTTAGCCCAAGGGGGAGGAGAAGGGGGCCGCGGGTCCCCACCAAGGGGGGAGGAAAGGGAATCTGTCCTCATAGATATCCTGCGGGATCTTTTGGCGGAGGAGGAACCCGACCTCATACATACCTCGCGGAATTCCCCCACAAATACGGATACCCCAACTGAGTTAGGATTTGATTTTCAGAACCGGGGGAGTTTTTCGGAGTGGTCCCCCACCCGTCCAAGCGAGAAGAGGGGTTTTTCGTTAGTCCCAAGCGCCCCCGGTCTGCCCACAATGGAGTTTTTCCCTTCCCCTAAAGCCGCCAAGCCACGGCAAGCCGCTAACAAGTCTCCCTCTCCCGTTACAGGACAAGGGACCAGGGAACAAAGAAGCGGTAGCGAACCTGGGGCAGTTCAGCCCACATCACGGCCCAAACGTACTTGCAACAAGCCATCTTGGTTGAGAGACTTCGTCTCATCCTAGGGGGGAGGGATGTTGTGTTCTGTAAAGCTGTGCCTTTAACAATGTACCTAGCCATGTGGAAACAATGTAACCTTTCTGTGTGCAACATTATAACCTCCAGCTGCATCACTGTAACCCTTATAAGAGGACGCGAGCTAGTGACCACTAGATGGCAATAGCGAGCGTCCAGCTCTCATGGCCCAGATCCACCCTTGATCAGCAGCGCGGGAAGATTCCCGCCACCTCCTCACCTGGACAAGAAGGGCGTGACCTTCTATGGCGTCACGCAGGCAGCAACCAATAGACTGTCAACGAGCCACATTCAAATGTATAGCCAACTGTATATATTGAGCTACCCATCCGCCATTATCACATGTTCCTCCGGATCATCATGCAATAAACCTGTGTTAAGCCAACCTTTCGGCTGTTTCATTGTCTTTGGTCCCTCACACTAAAGTTGTTGTGTGTGTTTAAGGCAGGGATTCTCAACCTGCGACCTGCAGGCCGGATGCGGCCCACAGCACAATTTCATGTGCCCTCCACCACCACCTCACCAGGAAGTGCCATGTGGTGGAGGAAGGGCAAAATGGCTTTAAAAGGTTGAGAACTCCTGGTTTAAGGCATCCCCACTGTAACAATACAAAGAAGGATCTTTTTAATAGGATCAAAGTACAGCTGTAGAGAGCATATCTCCGGAAACTTTAAAAGCTAGCTGTTAAAAATCAAAGCAAATGAAGGTACTACATGCTTATGCCATTTTTGTAATAAAATTACTGTACACAGGTTAAGTAGAGGAGAGCAGGAGGAACTCAGTTATTATGTTGGTCTTTAGGACAAAATCAAGACCACTGAACAAATATTGACCATAATCCTGGATATTTACATAGGCATAATTGTGTAAATTATAACAGCAAGTTTCTGCATAAGACCAGGGATGAGGACAGTAACTTGTTAATTAGCAGCAAATTAACATCATACGCTGGAACCTCGGTTAACAAATAGCTTGGTTAACATAAAAATCGCATAATAAAAGAAAATCCATAGAAAATAGTGGCTCAGTTTACGGATTTTTTTAAAATGGATTAATTGGTTTTCAATGCATTCCTATGGGAAATTGCATTCAATGCATTCTTATGGGAAATTTGGTTAAAGTAATTTTCACTGTAAGAAATGTCCTGGAGAATGCATTAATTACGTTAACTGAGGTTCTACTGTTGTTAAGCAGTTTACAGTTAGGATTCTGGCCACTGATGGGCATCAGCAGGTTCGCACCAGTTCGCCAGAACTGATAGCAGAAATTCTGGCTGGCTCCACCCATCCAAGTTTTGAAATAAAGTAGTCCCAATTCGGGTGCAACACAGGGCTTTCCCCTGGCCACGCCCACCATTCCACACCCACAGTGTGGTGGTAATTTTTTTTTTAGCCCACCACTGTCTCCTCCATTCCCTCTTCTCAAGACTCTCTTCATCAGTGCAGTGTAGCATAACCACAGCGACCGCCCAGAAAAGACTTTGCAACCCCCTTGGGGGTCAGGTTGGGAACAGGTATGTTATAGGGTGTTTTCGGTATAATGCTATAGCATTTCAAATATATATTCTTTTTTAGTATCGACACAATCCCTTCATTGTTGATGCATGCACATATTTTTCAGTGCTAATGTTTGTAAAGATTAGGGCTCTTTTGGATGTCTTCAAACACCAAACATCAAACACTCTAATTTATGACAGTCACAGCTGCACATTTAAAGAGCATTTCTATCTACTCACATTAAGACTGTTCTTTCTGGTTATATGGCATATTTATTTATTTGATTGATTTCTTTACCACCCATCTGGGTATTGTACCCACTCTGGGTGGTTCACAAAATAAAATGCATATATACAATAAAATAAAACAACACAACCCCCATCTGATGGCAGCATATCAAAAAGTCACAAACAAGTCTAGATAAATTTTCACCTCTCATCATCCCCTCACCCCCCAAAAAACAACAACAACAGAGTAAATCCAGAGAAATAAAAGATTTAACTAATACTTAAACTGAAAATTAAACTGAGTTGAACAGCACTAACTAGATGCAGAGAAGAGATCTTTAAAAGCCCCCAGAACAGATTATTTGCAATTTTTAAAAATCTAGGCTTTTATCTTAAATGGACTATGGAAATCTGTGTCAGGGTATGCAGAATATTTATGTGTCCACCCCCATCTCTGCCATTTCCTCCTCTTCTTTTCTAAAGTCTGTTTAGTCCACTGTTGCTCTATCATCTTATTTTCACAGCTTTGTGATTTCCTCCTTAGGAATCTTTACCCTTGTTACCCAAAAACTGATGCCCCCTTTTTCTGATTGATTACAGGAGCATGCGTGTTGGGAATAGTTGCAACCGGTGCAATCGCTGGCGGAACCCTTCTCCCAAGGACGAGGAGGTGTTTATTTCAGACAAAAATATAAATCAAGTTTATTGAAAAGGAGTTAAAAGCAACGCTGGCCAGGCGCGGGCATAAGTCCTAGTCTCAACCTTTTTGTCTGAAATAAGTTTCCCCAGTGAGCAGCTCTTGTTGGGTTCGTGTGTGCAAAGAGTGCTAAGAGTGCTGCTGACACCATCTACCAAGGGAATTTTTATACCCTCCACCCATGGGAACTAAACCTAGCTCTCCTACTATACTAGTACTTACAAAAATAAAAAATTACAATGATTCAAATAATACCAGCACCTGGCCCTTTTGTTACAGTAAGAATTTCAATAATGGGAAACAATAGGCAAATAGGATTAGGCAGACGTCCTGGGACAAGGAGGAAACAGCAAAGTTCATGATTCAGAAAAGGTAGTCGCCCGAGGTCCTTCGGTGGGCATCCAATGAGACTGAAGATTGAAAGTTGGCACCAATCAAAAAGACCAGATTTGAATCCAGGATGCAAAAGGACCAATGACGAAGATTGGCCTTGGGGCCAAAGGATAAGTGATGGCTTCTTGTGGCATTGAGCCCTCCTTGATGCTTGCAGGAGATAGGCTTGAGGTGCAAGAAAGATCCTGATTTGAGATACAAACAGAGCATGTTAAAATCAAATTTAAAATATTTTTAGAGTCTTTTTTTAGGGACATAATCTATACAGAGCAAAGGAAATATGCTAGCTTGAATAGAACAGTTCCAGGTATTTGAAAACATTTTAATTAATTTATCTGATATCCCAGGTATAACTGCCAATGAAATAAAATTCAACCCTTGTAGTATATACCTTCAAGCGTGTGTGAATGGGTGCATGGTCAGAGTGGTGCTTGTGTACACATAAGCCTAATCAATCCTGAACATGGGTGGCAAAATGAAAAATGGTGACAGAAATAACTTTATTGAAAGAGTAAAAGAACGTTTGAAAGGAAAAATATAGAGACAAAACTTGGGGAACTTATTTCTGAAAATGGGGTTACACCCTTCCAAATGTTTAACAATATAATTCCTGCATCCCTACACCAAGAACCACAGTGAATGGAGCACATGAGAAATAACTCAAAACATCTCAGAGCTAAAGTTCCTCACAAATCCCAGATGCTGGGCTAAAGAAAATGATGCTACTATATTTGGATAGGCTTACATATAAAGACGTGGTACTGAGGTGGCTTAGTGGTTAAGATGCTGAACTTGATGACTGGAAGTTTGGCAGGTCAGCAGTTCAAGACCTGAGTGCTGCATGATGGAGTGAACTTCCATCTCTGTCCCAGCTCCTGTCAACCTAGCACTTCAAAAGCAAGAAACTGCAAGTAGATAAATAATTACCACTTCAGTGGGAAGGTAAACAGCTGTCTGTGCACTCTGGTGTTTAGTCATGCCTGCCACATGTCCACGGAAACATTTGCATATGCAGACAGCGCTGGCTCTTTGGCTATAAACAGAGATGAGCACTGATCCCTAGAGTCAGATACTCTAAGCCAGTGGCTTTCAAGTATGGGTGACCTACATATAAAGACTTACATTTCATTACTTTGTTGTTATTCAGTCACATAATTGAGTCCAACCCTTTGTGATCCCATGGACCATTGCATGCCTGGCACCCCTATCCACCATCCTCCGCAGCCCGCTCAGCTCCATGCCCATTGCGTCATCTAGCTATCTCATCCTCTGCCGTCCCCTCCTCCTCTTGTCCTTGATCTTTCCCAACATCAAGGCCTTCTCGAGTTAGTCCTCTATTCTCATTTGGTGTCCAAAGTACTTTAGCTTCATTTTCAATATTTGTCCTTCCAAGGAGCAGTCAGAAGTATTTTATTACTAATCCCAACTAAAATAAACCCATTGAATCAATAACTGAATGGTGAATCAATTATGTAAATCCAGTGGTGGGCATCAGCAGGTTCACACCAGTTCGCCAGAACTGGTAGCAGAAAGTTTGGCTGGCCCCGCTCATCCAAGTTTTGAAATAAAGTAGTCCTAATTCAGGTACAACGCATGGCCATACGGGATTTCCCGTATTTCTGCGCCACTTCCTCTACTTTCCCGCTGCCATCCTGTAATTTGACTGGTGGGGAAAGTAGGTACAGTACTGCACATGCGTGTATGTGCAGAACCCTTCTGTGCATGCGCAGAAGGGTTCTGCGCAGCTCCCGTATTTTCCGGAGCTGCGCTTAACAGGTATGCACAGGGCTTTCCCCTTGGTCAAGCCCACCATACCACACACATAGAGCAGGTACTGTAGTAAAAAAAATTGGAACCCTCCACTGTGTAAATCCTATAGATTTAGCGTGTCTACTCTAGTTGCAACTACCAACAGGATTCTTGCCAAAGAGATTTTTACAACTGCTAGCGAGATCACATCCAAAAGTATTGGGAGCTTTTGGTACTCCGGATTTGGTTATTTAAAGTTTCCCTTTTCTTTCTCTTGGCTATGAGCTACCAAGTTTCATTTTTAAAAAGAGCATAAAAGCAGAAATTTCTCTCTGAAGTTGCTTTGGTCAGCAAGATAATTTGAAAGGGAATTACAACAAAAGGGACTGAATCTTATTATGCATAAACTATTTTATTATCCCAAATTTATTCTACAAAAATGAGAGGCAGTTTTCATAACTCTGATATGTAACAGGAGGCGGGGGGAGAGATATTACAAAAGGGAGATACAAATGCCACAAGTCATCTCCCAGCAAAGTAGAGCAATTGAAAGGTCATATTTTGGGCTTAATCTCTTTGACAAGCTCTTCTTTAAGGGGAGGGGAAGCAGAATAAATAACAGTCACAAATAAAACTTAGCTAAAGAGACTGAACAACCTATCACAGCATACCATATCCGAATTAAAGAATATTTGAATCACTTAACACCTGCTGTTTTTGTGCAACAAAAAAAAGAAGCAAAAAAAATGAAGCAGTCAATACTACATTGAAAAATAATAGCTGGTTAGATCAAACATATTCTTTCTCCTCTCTTTCCTCGAACCTTTCTGGTCTAAATTACTATAATTGTGGCTAATTTTTTTGTTCCCATTCTATTTTGAAAGCATCTGGACATTTCTGAAGTCCTCTGCGCTTCGTTCAAGAAAGCTCTCAACTGCATACTGAAGTTGATTTAGTTATTTTGTCTTGCCTGAAGGTTGGTGTTACTCATCTGTTTCCTTTTATCTCCTTGAAAACTCAATTGTGCTTAGCATACACATTAACCTAGTTTTAAAGGAGATAACAGGAAGCTTTGGAAAAGGAAGTCTACCAGTTCCCATAGATACGTATAATTACCCTGGATTTCCATATGTCTAGTACAAGATTGTTAAAGATGGGGGGTGCCCATTGTTTCTGAAATATATAACAAAACTGTTCTATCTTGTGAGATTGGGAACAAAGGCTCCCATCTGCTTCACACGTACCGTGCTGTATATTGAAAGAGATTAAATTTGAATTGTAATTCTGTACAACTTCAAATCAAGGTAAGCTGGATGTGGTCAAACATGAAATAGTGCAACTGAACAAGAATTTATGTATGTATGTATGTGTGTGTGTGTGTGTGTGTGTGTGTGTGTGTGTGTGTGTGTTTGTTTGTTTGTTTGTTTGTTTACAACATTTATACCCCGCCTTCCTCCTCCCAAGATGACCCAAGGCGGCAAGATCTAAAAACATCAATCAGAACATCAATTAAAACCTAATCCAAAAACTAATAAGAACACTTTCATAAAAACTATATAAAACCCACTAATTTGCAAGTAGATAAATAGGTTCTGCTTCAGTGGGAAAGGTAACAGCATCTAGTCATACCTGCCACCTGACTATGGAAACATCTGTAGATGCAGCGGCAGAATGCACTGGCTCTTCGGCTGTAAATGGAAATGAGCACCGCCCCTTAGAGTTGGACACAACTGGCTTTCAAGCAAGGGATACCTTTACCTTTAATAAGTGATAATCTACAGAAAATGTTAATTACTTGTGATGAGATGCAATCACTTATACCTGACCCAGGGTAATTTAATGTAATAATATGACAATTCTATGGCAGTTAGCTGACAATGTCATGATTATGGCCACCAGATTATACTGTTATCAGTTGGTTCTTCTTCTTGCTCCATGCATACAGCATCCCCCCCCCCCCCACAACATTCTTAGAAGATCACTGTTTAAAAATGAAAAAATGACTTTCACTAGCCAATGTGAGTTTTGCAATTTTAAGATAGTGGAAAAGCAGATATAAACATTGGAAGTAGCTACAACACAGAGATCCACTGCAAATGCTAAAACTTTGCAGGAATTTAAAATAATCTTCTCTTTGTCTTTTCAATAAGAAGCAACAGCTGCTTCTCCGTAACAGTGTAAACTGAGCCAAGAATCTCTAAAAATAGAATTAATACACCTTTCATTTAATCCTGAAGGAAGACGCTATCAGATGTAGAATAGAAGGGGATTGTGCTGCTAGAGGCTAAGTTCCACCAGGCATCCTTATGCTGTACAGTATCTGCTTTCCACACTGCCTAGATCCAGGCAAATCTGTGTCTGACATCTGTGTGTCAGAAGGGAAAAAAGTGGGTTCTGCTTTTCTATAGTTCAAAGGGATGAATGGTAATTATCTTTAATTAGAATGGATTTGGTTCCTCTCATCTTCCTCACTTCTCTTTAGCTAAGGAGATTTATAGAACTGGAAGAAATCACACTGTGTCTGCCACTTGTAATTGATCTGCACAACCTAGGGTGCGTGTGTGTTGTGTATTAAGGCAGAATTGCATGTTGCTCAAGCAATGCCTTGCAAAGAGAAAATGGCGGTTTCCCGCCATCCAAATTAGGAGCTAAAGTTGGCGCGAAATCTCCCTCTCTGAGCGCGCTCATTATGCTAATTAGAGTTCTGTGACTGGATACACTTTTGGATCCTGTTCCTAACTGGTTAATACTTGTATATCTTGTTATGATTGGTTGGTTATGCTTGTCCGGTGGGTCGCTACTTTGTACCAAGGAGCCACCGCCGGGGAGACACTATATAAGCCCCACGGGTAAACAAGGGGCTCCCGGACCAGATCTATACTTCCCTACACGCACAGGTTAGCCAGTAACGTGCTAAGCCTGGGTCTCCTCTAAACGCTATCACTCAATGGGTGTAGCTTAGGCATTGCCTCTTCTACGGCAGAATCCAGAGGGACTGATTACAGGGGATTCGTATAGCCATCTCATGTCCGGAGTGCCTTGTAAGTGTAACCGGAAAGACTGTTAAATAAACTCATGTTGTTGTTCTGTTCCTCGTTGCCTTGACTATTGCTTATAAGGGCCGGACGCGACAGTGTGTGTGTGTCTCAATGAGACCACTTGCTGGCATTTCTGTATAACTTCTCTATGTGCCAGGGGAGGTGGGTTTACCAGTGGGCAATGAGACCTTTAAGTGCATAGCAGCAAATAAGTCATCAAAAAGAGGCTTTGAGAGCTTTAGCCACATGGGACCAGCTCAGAATCTGAACAGATCCAGAGGCTGTTCCAAGCTCTTTGTCCTTCCAACATTTTGATGCTTCAATGGTCCAATCCTGTAGAATTTGAAGGCATGAGAATTAGCATAATTAAATCCAACCAAACTCTTTAGGACTTGCCGTGGCTAAGATGCTGATTGGAAGGCAGCATGACAGCAGTTCGATACCCGAATACTGCGGGACGGAATGAGCTCCCATCTTTGTCCCAACTCCTGCCAACCTAGCAGTTCGAAAGCAAGACATTGCAAGTAGCTAAATAGGGACCACTTCGGTGGGAAGGTAAACAGTGTTCCGTGCACTTCAGCATCTAGTCATGCCTGCAGCATGACCACGGAAACGTCTGCGGAAGCAGACAGCTCTGGCTCTTCGGCTATGAAACAGAGATGAGCACTGAACCCGAGAGTCGGATATGACTGGCTTTCGAGCAAGGGTGACCTTTATGAATAGGTAAAGGTAAAGGCAAGGATAAAAAAATAAAGTAAGTCAATTATTAAGGTTTGAATTGAATCTTAATAGGTTGGTTTTAGCTACATTAGAAGAGGATGAAGATTTAGATTGGTTACAAACCGGGAAATGAAGAGAGTTGTCTTCCATTACAGGTGTGTGGCTGGAAAAAAAAATACAGAGAGAGTTTAAAATTAGTGCATCTCCCTCAAGAACATTTCCCAACAAACAAGAGGCAATAATATCAGAGAATAAACAAAAGAAAACAAAACAAAAACATTGTAGCACTTTGAAGACTGTTATATTTTAATGTTAGCTTTCATGGATCAAGTTCACTTTGTCAGACATGGGACGAAGTGGACTTGCTCCACAAAAGCTAACATTAAAATATAAGTCTTTAAAGTGCTACAATGTCTTTGTTTTTTTTGCTTTGCTTTGTGTTGTTTAGTTTCTGATATGCTTGAAACACAGACTAACACAACTACTATTCCCCAAAAAGAGGAGAGAGAAAATTATTATTAGGCAATCAAAGCTCAGGTGAAAAGGTAGGGATTTTTTTCTGATTGATTAGCAAACAAAATATGGAATTAATCCTGGTAACAGAAGCTCCCTCTTCCCAAGGATTATTTGTTAACCCTTTGCATTCTGAAGATTTAAGACTAGGGTAAAGAAGGTGGAGGAAGAACACAGAAAAGCAGTTGAATAGAAATTATTAATGGTAAATGGCAGATCTATATGAACTATGTCACCAGAAGGAAAACAGACTATTGACAGGAGTTGTAATGTAATCAATATAATGGACATCTGTTTCCCATTTTATTTTCCACTCCATTCCGTGTAACAGGTAGTTAAATATGAATAGGATTTGGAACACCAGTGCTTAGAATTCAGAGAACATTAAGCTGTTGTTAGCAACTGGACTTCAGGATTTAGGAGATCTAGGTTCAAATCCTCATTCAGACATAAAGCTTATTAGCGCCTCTAAACCCAAAAGCGCTATTAGTGATGAGAAATGGAAGCTGTAAGTGATACAAACTAATTGTCCCCAGGAAGCTACAAGCAATAAAGACTAACTGTTCCATTACTCTAAAATACCTTCTTCCCCATTCCATAATGTTTTCTATCAAAGAAGGCAGCCGTTTCAAGATAGCGGAATTATATTATTGAAAGTCATCAAAGGCAGGTACTCACAAGGATAATATTATAATAAATAATGGCTCTGTGGTAATTTTCCTTTTTATGATTTTAAATAACTGAAGAAAATAAGAGAAGAAGAATAACTGATTGTTTGCTCTATGGAGAACATTTTGTATTGTAGAGTACATCATTATGCCTAAATGAGGGTAGTCAACAAATGCCTGTCGAATGCCTGACAATCCCCCATCCTCCCATATAAAGAAAACACTCAAAACTTCCCCTTATGTTCCTATGACATGTGAGGCAATTTTGCCAAGGATCTTGACAATCCTACCCGGCACTCCCTATTTTAAAAAATTTGGCCACTATAGGATACAAGGGTTTCCCTGTGAGTATTTTTAATATATATATATATATATATATGTGTAAAAGAGAAGCGGTAAGGAGGATCACAAGAGTTGCTACAGCCCTTGACATCCTTGAATAGACATACACTGTCTCCAGACATCTGGTGATAGTCCATCCCCAGCCTAATGCAATCAAGCTGAATTAAATGGAGATATGTCCAGCACAGTCTTCTTAATAATGTTTTTTAATTTCTCATTATAGAAAAGTTCTTTTGATCACTACTGCAGCCACAAGCAGCAGATACTGTAGAGTTCTCCTTTTGATGCCTCAGGCTCCATTTTGTTTCCACATAATGATTTGGATGCCAGCAGCAGCATTTTAGCACTTTTGTTGTTGTTGTTCAATTGCACAGTTGATTCCGACCCTTTGCGACCCCATGGACCATTTTTCTCCAGGCACCTCTGTCCTCCACCATTCTCCTCAGCCCACCAAGCTTTGTGCCCATTATGTCCACAATACCATCTACCCATCTCATCTTTGGACGCCCCCTTCTTCTCTTTCCCTCCACCTTCTCAAGTGAGTCCTCCCTTCTCATTTGATGTCCAAAGTACTTTAGCTTCATCTTCACTATTTGTCCCTCCAATGAACAGTCAGGGTTGATTTCTTCCAGTATTGACCTATTTGTTCTCTTTGCTGTCCAAGGGACTCTCAGGACTCTCCTCCAACACCACATATCAAAGGCATCTATTCTTCTGCGCTCAGCCTTCCTAATGGTCCAGCTCTCACACCCATACATTACCACTGGGAATACCATTGCTCTGACTATGCAAATTTTTGTCTTCAAGGTGACGTCTCTGCTTTTCACTATATTCCCCAGGTTTCTCATAGCTTGTCTCCCCATAATCGGTTGTCTTTTTATTTCATGGCTACAGTCGCCATCTGCAGTGATCTTAGATCCTAGAAAAGTAAAATCTGTCACTGCTTCTACTTCTTCCCCATCTATTTTCCAGGAACTGATCGGACCTGTTGCCATTATCTTGGTTTTCTTGATATTAAGTCTCAAGCCAGTTTTTGCACTCTCCTCCTTCAATCCAATCAAGAGGTTCTTTAGGTTTTCCTCACTTTCTGCCATCTCAAATTGTTGATGTTTCTCCCAGCAATTTTGATCCCATATTGTGATTCCTCCATCCCTGCATTGCGCATTATGTGCTCTGTGTATAGATTGAATAAGCAGGGTGATAAAATGCAGCCTTGTCTTACTCCTTTTCCTATTCCAAACCACTCTGTCATTCCGTGTTCTGTCCTAACTGTTGCTTCTTGGTTCGTGTACAGATTTCTCATGAGGCATATGAGGTGTTCTGGTATTCCCATCTCTTTAATTACTTGCCACATTTTGTTGTGGTCCACACAGTCAAATGCCTTAGTGTAGTCAATAAAACAAAAGTAAACTTGTTTCTGGTATTCTTTTGTTTTCTCCATGATCCAACATATGTTGGCAATGTGGTCTCTAGTCCCCCTGCCTCTTCTGAAACCGGCCTGCACCTCTGGTAGTTCTCTCTCCACATGTTGTTGAAGTCTATCCTGTATTATCTTGAGCATCACCTTGCTGGCATGTGGGATGACCTTAATTGTTCGGTAATTTGAGCATTCTTTGGCATTGCCTTTTTTTGGAATTGGAACGTACACTGATCTTTTCCAATCCTGTGACCACTGTTTTGTATTCCAAATTTGCTGGCATATTGAATGCAGTAGTTTGATTCCATCATCTTTTAGGGCTTTGAAAAATTCAACGGAGATACCATCATCTCCACTAGCTTTATTGTTTGCAGTGCTTTTTAGGGCCTTTCTGACTTCACTCTCCAGAATGTCTGGTTCAAGTTCAAATTTCTCATTATTGTTATTATCACGAGTGTTGAGGTCCTTTTTGTAGAGTTCCTCTGTGTACTCTTGCCATCTTATTTTGATCTCTTCTGCTTCAGCTAACTCTTTTCCATTTTTGTCCCTTATCACGGTCATTTTTGCTTTAAATGTTCCCTTGATTTCCCCATTTTTTTTTGAAAAGATCTCTAGTCCTGCCTCTTTTGTTGTTTTCTTCCATTTCTTTGCACTGTTCTTTCAGGTAGTTTTCCTTATCTCTCCTTGCTTTTCTTTGAAATTCTGTATTCAGGTGATTGTATTTTTTTCTTTCTCCTCGGACTTTTGCATTCCTTCTTTCCTCTGCTATTTTAAGGGCCTCATCAGACAACCACTTTGCTTTCTTACACTTCTTTTCTTTTGGTATGATTTCTCTTGCTGCCTCCTGCATGATGTCCCATGTCTCTGTCCATAATTCTTCTGGTACTCTGTCTATCAGGTACAGGACATTAAATCTGTTCATGACCTCCACCGTGTATTCTTTAGGGATGTTGTGTAGGTCATATCTGTCTGGTCTAATTGTTTCCCCCATTTTCTTTAGTCTAAGCTTGAATTTTGCGATCAGTAGGTTGTGATCTGAACCACAGTCTGCTCCAGGTCTTGTTTTTGCTGACTGAATGGAGATTCTCCATCTTTGACTGCAGAGTATGTAATCAATCTGGTTTTGATGCTGGCCATCTGGTAATGTCCATGTGTAAAGTCTCCTCTTGTGTTGCTGGAAGAGGGTGTTTGCTATGACTAGTGTGTTCTCTCGGCAGAACTCTATCAATCTTTGTCCTGCTTCATTCTGTGTTCCAAGACCAAACTTGCCTGTTATTCCATTTACTTATTCCAAAACCTCATAGAACAGACACCAAGAAATGATGTCCACATTATCTTAGGAGATTGGAATGCCAAAGTAGGAAATCAAAAAGTAAATGGAATTTTAGCACTAGAGAAAAGGAAAGGACCCTATGGATCATTGAGTTCAGTCCCTGTCAAGGAGGCAAAGTGGGGAATTGAATTTCAAACTTCTGATGCCGAAGACAAATACCTAAACTACAGATCTATCCAGCAGTCCTTTTAGTTGTATTCTGGGCTATTATGAGGAAGAGGTAAAGGTCGCCCTTGCTCAAAAAACAGTTGTACTCAACTCTAGGGAGTAGTTCTCATCTCTGTTTACAGCCATGTGACAGGCATGACTAGATGGCAGAGTGCACAGAATGCTGTTACCTTTCTTGCCTAAGCAGTAACTATTTATTTTCTTGCAATTTCTTCAAGAAGCTAAATAGACAGAGATGGGAGCACACTCTGTTGTGTATTATCTTAATTCCTAAGACACCAAACAATCCCCAAAATAACATTCAGGGGCACTATTTCCCCAGATGTCTCAGAATAATATGATACTTGGCATTGAATAAATCTGCACAAAAATACCAGAGCAACTGAGAAGATGACCACAGGCTAGTTGACCTCGGGGACTCATTCTCCCAATCCTTGTGCCAGTTCCTCCCAAAATATAAAAATGACCCCTAAATTCATCACCCACCAACTGGGTAGTTAGAGGAAGATAAAATTAGAGAGCCATTGAGTTCACCTCTACTCAAAGCAGTTCTATATACTCTATGTCCCAGAAAAGGCTTCTTATTAAGTAAAATCTGACTGCTTGCTATAGATTGGTGTGTATTTATTCCAGCAACAACATGATATTGAAATAATTAGCCATGATGTATTTCCATCATTCTGAGGAGTGACAGCCTTCCGGCTATAGCGTAACATATAGTTCCTTTCAGCCTTTCCAGCACATTTCAGGTCTGTATGAAATGCTGAAGCATACGTTTACACAGAATCTCTCATGTGTCAAGCCACCATAAGTTTATTCTGACATTGGTGAAAAAAATGGGGTAAAATTGGAGTAATGTTCTGAATGTCAATGAAGTGGTTGATTTATGCTCTGCTGGATTGTATGTAATTGTTGACTTTTTGAAGACCAGCTATTTAGAGTTGTTTTCACATGTTCTGATTATGGCCCTAGATAAACTGGAGTTTAACTTCTGCTCAGTTCCTAAATGAAGAAGTAGCAAGGTTCAAATCTGGCTGGAGGTCACACAGTTGGGAATGGTAGAGCAAGATCCATTCTCAAATATCTGCATGCAGCATTTCACCATCAGTTAGGTCAGGGGTTCCCAACCTTTTATGCCATGGGCCTGACCACGCCCCCTGGACAGCTGAGCGAACCGGACCACACACCCCAGAAGTGAAAGTAAATGTGCCCACTTCCGCATTTATGACCGCCACGGGCAAAATTATGGCTGACGTAACCATGTTTGCACATGCACGGGTGCATTTTATGGCTGTTATAAATGTGTCTGCTTCCACTTCTGGTGCGGTGGCAGTGGCGGCAGGCCACATGAAATAGTGCCATGGGCCTGGTCCGGCCTGTGTGCCGTAGGTTGCAAACCTCTGAGTTAGGTGAATCCATGGTAAATGAAATGTACACATAGGACCTCTGGGGGATATCACACCTCACATTATTTCCTGGATATCAGTGTGAACAACAAGCTGTAGTAGTTGTGGTTTGCAAAGTACTGTGTTGAATTTGGAGATGGCCACTTCCTGCAAAATCAGGAAGAAAAGTAAATGGATTTTCTTAATCACTACTTCTGTCTATACTTGGTCGAAGCCAAGGTGATGGGATTCTGTAACAAGGATTCCTCTTGTAGACTGGGTTTCAGGTTGAGTCTTTTCTGTATCCTAATTATGGCTGTTAATGTCAACAGATACACCACTGCTATATCTGCTGCAGCTGAGAAATACTCATTCAGCATGAAGGACTGCTAGCCCAGAGTGATGAAACAGGCATCTCTGCCCCTCCAGCCCAACAAGGATAACAGCAGTTATGCTGGTGGGGTAACGAAGGCGGGACACTGATGGGACATGACAGCCTGGGAGTTTTGCGCTAAAAGGGCTGCTGAGTTGACACTGTCCTTTGGTACCCTTTCCCTGGTATCCTCCTCAACCCTTCCAGAACAATGACAGGCCTGGGAGCTCTCAAGCTACACATCATTGTCCTGACTAAGTGACTCTCTGTGACAGATCCACCTCCTGCTGCATCTTTAACCAGATCTCTATTCCTCCTGGCATCCCATGGAGCTGAAAGAATGTACTTCGTTGTGTTGCAAGGGGCTAAGGGAAGCCATATTGCTTTGTGTAGACCAGGGGTGCCCAAACTATGGCCTGTGGGCCAGATATGGCCCCAACGCCAATTTATTTGGCCCATGCCACCCTCATCGCTCTCGGCAGTAGAAGTAAAATGTGCCCATACATGTTTTACTTCCACTTTTGGGAGTGATGAGGGTGGCATGGGCTGGATGAATTGGCATCAGGGGCCGGATCTGGCCTGTGTGCTATAGTTTGGGCACCTCTGGTTTAAGCAGAGAAAAATGGCATCTTAAAATCTATCTCATCCTGTTGCAAGGTGTGTTTTACTTCTGCTTCCAGTGGGAGGAACCACGTGACTGGCCCACGGACTGCGACCCTCCTCATGTAGGCAGACAGTGCAAAAGAAAAGGCCCAAAGACAGAAACAGCAGTGCAGGAAGCTGTCTGAGATTGGCAAGGAAGAAGTAGAAAAATCCACTGCATCTGAGTGTAAGGCCTGGTTTAGAGCAATTCCAGCTTGTGAACACAAGAGGTAGACCTCTCATTTAACTCCAGAGGAGAGGGGGCAACATGAAGAAAAGAGGTGTCACAGATGCAAGTCCATTTGAATCAATGGAACGTAAGGAGGAGTTGACTAACATGAATCATACTATGTTTCTTCCACCTTTTCTTAGACTGCAAGGAGTTTTTCCTGAGGAACAAAGCAGTACATTTCCCCCCAAGTGTATATACGTTTAACATCACTCTTCCATCTTTTTAAAAGGGCAGGATTTTGATGTGGATTGAGACAAATGGTGAAAAGGAATCTAATGCAGTTTGGTATACAGTATATTTATCATAAGTGTATAGACAGACTGTGTAGCAGATCTCGTTTTATGATCCTATATAATTTCTTATATTGGTCTTTTAATAGAACCAATATACTTTCCCTGATTTTTTTTTTTAAAGAGAGGAGTTGCATAATGTTAAGCAATCTGGAAAAAAAATTGCATCACATAACGTTAAAATCTTATGGGATGCATTGGATAACGTTCACTAAAGCCTATGCCAGTTACAATGTATCTCTATGGAGTTTTAACGTTATCTGATGCATCCCACAGGATTTTAACGTTATCCGATGCATGCATCGGATAACGTTAAAAATCGGATAACACTAAGATTTGTGGAACTAAGTTTTAGCGTTATCTGAGGTTTTACTGATACTCAAGTATAAGCCAACCTGAATAGAAGCCGAGGTACCTAATTTTGACCTGTAAACCCAGGAAAATTGATTGACCCGAGTATAAACCAAGGGTGGGAAATGCAGCAGCTGCTAGTGAGTTTTAATAATCAAAATACCTGAAAATATGGTAAAATTAATTAAATTGTTGGTGCATCTCAATCCAGTGCAGTCTTGGGACCCTCATGGTCATTGACCCGAGTATAAGCCAGGGGCCCTTTTTGAGGCTCATTTTTTGGGGCTAAAAAACTCGGGTAATACTTGAATATATACAGTAGCAGTAATATGAAAAGTTTATTTTAAATTGCATTATAAAGCCCTAAGTCCCTCTAGATTTTTTTATCCTTACCAATTAATTTTGTAAATTATTCCACAATGTCTGCACAGTGTACATTCTGAACAGACCAGCTTCCTGGGATGAGGAGTGTTGAACAGACACAAGAAGAAGTCTATTCTGGGACTCTAGGAACACCCTCTGATACTCTGAACATCTTACCTCTTCACTCCTAATTCAAAGAAAGGTGACTCAGTGAGCTAAGGAGGCCGGCTGCTTTCACTTTCCAACATAGCAAAAAGGGACTCTTTAGCTTGGTTGTAAGCTGGTGATTGTGACATTCCTAACAAGGCATGGGGAAGAAAATGAAAAGCACAACTAATCAGGACAGGCAGCTCAAAACAGGGAAATGTCAAGGATGAAGGCAAAAGGTGCAAATGCAGGCAACTTGTCAATTATTGATGGTACTTATAAATAAATGAGAGAGGAGGTTAAAGTAGAGGGAGCAAGAGAATCTTCCAGCCAAGGAAAGGAAACCGAGCCCTTTCTCTCCCCACTTAAAAGGTCAGGCAGTACTGCATCTTTTCCTCCCGCAGCTTTTCAAAACTCAGTGATATTTGAGTTGATGGATTCGCTTCCTTGTCTACCTGCCAGGAAGCTCTCAGGGGAGTGGATGGAGACAGCTGGGAGGGAGGGAATGCCTTTGGAAATGTGGGACAATGGGCAATTGAGGAAACAACAAAATTAGTGGAGCAGCAAATTCCAAACCAAGTGGAAATAATTCCCCTAAATGTGAAAATAAGATTTGTGTAGATCCCATTCCTCCAGCTACTCTATCTTGGTCACAGCTGAATGGCACACATCTGGAAGAATGCAAAGATCATCAGCTGGTATTTTTTTCATCAGGATAAGCACAGTGTAGCTGCAGACTCAGACACCACCTTAGAAAAACTACTTTCTTTACTTTCCTGGGCTTTGAAATCGGAGTTGTGCATGGAATTCAGTCGACATCTGACCAGAAGTAGATCCCTTAAAACCAGTTCAGGTGCTTCTCAAGGCAAAACAGTCTTCTTCCCAAAGCTATCAGAGTTAAATCCAACTGAAGCTTCATCAAAGCTCTAGTTTCAAAAATTCTGAGGACCAATACATTTCTTGAGAAAAACAATCAGGAAGGGAGAGAGGTGGGAGGAAGAGAAAGATATTGACAGGCTTACTGTCCTATCCTTGGGGATGTTTTACAAGGAATTTATTAATTGCTTTGTTTTGGAAGATGGATTGAGACTTTCAAATAGTAGCACATTTCACTATTTCAAAAGCTTTAAACTGGTTTTCGAACACTGTAACTCCATGGCCCTGAAGTTATCCTCATGAAACTTTTGGAGACTGGGAACACTTCTATGGTACTGTGGACCCCCACACAACGATGCATTCGAATAATGATGTTTTCGCACAATGACATGTTTTTCCCTCAAAAGTCACCATCTGCACAATGACGTCATGTCGTGCAGGAGATGACTTTGCCACACTTCTTGGTTTCCTTCTTCCCGTGTTGCCTTGCGCCTTGTGGGTTGCACGAAGCGAAAGAGAGAATGTTGAGGTGTTTCGGAGTGAGGTTTTTTTTTTTTTTTGCGATTTCTAAATCTTTGCAAAGTTTAAAAATGCTCTTTGGTTCTGTAGTGTATTTTTTTTTTGTTCATGTTGAAACTGCACTTTATCATGGTTTCAGAGTTTAAAAAAAAGTTCCATGTTCTGTTCCACTTTTACAATTGCATTTTTATAAAGCTTTGTAAAGTTTAAAAAGTTGTATATTTTTTTAAATATTTCTATAATGTATTTATCTTTAAACAATTGAATTTTAATGTAGTGTAAGGTTCCAGTATGTTTCCATTGACTTGACTTGCAGTCTGTGTTGATTGCAATGCATTTAAATGGAAATGTCGTTATACGAGGTTTCTCAATAGGCAGCTGCTTTTTTTCCCATCGTTATACGAGAACTCTCGATTAATGACGTTTCCCGCATAACGACGTGACGCTTGGTACCAAGCTTTGTCATTGTGCGAGGGTCCACTGTATTTGCAATATTCATATACAGTACCTGTAAATTGATCAGAAACAATGGGTGAAAAAGAGAAAAATCAGTAAACCTATTTTTTGAGAGCATAAACAAAACAAAAAATTGTGGCACCTTAAAGACTAACTGCTATGTCTTTTTTTGTTTTGTTTTGTTTACTTTCTGATATGCTTGTACAGCAAGCATTTCAAACATTCCCAATTTTGAAGTCTCCCCTCCATACAAACCATTGCACCCACCATTAAACTTTACAACTTCTCTCAGAGCTATGATTTTCCCAGCAATGGTCCACAAGGAGCATAACACTATTAAGTAGCCTTTTAGAAACATCATCCAAATGGAAAGGCTGCTCTTGCATATATAAAAAACCCCATCAGCCATTTATCTACCCTTTGGCAAAACGGATAATCAACTTGCACATTTCATCCAACTGTGATAGAAATAACAAAAACTATAACCAGTTTTGTATTTCAAAGGTGGAGATGAACCTTACAGATTTTCTATTCCTGACTCATGTTTCGCCCTTGAATTAAAGCAGTGGTGCCCAAACTTTTTTTTGCAGGCTGTTCCCACCCCCGAATCACAGCTGTGGGGGCCGGAGGCGGGCTGCTCCCACTGCTGACAGTTTTGACATCAGCAGCGGCGGTGGCGGCGATCACGCTTTGTCCTGGCTGCTCCAAGCATCCTCTTGCTCAGTCCCATCCCCTCTGCAGCCTTTGCCAAAGCTGATCGCCGTGTTAGGAAAATCTTCGGAGCTTCCTCTGATTTAAAATCCACGGCGCTGGAAGGGTAAACCTGGCATGCTGCAGTGATGTCATCCCAAGCGTGCCAGAGGTCTCTCCTAGCATTGTGGATTTTGGAACAAAAGAGGCTCCACCATTGCCGCCACCGCTGCTGACATAACGTAGATGGGTGGCTGGGTGGAGGGGTGGTCCATGGTGAACCCGGGTACTCACTACAGGCTGCATTAATGATATGCCGGGGCCTAGTTGGGTCTGTGAGCCATAGTTTGGGCGCCCCTGAATTAAAGTGATCTAGCTTTGCATTGGACTGGATAGAAGCAAATTCCTTTCAGCGCTGCTGAATCAGGTTCCAACTGATTCTGGGGCCCATCCATATGTCCACCCAACACTTTGAGTGGCTAACTCTTAGACATAGGGTGGAGCTACGCTGCAGTTCCCCAAGTTTTGTGTCACAGTTCAATTCAACATTATTTTCCGTCAACTACAAGATAAAGGTAAAGGTTGCCCTTGCTCGAAAGCCAGTTGTATCTGATTGCAGGGTTCAGTGCTCATCTCTGTTTACAGCCAAAGAGCCAACGCTGTCTGCGTCTTCAGATGTTTCTGTGGACATGTGGCAGGCAGGCATTGACAACAGAGTGCACGGAATGCTGTTTACATACAATTAATTGTGAGTAAGCCCAGATTTTTCTGCATAAGCATTCATTTTTGTTTACCCATTAGAGGATAATGTTTTTGTGTAGTGATTTCACTATCACTGTTTTCACACCCCTAGTTTCTGGCATCTGTGGTCACCCACAAAAGGGCAGTGATGTGTGTGTCCTTGGGTAACGCAGAAAATGGTGTGTCTTTTTAAAAAGTGGTAAATGACATAAAGCTGAATTGACAGAGCACTTGTGAAAGGGCTATGCTGGAAAAGCATAATTTTAACAACTTGTTTCGAGGAGAGACAAGAGGCAATAAATTGAGGGCAGTGTTCCGCTATATTGGTATACTACACCGCTGTAAAGGGCATGCTAGTATGGCAGGGACATTCCCCTCAACTGAACACTTCTTATCTCTCTTCTGAGCAATGTTTAATTAAGTTTTTCCAGTATAGCTCTATGTCAGAGAAGCAATGCAGTTTCACCAGTAACCATATCAATTTAGCCTTATGTCACTTACCAAACATTTTTAAAAAGAGGTAGGGAAAAGATTAGTATTAATGATAGAGGAGGGTAGGAGAGAACTGTAGTAATTTAAGGTATGCTGTGGACTCTTGCCCTCCAAATTGCCCAGATAATTAAATTTTGAACATTTAATAGCAATTTAACTGCCATAGAAAATGTTGAATTCTTACCAACCAGAGACGGTCTCTCTGTGCACCCTTAATCAGCTCTAAATTAACCTTTAGTACTTAAGATATCTTACTACTAGTAAAATCTCAAAGATTTATCTTTTTGATATGTGCTTCCCTTCATAACACTCTGTAAATTTATAAAAATTATTTCAAAGCTTAAAGGAGCTGTAAAGCACATTTACAACTTCAGGCATAATAGCAGGGGGAAATTGAAACAAAAAATGAGCATTTATATAAGAACACTGAAATTAGACATACACAACTGAACACTATAAATGCAATAATGAGCATTGATGTCAAATATTCAACTAATACACCAAGTATTATTCAATCATTAAACCAGGTTAACTTCCATAAGTAAGGAGGAGTCAACCATTCCAGACAAGAGCAAAACCCAGCTTTTTCCTTTGTTCCAAAAACAGCTCTGATATATTTGATCAGTGACATTTCTGCCAACCCGTATTAAAGAAAAATCATATCCTGAACAGCCCTTTTCTTGAATCCAGCCAAGTCAAATGGAGAAAGTAGTAACATATTTGGGTCATATTTGGTGTAGTAGGACAATTTAACCATTACCTTGTGTGACTACGGTGGCTCAGTGGTTAAGGTCGCCTTGTTAGCTGGATGGTTGGCAAACCAGCAGTTCAAGACCCGAGTACTGCATGATGGAATGAATACCCATCGTCTGTACCAGCTCCTACCAACCTAGCAGTTCGAAAGCAAGAAATTGCAAGTAGATAAATAGGGACCACTTTGGTGAGAAAAGATCTTGGGGACATGAAAGGACGCTCATTTGTGTGTCCCCTGAGAAAAAAATCCTTTCAACCCAGAAAGCACCTTTGTGTGTTTCTGACATTATTTAAATAAATAAAAAAACCATGACCTTGATGGAAACTTTACCTTTAGCCTGAATCTCTGCTCTCTCTCCACCACTCCTGCCTGCTTCTAAGCTGCTTTAATCTGCTAGGTCTCCCCATCCTTGTGAGGACAGAATAGGTTAACAGTGGTTGTGGTTTTATCACTTCCCTTCTTACTATGTGTATGAGAGCCTCACCGTGTTCTTTCCCATCCCCAGGAGACAGTTCTCTCTTAGAGCATGAATTCCCCTGGGACTCAACTGGTCATGCTATCATGTGAAACAGAAGTGCTTCTCTCCTGCCCACATTTCCAGCACAAAGTCCTGGCTGAATATCCAACAAGCTGTTCGGGGGCTGACTGTCTATAAACAGTGGAGGCTGAAGGAGGGAGTAGAACCTTCCTGAACAGTGAGATCTTAAACATACAATGTTGGTCATTAACTCAGAAAATGCTGCCTTGAAAGTCTGACAGACAAGGGAGGCTGATTGTTCAAATAACACATCGAGGAACACAAGGGTGAATCCACATGCTTACATTAGCAGAAGGCTTATCTTCTCTCTTTGCACCAGGAACTTCTTTTTTCCTTCCAATGAATACAGAAATTGTGTATTATCAGAAAACAATAAGGTTGTATGAATCATTTTCTAATGTGCTGCTAATCCTATATAATAAATACCTTCTTGTTTTGATCTGGAACTGCGCCTGTGATTTTGGGTGCTTTGTTGTACTCCCAGTTTCAATAGAGAGGACATCCTTGAATTTGCTGATGTGTATGGTTAGGGAAGCTGTCTAGTAGATGCCCCTAAAGGAAAAGAGGTTCATGGTCTCTCACAGCCATTTGTGAACCAGAACAGAGGAGAGGTGTAGCATTCATGCAGTACTACTGCATATATATCCATCCATCCATCTGAAACTTGCACCCTGGGCAATTTACAATCAACATTCAAGGACGCACGCACGCACGCACGCACGCACGCACACACACACACACACACACAGAGAGAGTAAGATTAACATTAAAACAACTCACTTTGTACATATTAAGAGGTGTTTGTGTGCCACAGTGACAAGACGGTCTCTACTCTACACTTAAAGTCTAAAAAGACATGGCACCAGAGGAAAAGGGTGTATACAGAAGTAAAACAAGAAAAAACAAGGCACATGTTTATTGAGCTGCTGGATATTTGGTGGATAGCAGAGCAGGAGAAGGAACACCTGGTGAAATTCTTCCCAAGAGAGATGCTGGTGACATTTTTCCTTTTTGACTGAATATATATTTGTTTCTCCATTCTGTTATGTATGCATGTCACTGTACTGTAAAGATAAGAATGTAACCACTCCAAATACAATGTATCTCAGCTGTAAAGGAACGTGAGCAAGCAGCCCATAGAGGGCAGCTGCGAGCGTTCAGTCTCACATGGTTCACATTGCTCAATCACGGACAGCCGCGGGAAAACCTTCCCCGCATTCAGCAGCAGGAGAAAGAGCTACTGAAGAGAGGCGTGCCTGGGCGAGGCCACGCCGGTAGCAGCCAATGAGCTACCGTGCTACAAGATTCAAATGTATTATGCTACTGTATATATAAAGATGTATCACCGCCATTACCTCATGCTCCACCGGATCATCATGCAATAAACCTGTGCTAAAGCCAACCCTTCGGCTGTTCTGTTGTCTTTGGTCCCATACAGTAAACATTCCTTGATTCGCTGGCTGTAAGAGCTGCTGCGGTGTAATAGCAGGGTGAATTTTATGATGTACTCTCACATCTTTTCCAGACCTTTGTGAATATCCTGTTCCAAAGTGTATTTTGAAATAAATGCCTTTTGGCTGAAATCCTCTTGCTTTGCATAATAAGTAACACTAGGTTAGGCACAATAAATCAGAGGGGATTTGATGGATCAACTCTTAGATACATTTGACTTATTCAAATTGGCCTACTCTAGTTCTGACTTGTTACATTAAAGTTGCAACTAGGGTAAAGGTAAGACAGTGGTATCCGACTCTAGGGTTCGGTGCTCATCTCCATTTACAACCAAAGAGCCAGTGCTGTCTGTGTCTGCAGACATTTCCATGGACATGTGGCAGGCATGACTAGACACTGGAGTGCACGGAACGCTGTTTGCCTTCCCATGTAGGTGTGGGATCCGCGCACACAATTGGTATACTGGCCCTGACAGAACCCCGGTAAGGGGTGATCACATCGTTACAGGGGTTCCTGAAAGGACAGAAATTGGGGGAGCGGAATATTAGATAGGGTTTAATTCACCTATAGCTGACCTGACAAGCAGCTTGGACAATAGGAAGCTAATGACTAACTCGTTAGTCATGTAATAGGTAATCTCGCATCTGCGGATTATTCTAAATCCTAAAGCCAATACCAGCCACATGTTTACCCCAGATAGCTTGGAACAATGGAGTTCCCCTGTTATTGATTAAGTTAGTTAATTAATTCCCCTGAAGAGTTTCCCCATTAACTCGTGTAAACATGGCATGTGGATCCTGTCAGATCGCAGTTCTTTTGCATGCAGCCTGTACATGATAAATACTGATGATTTGCCTTCATTAAATCACTGGTCTTCGCTCCATCTTGCCTCGTGTCTCATTGCTTGACCAGTCTCCTCCGGGACCCAACAGCCGCTTCGCGGCCCCGATCCAACATGTAGGCCCGTTTAAATCAATGGAATTTAGTGAATTGGCTCACTAAATCACTACTGATTCAATGTGTGTACTCTAGTTGCAATATACTGTACTAGACTACATAGTGGAATTTCAGCCATTGAAGGCCTAAGTCTAAACTGTTTAGGAATACAGTAAAGACTTTAATGGGCCTTAGGCCCAGTGATGTGCTGCATTTTTTTTACTATCCCCACCATGGGTGTGGCTAACTTTGTGGGTGTGGCTAACTGTGGGCCACACCCACTTGGCCTCCCTACACCATGGCCTGGGGTAGGGAGGTGGGTGTTGCCGGCCAAGTGGGCATGGCCTGGGGGAATTTCCACTACCGGTGCCCGAGCACCTGTGGGCACCTGTAGCAGCGTAACACTGCGCCCTTCCATGAATCTATTTACCTAACTGGAAGGTGGGGTGCACAGAAAGACCCTCTTTGAAGATTGTGGCATTTTTACACCACAGTGTGGCATACCCTAGTAATGGCAACTTTGTGTTGCCAGCTAATCTTTCTCACACTGGTTCAGGTGAAAGGAACTACAGAATGAACTCGCCAAAAGGTACCTTCATTTTGGCAGTTTCATGTCTGGACTAGACACAGAAGAAGAAGGAAAAAACCCTGGAAGGTTCTTTCTGTATTCTGATACTGTCAAAAGTTCAGGTGATATTAATGCAGCAAGGGCCTTCTCCATGGTAGATGATCCATCTATGTTGTTCAGTCGCACAGTCGACTCCGACCCTTTGCGACCCCATGGACCATTTTCCTCCAGGCGCCTCTGTCCTCTACCATCCCCCTCAGCCCTCCCAGCTCTGTGCCCATTGTGTCTACAATACCATCTAGCCATCTCATCCTTGGCCTCCCCCTTCTTCTTTTGCCCTCCACCTTTCCCAACATCAATGCCTTCTCAAGTGAATCCTCCCTTCTCATTTGATGTCCAAAGTATTTTAGCTTCATCTTTACTATTTGACCTTCCAATGAGCAGTCAGGGTTAATTTCTTCTAAGATTGACCTATTTGTTCTCCTCGCTGTCCAGGGGACTCTCAAAACCCTCCTCCAACACCACATTTCAAAGGCATCTATTTTTCTGCGTTCAGCCTTCCTAATTGTCCAGCTCTCACATCCATACATTACTACTGGGAAAACCATTGCTTTGACTATTCTAATTTTTGTTTGCAATGTAATGTCTCTGCTTTTCACTATGTTCCCCAGGTTTCTCATCGCTTGTCTCCCAAGAATCAGTCGCCTTTTTATTTCATGGCTGCAATCCCCATCTGCAGTGATCTTTGATCCTAAGAAAGTAAAATCTGTCACTGCTTCTACTTCTTCCCCGTCTATTTTCCAGGAACTGATTGGGCCTGTTGCCATTATCTTGGTTTTCTTGATATTGAGTCTCAAGCCAGCTTTTGCACTCTCCTCCTTCAGCCCAATCAAGAGATTCTTTAGGTCTTCCTCACTTTCTGCCATTAGGGTGGTATCGTCTGCATATCTCAGATTATTGATGTTTCTCCCAGCGATTTTAATCCCATATTGCGATTCCTCCATCCCTGCACTGCGCATTATGTGCTCTGTGTATAGGTTGAATAAGCATGGTGACAAAATGCAGCCTTGTCTTACTCCTTTTCCTATTCCAAACCACTCTGTTATTCCATGTTCTGTCCTAACTGTTGCTTCTTGGTTCATGTACAGATTTCTCAGGAGGCATATGAGGTGCTCTGGTATTCCCATCTCTTTAATTACTTGCCACATCTTGTTGTGGTCCACACAGTCAAATGCCTTAGTGTAGTCAATAAAACAAAAGTAAACTTGTTTCTGGTATTCCTTTGTTTTCTCCATGATCCAGCGTATGTTGGCGATGTGGTCTCTAGTCCCCCTGCCTCTTCTGAAACCAGCCTGCACCTCTGGTAATTCTCTCTCCACATGCTGCTGAAGTCTGTCCTGTATTATCTTGAGCATCACCTTGCTGGCATGTGGGATGAGCGCGATTGTTCGATAATTTGAACATTCTTTGGCATTGCCCTTTTTTGGGATTGGGACGTATACTGATCTTTTCCAATCCTGTGGCCACTGTTTTGTTTTCCAAATCTGCTGGCATATTAAATGCAGTAATTTGACACCATCATCTTTTAGCGCTTTGAAAAATTCAACTGGGATAGCATCATCTCCACTAGCTTTGTTGTTTGCAGTGCTCTTTAGGGCCTTTATGACTTCACTCTCCAGGATGTCTGGCTCAAGTTCAATTTCTTCATCATTGTGATTATCAGGAGTGTTGAGGTCCTTTTTGTAAAGTTCCTCTGTGTACTCTTTCCATCTTTTCTTAATTTCTTCTGCATCAGCTAGCTCCTTTCCGTCTTTGGAAGTTCTTAATCAGAACAATGGAAGTGGCTTCTCTTGGATGTTTATTGGGTCATTACAGATCTTCCTTGTCATATCCACATATTTCAAGGTCATATCATTTGGTAGGCATCTGAAGCTGTTACAGGTTAGATGTTCTTTTGGTCTTGGATCTGTATAAAAAATTCATGGCTTTGTTTCTTCATGTTTATATGCTAATATTTTTATTAAAAAGGTAAAGGTGGCCCTTGCTTGAAAGCCAGTCGTATCCGATTCTAGAGTTCAGTGCTCATCTCTGTTTACAGCCTAAGAGCCTTTAGTGTATGAGAACCAAGACACAGGAAACAGCCATGGGCTGGTTTAACTCAGGTTTATTGCATGGTGGACAGAGGGAACATGAGGTAATGGCGGATGCACAGCTCTATATATACAGTGGTAAACATTCGAATGTGGCTCCACGATAGCCGGTTGGCTATTGTCCGCGTGACATCATAGCTGGCCACGCCCTTCTTGTCCAGGTGTAGGTAGTGGCGGGAAACTCCGCGCTGTGGCTATTGATGAGTATGGACCAAGAGAGCTTGGACGCTCGCCGCTGCCCACTTGTGGCTATTAGCTCGCGTCCTAATACAGGGTTTATGGTGATACAGCTGACGACTATATTGTTACTTGTAGGACGGGTTACATTGTTAAGATACATTGTTATCACATGAATAAGGTTACACTATTAGAACACAACACTCCTCCCCCCTAGGATGAGATGAAGTCTCTCAGCCAAGATGGCTTATTTCGAACACGCTGGGGTCTCGGTGCGGGCTGCCCTGCCCCGGTTTTGCTACCTTCTCCTTGTCCCCTGGCTTCCTGTCCTGTAATTGGAGAGGGAGACTTGTTAGTGACTTGCCGCGGTTCTGCGGCTTTTTTGGGAGGTGTGTGCTTTATTTGGGAAGAACCAGGGGCACTGGGGGCTAACGAAAAACCCCTCTTCTCGCTTGGATGGGTGGGGGAACACTCCCAAACCCCCCCCCCCGGCTCGGTAACGCAAAATCAAATTCGGGGGCAGCAGTCGCAAACTCCTCACCCTCTTCCCCGGAATCGGATAGAGCTGGCGTGTCAAAAGGATCTGAGTCGGAACCGCTGCTTCCCCCCCTTGTTTGGGACTGTTGCCCTTCGTTGTCTCCTCCTTGGGCTAAGCGGGTGGAGGAGAACCCTAACGCTGAGGCATTTTCCATGCCGTCCGTGGATTGCTTCCTTGGAACCCGGCTCCTGAGCTGATCTGCATGCCGCCTCCAGAGTAGACCGGTGCTCGTTTCCACCCGATATGACACTGGTCCCGTCTGTTCTACAACTCTCCCTGGTACCCAGGCTGGCCCTGTGCTGGCGTAGTTCCTGCAATGCACAGGATCACCGGCGGCGAAACCTTTCGACACCGCTACCCCTACGTTCTTCCCTTTGTCCTCGACCCTCGTTGGGTCTAACCTGGTCAGAATCGTGGTCAGCTTTCTCCGCATCAGCAGCTCTGCCGGCGAGTATCCGGATGCTAAGGGGGTCACCCTATACGCTAATAAAAACTGACAAACTTGGTGATTCAGGTCCCCCGAGCCCATGCGCCGCAGCGCATCCTTTGTTGTCCGCACCAACCGCTCCACTTGGCCATTCGTGGCCGGGTGAAACGGCGCGGATGTGACGTGCCGAATGGCGTTTGCCTCCATGAATGCCCTGAACTCAGCGGACGTGAAACAACTAGCGTTATCGCTGACCAGAGTGTCGGGTAAACCGAACGTGGAAAAGACTCTCCTTAGATGGTTAATTGTAGTGGTGGAGGACGTGCTCTTTACCGGCATCACCTCCAGCCACTTGGAGTACGCATCCACTACCAGGAGAAAAAGGGTTCCTCGGAACGGGCCAGCAAAATCTATGTGCACTCTGGACCACGGCCCCCTTGCCGCGTCCCATTCCCTATGCGGGAGGCGAGCCGCCTCTGGTCGGGAGCCCTGGCATGCCTCACAAGTGCCGACCATGTGCTCTATGTCTGTGTCCAGCTGGGGCCACCAGAAGTAACTCCGGGCCAGCGCCTTGGAACGGACGATCCCCGGGTGGCTGACGTGCAACAGTTTGAGTACCCTCGGTCGCAGGGATGTAGGGACTACCACCCGTTGGCCCCACAAAAGGCACCCCCTCTCTATGGACAACTCTATTTTCTTCCGAAAAAATGGGTCGAATTCCGTACTTGGGGAGGACGCCGGCCACCCCTTCTGTACCCATGAGCTTACTTTCTCCAGCGTTCTGTCCCTGCCTGTCGCCCTGGCAATGTCGGCTGGTACTATTGGGGGTGAATCTAGGACCTCTATTAACAATACCTGGTGGTCTCTCTCTACCCCTGCCTTTTGGTCGCCCGACACGGGCAGAGGAGACCGTGAGAGTGCGTCTGCATGGCTGATCTCCTTTCCGGGCCGGTATTCCAACTCATGTTGGTATGCATTGAGGAAGATAGCCCACCTCAGCATTCTCGGGGACAGGATCTGTGGCGTGGGCTTATTTGCCGTGAAAATTCCCAACAGAGGCTTGTGATCGGTCACGATCGTAAACGGGCGACCATACAGAAAATCGTGAAATTTTTTGGTTCCTGCTACTATCGCTAATGCCTCCCTGTCGGTCTGTGCGTAATTCCGTTCTGCTTGCGACAGGGACCTTGAATAAAACGCTATCGGGGCCTCCCTTCCGTCGTCCAACGCGTGGCAAAGCACCGCCCCCACCCCCACCGGGGACGCGTCACAAACTAAGACCACTGGCCGTTTGGGGTCGAAATGAGTTAGGATTGCCTCGGATGTTAGGAGTTGCTTTAACTCTTTAAAAGCCCTCTCTTGCTCGTCACCCCACAGCCATGTTTCCTCCTTTTTAAGCAACCGATGGAGCGGTTCGGCCACAGACGCCTTCCGTGGAAGGAAGGTATGGTAAAAATTTAGGAGCCCCAGGAATGACTGTAGTTCGGTTTTGGATGTGGGGCGAGGAGCCTGCTTGATGGCGGCTACTTTGGATTTGGACGGCTTAATTCCCTCGGGTGTGACACGGAACCCTAAAAACTCAACCTCTGTTTCGAAAAATACGCATTTGTCTTTTCTCAGTCGCAGCCCCGCTTTCTCGAACACAGTCAGTACTTTATCCAATCTCCTTGCCAGTTCGGCCTCACTCCCCCCTGTTATCAATACGTCATCAAAATAACACAACACTCCCTCCAGCCCCTTCAGGAGGCGTTCCACAATCGACTGAAAAAGGCCGGGTGCCGAGTTCACGCCGAACTGTAAACGCGACACCTGGAACGCCCCTTTATGTGTAACTATAGTTTGTGCCGCCGCCGTGGCGGGAGTTACAGGGAGTTGCTGGTAGGCTTGTGCTAAATCGAGCTTAGCGAAACATTTTCCCCCATTCAGCCTGGCCAGAAGGTGGCTGACCACCGGCACCGGGTATGCATTAGGGCGGATTGCCTTGTTAATTGTACACTTATAATCAGCGCAAATGCGCACTTCCCCATTAGCTTTTAGTGCTGTAACAATTGGAGTTTCCCACTCCGCGGAATCAACAGGAACAAGAATCCCCTGGCCCACCAGTTTGTCCAGTTCCGCCTCTATTTTGTCCTTTAGTGCGAACGGCACCCTGCGTGGTTTGAGTCTTATCGGGCGGACCTCCGGGTCTAGGTCGAAGGCTACAGGGGGTCCCTTGAACTTTCCCAGTCCTTTTTTAAAAACGGCGGAGTGCGCGTCGCACACCGCTTTTATTGGATCCGCACCCACAGCATGCACCCCCCCTATGAACAAACCCAAAGGCTGAAACCACTGAGTCCCGAGGAGGCTACAATTTCCCCCTTTGAGAACAACTAGAGGGAGTTCCGCAGAATGTTTCTTAAAACGGACCCGAAATTTCCCGACCCCCAACACTGGAATGCTGTTCCCCTGCACGTCTCGTAGCGTGGACCTCAACGTTTTAAGTTTGGGCCGCACGTGGGGGTCGATTTTCAAGAACTCTCTCTGGGGAATTATAGAATAGGAGGACCCCGAGTCAATTTCCATCCTAATAGGGGCCCCTTGTACTAGTACCTCGACGAAGTAATGGGGTTGTCCCGCGGACACACTGAACACGGGGGCGTCGTCCTCGCTGTCGTCCGAGAT
Organism: Bradypodion ventrale; assembly: GCA_035047345.1. Taxonomy (NCBI): domain Eukaryota; kingdom Metazoa; phylum Chordata; class Lepidosauria; order Squamata; family Chamaeleonidae; genus Bradypodion; species Bradypodion ventrale. The sequence goes on along the minus strand of JAWDJE010000001.1, from coordinate 62,260,086 downwards.
GCGGCCCACGCCGTCCTGCTTCCTCGTGGTCCGGGCGCCATCTTTGGACCTCGCTGGACGGTCCGGTCTGGCCGAACGGTCTTGTGAGTGCCTCCGGCCCTCTTTCCGATTTCTGCACGCCTTGGCGATGTGCCCCCGACGGCCGCAGTTGTAACACTCGGCTTTTCTGAATGGGCACTTCGCGCGCTCATGGGCCGCTCCGCAACCATCGCAGCGGCGCCCTCCTTTTCGGACCTTCTGGACCTCCTCGCCGTCGCTGCCTTCCGTAGACGACTTCGAGGTTCGTCGGGTTGCGTGCACCGACTGTCCGGACTTGCCGTGCACCGAATTTTCCGCTTTGCCGGCCCTAGGACGCCACTCACGCCACTGGTGCATTTCGTCTACCCCAGCATTCGTGGATTCCGCGGATTCCGCGGCCTCCACAACCTCTGCCAGCGTGGGTGGCGGCTCCTTGTTCATCAGGCTGCGCTGCACTTCCTTGTCCTTCAGGCCACAAAGAACGCCGTCCCTTAGGGCCATCTCTAGGTTGTCCCATCTGCAGGGGGCGGCGGCTATTCTCATGGCTGTTACGAAGGTCTCAACCGACTCATCCGGCGCTTGGACTCGCCTCCAAAACGCGCTCCGAGCGGGAAACATTGCCCTCGAGGGTCGGAACCGGTCACGCAGCAGTTTCATAATGTCCTTGGCTTTGAAGTCACTCATCTTCTTCGGTGCAATAATGCTCACCAGCGTTCGCTTGGTTTCTATCCCAAGCATTCTGGTGAGGATGGCCCTCTTCCTTTCCTCGTCGTCTTTGACTTTGAGTTCCACCAGTGCCGCCTGGAAGTCCATCTCAAAGAGTTCCCAGTCTTGCGGTTTGGTAATGTTGAAACCGCTCTGTGCCCTGGCTCCTTGGGGATCCATCATCCCACCTTCGTCGCCAATTTAGTGTATGAGAACCAAGACACAGGAAACAGCCATGGGCTGGTTTAACTCAGGTTTATTGCATGGTGGACAGAGGGAACATGAGGTAATGGCGGATGCACAGCTCTATATATACAGTGGTAAACATTCGAATGTGGCTCCACGATAGCCGGTTGGCTATTGTCCGCGTGACATCATAGCTGGCCACGCCCTTCTTGTCCAGGTGTAGGTAGTGGCGGGAAACTCCGCGCTGTGGCTATTGATGAGTATGGACCAAGAGAGCTTGGACGCTCGCCGCTGCCCACTTGTGGCTATTAGCTCGCGTCCTAATACAGGGTTTATGGTGATACAGCTGACGACTATATTGTTACTTGTAGGACGGGTTACATTGTTAAGATACATTGTTATCACATGAATAAGGTTACACTATTAGAACACAACAGAGCCAGCACTGTTTGTGTCTGCAGACGTTTCTGTGGACATGTGGCAGGCATGACTAGACACCGAAGTGCACGGAACTCTGTTTACCTTTCCACTAAAGTGGTACCTATTTATCTACTTGCAATTTTTTGCTTTCAAACTGCTACATTGGCAGGAACTGGGACAGAGATGGGAACTCACTCCATCATGCAGTACCCAGGAACCGAAGCCTGACCTTCCAGTCAGAGAGTTCAGCATCTTAACCACTTGTGCCACCGCAATCCCTAATATTTTTATTACAATACCTTGCTTTAAAACTTTGTTTATAAGCAGGTTCATCAGGGCTGATCTGAAAAGCTGAATATAAATGTTGTAGAACACCTGCAAAACCACTAATGTTCTGGAATATGACACACTGCTAAAATAAGAAATAAGCCATTACAAGAACAATGGTGTTTAAAACATTGTGTTGAGCAAGTCTGTGATTGCTTTGCTTTTGCTTTAAGTCTGTGGATCAAACCATTGATTTTATGAAATGATCTGTCAATGGGGAAACTGTTACTATGTAAGCTGTCACAATGTTTCTGTCTTTGGTTTTGTTTCTTGGCTAATAGCACAGTGATAAACAAAATTGCACCGTATAGTAAAAGCAAATAATTAAAAGTTGCATCAAGCCTTATGGTGACCCTTTCCAAGACTTTCTATGCAGCGAGTACACAGAGGTGGTTTACCAGTTCCTTCTTCTGGGGTGCCCTGGGCTTTTATGGCTCAAGGCCACACAGTTAGCTCTACTCATGGGACACACATAGTGGAATTGAGCTCCCAACCTCTGGCTCCACAACCAATACCTAAACTGCTGAGTTATGACTGAAAATTCAAGGCTGCCTCCTAATGGTACATTTCAGTATTGACACTCTTGTAAAAGAACACAGATTTTGTTCGTTTTCTAGAGACGATGCTTTGCACAAGCTAGATAAGTATTCTGACGTAGTTACCATAAGGGGAATTAGAACAGTAAAGAAAAAATAATTATATGGGGTCGCAAAGGATCATACTCAATTGTGCGAATGAACAACAAACATGGTAACATGCAACTTCATGGTGTTCAGGAAAGAGTTGATTTTAAGAGTAGCCCAATGTTCACTCTGATGACCACTGACAACAAAACTTTCCATGCATTTGGATCAAACCATTGATACGCAAGCTTTTTAGCATTCCCTTTCCTCTGTGGAGCACAGCCACCCAAAACCTATTTGTCCTACAGGGTGGTAAGAAATCCAGAAAGCAATTCTGAGAGAGTAAGACAGGAAGGAAACCATTCACACATCTCTTCAAGGTAAGCCCTTGTTCCTAAATAACACAAAGTATTTGGGCGTTTGCATTTTCCTAAGGTGGAGCCTTGAAAGAAGTGTCCTACTCATTTGTAACTATGTTGTTACTATAAACGGTATCTGCAAAAATTACACCAAAGGGAAGCTGACTACCCTTCTGTATCAATATGACCAGAATCTCTATACACAGAAAGAGACTCCTCGAAGATTGTGGTACAGTATTCTTGAACCACTGGTAATGGCCAGCTTGTGTTGCCAGCTAATCTTTCTCACACTAGGTCAGGCGAAAGGAACTGCTGAATGAACTCACCAAAAGATGGCTTCATTTTGGCAGTTTCACGTCTGGCCTAGACACGGACTAGAATCTCGATAAAACTATTTGGGGACTGGCTAGCTCTTTCCTGACACTGAAGCAAAGAAATATACAGCCATAAAAGTCAAAAATGCCATGTTTTGTTCTGCTGTCCAATAAGTGCAGTAAAAATGCTTACCAACTGCTGTTTGTTAGAAAGAAGTGCCCAAGCCTTCGTTTCAATTGGCTGAGGAATCCTCAGTGCCTCACCTATAAGTCACCTGTTGAGCTTTCTCTGCTGGGGACAAATAAATACCTGGGAAGATTGAGAAACTTACCTTGCTCCACCCAGTGACACAGTTGCCATCAACTCTGTGTGCATTTTCTCAGTAAACAGAGTGTCTGTTGTGAGTAAGCAAACAAGAGACCAAGTGGGAGCAAGAGAGGGATTGGGAGAGAAAGGAAACCACCTCTTCTGAAATGTACATACCAGAAGCAGCACCAAAGATTGAGTCCCTTGGGACAGGTTGGTATAATATTTTGGAGGGAGTGAAACTGCCAAGAGTCTGCAATTTGATTCACGATGAGGGACAGACATTTGAATGGAGTCATAGCCACCGAACAGTATTACTTAATAGCAACTTTCCTTTTTCAGCATTTCCCTATACAGTACTAGAATTTCTCTTCTTAAAAGAAAGGCTGCTCACAAACCCCCCCAAAACAAGTCAGCGTAGTATAGTGGTTAGAGTGCTGGTGGTTGAGGACCTTGGAAACCAAAGTTCAAGTCTCCCTACCAGTCCACCACACTGTTAAAAACCATGTGATTTGCTCCACTTATAAAACAGGTGAATTCCTTTCTTTTTTCCTGTCTTCATGATGCAGAAGCTAAACTGAATCCTCCTGGCCTTTCGGGCGTGCAAAGTGGCTTTTTCCTCTCTTGCTTTGGGGCTTCTACTTTTTCATCGCATTACTAATCCAAAGGGCGTTCCCCCATGTGTATACATCTTACTTGCCCTTTGTGTCTCTCCCTCATTCCTGTAAATCAGGGGTTCTCAACCAATGGTCTGTGGCACCATTTCATGTGGCCCTTGCTGCCACTGCCGGAAGTGGAAACATTTATGACAGCCGTAAATGTGCCCATGGGTGTCGTAAACATGTTTATGATAGCTGTGGATGCGTTTTACGGCAGCGTTTACAGCGGGGGAACCACCAGTCCAGCCTGCTCAGCTGTCTGAGGGTGTGTGGTCTGGCCTGCAGCTTTAAAAGGTTGAGAACCTGTTGTGTTCTATGACTGTACCTTTTACAATGTATCCATTCACGTGTATCCAATGTAACCATGCTTGTGTAACATTATAACCAGCAGCTGCTTAACTGTAGCCCTTGCAATAGGACGCGAGCTAATGACCACTGGTGGCAATAGCGAGCGTTCAAGCTCTCCTGGCCCAGACTCACCAGCAAACAACAGCGCGGGAAGTTTCCCGCCAGCACCTACACCTGGACAAGAAGGGCGTGACCGTCTGTGACATCACGCGGACAGTAACCAATAGACTGTCGAGGAGCCACATTCAAATGTATAGCCACTGTATATATTGAGCGACCCATCCGCCATTACCTCATGTTCCCCCTGGATCATCATGCAATAAACCTGTGTTAAGCCAACCTTTCGGCTGTTCGTTGTCTTTGGTCCCATACACTAAATTGGCGACGAAGGTGGGATATGGCTGCCCACGGGACCAAGACATGCGCCGGTTTCGAAATCAGGAGACCGGCAGACTGGGACATCTTCGAGATGGACTTCCAGGGAGCCCTGGTGGAATCCGAAGTCACGGATGAGGCAAAGAAAAGGGCCATCTTCACCCGGATGCTGGGGCCAGACACCAAGAGGGTCTTGGTGGACCTGATCGCGCCGAGGAGGGCGAGTGAATTCAAGGTGAAAGAGCTCATGCACAGGTGGAACTGGACAAATTGGTGGGCCAGGGGATCCTTGTTCCTGTTGATTCTGCGGAGTGGGAAACTCCAATTGTAACAGCACTAAAGGCCAACGGAGAGGTGCGCATATGCGCTGATTACAAGTGCACCATCAACAAGGCAATTCGCCCTAATGCGTATCCGGTGCCGGTAGTCAGCCATTTGCTGGCCAGGTTACATGGGGGAAAGTGTTTCGCTAAGCTCGACTTAGCACAAGCCTACCAGCAGCTCTCGGTGACCCCAACCGCCGCTGCTGCCCAAACTATAGTCACCCATAAGGGGGCGTTCCAGGTGACGCGCCTTCAATTCGGCGTAAACTCGGCGCCTGGAATTTTCCAGTCACTCGTGGAACGCCTCCTGAAGGGGCTCGAGGAGGTGTTACCTTATTTTGATGACGTATTGATAACGGGGGGAGTCGGGCCGAATTGGCAAAGAGGTTGGGCAAGGTCCTGGCGATTTTCGAAAAGGCGGGGTTGAGACTGCGAAAAGACAAATGCGTCTTCTTCGCGACCGAGGTCGAATTCCTAGGGTTCCGTGTCACCCCTGAGGGAATAAGGCCGTCCAAGTCTAAGGTAGCCGCCATCAAACAAGCCCCTCGCCCCACCTCCAAGCCCGAGTTGCAGTCGTTCCTAGGGCTGCTGAACTTTTACCACTCCTTCCTTCCCCGGAAAGCAGCCGTGGCCGAGCCGTTGCACAGGCTGCTTAAAAAGGACGAGGCATGGAAGTGGGGCGACCAGCAAGAGAGGGCATTTAATGAGCTAAAGCAGCTTCTGGCGTCTGACGCCATCCTCACCCATTTCAACCCCAAGCGGCCAGTGGTCCTGATCTGTGATGCATCCCTGGTGGGGGTGGGGGCGGTGCTGTGCCACGTGCTGGAAAACGGAAGGGAGGCCCCGATAGCGTTCTATTCCAGGTCCCTATCCCAAGCGGAGAGAAACTACGCCCAGACAGACAGGGAAGCATTAGCGATAATTGCGGGAACAAAAAAGTTCCACGACTTCTTGTATGGCCGCACCTTCACAATCGTGACCGATCACAAGCCCCTGCTAGGCATTTTTACCGCAGATAAACCCACGCCACAGATCCTGTCCCCTAGGATGCTTAGGTGGGCCATTTTTCTCAACGCGTATCAGCACGCGTTAGTGTACAGGCCCGGGAGGGAGATCAGCCATGCGGACGCTCTATCGAGGTCCCCCCTTCCCCAAGAGAACAGCCACGTGGGCGGGCAGGAGCCAGACCATCAGGTACTGATGATAGAAGTCCTCGACTCGCCCCCAATACTGCCCGCCGACATCGCCAAGGCGACCGGAAAGGACAACATTTTAGCAAGGGTTAGCTCCTGGGTGCAGAAAGGGTGGCCAGCGTCCTCCCCGGCAGCGGAGTTCGACCCATTTTTCCGAAAGAAGTTAGAGTTGTCCCTTGAGAGGGGGTGCCTTCTGTGGGGCCAGCGAGTAGTGATCCCGGCGTCCTTACGGCCGAGGGTACTCAAACTCCTGCACGTCAGTCACCCTGGGATTGTGCGCTCCAAAGCCCTGGCACGGAGCTATTTCTGGTGGCCCCAGCTAGATGCCGACATCGAGCACATGGTAGGCACTTGTGAACCCTGCCAAAGTTCCAGGCCAGAAGAAGCCCGCCTGCCTCACAGGGAGTGGGACGTGGCGAAGGGGCCGTGGTCCCGAGTTCATGTAGACTTTGCTGGCCCGTTTCGTGGGACGCTGTTTCTCCTTGTGGTGGATGCCTTCTCCAAGTGGTTGGAGGTCATTCCGGTTACAAGCACGTCCACGGCCACAACCATAAAGCATTTGCGGAGGGTCTTTTCCACGTTCGGTTTACCCGACACCCTCGTAAGCGACAACGCAAGTTGCTTCACGTCCTCTGAGTTCAGGGCATTCACTGAAATCAACGCCATTTGGCACATCACCTCCCCTCCTTTTCACCCTGCCACAAACGGCCAAGTAGAGCGCCTTGTGCGTACCACCAAGGACGCGCTGCGGCGCATGGGGCCCAGGGACCTAAACCATCAAGTGTGCCAGTTTCTGCTAGGCTACCGAGTGACTCCCCTAGCGTCAGGATACTCCCCCGCAGAGCTGCTGATGCGCAGGAAGCTGACCACCATACTAACTAGGCTAGACCCCACGAGAGTAGAGGAAAAGGGGAGGAACATTGGGATAGAGGGCACAAAGAGTTTCGACGTGGGTGCCCCCGTGTATTGCAGGAATTATGCCAGCGCGGGTCCGGCCTGGGTACCGGGCATCATCCTAGAGCAGACCGGCCCCGTCTCGTACCGCGTCGAGACCGGCACAGGTCTACTCTGGAGGCGGCACGCAGACCAGCTCCGGCGCAGGATCCCCGGCGAACAGGGCACGGACCGCGGGACGCAAGACTCAGCGTTAGGGTTCTCCCCCACCCGTTCAGCCCAAGGGGGAGGAAAGGGGGGCCATGGGTCCCCACCAAGGGGGGAGGAAAGGGAATCTGTCCTGATAGATATCTTGCGGGATCGGTCAGCAGAAAGAAGGGAAACCGATCCCATAGATATCCCGCGGGATCTCCCCACAAATACGGATACCCCTCCCATAGATATCCCGCGGGATCTCCCCACAAATACGGATACCCCAACAGAGTTAGATTTTGATTTTCAGAACCGGGGAAGCTTTGCGGAGTGGTCCCCCACCCGTCCAAGCGAGAAGAGGGGTTTTTCGTTAGCCCCGAGTGTCTCCGGTCTGCCCACAATGGAGTTTTTTCCTTCCCCCAAAACCGCCAAACCACGGCAAGCCTCTAACAAGTCTCCCTCTCCCGTTTCAGGACAAGGGACCAGGGAACGAGGAAGCAGTAGCGCCCCTGGGGCGGGTCAGCCCACAACACGGCCCAAACGCGTTTGCAATAAGCCATCTTGGCTGAGGGACTTCGTCCCATCCTAGGGGGGAGGGATGTTGTGTTCTATGACTGTACCTTTTACAATGTATCCATTCACGTGTATCCAATGTAACCATGCTTGTGTAACATTATAACCAGCAGCTGCTTAACTGTAGCCCTTGCAATAGGACGCGAGCTAATGACCACTGGTGGCAATAGCGAGCGTTCAAGCTCTCCTGGCCCAGACTCGCCAGCAAACAACAGCGCGGGAAGTTTCCCGCCAGCACCTACACCTGGACAAGAAGGGCGTGACCGTCTGTGACGTCACGCGGACAGTAACCAATAGACTGTCGAGGAGCCACATTCAAATGTATAGCCACTGTATATATTGAGCGACCCATCCGCCATTACCTCATGTTCCCCCTGGATCATCATGCAATAAACCTGTGTTAAGCCAACCTTTCGGCTGTTCGTTGTCTTTGGTCCCATACACTAAAGAACCCCTGCTGTAAATCTTGATTCCTTTTTCAGCCATGATTTTTACACAGATAAGTTGCAAGGCTTGGAAGAGAGTGGGGAGGGGGAGATCAAGGGATTGGAGATAAATAAGAGAAATAATTATTAGCTTCCAGTTGAGTAGTTTAGTGTCTTGCACGGAAGACAAAGAAGGAGTCGCAGAAAGGACTAACACAGGTTTATTGGTTGATGATCAGGATGAACATGTGGTAATGGCGGAGGTACAGCTCATTATATACAGTAGCAAATACATTTGGATCGTGTGCACGGTAGCTCATTGGCCGCTACCGTCGTGACGTCATATGTGTCACGCCCATCTGCTCCAGGTGATCCTAGCGCGGGAAAGGTTCCCGCGGCTGCCGGTGATTTGGGGAATGTGAACCATGTGAGCTGAACACTCGCAGCTGCCCTCTATGGGCAGCTTACTCGCATTCCATAACAGCTGGGCTACATTGTAATTGTGGTCTGGTTACATTCATACATTTGTTAAAGCAACCTTGTACATACATACATAACATCCCTCCCCCCTAGGATGGGACGAAGTCCCTCAACCATTGTGACTTGCCGCACGTGCGCTTGGGGCGTGCGGCTGCTTGACTTAACACAGGGGAGCCAGTGGCTCCTGGTTCCGCGGAGTCTCGTCCTGCAACGGAAAGGGGGGACTCATTAGTGGCTCGGTGGGGACTCTGCGGCAACCTTGCATTGGGGGACGGGAATGGAATGAACAGTTGGGAGGTAAATCCTTGCCTACCACTTGATGAGCTTGGGGTCCCCCCCAGTACGAACCTCAGAACCGACGAGGAGGCCCTCGTGGTCTCGCTACCCCCTGCTGCCTGTCCGGGGGTTCTATGTGCTGGGGTGGGTGAACTTACCCCGGCTGCCGGTCTCGGGGGTGTCTGCCTCCGGGGGGCTGGAGCTATGGTGTACTCTAAAACAAAAGGACTGGGGGGACTGGAGGTACCAGGGGCTGAACTGAAACCCCTCTTCTCGCTAGGACGGGTGGGGGACCACTCCGCGACACCCCCCTGGTACTGCAAATCATAATCGAACTCATCCCTCTCTTCCGAAATGTCCTCCTCTGTTGCTGAAAATCGAGGGTATGCATTTGTATCGGCAGATGCCGCCGTGTCTCCCCCTTGGGTAACGCGGGTGGGGGAGGACCCTAACGCTGATTCCCCCTCGCTGGTGACTCGCCTTCTGAGTTGGTCGGCGTGCCTTCTCCAGAGTAGACCCGAGTTGGTCTCGACTCTATAGGATACTGGCTCCGTCTGCTCAATGATCGTCCCTGGTACCCACGCTGGCCCCGAGGCCGCGTAGTTCCTGCAGTGGACCGGGTCCCCTACTGAAAAACGTTTGGAGCTCTCTCCCCCTATATTTATATTTCTCCCTTCATCCTCCACCCTGGACGGATCCATCCGGTCAAAAAGTGTTACCGGACGCCTCCTCATGAGGAGCTCGGTTGGGGAGAACCCTGAAGCTAGGGGTTGTCCTGTAGCAGATGAGGAACTGACACAGATGAAGGTTCAACTCACCGGGACCCATGCGCCGCAGTGCGTCTTTCGTAGTGTGCACTTGGCGCTCTACCTGACCATTTGTGGCGGGGTGAAACGGGGCAGCGGTAATGTGCCTGATGGCGTTCCTCTCAATAAACGTCTTGAACTCCGCAGACGTGAAGGTACTAGCGTTATCGCTAACAAGGACGTCTGGCAGGCCGAAGCAGGCAAAAAGCTTGCACAACTGTTTAATGGTTGCCGCGGAGGAGGTGCTGTTCATGGGAATTACTTCCAACCACTTGGAATAGGAGTCGACTACCAGCAGAAACATGGACCCGCGGAAGGGGCCAGCGAAGTCGACATGTATCCGGGACCATGGCCCGCGGGCCGTGTCCCATTCCCTATGGGGTAGCCTGGACTCCTCGGGCAGCTCTCACACGTGCCCACTAGGCGTTCTATATCCACGTCTATCTTGGGCCACCAAAAGAAACTCCTGGCCAGTGCCTTGGAGCGCACTATTCCCGGGTGACTGGTATGCAGTAGCTTCAGCATCTTGGCCCTTAACTTCTCTGGGATGACTACCCGCTGGCCCCAGAGAAGGCAGCCCCTTTCCAGGGAAAGCTCTACTCTACGCCTGACAAACGGCTTGAAATGCTCCTCGGGGGTAGTAGTGGGCCACCCTTTCCTAACCCAGGAACTAACTTGGGCCAGTGTCTTGTCGGCCGCCGTGGCCTTGGCGAGGTCGGCCGGGACGATGGGGGGTGAGTCGAGGGACTCAATCAGCAGGACTTGGTGTTCCTGCTCTACCTCGCATGCGGGATCCCCTAAACTAGGGAGGGGAGACCGGGACAGTGCGTCCGCATGGGAGATCTCCTTCCCTGGGCGGTAGACCAGTTCATACTGGTAGGCGTTGAGGAATATGGCCCAACGCAGCATTCTGGGGGATAGAATTTGCGGGGTGGGTTTGCCGGTAGTGAAGATCCCGAGAAGCGGTTTGTGATCCGTCACTACCGTAAACTCGCGGCCGTATAAAAAATCGTGGAACTTCTTCGTTCCCGCGATTATGGCCAGGGCCTCCCTATCTGTTTGCGCGTAATTGCGCTCGGCCTTTGAGAGGGACCTTGAGTAGTACGCCACCGGGGCTTCCCGCCCGCTCTCCAACACGTGGCACAGGACCGCCCCCACCCCCACTGGGGACGCATCACAGACTAAAACCACTGGTTTTCTCGGATCAAAGTGGGTCAGGACAGCATCTGAGGATAGGAGTGTTTTAAGCTCCTTGAAAGCTTTCTCCTGCCTGTCCCCCCACCGCCAAACCGCGTCCTTTTTTAGTAGCGCGTGCAGCGGCTCCGCGACCGATGCCTTCCTAGGCAGGAAGGAGTGATAAAAATTTAGGAGCCCTAGAAATGACTGCAGCTCCGGTTTCGTGGTGGGACGAGGGGCGTTCTTCATGGCCGCAACCTTGGACTCGGAGGGTTTGATTCCCTCCGGGGTTATCTTAAAACCGAGAAACTCGACCTCCCTCGCAAAGAATACACATTTGTCCCGTCTCAGTCGAAGCCCCGCTCTCTCGAACACTGAGAGGACCCCGTCTAACCTCTTTGCTAATTCTAATTCGCTCCCCGCCGTTATCAACACATCGTCGAAGTATGGGAGAACACCTGGAAACCCCTCTAAAAGGCGTTCCACGAGGGACTGGAAGATTCCGGGGGCTGAATTCACGCCAAACTGAAGGCGTGTTACCTTAAATGCCCCCTTGTGTGTCACAATCGTTTGCGCAGCGGCAGCAGCCGGGGTTACTGAGAGCTGCTGGTATGCCTGCGCCAGATCTAGCTTGGCAAAACACCTCCCCCCATGTAATGTGGCCAGTAAGTGGCTGACCACGGGCACCGGATATGCATTTGGCTGAATGGCCTTATTGATCGTACATTTATAGTCCGCACAAATCCTGACCTCCCCTTTTGACTTAAGGGCTGTAACAATCGGCGTTTCCCACTCCGCCGAATCAACTGGGACCAAAATCCCTTGCCCCACCAATTTGTCCAGTTCCGCCTCGATCTTGTCCTTGAGGGCGAAGGGCACTCTCCTTGGCTTGAGGCGGATGGGCCAGATTTCTGGGTCCAGCTCAAAGGAAACTGGGGGGCCCTTGTATGTCCCGAGCCCCTTCTTGAAAACGTCCGGGTGTGCGCTGCACACGTCCCGCATTGGGTCAGTCTCGATGGCGTTAATGCCGGACAGTTTGATTCCCAGGGGAGCAAACCACTGCGTTCCCAAAAGGCAGCATCTCCCCCCCTTGAGGACCACTAGGGGCAGTTTCTCGGAGTAGTTCTTGAATTTCACCTTGAACTTCCCCACCCCCAACACTGGGATCCCATTTCCCTGCACGTCCCGTAAGTGTGACTTCATGGCCCGCAGTTTGGGCCGCTTATCTGGGGGAATACGCATAAACTCTTTTTGGGACAGGATGGAATAGGATGACCCCGAGTCTATCTCCATCCTCACTGGGAGCCCCTGTAACAGTACCTCTACAAAAAAACGCCGGTGCTCCAGGCCCACGCGGTTCACGCCCTCCTCGTCATGGTTGGTTGAGACCTTCCTGGTGCCGGCTGCTTTCCATTGGTGTGTCTGGGGGTGGCTTGAAGCGCCCTTGTCCTCGGCTCGCCCGCGCCTGCATACTCTGGCGATGTGTCCCTTTCGGCCGCAGTTGTGGCACTCGGCCTTTCGGAATGGACACCTCGTGCGGCCGTGGGCCGCCCCACAACCGTCGCAGCGGCGGTCTTGCCGTTCGCGGGTCTGTCACTTCTCTCCTCGTTTCCTGATCCTCTGGACGTCGTCGTCCTCGCTGGAGCAGGAGTCCGCCGTCGTGGACGACTCCTCGGATGTCGCTGGTGTGCTGACGGGCGGCTTGGGGGCCTGCCAGGCCGTCTTCGCTGATGTCCGCCTGGCCGCCTGTACTGGTGACTTGGCCCTCTCGGACGTGGCCCCTCGGGACTTGAACACTCTGACCCCACTCCTGGCCGCCTCGGCCGCTTGGGCCTCCCGCAGTACCTCGTTGAACGTGAGGCGGTAGTCGCGGGTCATCAGCTTACTCTGGAGCTCCTCGTCCCTCAGACCACACAACATGTGGTCTCGGAGGGCCTGGTCCAGGTCGTCCCACTGGCAGTGCACCGCTGCTAGCCTGAGGGCCACCGCGTGGGCAGACACGGATTCGCCCGGTCGCTGGTCTCGCCTGTGGAACGCGACCCGGGCTGGGAAAATCGAGACGGGCGGCTGGAAGTGTTCGCCCAACAACTCCAGAATGTGGTCGAGGGGCACCACGTCCACCTTCCGGGGAGCCACCAGGTTCATCAGGATACGCAGCGTGGCCGGCCCCACCTGGGCCAAGAAGTGGGAGCGCATCTTCGCGGCGGCGGCGATGCCCGCGGCTTCCATCGCGTGCCGAAACTGGCACTCGTACAGCTCCCACTGCTCGGGCTCGCTGACATCGAACTGGTACGGCTTGACCTTGGGATTCGCCATCCATCCCACCTTCGTCGCCAATTTAGTGTCTTGCACGGAAGACAAAGAAGGAGTCGCAGTAAGGACTAACACAGGTTTATTGGTTGATGATCAGGATGAACATGTGGTAATGGCGGAGGTACAGCTCATTATATACAGTAGCAAATACATTTGGATCGTGTGCACGGTAGCTCATTGGCCGCTACCGTCGTGACGTCATATGTGTCACGCCCATCTGCTCCAGGTGATCCTAGCGCGGGAAAGGTTCCCGCGGCTGCCGGTGATTTGGGGAATGTGAACCATGTGAGCTGAACGCTCGCAGCTGCCCTCTATGGGCAGCTTACTCGCGTTCCATAACAGCTGGGCTACATTGTAATTGTGGTCCGGTTACATTCATACATTTGTTAAAGCAACCTTGTAAATACATACATAACAAGTAGCAAGGTGGAAAAGTTGAGAACTTGCCTGTTTTGCTTTGTCTAAGTGACTAGGACTAATTTTGTCTAAGTGACTAGGGTTTTTAAGGATTTTTAGTTAGTTTTTTGATGTTACTTTTAATTGCTGTTAGCCGCCCAGAGTCGTTGCCGAGTTGGGCGGCAATAGAAATTTGAAGAACAAACAAATAATAAAATAATAAAATAGGACTAACTACATCACTTTAAACTACCCACCTATGTTTGCGTGCAACCATTCCCTTTTTTAAAAAAAATTATTAAGCTTTTATTAAGAACTGAAATAATACAAAAACAAATAATGAAAATAATACAAAAAATAAAACAGTAACAAATCTATACATTATAAAAAAATACCTAAAGCAATAAAACAATATAACCCGACCACCCGTGCTCTGTCGGGGGATGTCGGCAGGGGTTTCTTGACCATTTACCTTCAATTCTGTTTCCAAAATTGGATCATGTCAGGGCTTGAGTTAAACTTGTTATCACCTAATAAAGCGAAGTTGACAAAGGAACCCCAAATCTCCCAAAATGGTGTCTTTATTGGTAACCCCTTTTTCTGGTGAACTTGGATAGTTAATTTCTCATTGAGAGCCAATTGCCAAACATCTGCGTACCATCTAACTTTATTAATATTATTTCCACTCTTCCATTCCTTGGCAATTAGCTATCTGGTTACCATCAATAAAGATAACAATAATTCTTTTTTATTATTTTCCAGATGTAAATCATCCACTTCACCTAGTAATACTATCTTTGGACTTAGCACTATTGTTATTTTTAATATTTTATTCAATTCTTCTTCTATAACATCCCAGAAATTCCTCATTTTATCACACAGCCACCACATATGAATGTAAGTCCCTTTTCCTTTATTACATCTCCAGCATAAATCAGAGTTTTTATTATTTATTAAATGTAATTTGGCTGGAGTGAGATACCACCTCCAAAGTACTTTACAATTATGTTCTTTTTCCTTTATTGAAAGTGATTTCATACTTCTATGGGTCCATTTCTTTTTCCAATTCTCATCTTTTATTATAATTCCCAAATCCTCCTCCCAAGTTTTTTTAAGCCAGTGCTGAGTATCTTCACTAGAATTTAGCAACTGATAAATCTTACCCACTAAACCTTTTAAATTCTTTTTACCATTCCTTACTTCAAGAGTCAGATTTTCAAAGGGGGTTGATGCCCGATTTATTGTATTGTTTTCCCTCATCTTTCTATTCCACGCCTCCGTCTGTAGTTCTTGCAACCAGTTTAAGCCTAACTCCGCATAAATACTTTTTCTTTGGAAGATGGTATTACAATTATCAATCCAATCCATGATTAACAGAGCTTTTTTGCGTGTTAAAATTTCTCTTGTACTTATTGTTACCTCTAAAGGACAATTTTGTTGGTCTAAAATTTCCATTATGGGCGAAGAATTTGGAGATAATATTGGTTTTAATCCTTTCCATATTCTGAATATATTCTTTAAAGAAAAATTACAAAATTGGGGATTAGTTCTTATCTCACCTAAAAATAATTCGCCCTTCCAATTTCTAAACTCTATATAATCTAATTCATACTTTTGCGCACAATTTTGACTTAATAGTTTAATAATTCTCTTTAAATTGAAAGCTCTGTAATAGAGTTTAACATTCGGGATATTTAGCCCTCCCAACTTGTTTTTTAAATACCATAAACTTTTATTAATTCTTGGCTTTTTTCCGTTGTTACAGATTTCATTTATCAATTTCTGCCAGATTTTAAGCTCTGTTTCTTTTATTTGTATTGGTAAATTTTCAAATAAAAAGTTTAGTTTTGGCATAATTTTCATCCTGCACAAATTTATCATCCCAAACCATGATATTTTCAATGATTTCCATTGATCCTTAATTCTTTTTATTTCCTCTTTTAACTTATTAAAGTTGATGCATGCAACCATTCCTAAAACAGTGTTCAGCTTTACAACTCAAAATCAATATTAAACACAATACATCCACAAACATGCCCAGCACTCACACAACCCACAACTTCTGAGATAGGGCTGTATCTTCTCAACAAGCAAATAAATGAGCTAATTATATGGATAAGCAGGGAAGAGAGCCACTTTGACTATATTAGATTAAAATGGCATTTAACTGCAACTAGTAAATCATAATCCTTTTTTATTATGGTTTTGAATAATTCAAGAGTCTGAATTTTATTGCTGTCTTGATTTTGTTTTTGTGCTTTAGGACATGAGCTTTTAGAGGAACTGCTGACCTATGATGACTTCTTTCTAGAGTCTTTCAACGCTTTTCTAGCTCTGCCTGTGAGTAGAGATTGTACCTTCACCAAGGCTAGTGGTCTGATAGGAAGGACGGTTTCAAATGTGTTTTTACTCATTGAGGAAAAGTTGCTGATTTTAAAAATTAAAAGGGATTATGTGCTCTGTAAGAAAGAGTTCTATTTGCAAAGCTAGACAATTCTTTTATTAGAACAAACAAAGATCTCACCAAAAAATGTAGATACATCCGAGTCCTCTGGAATGTTTTGTGATGGATGTCAGACAAAGCAAGGGGTAAGAAGGAATGAGAGAGAAGCCAGTGGATATGAAGGGGTAGCCACAAAGGGCAAATCCTTTTATTCTCTCTGCCCTTCCTGATTCTTTGTAGGCCATTCATGATGTATTTTGAAGAACTCAAACGCCAACTCACATTTTTTGTGACATTTTGATTGATCTTACGAAAGGTATTTTGGCGTGGGTTGTTTGTACACATGACAGTGGGCCACACAAGATGTAGTGTTAATTTAATGAAAATAATTCAAGTGCCATTAAAAATGCAGATAGCTATGGGGAAGAAGAGAGGAGAGGTGAACGGTAGGAGGAGGATGGGACAGTCCACTCATGCTCCCATAAAACCTGCAACTTCCTCATCCTTTTCCCTGGGATAACATGTAGGTTCTAGATCCGCGGTTCCCAATGTGAGGCACATTCCCCAAAGGGGGTCAATTTGGTTTTTAAGATGGGCGATTCAAGAATGAGTTATTAACAGTTAATGACCTTTTAGGCTTCCTCCACTTGAAGAGGAGTTCAATTTTTGAATAAGAAATATATGTCACTAGGCAGGGTGTGTGTGTGTAGAATTAGGATTTTAGAGATGCTTAGGTGGGGCATGGCCAAAAAAAGGTTGGGGACCACTGCTCTAGGTGAATTAATTGCATTTATATAGTTAGCATCGCATTTTGTTTGACCCATAACAATTCAAACATGTGCAAATTGCAGTCTACTTATCTTATCGCATTGGACTAAAAGTAAGGAGTTAAGTGGTCCAGCTGGCCATTCTTGTCTTCTTATCCCCGACAGAACTTTAAATAATTTTTTGGGGGTGTAAAGCATCAGTTGATCTATGTATAAATGGATGTGCACCTGTTTTTGAAGAAAAAAGGACCTTAGTAATCCCTCTCATAAGTGAGGTTTGCCTCTAATGAAAGGGAGAAGAAAGTGAAACCCTCCCTTTGTTCTTGGATCGGAATTCCCATCATTCCTCACCATGGGTTATTCTGGCTCAGGCCTATGGGAATGGCACTCCACCACCATCAGAAAGTCCACACAGCATATCCTTGGCATAGTGCCATCCTTGTCACCTGTTTTGGCTACCTTTAAAGAAAGGCCTTTCTATTCACACATGCCTTTGATGTACAGTACTTACACATTCTGGGGCAGTGTTTTAAGTGACTGGAATCTTTTAGCAGAAGTGCCAAGCATATAAAGGCAACTAGCCGATTACCCAGCCTTGCTTGGGGTTTCCCCCCCCCATACATGTGTCCAGCCACCTGTGTCAAGCCCCTGCCCAGCTCAATTACATCACAATGATGTCACAATCGGGTGACCTACCTGGGTCTATGACAAAGGCATCACTATGGATACTACCACTGGGACACACACACACACACACTCCTGTTGAGTATACTTCCCTTTGCAGATCAATTTAGGGGTATGCACCCCCCATGGGCTCGTGACCCCTGCTGTGACCATCCAGCATGCCCAAAGTACATGTGTGCCATGTTACAGCGTGATCAGTGCAGGGGTGTAGATTTGTATTCATCACATACAAGAGGACTCCTCTGCTTTATATAGATAGATAGATAGGTTTGGGCATTTGCCAGCTCTCCACTGCATGCTTGGATACTGCATCCTCGAATATGCAATCTGGTGCCCCAGATAACTGGCAAGAGAATGTATTCCACTTGTGTAGTCTCTTACTTAACCTATACAATTGTGCCCAGGGTATTTAACTGCAGATACTGTGACTTTTTTAGGGACTGTGGTGGCTTAAGTGGTTAAGATGCTGAACTTGATGATTGGAAGTTTGGCAGGTCAGCAGATCCAAGTGCTGCACAACAGAATGAGCTCCAGTCTCTGTCCCAGCTCCTGCCGAGCTGGCAGCTCAAAAGCAAGAAATTGCAAGTAGATAAATAGGTACCACTTTGGTGTGAAGGTAAAGAGCATTCCGTGTACTACAGGTGTCTAGTCTTGCCTGCCACATGGCCACAGAAATGTCTACAGATGCAGACAGCGCTGGCTCTTCAGCTGTAAGTGAAGTTGAGCACTGAACCCTAGAGTTGGACATGACTGGCTTTTGAGCAAGGGTGACCTATCCTACAATGGCATTCAAAACTTGGGAAGTAGCAGGTCAGTTTGCTTTTGCAAACTGGTTGTCAAGCAAAGGTGGCCTTTACCTTTACCTACTGTGAGTTTTGTTTTGTTTTGTTGCTGCATTTGATGTTACTTAACTTTAAGATGTTACTTTGCATTTTTAAATAATTATTTCTGACATCATTTCCTTAAAGTAACAAGAAATGGGGCATTTCACTGCGGTGTGTGTCATCCTTGCACAGGGACCATTTTCTCTTTATAGTTCCTAATTTAATGTATGTGCTGTCAAAGCAATTTTTCCCATTGAAAGGATTTTTGAGTTTATTTACAGTAACCTGCCCAGATGTATTCCTGCTGACTTGGGCTTCTGGGAATTGAAGTTCAAGAACATCTGGAGTGCCAAGGTTCGGCATCACTGGGCTAGGGGAAGGGCAAGACTCTTTGCATGCCAATTCAACATTCCACTTACATGCTCTGCTATTTGAAAAATCAGGTTTACAGTGCATCTGAAGGAATTTCGGTGTCTGCACAATAATTAATAAATGAATGCTGTCAGCCTTTGCCTACATTCTAGCTATGTTAGCTGGGGAATTCTGTGAGCTGTAAGTCCAAAAAAGTAAATCTCTACTTCTGTCCTTTCTTGCCTAAATGGAAGGTGTTTTTTCCTAATCTTCCAAGTAGGTTTTCCCTCTTAGACTGCATTATGACCGGCTCACGGGACGGATGCAAGAACTTGACCACCTCATTTTGGAGACTCCCAGTCAGATGGAAGTTGAGCCAAGTTCTCCATGCTATGGAGCAACTGATGAAGAAAGGGAAAGGGCTCTCAGCTGGCTTGCACAAGAACGCTTCCCCCTGTTCCAGAGGTGGAGTATCAGACCTCTGTACATTCCTTTGCCTTCTGTTTCATGACCTACTCTATTTCCTGTCTCATTGAATTACTGGCTTGTACTTACCTCTCTTGGCTTAGACTTCTTTCATGAAGAATGGCATTTTAGAACCAGACACTGCCGAGAGATTGTTGTTAGATATGTAACTCCTAAACTATGAAAATCCATCTGATGGAAACCTTGCATAGAAGGAGACTGTGAGGCTATCTACATGGGCATATCGCCCACTCTTTGGGGCAGGTTGGCCCCATCACATGGAGACATCCATTGGGCCAATCCACCTCAACCTAAACCATTTTGAGACCTGTCAGGGGTTCAACTAAATTGGCCTGCTGAATGTTATCCCATCCCCAGTGGCTTAAATACAAAATTGTTTTCTTCCTCTAATGTAGTGCCAATTACAAAGCCTGATTGGACTCCTGCTTCTTGTGGCTATTAAATGTCATCTAGTTGTAAGATGTCCATTCTTCAGACCAGCCTCTTCCAAGAAAACAATAGCCAGCAGCTGATTTGCTTTGCCAACTCACATTTGCAGCTACAACAATAGATCTCTCTGAAATCCTTAATTTTATCCAAAGTTTTGCTGGGTCCCATATTTAGTTTCAACAGCAGCGTTTGGGACACAGTTCAAATTGTTCTTAAATTAGTTTTGCAGGACATGGAAGTATCTAAGGAGTAAAACATGTCAAAGCCAGTACTAGAGTGCTTTTCTCACCATTGCAAGGAGCAAAAGCTGATCTTCAGGTATCTAGGATTAAAAGGTAGGGACGACTGTTCAGTAGAAGGCATGAACAAGCATCCTTCAATTGCTTTATAGCATATTTCTCCAAGGCAGCAATGACCTGAGAGTAATAAACCACAATTGAGATCAGAAAAAAAACATGCATAGCTTTAGTGTTTTGCACGGAAGACAAAGAAGGAGCCGCAGTGAGGGCTAAAACACAGCTTTATTGCATGATGGTCAGGATGAATATGTGGTAATGGCGGAGGTACAGCTCCTTTTATACTGCAACAATACATTTGAAAAGGGTTACACGGTAGCGTATTGGCTGCTACCTGCGTGACGTCATTCTGAGTCACGCCCTTCTTCTCCAGGTGTTCCTTGCGCAGGAAGGTTCTTGCGGCTGCTGGTGATTGGGGGAATTTGAACCATGTGAGCTGAACACTCGCAGCTGCCCTCTATGGGTAGCTAGCTCGCGTTCCATTAAACAGCTGAGATACATTGTGATCATTGTTAGGTTACATTCATACATTCTTAAAGTGATACAGTTACATACACAACAATAGGATTCAGAAGAAGCCAACTATTCAGAATTAGACATGTGACTTGTCTTTGGACAAAACTGTAGAAACAAACTTTGATGTTCGGAAATTGAAGAGAAGCAGCCAGCATAAAAGGGCCAAACAGAACTTTATTGTAAGCAAACCGAACATGAACAGCAATGGTGCAACAGCTCTTTATATACACTGTACAATGGATACAATTGGGCGTGAAACAATATGATTGGTTAGGAAAGGAGTGGGGTGATTGTGGGGTTACCGGACCTGAGTGAAGACTTCATGTGTCTGGTTAGAAAGGGTGGGAACGTAAGTCCCGCGATAGTTCAGTACCAAGAAGAAGACAAAATGGAGGATCACCCCGATCCCATAATAACAACTACACAACGTTACAGCAATAATTAAAGTTACATACGCAACACAAACTGAACTGGAATATCTGTGAATGTCCAAGGCTGCCAAGGGTGGAGTAAAAAGATCATACCATTCATAGGGTGGAACAACAGACCCCCAGATCCCTCATATTAAATGTGGCACTCACATGTCACAACTGAAAGTAGAGAAGGAGTAAAAAAACACTCAGGAAGCTGAGAGCATGTCCTTTACCTTAAGAAAAATGAATCTTTTCTGTCTTTCCTCCTGCAAGACCATTCATTAAAACATTAAAAAGTCTTATGACAACAAAGCAGCATCAGGAGAACAGGGAGGGGAGGGGCCGGGGAAATTATTAAAATAAATTAATTGAAAAGAACAGGCTTTCATTGCTCATTCAAGAAGGAGTTGAAAGTTATTGTGTCCATGGCTGTTCTAAAGCCCCTCACTCATTCCCTTCACTGGCTGCCTTTTTCTACACAGGACTGTCTTTTACTTGGAGTACAAACTGGCAAAACTGCTTATATGTCCATTGAATGAGAAGTATCCCATGAATCGATATGCAATCCGTGGCTACAGTCGCCAATCAGATAGCACGGCTGTTTCTAGCATCCCCAGCCATTCATCAACATGGAGGCAGTCCACTGGAATCCCAAGTCATTTGCTGTTGAGATTTCCTAGTCAAACACAGAGTACCCCAGCCTATCTAGGTGAGTTTCTCACAGCTGTTTTCTGCTTCTGCATGAAAGGTGGAGAATGTGTAGCCCTTCCGATATTACAACACTGCATCTCTCATTAGCCCTAGCCATCATAATCAAGGATGAGAAACGATGGGAGCTGGATTTTGACAACATCTGGAAGGTCACTATATTTCTCTTTCTCGTGGATTTAGACTTGTCTTGAAATGCAGATACATTTCCAATTAGAATTTTGAATCCTGATAAGAATCCTCTCTTCTTGAGAGCAAGAACTAAAAAAAGCTAGTTTGTGCAAAATGCCGCCAGCAACTCTCCATTTTGAGAAGGAAAACATAAAATAAATGCAGGAAATACAGGAAAAATGGCTGATTGTTAAGAAAAGCACAAACAACCTATCCAGTGCTTCAGATTATTAATGCACAAGGTATACTAGCTTTGAAAAAATCTGTTCTATTCATAAAAATGGTCAATTTTGCACAAAACAACGCTCTCATCAGAGTGAGAACTCTATCAAGAACATCAGGAAATTCATCACAACCCTCTGCATCCTCTCTTTTACCTGTTGTGGTCACAGAAAAGATACCTCTTCTGTAGCAGCTATATGGGGGAATACAGAGAATGTAGTTTCAAGACTTTATATCTTTTTTTTAAAGAGCTGGATTGATATTATCTTCCAGAGCTCCATAATGCACTACTAACATTCTTTTTTTTTTTTGGCAAGTGAATAAGCTCATAATGAAGCTTTTCAGTTTTTAGGGGAAAAAATTGTGACAGATTTGCAGAACTCCAGAAAGTACATGATAATAATTATCAGAGAATGAAGCAGAAAATTTTCTTTTCTTTGATAGAGTACTTATTTTGTACAAAACCTGGGGGGAATGAGGAAGAAGCAAAAGCAAAAATTAGACCAGGTACAGCAAGTGTTATTCCAGCTTACAGACTGTCTGACTCATCCAGCCAGCCATTCAACTTTTATACTGCCTCATATTGCAATAATAGTAAATTAATCAGGAAAAACCAACCAAACATATACAGTACTGTAATTTTTAAACAATAAACAATCCTCTGCCACCTAGTTGCATGCCTATAGACATACCCGTCAAGTGCAGCTCCGGAAAATACGGGAACTGCTCCGGCCCGGGCATGCATGCGCAGCAACAACTCCTTTGTGCATGTGCAGAGCCCCTTTGCACATGCGCAGAGCCCATTTGCGATAGGTGTGCATGCACAGTAACCCCTTTCCCTGCCGTTCAAATACGGACGGTGGCGGGAAAGGGGGGAAACGCGCAGAGAAATACGGGATTTCCCAGCCAATCCAGGATACTTGACAGGTATGGCCTATAGATAGAAATAAACAATTAAACAGCATTTAAAAATCCCAGATCAGCCTCATAAAAAGATGCTTTAAAAAGTAGAGTTTTTAACCATTTCTAACACATTTGGAGGGAAGGGGGTGCTGAAGCTCTCTTGGAGATAACATAGAAAAGGCAAATTCAAACTAGAAACAACTTGTGATTTAAAAAAAAGACTGGTAAGAGGTGCTCGGGCTGTTTCACCCAGTGGTTCCCAACGTGGGGCACACGTCCCACATGGGGATTTCAAATCCCCGAAGCCTAAGTCAGGCATTGGCTGATCAGTGTTTTGGGAAATTGTTGTGTATGTAACTGTATCACTTTAAGAATGTCTGAATGTAACCTGACAATAATCACAATGTAACTCAGCTGTTAAAGGAACGCAAGCTAGCTGCCCATAGAGGGCAGCTGCGAGCGTTCAGCTCACATGGTTCAAATTCCCCCAATCACCGGCAGCCGCGGGAACCTTCCCGCGCAAGGAACACCTGGAGAAGAAGGGCGTGACTCAGAATGATGTCACGCAGGTAGCAGCCAATACGCTACCATGTAACCCTTTTCAAATGTATTGTTGCAGTATAAAAGGAGCTGTACCTCCGCCATTACCACATGTTCATCCTGACCATCATGCAATAAAGCTGTGTTTTAGCCCTCACTGCGGCTCTTTCTTTGTCTTCCGTGCAAGACACTGAATTGGCGACGAAGGTGGGATCCATGGTGTATCCCAAGATCAAGCCTCACCAGTTCGACATCAGCGATCCTGAGCAATGGGAGCTGAACGAGTGCCAGTTTCGGCACGCAATGGATGCTGCAGGCATCGATGACGAGGGGAAGGTGTGGTCGCACTTCCTAGCCCAGGTGGGGCCGGCCACACTGCGCATCCTGATGAACCTGTTGGCTCCCCGGAAGGTCGATGCGGTGCCCATTGACCGCATCCTCACAACGCTGAGGGATCACTTCCAGCTGCCCGTCTCTATTTTTCCGGCCCGGGTCGCATTTCACAGGCGGGACCAGCGCCCGGGAGAATCTGTGTCTGCCTACGTGGCGGCCCTCAGGCTGGCAGCCGTTCACTGCCAATGGGAGGACCTGGACATAGCCCTTCAAGACCGCATGTTGTGCGGCCTAAGGGACAAGGAGGTCCAGAGAAAGCTGATGACCCGCGACCATCGCCTCACGTTCAATGAGGTACTGCGAGAGGCCCAAGCAGCCGAGGCGGCGAGGAGCGGGGTCAAAGTCTTCAAGTCCCGGGGGGCCGCACCTGAGAGGGCCAAGTCACCCGTGCAAGTGGCCCGGCGGACTTTGGCACAAGCGGTCTGGCGAGCCCCCCGGCCGCCCACAGGCACCCCAGCAACCTCCGAGGAGTCGTCCATGACTGCGGACTCCTGCTCCAGCGAGGACGATGACGTGCAGAGAGTCAAGAGGCATGGAGAAAAGTGCTGAGCCAGCGAGAGAGGAAACCACCGTTGCGATGGCTGCGGGGCATCTCACGACCGAACGAGGTGCCCATTCCGGAAGGCCGAGTGCCACAACTGTGGCCGGAAAGGCCACATCGCCAGGGTCTGCAGGCACGGGTGAACGGAGGACAAGGGCTCATCGAGACACCCTCAAGCACACCAACGCAAGGCGGCCAGCATCGGAAAGGTCTC
Organism: Bradypodion ventrale; assembly: GCA_035047345.1. Taxonomy (NCBI): domain Eukaryota; kingdom Metazoa; phylum Chordata; class Lepidosauria; order Squamata; family Chamaeleonidae; genus Bradypodion; species Bradypodion ventrale. The sequence goes on along the minus strand of JAWDJE010000001.1, from coordinate 62,235,497 downwards.
AGCTAACAACGACGTGGCGGCCGTGAACCGCGTGGGCCTGGAGAACCGGCGCTTCTTCGTAGAGGTACTGTTACAAGGGGTTCCCGGTTAGGATGGAAATATACTCAGGGTCATCCTACTCCATCCTGTCCCAGAAGGAGTTCCTGCGCATTCCCCCAAATGCACGCCCCAAGTTGCGGGCCATGAAGTCGAACTTACGGGACGTGCAGGGTTATGGGATCCCGGTGTTGGGGGTGGAAAACTTCATGGTGAAGTTCAAAAGGTTCATGGAAAAACTGCCCCTAGTAGTTCTCAAGGAGGGGACCTGTTGCCTTTTAGGAACCCAGTGGTTTGCTCCCCTGGGAATTGAACTGTCCGGCATAAACACCATAGAGAGTGACCAAATTCGGGACATGTGCGATGCGCACCCTGCGTTTTTCAAGATGGGGCTCGGGACTTACAGGGGCCCCCCGGTCTCTTTTGAGTTGGACCCAGAAATCCGGCCCATACGTCTCAAGCCAAGAAGAGTCCCCTTCGCCCTCAAGGACAAGATTGAGGTGGAATTGGACAAATTGGTGGGGTATGGGATTTTAGTTCCAGTTGATTCTGCAGAGTGGGAAACTCCGATTGTTACAGCTTTAAAATCCAATGGGGAGGTCAGGATTTGCGCTGACTACAAATGTACAATCAACAAGGCCATTCGGCCAAATGCATATCCGGTGCCGGTTGTTAGCCACTTACTGGCCACTTTGCACGGGGGGAGGTGTTTCGCCAAGCTAGACCTGGTGCAGGCGTACCAGCAGCTCACGGTAACCCCAGCTGCTGCCACTGTGCAAACCATCGTCACGCATAAGGGGGCATTCAAGGTAACGCGCCTACAGTTCAGCGTAAATTCAGCCCCCGGGATCTTCCAGTCCCTTGTGGAACGCCTTTTAAAGGGGCTTCCAGGCGTGCTCCCATATTTTGATGATGTTTTGATAACAGTGGGGAGCGAATCGGAACTAGCGAAAAAACTAGACAAGGTCCTATCTGTATTCGAGAGAGCAGGACTGAGGTTGAGAAGGGACAAATGTGTGTTTTTTGCGAGGGAGGTTGAGTTTCTCAGGTTCAAAATAACCCCAGAGGGCATCAAGCCATCCGAGTCCAAGGTTGCGGCTGTGCAAAACGCCCCTCGCCCCACCGCGAAACCGGAGCTGTAGTCATTCCTAGGGCTCCTGAATTTTTACCATTCCTTCTTGCCAAGGAAGGCATCCGTTGCGGAGCCACTGCATGGGCTACTTAAGAAAGATGCGGTTTGGCAGTGGGGAGATAGGCAGGAGAAAGCGTTCAAAGAGCTCAAGGCACTCTTGTCCTCAGACGCCGTCCTGACCCATTTCGACCCAAGGAAACCGGTAGTTTTGGTCTGTGATGCATCAACAGTGGGGGTGGGGGTGGTGCTGTGCCACGTGTTAGAGAACGGGCGGGAAGCCCCGGTTGCCTTCTATTCCAGGTCACTTTCAAAGGCGGAGCGCAATTACGTGCAAACAGATAGAGAGGCCCTGGCCATAATCGCGGGAACAAAGAAGTTCCACGATTTCCTGTACTGCCGCGAGTTCACAATTGTGACTGATCATAAGCCCCTTTTGGGAATCTTTACTACAGGAAGCCCACCCCACAAATCCTGTCCCCCAGAATTCTGCGTTGGGCGATTTTCCTCAACGTCTACCAGTACGAACTGGTCCATCGCCCAGGGAAGGAGATCTCCCATGCAGATCCCATCTCCCCTCCCTAGTTTAGGAGACCCCAAATGCGAGGTAGAGCAGGACCACCAAGTCCTGCTGATCGAGTCTCTCGACTCACCCCCCCATAGTTCCCGCAGACCTCGCCAAAGCCATGGCTGCCAACAAAATCCTGTCCCAAGTCAGTTCCTGGGTGAGGAAAGGGTGGCCCACAACTCCCCCCCGAGAGGAATTCAAATCGTTTTTCAGGTGCAGAGTAGAGCTTTCCCTTGAAAGGGGCTGCCTCCTCTGGAGCCAGCGGGTGGTCATCCCAGAGAAGTTACGAGCAAAGGTGCTGAGGCTACTGCATACCAGCCACCCGGGAATAGTGCGTTCCAAAGCACTGACCAGGAGCTACTTCTGGTGGCCCCAGATAAACGTGGATATAGAGCACTGGGTGGGCACGTGCGAGAGCTGCCAGAGCTCTCGGCCCAAGGAGTCACGGCTGCCCCACAGGGAATGGGACACGGCCTGCGGGCCATGGTCCCGAGTACACGTCGACTTCGCTGGCCCCTTTTGGGGGTCCATGTTTCTGCTGATAGTCGATTCATATTCCAAATGGCTGGAAGTCATTCCCATGTCCAACACCTCATCTGCCGCAACCATTAAACAATTGCGCAAGGTGTTCAGTTGTTTCAGCCTGCTGGACATCCTTGTGAGTGATAACGCCAGTACTTTCACGTCTGCGGAATTCAAGGCGTTCATCGAGAGGAATGCCATCTGGCACATTACCTCTGCCCCATTTCACCCTGCCACAAATGGTCAGGTAGAGCGCCAAGTGCGCACTATGAAAGACGCACTGCGGCGCATGGGTCCCGGTGAATTGAACTGTGTCAATTCCTCATTTGTTATAGGGCAACTCCCCTAGCTTCAGGACCTTTGCCGGCTGAGCTCCTCATGCGGAGGAAGCCGGCAACACTTTTTGATCGGTTGGATACGACCCAGGTGGAGAATGAGGGGAGAAATATAGAGAGCTCCAAAAGCTTTGCGGTAGGAGACTCAGTTCACTGCAGGAATTACGCAACCTTGGGACCAACGTGGGTTCCAGGAACAGTCATTGAGCAAACGGGGCCAGTGTCTTACAGGGTTGAAACTAGCACAGGTCTGCTGTGGAGAAGGCATGCTGACCAGCTCAGAAGGCGAGTTACCAGTGAAAGTCAGCGTTAGGGTTCTCCACCACCCGTTTAGCCCAAGGGGGAGACATGGGGACGTCCCCAGGTACAAATGCATACCCTGGATTCTCACACGAGGAGGAGGATACTTTGAAAGAGTGGGATGAGGAGTCCCCTGATGAGTTCAATTTTATGTTACCATACCAGGGGGGTGTTGGGGAGTGGTCCTCCTCCCGTCCCAGCGAGTTCAGCCCCTGGTATTTCCAGTCCTCCCAGTCCTTTTGTTCTATAGTTTACCCCATCACCAAGACCCCCAACCCAGGCAGCAGGGGGAAGTTCATTCTCTCCATCCCCAAGACCACTGAGTCAGGCAGCAGGGGGTAGCACAAGTACGCCAGTTGCAGGCGCAAGAAACCGGGGTGAGACAACAAGGGTCTCCTCATCGGTCCCGAGATTCATGCTGGGGGGTTCGCCAGGTGCCACGAGTGATAGGCAGGGGTTCACATCCCAGTTACATGTTCCGTTCCCCTCTCCAAATGCAAGGTTGCCACAGAGTCCCCGCCAGACGACTAATGAGTCCCCCCTTTCCGTTGCAGGACGAGAGTCTGAGGAAATCGGAGCCCCTAGTTCCCCTGAGCTCAGCCAAGCAGTCGTACGCCCCAAGCACACATGCGGGAAGCCACAATGGTTGAGGGACTTCAGCCCATCCTAGGGGGGAGGAGTGTTGTGTATGTAACTGTATCACTTTAAGAATGTCTGAATGTAACCTGACAATGATCACAATGTAACTCAGCTGTTAAAGGAACGCGAGCTAGCTACCCATAGAGGGCAGCTGTGAGCGTTCAGCTCACATGGTTCAAATTCCCCCAATCACCGGCAGCCGCGGGAACCTTCCCGCACAAGGAACACCTGGAGAAGAAGGGCGTGACTCAGAATTAGTCAATACGCTACCGTGTAACCCTTTTCAAATGTATTGTTGCAGTATAAAAGGAGCTGTACCTCCGCCATTACCACATGTTCATCCTGACCATCATGCAATAAAACTGTGTTTTAGCCCTCACTGCGGCTCCTTCTTTGTCTTCCGTGCAAGACACTAAAGATACCCAAGTGTTGCATGACAAATCTTGGGGACATAAAAGAAGCCTCATTCACGTGTCCCTTGAGCGGTGTTTCTCCAGCAAAAATCCTTTCAACCCAGAGTAATTTCTCACATGAAATTTATTTACCAGCACTGGCCCCCACACTCCTGTAGTGAGAGAATGTATAAAGATTTAGAATCTCTCTACATGACACACATTCTAACTTTTAAGCTGTTTTTGTAGCAGTTTGGTGCCACACAAATTATGGTGTCCACAGATGCGGACTGTTGGATCTGGAATCTTCTCCCTACCTGCATTTTTTGAACACCCCACCTCACCCAATTAGAGGGTTTCTACTATCTTGAGGCACTTTAATTTAAACCTATTCCAAAGGAGTGTGTGTTCACTTGGGATGAACTAAATTAGAGACTTCCATATTTTAAACAGTGTTGCTGTTGCTTCCAATGTAAACATCCAGATGATAGCTAGTGCAGGGTATGGCAGATTGATAACTTCCACTGATCAACTGTAGTTGGTTCTGGGAATTAAAATATTTTTCTATACAATCATTCTTGTGCTTCATTGCTTTGGTGGAAAGCAATGGATTTCTTTAGATTACTAAGCAAGAAGCTGCCCACAGGATGATGATCAGGGGAAATTACCAATTTACAATACTGTATCTTGCATTTGCTATCAGTTACTTCAGGATACTGGAGACTGGGTCACCCAAGGAGTAAAATGTCATTGGGACACACGGATCATGACAAAAAGCATTTTACTCTTCTGCCAGAATGCAAACAGCTTTTAATAGGCTAGACCAGAAGAGCCAATTGTTGTGTATGCAAGGACACTGTTGCTTAAAGTAAATGAATGTAACCAGCCCCATATCACAATGTATCACAGCTGCTAAAGGAACGCGAGCGAACCGCCCATAAAGGGCGGATGCGAGCGTTCATACTCACATGGTTCAATTCCCCAAATCACGAACAGCCGCGGGAACTTCTCCGCATGAAGAACTACTACAGAAGAGGGGGGCGTGCCTCAAGACGACGCCCCCAACGGTGGCAGCCAATGAGCCACCGTGCAACCAGATTCAAATGTGTTTCGTTACTGTATATAATGTGATGTACCTCCGCCATTACCTCATGTTCACCCTGACCATCAAAGAATAAACCTGTGTTAGTCCTTATTGCGACTCGTTCTTTGTCTTCCCTGCGAGACATTAAATTGGCGACAAAGGTGGGATTAATGGCGAATCCCAGAGTCAAGACGTACCAGTTCGACGTCAGCGAGCCTGAGCAGTGGGAGCTCTACGAGTGCCAGTTTCGGCACGCAATGGAAGCAGCCGGCGTCGACGACGACGCGTTGATACGCTCCCATTTCCTGGCCCAGGTGGGACCGGCCACGCTGCGCATCCTCATGAACTTGGTGGCGCCAAAGAAGGTTGAAGCAGTGCCTATCGACCAAATCCTGGAGTTGCTGAGGGCACATTTCCAGCCGCCCGTGTCCATCTTTCCGGCCCGGGTCGCGTTCCACCGGCGGGACCAGCGCCCAGGCGAGTCCGTGTCCGACTACGCAGCGGCCCTCAGACTGGCGGCCGTGCACTGCAAGTGGGACGACCTGAACCAGGCCCTGCGAGACCGCCTGCTGTGCGGCCTGCGGGACGAAGAGCTGCAACGGAAGCTCATGACCCGCGACGAGCACCTCTCGTTCAATGAGGTGTTGCGAGAGGCGCAAGCGGCTGAGGCGGCCAGGAGCGGGGTCAAGGTGTTCAAGGCCCACGGCACGACGTCCGAGCGGGCCAAGTCCCCTGTCCAAGCGGCCCGGCGGACCCCGGCGAAGGCAGCCTGGCGGGCACCGAAGTCGCCCGCCGGCACTCCAGAGACCTCCGACGACTCCTCCGTAACGGCGGATTCCTACACCAGCGATGACGACGGCGTCCAGAGGGTGCGGAAGCGTGGGGAACGCCAGCAACACCGAGAGCGGCAAGACCGCCGCTGCGACGGCTGTGGCGCGGCCCACGACCGCACGAGGTGTCCCTTCCGCAAGGCCGAGTGCCACAACTGCGGTCGAAAGGGACACATAGCCCGAGTATGCAGGCGCGGGCGAACCGAGGGCAAGGGCGGCTCCAGCCATCCCCAGCACCACCAGCGGAAGGCGGCCGGTTCCAGGAAGGTTTCCACTATCCACGGCGAGGACGGCGTACACCGCGTGGCCCTGGAGCACCGGCGATTCTACGTGGAGGTACAGTTGCAGGGGCGCCCCGTGAAAATGGAGATAGACTCAGGGTCGTCCTACTCCATACTGTCCCAGAGGGAGTACATGCGCATTCCCCCAGAGGCTCGGCCCAAGCTGCGGGCCATGCGGTCCCACTTGCGGGACGTACAGGGAAACGGGATCCCGGTGTTGGGGGTGGGGAAATTCAAGGTGAAGTTCAAGAATTTCTCCGAAAGACTGCCCCTAGTGGTCCTCAAGGGGGGGAAGTGTTGCCTCCTAGGAACACAGTGGTTTGCTCCCCTGGGAATAGAACTGTCCGGCATCCACGCCGTTGAGACTGACCCAATGCAGGACGTTTGCAATGCGCACCCGGACGTTTTCAAAAAGGGGCTCGGTACTTACAGGGGGCCCCCAGTTTCATTCGAGTTGGACCCAGAAATCCGCCCCATCCGCCTTAAGCCAAGGAGGGTGCCCTTCGCACTCAAGGACAAAATCGAGGCGGAACTGGACAAATTGGTGGGGCAAGGGATTTTGGTTCCAGTTGATTCGGCAGAGTGGGAGACGCCGATTGTAACGGCCCTTAAGTCAAACGGGGAGGTCAGGATTTGTGCAAACTATAAATGTACGATCAATAAGGCCATTCGGCCAAATGCATACCCGGTACCCGTGGTCAGCCATCTGCTGGCCACACTTCATGGGGGGAGGTGTTTTGCCAAGTTAGACCTGGCCCAGGCGTACCAGCAGCTCTCAGTGACCCCAGCCGCTGCCGCTGCGCAGACCATCGTGACACACAAGGGGGCATTTAAGGTAACGCGCCTCCAGTTCGGCGTGAACTCGGCCCCCGGGATCTTTCAGGCCCTCGTGGAACGCCTTTTAAAGGGGCTTCCAGGTGTTCTACCATACTTCGACGATGTGCTGATAACAGCGGGGAGCGAGGTAGAACTAGCTAAAAGACTAGATGGGGTTCTCTCAGTTTTCGAGAAAGCGGGGCTTCGCCTAAGGAAGGACAAGTGTGTGTTTTTTGCGAGGGAGGTTGATTTCCTAGGTTTCAAAGTAACCCCAGAGGGGATCAGACCCTCAGAGTCCAAGGTTGTAGCCGTACAGAACGCCCCTCGCCCCACCGCAAAGCCGGAGCTGCAGTCGTTTCTGGGGCTCCTTAACTTCTATCACTCGTTCCTGCCGAGGAAAGCATCGGTTGCGGAGCCACTGCACGCCTTACTAAAAAAGGACGCGGTTTGGCGGTGGGGGGACAAACAAGAGAAAGCTTTCCGAGAACTAAAATCACTCCTCTCCTCAGATGCGGTCCTAACACATTTTGACCCGAGGAAGCCAGTGGTTCTAGTATGTGATGCGTCCCCGGTGGGGGTGGGGGCGGTCCTGTGCCACGTGTTAGAGAGCGGGCGGGAGGCCCCGGTGGCATATTACTCCAGGTCCCTTTCAAAGGCTGAGCGCAACTACACGCAAACGGATAGGGAGGCACTGGCCATAATTGCAGGGACCAAAAAGTTTCATGATTTTCTATATGGCCGCGAGTTTACGGTAGTGACGGATCACAAGCCGCTTCTGGGAATCTTCACTACTGGCAAACCCACTCCCCAAATACTGTCCCCCAGGATGTTGCGTTGGGCCATATTCCTCAACGCCTATCAGTACGAGATAGTCTACCGCCCAGGGAAGGAGATCTCCCACGCGGACGCACTGTCCCGATCCCCCCTACCCAGCATGGGGGATCCCGCATGCGAGGTAGAGCAAGACCACCAGGTCATGTTAATCGAGTCCCTCGACTCACCCCCCATTGTTCCGGCCGATCTCGCCAAAGCCACGGCGACCGACAAGATCCTAGCCCAAGTTAGTTTATGGGTGAGGAAAGGGTGGCCCACTACCTCCCCAGAGGAATCGTTCAAGCCGTTCTGTAGGCGCAGGGTGGAACTTTCCCTGGAAAGGGGCTGTCTACTCTGGGGCCAGCGGGTGGTTATTCCAGAAAAGTTAAGGGCAAGGGTACTGAAGCTACTGCACACCAGTCACCCAGGAATCGTGCGGTCCAAAGCCCTAGCTAGAAGTTTCTTTTGGTGGCCACAGATAGACGCGGACATAGAGCGTCTAGTGGGCACGTGCGAGAGCTGCCAGAGCTCCCGGCCCGAGGAGCCCCGGTTACCCCATAGAGAGTGGGACACGGCCCGCGGACCGTGGTCCCGCATCCATGTCGACTTCGCGGGGCCCTTCCGTGGGGCAACGTTCCTACTGGTTGTCGACTCCTACTCCAAGTGGTTGGAGGTAATCCCTGTGAGCAGCACCTCCTCCGCGACAACCATAAAGCAGTTGCGTAAACTCTTTGCTTGCTTTGGCCTGCCAGACGTCCTCGTGAGCGACAACGCAAGTTGCTTCACGTCGACCGAGTTCCAAACCTTCATGGAGAGGAACGCAATCAGGCACATCACGGCTGCCCCATTCCACCCCGCCACAAACGGTCAGGTAGAGCGCCAAGTGCGCACTACGAAAGACGCACTGCGGCGCATGGGCCCCGGCGATCTGAACCTACACCTGTGCCAGTTCCTAATCAGCTACAGGACCACCCCCTTAGCTTCAGGATTCTCCCCAGCCGAGCTGCTTATGAAGAGACGCCCGGCAACGCTGTTTGACCGGATGGATCCGTCCAGGGTGGAGGATGAGGGGAGAAATATAAATTTGGGGGGGGGGGGGACTCCAAGAACTTTTCCACAGGGGACCCGGTTTACTGTAGGAACTACGCGGCCTCGGGGCCAGCGTGGGTACCGGGGTCGATCATCGAGCAGACAGGACCAGTGTCCTACAGAGTAGAGACTAGCTCAGGGCTACTGTGGAGATGGCACGCCGACCAGCTCCGAAAGAGGGTCACCAGTGAAGGGAAATCAGCGTTAGGGTCCTCCCCCACCCGCATTACCCAAGGGGGAGACACGGAGGCGCACGAGGGCGCAGTTAAAGAGAGGAATCAGTTTGTCCCCGACTATGACCAGGATCATGAGTTTGACTATGATTTTCCGTACCAGGGGGAGTTAGCGGAGTGGTCCCCCACCCGTCCTAGCGAGAAGAGGGGTTTCAGTTCAGCCCCTGGTACCCCCAGTCCCCACAACGCGGGCATGCTAGAATACACCATAGTCCCGGCCCCCAAGAGACAAGCGCCACTAAGACAGGCAGCCAGCGGAACCTCGCCAGCCTCAAACCCCCAAACTCCCGAACAGGCAGTGGGAGACAGCGGGTCCACGAGGGTCGCATCGTCAATTCCGAAGTTCGTGCTAGGTGGGTCCCCGGGCTCCGCAGGCGGTAGGCAAGGCTTCACCTCCCAACTGTTCATTCCATTCCCGTCCCCACAGGCAAGGTCATCGCAGTCTCATCACAGAACCACTAACAGGTCCCCACCTTACATTGCAGGACAAGACCGCGCGGAACCAGGAGCCGCGGGCTCCCCTGCGTTAGGGCAAGCGGCCACACGCCCCAGGCGCACGTGCGGGAAGCCACAATGGTTAAGGGACTTCGTCCCATCCTAGGGGGGAGGGGTGCTGTGTATGCAAGGACACTGTTGCTTAAAGTAAATGAATGTAACCAGCCCCATATCACAATGTATCACAGCTGCTAAAGGAACGCGAGCGAACCGCCCATAAAGGGCGGATGCGAGCGTTCATACTCACATGGTTCAATTCCCCAAATCACGAACAGCCGCGGGAACTTCTCCGCATGAAGAACTACTACAGAAGAGGGGGGCGTGCCTCAAGACGACGCCCCCAACGGTGGCAGCCAATGAGCCACCGTGCAACCAGATTCAAATGTGTTTCGTTACTGTATATAATGTGATGTACCTCCGCCATTACCTCATGTTCACCCTGACCATCAAAGAATAAACCTGTGTTAGTCCTTATTGCGACTCGTTCTTTGTCTTCCCTGCGAGACATTAAACCAATGTAGACAGATTCTTAGATAAAATATTTGGGCCTCTAGCCTGTGGTGGTGGTGAGGATAGTTTTCACCATCTTGCAGCTTACTCTTATTTATTTTTTCTTTACTTTGTGTGTGTGTATGTTTTCCTTCAGGCCGCTTGTCAAACCTATCTGGCCAAAACCCTGTTGGCATCTTGTTGGAGTCTCCAAGTGTCATGAGCCTGGGAAGGTCTCCAGCAGAACGCCTCAGCCAACAACAACTACAGAGACTCTTGTCTGGCTCCAGCGTAGAAAGCACAAGTGGTGAGAGAATCCTACAACTACGTTGAAAGGACTGGAGGCCCTTCTTCAAGCAAGAATATTAAGATCCAGTTCATATTTTCATGGGCTGCATTCTTGCCTGACTAACAAGAAGCCCCCAAAGCTGGTGTAATCTACATTTGCTTACCTTTATTTATTTATTTTATTTAAAATATTTCTATTTTATTTAAAATATTTCTATCCCGCTTCCCACCCGAAGTGGTTCACAACATAATTAAAACATCAAATAAAAACATTAAATACCACCACCACCCCCATCTATAGACTATTAAAAGCCCCCATTTAAAACCATCTAACAAATCTCCCTCCCCTCCCACAACAATTAAGAAAGCTATCAGGACAAAATACCCATGTGGGCTAAATAAGCCAGTGGGACTGGGAAGTTGATTCATCCATGCCCCATACCCGCTGGCATAGCCATGTTTTCAGTTCTTTTCTAAAGAGGAGCAGCTCCGTCTGGAGGCGTAGCTCGAGTGGCAAGAGGTTCCAAAGGGCCAGGGCTGACACGGAAAAGGTCCTCCTCCTGGTCCCTGCAAGGTCAGCTTCCTTAGTTGATGGGACCATCACCGAACCCCTCCGGTCTGCCCTCATAGGACAGGTACCTTTGCTAGAAGGAACTTCATTCTGTTATACTGACAAATAGACAAGTTGTCTCCAGCCTTATTGACCTTTGATCATTAAGGAACATTTGGAAGCAGCTTTAATGGCCCTGGTAAAACCCAGATTTCCCAATAATAGGCTGCTTTAGTTTTGTAATGGCACAGATGCAATCAGGGTAGAAATCCAAGGCCTCGCTCAACAGAATGAAAAAGAGGGGCCTCAAATGTAACAGGGCTGGATTCTTACATTTGGAAGGGAGTAACATAACAGAAGGAATGTGGTGGCTTAGTGGTTAAGATGCTGAACATGCTGACTGGAAGGTTGGCAGGATATCTGTTCAAGACCTGAGTGCTGCACAAAAGAGTGAGCTCCTGTCTCTGTCCCAGTTCCTGCCAACCTAGTAATTTGAAAGCAAGAAATTGCAAGTAGATAAACAGGCACCACTTCAGCAGGAAAGGTAACGGCATTCCATGCATTATGGTGTCTAGTCTTGCCTGCCACCTGACTATGGAAACATCTTCAGGCACAGACAACGCTGGCTCTTTGGCTGTAAAAGGAGGTGAGCACCGTCCCTTAGAGTCATACTTGGTTAGCTTTCGAGCAAGGGAGACCTTTAACTTTAACATAACAGACAGCTGGCTGAATTAGCTCAGTGGTTTAGGTCTCTTGTTGAGAGTTCAGTTCCCCACTATGTCTTCTAGGAGAAGAGTTAGCCTATGTAGTCACAAGCAAGCTGTACAATCCCAGGGCAACCCCCAGCAGAAGGTAATGTAAACCACTTCTGTTTATTCTCTACCTAGAAAACCATGGACAAAGATCACCAGAAATGATTTGACAGCACATAGGTAAAGGTAAAGGCCGCCCTTGTTCAAAAACCAGTTGTATCCAACTCTAGGGTTCAGTGCTCATCTCTTTATAGCCCAAGAGACAGTGCTGTCTGCGTCTGCAGACATTTCCATGGACATGTAGCAAGTATGTGAACGGAGTGCTGTATACCTTCCCACCGAAGCGGTATCTATTTATCTACTTGCATTTTCTTGCTTTTGAACTGCTAGGTTGGCAGGAGCTGGGATTGTGATGGAAGCTCACTCTGTCATGCAGTACTTGGGTCTTGGACTGCCAACCTACCGACCTTCCGGTCGTGAAGTCCAGTGTCTTAACCACTAAGCCATCACAGTCCTACAGAGCCTGTAAAAGTTGCTAGATTTGAGATATTCTGATTTATTGGAATAAAAATCGCATCCTTCTTCATGGCAGACGGAAGCCACCTAAATGCGACTCACCTGGGAGCAAGGGCTCAACTGAAAGGCTTTAAGGCCTAGCTAGGCTTAGTTGTCTCTGGGTTCCTGTTCAGAAAGAAAGCTCCCACCCAGCACCAGAACAGGAGGAAGGAAGCTTGCAAAGCAATTTGGGCAAGTACTGAAAGACACTTGGCCTCTTCTCGACTAAAACGCTCTCAGAGTTATGTTCAGACTTTTTATCTATCTGCAAGTTAATACAGTACTATAACCTTTGAAGTTTTCTCCCCCTTTTCAACTAGACAGGCTTTCAGTCAAAGCTGATAAAATCTATCTTCAACCACTGTCAAACCTGCTCACAGAAAGAGGGATCCTTCAGCACAGACCTGCCAAATTCATTTCTGTTCAAATGCAGCAAGAGCATTGGCACAAGCTGTCTGGAGAATGATGCCTTTGCTTTGCCCCCTCCGAGGAAGTACCTCAGAGGCCCAGACATTTCTTTGTTCATAGACTTGATACAATCTCTCACTGCAGGAATGCTCAGAAGTGGTGGGGCCAGTGTTGGCCAGCCAAAGGTCTCTCCAGTTCATCAAAGCAGAATTGTTACCCCTGCTTCCTCACCTGGGCAAGACTTCACTAAGTGTCACATTGATAGGTAGGTGCCATGATGAGGACATCAGATTAGATCAAATTTTGCAAGGAATGCTCGAAAGCTTGTCTGGTCAAGATATGGGCACAGAGAGATGAAAGTTAATGGGAAGGTCAAGGCCAAATTCCCATTGAGCCATGAAACTCACCTGGGTAACTTTCGTTTGGTCATTCTTTCTCAGAATCAGCTACCTCACAAATTTATTCCTTTATTTATTAGATTTGTATGCCCACTTTCTGGCCAAAAGACCACCCAGGGCAGTGAATGTATAAAAACACAATCTTAACCTATAAAACCAAGTGTTCACTGTTGGAACTGGCTATAGGTTGCTATGCGTCGCCCTACTGACCCGCACCCACCCTTCGTGCGCACGGCCGAATTGCCTACGCAGGTCAACGAAGGATTTAAATATCCGGCACGGGGGCCTCAGCCCCACAAATGGCAAGAAAGGGAAAGAACTTCACTTCCCAACATTCCTTGCGCTGCGCCGCGCCAGAGCCAATCACGCTGAGAGGCTCTCGCATGGCGCAGCGTTCGGACACGCGCCGCAGCCAATCGAAAGAAACGCATTTTAAAAAAAACCCAGCAAAAACACAAAGCACCAACCCATAACTACAAGCCCCAGCGTCCTGCGCGCCCACGCAGAACGCTGAGGAAAACGGCGCCCGGAAAATTAAAAAGAAAAACAGCTCACAGGCAAGCAAACACCAGCCGGCTTTCTTTTACTCACCCGTGGCGCCTAAAGCTCCCGATTGGAGTTTCCCCTTTAACATCAGTGGGAGGGGGTGGCGATCCCCCTCTCCGCTGCCTACCCTAGTGTTTGGAGGTTTGTGGGGATAAAAGGACTATATTGCCCCAACCCAGCTGGAAACAAAAGATGAGGCAGAGAGGATCGATCCCCCACCACCCCTCCTTAAAAAAACTCCGTCTTTTCTTCTCTTTAAAAACGGAGTTGTTTTAAGGAGGGGGGTGGGGGATCGATCCTCTCTGCCTGTTCCTCTGTGTCCAGAAGTGTAGGGCCAATATACACCTTTTATCCCAAAAAACCACCCAACACTAGGGTAGCCAGCGGGGAGGGGGATCGCAGCCCCCACCCACTGATATTAAAGGGGGAAAACGATCTACTTTCACGATTCCACAAAAACAAAGCACGACTCCACAAAAACAAAGCACCATAACACACTACAGCTCCCCTCCCCACCACCTAGCCCACCCTTCCTAACCCCCAATGACCATGCCACCATCCCCACCACGGGCCGGCGGCATAGATAATCCAACGAGTCCGGCCTGCGAAAAAAACCCCAGCCTAACACCACATGGTATTTCAATGGGCCACCCAGCCACCGAGGCCGGCCCACAGAAATACCCACACCAAAAACACAAACAACAACATTAAAAAAAGCAAAAACAATACTAAACATAAAAATTACAAGGAAAATCTTCCACAAACAATCCAAAAAAAACCAAGGACAAACACAACCCCCCACCCCCCACAAATCACAACAAAACCACCCCTAACAAAACAGAGATCACAACTTACCAAGACACGTGCAGCCTCACCGAGAATCAGAATTGAAATGAGAAAAGAACAGGAAGAATACACAGGCCAGGACAAAGTCAACATTAAAACATTACGCAACAGCACCACCAAGTGGCTACAGGAAATATTACACTCAATGAATTCAAATTGATCTCCACCATCTGCAAAAAACATACACTTACACATTTTAAAAAAAATCTTATCCAAAGTACACCTATCACCAAAAACCACATAGGAACACATTATTTTTAAAAATGCAATTATTGGGGGAAAAAATATATCAACCTTATCTCTTTTTAAAATCCAAATTTTTAATAACAGTTTAAAACACTACCTACGTATAAAAATATATATATTTTTTAAAAATAACATAACTAATTTAAATACACATACAACAAAAAACATCCAACACCATTTCTCATATTTTTTAAAAAACAAAACCCCCAAAAAAAGCCCGGCAACGCCGGGCAACCCTTGCTAGCACAGTATATAAAACAGTGGTTCCCAACCTTTGTAAGCCGGTGGCCGGGCCACGCTCTCTCAATCAGCTTCTCAGGCTGGATGGCCATTTTGCCCTGCCTGCACAATGGGGGTGGCCATTTTGTCCCAAAAGATTTAATTTAATTTTAATTTAATTTAATTTTCGCATTTCACATTTATATGCCGCCCACTTAGGGGAGCCTGACTCAGGGCGGCTTACACAACAGTAATGCAATATATAAAGAACAGTACAATATATAATGTAGCAACAATTATACAATATTCCTCCCACAAATACAAAAGTACAAAATACAGCGGCCCTTCTGATGGCGCCACAGCTGGAAATTAGCGAGGCCCAGAGGTCGGAGTCCAGGGCTCAACGACCTCGACTGAGCCCGGGCTCAACGTCCTTAAGGGGGCCCAGGCTCAAAGTCTTCGACGGAGCCCGGGACTCAACGTCCTCGGCGGAGCCTGGCTTAACGTCCTCAATGGTGTCGACGGCCCTTTATCCACCTCCGGCGATGGCGTGGCCAGAGGGGGGGAGACGATGCGTCGCTCGGCTTCCTCTTCTTCGGACGCCGCTCTTGTCCTCCTCCTGGCTGAAGGGAAAGGGCCAGAAGGGCGTGGCAGCGCAGATTGCATCTTCAGTCTCTGATGACCATGGGGGCTCTTTATCCTCTTGTTTAAGTTGACATCTTTGCCCTGGTCGTGAGCCTCGATCAGCTGCTTGATGACATCGGCTATGGTCATCATCATCAGCTCGGCTTTGCTCAGCTCTCCCTTCTTCTTTTGCATCATGGCGGCGATGGGACCTCGATTAAAAGGGGTGGCCATTTTGTTTCTTGAATGCCATTGGAGGGGGTGGGGGCCACATGAAATGGTGCCACAGGCCGGGTCCAGCCCACGGGCCTCATGCTGGGAACCCCTGATATAAAATAAGTAATACAGTGGTACCTCATACAACGATTTTAATCCGTTCCACAGGGCTCATTGTTGTATGAAACAATTACTCTACGATGCATGCATAGCGATTTTCCCTATGGGATGCATCATACAACAATCTTTTTCGCTAAGTGGTTTTTCCAATTGAAAAATTGTTTTATGATTTTTTCCATAGGGGAAATTGTTATGCGGGACACAATTTCCCCAAAAAACCTAATTGTTATGCGATTTCGTTGCTATATGGGGCGATTGTTGTATGAGGTTCCACTGTAGTTAAAATAAGAGATACACAATTACAAACAGACAAGAATTGAAACAGCAGGGGAAGATGGGCCACAAACCAACCAAAAGTGTCATAAGTATAAGGTAGGGAGAAGCATGTTGCTTCAGGATAAGAAAGTGAGTGCAGGAGTGGATATGATCTTATATTGTACGTATTGCACTAAATAGTGCCCCTCATCAATTATGTTTTGACATGCTGTTTTACTTCTTCCTTCAGAAGTGATGGGAAGATGTTCTCTGGATCCAGAAAAGTCTTGCAGTTTGATCTGGATGAGACATCTACCTGCAAGGAAGAGCAGTTGGACCTGTTTGGTTCTCATGGCTTTGGAATCGCAGCTCTGCAGCAGCTCAAAGAAGATGTTTTAGGGACAGTGAGTAGCATGCTAAGAAGTTAGGCTTGGGAAAACTCTGCTCTCCAGCTTCTGATTTCTCCCTATGCTCCTATATCAGGGGTGGTGAACCTTGGCACTCCCGGTGTTCTTGGACTTCAATTTCCACAAGTGCAAGTCTCTGTGAATCCACACAAATGGGTCTACTGCACGTATGCACAGTAAACACACTCGTGTGGATTCACAGAGACTTGGGCTTCTGGGAATTGAAGTCCAAGAACACCTGGAGTGCCAAGGTTGGCCATCACTGCCATAAAAGAGGGAAGGATATTACAGCTCTACTAGCCTCATCACCTTCTCTCTTCTTTGTATTGCAGAGGGCTGGCATGGATAGCTTTAGACAGTTCCTTCATGGCACTCTGGGGATCAACCTTCTGAACTTTTGGATCGAGTGTGAGGATCTCATGGAGCACACCAGATTCTTGGAGGCAACAGCTTCACCTAAGGAGACACAGCTGTTCTTTTCCAGTGGTTTCCGGTAGGGATGCAAATAAATTTGCAGACAGGATGTTAACCTTTTTGCTTCATTTTGTCTGCTCTTTCTAGTAATGAGAAAAGACCTTGAATGATGAGAAACTGACCCCACCCCTTGTGACCTAAGGGACTTGTCCATGGCCTTCTTTTTCTCTTAACTGTTTCAGGAGTTGGATGCTTTGGGGCATGTCAGGCTCACCACCCAGTTATAAGCCAGCGGCTGACTACCAGAGCCTGGGCTGTTGCTTCTTTGCTCCTGCTATCTATCTTCTCCACCCACAACAGGCAGTGATAAGTGAAGGAAATGGAGCAGAAGCCACCACTTGCCTTGCACCACTCCTTCTCAGCAATGGTGCAACTGAGGACTACATTAGAAGGCTGATGGCTATGCATTGTTGACAAGCAATTGAAAAGGGGCTCCAATTAGGTCATTTTTGTCCAAAAATACCCCAACTCCAGAGCTTGACCCACCGTAGTAGTTGGATGACACAGTTATGCCTTATAGCAGAGGTTCTCAAAATTTCCTTCGCCATGGCTGCCCTTTAAATACCTTTCATTACCATGGACCTTAATGAAAAACTCAGCCTCCTGTGCTGATAGTTTGTACTCCTTAACAGATCTGGGGATCCCGTCAAGTGGCGGTTTTGCTTATCCGGGAGCTGGTCATGCATGCACAGTAAGTTTCCAGGAAATGGGTTACTGCTCATGTATGGCTGTCAGAGGCAGCGGTGCGCATGTGCAGTAACCCCTTTCCTGCTGTCCAAAATTACGGGATGGCAGTGGGAACAAGGGGGACGGAGAGCTGAAATACAGGAAATCCTGGCCAATCCAGGATACTTGACAGGTATGAGTTTGCACTTGTCATAGCCCAGTGGTGGGAAACCTATGGCACACATGCCAGAGGGGGCACTCAGAGCCCTCTTTGTGGGCATACATGCCATTGCCCCAGCACAGCCCTTTATTTGGGCACTCGATTGCTAAATGGTTCACCATCACTGTCATAGCCTTTCTTGGGGTTGTTATTGATGATCCTATTTTTTGGTTGGCAGGGTCATTCAAGCCAAGTACAAACTGACAGTCCTGCCTACTTTTCAGGTGAGTAAACTTGCTGATGCACAGGCATCCTTTCCTTTAGCCACGTCACAGCTTGCGTAGTCAGAACTTTGTTCTCATGGCGGAAGTGAAAACCTGCTGGCTGCAAAGCCCATCTGATAGGATACGTGAGAAAACAGATCCTAGTGGTTGCTGCTTGCCTTCTACAAGAGGCATACAGAGTTGGTTTTCTGGGAGGAAAACTATCTAGATTAGGCTGTACCACCATCATGGGAGCACTTCACATCACAGTTTTATCTATAAAGCTTCACCTGAATACATTATGGCCTGTCTGGCTCCTGGTTTTGGTGAGTGCAAGGCTTATATGTGTGCTACCTACCTGCAGTTACAATCTTTCAAGACATAGGGCTTAAACCAGTTTTTACCAGGACCCAAATCAAGTTGGGACTGGAAGGTCGGCAGGTCAGCAGTTCAAGACCCAAGTGCTGCACAACAGAGAGAACTCCTGTCTCTGACCTAGCTCCTGGAAACCTAGCTAGAAGTTCAAAAGCAAGAAATTGCAAGTAGATAAATAGGAACTGCTTCGGTGGGAAGGTAACTGCATTCCGTGTGCTCTGGTGTCTAGTCATGCCTGCCGTATGACCATAGAAATGTCTGCATGAGCACCAAACTGTAGAGTTAGATATGACTAGCTTTCGAGTAAGGGTGATCTTGACCTTTACATAAATCAAGCCGGAAGAAACAGAGAGGTGTCAATGGCAGCAGTAATAGTTGAGATACACATGAAGTAGTCTTAGCTTCCTTGTGATGCATAATATTATCTAATTTGCTGGCAGGAGCAGCTGGGTGAAGCTGTAGGCCCGGAGGAGACGGCTTTTGCTACTTTGAGCAGGAAGCAGTATGATGCTTTGAGACGTCTGCGCTTCTACTGGGTCCCCCGGTTTCTCATCCACTACCAGAGGACTACCCAACTCAGGTTTGTGCTCTGAGAGGTGACCATCAACCTTTCTTTTGTCACTTTTCTCTGGAGATTCTGTAAATATGCCCTGATTTGGAATTGATCTCACTGTGACGGTTGCAGTTTGTCAATTGGCAAGTGTGATGCCAGTATTCTGTTAGTCAAGCTGAGAAAGAATTCAGTGAAGCCCTGCCTTGTCTCAATCTCCATCTGCCTTTCTTTGCTTTCATTTGGTAATGCCATATATTTATTTCGAATCATTTGTAGGCTTGAACACAATTCAGGGGCCCAGATGAAAGAAGAGCTCTTTCTGAACACTGAGTTCCTGTCTTCTCTTAACATGGCAGCATTGTTTCCTGGCTTGGATGTCCACAAAGAGACAATGAACTCATTGAAGCAAAAGAAAGACAAGAGAATGGTGTGCGTACTAGTTCTTTCAGAGAGTAAATATCAGGTTTATCTTTGGGGAGCTTACCCAGATGGAGCATATGTTCCTCGAGTTTCGTGCTGGTTGGTGCTAAACAAACATAAACATTATCATAGTTTCTGTCCATATTTGATCACATTCTCTTCCTTCTATGAAATCAAAATCTTTTTTAAAAATTGCTAAAAACTATTTCAATACGTTTGAAGATCCTGCCAATCTAGCAGTTTAAAAGCAAGAAAGTGCAAGTAGAAAAATAGGGACCACTTCGGTGGGAAGGTAAACAGCGTTTTGTGCACTCCGGTGTCTAGTCATGCCTGCCACATGACCACAGAAACGTCTGCAGAAGCAGACAGCACAGCACTGGCTCTTCGGATTTGAAACAGAGATGAGCACTGAACACTAGAGTCAGATATGACTGGCTTTTGAGCAAGGGAAACCTTTATATTTAGTGGGTTTTTGATTTTGTTTGTTTTGACAGATTAGTAATAACACTGAAAATTTCCAACAGAATACAGTACAACTTTCACTGCCTGAATTATGCCCCCAGGCAAAGCCAAACAAGCAACAGCCACCTATAAAAGGAGCATTAAAAAGCATTAGTTTAAAAAGACAGGATTTAAGAATGTGCCTTTTGCTTTTGCTATTCAAAACAACAGCAATAACAAAAGGCACATTCTTATACCCAGCTCTGAGAATTCTCTAAGAACTCTCCAGGCAGGATTCTGTAGTTCCAGACCACAGGCAAAAACATGTTTTAGACACCTACATTTCTTGCTTGTACCTCCTCTTATTAATGCCCAAAAAAGTACTTCTTGGGGGTTATAGTTCTTAAGAAAATACGGTATCCTCTGTAGTGCCTAAAGCACAGTGAGACTACAGATCCTATGGAACAATTGGTAAAAAATGAATGGCATATCTCTAACGATGTGTTTTTGTCACTCTTTCTCACTGTTGATAGCAATTTAAGCCTTGTATTATCATTATCATCATCATGATCATCATTATTATATTTGAACTTATATACTGCTTTCCTTTGTCAACGACAAACTCAAAGTGGTTCACATGTTAAAAAATCAACAAAACAAAAATACAGTACAGCATCAAAATTACAATATAAAAGTAAAGCGAAAACAATGCATAAATACATTTGAATGTTCGAAAAACAAAATCAGTATAATACAGTAATAAACACCATAATGCAATATCATACAAATTTCAAAGCAATAAACAATACATATTTCAAGATCAAATAGTACACATTTCAAAGCAATATGCAAAAATAGACAATAAATGCATTGCAGAGACTCAGTCCACTTCCCTCTAGGCTAAAAACAGCAGAGGGAGAAAAAAGTCCGGCAACAGTTCCTTCTTCCCTCCAGACTAATTTTCTGGATGACATTTTCTGGATGGCAAGAAAATCATCATCAGAACACAATCAGATACTTAACAATTGTTCTGGTTAAATAAACCCTATCTGTCTTATCCCGTTATACTTCCATAATCATAATACCTCTTACAATTGAAAACATTGAATGAGTTATTCTCACCTAGCAACTAAATGTCTATGGGCCATGATCTATATTTGTCTTTAATCTCCCAGGAAGATTTATATCCTACTTTTATAATATAGTCATATTATTCAAATCAGGTTACAGTATTTAAAATTACAAACTGAAATACCACAGCAATAAAAAAACATTGGCAGGCATGGCAGACCGTCGTAGAACTATGGAAGGCGAGCAAAGAGCTAACTGGGCAGTGCCACATGAGACTCTCTACCACCTGGCCAAGGACAACCATGGCCTGTGTGGAAAGCTTTAAATAGAATCTGTGCAGGGGTAGGAAGATCAAGGGCTAATCAGAGAAAGTGGGGTTTTCCTGTAGATGACAGCCTGTGTGAATGCAGAGAAGTACAAACTATCTTCCATATGATACAATGCACATGATGCCCCTCGGTGTTCACTGAGGAGGATCTTATGTTGGCAAGAGGAAATGCTGTTGAAGTGGCCCAATATTGGGCAGATGTCATCTAGCCCTTTAAAATTCTATTTTGTTTTTAGATGTGTTAATTTTAGCTTTGTATGTTATTATATGCTGGTGGTGCATCTGACACGAATAAAGAAAGAAAGATGGCAGTTAAAAGAGTTTTTTTTAAAATCCTGAACAATCTGGAAATAAATTGAAAACCTACTGGAAAGAAAAATGTATTTATGAAATAGCAGAAGACAATCAGAGAGGAAGCCATATGTGATGATATTAGTTTGGCCGCCGTCAAGGCTGCATCCTTGTCCCACCAAACCATGCTTCTAACATGAACAGGACAGATAGAGAAGCTTCCCTCCTTGATTGTAATATTCAGACAAGCTGGTATGGAGAGTTGGTCCCTCATGTTGGGCTTGGCAAAACCTCAGTGTTATCACTCTTAGGATGGAGGGAAGAGGTGGCAGCCACACAGCTTTTCTCTGGGTGAGGGCTTCCAGTTGTGCTGAAGTGTAGACATCACTGTTCCCAGCCAACATGGCTGGATACCTAAGAGACCGTGTTGCCCCAAGAGTGTCTGCCCGTCCAACCAGAGCGGACCAGAGGGGTTCCCTTATTGTTCCATCAGCTAGAGGGGCTTGTCTCTCTAGCACAAGAAGGAGGGCCTTCTCCGTGTCCGCTCCAACCCTGTGGAACCTCCTGCTAGGCGAATTACAGCTGCAGACGGAATTGCTGCCCTTTAGGAAAGGGCTCAAAACCTGGCTGGCAGGGCAAGTGTGGGGGGCTGATGAGGAAGTGGTCCCCGCCCATTGGCTCTTCTAACATAAAGTGCCTCTCTTGTACTGATGGGGGGTAGGCCTTTTAACTGTTTTTAATGGGGTTTTATGGGGTTCTCTTTTTAATGATTTTATGGGATGATTATATATGGTTTATGCTTTTTGTGAGCCGCGCAGAGTCGCCCTAGGGCGAGGGGGCGGCATATAAATTTAAATAAATACATACATACATGGCTCACTATTTGCTACTTTTGTCATGTCTGTGTGTCTTGGCATCAGCAACTGAGAAAGAAGGGAAGAAATGGAATTGCTCCAGCAGAACAGCTGGATTTCTCAGAAGACCTTTTTGAAAGACTGGCAACCACCCGGTTCCTCCAGGCACTGATGTTTGACTTTGGAGATGGTGATGGCTTTCTTCATTATTTAGCTCGGTGAGTTTGGTTGGGGGTTAATTTATTTATTTTGCAGGTTGTTAAACGTTTGCTGTTCTACCTCTAGGCCAGTCATGGCAAACCTTGGCACTCCAGGTGTTTTTGGACTTCAATTCCCAAAAGCCCAAGTCTCTGTGAATCCACATGAATACCATTTGTGTGAATTCACCAAGACTTGGGCTTCTGGGAATTTAAGTCAAAGAACACCTCCTGGAGTGCCAAAGTTCTCCATCACGGCTCTAGGCTTTGACTTGCATCTATAACACAGAAGCATTTTTTCCAGCTCACCATGAATCTGGTACAGGCTCTATTCCTGGTTATCTTTCAGATTTGAGAATCCAGAGAAGATCCATAGTTTACTGCTGTGGAGGAAGCTAAAGCTATATGACATTGCATGGGAACAGCAGACATCCCAGTCTGAACTCCAGCAAATTGCCTGTCAGATTTTTGACACATTTCTGACACCTTATGCAGAATACAGCATAGGTGAGCATGAAGAGAATATCCCCTGGCCCCATTACTCAAACCAAGCCTAGCAGGAGACCTGCCAAATCGGAAGAAATTTGTTCTTTGAATTATATCCTGTCTATGGGACCCTTGGATTTGTAATTCAAAGAACAAATTTTCCAGTCTCAGATACAGGGTCTCCTCATACCTTAAAGTTGGGGCAGGAAGAGGGTCAGTCGGTTGATTGGACACTATTGAACTGAACCACAGTTATCTTTATAATTTTGGAGTTACTGTGATTTATGCTTTAGATATGGAGTGAGAAACAAATTCTTTACCAACATCCTTCTGCAGATTTCTCTATCAATTCTTTAGCATCTATGGCACATGACATTTATGGATTAATTTACTGGCCCCTTCGAAATTTTCAGAGAAGCTCAATGCCTAGAGGTGGATCCTCAGGGAACTCCATTTATCTGTTTATTTTATTACTCACATTTATATCTTGCTTACAGCAGCATGCATGGTTTCCATGCTTCTCACATTTTTGTAACAAACCAATGAGGTAGACCAGTCTAAAAGAATGTGACTGATCTTAGGCCACCCATTAAATTTCATGGTTTATTGGGAACTTGAACCTGGAGCTCCAAAATTATTATCCAATACTTTTTGCTACATAAGCACTTTGAATCTGGTGTCCTTGGAGTCCTAAGCCAATGTTGTGTTCTGTTCCCCTGCAGGGCTTAGTTCAAGTATGCAAGAATATGTCAAGCATTTCATTCAGAATGGAGACTTGAAACCTTCCACTTTTGATCCTGTAATCCGCTGCGTCCTGGCTGTTCTGTGTAGTGCCTGGCTTGACTATCTTCGCTATGAAGTCACAACTTTCCTTGAGTGAGTCTTGAGATGGTGTTCGGTTTCAGTTTTATCAACAAGATTAAGTGAGAAATAAAGATAACAAATTTCTTAGGCTTCTGTGACAGATGACATTCATGGATTAGTTTACTAGCCCCTTCAGGATGTTTAGAGAAGCTCAATGCCTTGGGGTGGATCCTCACGGAATGTCATTTATCTGTTTCCATAGCAGGCTAGTCCCCTTTGTAAATAATCTTTAAACTACTGTATGTGATTACAGGTGAAATTTATTCTCAACTAATTTTGCTTCTTGCAGATACTGTGTACCAGCATCTCACTTTGAGATCCAAAGTACTGGGAACAAAGACTGTAGTGTGAAAAAGGAAGGAGAGAAGAGGTAATCAGAAGTCTTGTATGAATTAAGGATGGCAGTATATTGGGAGTGAGGATTGTGTTGTTTTCCAGGTGCTGCTGTACAGCAGTTCCAATAATCTGTAGGCAGCATAGGTAAAGGTAAAGATGGCCCTTAATCGAAAGCCATTTGTGTCTGACTCTAGGGGGCAGTTATCATCTCCATTTTTAGCCAAAGAGCCAGTGCTCTTTTCTGTGGACATGTGGCAGGCATGATTAGATGCTGGAGCATACGGAACATTGTTACCTTTCCTGCCAAAAGCAGTACTTATTTATCTACTGACAATTTCTCTCTTTTAAACTGCTAGGTTGGCTGGAGCTGGGACAGATGTTGGGTGCTCACTCCCTCATGCAGCATTTGGGTCTCGAACTGCCGACCTCCTGACCTTCCAGTCATTACTCTTAGTGTCTTAGCCACCACAACCCCCTAGTATAGACAGCATAGCCAACAGTAAAGAAGGATGGGAGCAGCAATCAAACAACCTCTGGAGAGCCACAGTCTTTACCCCCCCTGGCCTTGGTGCTGAAATATATTTTTAGAAATCAGAATTCAAAAAGGCACTGTTCTATTAGTTTCTGTCCTTCCCATAATCTGAGGCCATACTCCAGTGCATGGAAATCCTATTGATGCTAACAGTTATTCACACTGGCTAATGTTTAAAAGACCTATTGTTAGCAACCATAAAATCCCTCTAAGGAAAAGTGGGGTAGAAACATTTTAGATGGGTTTAAAATGGCTGTGCATAGCCTTCACATTGAGGGGCAGCATGTTACAGAATATATATTACAGAATCAGTTACTGGAGGATCAGAGCCAGGAGAGAACAGTTGCTTTCCTGTCTGGCCCACAGGCTTCACAGAAACCTCTGAATGACTGCTCTGAGGAGTGGGACATGGGACAGAAGGAGCTTTGCATGGGATCCTGAAAGTTTTTACTTCCCTACGTTTATGGGTTGCAGTTTAAACCAAAGGGACAAAAGGGCTGTGACAGAATTTGGCTGCCAAACTTTCCTGAACAAAGCAAATCTGACTGGAAGAAACCTCATTTGAATCGATGGATAAGTATACCCATTGACCCAAATGAAGTTTCTTCCAGTAAGATTTAGAATGTTTCCAGCTGATATGAAAGGTATTTGGTTGCTTGGTTGTATTCCTATCCTGCTGTTCTTCCAAGGACTTCTAGGAGTTGTAGATGATTCTCTTTCCCATTTTTATCTTCCCAACAACCCTGTGAAATAGACTGAGAGATGCTGATTGCTCTGTGATCTTCGTGCCTTAGTGAAAATTTAACTTTGTCCTTCCCAGCTGTAATCCAGTGTTCCTTCTGCTTCACTGCACTGGTCTTAGATTTTCGACTGCTGCTGTTTGATTTGATAATGTGCTGGCCTAGTTCTGTGGATTTTATTGATATTGTACTATCGGTGGGATGTGATTTTGTGGGTTGAATGACTTTGGG
The DNA here is from genome assembly GCA_035047345.1 of Bradypodion ventrale. Lineage (NCBI taxonomy): Eukaryota > Metazoa > Chordata > Lepidosauria > Squamata > Chamaeleonidae > Bradypodion > Bradypodion ventrale. The sequence goes on along the minus strand of JAWDJE010000001.1, from coordinate 62,209,734 downwards.
ATTTTCATTGTATTTCAGTGCCCTGAGTAGCGCTAGCCACTAAATTGGTTGGTATCTCTTCTTCTACTTCAAATTTGCCTTCATTTTGACATGAAACTGCCAAAATGAAGGCAACTTTTGGTGAGCTTATTCTGCAGTTCCTTTTACCGAACCTAGTGTAAAAAAGATTAACTGGCAACACAAGGTTGCTATTACCATGGTACACCCAATTGTGGTTCTTTCTGTGTATTGGCTTGTATAAAACTACTATAAATAGATTAAATAAAAATAAATAGATCTCAAATACAATATTCTTTAGTGAAGCAACTTGATGCTTCCTACTGAAAATCTTGTACAATAAAAGTTGTGAGCTATGCACAGTTGTATACAGTATTATAGGGGAATAAATCTCCTTGAACTCTGTAAAATTTACATCTGGACTGACAGGTATGGGATTGTACTGCTACTCCAGGAGCAGGTCAGTTGTGAGGGTCAAGTCCTAAATTTATAGATAAGCTATACCTAAAATGAATAGAAGGGAAACTGCCTGAGGTGACAATGCAACAGTAAGACCAAGATTTGAGAGCTGAGGCAAATGATATACAATGTATAGTGGAACCTCGAGTTATGAATGGTTTGAGTTATTAAATTTTCGAGTTATGAAATGAAAATCCAAAGAAAAGAATCACTCGGGTTACAATTTCCCCCCGGAACAGATTAATTGGTTTTCAATGCATTCCTATGGGAAGCCGTATTTCGAGTTACGAATTTTGGTTTTCATTGCATTCCTACGGGAAATTGCATCCAATGCATTCCTATGGGAAATCTGAGTTACATTTTTTTCGTAACACAAAATGTCCCAAGGAATGCATTAAATTCGTAACTCGAGGTTCCACTGTATAATTATTTCCATGAAATAGAATTTATCGTGGAAGAGAAGCCATTAACAAGCACAGTCTAAAATTTGGTTTCTTGAATTTAAAACATGTTTGTGTTTTAAATATGAAAGAAGATATCTTTTGAGAGATCATAATTATGAAGGAAAATTGTCTGTAAATAGGTCTGGATCTTGGCCTCCAAAAGGCTTATATGTCCTGTTCATTATATTCTTTTGTGCCTCAAATATATTTTTTAGCCCATGTTGTTCTCTTCCACTTTTTTTAATGTCATCCCTGCCCTTGCCAAGATATTATTTTAAACCCAATAGTGTGGCGATCAATATTCATTTTGTCATCTTGTGCTTTGCATGATTTGTTCTTAAAACACAATATGCTTTTCATTTATGCATGGCTAGGAGCTCCTGCCCACCTTGCAGTTTGAAAACAAAAAATTGCAAGTACAGTAGATAAATAGGTACCGCTTCGGTGGGAAGGTAACAGGGTTCCGTTCACGCCAATGTCTAGTCATGTGTACCACATGACCACATAAATGTCTGCAGATGTAGACAGTGCTAGCTCTTTGGCTGTAAACGGAGATGGCTTTCAAGCAAGGGTGACCTACCTTTAGAATATAATTTTGCTAAATCTCCTGAGTAATAAATATTTTGACTTGTTATGTCATGCTTTGATTCTTAGGTCTGTTTCTTTGCTCCAGTTGTCCTTACTTGTGTTCCCTTCTTACAGGCTAATGAGGCAGAGACAGAATTTCTGGGTCACTGACCCAAAAGAAAAAGGGATGTACAGAAAAAGGCATAGGAAGAAGGTGGTTGCCAAGTCACACACTACCGGCAGTGCTGAGCAAGGGAGTAGAGAGAGATCACCCTCCCCTCAAGATGCTCCTGCCCCTCAAAACCCACCAGACTTGTTTGGCAACACAGTTGTCTTGAACGTGTTTAGAAAAGCAGCTCATAAAATGCAAGATGTGGAACTGCAAAGGCTTCTGGGATTGCTACAGGAAGTAGAAGATGAGAAGAAACGTCTGGATTGTGCCATGAAATTCCTAGACATCTTTGTCAACCCAGGGGCGCTGGGATCAAGCATCTGTCTCCCCAGATTGTTGAAGATGAGGTTAAAGAAAGAGATGGTCCAGGGGAAAATAAGTGATGTTAGCTGGAATGAAATCCGGCTCGCTTTGCGTTCTGTTGTTGCACCTGCATTTAAGCAGTTTTGGGATGAGATGAGCAAAGAGCTGAAGAAATACAAGGTGGAGCCCTCGCAAATCCCAGAAGAACACTGGAAAAAGCTGGAGCGGTTGCTGGACTCCATAGCTTCCAGGGTTGCTCAAAAACATTTGAGGAGTCAGAAAGCTCAGACTGGGTCAGCAGCTGCCACCGTTCAGCCCAGCAGGGAAGACAAGGCCTCCTTTTGGCAGTCTTTGAGGAAGGCTGCTGAAGGCTGGCCCACCATTGAGATGCTCCATTTTCTAAAACACCTCCAGGTTTATGGCCTTCCCGTGATGGAAAGTGGCCTGCATTTTCTACTGGAGACAGAGAAGTACAAGAACGCACACCATGCCTGGCCTGACATGAGTCTTCTGAAGAAAAAAGTTTGTGTGATCCGTGACTGCTTCCTAGCTTCTCAAATTGAGCCCCGACTTCAGGTAAAGTTCAGCCTCTTCATCTTGGAGAAAGATGGACAATGATACAGTAGGCAAAGATGGGTCAATTTTACTTTGGGGTTTTCAAATCCCAAAATATATATGTGAGTATGGCCAGGGGAGTAGTTCAGAACATTACTTTTGCTTGTTTTGGAGGGCAGGCAAAGTTAATTTGTTGAGGGTCTTTAGGAGAATAACGTATGATGACGTTTCCCTTGGTTTTCTAAGTATGCAGTACTCAGAAGTGGTTAATCAGTTCCACCTTTGGGTGATGCTTCAGGACTACACTGCTTGTCCAAGACTTCATAGTCTGGCACCTCTTCCAGGACACACAATAGGGAATCAATAGCCTAATCATTGGTTCTGCATCCAGGTGCTCCAGATTAAACCATAAACAAATATGTTTATGATCATATGTTTTTTTTTAATCAGTGGAGGAGGTAGGTGAACGAGTTGCAATTAGGGATCTTCATTGACCTAGTCCAGTGGTGCCCAAACCTTTTCCCCTCCGGGCTGGTCCCGCCCCCGACATGCAGATAAGGGGGCCGGAGGTGGGCTGCTCCTTTTGTTGATGGTTCCAACGTCAGCTGTGGCAGTGGCGGCGGTCATGCTTTGTCCCCACTGCTCTGAGCAGCCTCTGGCTCAGTCCCCTTGCTTCCGCAGCCTTTGGGAATGTGGATCGCTGCATTGGGGAAATTTTCAGACCCATGGCATGCCCGGGATGTTGTAAGTGATGTCAGGCAGTGGGGGCGGTGCTAGGAGAGCCCAGGTACTCAGCCCAGGCCAGATTAATGATATGCATAGGCCTAATTGGGCCCGTGGGCCATAGTTTAGGTGCCGCTGACCTAGTCTATACCTTAGTTGAGGGCACATAGAGTGGGATCCAACCTATTCTATGCCATTTTTGAGATAACTCCAACCCAATCCTTGTTTGAATTTGTGCCAGTGATGTGTGCTGTAGGAATGTGCTAGTTTGCTCCTTTGGTTGCCAATCAGACAATGTAAGTGCAGATGTGAACCAATGCATTCCTACCCATACCCTCTGGGTGCTTGCTACTTTCAACTTCCCAGTATCATTAAGTGACTCAAGAAGACACTTTATCCACTTCAAGATATTGGGAAATTAAAAACTTCCTCTGTTCCTCCATGGAGGGGCAGAGGAAACAAAAGGGAAGTTCATTGTTTTTCTTAAGGGAGGAGAGCCAAGTAAGGTCATTAGGGCCGTAGCCAGGATTCTAGATGTAAGTAGCCGAATATTTTTTCAGGTTGGGCAACAATGTTGTGTGTGTGTGTGTGTGTGCGCGCGCGCGCGTGTGTGTGTGCGTGTGCGTGTGCGTGTGTGTGTACACACGCATGCGTGTGCTGAAGGTCATTTCAGGTGAGTATCCCATATGGAAGCAAGGATTGCACCAAATGGCACACATTCTTTGCAACCTTAAGTAACCCTATTTAGCCCACTTCAGTTTAACTGTGTAGCAAATAGCATCATGATATTGACACCTGGAAAGTGCAGTGGTTTAGTGCCTAGTGGTGAACCTATGGCACACGTGCCAGAGGGGGAACTCAGAGCCCTCTCTGTTGGCATGCACACCATCACCCCAGCATAGAGTTTGCCCAGCCCCTCTGCCCTGCAGCCCAATGTGAGCACTTCCTCCCTTCCCCACAGCACAAAGTTCACCCCACCACTCTGTTTGGGCACTTGGCCTCTAAAAGGTTCTCCATCCCTGGCCTAGGATGTGACAATATGAGTCAGGAAGTACTGTTAACGAAAACATGACCTGCCAGTGGAATTCAGGAATGTGTCAAGTATAACAAAATGCAGCCAAGAGCTTTAGTAAACTAGCATACCTTGTGGAACAGCAGCTCCAAAAGAATGAAATGCCACTGTCAACCTCCTGCTAGCAGAATTTATTTCAGCTTTTTACAACCCCCTGACTCATTTTATCAAGGGAATGCCCTGCCTGAGCACAGCTGCTATTGCTCAGTCCTTGGGCAGAGAAGCCAGATTGCCCCAACACAGAGGCTAAAGGAGCTGTTTGGAGCAGGAAAATGATGCAATTGAGAGCTCTCCCTTGACCCTTCAATTAAGGCTTTGCTGGAGAGCCCGTGACAGGGCCCAGAGGAGGTTTCCTGTGGGTTATTTTGACAGCCAGCATGCTGACTGCTTATGGCTTGCCTGCCAGGTGACGATGGATATACAGAAGCTGGGCAGAGCGATCAGGGCAGCAGAGCTGGTCCTCCAGGAGGAGAATCCACTCCCTCCTCCAAGCTTATTTGATGAATTGAAGGATTCAGTCTTCAGCATCCTTCTGCCATACTGGGCCGCCTTCCAGAAAGACTGGCTAAAGCATTCTCCCACAAGTGCACAGAAAGCCCCAGGTAGGTTTATGGCCAGTTGAAAACCAGAGGAAAAGAAATACAGAGCTATTATCTGCATATTGGCATGATCTCTTAATATGCATGATTACTTCACTAGCTACCTGTGATGTGTGGGAAAACCCTATAACAGTGATGGTGAACTTTGGCACTCCAGGTGTTCTTGAACTTCAGTTCCCAGGAGCCCTGATCAACAGGGGTGCTGACTTTGGTTTCTGGTAATTGAACTCCAAGATCACCTGGAGTGCCATCATGACCCTATAAGCTTTCTAAAAAATAAGGCCAATTGCATGTCATATGCATCATTCTTCGCAAAAACTAGGAAAGTTGCTTTTTTGGACTATCACTTCTAGAATCCTTTGGCCATAGATTCTGGAAGTGGTAGTCCAGGCAATGTTTAACTTTTGCAAGCCCAAGTAGAGATACAGGCCAGTCTGGCCATGTTATCCTACTATGGTAATAGAATAGACCATACTGCCAGCAACAAAATGCCAAGTATCAGGCTGCGGTTAATTAACCTGACAACCCTGAGGACTAACGGCCTTGGGTGCCAAAGTCCACAAGGAAGGGTGATGGTCCCCAAGTGGATTTAATCCCACTTGAATCCATCTTGGTGATGGGCAGCAGCTTCATCAATACTGGCCTGGGGTTGACAAGGACTTTGCATGCCAAAAGGGCTCAGGTCCAGAAAGTGACTTGCAGAACTGAATCAGTGGTATGGGGGTTCATGCTGCAATGTGGAAGGCAGATGAAAGGCCAGTGCATTATATTCCCAGGACAGTCTTCATGGCTGATCGCCATGATGATCGCCTATATTCAGATTCAGATACGACAGAAGCAGCAGCAGTAGCAAGATATTGAGTTTGTCTTTTGGCCCATCTTCCCTTTACTATCAGAAAGTCTTCAAACTTCATGGCCACATTCCTTCTCAACCCTTGCCGTCGAGATCTTTTCACCTGCTGCTTGCTTGCCAAGCTTATGCTCTGTTACTGGGGTCCAGCCTCTCCCAAAGACAGAAGAAATAACTTTTGGATGTTTCATTCATGCATTTGGTGCATAACTGTTACTCAGTGAGGTCCCAAATCACAGTCCAGCACTCTCACACCCACCCCACAGAGACTGTCCTCTAAAGTGTACATTTAGCCATCACTCACATCCTGGTCCAGTCTTTATACCACACCAACTTTAAATAGTGATGTACGTCCTTGCTTGCTGTGTATGGGAATGAGATGCAGCCCTTTTCTTCTTGCTTTTGAAGTGGAAAGATATTTTATGCCAATTTTAATGAGAGCTTTCTTGTTTGTGAGAACAACCTGTGCTTAAGTTATGCAGATTGCACAGTTCGCCTATGACACCTGCTGCCTTGTTGCCTAGACTTTTAGTAATTAGAAGCATTTATTTATTTATTTATTTACTGTATTTATATGACCACCTCCCTCACTTTGAGTGACCCAAAGCGGTTCACAAACGTTGATTAAAACATCGATTAAAACCCCTATCTAAAACCAATTAAAACCCATGCAATAGAACTATCTAAAAACAACCCTGAACCTTTCACAATCCCCTTAAAATAGAACACCCAGGCAGAGGTAATTAAAAACCCGGGGCGGGCTAAATAAGCCAGCGGGGCTAGGCTGTGGTGCCAGTTGTGCCCCACACCAGCTGGCATAGCCATGTTTTTAATGCCTTTCTAAAGGGGAGCAGCTCTGTCTGGAGGCGCAGTTCGAGTGGCAGGAGGTTTCATAGGGCCGGAGCAGAAACCGAGAAGGCTCTCCTCCTGGTCCCAGTAAGATGTGCCTCCTTGACTGATGGGACCACTAGGGAGCCCCTAAGGTCTGCTCTTGTAGGACGGGTCGAAAACCTTGGGGTGACGCGGTCTCTTAAGTATCCTGGTCCACTGCCATGAAGGGCTTTAAAGGTCAAAACCAGCACTTTGAATTGCACCTGGAGGCATACTGGCAGCCAGTGTAGCTCCCGTAGCAGTGGCGAGGTATGGGCATAACGCCCGCAACCCGTCACCACCCAGGCAGCTGCATTCTGGACCAGCTGTAGCCTTCAAATGGTCATCAAGAGCAGCCCCATGTAGAGCGTGTTACAATAATCCAATCTGGAGGTGACCAGAGCATGTGTGACCGTAAGCAAGGAGTCTCGGTCCAGGAATGGGAGTAATTGGCGGATGACACAAAATTGCGCAAAAGCCCTCCTAGCTACAGCTGCCACCTGCTCTTCGAGCAGTAGTCGTGAGTCCAGGAGGACCCCCAAATTACGCATCGGGTCTGTCTGGGGCAAAGCACCAGAGGTGGTAACTCTCTGGATAACACGGGACCCCGAACCCCCAGTCACTCAGTCTTGCCAGGATTCAGCTGAAGCCCATTGTCCCCCATCTAAACCCTTACAGCCCCCAGGGCACTCGGGATCCCACGGGCTGAGATATACAGTATCATCAACATACTGATGGTACTTCACTCTGTGAGAACGGATGATCTCACCCAGCTACTTCATGTAGGTGTTGAATAAAAGAGGCGAGAGTACCGAGCCTTGTGGCACCCCATACTGGAGAGGCCTAGGGCTGGACCCATGGGATGGGTGTGTGTCTTTTTGATAAATCAGCCAGCCATTCTGTGCTTGCTCTTTTGTGTGTGCGCACTTTGTTTGCCAGAGGAAAAACACAGGATGTTTTACACAGTGGCATTTTCTGCAAGTTTGCTGAAACTTGGGGGGGTGGGGGTTGAGAGAGAGAGAGAGAGAGCTTCATTTTTGCATGGAATTGATAAATTTATTTGGGTTTAGCAGCAGTCGCAAGAGTCTGTCCCAACCTTCCTTACTTCTCATGACAAGTCATTTGCCGAGATTTCTTCACACCTTTGAGCAAAACCCTCTCTCTGCAGTGCTACAAAATCAGATGCTCCTCCAGAAAAGGCGGGCCATGCAAGAAGAAGAGGGGGGCCCACCCAAGCCTCTTCAGTGGCCACTGTTCCCACAGCCCAGGGGATACCGGAGAAGCAAAAATCAGGGTGGATTCACTTATACTTTCTCCATCAGTGAAGGCCTCACACTACAGGTCAGGGTGTGACGTTGCAATCTTTATCAGTACCTGATATTCAGTGCAGACTGCGGCGGTTTAGTAGTTAAAATGCTGAACTTGACAACTGGAAGGTCGGCAGTTCGAGACCTGAGTGCTACACGATGAGTGAGTTCCCATCTTTGTCCCAGCTCCTGCCAACCTAGCGGTTCGAAAGCAACAAATTGCAAATAGATAAATAGGTACTGCTTTGGCGGGAAAGGTAACAGACCTTCATGCGCTCCAGTGTCTAGTCATGCCTGCCAAATGACCACGGAAAGGTCTGCAGACGCAGACAATGCTGGCTCTTCAGCTGTAAATGTAGATGAGCACCACACCCTAGAGTCAGACATGACTGGCTTTCGAGCAAGTGCAACCTTTACCTTACCTAATATTCAAGTTTAGAATGGGCACAAAATACAGCAGGGGATTCTGTGACCCTCCAGTAGTTGTTGCATTCTCAATTCTTCTCTGCTCAAGCCATTGTGGCCAGTGGTTTGGAGACTGGAAAGACGGGTTCGATTCCTGAGAGCTACACGGTGGGGAGCATGAAGGGAGCCTCATTCGGGTGTTCCCTGCAAAAACCCTTTCAACTCATAGTAAGCTCTGACATGAAAACGAATGAGTGGTTTATGCGAGCTGTAGCCCAATAACATCAAGAGGAACAATAGCTCTCCATTATGGCATAAAATAATCTTGCAGGAAAAATTTCCCACTAAGCAACTTCAGGATATTCCCAAACTACCTCCTCTTACTAAAAGAGACCACTTATGTAGATATGCAGTGCATCACAATAATAAGTTATTGGTTAAAATGATGCAGATAGTTATAGTGAGAACAGCTCATGGGAGTTGTACAATTCCTCAGCTACTTTCAGACCACCAGCTATCAGGATCTGTTGCAGCTTTTATTTTACATACAGAGGACTTAAAAAACCTGTTGCAAAAGCATAATCATTGGCTTGTGTCTATGGGGCAAATACATACATAAATGCCTTCAAGGTTAAGACTGACAGCACAGAAGGATAAAATATATGCCAAGAGTATAAACACTTCCTTAAGGACTTCATGTTTGGTAGAACTGCCCTAGAAGCGAGAAATAATAGCATTGCTATCTTAGAAATAATGTATTAACAGTAACAATTCTTGCAAGAATGGCTAATTCCTGAAAAACTCAAGCATGATTTACCGTATTTATTCGAGTATAACGCGCACTCGTGTATAACGCGCACCCCTAATTTTCCATGAAACCTCGGTATAAAATTTTGTTTCACACCACTCTCTAACATTCGTCTCTGGTACAGTGAATTCTCGGCTAGCTGCTCGGTTTCCATGCATTTCAGCATGATCAACAACTTTGAGCTTGAACGAAGCGTCATATGCACAACGTTTACGCTTTATACCCTGAGATGCCATCTAAAGGGGAACCAGTTATATCGGTGAAAAAGAGCACGCCTTAAAATATTGAGGGAGGGGGGGATAATCAGACCCACCTGTTGCAGAAAATGCAATCCGAAACGAGCACTTCCAACCCCCAGGAGCCTCGCTCGAACTGCGAGCTACCTCCGGGCCACGCCTCGTCTCCCGCGCCACCCAATCAGATCCCGTCAATTTCTTCAAAGCCACCCCCCGCCTCCCCTTCACCCGCCGCAGCAATAGACAGCCGACCCAATTCTAAAAAGGAAGTAAAAGAGGCTCGTTTTTAACGCGCACCCAGTCCTCGTGTATAACGCGCACCCAAACTTTGATTTCTTTTTTTGGTATAAAATTTTGCGCGTTATACACGAATAAATACGGTAAAAGAAAAACTGGCCAAGGTGTCCAGACTAACACGGCAGACACAGCTATAGCCTGAGCAAGAGTTTTGCTGGCTTGCTTTGCATGATGTTTGCAACTGTGCACAGGTAAGCTTATTTTATTAAATTGGCAGCTCTGTAAAACATTTACCCGAGTAAGGATTTCCTGTGACCAGTGCTGCATTGGGGCTTAATGCCAGTTGCCAAGCACTCATGTAGTTCTCTGTAGAGTAGCATGACATGGAAGTGATCTAAATAAGTGGTTTTTAATGTTAGCCTGCCAGACGTCTTGTATATCTGTGACCTTTGGCACTGCCAGCTGGGACTTTTAAGAGCAGAAGTTCAAAAAACAGATGGCAGGCCAAAGACCATAGATAGCCATTTGCTAAGTCACAAAAGAATCAGATACAGCCAAAAGACCTTTGAATGTCTTGTTTGTGTGGCAAAAGGATTACGTTCTTAGAGCTCAAATCTTTACTCTTGAATAAGTACAGTAGCAATGTACATATTTGTGGTTTTAGACTACAGTTCCAAGAAGGCAGCGATGGATATTTCTGTATCTCCTCTAATGAACAGTGTACAAAGCTCATCCTGTAGATCTTCAAAATCTCTGTTGTATTTCAGTTCTATGATAGGTACTGATGCAAAAAAAAAATTTGTTTGTTCTCAGAACATGGACCAAGAAGGCACAAGCTCCAGCATAACAAGCTCTTCTGGGTTTGGGAACAGGAAGAGTCAATAGACTTCATTTTTCCTCAGCTCCCAAAGTACCAGTTCTGATGTGAGTCAGAAAGAACGAAGCCACTCTCCTGATCCTAAGTTGAGACATTAACAGATGGTGTTGGCATTCACATGGCGCAGCAACTGGAAACAGCCTGTGGACCATTTCACTGTCAGGTTTTGGTAAAGCACTCGTTTGACTGAACAGAAGGGCCTCTTAGTCAAGAGGTGGTTCAACTAAGAACATGAACATGCACCCATGAGTGTGCAGTCAGTGCTTGACTACGACAAATTATTACACTCTTTGAGACTTATCATTGTCCTTTTTAAATGTAAAATATGTCGTCTGTAGGATCTAAAACTAATCACAAATCAGCCTGGTCATTTTAAATAGTTGGTGATTTTTGATGGGCCTGCAGAGGCTATGTTGTTTCTGTTGTTGTGCGATTGCCTTTTTCAGTCAGTTTTGCTAAACTTTAGCATTTAGATGAAAATGTGGAGAGGTCTTTGGTTTCATATCAGGGACAGGGACTTGATAGAACCATTTTTAGCCAAGGCAAAATTGGTGTGTAGTTCCTTAGGTTTCATAAGAGTTCTTGCTAAGCACAGAACTGGGACACCACTTCAACACACCACTGTTGGCCCAGGGGAGCACGAAGCAGCACAGAATCTGAAAACAATGCTCCACTTTTCCTCCAGCAAACGATCCGTGGCTCCTGCTGTGGACTGCTAGCTCTTGCCCTACATTATGAAAGTTACTTCACATCGTTCAACTCACTTCATCTTTTGCGGATGTTGTTTGTTACATAGCTGGAGGCGGCCGTCAGAGGGGAACATTAAATATGCCAGTAAGGTTTGTGAGGCACAAAAGTAGCTGTAGTCAACAAGGCAACCTACATGGTAGTAGATAAGCATTTTCCATAATTACCCTTGTCCCATAGAACCTCTCAGATCAAAGGCAAAGAAAATCTTTCAGCAGAATAACCACATTCAGTTGCAGAAAAGTTGTCACTGCGGGGGAAGGATAGCTAAGCTTTAGGAGAGAGGCATCTAAACTCTGTGGAGTTGAAAAACTGTACAAAAGGCAGGGAATTATGGCAAAATGGGCAAGGTGTGTAGCTAGGTCAATAAGCCCAGAGGGACAGATTTACCTCCAAAGACCTAGAGCAGTGGTTCCCACAAGGAGACTTCAATTCCCAGAAGCCTAAGTCAGTACACTGGCTGATCAGTGCTTTGCGGAACTGACTTAGGCTTCTGGGAATTGAAGTCCAAAAGTCAAAGGTTGGGAAACACAATGGTATAGAGTCTTTCACATTGCCATAGTTAATTTGGCCTGAATTTGTTTGGGGAATGTAATATAACTCCTACGTTACTACAACATTTCCCTCAGCCCAATCAAACACTGGATGTGGGACATTAAGAAAGCATTTAAAACAATCTAGGCATTACTTTTGAAGTGATATTTACAGCAGAATATCTGTAGCTTGTGGCCAATTTAAACAGGAACCGATTGATAGTACAAAGCAAACAGCACCTATGATAGATGTACAGTAAAACCCCGATTTACAAATGCCTCGAGTTACATAAAATTCGACTTACATAATGATTTTGCGCTAAAACCATGTCCCAATTTACACAATTTCCTATGGGTTTGCTTCGAGTTACATAAAGATTCTTTTTCATATGGGTTTGCTTTGAGTTGTGTAAAAATTCATTTCCCTTTGGGTTTGCTTCGAATTAAAAAATAAATTTTTTCCTATGGGTTTGCTTCGAGTTATGTAAGAAAATATTTTTTCCTATGGGTTTGCTTCGAGTTACATAAAAAACTGATTTAAGCAAAAGCCTACGGAACATACTTTTTTTCATAAGTAGGGGTTTTACTGTAGTTAGCTTAAAACCCATCTAGCCATGCCAACAAGATCTTGTCAGGTAAATCACATACAGGCAGAGTTGGAGTTTCAATTAATTTTTATCATTAATTCACATTTTTATTCTTCTTCCGTGTCTAGGCCAGACATGAAACTGCCAACATGAAGGCATCTCTGGATGAGTTCATTCTGGTGTCTTTCGCCTGACCTAACGTGAGAAAGATTAGCTGGCAACACAAGGTTGCTGTTACCAGGATACGCCAGGTTGTGGTTTGAAAATACCACAATCTTCGAGGAGGCTCTTTGTGTACCGCACATTTTTATTATATCCCTCCTTAGCAAGCCTATATTTTAGCCGCCTCCTTTTGCTTCAAAATTAAGATGAACAAAATTCTTTCCAGCTGCAGTATTCAGCATAGTGAGCAAACAGTTAGGCAAACAGGTTGTAAGCCTGTTGAATGATGAGACTGTTTCTACACTGTGATGTTCAGCACCTCATGTGTGGTAGTGGAACAAAAAAAGATTGAGAGCAGCAACACGCCCCATTTAAATTATGTAATGCTCTTGTAATACAGTACTTGTAATTACTTGCCATGGAACTACACTGTCATAAATAGCTGAGGCAAGACTGTCATGCTGTTTACGAATATGACAATAAAACCATCCACATTTAAGAGGCAGCAGAAAGCAGGTCTTTTTCTGCAGCATAAAACATGCCACTATGGATTATGTCATTTGAATGCATCAGCAAGGCAATATTCAGAGTAACAATTCATCAATCACAACAGGGTGACACCTTTATTAGGACTAATTAGAAGTTAAATCTTCACCACCAGGCTAAGTATTAAAAAGCACCAACGGAGCAACAAAATGCCTGGTGGCCGGAAGAAGAGAAAAGCAGAACATGGCTGTTTCCCTGGTTTGGATTGTTGTCTTTTGCTATTCTGGGTCTTGTCATTCTTCAGAAGACTGAAGATATGTACACTGTATCGCTAATGTTATAGATTTTTTAAAAAGAAAAGTCAACATCCAAACTGAATAAAACATTGATGCTTATTTCCATGTGATCTAGGTCAGGAGTGCCCAAACTAGATCTGGCCCCCAATGCCAATTCAATGCCTGTGTCGCTCCTGGAAGCGTAATGCACCCGTGCAGGCGCATTTTACTTCCGCAAGTGACAAGGGCAGTGTGGGCCAGATGAATTGGCATCTGGGCCCAGATCTGGCCCATGGGCCATAGTTTGGGCACTCCTGGTTTAAGCAGAGAAAATGGCAGCTTAAAATCTATTTCATCCTGTTGCAAATCAGATTGCAAGGCACGTTTTACTTCCGCTTCTGGTGGGAGGAACCACATGACCAGCTCGCTGAACCATGTGACCGGCCCACAGCCCGAAAAGTTTGGGCACCCTGATCTAGGTGAATCACGGAGAGTGGGTGACCTTACTGTTACTTCTGAGGGCTGCTGCTGTTTTCTAAGGGACTGTCGCCCACGATCTGTGCTAAACTGAGAAGCACTAAAGATCTATATAACATGGCTGTAGGTGAAAGGCTATGTAGGCTTAGCAATATGTGGATTTCAGAGAAAATGTAATAGAACACAAACCTCTGAGGACATCTTGTGCTATCAGAAGGAATCTAGGCCTGGCACATCAGAAAATTTGTATTAATGAACAGCAATAGAAATTATGCTTATATACCACCCCATAATGCTTAGTGCACTCTCTGGGTGATCCACAAGTTAATTAGCATTTTCCCCTTAACATGCTAGGTCCTCATTTTACCGACCTTGGAAGGATGGAAGGCTGAGTCAACCTTGTGACTTGGTCAGGACTGAACTCACAACCTTCTGGCTGAAGTACAGCCGTTTAACCACTGCGCCACCAGGGCTCTTAATGCAGCCCTCAAAAACGGAATACAGTATATAGAGAAATTTCTGTTAACAAGATTTTCAAACAGTAAAGGCTCAATTGCTAATATATTCTGTGTGCATAGGATAAGGCAGAATTCTTACGCCTTCCTCTCTGGGAGAAAGCGCCACTAAATCCAGTAATCCTTGGAGAACGGGTTGACTGGGGCTGTCCCACTTCATTTCTTTTGGTAGGGAAAACAACCCTATGACCTTAAGTCTCTCTTTATTTACCACCTTGTAGCATTGCGTAATTCCTTTAGTCTCTGATTTTCCCCCACCAGCCATACAAACAGCAGACTCATCATGTCAATATCCCAGACACTCCTTTTCATTTTGGAGGCTGAGCCAGTCTTGCTCTTTCCATGTTCTTTGAAGTCTCATGAGGAGCTGCAGGCTGTCTGTTTGTCCACGCTGGTCAGACCAATCCATCCTGTCCTAACACCCAGATATTCTAGGACAGTGATGGCGAACCTTGGCACTCCAGGTGTTCTTGGGCTTCAATTCCCAGGAGCCCAAATCTCTATGAATCCACACGAATGGGTTACTGCGTGGATTTGTGTGGATTCACAGAGACTTGGGCTTCTGGGAATTGAAGTCCAAGAACACCTGGAGAGCCAAAGTTCACCATCATGGTTCTATGAGAAATTGCCGTCTAAGACCAAACCATTGCTCCAATAGTAGCAGCCGCCAGAAACGGGCTTCCCAGGTGAAGAGGGTCAGGAGCAACTTGTGTGCAGTGATTGTTCAGTCTCGGTGTCCTTCTACAGACAGTGATCCACAAACTAGGCATCAGAGCTTATTCTTTGCATATTCCAGAGCTATGGCGAGTACTCTTTGTACATCATCGGTGTTCCCAATGCCCTTGGCTACAACTTCAGAACCACCAGACTTGCCTTCCATGTGGTTACAGACAGCCAGGGCCCAATCAGCAGCAGAAAATGTTGGCAAGGAACTCTGGGAAGGAAGACGAGGGAAGTTGAGAAGTTAATAGAGCTGCAAGGGATTGGCCAGTTGAATAAATGGAGTTAGTCTAGGTGAACCTATGGCATGGGTGCCAAAGGTGACATGCAGAGGCCTCTCTGTGGGCACACACACTATCGAGGGGAAGCCCCATCCCACCAGTGCCAATGGCAGCGTCACTTCCCCACCCACCCCTCCGCCAATGGGGAGGCGAGAGGGAAGGCTGAAATCCCGCCCAGGAAGTACAGCAGGGACAAAGTGAGGCGACCAGACACACACACCTCCTGGGAGGCGGAGATGGTGGTGGTGAGTTGCGTGTCCGCACACACCCATGTGATGTCACCAGTGCGCCTCGAGTGCTGCACATGCGTGTGGACCCACATGTCACCAGAGGCGTGCCACCAACATCATATGGGTGCATGGCACACACGGTGCCTGCCCACGTGCCTCCTCCTCCTCTTTGGGCACTCGGTCTCTAAAACAGGTGTGGCCAAACTTCAGGCTGAGGGCATGTGCAACATGCTGTCGTAAATGCACCCGCGGCTGTTGTAAACACGTTTTGCGCATGCACGTTTTACTTCTGCTTCCAGGAGCGGTGTGGGTTGGATTTTTAGGCCTGGTGGACTGGATCCGGCCCATGGGCCATAGTTTGGGAACCCTTGCTCTAAAAGATTCACCATCACTGGTCTAGCCCCACTCATCCTACATCCTTGGCATTTTTTCTTTTAAGACCAACTGGCTAAAAGTTGCATTTCATCACTACATACAGTGGATATTGAATCTGTATTTGATATGGATCCCGCACCCTAAAAACAAAAACCAAGCGTGTTTCTAGTCAATGAGGACTGAGGGTGTTAAAGTGATACCGGTATACAGTATAAAGATTCAATCAGAAGGAGTCAGATAAGGAATGTAAAGGTCAAGACGTAAGGCTTCAACCTGTCCTGCAAAGGTCGCCATCCTCTGCCCCAAGAATGATATTCTGTCTTTTTGTAATTTTTGTAATTCATGCCCCTCCCGCCACCATCTTTAGTGTGTAGCATGCATTTCCTTGATGCAACGTCGGTTCCTATTGGCATTTTGGATTCACTATCCATATTGCCAGTGGCCACAAAGGTCCTGAAAGTTCCAGTCCTGGATTCTGTCTAGCCAAGCTGCCAAGAAAACTGGCTTTGTATCATCTGATAATCCTCCAAACAGTTTGCTGTTTCCCTCATCTTGGATATTGAAGGGAAAGACGTGCCAAAGCCCAAAATTGTGAATACAAGCAGGGGCGTGCTAGCTATGCTAAAAGGACACTGGACAGGGAGAAAGGGTGCAGGACTAATTTCAACTCCCTTCTGGGGATCAAACCAACAACCTCCCGCTTACAAGGCAAAACTCCAACCTCTAAGCCATGGCAGCTCCGCTGTCAATGAAGTTGCTTTTGTAATCTTATTTTTGGCAGCATAGGAGTAGGAAGGCAGGCAGAGGAACATGGAGCCCCACTTGTTTGCTCGGTCGTTCCGGGCATCGCAACTCGGCTTGGCTCTTTGGATTGGCAGCCAAGGGGGGAACCATGGTACTTGGGGCCTGGGGAGTGCCCCAGGCTGAGTCCTGGTAGCCTGATGAGCCAGCCCATTACTGAAAACAAGAGAGGAGCAGCTTACCTTGGATACCTGGCAAGCACAAAAAACCTTTCCAGAAGCCTGGGGACTAAGCAACATCACGGAAGCTTCAGGTATTCTATGACACAGTTGGTTCACCACTTTCATCAATACCTGGGGGGGGGGGGGAGCCAAAGGAATGGAAATAAAATAGTCAAGTCTGCAGTATTGAGATCTCCCCTGCAAAACTCTGCATCATTACTCATACTTTAGATTATTTTTTAAAAAATAAATATGATCTATTTCTGACATTTTAAAGTGGTTTTTGATGTTCTGCGGTGTTTATGATACATTGTAGACCAGGAATTGTCAACCTGCGGATGTGGCCTGCGGCACCATTTCATGTGCCCCCCTGCCTCCACCACACCTGGAAATGCCATATGGTGGAGGAAGAGCAAAATGGCTGTCCGGCTCCCGAAGCTGTTAGAGGGAGCATGACCGGGCCGCCGGCTTTAAAAGGTTGAGAACTCCTGTTGTAGATAGATGTAGACTTGAACGGTAACATGTTTAGAGGCATCAAAAGAGAAATTATACTGTAAGGGGATTCATGTGGAAGCGGGGCGGGTACTTCTTAGAAAAGAATTCAGAGCCAGGATGTTCAATCTGTTGAGAAGCTCATTTTTATTTTTACTTGAGGCTTTGAAATGTTTGGCTTTGCCAATAGCAGAAATAGCACGGTCAACTTTGAGTGTCTCCCACAACAAACAGCTAGACTTGCACAGAAACCAAATCTAATTTGGCCCTCTTGGTTTGGCTTTCCTAACAGAAAGAGATTCTGATGGATACTCACAGAAGGAGACTCAAAAGGGATGGTATCAATGATGACTGCTGGGTTGTCATACTTTGCTAGCAGTTTATGTGCTTTCTCTGTAGCCTGGAGGATAAAAAGAACACAATATTGAAATGAAAACTCAAAACCTCTACCACAGAGGAGGAAATGCTATCAAAGATAAATTTCTTTGTGTCCACAAGATTCATGCCTAGCAAGAATCTATCCAAGCATCTTCAGAGAAATGGGTGGGGTACGCAGAAAGAGCCTCCTTGAAGATGGTGGTATTTTTGAACCCCAGTCAGCGTACCCTTTGCAACGGCAACCTTGTGCTGGCTAATCTTTCTCACACTAGGTCAGGTGAAAGGAACTGAAGAATGAATCCACCAAAAGGGCAGTTTTGGCAGTTTCATGTCTGGCCTAGACACTGAAGAAGAGAAATGGGTGGGGAGATGGAGAATTCAGCATCTAGGACACATTTATACATTGACTTCTTTTTAATTAACTGCAACTAATTACAGAGGCCCTTCATATCCATGGGAGCTACGTTCTAAAGACTACCATGAACTCCTGAAACCATGGAAAGTAGCAAACCCTATATACTACACTGTATATACAGCAGCACTGTATATAGAACAGTCAAATTCTTGCTAGGCATGAACAGAGAACCGATGTCCAGCCACTTTTGATTGATGGAACCTGTTTGGAGAGGGTAGCAACGTTCAGATTTCTGGGCATTGAGATACAGGAGGATCTGTCCTGGAGTGCCAACACAAGGGGGCTTGTGAAGAAGGTGCAGCAGAGACTGTATTTTTTGAGAACTCTAAGGAAAAACCATCTTTCACAAAAGCTGCTACTTGCCTTCTATCGCTGCGCTATTGAGAGCGTGCTCACTTATGGCTTATGTGTGTGGTATGGGAGTAGTACTCATCGGGATAGGATAATGTTGCACAGAATTATTAAAACAGCGGAGAGTATCATCGGCTGTCCACTCTCCACTTTAGAACAAATTAACACCATCAGGTGCCACAGAAAAGCATTAGATATAGTAGGAAACCCATCGCAACCTGGCCACTGCTTCTTTGAGCTTCTGCCATCAGGATGGAGATATAGAACAATGAAGGTAAAAACGAGCCGTCTCAAGAACAGTTTCTTCTCCAGAGCAATTTTGGCCTTAAATGGAAACTCTGGACTCTGAAGTCATCTTATCTTATTTTAAAATTTTAAATTTTTTAGATTTTTAATTTTTAGGATTTTAGAATTTTGAAATTTTAAAGTTTTGAAGTTTTTAAATTTTTTAATTGTATTGTATGGTACTATCTTAATTGGTGTTTCTGTAGCTGTTTTAAATTAAGGGGTATGCCTTATTCGAGTTGATATATAGCAACCAAGAAATTTTGTTGTTCCCGCAAGGGGACAATGACAATAAAGATTTATCTATCTAGAAGCTGCGGGTCGGGCAGCAGAAGCGACCCGCGCCACTGAACCTGCACCCCTTTGGCCATTACCACCTGGCCGGAGGGATGAAAAGGAGAAGTTGCAGGTCAGGTGGGCGGCAGGGAAGACCAGCGCCATCATGAGCCCTCTGGCCACCCCGAAAGGCCGGAGGTGAGGAGGAGGAAGAAGCTGCAGAAGGGCAGGTGGTGTCATCGGCCCAATGGATGGAGCAAGGAGGAGCCAAGGAAGACAAGCGAGCGAGTGGGCGAGTGAGACCACCGCCAGTGCCACCAGGCTCAGCCATGGACCAGAACATCACAGACTCCTTGATATATCAAACACAGACTCCTAACTGCATGCATGAGACAAGTAACTGATTTACCGTGTCAACATTTAATCAAATATAGTGAACTTTCCTTAGTGAAATTTCCTTTTCATACCAAGGTTTTCCTTTTGATATCAAGGTTGATGACTAGTTTTGAAATAGCTAATGAGATACTTTTAACTACATACATATATAACTTCTTAATTCATATATTCAGTACTAACCAATGTAACTTTAGAATGTGTTACTTTGTATTGTGATAATATGTATGAGTGGAAAATACTGGCATAGAAACCGGCAAACCACGTCACGAATTTTGCCAAGAGAACTCCATGGACAGGGACAAAAGGCTAAAAAAAAAGGTAAAATAGATGGAACGGGAGGTTGAGCCCACCAGGTCGGAAGATGGGGGAGGAGATAGGATAGTGGGAAGAGAAATACGGTGTTATAAGGAACAATACTGCATTGGAACATGGAATGTAAGATCTATGAATCAAGGTAAGCTGGAAGTGGTAAAAAATGAAATGGAAAGAATAAGCATTGACATCTTGGGAATCAGTGAGTTGAAATGGACAGGGATGGGCGAATTCAGCTCTGGAGACCATCATATCTACTACTGCGGACAAGAAAATCTTAGAAGAAATGGAGTGGCGATAATAGTTAATAAAAGAGTGAGAAAAGCAGTAATGGGGTACAATCTAAAAATGACAGAATGATCTCAGTCCGAATCCAAGGAAAACCATTCAATATCACAGTAATTCAAGTCTACGCACCAACCACTGGTGCAGATGAAACCACAGTTGACCAGTTCTATGAGGATCTACAATACCTCATAGTACAGACACCAAGAAATGATGTCTGCATTATCATAGGAGATTGGAATGCCAAAGTAGGAAATCAAAAAGTAAACGGAATAACAGGCAAAGTTGGTCTTGGAACACAGAATGAAGTAGGGCAAAGGCTAATCGAGTTCTGCCAAGAAAATGCACTGGTCATAGCAAACACCCCCTTCCAGCAACACAAGAGGCAACTTTACACATGGACATCACCAGATGGCCAACATCGAAACCAGATTGATTACATACTCTGGAGTCAAAGATGGAGAACCTCCATACAGTCAGCAAAAAAGAGACCTGGAGCAGACTGTGGTTCAGATCATAATCTACTGATGGCAAAGTTCAGGCTTAGACTAAAAAAATAGAGCAAACAATTAGGCCAGACAGATATGACATAGACAACATCCCTAAGGAATACACGGTGGAGGTGTGGAACAGTTTTAATGGCTTAGAATCGATAGACAGAGTGCCAGAAGAATTATGGACAGAGGTGCGGGACATCATACAGGAGGCAGCAAGAAAAACCATACCAAAAGAAAAGAAGTGTAAGAAAGCAAAGTAGTTGTCTGATGAGGCTTTTAAAATAGCAGAGGAAAGAAGGAATGCAAAAGGCAAAGGAGAAAGGGGGAAAAAAATCAACCAACTGAATACAGACTTTCAAAGAAAAGCAAGGAGAGATAAGGAAACCTACCTAAATGAACAGTGCAAAGAAACAGAGGAAAACAACATAAGGGGTAGGACTAGAGATCTTTTTTTTAAAAAAAAATGGGAAATCAAGGGAACGTTTAAAGCAAAAACGACCATGATAAGGGACAAAATGGCAAGGATTTAACTGATGCAGAAGATATTAAGAAAAGACGGAAAGAGTACACAGAGGAACTCTACAAAAAGGACCTCAACACCCCTGATAATTACAATGATGAGAACATTGAACTTGAGCCAGACATCCTAGAGAGTAAAGTCAAAAAGGCCCTAAAAAGCACTGCAAACAACAAAGCCAATGGAGATGATGGTATCCCAATTGAATTTTTCAAAGCCCTAAAAGATGATGGAATCAAATTACTGCATTCTATATGTCAGCAGATTTGGAAAACAAAACAATGGCCACAGGATTGGAAAAGATCAGTATACGTTCTAATCCCAAAAAAGAGTAATGCCAAAGAATGTTCAAATTATCAAACAATTGCGCTCATCCCACATGCTAGCAAGGTCATGCTCAAGATAATACAGGATTGTTGTTGTTGTTCAGTCGCACAGTCGACTCCGACCCTTTGTGACCCCATGGACCATTTTCCTCCAGGCGCCTCTGTCCTCTACCATCCCCCTCAGCCCTCCCAGCTCTGTGCCCATTGTGTCTATAATACCATCTAGCCATCTCATCCTTGGCCTCCCCCTTCTTCTTTTGCCCTCCACCTTTCCCAACATCAATGCCTTCTCAAGTGAATCCTCCCTTCTCATTTGATGTCCAAAGTATTTTAGCTTCATCTTTACTATTTGACCTTCCAATGAGCAGTCATGGTTAATTTCTTCTAAGATTGACCTATTTGTTCTCCTCGCTGTCCAGGGGACTCTCAAAACCCTCCTCCAACACCAAATTTCAAAGGCATCTATTCTTCTGCGTTCAGCCTTCCTAATTGTTCAGCTCTCACATCCATACATTACTACTGGGAAAACCATTGCTTTGACTATTCTAATTTTTGTTTGCAATGTAATGTCTCTGCTTTTCACTATGTTCCCCAGGTTTCTCATCGCTTGTCTCCCAAGAATCAGTCGCCTTTTTATTTCATGGCTGCAATCCCCATCTGCAGTGATCTTTGATCCTAAGAAAGTAAAATCTGTCACTGCTTCTACTTCTTCCCCGTCTATTTTCCAGAAACTGATGGGGCCTGTTGCCATTATCTTGGTTTTTTTGATATTGAGTCTCAAGCCAGCTTTTGCACTCTCCTCCTTCAGCCCAATCAAGAGATTCTTTAGGTGGAGGATAGACTTCAGCAATACGTGGAGAGAGAATTACCAGAATTACCAGAAGTGCAGGCTGGATTCAGAAGAGGCAGGGGAACTAGAGACCACACTGACAACATACGTAGGATCATGGAGAAAACAAAGGAATATCAGAAACAAGTCTACTTCTGTTTCATTGACTACACCATGGCCTTTGACTGTGTGAACCACAACAAAATGTGGCAAGTAATTAAAGAGATGGGAATACAAGAACACCTTTTATATGCCTCATGAGAAATCTGTACATGGGTCAAGAAACAACAGTTGGGACAGAATACGGAATGATGGAGTGGTTTGGAATAGGAAAAGGAGTAAGACAAGGCTGCATTTTGTCACCCTGCTTATTCAATTTATACACAGAGCACATAATGTGCAATGCAGTAATGGAGGAATCACAATACAGTATGGGATCAAAATTGCTGGGAGAAACATCAACAATTTGAGATATGCAGATGATACCACCCTAATGACAGAAAGTAAAGAAGACCAAAAGAAGCTCCTGATTAGGTTGAAAGAAGAGAGTGCAAAAGCTGGCTTGAGACTTCATCAAGAAAACCAAGATAATGGCAACAGGCCTATCAGTCCCTGGAAAATAGATGGGGAAGATGTAGAAGCAGTGACAGATTTTACTTTCTTAGGATCAAAGATCACTGCAGATGGGGATTGCAATCATTGAAATAAAAAGGAGACTGATTCTTGGGAGACAAGCTATGAGAAACTTGGGGAACATAGTGAAAAGTAGAGACATCACCTTGAAAACCAAAATTCACATAGTCGAAGCAATGGTATTCCCGGTCATAATGTATGGTTGTGAGAGCTGGACCATTAGGAAAGCTGAGCGCAGAAGAATAGATGCCTCTGAGATGTGGTGTTGGAGGAGAGTTTGGAGAGTCCCCTGGACAGCGAGGAGAACAAATAGGTTGATCTTAGAAGAAATCAACCCTGACTGCTCCTTAGAAGGTCAAATAGTAAAGATTAAGATGAAGTACTTTGGACATCAAATGAGAAGAGAGGATTCACTTGAGAAAGCCTTGATGCTGGGAAAGGTGGAGGGCAAAAGAAGAAGGGGGCAGCCAAAATGAGATGGCTAGAGGGTATTGTAGACACAATGGGCACAGAGATGGGCGGGTTGAGGAGGATGGTGGAGGATAGAAGTGCCTGGAGGACGGTGGTCCATGTGATCACGAAGGGTCGTAATCGACTGTGCGAATGAACAACAAATATAGACCAGCATTTCCCAACCTTTGGTTTTTGGACTTCAATTTCCAGAAGCCTAAGTCAGTTCCCCAAAGCACTGATCAGTCAATGTACTGACTTAGGCTTCTAGGAATTAAAGGCCCCCCCTGTGGGGTGTGTGCCCCACATTGGGAACTACTGATATAGCATTATCTAGCAGCCAGTTCTTATAATTACACCTTTGACATATATAAAATGGGAAATAAAATAAACACAAAAATGTGACACCTTAAAGACTAACTGCTATATTTTAATGTTAGCTTTTGTGGATAAAGTCCATTTCTTCAGACATAACAGTAAGACTTCACAGCAATAATTTATACATGGCCCCATGACCAGATAGGGGTACAGAAGTTCTAGGTTTCATTTTCCTGCAGCTATGGCAGGAACAATCATACACATGATCATCCATTTCTTTACTTTTATATACATACACTACTGCTCTAGAAAATCCATAATGCAGGGAAGACGGAAGGAGGGAGGGAGGCAGGAGTGACTCCCATACACAACTATACATACCCAAGCGAAGCCGGGTAACCAGCTAGTCACATATAATAATAAAAAATTATTGACTGCTGGGATGGTCAAAGTGTGGCTCTGAGCCCAGACATGCACCCTCCAGATTGTTTTTGTGTCCCTTATCCTCACTGGGCCCTTTTGTATCTCCAAACAAAAATGGTTTTCCCCAGCAAAAAGAGGCAAACTTCCCAGACCAGTGATCTAGCTTCTAAACAGACCACAGGGAGTCCTTGCAGTTTTTAGTAAAGGTCACCCCTGCTCGAAAACCATTTGTGTCTCACTCTAGGGTTCAGTGCTCATTTCTATTTATAGCCAAAGAGCCAGCACTATCTGCGTCTGTAGAAGTTTCTGTGGACATGTGGCAGGCATGACTAGACAACAGAGTGCATGGAACACTGTTTACCTTCCCAATGAAGTAGTACCTATTTATCTACTTGCAATCTTGCTTTCAAACTGCTAGGTTGGCAGGAGCTGGAACAGTGACGGGGGCTCACCCAGCCACGCAGGACTCAGGTCTTGAACTGCTATCCTGCCAAACTTCCAGTCATCAAATTCAGCATCTTAACCACTGAGCCACCGCATTACCATATTGCAGTGTTTAAAACCTCCCCAAAATAGCCATTTTTCAAAACTAGAAATGGTCCTGTTACTGCTTCTAGTTTGTTTGATGTTTTTGCATTTTTGATGGTCTCCATCAAAAGAAGAATTCCAGGACCATAAAACCAATAGCTAAATCCAGCTAGATTTACACCTTTTTGGTAGAAGAAGACTTGGGGATGTAATTTTTGTGTGTGCCTGGTTTTCTCATGCTTCTATCATGCCCGGCTGTGGCACAGGGAAACTGGTCTGCTGCTGCATCCTTACCAATTTGATCTCCAGTTTTCTAAGTGCAGTATTGGCTGCTCGTTGCAGAGTTTTGAGATTGGCCTGTAGTTCCCTTTTCTGCCACTGAGGCATTGCCGTATTGTCCACTGTCTGTAAAACAAATTGACTCCATTAAGTACATTTCCATCTGGACACATCCGATGGGGCACATTTTCTTCAGCTTCCAGGAGCAACGAGGGCTTCGTGGGCTGGATGAATTGGCGTCGGGTGATGGATTCGGCCCCCAGGCCATAGTGACCAGCTACCTGAACCACATGACCGGCCCACGGCCTGAAACGTTTGGGCATCCCTGGTATAGAGCAGTGGTTCCCAACCTTTCTTTGGCCATGCCACTCCTAAGCATCTCTAAATTCCTGGTACCCTCTTCCCAATGACATTTTTTTATTATTCAAAAAGTAAACTCCTATTTAACTTGGTCTAAACTCATTATCAAATCCCCCCCCCCTTAAAAATCAAACTGCCCCCCTGTGGGGTGCGTGACCCACGTTGGGAACCACAGGTATAGAGGAAGACAAATATCCTGACAAAAGCTTCATTCAAGCTAAAAACAGTAGACTGGAACTTGTGACTTTCTAGATATTCTTGGACTCTTAATTTCTGCCAGGGGTAGCCATCTTGGCAAATAGTCAGGAACGATGGGTGCTGGAATCCCACACCATCTGCAGGATCACGTATTCCACAAGCTTGAGCTGGATGATCATTATAGGTAAAGTCATATCCGACTCTAGGGTTTAGTGCTCTTCTCTGTTTACAGCCAAAGACCCACACTGTCTGTGTCTGCAGACATTTCTGTGGACATGTGGCAGGCATGCCTCGACACCGGAGAGCACAGAACACTGTTTACCTTCCCACCAAAGCTGCACCTATTTATCTACTTGCAATTTCTTGCTTTTGAACTGCTAGGTTGGTAGGAGCTGGAACAAGGACGGGAGCTCATTCCGTCCCGCAGTATTCGGGTATTGAACTGCTGACCTGCTGACCTTCCAGTCATCAGGTTCAGTGTCTTAACCACTTGAGCCGCCGCAGTCCCTCCACGAGCAATATGGCCTGGAATCAAACCTCCACTTTATCGGTATTTCAAGCAGACCCTACTAGCATGAGAAATATCTTCAGGAAAAATGTATTCGACAAGTAGCAGACAACACAGGCTGGCATCCCAGAGAACTATAAAACTGGGAAAGAACGGTGTAGTCTCCAACCAGGAAAGGGCTCTCTCTGGCTGGGCTGTCAGTACTCACTTTGGTTAGAGAGCCAATCTCCTTTGCCAGTCTCTGGGCCTCGTCAGCTGAGGTGCTTCCCACTGTCGCTCGCATCGCAAGGGAGTCCACTTCTCTAGCCAAGGACTGGCCAGCTTCTCGGGCCTAAGACAGGAAGAAAGCGCTGGCACTATCCAGGAAAGGCCACCCTCAAAAGAAACAAGGGTAGAAAGGGCAAGCCATTCTATTCATAAATGAGAAAAATTAAACGTTTTTAAAAAACCACAAGTTATTAATAGCTAGTAAAATAAAGGTAAAGGTTTCCCTTGCTTGAAAGCCAGTCGTATCCAACTCTAGGGTTCAGTGCTCATCTCTGTTTCAAAGCCAAAGAGCCAGCGCTGTCTGCTTCTGCAGTCATTTCTGTGGTCATGTGGCAGGCATTACTAGACACCAGAGCACACGGAATGCTGTTACCTTCCCACCGAAGTGGTCCCTATTTATCTACTTGCAATTTCTTGCTTTCGAACTGCCAGGTTCAAAACCTGGAAAAGACTACTTCAAAAAATAAAAATATAAAATATAAAAAAGCCTAGCCTTTCTGGATTATGCTTAACTGGTTAATAATACTGTAATAATAATTTCATGTCAGAAATTATTCTGGGTTGAAATGATTTTTTAAGAAGAAACTCCACTCAGGGAATGCCCAGATGAGGATCCTTTTATGTACCCAAGAGCTGGGACAGAGACAGGTGCTCAATTCGTCATGTAGTACCCGGGTCTTGAATTGCTGACTTTCCAGCTTTCCAGCTAACAAGGCGAAGTTCTTAACCACTGAGCCACCGGAGCCCCTTAACTGGTTAATAATGAAGGGGTTGTTAATAATGAAGAGGCTGCTGAAAAGGTAGTGGCTAAACTACTGTACTGCAGCTAAAACTGCTGTCATTGTAACTTCGATCCTGACAGGGCACAAGATTGACTCAGCCTTCCAACTCCAAGGTCATTAAAATGAGTACCCAGCATGTTGGGGGCAAACCTTGTTTTGGGGGAAGAAACAATAGTATAAAAACAGCAATTAGCAATAACAATTACACTTATATTCCCTCGACACCTGATGGGGTAAAAGAGGAAGCAAAGATGAAGAATTATACTTATGTACCATTCCACAGTGCTTAGTGCACTCTCTGGGCAGTTCACAAGGTAACTAGCATTTTGCCACCAGCATGCTGGGTATTCATTCTAACGACCATGGAAGGATTGAAGGCTGAGTCAACCATGAGCCCTGGTTAGAATCGAACTCACCACTATTGCACCACTGCACCGACAGGGCTCTGAAGAAAAATGTACATGCCAGTGTTCCATATGTAACCCACATTGTCCTCCCTCCAAGACAAAAAAGAAACACTGAATGTGATCTTGGAAGATGTTGAGATTACGTCAGGTCACTGATTAGAAACAAAAGGAGTGGACATAACAATTTGCAATGACCCAGCTAGTAAAAAAATTGTATGACCCTCAGTGGACTTTGTCAGCTTTTATTTGCTTGATGTCCCCACGGCCCCCACTCCTTTGCAGAACTCCATGTGTTAGATTTTAAAAAGAGTTGTGTTACTCATGACTTCTCGGCAGCCAAGTTCCTATTTCAGTTGTGTTATCAACACTTAGGGTTTTTCGTAGCAGCAGGCCAGAAAATCTTAACCTATAAATCCAAGGGTTAACCGTTGGAACTGGCTATAGGTTGCTATGCCTTGCCCTACTTGCCTGCACTCACCCTTCGTGCACACGGCCAATCTGGGTATGCAGGTCAACGAAGGATTGAGAAAACCGGCAGTGGGGCAACAGCCCCACAAACGCGAAGAAAGGGAAACAACTTCACTTCCCAACATTCCTTGCGCCGCGCCGCGCCAGAGCCAATCAGGCTGAGAGGCTCTCGCATGGCGCAGCGTTCGGAAACGCGCCGCAGCCAATCAAAAGAAAAGCATTTTTAAAAAACGCAGCACAAACACAAAGCACCAACCCATAACTACAAGCCCTAGCGTCCTGCGCGCCATGAGCGCGCAGAACGCTGAGGAAAACGGCGGCCGAAAAATTAAAAAGAAAAACAACTCACCGCCTCACAGCCAAGCACACACCAGCCGGCTTTCTTTCCCTCACCCACGGCGCCTGAAGGTCCCGACTGGAGTTTCCCCTTTAATATCAGTGGGTGGGGGTTGCGATCCCCCTCTCCGCTGGCTACCCTAGGGTTGGGAGGTTTGTGGGGAAAAAGGGGTATATTGCCCCAACACTTCTGGACCCAGGAAACCAGGGAGAGGGGATCAATCCCCCCCCCCTCCTTAAAACAATTCCGTCTTTTCTTCTCTTTAAAAATGGAGTTGTTTTAAGGAGGGGGAGGGAATCGATCCACTCTGCCTGGTCTCCTGGGTCCAGAAGTGTTGGGGCAATATACCCCTTTTGTCCCCACAAACCTCCCAACCCTAGGGTAGCCAGCGGAGAGGGGGGTCACAACCCCCACCCACTGATATTAAAGGGGAAACCCGATCTACTTTCACGACTTCACACAATCAAAGCACCATAACACACTAAAGCCCCCCTCCCCACCACCTAGCCCACCCTTCCTAACCCCCAATGACCATGCCCCCTCCCCACCACCTAGCCCACCCTTCATAACCCCCAATGACCATGTCCCCTCCCCACCACCTAGCCCACCCTTCCTAACCTCCAACGAAAAACAACTCACCGCCTCACAGCCAAGCAAACACCAGCTGGCTTTCTTTCCCTCACCAACAGCGCCTGAAGGTCCCGACAGGAGTTTCCCCTTTAACATCAGTGGGTGGGGGGTTGCAATCCCCCTCTCCGCTGGCTACCCTAGGATTGGGAGGTTTGTGGGAAGAAAAGGGGTATATTGCCCCAACACTTCTGGACCCAGGAGACCAGGCAGAGTGGATCGATTCCCCCCCTCCTTAAAACAACTCCGTCTTTTCTTCTCTTTAAAAACGGAGTTGTTTTAAGGAGGGGGGGGGAAATCGATCCACTCTGCCTGGTCTCCTGGGTCAAGAAGTGTTGGGGCAATATATCCCTTTTGTCCCCACAAACCTCCCAACCCCAGGGGAGCCAGTGGAGAGGGGGGTCGCAACCCCCCACCCACTGATATTAAAGGGGAAACCCCGATCTACTTTCACGACTCCACACAAACAAAGCACCATAACACAATAAAGCCCCCCTCTCTACCACCTGGCCCACCCTTCCTAACCCCCAATGACCACGCCCCCCTCCCCACCACCTAACCCACCCTTCCTAACCCCCAACGACCATGCCCCTCTCCCCACCACCTAGCCCACCCTTCCTAACCCCCAATGACCACGTCCCTTCCCCACCACCAAATAAATAAATAATTTTTTTTAAATTACTAAAAACAGTCAAACACATCCAAAAATACACAAAAACAAAAACACCAAAAACAATACGAAGTAAACAAAGACACAATCAAAAACAAAACAAACAGACAAAAAATACAAATTCCACCCACCCACCCCCCGCCCACACACACACACACACAAAAGAAAGAAAACAAGCAAACTTACCAAAAGATGTGCTACCTCCACCAGGACTGGAAAAGAAATGAATAAAGAAAGAGACTACTTACCAGAAGAAGCTCCACCCAGAGGCCAGGAGAGAAAAAAAAGTCAAAATACAATAACCCCTACCAGCACCACCTGCTGGCCACAATAGTAAAAACAATTCAAAAACACACAACAGCCCCAAACAAAAGGCCACAAGAGTAAAAACAAATCAAAAACATAACACAAATTCACAATTTTACACAAAAGGTCACACCAATAAAAACAAGTAAAAAAAATTACACTAAACACACTTTAACACAAATCACAAACATATGTCAATAAAATACAATAGAAACTTTTAAAAATCCTGTGCTGAGTTATAACTCAAATTTAAACTCAAAACATCTAAACACATTTTAAAAACATTGAATGTAAAAAACATTTACTTTTACATTATTAAAATTATTACCTATGGTACAACTAATTAAAAAAATTCAAAAAACTAAAACATTATTCGCTTACATAAAACAATTTGAAAAAATTATATCATACTTTCTTCTTTTATTAATCCTCAAAAAAAACCCAAAAAAAGCAGATCACAGTTAATAACAGCCAAGCCAAAAATTTTTTACATAAATAAACATTTAAAAAATTAAAATTACAGACTAAGCAATTTTTAAAAAACATTAACACAATTTAACCTTCCAACACAATGTAAAACTATTGCAAAAATAAAATTGGTTCATTTTTTATTAAAACACACGGGGGGAAAAGCCCGGCAACGCCGGGCAACCCTTGCTAGTAAAGATAAATATTTTCCAGTTTAGTCTGATGATTAAATCCAGTGGTGGGCATTAGCAGGTTCACACCAGTACGCCAGAACCAGTAGCAGAAATTCTGGCTGGCCTCGCCCATCCAAGTTTTGAAATAAAATACAGTAGTCCTAATTCGGGTGCAATGCAGGGCCTTCCACAGTGTGGTAGTAAAAAAAAAAAGCCCAGCACTGATTAAATCTGATACTGTATCTTGGAAATATTTACAAAAATACATAAAACAAAACCAAAGAATAAATCCCTTGACTCTCAGGATTAAGAGAATAGAGAGAAGATTAAGAAAATACATAGAACTTGAAAAATCCCTGTCAAAATGTCTCTAGAAGGTAAAATCACCTTAGAAGTCACCCGGGAAAACAAATATTATTTGTAACTTACATGTGACTTTTTACACCTCAAAAGAAACTTTGTAGTTGCTAGCTATTTTACTTGTTATCCCAGGAGTTCTCAACCTTTTAAAGCCGGGGCCAGGTCATGCTCCCTCAGACAGCTTCAGGAACCGGACAGCCATTTTGTCCTTCCCCCACCACATGGCACTTCCTGGTGTGGTGGAGGCAGTGGGGGGCCACATGAAATGGTGCCGTGGGCCACATCAGCCCCCCGGGGCCGCAGGTTGAGAATCCCTGTGTTAACCCCAAAGTAACTAGTCACAGGCAACTTTTTACTGCTGTGCTCTGGGCTTGCCATTGATAGATCTTCCGAAATACAGTAATACCGAAGACATGTATCGATGAGGATTTAAATTTAATGAATGACAGAGGCAAGAAGGTGGCTTCGTTTTGGTAGTTTAAAGTATGACCTGGAAAAAGAACTTGCCCTTACAGGTGAGAATCCGTAAGTACTGGGGGAGAAGAAAGGGTGGAGGGGGAAAGCACTTATAGAGCCTTCTGCAGGCCATGTAATAGTGCAGCAGGGCACACACACACACACACGCACACACGCACACACACACTAGTTGATCTGTGGCCATGATTACAGAGCAACTGAATCATAGAAAAAAGTCTTCCTGCCGTTTTACCATAACCTTACTTGCTTGGCTTGCGCTCCCGTCAGTGCAACAATATGGCTGATCCCTTTAACCTGTTGCCGCTCAGAGATGATTGTGAAGTCACCCACAGCTCCTGTTCGCAGGAGGTGCCTGGGAAGGAGAAAGAGAACAAACAAATGGAAGAGGACAAAAAAACAACAACCCATTTCCACCCTTTAATTCTTAGGAAACAGTCAACACTCTAGAGCCATGATGGCAAACCTTGGCACTCCAGATGTTCTTGGACTTCAATTCCCAGAAGTCCAAGCCCCCTGTGAATCCACACAAATGGGTTTACTGCGATTCATCCGGCCCGCACTGCCCTCGTCGCTCCCGGAAGCAGAAGTAAAACATGCCCATATGGGCGTGTTTTACTTCTGCTTCCGGAGCGACAAGGGCGGCGCGAGACAGATGAATCGCAGTAAACCCATTTGTGTGGATTCACAGAGGGCTTTATTTATTTATTCGTATTTGTATCCCGCTTTTCTGGCGCATGCGCCACCCAGAGCGGCTAACAGCATATACATAAGAAAGCACATACAATCATAAAAAAAATCTAGAAACACAGCCCAAACTCACCCCAACTCCTTAAGACAAAATAAAAACAGTAGAAAAAAACTAACAGCTTAAAACCATACAAAAATGCACAAAAACAGCCCGGTAAAAACATTCAACAACTGTCTCCAGCAATGATCTATAATCTTAGGCAGCTAGACTAGCCAGCGGACCTGGGCCGTACCACAGGATAGCTCTCAGACCCGCTGGCATAGCCAGGTCTTGAGAGCCTTGGGCTACTGGGAATTGAAGTCCAAGAACATCTGGAGTGTCAAGGTTCACCATCATGGCTCTAGAAGATCCTCAAACTTGACTCTCCAGATGTTCTTGGACTTCAATTCTCAGAAGCCCTGATCAGCAGGAGTGCTGACTTGGGCTTCTGGGAACTGAAATCCAAGAACACCTAGAGGGCCAAGTTTGCTGACCCTAGAGCACAAGTTATGCATATCCAATGGTCTTAGGAAAAAGATGAATCCGGGGGCTAATTTCCACTTCTAAGTCTTACTGGGGCTGGGCTATCTCCTAAAAAGGTATAAAATTTGAAAAGAAAACCATTTTCAGTTTTTCTATTGAGTTGAGGGCTTTTTTTTGGGGGGGGGGGGGCTGAAGGTGGGTCTGCATCCCACTGAATAGAACTGCCACTCTAGAAGCAAAAAAAAAAAGACATTTTAGGAAAGTATTGGCTGGGGGAGGACAAGCTATGTGAGGGAGTCTACTCTGGGGGTTCCCAAAGGCACAAAAATGGCCGTGGGGAGCTGTATGATGCCATACTTCATCTACCGCTTCCTTAGGGTCAAAGGCTGGCACCTCTTCTGATAAAAGGATTCTGCATAATAACACTGGTGAAAACCTCTACGGTGGTCTTTCCCTACTTTTAGTTTTTGGACTTCAGTTCCCCGAAGCCTAAGTCAATTCCCCTAAGAACTGATCGGCCAATGTATTGACTTAGGCGTCTGGGAACTGAGGTCCCCCTATGGAGCATGGACCCCACATTGGGAGCCACTGCTCTATGCCAAAAAAAATCAGGAACTACCTCAGAGTCACAGTATTGGGCAAAATAGCAGTGGTTCCTGACATCTAAAACCAGAAATGCCTGGAAAGATCTTAGAAAGCTGATTATCTGAGCCAAGAGATTCTTGAAGATGTAGACCAGGGTGAAGCAAGAAAAAACAAATCTGTCTTTGAACAGTACTTTTTAAAAGCTAGGTTCCTCCTCTTCCTTTGTCATACCAAGTTCATTGTACTGTTTTGTTTGTTTGTTTTGATTCCAGTAATGTATTGCAATTTTTCTGCCCTCTTCTCTCCTGCGGTATGTGGTGCATTTTAGCAAATGTAGTTTTTCAGTGTTTTTAGGAATTTCAAGGTTTTCTATAGTTTAAACATTGGGGATTTTATGTACGCCGCCCAGAGTCGCATGTCGATTGGAGCGGCTATACAAATGGAATAAATAAATAAATAAATAAATATGATATTTCCTGTGAACTGCTTTGGGTTCAAATTACTGTGGAAAAGCAGCATATAAATAAAAGAACTAACCTTGCCAAAACAGCAAGAATGAGTCACTTTGTGTGATTAATGAGTTTCTATTAAAGCGCAAAAATGCAAGTGAGAGGCTTTTCAACTGGTGTGGCATCCGCATCCTGGTACCCAAACAGATATGTTGGATTACAATACCCATCATGCCCAGCTAATATGGCTACAGGTCAACTATGCAGAAGTGATGTGAACTCTGGTTTCCCCTTTGGGGTTTGGGAATAGATGAGTTGGAGATTTTTACAGAAAAGAAGGCCAATTTACAATTCTCTCTCAAAAGTCCAGGTAAAACATTCAACCGGAGAAAAACAATGAAGTCAAGTCATACTCACGTCCCACAGCATAGCTCCACAGAGGTATGGGCAGCATCTTTCGACTCCTGCGCCAGTACCCTCTCCACTGGAACCCCCACAGACACCACATGTACCAGATCTGGATACAACTAACATAAAAAAACCAAAACAAACACAAAAGCCTGAGTCAAACGAAGGGTCTGCTCTATGCATAACTACTCAACCCAAGAAAAGATGCTAAACTGAGCAAAAGGATGAATCCACAGCACTTACTTTCATTTGTCTAGTTGGCTCCTACTGCCTATCAGTTTCCCTGGATGACTTTCAATTAAAGCTAGGATATTTTTTTAAAATGTAACTTCCAGAATTCCCAGGCCAGTATTGAATCTCAGGAGCTGTGGCTCTAAAAGGGTGGTGTGCTAAATAGCTCAGTAATTTAGAGTCACGATGGGAGTTTTGGACTACATGTCCCATAATTCTATCTGATAAGCCACTTTAGGACAGTAAAGGTCATTATCAGACTCTAGGGCTTGATACTCATCTCTGTTTACGGCCAAAGAGCCAGCAATGTCTGCATCTGCAGACGTTTCTGTGGACATGTGGCAGGCATGACTAAGACACCGGAGTACACAGAACGCTGTTACCTTCCCTCCGAAGTGGTACCTATTTATCTACTTGCAATTTCTTGCTTTCGTACTACTAAGATGGCAGGAGCTGGGACAGACAGAAGCTCACTCCATCATGCAACACTCAGGTCTCAAACTGCTGACCTGCCGACCTTCCAGTAGTCAATTTCAGCATCTTAACCACTAAGCCACCGCAGTCCCCATTTTACAAGCACCTAAATATGTCTCACCTGGCCCTGGAAGGCTTTGAGGTCCCGTTAGGCCTAACTCTGCCCAAGCATCTTGTTTCTGCCCTGTTACTATCTGGGAGCTTTCTTTCCAAGTGACGATAGGTAAGAGTTAGACCTAATGAGAGCTCAAACCTTTCCAGGGTCTTTAATGGTTGTATTAACAGAGAACTATTTGGTTATGGGAAGACAATGGTAACATTCAAAATTCTGCTAAGGATTCACAAACAGAAAAGAGATTGCGGTGGCTCAGTGGTTAAGAAGCTCGCCTTGTTAGCTGGAAGGCCAGCAAGTCAGCAGTTTGAGACCCGGGTCCTGAATGACAGTTTCAGCGTCCGTCTCTGTCCCAGCTCCTGCCAACCTAGCAGTTCGAAAGCAAGACATTGCAAGTAGATAAATAGGGACCACTTTGGTGGGAACAGATCTCGGGGACATGAAAGGAACCTCATTCAGGCGTCCCCTGAGTAGAGTTCCTCCAGCAAAAATCCTTTCAACCCAGGAAGCACCTTTGTGTGCTTCTGACATGATTAAAACAAAACAAAACAGAAAGGCTTCTCCTGTACCATCATTATTCACATGACTACTTCTATTGGTGACAGTGACTATAAGAATGTGAGAGAGGTTTCTCTGTAGCAGCACTTTGGCTGTGGAACTCTTTGTCAAGAGAATCAGATTGGCTTTTTCTCTTACTAGCATTCTGTGCCTGGCTGCGCCCGGTCGGGGGGTGGGGTGTTGGAGGTCTCCCTCATTGAGTGGTCCTACCTGTGCGCAAGTGGTCCGTGCAGCTGTTTCCTGCGGGGGTAGGGAGGCCGGATGACCCACCGTATTGTGGTGATACATGCGTGCTCACGCACGCACACTCGCCCATTTGGGTCTGTAGCGGCGGTCTTGCGGGCAGCAGCTGTTCTTGTGGCAGGCTGTGTTTGAGGCAGCGGCGCGACAGGGCATGCAGTTGTGACACGCACGTGCTCGAGAACCAGTAGGAGCATCAGGTGCCCGGTTGTGGTACCTGAGCGCTAATACATGCAGGCGCACTGGCGCCGCAGTCGCAATCCTCGTTGGTGGGGCTCATGCCCAACCTGAGGCCTCCGGACCCCCCTCTTTGACTGCTTAGAGGTGCAAGGTAGGCCCTGGGAAGCTGTCGGGTGGGTGGGACGTGGGGGGGAGGGTCGGGCATGCAGGACATAAAAACGTACTTCTTTGCTTTAGATTTAGCCTCCAGATTTAGCCTCCAGAGAGTATATAATCTGTTCTAAACAAGTATTTTTATTTTGTATTGTAGATCCCTTTGGGGACCATGATGAGCTAAGAAGGGATTAGTTAAATACAGTAAAGCCCCGACTTATTTAAAAATTCCATTCTGTAGTCTTTTACGTAAATCAGTTTTTTACGTAAATTGAAACAAAACCATAGGAAAAATAAATATTAACGTAAACCAAAGCAAACCCATAGGAAAAATGATTTTTTTAAACGTAAATTGAAGCAAACCCATAGGAAAATGAATATTTATGTAAATCGAAGCAAACCCATAGGGAAAAAAATGAAATGTTTACGTAAATCGAAGCAAACCCATAGGAAATCGCATTATGTAAATTGGGACATTTACGTAATTTTGAGAAATAATAAAGGATTTATTTTCTTGTACTCTCAATAAAATATGTAATTTATGCACCTGAATTACAGAACAAGACATTCTTTCTGCCGCTGGTCTAAGAGAAGTGAGTGGTTGGGATTCCACAGAATATTCAGAACTCTCAGAGATCTCTGAGGATGACAGATTGGTTAGGAAAAGCTAAAGATAAGCTGCACAATGAAGTGAAATGATGGTTTTGTAAGTGGAAACCCCACAGAGGACCACGGTACAGGTTTAATACATACTGGAAAAGGGAGCTGGGAGTGCTAGTAAAGGTTAGTAAAGGTTTCCCTTGCTCGAAAGCCAGTCGTATCCGACTCTAGGGTTCAGTGTTCATCTCTGTTTCAAAGCCGAAGAGTCAGCGCTGTCTGCTTCTGCAGACGTTTCCGTGGTCATGTGGCAGGCATGTTACCGTCCCACCGAAGTGGTCCCTATTTATCTATTTGCAATTTCTTGCTTTTGAACTGCTAGGTTGGCAGCAGCTCAAAGACAGGAGCTCATTCTGTCCTGCAGTACTCCGGAATCGAACTGCTGACCTTCTGCCTCCCAGTCAGCGTCTTAGCCACTATGAAGTGAAATGATGGTTTTGTAAGTGGAAACCTCACACAGAAGACCACGAAACAGGTTTATTACGTACTGAAAAAGGGAGCTGGGAGTGCTAGTAAAGGTTAGTAAAGGTTTCCCTTGCTCGAAAGCCAGTCGTATCCAACTCTAGGGTTCAGTGCTCATCTCTGTTTCAAAGCCACTGCTAACAGGTGAGAAATAGAAGCAAGAAAAGTGGAGGGAAAACTGACTGGGCCAATTGATCAGACAGAAACGGTGTGGCACAATGTCAGATGAGGTCTCAGAGGACATGGGTTCAAATCTCTATTTGGCCATGGAAGCTAACTGTAGGCAGTGGTAAATCCCTCCTTGAACATTTCAGATACAGTAAAACCCCGTTTCATGGGAAAAGTCCGTTCCATAGCTTTTTCCTTAACTCGTTTTTTTTCTGTAAAACGAGGCATTCCCATAAGAACGCACAGAGGGGAAAAACATTACCAACTCAAAATAATAAGAATAAAAAACACTCTAACTCCTTCTCCAGATCACTCTACTGCCACCCACAGGGCCCAGAATGCTGCAGGTGGTCTTTTATAGCCCACCAGGAGCAATGCACTCTGGGAAATCGTGTTCTGTAAATCGGGACACGTTTTCAGCAAAAAAATCCCTTCTGTAAAATGGAGTTTCTGTAAAATGAGGCTTCTGTAAAACAGGGTTTTACTGTACAGTACCTTAAAAACCCTACTAGGGTTGGTGACTTGATGGCATGTAACAGTACAATAAATTGGAATAGCTGCTTATTTCTGCTGATGGGAAGGAAAACCGGATTGCTTTGTTTGTCATTTTCAAGCCAGACACAATTATAGGTAAAGGCTGCCCTTGCTCGAAAGCCAGTTGTATCCAACTCTAGGGTTCAGTGCTCATCTCTGTTTACAGCCAAATAGTTGGCAGTGTCTGCGTCTGCAGATGTTTACATGGACATGTTGCAAGCGTGCCTTGACATGGAATGCTCTTTACCTTCCCACCAAAGTGGTCCCTATTTATCTACTTGCAATTTCTTGCTTTCGAACTGCTATGTTGGCAAGAGCTGGGACACAGACGGGAGCTCACTCAGTCATGCAGCACTCTGGTCTCAAACTGCTGACCTTCCAGTTGTCAAGTTCAACATCTTAACCACTTGAGCCATCGCAGTCCCTCTAACACAATTAAAGAACCTCTTTAATTTTTCCAATTCACTCTGGGAAGTTTGGGGGTGGACAGCCTCAGCTGGAACGCATCTCTTGTCCTGTACATGTTTGCAATCTTATAGCACCAGAACAAAGCTAGACAATGGAGCTGTTTTGCATATCCCTATGAAGGTGCTGGCTTTTGCTACACTGCCTTTTAATTAAAATTCTTTCAAATGTGCCAGAACATTAGAGAGATCAGCCTACGCATTTGCCCTTTGATTTATATACCCTGAAGTAAGTGAGCCTGACAAGTCTGCATAGCTTACAATTTCAGTTCAAAGGAATCATGCCAAATTCATTCTATAATATTATTTTCAGTTACAGGATGTTGCCATAATGGCTAAACGCCTGATGTCTGCTTTTGTCATCTTTTGAAAAATACATCATACATATTTTCAGAAACGATACATGTCAACATACTAAGTTAGCATAAAAGATAGACTTGATCCATGAAAGCTCACAATAAAAATATAGCAGCTAGTCTTTAAAGTGCTGCAGTGTTTTGTTTTGTTTTGCTTCCTGATATGCCTGAAACACAGACTAACATGGCTACCATTCCAAACAATACAAGATATTGTATACTTGTCTAACTTGTTTCCTTATTTTTTTCTCTTATACATTTTTTTCAGATGTATTATTGCTACAATAATGACAACTAGCAATTATATCAAGTTCCAGGGAAATAAAGACTTGCTTGTCAGAACCCCACAATAGTATCTCAGGGGCCATGTTGCTCATTGGCTTCTTGGATCTCAATTAGTTAAGACTCTCTCTTTGCCTACTGCCCTCCTTGACTTACTTCATCCAATTTCCGGAGTCCTAGCACATCACTTGTCAGCTCGATGGGGACTTCTTTTGTGTAAACAATCTCATTCTTTTTTATTAACTCCCGGATCCCGTTTTCTATGTCTGGCAAATCTTGAGTCTTTATAGGGATCTGGTGAAAGAGAAAACTTTGCTTCAACTTAAGGAGCCGGTGTAAGGTGACATGAAGTGCCACAGGAAAGCGAACACATATAACACAGACTGCACATTTATACCTAAGTTTCCTTGCCTTAAAAAAGGAAGACAAGAGTTGTTAATGCTAATCCACTGAAAGGGATTTCAAAATTCATATTTGCTAACAGTCATACTAAATTTTGTATAGGAGAATCTTTACCACAAAATTAACCAGTCAGGCTCTTTGATCTGCTGGGATGTTCAACAGAACATGTAAGACTGGGCAGGCATTCAACCCCCTCTCCCGCTCCTTATCAGGCAAAATGTGGCCTGTGGCTTAGGGTCAGTCACTTCCTTTTTGTAAAAGAAAAAGAATTTTAAGGCCTAAAACTAGACATAAGAGAGACACATTTATGTTTAAAGTGGAAATGCCTGCACTGAGGCCTTAGCTTAGGTGCCATTTGAAATTCTGGAGCAAAATAATTTCTTTACATGATCTGAAGTGGAATTGTCAAGGGCGGATTTAGTCCACCACGGTGCAAGGGTAAGGGAAACATTGTCACTCGGCCCTCAGAGGTTGGTCCCTCTACTCCAGATCATCATCTATTGCAGCGGTTCTCAACCTTTTTTAATCCGTGGGCCAGACCTCGCCCCTTCAGACAGGTGAGCAGGTCGGACTGCTGGTTCCCCTGCCATAGGCGCTGCCGTAAAATGTGTCCACAGCTAAGCATGTTTACTAAAGCCACAGGGTTTATGACAGGCTTTATGATAGCCGGAGGCTGGTGGCAGTGGAGGGCCATATGAAATGGTGCTGTGGGCCAGGTCCAGCCTGTGGGCCATAGGTTGAAAACCTCTGATTTATTGGATTGTCACTCAATTTGCAGATTAAGATTGCTTTGCTGCTCCAAACTCCAGTCTCTCTCGTGCTCCTCCTTCTTCACCTTCTTTTTCCACCCTACTGGCCCATAAGTCACCCACCAATCTCCATTTTCCCAACAACAGTCACACAATGGCAAGATAGAAGAAATGTCCAGAAGCAAGGACATTTTCCCATCCTCTCAGCCCCCACAATGAATGAAGGGTAAAGTTTCCCTGCAACTGTCTGTTCCACAATGGAAAACATGTATAGGCCAACCTTCCCAATTCTGGCTACCTCTACATATGTTGGATTTCAACGTTCATCACCCTCAGTCAGCAACACCATCTGCTAGTCTGCTTATCTGGTAGACGGCCAGATTTAGGAAGGTTGGCTTTGAGGAGTTTTAAATGAGCCCATTTGCCCTCCCAGGCCTGCTCTAGGATCATTTCATCGTAGTGAAGCACCGAGTCTCTCACAGGACTCTCCCTGGGAAAATGAGATCAGTCCAAAGGCATGAGCAGCCAGACTTGTCAATCGCCAACTGAAGAGAGGAAGCGTAAGATGGGTTCCTGCAGCATGACTTCACAGCCGCCGCCCCCCCCCCCCCCCTTGCTAACTTGCTTCCCACTGTGTTGACAAGGGATGGCTTTGTGGTTCTAGTCACCTTAGTACTGACGTTGAAATGCAGATGGTCAGCAGTCACACGGGACCCTCGTTGATCTATGCCATCTCCCAAGACCTGGCGGAGTGCAAAGTTGAGCAAGTGGGTGGCCGTGTGGTTCACCATGCATGCCAGCCTCTGGTCCTGAAAATAAAGCAAGAAAGTCATGGGTTTTAGTAAGAGTGCTTAGTGGGCATTGCTACAGTTTTCCGTAAAGGGGAAAGAAGACCATGAGGGTGATTTTGCAGAATATCCAGAGCAATTTGAAAAGTTGCCATTTGGGATTTCAACTCCAAACTACCCAATACAATTTGTTTATGTATTGTTACTTACAAATAACAAAGCACAACAAAGATCCAGGAATTTCTGGCCTGATATCACCCAATAAGGTGTGTTACCTCATCCACAAAGAGCTGCACTTTATCGCCTGCCTTCAGGGTTTCTGAGGCGATCACTTCATGGACCACGTAACCTCCAAATATTTGAGCTGACACCACGGGGAAAAGCACATCCTGAAAAGTAGATAGAGAAAAAGGCTGGCAAATGAGAGAGCTGGCACAGATGCATGGTTCTGGTCCCAAAGACTGAGTTACTTTTTAAAGTGCTTAAAAGACTTCAAGCCATCAGAACTGGAAGCCCCTCAGTTTCCCTCAAGAGAAAGGCAAATGGGATGTAGAAGAGCTAAGTTTCCTCTTTGAACATCTCAGATCTCCCCAAAAAGTGCACAACCAATTAATTCCTACGCCATCTTCCACCGTGACTTTGTATACCAGGGGTGCCCAAACTTTTCAGGCCGTGGGCTGGTCACATGGTTCAGGGAGCTGGTCACTATGGCCCGGGGCCCGGATGTGGACCCCAATGCCAATTCATCCAGCCTGTGAAGCCCTCTTTGCTCCTGGAGGCGGAAGTAAAACGCACCCGTATGGACGTGTTTTACTTCTGCTTCCAGGAGCAACGAGGGCTTCACAGGCCGGATGAATTTGCATTGGGGGCTGCATCTGGCCCCCGGGCCATAGTTTGGGCACCCCTGTTGTACACACTTGCTTAAGAGTGACCCACATAGTACAGTGAAGAAGAGTACTAGTCAGGCTTTGGAAATAATATGTTACATTTAACACATCAATGTTAAAAACTGGTCCTTCTACATTAAACAGGAAGAATGCATCTATCTTTCTAAAAATAACTTTTGAGAGTAATGTTCAAATGTAAAAATATTGTTTTCAATACAGTATTTAGATTCATTAGTTGGATTGTCTTTCTATTATATGCCATGGATTCAGAGCCAACTTATAGTAGTCTAATAGGGCTCTCAAGATAAATGAGACATTTAAGGATTTTAACAGTTCCACATCCTTATTGAGCTTCCAAGGCTGAGTAGGGATTCGACCCAAGCTGCCTGAGTCCTAGTCTGTCACTCTATGCACTACATCTCACTTGTCTTTTTTATTAATGCAGGACTATTTTAACATTAATACACTGAATTTCATACAATATTTCAAAACTGATATTGTTACAGTATGTGCCATGAAGCCACTTCCAACTTATGGAGACCTTCTGAATTCATGACTTTCAAACAGCTCTGTTCAGGTCTTACAAATTAAGTTTCTTAAACAATGGAATTCAAGCTAATCAGCTGGTACCCAAGGGAAGAAAGAAAATACTCAACAGTGTGGTTGAACAGATAAGCAGACACCATTTTAGCTACCAGGTCAATGTTTATGATGTATTATGATTCCTTTAGCATATTTTATCTGCTTTAAACATTCTGTTACCTACATCTGACACGACAGCTAAAAAAGAAAACTTACCTATACTATACAGTTATGGTCCTTTGATACAATATTAACCACAGTGACCTCAGCCTATGGAATCCTGCAACGTATTGTTTTATGATACACTTAAATTTCCTGCTTGAGCACTACCGTGCACTCTGTTGAACTGCATTACTATGTTTTTCCTAGCGGGGAATTCTAAGCACCTCATTAAAGAACATCTGCAAGATTCCACAGGTTAGAGCCAATACAGTTAAAATGGTATTGAACTGGGCAGCACAGACAGACGTACAAACAAAAGGGCCTTGATAATGTGACAATAGCAATCACACTTATATTTTATTTATTTATTTATTTATTTTTCTGATTTATATTGTCGCCCAACTCCGAAGACTCTGGGCAGCTCACAGAAAATAAAACCAATCACATTTTAAAAACCAATAAGAACCCCATTTAAACTGCCACCAAAAATTACTCCAACCCCTACAGATTAAAAGAGATTAAAAGATGGAGAGAGTGTTCTTACTAAATCAGCCAGCAGGCAGAGGTCACCACATTGCTGGTGCCCCACACCTGCTTTGCCAGCCAGGTTTTTAGCCCTTTCCTGAAGGACAGCAACTCCGTCTGGAGATTCAGCTCAATTGGCAGCCCATAGACCTTAGGGCACTCTCTGGTCAGTTCACAAGGTAATTAGCATTTTGCCCCCAACATGCTGGGTGCTCATTTTACCGACCTTGGAGGGGTGGAAGGCTGAGTCAACCTTGATCCCAGTCAGGATTGAATTCACAATGTAAACAGTTTTGGCTGCAATACAGAAGTTAAACCACTACAGCACCAGTGTTTTAATACAACACCCAGGGATGCTGGGTGTTGTAATTCACAAGGGAAATCAAGCTGAGTCAGGAAACTTTGGCAAACACTGACTGAACAGTGACCGAGACCACGACTAGCCTGAATATGGCCAGGAAGTGTCTCTTCCAGCCCCACATGTTGAAGAAGCTCACCTGCTGCCCCACACTCATCATGTAGCCTTGATCAGATGCCTGGCCACCCTGTTCAGCGTAGAAACAGGTCTTATCCAGGATGACTCCACAGAGCTGCCCTTTGCCAACCTCCTTCTGAAGAGAACCATCTTTGTAGAGCATCAAGACAGTCGCTTCACACGGCTGGAACACTGTGGAGACAAAAAGTACAGTAAAACCTCAAGTTACCAACGGCTCGACCTACAAAAAACTCGTGATAAGAAAGGAAATCTCGGAAAATTTTCTTTTTGAGATACAATTTTTTTTTGAAATACAATTTTTTTGAGGGGGTCTTCTGAAGCCTCCCATGGCTGTGGGAGGGTGTTTTAGAGCATTTCTGCTCCATTTTTGGGATTTTTCATCCTGTTTTGGCACCGCCAACACCGCCGCCCACCGCAAGCAAGACCACCTGAGCTGCGGCGGGATGTCAAAAGTCGGGATCTGGGGCAGCCTTCCCAGCGGAGCTCTTCTCCCGGGAGCGAGTCTACCTAAATAGGGACTTAGTTCATTGCTGTAGCCAACATTTAACTTTTGTTGCCTCCCATGCCAGATTCCAAGACAGATAAAGCTCATCCAGGCTTTGCTACATCTAAGTTGGTGAATGGCTTAGCTGCACAGAAAACTGCTCCTTTGCTTGGCCTGGTTGCCCCATATCTCAAAGTGAGACTTGGGTTAAGTTTTCATGTACCT
Organism: Bradypodion ventrale; assembly: GCA_035047345.1. NCBI lineage: Eukaryota > Metazoa > Chordata > Lepidosauria > Squamata > Chamaeleonidae > Bradypodion > Bradypodion ventrale. Next base: position 62,165,683 of record JAWDJE010000001.1, on the reverse strand, counting down.
GTTAGAGAGGGTTCTGACCCATAATTCCCCCCCCCAGCACAACTTAAAAACAGATTATATATGTTTTTGCACACAATACACACACCTGCCCCTCAATAGAACATGTGAAATCACTATTTTAGATGGGTTCTTATGGATCATTCTGTACTGTATTTAAGTCAGCCAGTTACTTAACAGGGTAGGGGCAGGGAGGAAGTTGATAAGCTACATTTAAACGGATTATGTGGGCTCATGCAAGCTTTAACTCCTCTTATATATCAAATACTTCTAAATCCGCATTATGTTCTGTAAGAAACAGTGACACCTTGGGGGTTACTGTATAATGGTTAAGTACCCAGCAGAGATAAATCCAATAGCTTTGCTTTCTTATCAGCAAACCTTGGGACCAGTTTATTGTACAGTAAAACCCTTACTTACGGGGAGCAAGTTCGTCCTGTAGGCTTTTGCTTAAATTGAATTTTTTTGTAACTCGAAACAAACCAATAGGAAAAATTATTTTTTTACATAACTCGAAGCAAATCCATAGGAAACATGAAATTTTTATGTAAATCAAAGCAAACCCATAGGGAAATGATTATTTACGTAACTCGAAGCAAACCCATAGGAAAAAGAATATTTATGTAACTCAAAGCAAACTCATTGGAAATCATGTAAATCGGGACATGGCTTTAGCACAAAATCATTATGTAAGTCGAATTTTATGTAACTTGAAGCATTTGTAAGTGGGGTTTTTACTGTATTTCTGTTGCAGTCTATCAATAGTAACTCCTGTCCGACAGGCCTGTCCCTAGCTGAAGTCTGCCGAAGTTTAATACTTAGACAGAATAATCTTTGATCAAATAAGGCTGACTGTTGTGTAAGGTTTCCTCACAAAATATTAGTATTTGCAATGAAAGCATGGCACAACTGTATTAGCATGTATATTAAACCTAATCATCATGACTGACCCAAAAACTTCTGCTGCCTGAGGCAAAAAAGCCACCTAATCCTCAGACGAGTCACCTGAGGAGCAAAATATCCTACAAGTACTGTATTTTCTGGCGTATAAGACTACTTTTTAACCCCGAAAAATCTGTGCCAAAGTCGGGGGTCGTCTTATAGGACAGGTACTTAATTGCAGCTTGTTTCCCCTTGCTTCATATGTCCGGCGCATATGGTGGGGGGTGCCGCGGCCGAGTCCCTGCTCTGTATGAAGCAAGGGGAAGCAAGATGCACACATCTTCCTGTACCTCAAGGAGGAGAACATGAGCGTGGATTGGCTCTCCACCAGAACCTGCCCATTCGACTCGGAGGGCTGTGCGTCTTCGGGTTGAGTGTGGGTTAAATTTTTTTTGGTGTGCATTGGAAGAGAGGTAGTCTTATACGGCAAGTATATTCCAAACTCTATATTTTAACTGGAAAAGTTGGGGGTCGTCTTATACGCCCAGTCGTCTTATACGCCGGAAAATACGGTATCTCTCTTGCTTATTAGTAGTAAAATACAATAACAATACAACAATCAAGCTCTCTCCCTTTATTTGATAGCTCAAATTGTCTTCCTGAAGTGACAAGTCCAGCCTTGCTAACTGTTCAGGGTCGCTACTGGTTTCACACTGCATATCATGCAGTCAGGTAATTGCAGTGCTCAAAAATTTGTATATCATAGTATTTGCTCTTTTTCTAACGTGATCACTCATCTCCATGCTAAGAAATGTATTGGGAAAATAGATTTTTACAGTTTCCAGCTCCCTTCTATAAGATTCCACAAGTCCATAAAGGTTTTACTGACTGCCATCCTATTTACTGGTTTTTATATTTTCATACTGCTCATCTAGAAAAACACTAGAGATGTGATGGCCTGAAGAAAAAAAAGGCAGAAAAATTTGGAAAAAACCCGGGTATTTCTGTTTTTTTTTTCCTGAAGCCTTTTTTTGTTTTGTTTTTCTGAAAAATTGGAAAATTTGAAAAAATAAAAAATATATTATGGAATTTTTTATTTTAACATGATGAATAAAATATGTTAAGATAAGGGGTTCAAATATTTTATAAATCATTTTTTTCAATTTTTTTCAAAAAATTCCGTTTTTTCCCACACACACACACACCCAAAAAAACCCGTTTTTTTCCAAGCTTCAAAATTTCCAAAAATTTTACATCTCTACCAATACATTTATATTCTTTTAATTCTGCCTCTTTTCAAATTACTGTTTTCATTGCTAGAACTTTTGTTATTCCTTGTAATTGAAAGGCATTATAATAATTTTTTATATTTGGAATTCCCAGACCGCCCTTCTTCTGTGATAGATACCATAATGATTTAGGAATTTTAGGTTTTTTTCCTCCATTGCAATAACTGTTTATTATACTTTGCCATTTGTTCAAATCTTTTTGTCATGTGAATCATTAAAACGTTGAATAAAAAAATTATTATTAGCATCAATTTCATTTTACAAACTGCAATTCTACCGAACCAAAACAGGTTTTTTGTTTGTTTGGATTTTTGGATTTTCTCCAGTATTTCTTGTCTTTTCCCCTCATAGTTTAACTTTCTTAAGTCATTAAGGTCCTCTGAGATTGTAACTCCTAGGTATCTCAAATTTTGTTTTATTTGGGATAATTTCTTAAACCTTTCTATATCTTCTTTAGTTTTGTTACATAGCCAAGTAAGCTTTATGATAAATTCTCACCTCAGAGTCATATTTATACATATTAATTATGATCATCTGAATATTTAAAAAATTAACTATGGGTTTTGCCCTCATACAATGCTGGGTTTGCTCTCTGTGGACTGTCTTAAGGCCAAAATAGCCATTTTTAGAAACAGGAACTCGAATGAGTTTCTTTCTTTCGTGTCCAGATCAAACTTTAAATTGTCAAAATGAAGCCACTTTCTTGGCTTTGTCATTGGCCAAGCTTAAATCAATATGTGTTTCCAGTAACAATTGGCAGATCAGCTAATGAGCCGGTCATATCCACGTAGCGGGAGAAAAGGGCATTATATTGCCAATCAGATACTCCAGCACGTTTTAGAGGCATGAATTACCTTTTTTGAAACAGAACACTGTATCCAGCCTTCCTCTAGTGATCTATGGTAGTCTCTAGTCTTTAAAAACTTATACAATATGGCATAAATACAAAGGAGATGACCCCTCCTAATTTCCCACTATAAGAGTGAAACCCATTTTCTTCCTCTCTGGCCACATCTGTAGGCAGGGGTTGATGCTTACCATATTTTCCATCATGTCCAATTTCATACGCATACTTGAGAGTGTCATCTGTAGCAGGCACCCCCTCCTGCTGCAACCTGGCCAAGGAATGCACATCCAGCTGTATCCTAGTTGTCTCCTCCTGTCGTGACCGAGCTTTGCGCTGATATATGCGGAAGAAGAAACACAGTGCAATGTCAATTTAAGGACCCCTTTCCTTTTATGCAAAGAGATCTGAAACCATTGCTATCTCCTCATTAGTTCCAGAATGTGTATGACTGAGAATCTTAGATTTTGTCATCCTTTTATATCAGAGGTGAAAACCGCCACAGGTTCAGGGTCATCACTAGATCATGAAGCGCTTTACCCATTCTCACAAACCTTTCTCCCCACATTTTGCTTACCTGTATATACTCGAGTATAAGTCTAGTTTTTAGCTCCCAAAATGAGGTCTAAAAAGGGGACTCGACATATACTCAAGTGAACAACCCCAAGGGTCCCAAAACCACAGTGGTGCAAATTCAAACATAGAGTAAAAAAAGCACTAACACTACCATAAAAACATAACCACACAAATGTCTAAATTAATTAATTTTACCGTATTTTCATGTATTTTAATTATTGAAACTCACTAGCAGCTGCTGCATTTTCCACTGCCGACATATTCAGGTCAATCTATTTTCCTAGTTTTAGAGGTCCAAATTAGGTATCTTGACTTATATTTGGGATGACTTATAGTAGAGTATATACTATAATCTCCTTTCACATCCAGCAGACAAGCTGCCCCTTTCCCCTTCAAAAACATATTTTTTAAAAAAAATTTGGGGGTGGGATGAGCTTTCGGGGTGCTGTGGGGCACAATTATGCATTTGGGTCCTCATGTAGACTGGAGGCCTCATGTTATCTTCCATCACTTTCACCAAACTTGTACAGAATCTCCCTTCCCTTCCTTTTGATTCACTCCATCTCCTCAGAGCTCCTTGAATGCATCTATGAGGGAAACCGAGTCAAAATAGCTGATACGGAAAAGAAATCAAGATCAGAATAGAGAATTAAAACCCTAATATTTTGTATTATTGAGCAAACATACTGAGGCTGCTTAGGTTGATTTATTGGTGTGTTTTTTTTTTTGTGAAACAGAATTTAGATTTTTGGAGTAGATTTCACAGCTCATAGATATGCTTCTTCGTTTCTTCAAAATATATGGCTCTAAAGACAGTAGTTTCAGTCATAACTTGGAAAAGGCCTGGAATACCTCAGCTATTATGGTGAAAATTAATCAAAAATATCTTTTCCAACCTTTGGTTTCAGATACACTAATTTTACTGACAAAAGAGGGAAAATATTTGACATACATCAGCATTTTCCTGAATCAGACGGTCCAGAGCTACACTGTCCAGATGAACTCCATTTTCTTCAAGCATTAAGCCAATGAGATCCAGGGGGAATCCCAGGTTGTTATACAGAGACCAAGCTATCTCCACTGTAGGCAGAAAAAAGATCAACGATTGAGTCCAACAGCAGGTTTCCACCCACATCCTATCACAGTGATGGTGAACCTTTTAGAGACTGAGTGCCCAAACTGCAACCTAAAACCCACTTATTTATTGCAAAGTGCCAACATAGCAACAGGGGAGGAAGGAAACACTCTCATTGGGCTGCTGAGCGAGGGGGCGGGGCGAACTCTGTGCTGGGGGGAGGAAACGCTCCTATTGGGTTGCTGGGCAGAGGGGTGGGGTGAACTCTGTGCTGGGAAAGGAGGAAGTGCTCCCATTGGGCTGCTAGGAAGAGGGGCGGGGCAAACTCTGTGCTGGAGTGACTACACGGGTGCCCACAGAGAGGGCTCCAAGTGCCGCCTCTGGCACGCGTGCCATAGGTTCACCACCATTGTCCTATCAGTTCCTTCTTAGCTTGGGTATTCAGACATGCACCACCTCTGAACAAAACCATTTCATTGAGTAAATGAGGCTAACATCCATCAACAGATCTGCTCATTTAAAAAAAAAACCTTGCTAGATGAAAGCCATTTAGAATTATATTGGCCTGATGTCGTCCCACTAAAATAAATCAAAAAGGGCATCTTTCTCACTTAAAGACTTAACTAGGGGCAAAGAAGAAACACGTCTGAGTCCCTGTGGGAACAACCAGTCATGTAAAAAAAATCAACAATCCTGTTAAGTTGTTGAATGTTACAGCTAGGAAACCTACATCTCCATTTTGTTGAATGCACTCTTCCAGGGGTGCCACCCTTGCAAAGAATAATAAGGCTGACTCAAAACTAAAGAGATCACATATTATCCTCTTTCCCCCTTGACTGTATTTTCCACTTTTTGTTCTCAACCATGAAGTAGAACAGGAGAAAAAAAAGAGAAGGAAGAAATAACTTGCCTGGAAAGACTCTGGAGTGTCCCATCTGCTGGACAGTTCTGTTAATAATATGTCGCCCACGCGAGAGGGAAGAAAGAAAAGCTGCTTCATTCTCATTGATGATGTTCATAATCTGGAGGGAGATCACAGTCGGATCCAGGTGAAATGAAGGTGGACTCAAGCAAGAGCAAAAAGCAAAGCAATTACATTTCTATACCGCCCCATAGCGTTGAATGCACTCTCTGGGTGGTTCACAAGGTAATTAACATTTTGCCCCCAACATGCAGGGTACTCATTTTACCAACCATGGAAGGCTGAGTCAACCTTGATCCCTGGTCAGGATCGAACTCACAACCTTGTGGTTGCAGGACAGCAAGTTAAGCTCTGTGCCACCAACGATTTAAAATATGAAGTAAACGAAGTACCAAAAGAGGCCATTAGGAGCGAAATAGAATAAACAGAAGTCAACAAGCTTCCAAATTCTTCACTAAATGTCACTACATTAGCTCTGGGTGTGCAAATACTGTACAAGTGACATTCATTAATATAACATAGCCACAGGAAGTGAACCCTCTCCAGTTTATTGATAGATGTTTTGAAACAGAGATGAGCACTAAACCCTAGAGTCGGATACGACTGGCTTTTAAGCAAGAGAAACCTTTACCTTTACTACTGATTCAAGTCACTATGTGAGAAAGCAAGATGTAGTGGTGGTTGTATTGGTTTAGAACCTTAACGAGCCACAAAACCTTGGGTCAGTCACTTTATCTCTGCCTCAGGTTAATCTGCCTGAAAGGTTTTTCTGTGAGGTCAAAATAGGAAGGAGAAGCATCTTTGGACAATTCCTTTGGACAAAATGTGAGATGTAGGCATGACTGATAAATAGTAAAAAAGACAAAGTAGGGAACACATGGGATACTTTTTTCTCCTCTTGGATTCCTTTAACAACAAAAGGGCAGACTGGTGGGAAAATAAGCCAGGGTTGCAAACTGATAACTCCTTGAACCTTTTCAGTGCACGTGAGTGCAAATTATATTATGTCTGTGCATGTCTTGGATGGAGTAACACATTCTAGGGTCAGAGCGGAAAGGTCTCAGTAAAACTAAGATCAATCAGGAAGACGTTTGCAATTAACATGTGCTCATTTGCCCCTATAACGTGCCTTATTTTTAGCTAGTTTTAGCCAGAGATTAGACATATTCCCTTTTAGGGGCAACTCTCTGAAAAACCCAGCCAACATGGCTATTACAAGGAAGAGGTTTTGATTTTGGTATTCTACATACAGTAATACTCCGGATAACGACAAAACTTGGTTCCACAAGTCGTGTCGTTATCCGGTTTTTACATTAAACAAAATGTCAGCCGCAACTATTTTCAGGGACCTCCTCTGAAGGCGGAAATAGCATGGGGAAGGTCCTCCCACCCTCCCAGAGATTGCTGGGAAGGTGGAGAGCCGGAAAAATGCACCCGAGGATGGCGATTTTTTTCGGCCCCAAAACAGCGTGACAAGGTAGGAGATCAAACACCATGCACCGGATAAAGACAAAATGACGCTGTCTGGTACAAATCTTTTCTAAAAATTTGCTGTTGTTAACCGGATTTGTCCTTATCCGGTGTTGTTGTTTTCCGGAGTTCCACTGTATTACTATCATTATGGTTTTTAACCACATTTAAAGTGTTTTAATGTACAGTACTGTACTTCTAACATCTTTAAATAACTTGTTTTAATATTATTATATATTTATTTTTTAATTAATATAATGACTTATCGTGTTTCTTGGTGTTTTTTTAATATTCTGTGAGCCACCTTGGGCCACTTCATAGGGGTTTTAAAAGCACACACACAAATAATGTTCCCTCCATTTTTTGTTATTTACTAAAGTTCTCAATGCCTAAAGTGGTTAAGCTACAGTACTGCAGACAAAACTCTGCTCACAATCTGAGTTCAATCCCGACTCAGCCTTCCAGCCTTCTGAGATCGGTAAAAGATGTGCCCAACTTATTGGGGAAAAAGTGCAGTTTGCATAATTACCTTGTGAAACACCCAGAGAGCGCTTGGCACTGTGGGGTGATATATAAGTGATGGTAACAACAATATGTAAACAAACAAACAAGGATTTGAGAACAAATATTGAGCACTAATAGAACAAACATTTAGAGGCTCTTTAACGCATAAAACAGAACATTTATCCTGAGGAAGCTTTATGTGAAAGACTGAATTTACCGGAACAGTCTAGATTTGTTTTGGATATACGCTGACCTCCTGGTCATACCTACCATGTATCCTTGAAGAAATTGCAACTTTTGTGCCTGAAGTTTCTATGTATCTTTGAAGAAAGAACTTTGATTTCATTTGGACTTACCTTGACCTCCTTGTCATATTATTGCTGCAACTTTTTGTGCCTATATTCACTGCAACGTTTTGTGCTTAAGTTTACTATGAGTTTTGGAAAATTTATGATACTGTGAAAATACAGAGTTATTTCTTTTAGAGTGGTTCTCTGTTTTCTTTTTGGTTCCACACCACTCTTGCCATACGTAGATTTTTTTCATGGGATAGAGGCAGAAACTCACTCTGTCATGCAGCACTTAAATCTCGAACTGGTGACCTGCCGACCTTCCAGTCATCAAGTTCAACATCTTAACCAGTGAGCCACGGTAGTCCAGCACTACTAAGTACCAGCTACATTATCAGGTGATATCTCAGTGACTCTTAGGTCCAGGGCTAGGACCCAAGATGTGGGGCTCCAAAACTCTGGTCCAGACATCTGGTGGACTGTGTACACTTTTGATAATAATATTTCAGGGCTAAAACGCAGCCGCTTTGGAAGTGAAAACCTGGATTGAACAAAATATGGATAGAAACCCACATCCATATTCTGTACAATTCTGTTCCTCTCTTCACAAGCTTTACGTTCCCCTAATTAGCAGCAAGCTTAGTTTCATTAAACAAGTCAAACGGTGGTATTACAGAAAACTGCAGGGCCTGCCTTCCAATCACACACGAGAATCATTAACATGCACCTACTCGCTGTGTTGTACATTCATGCCCTGTTCCCCAGTTGCTCCCTTCTTTTTATCATCTTCCTAACAAAGAGAAAAATCAGTTTCCTCTTTAACTTGGGAGGCAGTTGTGTAGCCTATTCACCCAGTCTGAATGAGGGAGAAACAGTTGCCTATCCTTGCCCATTACATCTGATGTTCAGATGGCTCTAAATCAGGGGTGCCCAAACTTTTCGGCCCGCGAGCCAGTCATGTAGTTGAGCGGGCCAATCACATGGTTTCTCCCACCGGTAGTGGAAGAAAAAAGTGCCTTGCAATGTTTTGTAACAGGATGAGATAGATTTTAAGCTGCCATTTTCTCTGCTTAAACTAGGGGTGCCCAAACTACAGCCTGTGGGCTGGATCTGGCCCTGATGCCAATTCATCCGATGTGCGCCGCCCTCATCACTCCCGGAAGCGGAAGTAAAACGCACCCAGATGGGTTTTACTTCCACTTCCAGGAGCGACGAGGGCGGCGGCGCACATTGGATGAATTGGTGTCGGGGCCGAATCTGGCCCACAGGCTGTAGTTTGGGCACCCCTGCTCTAAATGCAGGAGCTGCTTTGAGTTAGCATGGCTTGCAACCCCCCAAAACACCTGTACAGTACTTCAAGAGAGATTCTCCTACTCCACAACTAGACACAACTTTCAATCCATCCGTTCCAATGGCTCACCTTTTCTGTATCCCTTCTTAGCTCCAGATATGCATCTCCCTGTAAAGGAAAAATCATCCATCATTAAATGATACAACTATGCAGAATTTCCAATTCCTGATCTTCATTTTCAATACAGAAAACACATCTTCCCTCTGTAAACTCACTGTTTTAAACTGGTGTGTCATGTCAGGAAATATTCTGAATTAAACAGACATGAAAAAACATAGTCTAATCTACAATGACCTCAGTTGACAGCCACCTCTTCCATCTTGTACGCTAATTACCTCTCTTTTCTCCACTCATCTGAGGGACCACCTACTCCCTGAGGGGGCTTCATTCATTGAGGAAACAAGTGGATAAAGTTACATCATAATTGCACAGGATGTTTTTGTTGGCAAGATGGGGGTGTTAGAAACAGTAGAGAGCAAATGTTGTGTAGTTCAGCAAGATGATGTCAATATACTGTATAACATGACTGACCAAAAAAATAAAGTACTGTACAGTAATACCTCGGATAATGCTAAAACTTGGTTCCACAAGTCTTAGCGTTATCTTATTTTTAGCGTTATCCGATGCATGCATTGGATAACGTTTTAAAAAAAGCCCAGTTCCCTTTCCAAAGAGAAAACGGAACGGGGGATCGATCCGCCTGCAAAGACGCTCCGTTCGGCGGCTGCCTTTCGAGGAAGGGAAGCGGCCAGGTGCTTGGCCACTTCCCTTCCCGGAGTGCGTCTCTGCACTCTCCCACTGGCACTCCGGGAAGGGAGGTAGTCAGGAGCTTGGCTGGTTTCTTCCCAGAGGGCTGGTGGGTGTCCATGGAAAAACCACGATGCATCAGATAACGCTAAAATAACGTTATCCGGTGCAATTTTTTTCAAAGTTTCTCATCATTATCCAAATTTAGCGTTATCCGATGCATTCATTATCTGAGGTATTACTGTACTCTCCTTTACCCAGAAAAGTTAACAAACTACCAAAAGTGATAGGTTCATCATGCAAAATAACCAGATTGTTCACCTGATGTCACCAGAGAGAGACTTCTGGTGTAGGTGCTAACCAGAGAAGTGGCTACAGTATGCCTGGAAGAGACCTTGGCTATAAGCAGTCTCTCTACACCAGAGAGAATAAGTCCTCAATTACCAGGATTTCAACCACAACAGGAACCAAACTGGCCAGGAACCCAGGCGGAGCATGGAGGATCTCAGAGCAAAATCGCACAGCCCTGCGAAGGATCTGACGCAGAACAAGCCTGCAAACAAACAAACAACATATTTCCAAGACGATTAGTATTCATGGCCAGTGTGCTCTTTCATTTACCCCAACCAACACTGGCTGATTCCCTTCACATTGATATTGGCAGCTTCCCACCCATAAAAATTCTCCTTGCACAAGTGCTCTAGAGACTGCTGTGGCTCAAGTGGCTAAGACGCTGACTGGGAGGTGGAAGGTTAGCAGTTCGATTCCCGAGTGCTGCAGGACGGAATGAGCTCCCATCTTTGTCCCAGCTTCTGCCAATCTAGCAGTTCGAAAACAAGAAATTGCAAGTAGATAAATAGGGACCACTTCAGTGGGAAGGTAACAGCGTTCCGTGTCTAGTCATGCCTGCCACATGACCACGGAAACGTCTGCAGAAGCAGACAGCGCTGGCTCTTCAGCTTTGAAACAGAAATGAGCACTGAACCCTAGAGTTGGATATCACTGGCTTTCAAGCAAGGGAAACCATTACCTTTACAAGTGCTCTTCTCAAATGCATTTCACACTTGGCACATGCAGTATTAACTCCCCCCCCCCCCCCCCCCGATATATAGTGCTTTGAAGTTCTGGATTGGGATGGCTGTAAACCAAGCCACTATTTTCTATGGATTTCTTTTTGTTATGCGATTTTTATGTTAACTGAGCCATTTGTTACTTAAGGTTCCACTGTAGTCTGATCTATAAGAATAAAAAATGGGGAATGATTCATGCCATCTTGTGTTCCTTTGGGGGATCTGCAGGACAGAAATGTAACAAAACATTTCCCAGCCACCATGAGACTCCAAATGGGTGGCGCTAATCAGGGCTTCTGGGAATTGAAGTCCAAGAACAGCAGCAGCACCAAGGTTGGCCACCCCTGCCCCCAACTTAGGACCTCACTTTCCCCTACCTCTCGAATTAGCTTTCTACCTCAATATTTTTCAAGGTCTCCCCATTCGTGCTCAATTTTCCTAAGACGTGCCCTGCCTCTCACGCCCAGCCAACCCTTGTTATTGTGCTTCTTCCTTACTCTGCACCAGACATGCCTGGGTAAACACCGTCAGCAATGCACACGGACAAGGCACGCACGTGATCTGCCACCACTCTGTAGGCCATGTTCACACCAGCAGCATCAGCCTCCCCAACCAAGCCTTGGTAGCTGGGGCCGCCACAGCCCTGCAAAAGACATACAGAAATAATTGAGGCAACCTGAAGAGGGCACACAATGAAACGTTCTCAGCCATGAAATCTGCAAACGGTTGTTTCAATGATCCCAACAGTACTGTATGGTTTCTCGCCAACTGTTAGGGTCAGAGTCAATGGGTGGAAGTAGCAGAAAGCTGGGCTATAGCCAGCTTTCAGGCCACTTTCCCTATGTAAGGGACTGTTTGGCAATGACACCAGATCCTTTGGGGGTGGGGGGGAGTGGCAGATTCTCCTTTCCCGGAGATGTTCAAGTGGAGGTGGAAAGAATATCTGTCAGCAAGATTCCTGCGATGAGCAGGGAGTTGGACTGGGCTGGCCTCTGAAACTCCGTTCTAGTTTTTTGTTTTTGTTTTTAAATTGCAATTCCAAAATTTTCTCTTCAAATTCTTAGTTAAAACAAGAAGATTTGGCAATTGATGCATCTAGATCAGTGGTTCTCAACGTGGGGCCCATGCCGCACAGGGGGGGACTTCAATTCCCAGAAGCTTAAGTCAGTACATTTATACATATCAGGTACAGAGGTACACAATGGTTGATTAGTATAACAGATAAGTTTACATATCAGTGGGGCTTTTTACAACTGGTAATAACAGAAGATCCTTTACTAGAGTTCAGACATATTACTATGAAGTTTGGTCCTGTTGAGTTGTAAATGGTTAGGGAACAATAGCTGCTATAATAATAATAATAATAATAATAATAATAATAATAATAATAATAATAATAATAATAATAATAATAATAATAATAATAATAATAATAATAATAATAATAATAATAATAATAATAATAATAATAATAATATTTCATGTCAGAAATCATTCTGGGTTGAAAGGATTTTTGCTGGAGAAGCTCCGCTCAGGGAATGCCAGACTGAGGCTCCTTTCATGTCATCAAGAGCTGGGACAGAGACAGGTGCTCAATACATCATGCAGTACCTAGGTCTCGAACTGCCGACTTCCCGGACTTCCAGCTAACAAGGCGAGTTTCTTAGCCAACTGAGCAACCACAGCCACATTGATTTGTATACTTACCTGTTATGCTAACTAACCACTGTGTTCCTACATACCTGACACATATGAATCAATGCCATAAAGTCTCACTGTTATGTCTGACAAAGTGGACTTGATCCATGAAAGCTCACATTAAAATACAGTACAGCAGTGCCACAGCGTTTTTTTTTGTCTTTTTGTTTTGTTTACTCTCAAACCATATTGTCAGCCACTACAAATGCATAGTAACTCTAACATGTACTGCAGCATACTAAGTAACAAGTCGCTTTTATGTATAGCCACCCAACCCCCCCAAAGCCTCAGTTTATCTGCCCCTGTACAACCGATTATCACCTTATGGATGGCGTCCAGGATAGGGGTGAAGAGGTCTGTGTCGTAATTGGAGCGTTTGTTCTGTAGGACAGTCATCAACCTTTCCAGGCCCATTCCTGTGTCCACATGATGCTGTGGCAGCGGTTGCAACCTCCCGTCAGCCTCCCTGACAATGTGGCAGGGAAGGGAGAGAAAGCAAAAGAAAGAGATGAACCGTTGGGGTGGGGGGTGGGGAACAAGGGCTTCACTGAAGACAAAAGTGCAAAGAAGAAGAAAGCTCCAAGAAAATTGATGAGAAAAGTATAATAGATAGATAGATAAATCTTTATTGTCATTGTCCTGCACAGAACAACGAGATTGGGAGGAAAAAACACTTAACAACCCAACAAAACCTAAACAAAATACAACTATACAAAATTATCAACATACTCCCATCCCACATATACACATTTAACCCCTAAAAAGCTCTAAAACTCTAAAAAGCTCTAAAACTCTAAAAACTATATACAGAAGCTCCCTCATAGACTGCATTGCACTGCATTCAAAGCCAGAACCACTTTTGGGTAGAAACTATTTCTCAAGCGGCTGGTCCTGGTCTTTATGACCCTATACCTTCTTCTAGAAGGCAGAAGCTGAAAGCGATCATTTCCGGGGTGCGTACTATCTTGCACAATCTCTACAGCTTTCTTATAACACCTGGTGGCATAGATTTGATCTAGAGTGGGAAGAGTACGCCCGATTATCCGCTCCACAGTCTTTATGACCCTGGACAGCATTGTTCTTTCCCTAGCTGTACAACTCCCAAACCATACACACAGACCATAGGTTAACACACTCTCTATGGTACAGTGGTAGAATGCCAATAACAGGTCCTTTGAAAGATTGTTCTTCCGGAGGATTCTCAAGAAGTATAACCTCGGCTGTGCTCTCTTCATCAGATCTTTGGTGTTTGCTCCCCATGTTAGATCACCCCTCAGCTCCATTCCCAAAAATCGAAACACCGAGACCTGTTCCACACAATTCCCTTCAATAATAAGTGGCTGGATGTTCAATTTGCATTTTCTAAAGTCCACAATGATCTCTTTTGTCTTTTTTACATTGAGGAATAAATTGTTTTCCCCACACCACTCCGTCAGCATCTCAACCTCCTTCCTGTAAGCCGACTCTCCCTCCCCAGCAGTAATCAGACCCACCACCGTTGTGTCGTCTGCAAACTTGATGATCTTATTGCTGGGGTAACTGGGAACACAATCATATGTGTAAAGCGTGTACAGAAGCGGGCTCAACACACACCCCTGCGGCGTCCCCGTACTTATACTGAGATCCGCAGAGACATGAGAGCCCATCCTGACCCGTTGGGAACGATCTGATAGAAAATCTAGTATCCACCTGCATACTAGTATCAACCTGCATAAGCATGGCGGAAGCCCCAGATCTAATAATTTAATAATTTGGGCACCAGTCTATGCGGAAGAATAGTATTAAAAGCAGAACTAAAATCTACAAATAACAGTCTTGCATAAGCCCCTTGTTTCTCCAAATGGGTCAGAACAGCATGTAGGGCCGTAGCCACAGCATTCTCCGTGGATCTCTTTCTCTTATATGCAAATTGACAAGGGTCAAGTCCAACTGGTAAACAAGCCATAATACGGTTCCGCACCAACTTTTCAAAGCATTTCATTATGACAGGTGTAAGCGCGACAGGGCAGAAGTCATTCAGAATATCTATGTTAGGTTTTTTAGGCAGAGGTATAATAGTAGAGGATTTCAGACAAGGTGGGACAGTGGCTTGGCCAAAGACCGATTAAAAATCTTCATAAAAGTTTCTGTCAGCTGTTCTGAGCAGTCTCTCAGTGCCCTACCAGCCACTCCATCAGGACCCATAGACTTGCTCGCGTTTATCCCTTTTAATATTCGCCTCACTTCTCCCTCTTCCACCCTGGCAACATTCCCTAAGGGGAGTAATGACGATGACTCTGGCAACACTGCTGGATCCACTGCTGGTGTCACCTCAAATCGGGCGAAGAAGGTATTCAGCTCCTCCACCAGAGAAGCACTGCTCTCTACAGGCGATGAATTACTGCGTTTGTAGTCAGTAAGGTGCTGGATCCCCTGCCACACTTGCCTGGTGTCGTGACTACTCAGGTGATCTTCAATTTTCCCTCTATACACAGCTTTTGCCTTCCTTATACCCCTCTTCAGGTTCACCCTTTGTATACTATACAATACCCGGTCTCCAGTTCTAAAAGCAACGTTTCTGGCCTTCAACAGTCTCTGAACTTCACTCGTCATCCAGGGCTTCCTGTTCGGATACATATTTACATGCTTTTCCCTGGTGACGTTGGCTGTGCAGAATCTAATATAATCCAGAACCGTTGATGTATAGGTCTCCAGATCTTGATGGTCAAACACATTCCAATCGGTCTCCTGGAAACAGTCCTGCAGCTGTTGAGAGGCTCCCTCAGGCCACACAGTAATAGTCAGTGTTTGTATTGGGACTTGTTTCCTAAGGGGTGTGTATGCTGGTGTCAAAAGCAGGGACACATGATCTGACCTGCCAAGGTGTGCCAAGGGCTTAACCTCATATGTCCGTTTAATGTTTGTATACACCTTGTCAAGAGTATTCTCCCCCCTAGTTGCACATTTAATGTGCTGATGAAATTTTGGGAATACTGCCTTCAAGTCTGTATGATTGAAGTCTCCTGCGATGATCAGCACAGCCTCTGGGTATTTGCTCAGTTTAGTATTGATGTTTCCATACAAAATACCCATGGCCATGCGTGCATTTGCAGTTGGTGCCACATACACCACCATTAATACTACTGCTGTAAATTCCCGGGGGAGATAAAAAGGTCTACATTTAATCATTAAAAACTCTAACTCCGGGGAACAGTGGCTATCGAACCTGACAAAGTCCGTGCACCAGTTGTGATTTACAAAGATACACACTCCCCCACCTTGTTTCTTGCCAGAATCCTTTGTCCTGTCCAACCGGTGTGTAGTATAGCCTTGCAATTCAATAGCTGTGTTGGGAATGAAAGAGTTAAGCCATGTCTCTGTGAGTAGCAATGCAGAGCAATCCCGAAAGTCTCCCTCAGCTCCAACACGCAGCCTCCACTCATCAAGTTTGTTCACCAAAGACCTCACATTGGAATAGAAAATACTTGGGAGAGGTAATTTATAGCGTTGTTTTCTTATCTTTGCCCTTGCGTTCACATGGCCATTTCCTCTACAGCCTCTTTTTTGCCCTGGAAGATTGTAACAAAGGACAGAAAGAGGAACAATACATTTTGAAAGTGAAGTACCATAAAGGTTCTTCTTCAACCTGTTATCAGGTATGAAGAATGAATTTCCCATCAACCCCAGCCAACAGAGCCAAATGTGAAGGAAAATGGGCGCTGTATTCCAACAACATGTGAAAAGCTACTATTGCCCATCTCTGCTGTATACAATGCAGGCTGCAGAAAAAGACCATCAGAATCTGTGAATGTTTTGGGATATGTGAACGTCTGCCAAAGCAGTGAACCTTTGACACAAACCCAGAATCAAACTAAATCCCAGCATACCGATTGTACTGCATGAAGACCAGATTCCAGATCTCCACCACATTGGGATCACCCTGGTTCACCAGAGCTGCTGCGTTTCTGCCACCTCCAATGTGATCGTAATGGATCTCTGAGCAGGGCCCGCAGGGACCGGTTTCGCCCATTTCCCAGAAGTTATCTTTCATCTTGAACGGGAGCACATGAGTGGAGGGCAGGCTAAAAAATAAGCAAAAAACAGCTATTGAAGCTAATATGGTATTTGCCATCCTCCAAAAGCCTCCCCTCCCCCCTCGGCACCAAACTAAATGGGGAAACAATGGTTTCTTCATTCTCATCAGGTTTCAGAAATACACCGTTGTGTATCCTTGCAGAATGAGAATGCCAGTGTCTTAGCTTGGTATCCTTTTGCTCCTTCATTGTTATTAGAAGAAGGAAAAAAAAATAGAAAAAATGGAATTGCTAGAACTTGGGACAATACTTGATTAGAAGCCCACTCCCTTGAACTGAAATGCATGCAACTTTTGCTTATGCTGATTTTACTATTATGCTACCCTTTCCTCTTATATCAAAATTTAGATTATGAGTCTAAATCCAGATAGTATTTCCAACTGGAACAGATTAACATAACATAAAATTAACATAAGCGTTGATTTACCGATCAATAGTTGTACTTCAGATGGGACTAGAAACTGAATTTACGCCTATATTGTTTGACCACTATATTCTTCTTGAATAATTTGTGCACTGTTTACTTTAAGCTTCATACATACAAACCAAATAGGCATTAGAATACGTCTGTGTCAAGGAATTGAAACCTACTGCAGCAGAATGGCATACAGTATTCTGCAAAAATAGGTAACATTTGCAGAACTATGCTGACTTTCATTAAACACTGCAAAGGTAGTATTTAATTCTTTGTAGGATTCAGAGTGTTTGGGAAAGGAGAATGACAACCACATCAAATAGCTATATACAACACAGACTCTTCAATCGTTTAACGAAAACTATCTAAAACCCTAAATTCCAAGCTTTTTTCAGACACTGATGGTGTATTTTCAACATCTCAAAAGAGCCTTCCAAAGCAAAGCATGACAGCTGGATGGTGAATGTTAATGCCAAAATACATGTGACATAAACCATGACTAAAACATGCTTTTGATGATATACTGATCAGGCATTCCTCACTTTTCCTCATTTACTTACCCCAGGCTAAGCCATATTTCCTTGCTCTCTTCATCTGCACCAAGATCCAGTGAGGCATCTCCTCCAAAGTAGGTGACATAAAGGCGGTCCTTTGGGATTTCATAAACCTCTGTCAGGAGTTCCCACGCCATCTTACAAGCTTCTTCCTGAAAATGAAGACGATAACGCTGAGTCCACTCCACTTCAGACTGCCTCAGGCGGAGTGGGATGTCAGGTGTGTTTCCTCCTTAACATATAAACAAAAAAAAATCTAGACTCATATTCTTTGCTCACATAAACTATTTCTGCACATACAAGGAAGTCAAAATATTCCATCCCTATTCTAACCCAGGAAGACCTTTCCCCATTTCTGCAAATTTAACTTTAACTTTGACATCTCGGAGAACAAAGCACTGTTGCAAAGAGCCCTTTGGATGTGAGTTTGTATGAGCAACACAGCATTATTTTTCAGAGCAAAGCTACTAAGCATTTGTAGTGCAACATATTCTGTCAGAAAGCACAACTTGAAGTCTTACTTTAAAGTAATCTCCAAAGGACCAGTTCCCCAGCATTTCAAAGAATGTATGATGATAAACATCTCGGCCCACATCTTCCAAATCATTGTGCTTCCCTCCTGCACGCACACACTTTTGACTGTTGACCACCCGCCGGTAACGTGCCAGCTCACTCCGGGGATCTGCTGTGCCCAGGAAAATAGGCTTGAACTGGAAAATTTTAAAAGAAATAAAAGCATATGTTATACACATAAGAAGAGTGGATGAGTTTTCAGAAGGCTGGCTAAAATATTGCCATATTAATCTAAAGAGGGGCTGGTAAAAGCATCTTTTTTCTTTTTGCTTGATCTGAACAGCAAATGAGGGGAAGGAGCCAATTCAAGTAGACAGTCTTACTGCAGGGGAAAATACAGCTTTCTTCTGCTTAGTAATTGCAAATTGATACAAAGGTAAAGGTTTCTCTTGCTCGAAAGTCAGTCGTATCCAACTCTAGGGTTCAGTGCTCATCTCTGTTTCAAAGCTGTAGAGCCAGTGCTGTCTGCTTCTGCAGACGTTTCCGTGGTCATGTGGCAGGCATGACTAGACACCAGAGTGCACGGAACACTGTTAACTTCCTACCGAAGTGGTCCCTATTTATTTATCTACTTGCAATTTCTTGCTTTCAAACTGCTAGGTTGGCAGAAGCTGGGACAAAGACGGGAGCTCATTCCGTCCTGCAATACTCAGGAATCGAACTGCTGACCTTCCGCTTCCCAGTCAGCGTCTTACCCACTTGAGCCACTGCATATAAATATTCATGCCAATTTAGGAATTCCTAACTTAACTTTGACTGGGGTGACTTAGTGGTTAAGATGCTGAACCTGATGACTGGAAGGTCAGCAGTTCAAGACCTGAGTGCTTTTTTAAAATATATTTTATATTAAATTTTGCAAAAAATAAACATATAAAACAATGCATACACAGAAATAAAAAATAAAAAATACATAGATACAAAAAAGAAGAAAAACGTATAAAAGACATATAACCTCATCCAACAATTATTATCCACGTTATAATGATACAATGTTCTTTTTCATTGGGGAAGGAAAATAAAGATAGAAAAAGAGATATTTTTTAATAAGCTCGACCTTGTTATATTAACTTCCCCATTTTTAAAATAATATATTCTAAACTTCATACAATATATCTATAATACTTGAAGCATACATCTTTTATAACAAAAAATATCACAATTAACTCCACCCTGTGATATATACAAAGCCCTGGGGGGATGCGGCACATCGCAGACATAATTTATTTCATCCAAAATTTCCTTTGATCTGGTACTGGATGACTGCCATCTCCTTTTGTAAGCGCACACTCCACAAACGGTTTCCAGATTTTCTAAAATCTATTTTCTTTAATTAACCCTTTCTTTTCTTTCATTTCCCATGTTAATTTATCATTGAGAGCCAATTGCCACATTTCCTGGCAGGACCCCCTAGTTTCTACGGATGGTGAGTCTTCCGACACAGATTTCCCATCGCGTCTAATGATGAGGACACTTCGGCGCCTACTCGCAGAGCACCACTCACACGATTAGCAACTTCATTGGCCAACACTGGACAACAATCACGTACTACTTCTTTTTCCCCCAAAAAAAGCCTCACGCAAGAGGAAGACTTAGTCTTTAATCTTTCTAGTAAGTTGTTTCCAGCAAGGACTATTGAACTACTCTCTTTGGGGTTTGGGTTCGTTCCTACACCAAAGTATAACCCTTTTACTACTAGGATAGATGTATTTAAATTAATATGTTTGCTCCGACTAAAAAGTTTTTTTCAGGGTAAGGAATCGGATCATTCAGATAGGTTCAGACCTAAGTCTAATTTTTCCCCTCCCTCCAATGACCCATTGATAGAAGTATTCTACCGGCTTGTGCTGCGGGATTTGGAGAACAGTGAAAAACTTAAGAAAAAATGGGGTTACAATCTTTCCCTTAACGATATGAAGTTGCTAGAGGAGTTAGCTATGGATCCTGATATCATTGTCAAGAAAGCAGATAAGGGAGGGGGCATTGTGATTATGGACATTACGGAATATGAAAGTGAAGCCCAAAAACAATTATTAAATAAGGAGTTCTACAAGGAATTAGATCAAGATCCCACTAATAGGATTTTAAATCTCCTTAGAGATATTTTGTTTGAGGGGTGGCCATGGGTTATATTTCAGAATCTACCCAGGATTTTTAATACAATGATAACCCTAAAATGCCTGTATTTCACTTGCTCCCAAAAATTCACAAGGATCGTTCTGATGATGGCATCACGCCAGGAAGACCAATTGTCTCCTCGGTTGGATTCGCTCTTGAACCCACATCGCGTTTTTTGAATTACCATCTTAGTCCATTTACATTGAACACTGCCTCATATATTAAAAACACAACAGATTTTATCACACAAGTTGAAGGTTTGCACGTGCCCAGGGGTGGGGGCTTTATCACCATGGACGTCCAGGTGCTTTATACCAATGTGCCCTTGGACGACATTAAAGAAATAGTATACCAACATTTGGAAACTCGTAATGAGCTGCACCCCCCCACACACACATTTTTTATTGGAACTTCTTGATTTAGTTTTGGATTACAATTTTTTAGGTATGGTAAAATAATTTATCTGCAAGTAAAAGGAGTGGTCATGGGGAGCTCAGTAGCGCCCTCCCTGGCCAACCTGTACATGATTTGGTTTGAAGGGGAATTTATTTTAAAGGAGGAGAATAACCCTTTTTTTCATCATATTATCACTTACAAACGTTTTTTGGATGATCTTTATTTTATTGTTGATGATTTGGGTATAGTACCTCAGTTTGTGTCTTGGGTAAATAGTTTGAATAACAACCTTAAATTTACTCATAATTTTGGGGCAGAATCAATTCCATTTTTAGATGTAAGCACTTATGTTTCTATGGAGCGGAAAGTGATGGTCGGACTATATAGAAAAACTACGGATAGAAACACTTACTTGGACTTTAAATCATTTCACCCATATCATTTAAAATACAATTTGCCTTATGGATTGTTTTTAAGAGCTAAAAGGAACTCCTCCATTGAGAATAACTTTGATAGGGCTAGCAGTACTATCTCCTCGTATTTACATAATAAAGGCTATTCGGATAAGATCATTAAGGATAACCTAGCGAGAGCTAGGGCAGTACCTAGGGACAGATTGCTTCAACATACTGTTAGGACATCGGAGAATAGATTACACTGTTCATTTGTATTTTCACCATTGTCGAGCCAAATACAGAATATCATTAATAGACATTGGCACATCGTTAATCATATACCAGGTTGCTCCTCTCCACCTAGGATAGGGTTGAGGAAATCTAGATCAATTCAACAAATAGTGAGTAGAACAGACCATGAGTCCCGTCTCTTACCCAAGCAACCATCGATAGTGGGTCATTTTAGATGTGGACAATGTATACATTGTGCTTTAGCCTGGCAGACCAAAATGGTCTCGATCCGCAGCAGCAATTACGTTTTATATTTAAGACAATTTTCGAATTGTAACAGCTTGGGTTGCATTTACCTATTGATCTGTTCCTGTGGATTAGGTTATGTGGGGGTGACTTCCCGCAAAATAAAAACTAGGGTGGGGGAACATAGGTCTAAAATTCGTAACAAGAACCAGTCCGCACCGTTAGTCAGCCATTTTATGGAAGTAAATCATAATGACCAGGACTTTAAATTTGTAGTGCTTGAATGTATCAAACAGCAACCATATCACCATACTAATGTGGATATTGCTTTAAGACAGAGGGAGAGTTTCTTCATTCACCGGTTCAACACGTTGCACCCATTTGGGCTTAATCAAGAAATTGACTATACTTGTTTCCTGTAATTAACCAGCTGTGTAAAAGGATAGCTTTAAAAATTTTCTTTGAGTAACTGTGGTTAACGTCCGTCGACACTAAAAGAATAAACAAGTGAGGTCTAGGACGCGATAAAACTGATAAATAATATTATAAATTGGACTTTAACAACATAGGTAATGTATAATTCCTTATTCCAAGATCATGTATATATGTATATATGTATATTTTGTATATAATTGATTAGTAATTATGTTTAAATTGTTGTTTAGATTTCGGATCTTTTGTGTTTATATTTTGAGAAGACTGCAGTATTAAATCTGTGCCTGACAAACGGTTCCAGTGATTTCTCAAATAATAAGAATATGTCACGGGGAGGATTGCAGAGATGGGAGGTTTCCCTTGCTCGAAAGCCAGTCGTATTTGACTCTAGGATTCAGTGCTCATCTCTGTTCCAAAGCCGAAGAGCCAGCACTGTCTGCTTCTGCAGACGTTTCTGTGGTCATGTGGCATGCATGACTAGACACTGGAGCGACAGAACGCTGTTACCTTCCCACTGAAGTGGTCCCTATTAATCTACTTGCAATTTCTTGTTTTCAAACTGCTAGGTTGGCTGGAAGAGATGGGAACCAATGCTGTAAAAGGAGATGACTACCGAACCCTAGAGTCGGACAACAAGACTGGCTTTCAAGCAAGGGAGACCTTTACCTTTACCTAAAGGCTGACCAATATGCCATATTAAATCCACTAATCTTTGAGGTGCAGCATAACCTACGGTAATAACAATTTTGTGTCAGAAATTACGCTGGGTCGAAAGGATGTTTGCTGGAGAAACTCTGCTCAGGGGACGCCCGAATGACGCTCCTTTCGTGTCCCCAAGATCTGTTCCCACCGAAGTGGTCCCTATTTATCTACTTGCAATGTCTTGCTTTTCGAACTGCTACGTTGGCAGGAGCCTGGGACAGAGACGGGCGCTCAATCCGTCCTGCAGGACCCGGGTCTCGAACTGCCGACTTGCTGATGCCGATCTTCTTAACCACTGAGCCATCTGTCCTCCGAAACAGGGAGCACGTGGAGGCTCTTCTAGGCAAAGCAATAGCATATTTCCACCACCCACCCACCCACGAACCGCGCAGCAGCGTTAGGAACCATTTCGTGACCCACCGTGACCCCCTTTCCTACCTGGTTCATACCCGCGTTCACGAAGTGTAGCTCGGGGTCGCCTCGCGGTCGCACCGGAGCCGAGGGGACTATCCGGTGCCCGTAGCGCTCCTGGAAGAACTGGATGAAACTCCGACGCACTCGCGAGGCAGACGACGGGGAAACTGTACAGCGAGCCCGGCAGCCACTGCAGTACCAGTCGGGGGGGACCCGCAGAAGGAAACGGCCCACCACGGCGCCCTTGACTGCCGCTGCCACCGCCATCTTAACTGTGGGCGGAACTCTGGGACTCGAGGCTTGGGAAGAGGAGGGCTGTACTCGTTGCTGGCTGCAGCAGGGGAGAGTGAGGTTAAGATGGGATGGAGTGCCAGTACTGTGATAAAGGCAGAGTAGGTCTCCCTTGCTAGAAAGCCAGTCGTGTCCGACCCTAGGGGGCGGTGCTCATCTCCGTTTACAGCCAAAGAGCCAGTGCTTGTCTGTGCCTGCCCTGCCCTACAGACGTTTCCAAGCATGGCTAGACACCAGAGTGAACGGGACACTGTTACCTTTCCTGCCAATGCGGTGCCTATTTATCTACTTGCACTTATTATTATTTTTTTGCTTCTGAACTGCTAGGTCGACAGGAGCAGGGACAGACGATGGGAGCTCACTCTGCCGTGCAGCACTCGGGTCTCAAACTGCTGACCTTTCGGTTATCATTCAAGCACAGTATCTTAACCACTAAGCCACAGCAGCCCAATGGGCTACTTAACTTGTGTTGAATTGATGCATCTCTTGGGGTTGGTATTTTCTTCTTCTAACTGTACAATTTCATAACCAGATAGTTTTAAAGTTACCTCTTGCCTAAGGGTAAAAATATCTTATAAATACAGTATCTTAATCAGTTTGTAAATAAGAGCATAACGTTCATGTCCAGGGCAAGAACTTTACCAAATTAGTGTTAAAACAAAGCATTTCTAAAGTGTTGGATTTGCTGAATCCAAAAGCAAGGATAGGTCATCCTTTTATTAGACCACCAACATTTTATAAATACTGTACTGTAGATGAGCTTTTGAGTCTGGCAGCACTCTTCATCCAATGGAGAATTATAGAGGGCGAGGGAGGGGGAGAGAAGTCTAAACATTATCCCAGCCATTTGTTGATGCAATGATATTTTTATTACTGTATTGTATTTTTTGTTTATTTTTAGTTGTTATTATGGTTAGATTTATGTTAGTTTTTCAATAGTAGGATTCTTTTATTATGTATTTTTTATGTTTGAAAATATAAATATAAAAAAGAGCAGTGTAGAATAGTCAGGTTTCCAAGTCCTGTTTAAAGTTATCAGTGAGGGAGATGAGTTCATTTTATAGGGTGCAATCAGTGGCGGAAGACCTTGCTTTTTTCTCTCACTAACACAACACGTCTTAATACTGTAATGGATATGTGAGCAGGGATTTTTCAGCTGTGGCTCCAACCCTATGCAACTTCCGCTGTCAAAATGTGTAGTTAGGTCTCCTGTTGAGCCAATCACACTGGTTCTTCTAAGTTATGAAACACATATGTATTAGTGTTGTTGTTCAGGCGCACAGTTGATTCCGACCCTTTGAGACCCTATGGACAATTGTCCTCCAGGCGCCTCTGTCCTCCACCATCCCCCTCAGCCCTCCCAGTTCTGTGCCCATTGTGTCTACAATACCATCTAGCCATCTCATCTTTGGCATCCTATTACTATGTATTAGTAATTTGAAACAAGTATGTCTATTAAATAGTGTGATTGAGACCGTGAGAAAACAACATTATCCCAGCCACATAATCTTTAGATTTCTGGTTTAATGTAAAGTCCAAAAACAAGCTACAGATTTGTAGAATCAGTTTAAGGCTACTAATCTTCTCCACTGCCTTGTTTTGAAAACTATAGCTTGTATTTGGCTAGGAGTCAAAGCAGTGAGAAAATTGACAATACCTATATCAGAAAAAAAATCGAGATTAAATTATTGTGTACACTAAGCAAAGAAACAATCAGTTGAAGTTGAATTAAGAATATTACCTAGTGGCTACAAGAACACTGGATCCTCTGTGTGGTGTAGTCCTTCTTCAATGGTGATAGATAATCTCTTACTGAATGATGGAGGTTGACTGGTAGTAGAATGGCAACACTGGTTTGGGGTTGGAGAGATAGGCAGGATATCTCTCAATGCCATTTCCAGGGAATCCTAAGCAGGGGAAGGCATCTCCTTGGGAATACCCTGAAGGAAATGGTGAGCCACTGTGTGAGACAGAATGCTGGACTGGATGGGCTGTGGCCTGTTCCAGCAAGGCTGTCCTTATGTTCTTATGTTTTAGAGGGATTGAAGTGTGTGCTACATTTCAGCCTTGGAAATTCTTACCTCTCAGATAAATGGTGAACATGTGGTACATTTACCTTTATTTCTGTCTTCTAGAATTTCGCACTGGGACTGTTGGAGAATCCAGATTTCAAAATAAAAGGCAACAGCTTCTTCTTCCGTGTCGAGGCCAGATGTGAAACTGCCAAAATGAAGGCACCTTTTGGTGAGTTCATTCTGCAGTTACTTTCACCTGACCTTGAATGGCAGAAAAGCACACGTTGGTCAATAGCCTGTGCATGCTGGTGTAAATGGAATTGCACTCTACAGTTGTGTAGTCAGTCAAAATAAGTATACACACAGCAATTTCCTTAAATGTAAGTCATTATCATAAAAGGACTAAAAGGTCAGACAGCGCCCGCGGGACTTGATCTCTGGGTGCCAAATTAGCAACTGCGAAGGAACCGCTAGGCTAAGCTGACCTGAAGGAGGGCCAGTGGCTGTCAGGCACAAGAAGCTACAGAGCAGGAAACGTCAGTGGGTGGTGGCAACAGATGAAAGTTCCTCCTCCTTTGTCAACTTCCCAGCCTGCTTCCTATCTTTTCGTCAGACCATGACGTTTATCGTGCCATAGATATAGGAAAAAAGTAGATTGACACATGGGATATGATTTCACTCTGTGATTTATAGACCCTCATGTCTGGAAGATGTGTTTCTTCATTAAATCTCTGAAACCACTAATTAGAAATCTATTTTCTCTCCTAGGGCTTCGATATATCTTTTGGGGAAAAGCTGATCTTATTTATTTGTTACATATTTCTACAGCCCATCTGGGATATTTCTCACTCTGGGTGGTGTACAGACACATAAAAAACAGCAACATAATAAAACAAACAATAAAATAACAGAATAAATACCTGATGACATAAGCTTTTTACATAAGCTGAAAACAGGTCAACTAATTTATTGTCAAAGGCATGATTTTCTCAGAAGGCTTCCTTGAAGAGGAAAGTTTAAAGGTTTTTTTAATGTCCAGAAATGCGGCCTGGTGCAGCTCAACTGGTAGTGAATTCCAAAGCGATGGTGCTGCCACTGAGAAGGCTCTATTTCTAGTCATAGACCTTCTAGACATCCTCATGGTTGGCACCTGGAGCTTTGCAGATTGCATTGAGCGAGTGATGCAGGAAATTGATCTGAGGGAGAGACACTCCGACAGATAAGGTCCCAAACCATATAGGGCCTTATGTGATACTAACACCTTGTATCTGACATGGTAGGGAACAGGAAGCCAGTGCAAACCTGCCAAGAGTGGGGAAATATGATTGAATTTCTTGATACCCATCACCAGCCTGGCAGCTGCATTCTGGACTTTTTGCAATCTTTGTATCAGACCCAAGGGCAGCCCCATGTAGAGAGCATTACAGTAGTCAATCTGCAAGATTACCAATGAGTGGATCATGGTTATGAGAGAATATCTGTCCAAGAAGGGGCACAACTGTGCAATATGATGATGTTGGAAAAGGCGGCTTTAGATACCGCTGCTATTTAATGTTCAAAGGAAATTAATGGATTCATAATAACCCCCACATTGCAAACCTGGTGCCTAGGGGTGAGGGTAGTTCCACCCACAGTATAGACCAGGCCACCTGATCAGGCAGACAGCCCTTAAAACACAAAAAGCTCTGTCTTGTCAGGTTTCAGTTTCAGCCTGTTAGCTTTCGCCCATTCCATTATGAGTCCAGACACTCAGCAAGATGTTGGACCGCATCAACTGCAGATGATGATAAGGAGCGATAGAGTTGGATGTCATCCGCATATAGGAGACATCAAACCCTAAATCTCCTGATGACCTCTTCCAATGGCTTCATATAAATATTAAACAATGGGGAGATAATTAATCCCTGTGGAACACCCCTCGGGAGGGTTCAACTCTGACAAGCGCCCCAAGGAAGATATCGTGTTCAATAGTAAGTGAAAGCCGCTAAGAGATCCAGGAGCATCAGGAGAGAAGTAGCTCCCCTGTCAGCTTGCCGGAGAAGGTCATTGTTGGAGTATTGGGGGGGGGGGGGCATGTGGGAATCTGATAGGGATGAACCACAAGCCAAGTTCATGAGAGTGCAAACACTCCTGTTTGGCTTATGAGTTTCTCCCGAGAGATATCTTGCATCCCTTTACTATGTTTCAATCTTTCCCTGAAGAATGTCAGTATGCATGTAATCAAGGTCTAAGCTTCTGCTATAGAGAGACTGATCACGCAGGTTTCACGAGGCTAGTATGCTGTCTTAGCTGCTCTAACCAATCAGGACACTAATCACGTACTGTAGTTTGCATGATTCTCACACAGTACCCTAATGTTAGAAACAATGTATGCTAAATGTAACCTACGGCTGAATACTCTCTATTATTCATTATGTAATCCATTTTGCTCCCTTTCTACTGAATGCACTATTGTTCCTGTATTCTTATCTGCTGCTGAATTTTGGCAATAAAAGATACTGTTTGGGGGTGTTCGAGAGAGCTCTCCCCAGGCAGCTGGCTGGACCGTTTCTCTGCCTGGGCATTTCATGGTATCAGGATTTCTTCCCACAACAGGTCATCTTATGTTTTATTATCTCATGTTTCCATTAAAAAATGTCTAATCCGGAGAGTGTGGTGCAGAAATGCCCTTTCCATAAAACATGCTGTAATGCTAAATTATGCCCCAGAATAAGTCACACTTTCAGGAACATGAAGTACTTGTTGACAGGTAGGGGGAAAGGAATCAATCACTTCAGATGGGGTGGCAGGAAGAACACTGAAACCATCAGCAACAAATGTTCCATTTGGAAAAACAAACTGTACAACTCAGGAACGTGAAAAATTAGAAAATATTGTATATTGTTTTTAGTAAATGAATGTATTATTTGAGATACACCACATCTCCACCTATTGTACGTTATTTGCACTTCTACTTCACCTTTCCTACAGTGCACTGTGTCATGCATGTGGTTCTCCTCCTCCCCACCTTATCTCTATTATTATTTTTTATTTTATTATTAAGTTTTATTTCTATCCCGCTTTCCTGGCACAGGTGCCACTCAAAGCGGCTTACAACATGTATAAATACTATAAACAGAGCAAGATATACAATAAAATACAAAAGGCAATGCATAATTATTACAATCAAAACATCAGAATATGCAAAAATACAATACAAAATATAAATAAGAATTAAGCAATGTCACAATGAGAAGTTACACAAAAAATCAACCTCAACCACCCAGCAGCCCCAAAGGCACCCCATGGTTCAACGTCCATGAGGGCAACTGCGTCGGTGGCGGCAATGGCTCCCACCTGTCTCTCCCCAGCGAGAACAGGGAGTGAGACAGGGAGCACAGAGCACCTGGGATCGACCAACTGCGATGTTCAGGCCTCCAGCTGCAAAGTGAAGGCAGGACTTCCTCTGGCCGGCTGGTGGATTGAATTGTGTTGGTCTCAGCAGTGGGGGGGGGAGAGGCATTTGAGGGCATCGGGCAGCCCTCAGGTGTTCCTCGTCTCCCTCCGGCCGGCCGGCGGTCGAACCGCTCTAGTTTGGGCACCCCTGGTTTAAGCAGAGAAAATGGAAGCCTAAAATCTATCTCATCCTGTTGCAAAACAGATTGCAAGGCGTGTTTTACTTCCTCTTCCAATGGGAGGAACCACTAAACAACATGACCGGCCCACAGCCTGAAAAGTTTGGGCACCCCTGCTCTACATCAACCCTGAGAAGTAGCCCAGGCTGAGATAGCATTGTGCATGTCTCATAAAAACAACTCAGAAATGTCTGTCTTGAGTTTCAAAGATTGACTGTGGTTTGTATAGGGCTGGCACGTGTGACACATGCTAGATGATTCTAAACTGATTTCCTGCCTTATTCTGGAAAATTCCTGAATAAGCTTTTCTTTGGAGACACGTCACAACATCTTTGCTCCACCACCTCTTTCAAACATGGGGAAATGAAGTTGACTGATTTACTGTTCCCTTGTTTTGGGGCTTTTATAAATGGCCCATATGTCTGCATATGGGAAAATATATATGAAAATATAAACATAGCAATTTCTTTAAATTTATGTCATTATCATCGTGGCTCAGTGGTTAAGATGCTGAGCTGGAGACTGGATGGTCAGGTTTCGATACCCAAGAGCTGCACTTGGAGAAATGAAAGGATCCTCATTCGGGTGTCCCCTAAAAATCCTTTCAACCTAGAGTAATCTCTGACATGAAATTATTATTATCATTAAAGAGCTAAAAGGTCAGACAGCGCCAGCGGGATTTGAACTCTGGGTGCTAAGGATAGAATCTTTAGTCAAGGCGAAGGAACCGCTAGACTAAGCTGACCTGAAGAAAAGCAGCTGCTTGTGAGGCACAAGAATCAACAAAGCAGGGAACGCCACTAGGGTGCAACAGGTGGAAGTTCCTCTGGCAATTTCCCAACCTGTTTTCCATCCTCTCGCCAGAGGTTAATCACACCATAGACATAGGGGAAAGAGTAGGGATATAGTCACCATGGTTTCACTCTGAGAATTATAGAACCTCAGTCTGGAAGCCGCCTTTATTCATTAAATCTCGGAAACAGTACTTAGAAATCTGTTTCCATCTGGCTTTAATATGTTTTGAGAAAAAGCATTCAGAGAATGTGATACAGAAATGCACTTTCCATAATTCATGCTGTAATGCTTAATTACACTCCAGAATAAGTCACTATCTCAGGAATATGAAGTACCGACAAGCAGGAGAAAAGGAATCAATCACTTCAGATCAAGCCTTGAAGGAAGAACACTGAAAATTCCTGAGTAACGTTTTCCTGGGAGAGAGGCTACAACATCCTTGTCCCCCTTCCTCTTTTGAACATAGGAATCTGATGTAGACTGAATTTAAAAAAGAAAGCCATGTTAATGTGTGTTTCAAGCACATCAGAGAAAAAACAAAACAAACAAAAATGTACTTTGAAGACTAACTTGAATTTTAATGTTAGCTTTAGCAGATCAAGTCACTTGGTCAACTTGATCCACGAAAGTTAACATTTACATTTAATAGTCTCCAAGGTGCCACAATGTTTTTTGTTTATTTTGTTTATTCTCTGATGTGCTTGAAGTAGAATGACTTATAGTTCCCTTCTTTTTGAGCTTTCATAGAATGGTCAACACTAGAGATGTCTGCATATGGAAAAATATGCATGAAAGTACTGTACAGTATATGCATAGCAATTTCCTAAAATTTAGATCATTATCATCAAAGCACTAAAAGGCCAGACAGTGCCCGCGGGACTTGAACTGTGGGTACTGTGGAGACAACATTTGTTTAGGCTGCGAAGGAACCGCTAGGCTAAGCTGACCTGAAGAAATCTAGCTGCTTATTAGGCACAAGAATCAACAAGCCAGGGAACGTCACTGGGAGGCAACGGGTGAAAGTTCCTCTGGCAATTTTCCC
Organism: Bradypodion ventrale; assembly: GCA_035047345.1. Taxonomy (NCBI): domain Eukaryota; kingdom Metazoa; phylum Chordata; class Lepidosauria; order Squamata; family Chamaeleonidae; genus Bradypodion; species Bradypodion ventrale. The sequence continues at coordinate 62,134,662 of JAWDJE010000001.1, read as the reverse complement.
AACCTGTTTCCTATCTTCTCACCTATCTTCTCATCATGCCATAGATATAGGAAAAATATGGGATATGGTTTCACTCTGAGTCTTATAGAACCTCATGTCTGAAAGCCACCTTTATTCATTAAATCTCTGAAATACTACTTAGAAATCTGTTTCTATTCTGGAGCTTCAATATGTTTTGAGAAAAAACTGAGGTTTTAATCTCATTTTAAAAAATCAAATTCATAGAATGTGATACAGAAATGCACTTTCCATAAGACATACTGTAATGCTAAGTTACGATCCAGGATAAGTCACTCTCTCAGAAACATGCTGCTGCAGTCTATCCTGTATTATCTTGAGCATCACTTTGCTAGCTTGTGGGATGAGCACAATTGTTCGATAATTTGAATATTCTTTGGCATTGCCCTTTTTGGGGATTGGGACGTATACTGATCTTTTCCAATCCTGTGGCCACTGTTTCATTTTCCAAATCTGCTGTCATATAGCATGTAGTAGCTTGATTCCATCATCTTTTAGGGCTTTGAAAAATTCAACTGGGATACCATCATCTCCACTGGCTTTGTTATTTGCCATGTTTTTTAGGGCCTTTCTGACTTCACTCTCTAGGATGTCTGGTTCAAGTTCAATTTCCCCCTCATTGTTATTATCCGCGGTGTTTAGGTCTTTTTTGTAAAGTTCCTCTGTGTACTCTTTTCATCTTTTCTTTATCTCTTCTGCATCCACTAACTCTTTGCCATCTTTGCCTTTTATCATGGTCATTTTTGCTTTGAACTTTCCCTTGACTTCCCCAATTTTTTTAAAGAGATCTCTAGTCCTGCCTCTTGTGTTGTTTTCCTCTATTTCTTTGCACTGCTCATTTAGGTAGGTTTCCTTATCTGTCCTTGCTTTTCTTTGAAATTCTTTATTTAAGTGATTGTATTTTTTCCTTTCTCCTTTGCCTTTTGCGTTCCTTCTTTCCTCTGCTATTTTAAGAGCCTCATCCGACAACCACTTTGCTTTTTTGCGCTTCTTTTCTTTTGGTATAGTTTTCCTTGCTGCCTCTTGCATAATGTCTCTCATCTCTGACCATAATTCTTCTGGTACTCTGTCTATCTGGTCCAAACCATTGAATCTGTTCCTCACCTCCACCGTGTATTCCTTGGGTATGTTGTCTAGATCATATCTATCCGGCCTATTAGTTTTCCCTATTTTCTTCAGTCTGAGCCTGAATTTTGCGATCAGTAGATTGTGATCTGAGCCACAGTCTGCTCCAGGTCTTGTTTTTGCTGACTGTATGGAGGTTCTCCATCTCTGGCTGCAGAGTATGTAGTCAATTTGGTTTCAATGTTGGCCATCTGGTGATGTCCATGTGTACAAGTGCCTCTTGTGTTGCTGGAAAAGGGTGTTTGCTATGACTAGTGTGTTATCTTGGCAGAACTCTCTCAGTCTTTGCCCTGCTTCGTTTTGTGTTCCCACACCAAACTTGCCTGTTATTCCGTCCACTTTTTGATTTCCTACTTTTGCATTCCAGTTTCCAAAGATAATGTGGACGTCGTTTCTTGGTGTCTGTTCTATAAGATGTTGTAGGTCCTCATAGAACTGGTCTACTGTGGCTTCATCTGCACTAGTGGTTGGTGCATATATTTGGATTACAGTGATATTAAATGGTTTGCCTTGTAGTCTGACTGACATCATTCTATCATTTTTGAGATTGTATCCCAGTACTGCTTTTCTCACTCTTTTATTTACAATTATGGCCACTCGGTTTCTTCTGAGGTTTTCTTGTCCACAGTAGTAGATATGATAGTTTCCAGAGCTGAATTCGCCCATCCCTGTCCATTTTAGCTCGCTGATTCCCAAGATATCAATGCTTATTCTTTCCATTTCCTTTTCTACTACTTCCAGCTTTCCTTGATCTTACATTCCATGTCCCTATGCAATATTGTTCCTTACAACACTGTATTTCTCCTCCCCCTTTCCTTCCTATCCCTTTCTGTCCATCTAATGTGCTGAGCATCCTTCCTGTTTCCTCTGATTTGTCGCTTTGTTTTGCCTTTGCTTTGGTCAATAGGGTTCTCTTGGCAAACTCCCTGTAGAAAGAGAACTACCAGAGGTGCAGGCTGGGTTCAGAAGAGGCAGGGGGACCAGAGACCACATTGCCAACATATGTTGGATCATGGAGAAAACAAAGGAATACCAGAAACAAGCTTACTTCTGCTTCATTGACTACACCAAGGCCTTTGATTGTGTGGACCACAACAAAATGTGGCAAGTAATTAAAGAGATGGGAATACCAAAACACCTCACATGTCTCATGAGAAATCTGTACATGAGTCAAGAAGCAACAGTTAGGACAGAGTATGGAATGACGGAGTGGTTTGGAATAGGAAAAGGAGTAAGACAAGGCTGCATTCTGTCACCCTGCTTATTCAACTTATACACAGAGCACATAATGTGCAATGCAGGGATCGAGGAATCACAATATAGGATCAAAATTGCTGGGAGAAACATCAACAATTTGAGATATGCAGATGATACCACCCTAATGGCAGAAAGTGAGGAAGACCTAAAGAAGCTCCTGATTAGGTTGAAAGAAGAGAGTGCAAAAGCTGGCCTGAGACTCAATATCAAGAAAACCAAGATAACGACTTTGGTGTATGAAAACCAAGACACAGGACACAGCCTCGGGCTGGGTTAACTCAGGTTTATTGCATCGTGGACAGAGGGAACATGAGGTAATGGCGGATCGATAGCTCTTTATATACAGTAGTAATACATTTGAACGTGGTTGCATGGTAGCCCATTGGCTACTGTCTGCGTGACGTCATTGCTGGTCACGCCCTTCTTGTCCAGGTGTAGGTGGTGGCGGGAAAACTTCCCGCGCTGTTGCCTTTGATGAGTTTGGACCAAGAGAGCTTGGACGCTCGCTGCTGCCAGCTGGTGGTCATTAGCTCGCGTCCTATTACAGGGTTCATATGATACAGCTGAAGGTTACATTGTTGCTATAGGCAAGGTTACATTGGTTCAGATACATTGTAATCCATGTGGAAGATAAAACCATTTGAACACAACACCCCTCCCCCCTAGGATGAGACAAAGTCTCGAGCCCCCACTTAAACACACTCCCCCCCCTAGGAGACAAAGTCTCTCAGCCAAGATGGCTTATTTCGAACACGTTGGGGTCTTGATGCAGGCTGCCTTTCCCCGGGTTTGCTACCTTTTCTTTGTTCCCTGGTTTCCTGTCCTGTAATTGGAGAGGGAGACTCGTTAGTGACGTGCCGCGGCTCCGCGGCGTTGTTTGGAGGTGTGCTCTTTCTTAGGGAAGAACCGGGGGCACTGGGGGCTAACGAAAAACCCCTCTTCTCGCTTGGATGGGTGGGGGAACACTCCTGAAAACCCCCCCGGCTCGCAAAATCAAAATCAACATTACATTCGGGGGCAGCGGTCGCGAACTCCTCTCCCCCTTCCCCGGCCTCTGGTAGAACTGGCGTATCAAAAGGGTATGAGTCGGGGCCGCTGCTTCTGCCTTCCCCCCTTGTTTGGGACTGTTGTCCGCTGCTGTCTCCCCCTTGGGCTAAACGGGTGGGGGAGAACCCTAACGCTGAATCTTGTTGCTGCGCCCCACTGACTGGCCCACTCACTCGGTGCCTCAGTTGGTCCGCGTGCCTCCTCCAGAGGAGTCCGGTGTTAGTCTCGACCCGGTACGACACCGGCCCCGTTTGTTCTACAACCGTCCCTGGTACCCAGGCTGGCCCTGCGCTGGCATAGTTCCTGCAGTGAACAGGGTCGCCGGCGGCGAAACCTTTCGAGACTGCCAACCCTATGTTTTTCCCTTTATCCTCGACTCTCGTCGGGTCTAGCCTGGACAGGATCGTGGTCAGTTTTCGCCGCATCAATAGCTCTGCCGGCGAGTAACCTGACGCCAAGGGGGTCACCCTATACGCTAATAAGAACTGACATACTTGGTGATTTAGGTCCCCCGGGCCCATGCGCCGCAGCGCATCCTTTGTTGTACGCACCAGCCGTTCCACTTGGCCATTCGTGGCCGGGTGAAACGGCGCGGATGTGACATGCCGAATGGCGTTTGCCTCCATAAATGCCCCGAACTCCGCGGAGGTGAAACAACTAGCGTTATCGCTGACTAAAGTGTCGGGTAAACCGAACGTGGAAAAGACTCTCCTCAGTTGGCTAATTGTAGTGGCGGAGGACGTGCTCTTTACTGGGATAACCTCCAGCCACTTGGAGAACGCATCCACCACCAGGAGAAACATGGTTCCTCGGAATGGGCCAGCGAAATCTACGTGCACTCTGGACCATGGCCCCCTTGCTGTGTCCCATTCCCTATGCGGGAGACGGGCCGCCTCTGGTCGGGATCCCTGGCATGCCTCACAAGTGCCGACCATGTGCTCAATGTCTGTGTCTAGCTGTGGCCACCAAAAATAGCTCCGGGCCAGCGCCTTTGAACGAACGATGCCCGGGTGGCTGACGTGCAGCAGTTCGAGCACCCTCGGACGCAGGGACGTAGGGACCACCACCCGTTGGCCCCACAGCAGGCACCCCCTTTCTAGGGACAACTCTAGCTTTTTCCGAAAAAATGGGTCGAATTCTGTGCTTGGGGATGATGCCGGCCATCCCTTCTGTACCCATGAACTAACTTTCTCCAGCGTTCTGTCCTTGCCTGTCGCCCTAGCAATGTCGGCTGGCACTATTGGGGGTGCGTCTAAGACCTCAATTAACAACACCTGGCGGTCTCTTTCTACTCTCGCCTTTTGGTCGTCCGACAAGGGCAATGGAGATCTCGAAAGTGCATCAGCATGGCTGATCTCCTTTCCGGGCCGGTACTCCAACTCGTGTTGGTATGCGTTGAGAAAAATAGCCCATCGCAGCATCCTCGGGGACAGGATCTGCGGCGTGGGCTTGCTTGCCGTGAAAATCCCTAACAGGGGCTTGTGATCAGTCACGATTTTGAACGGGCGGCCATACAAAAAATCGTGAAATTTTTTGGTTCCGGCTACTATTGCTAATGCCTCCCTGTCGGTTTGTGCGTAATTGCGCTCCGCTTGGGACAGGGACCTTGAATAAAACGCTACTGGGGCCTCCCTTCCGTCATCCAACACGTGGCAAAGCACCGCCCCCACCCCCACCGGGGATGCATCACAGACTAAGACCACTGGCCGTTTGGGGTCGAAATGCGTCAGGATTGCCTCAGATGTTAAGAGTTGCTTTAGTTCTTTGAACGCCCTCTCGTGCTCGTCACCCCACATCCATGTCTCCTCCTTTTTAAGTAACCGATGAAGCGGTTCGGCCACGGACGCCTTCCGTGGAAGGAATGTATGGTAAAAATTGAGGAGCCCCAGGAATGACTGTAGCTCGGTTTTGGATGTGGGGCGAGGGGCCTTCTTTATGGCTGCTACTTTGGATTTAGACGGCTTAATACCCTCGGGTGTGATCCGGAACCCTAAAAACTCGACCTCAGTTTCGAAAAAAACACATTTGTCCTTCCTCAGCCTCAGCCCCGCTTTCTCGAAAACAGTTAGTACTTTATCCAATCTCTTTGCCAGTTCGGCCTCACTCCCCCCTGTTATCAACACGTCATCAAAATAAGGCAACACCCCCTCCAGCCCCTTCAGGAGGCGTTCCACAAGCGACTGAAAAAGGCCGGGTGCCGAGTTCACGCCGAACTGTAAACGCGACACCTGGAACGCCCCTTTGTGTGTAACTATCGTTTGTGCCGCGGCCGTGGCGGGAGTTACGGGGAGTTGCTGATAGGCTTGTGCCAAATCGAGTTTAGCGAAACACTTTCCCCCATTCAGCCTGGCCAAAAGGTGGCTGACCACCGGCACCGGGTATGCATTAGGGCGGATCGCCTTGTTAATTGTGCACTTATAATCAGCGCAAATGCGCACCTCCCCGTTGGCCTTCAGAGCTGTTACAATCGGAGTTTCCCACTCCGCGGAATCAACAGGAATAAGAATCCCCTGGCCCACCAGTTTGTCCAGTTCCGCCTCTATTTTGTCCTTGAGTGCGAACGGCACCCTGCGCGGTTTGAGTCTTATCGGGCGGACCTCCGGGTCTAGGTCGAAGGCTACAGGGGGTCCCTTGAACTTTCCAAGTCCTTTTTCAAAGACGGCGGGATGCGCATCGCAAACCGCTTGTATTGGGTCCACTCCCACTGTATGCACTCCCCCTATGAACAAGCCTAAGGGCTGAAACCACTGCGTCCCTAGGAGGCTACAACTTCCCCCCTTAAGGACAACTAGGGGCAGTTCCGCAGAATGTCTCTTAAAGCTGACCCGAAACTTTCCAACCCCCAACACCGGGATGCTGTTTCCCTGTACATCTCGTAGCGTGGACCTCAACGTTTTAAGTTTGGGCCGCACGTGGGGGTCGATTTTCAAGAACTCTTTCTGGGGAATTATAGAATAGGAGGACCCCGAGTCAATTTCCATCCTGATAGGGACCCCTTGTACTAGTACCTCAACGAAGTAATGGGACTGTCCCGCGGACACGCTGAACACTGGGGCGTCGTCCTCGCTGTCGTCCGAGACGCGGCCCACGCCATCCTGCTTCCTCGTGGTCTGGGCGCCATCTTTGGACCTCGCTGGACGGTCCGGTCTGGTCGAACGGTCTTGTGACTGCCTCCGGCCCTCCTTCCGTTTTCTGCATGCCCTGGCGATGTGCCCCCGACGGCCGCAGGTGTAACACTCGGCCTTTCTGAATGGGCACCTCGCGCGCTCATGGGCCGCTCCGCAACCATCGCAGCGGCGCCCACCTTTTCGGACCTTCTGGACCTCCTCGCCGTCGCTGCCTTCCGTAGACGACTTTGAGGCCCGTCGGGTTGCGTGCACCGACTGTCCGGACTTCCTGTGCACCGAATTTTCCGCCTTGCCGGCTCTAGGACGCCACTCACGCCACTGGTGCATCTCGTCCACTCCCGCATTCGTGGACTCCGCGGCTTCCGCGGCCTCTACGACCTCTGCCAGCGTGGGTGGCGGCTCCTTGTTCATCAAGCTGCGCTGCACCTCCTTGTCCTTCAGGCCACACAGCACGCCGTCCCTGAGGGCCATCTCTAGGTTGTCCCATCTGCAGGGGCTGGCGGCTATCCTCATGGCGGTCACGAATGCCTCAACCGACTCGTCCGGCGCTTGGACTCGCCTCCAAAACGCGCTCCGAGCGGGAAACATTGCCCTCGAGGGTCGGAAACGCTCTCGCAGCAGCTTCATGATGTCGTCTGCCTTAAATTCGCTCACCTTCTTCGGAGCGATGATGCCCACCAGCGTCCGCTTGGTTTCTAACCCAAGCATTCTGGTGAGGATGGCCCTCTTCCTCTCCTCGTCGTCTTCTTTGACTTTGAGTTCCACCAGTGCCGCCTGGAAGTCCATCTCCAACAGCTCCCAGTCTTGCGGTTTGGTGATGTTGAACCCGCTCTGTGCCCTGGCTGTTCCTTGGGGATCCATTATCCCACCTTCGTCGCCAATTTGGTGTATGAAAACCAAGACACAGGACACAGCCTCGGGCTGGGTTAACTCAGGTTTATTGCATCGTGGACAGAGGGAACATGAGGTAATGGCGGATCGATAGCTCTTTATATACAGTAGTAATACATTTGAACGTGGTTGCATGGTAGCCCATTGGCTACTGTCTGCGTGACGTCATTGCTGGTCACGCCCTTCTTGTCCAGGTGTAGGTGGTGGCGGGAAAACTTCCCGCGCTGTTGCCTTTGATGAGTTTGGACCAAGAGAGCTTGGACGCTCGCTGCTGCCAGCTGGTGGTCATTAGCTCGCGTCCTATTACAGGGTTCATATGATACAGCTGAAGGTTACATTGTTGCTATAGGCAAGGTTACATTGGTTCAGATACATTGTAATCCATGTGGAAGATAAAACCATTTGAACACAACAACGACAACAGGCCATATCAGTCCCTGGAAAATAGATGGGGAAGAAGTAGAAGCAGTAACAGATTTTACTTTCTTAGGATCCAAGATCACTGCAGATGGAGATTGCAACCATGAAATAAAAAGGCGACTGATTCTTGGGAGATAAGCTATGAAAAACCTGGGGAACATAGTGAAAAGTAGAGACATCTCACTGCAAACAAAGGTCCGCATAGTCAAAACAATGGTATTTCTGGTGGTAATGTATGGCTGTGAGAGCTGGACCATTAGAAAGGCTGAGCGAAGAAAAATAGATGCCTTTGAGATGTGGTGCTGGAGGATAGTTTTGAGAGTCCCTTAGACAGCGAGGATAACAAATAGGGCAATATTGGAAGAGATTAGCCCTGAGTGCTCCTTAGAAGGACAAATAACAAAGATGAAGCTGAAGTATTTTTGGACATCAAATGAGAAGAGAGGATTCACTTGAGAAGACCTTGATGCTGGGGAAGGTGGAGGGCAAAAGAATAAGGGGACCGTCAAAGATGAGATGGTTAGATGGTATTGTAGATACAATGGGCAAGGGGCTGTGCAGACTAAGGAGGATGGTGGAGGACATGGGTGCCTGGAGAGCAATGGTCCATGGGATCGCAAAGAGTCAGAATTGACTGTGCGACTGAACAACAACAACAGAAACATGAAGTACTGACAGGCAGGAGAAAAGGAATCAATCACTTCAGATCAAGCTTTGCAGGAAGAACACTGAAAATTCATGTGTAAAGTTTTCCTGGACAGCCAGGTTACAACATCCTTGTTTCCCTCCCTCTTTTGAACATAGGAACCTGAAGTAGACTAAATGTTTTTAAAACAATAGTAGCCATGTTAATCTGTGTTTCAAGCACATCAGAGAATAAACAAAACAAACAAAAATGTGGCACTTTGAAGACTCACTTGACTTTTAATGTTAGCTTTTGCGGATCAAGTCACTTGGACAACTTGATCCACAAAAGTTAACATTAAAATTTAACAGTTAGTCTTCTAAATTGTAAGTAGATAATTAGGATCCACTTCAGTGGGAAGGTAAACAGCGTTCTATGCACTCCGGTGTCTAGTCATGCCTGCTGCATGACCAGAGGTGGGATTGAGCAGGTTTGCACCAGTTCGCCAGAACCAGTAGAAGAAATTCTGGCTGGCCGCCCATCCAATTTTTGAAATAAAGTACAGTAGTACCTCACTTAAAGAGCATAATGTGTTCCACGGGATTGCTCTTTAAGCAAGTTTACTCTTTAAGTGAAACACCATTGTAAGTGACCAATTGTGACTTCTGGCAGCAGCGGGGATTGCGAACCCTGATTTAGTTGTTAAGCGAGTTTTTGGTTGGTTTTAGTTGCTAAGTGAGGTGACAATTCAGAGAAAATTCTGCTCTTTAAGCGAGTTAGTCTCTAAGCGAGGCGCTCTTTATGCGAGGTTTTACTGTACAGTAGTTCTAATTTGGGTGCAATGCAGGGCTTTCCCCTGGCCACGCCCACCACACCACGCCCACAGAATAGGTAGTAATTTTTTTTAAAATCCCATCATTGCACATGACCATGGAAACATCTGCAGAAGCAGACAGCACTGGCTCTTTGGCTATGAAACAGAGATGAGCATTGAACCCTAGAGTCAGATACAACTGGCTTTCGAACAAGGGTGATCTCTACCTTACCTCCCAAGTGCCACAACGTTTTTTGTTTGTTTTGTTTATTCTCTGATGTAGACTGACTTACAGTTCCCTTCTTTTTGGGCTTTCATGAAATGGTTAACACTAGAGATGTCTGCATATGGAAAAATATACATGAAAATATATACAGTACATTACATAGAAATTCCCTTAAATTTATGTCATTATCATCAAGGTACTAAAAGGTCAGACAGCACCCGCAGGACTTGAACTCTTGGTACTAAGGAGGCAATCTTTAGTCAATGCGAAGGAACCGCTAGGCTAAGCTGACCTCGAGTAATCAAGCTGCTTATTAGGCACAAGAATCAACAAGGCAGGGAACGTCACTGGGAGGCAACGGGTGAAAGTTCCTCTGGCAATTTCCCAACCTGTTTCCTATTTTCTCGTCAGACGTTAATTATGCCATAGATATAGGAAAAATATGGGATATGGTTTCACTCTGAGACTTATAGAACCTCATGTCTGAAAGCCACTTTTATTCATTAAATCTCTGAAGCACTACTTAGAAAGTGAAAGTTCCTCCTCCTTTGCCAACAACCCAAAGTGACTCCTATTTTCTTTTCAGACCATGACATGATATCAATCATGCCATAGATAAAAGAAAAACAGTAGATTGACACATGGCATAGATATGGTTCTGCACTGAGATTTATAGAACCTCATGTCGGGCCACCTCCTTTCATTAAATCTCTGACACGCTGATTTGAAATCTAATTCCCTCCTGAAGCTTTAATATCTCTTTTGAGGGGGAAAAGGTGATATTATGTTTCCATTAAAAACTTCCAATCCAGAGAGTGTGGTGCAGAAATGCCATTTTCATCAAACATGCTGTAGTGCTCAGTTTCCCCCCTGAACAAGTCACTCTCTCAGGAACATGAAATACTTGGTGACAGGCAGGGGAAACGGTATCAATCATTGATCAAGCCTTGCAGTGTGTGGGTGGTAGGAAGAACACTGGAAATTCCTAAATATGGTTTTCCTGGAAGACAGGCTACACCAATCTACTGTTTTTCTTTATCTATGGCATGATTAACGTCATGGTCTGAATCAGTTTGGCTTGTTGACAAAGGAGGAGGAACTTTCACTTCTTGCCTCCCACAGTGACGGTGCCTGCTCTGTTGCTTCTTGTGACTCACAGCCACCAGCACTCCTTTAGGTCAGCTTAGCCTAACGGTTCCTTCACTAAGTCCCAAGAACTTCTCACTGTGGCGACCCACAGTTCAAGTCCCGTGGGTGCTGTCTGGCCTTTTAGTCCTTTGATGTTGATCTACATTTATTAAAAAATGCTGTGTGTATACTTACCTTTGTACATTACTATGTGCAAAGATCTCTTCTGTCGATTCCTTTATGAAAGCTCAGAAACAGAGGAACAGTAAGTCTTGTCTACTTCAGGTTCATACGTTCAAAAGAGGAGGTGGAGCAAGGATTTTGCAGCCTATCTCCCAGGAAAACTGTACTCATGAATTTGCCATTGTAAGGCAGGAAATCAGTTCAGAATTATCTAGTACTAGCATAGTTTGCCTGGTGTTGCCGGGCTGTTTTAAATTGTGTTGTAAGTTGTTTTGTTTTTTTTTTTGGTAACGTATGTAAAAAGGAGGTTATTTTGTTATTTTTTTGAAAACACTTTTTTATTTATGCACAATTTTTGTGCGTTGCCGGGCTGTTATAAACTGTGATCAGCTTTTTTGGGGATATTTTTGTGGATTAAAAAAAGAACAAAGGATGATATATTTTTTTCAAATTGTTTTATTTAACCAAATAATATTTTAGTGTGTGGGTGTTTTTTTTTAAATAGTTGTACCATAGGTAATACCGTATTTATTCGAGTATAACGCGCAAAATTTTATACCCAAAAAAAGGCTCAAAGTTTGGGTGCGCGTTATACACGAGGACTGGGCCGCGCGACTCAAGAAGCCGGCGCCGGGTAGGCGCGGAGCACGCCGCGGCCCTCCCCCGGAGGGTTCCCTTCTCGACCCGGCGGGTGCGTGCAGATGAGCGGCGGCTGCAGCGGGACGCACGCACCTGCCGGGTCGAGAAGGGAACCCTCCGGGGGAGGAGGGCCGCGGCGTGCTCCGCGCCTACCCGGCGCCGGCTTCTTGAGTCGCGCGGCCCGGGTAGGCGCGGAGCACGCCGCGGCCCTCCTCCCCCGGAGGGTTCCCTTCTCGACCCGGCCGGTGCGTGCAGGTGAGCGGCGGCGGCAGCGGGACCTGGGCGCCTGCCCAGGTCCCGCTGCCGCCGCCGCTCACCTGCACGCAGCCGCCGGGTCGAGAAGGGAACCCTCCGGGGGAGGAGGGCCGCGGCGTGCTCCGCGCCTACCCGGCGCCGGCTTCTTGAGTCGCGCGGCCCGGGTAGGCGCGGAGCACGCCGCGGCCCTCCTCCCCCGGAGGGTTCCCTTCTCGACCCGGCGGGTGCGTGCGTCCCGCTGCCGCCGCCGCTCACCTGCACGCACCCGCCGGGTCGAGAAGGGAACCCTCCGGGGGAGGAGGGCCGCGGCGTGCTCCGCGCTACCCGGGCCGCGTGACTCAAGAAGCCGGCGCCGGGTACAGTAGGCACTGCTGAGATGCGTGGTGTGAAAAAAAATTTAATACCGAGATTTCATGGATAATTAGGGGTGCGCGTTATACACGAGTGCGCGTTATACTCGAATAAATACGATAATTTTAAAAATGTGAAAGTACATGTTTTTTACATTCAATGTTTTTAAACTGTGTTTAGATGTTTTGGGTTTTTATTTGAGTTAAAACTCAACACAGGATTTTAGAAATCTTTTTATTTTATTTTTTTGACATGTTTGTGATTTGTGTAAAATTGTGATTTATTGTGATGTTTTTGTGACTTGTTTTTTCTCTCCTGGCCTCTGGGTGGGGCTTCTTCCGGTAAGTAGTCTCTTTGTTTCTTCATTTCTGTTCCGGTCGTCGTGGAGGGAGGTCGTGCTGGTGAGTTGTCTGTTTTTTTTTTCTTCTGGGATTTTTCTTTGTTTTGTTTTTGTGGTGGTGGGCTGGGAGGTGTTTCAGTTTGTTCTTTTTTGTCTTGGATGAGTTTTAGGTTTGTGTAATTGGTTTGGTTTTTTCTGGTTTAGTTTAATTTTTCTTATTTCATTGTTGTTTATTTTTGTAATTAGTTGTTGTTTGTTTGTGTAATTTGTGTTTTTTCATGTTGTAGTTTGGTGTTTTGTTTGTGGTTTTGTGGTATTGTTGAAGTTTTTGTTTGTGTATTTTGTGGTTTATTTCTTTTTGTTTATTAATGGGTTTTTTAATTATTGATTTATTTTTGTTTTATTATTTTTAAATAATTTTGGTGTTTGTTTTTGGTGGTTACTTTAGGTTTGAAGAACGGGCTCCTGTGGGTTTCTCTTTGGAGGCAGTCAGGCCGTTCTTCTCCCGGGAAGGTTGCTTAGGTAGGTCAGGGGAGAAGGAGGAGGCAGAGAAGAGCTTTCTGTGCCTAACAATGGTTCTCTCTTCTCTATCTCCTTTTTCTCCCAGCTTACCTAACCGGAGATCAGCTGGCAGCAATCCGTAAGGGGTGGGGCTCTTCCTTGTAGATTGTTGGCTGTTGTTTTTGTATTCTGAAATACAAAGGCATCAGCCAGTCATCCGCCAGGGAGGGTGCTTCCCCTGATGAAGTGCTGGCTGTTTAGGGGTTTTTTCCCCACCCTGGCTCAACGTTTATTGAGGCTGGCGGTGGTCTTGCTGTGTCTTCGGCGGGCTAGCGTGGAGGAGACGGAGTCCATCTTCTCCCCGTTGCTCTGGGAAAGAAGGACGGTGGGTGTCTCGCGGTGGCATTTTGTGGCTTGTTTGTTTTGCGTGGCTGTGAGGCACTGAGTCTGCCTGCTGGGGACTTGCGCTTCCATTGCATTTTGTATTTTTTTTTCTCAGCGTTCTCTGCGCTCATGGTGCGCAGGACACTGGGGCTTGTAGTTTTGCGTTTGTAGTTTCCATTTGTGCAGCGTTTTTTTCTGCCGCTCGATTTTGATTGGCCGCGGCACGTTTCCCAACGTTCTTTTTGCCTGCGCCTCTCAGCCTGATTGGTTGTGGCACTGCAAGGCGCAAAGAACATTGGGTAGTGAAGTTCTTTTTCTTTGTTTGACTTTGTGGGGCTCTTGCCCCACTGGCGCACTTCTAAAATATTTGTTGACCTCCGTACCCAGTTCGGGCAAGTGCAGGAGGCTCGGTACGGGATAGTGTGGCCGGGTGCGGGAGCCTTTGTCAAGTTCCAACAGTTAACACTTGGATTTATAGGTATAGATAAGTCACACGTGCCAGCTCTATCCTAAACACAGGCAACTTTTGAAACCCAACAGGGATATAAGAACATAAGAACAGCCTTGCTGGAACAGGCCACAGCCCATCCAGTCCAGCATTCTGTCTCACACAGTGGCTCACCATTTGCTTCAGGGTATTCCCAAGCAGATGCCTTCACCTGTTTAGGATTCCCTGGAAATGGCATTGAGAGATATCCTGCCTATCTCTCCAACCGGGAGGTTGTCCTTAGGTATCCATAATTATAGCCATTGATACCCTTGTCCTCCGTGAACTTGTATAATCCTTTCTTAAAGCTGTCAAGACTGACAGCTGTCACCACTTTTTCTGGCAGGGAGTTCCATAGACCAATGAACCTCTGGGTGAAGAAGCACTTTCTCTTCTTTGTTTTAGAACTAGTACCCAAAAATTTCATGGAGTGCCCCTAGTTCTAGTGTTGTGCAATAGGGAAAACAGTTTCTCCTTATCCACTTCGTCCACACCGTGCATGATTTTATAAACTTCAATCAGGTCACCTCTTAGATGCCATCGTTCAAGAGTGAAGAGGCCCAACCATTGCAGCCTCAGATGGTAAGGAAGGTGTTCCAGTCCCCTAATCATTCTGGTTGCCCTCCTCTGCACTTTTTCCAGCTCCATAATATCCTTCTGGAGGTATGGCGACCGGAACTGTACACAGTATTCCAGATGGGGCCTCACCATAGATTTATAAAAAGGCAAAATGACACTTGCTGACTTATTATCTACTAGCAGAGGTTGCCCGGCATTGCCGGGCTGTTTAAAATGAGTTTTTTTTAATGGACCATTAGAAAGGCTGAGCAAAGAAAAATAGATGCCTTTGAGATGTGGTGCTGGAGGAGAGTTTTGAGAGTCCCTTGGACAGTGAGAAGAACAAATAGGTCAATAGTAGAAGAGATTAGCCCTGAGTGCTCATTATAAGGTCAAATAGTAAAGATGAAGATGAAGTATTTTGGACATCAAATGAGAAGGAGAGGATTCACTTGAGAAGGCCTTAATGCTGGGGAAGGTGGTGGGCAAAAGAAAAAGGGGATGGCCAAGGATGTGATGGCTAGATGGCATTGTAGATACAATGGGTACGGAGTTGTGTGGACTGAAGAGGGTGGCGTTGCCGGGCTGTTATAAACTGTGATCAGTTGTTGTTGTTGTTTTTGGGGGGAATTAAAATAAAGAACAAAGGATGTTATATTTTTTCCTTTTTTAATTTTACCAAATAATTTTTTATATTGTGTCTTTTTTCAAAAGTGTGTGTTGGTGGTTAAGGGTGGTTTTGGGTGTGCACAACCACCACCACCCATAGAATACCAGTCCAATCACCAACACACATATTAAAAAATTATGGCAAGGCAGGAATGTCGTGTGTGTGTGTGTGTGTGTGAGAGAGAGAGAGAGAGAGAGAAGCTGTGTGTGTGTTTGTGTGTGTGTGTGAGAGAGAGAGCTCATTAGGGAAAGGTGTAGAAGAGGAATGTGTGTGTGTGTGTGAGAGAGAGAGAGAGAGAGAGAGAAAGAAAGAAGCTGTGTGTGTATGTGAGAGAGAGAGAAAGAAAGAGAAGCTGTGTGTGTGTGTGAGAGAGAGCTCATTAGGGAAAGGAGCAGAAGAGGAATATGTGTGAGTGTGTGTGAGAGAGAGAGAGAGAAAGAAAGAAAGAGAAGCTGTGTGTGTGCGTGTGAGAGAGAGAGAGAGAGGAGCTGTGTGTGTGTGTGAGAGAGAGAAGCTGTGTGTGTGTGACACACAGAGAGAAAGAGAAGCTGTGAGTGTGAGAGAGAGAGAGAAAGAAAGAGAAGCTGTGTGTGTGTGAGAGAGAGAGCTCATTAGGGAAAGGAGCAGAAGAGGAATATGTGTGAGTGTGAGAGAGAGAGAGAGAAAGAAAGAAAGAGAAGCTGTGTGTGTGTGAGAGAGAGAGAGAGAGAGAGAGAGAGAAGCTGTGTTTGTGTGACGGAGAGAGAAAGAGAAGCTGTGTGCGTGTGACAGAGAGAGAGAAAGAAAGAAAGAGAAGCTGTGTGAGAGAGAGAGAGAGAAAGAGAAGCTGTGTGTGTGTGAGAGAGAGAGAAAGAGAAGCTGTGTGTGTGTGACAGAGAGAGAGAAAGAGAAGCTGTGAGTGAGAGAGAGACAAAGAGAAGCTGTGAGTGTGAGAGAGAAAGAAAGAAGCTGTGTGTGCGTGCGTGTGAGAGAGAAAGAGAAGCTGTGTGTGTGTGAGAGAGAGAAAGAGAAGCTGTGTGTGTGACAGAGAGAGAGAAAGAAAGAGAAGCTGTGAGTGTGTGAGAGAGAAAGAGAAGCTGTGAGTGTGTGTGAGAGAAAGAGAAGCTGTGAGTGCGAGAGAGGGGGAAAGAAAGAGAAGCTGTGAGTGTGAGAGAGAGAGAGAAAGAAAGAGAAGCTGTGAGTGTGAGAGAGAGAGAGAAAGAAAGAGAACTGTGTGTGTGTGAGAGAGAGAAAGAAGCTGTGAGTGTGAGAGAGAGAGAAAGAAAGAGAAGCTGTGAGTGTGTGTGTGAGAGAAAGAGAAGCTGTGAGTGTGTGTGTGAGAGAGAAAGAGAAGCTGTGAGTGTGAGAGAGAGAAAGAAAGAGAAGCTGTGTGTGTGAGAGAGAGAAAGAGAAGCTGTGAGTGTGAGAGAGAGAAAGAAAGAGAAGCTGTGAGTGTGAGAGAGAAAGAGAAAGAAAGAGAAGCTGTGAGTGTGTGAGAGAGAGAGAAAGAAAGAGAACTGTGTGTGTGTGAGAGAGAAAGAAGCTGTGAGTGTGAGAGAGAGAGAAAGAAAGAGAAGCTGTGAGTGTGTGTGAGAGAGAAAGAGAAGCTGTGAGTGTGTGTGTGAGAGAGAAAGAGAAGCTGTGAGTGTGAGAGAGAGAAAGAAAGAGAAGCTGTGAGTGTGAGAGAGAGAGGGAGAGGGAGAGAAGCTGTGAGTGTGAGCGAGAGAGAAAGAAAGAGAAGCTTGAGTGTGAGAGAGAGAGAAAGAAAGAGAAGCTGTGTGTGTGAGAGAGAGAAAGAGAAGCTGTGAGTGAGTGAGAGAGAGAGAGAAGCTGTGAGAGAGAGAAAGAATGTGTGTGTGTGTGAGAGAGAGAAAGAAGCTGTGTGTGTGTGAGAGAGAGAGAGAGAAAGAAAGAGAAGCTGTGTGTGTGTGTGAGAGAGAGCTCATTAGGGAAAGGAGCAGAAGAGGAATATGTGTGAGTGTGTGTGAGGGAGAGAGAGAGAGAAAGAAAGAGAAGCTGTGTGTGTGCGTGAGAGAGAGAGAGAGAGAAAGAGAAGCTGTGAGTGTGAGAGAGAGAGAAAGAAAGAGAAGCTGTGTGTGTGTGAGAGAGAGAGCTCATTAGGGAAAGGAGAAGAAGAGGAATATGTGTGAGTGTGTGAGAGAGAGAGAGAAAGAAAGAGAAGCTGTGTGTGTGAGAGAGAGAGAGAGAGAGAAAGAAAGAGAAGCTGTGTTTGTGTGACGGAGAGAGAAAGAGAAGCTGTGTGCGTGTGACAGAGAGAGAGAAAGAAAGAAAGAGAAGCTGTGAGTGAGAGAGAGAAAGAGAAGCTGTGTGTGTGTGTGTGAGAGAGAGAGAAGCTGTGTGAGAGAGAGAGAAAGAGAAGCTGTGTGTGTGTGACAGAGAGAGAGAAAGAGAAGCTGTGTGTGTGTGACAGAGAGAGAGAGAAAGAGAAGCTGTGAGTGAGAGAGAGACAAAGAGAAGCTGTGAGTGTGAGAGAGAGAAAGAGAAGCTGTGAGTGTGAGAGAGAAAGAAAGAAGCTGTGTGTGAGAGAGAGAGAGAGAAAGAGAAAGAGAAAGAAAGAGAACTGTGTGTGTGTGTGTGAGAGAGAAGCTGTGAGTGTGAGAGAGAGAGAAAGAAAGAGAAGCTGTGAGTGTGAGAGAGATAGGGAGAGAAGCTGTGAGTGTGTGTGAGAGAGAGAGAGAAAGAAAGAGAAGCTTGAGTGTGAGAGAGAGAAAGAAAGAGAAGCTGTGTGTGTGTGTGAGAGAGAAAGAGAAGCTGTGAGTGAGTGAGAGAGAGAGAGAGAGAGAAGCTGTGAGAGAGAGAAAGAAAGAAAGAGAAGCTGTGAGTGTGTGTGTGAGAGAAAGAGAAGCTGTGAGTGTGAGAGAGAGAGAAAGAAAGAGAAGCTGTGAGTGTGAGAGAGAGAGAAAAAGAAGCTGTGTGTGTGAGAGAGAGAAAGAGAAGCTGTGAGTGTGTGTGAGAGAGAGAAAGAGAAGCTGTGAGTGTGTGTGAGAGAGAAAGAGAAGCTGTGAGTGTGTGTGTGTGTGAGAGAAAGAGAAGCTGTGAGTGTGAGAGAGAGAGAAAGAAAGAGAAGCTGTGAGTGTGAGAGAAAGAGAAGCTGTGAGTGTGAGAGAGAGAAAGAAAGAGAAGCTGTGTGTGTGAGAGATAGAGAGAGAGAAAGAGAAGCTGTGAGTGTGTGTGTGTGTGAGAGAGAGAGAGAGGGGGGAGCTGGCTTCCCTGGCTGGCTCGCGGTAAGGAGGCCCTGCGGCGGTGTGTGTGTTTGTGGGCTTCCCTTACCGTGGGCTGCCTTGCGGCCAATGGTAAGGAAGCCCAGCGGCGGGGTGGGTGGGTTGTGGGCTTCCCTTACCGGGGGCTGCCTTGTGGCCCACAGTAAGGAAGCCCAGCGGTGGTGTGTGTGTGTGGGCTTCCCTTACCGTGGGCTGCCTTGCGGCCCGCAGTAAAGAAGCCCAGCGGCGGGGTGGGGGGTGGGGGCTTCCCTTCCCGGCGGCTGCCTTGCGGCCCGCGGTAAGAAAGCCCAGCGGCGGGGTGTGTGTGGGCTTCCCTTACTGGGGGCTGCTTTGCGGCCCGCAGTAAGGAAGCCCAGCGGCGGGTGTGTGTGGGGGCTTCCCTTACCGGGGGCTGCCTTGCGGCCCGCAGTAAGGAAGCCCAGCGGTGGGGGGGGGGTTTGTGGGCTTCCCTTACCGGGGGCTGCCTTGCGGCCTGCGGTAAGGAAGCCCAGCGGCGGGTGTGTGTGTGGGCTTCCCTTACCGGGGGCTGCCTTGCGGCCCACGGTAAGGAAGCCCAGCGGCGGGGGTGGGGGGGTGGGGGCTTCCCTTCCCGGCGGCTGCCTTGCGGCACATGGTAAGGAAGCCCAGCAGCGGGGTGTGTGTGGGCTTCCCTTACCGGGGGCTGCCTTGCCCCAGGGCCATATGCTCCGATCCTGAACTTGTACATCGTTCGAGCAGGATCCATGTTCACCGGAGCTCTAGGAGTAGACTCCGAGAAAGGAGCGAGTATCGTGGAATGGGTGTACTTGCCGAACACCTCTTCCCGAAACATCGTTCCTCCCCAAGAGTTGGTTTCCGCGGTGGTCTACCGCGGAAGGCTGAGAGCTAGGGACATTTCAGGGCACGACTTAGCCAAAATTGTAGTCCCGTTCACCAAGGAACAAATTCAGCAATTGATGCAGCTCGGTGACTCGCTTCCAATTGCTTTGGAGGGATTCACCGGATGCTTGGCATACCACTTGCCGAAAGACCCCAGACTTGTCTCGCTTCAAACGCAGACAGTCAGCTTGTTCGAATTGTTCTCGCTGGTTCCGCTTCAGGGGGCCAGGACAGTTTTTACTGACGGAGGTCGCACATATGGTGTCTTAACTTGGCAGGAAGGCCAGGCTTGGCGCACGCTGTTAACTCTTCCACAGAAGTCCGCGCAGCGGGCAGAGTTGGCAGCGGTGAACCTTGCTTTCAGCACCTTCGCCAAAGAACTTTAAACATCATTACTGACAGTCAGTATGTTAGGAATTTGCTTCACAGTCTACCGGGAGCATACATTACTCCCGCGATAGACAAGAATTTGCTTAGTCTGTTTCTCACTGCTCAATTTCATTTGCGAAACCGCACGGAGCCGCTCTATATTGCCCACATTCGAAGCCATCAAGAACTACCGGGTCCGATTTCCGCGGGCAATAGCAGAGCGGATGCGGCGGCAAAGGAAATTCAGCAACGTTCAGTGTTAGGTGTTTTCACTACACCAATTCAGAGTCATGCATTTTTCACCAAAATGCCAAAGCGCTAGCCAGACAGTTCAATCTGCCACTTTCTCAAGCCCAAGGCATAGTTCGCTCTTGCCAGCATTGTGCAGGGGCACCGGGGGGGGGGGGGGGGCTCGTGGGGGGTCAACCCACGAGGGACAGAGGCTAACCAGGTGTGGCAGATGGATGTCACGCATGATCCGCAGTTTGGCAGATGGCAATACATGCACGTTTGCATAGATACCTTTTCACAGTTCGTTTGGGCAACGGCGCAGAAAGGGGAAACTGCTTCCGATGTGGAGCAGCACCTCCTTTCCTGCATTGCGGCCATGGGCAAACCTCGGCACGTTAAAACCGATAACGGCCCGGCCTACTGCTCTAAGCAGCTGGCCGCCTTCATGGCCACCTGGGACATTAAGCATACTTTTGGCGTTCCTTACAATCCGCAGGGGCAAGCGATTGTGGAACGGGAAATCGGACACTCAAGTCCTATATTGACAAACAAACAGAAAGGGGGGAGCCACCAGCCCTCCCCAAGTCACAGGCTCAGGCACAGCATTGTCTGAATAAGGTATTGTTCACATACAATCACCTTAATGTTTTTTCGGATTGCATGCCGCAGGAGAAGCATTTCCGCCGTTCGGAAGCTCTCCCGCGACCGATGGTCCGATACCGGGTGCCACCGGACCCTTCATTGAGGGGCCCGGCGCCACTCGTAACCTGGGGAAGAGGGTATGCTGCAGTTATGTCTCCTACAGGTGTCGTTTGGATTCCAGCTCGGTGTGTTAAGCCTCACTTAGAACCACATGGCGTGGACCCAGGCCGACCCGAGTCCGATCTCGGAGATGGAGGACCTCACCCTGACCGAGAGGACCCGTCGGGAGAGACAGCGGTCGCAGATGACAGCGCCGAAGATCACCTGGGGGATGGTCAAGGCCCTTTGCCATGAGGCCCAGGATGCCATCCAGCGCGAGGAGAGGGAGCTGACACTGGAGAACCTCGTGGCTGCAGTCTTTGCCCAGATTCATGCCAACTCCATGGCAGTCACCATCATCCTGATCCTCTCCCTACTTGCGGGGGGAGGCGTTCAGGCCACCTTGTTAAAGGCCAACGATTTGTTGCCAGGCGGAGACCTCTCTGCCAGGATGCAGTACAACATATGGGAAAGGTTGGCGGGTCTCGTCAACCAGTCCGATTTTTGCCTGAGACAGGACATTGGTTCTGCCTCAATCCTGAGCACCTGCCTCATCCCAGTGTGCCACTCTCCAGGCGCATACCCCAGGGATGGGGATTGGCTCGTGAAACGGATTTTCAGCCCATACAACCCAGCAGCTTCTTCAGAATACACCCGTTGGGAAATGCGGCTCACCATGACTTTGCCGGCTGATGCAGCCACTCTCCACACTCCTCGAGTGGCGGTCAGCCCGAACTCTACTTGTGCTTGAATGACCGGCTGCTCCGCAGTCGGTCGAACCCGGCGCCGCTGCCTCTACGTTGGCAGTGGCAATTGGACTTGCAATAACCCAGTGAAACTTGGCTCAATGTATGCTCATGTTACGTTACCATCTGGTTGGTTCTTTACATGTAATCAGTACACGTGGAACTACATCCCTGCAAATGTATCAGATGCTACTTGTTGTATCAGTCGTTTGACACTGTTACTCCCCACTAAGGATATGGTTACCCCAAGCACAAATGTTACAAATGTTTCAGCACCCATACGACACACTCGCACAACCCAGTTAGACAGCTCATGTGAGAGCAGCTTTAGAGTTATGAGTCCAGCCGAGTATGTCTCGTTGGCAATCAGCATAATTGGCGTGCCAGGCTTAGCCGTCGGCAACGCTCGGAGGATTAGTCGATTGGCTTGCGGACTAGCTAAAGCCATCAACCATACCTCCTCGGCGATAGCGCTGCTCAACCAGGAGCAGGCGGAGCTTCGCCATGCCATACTTGACAATCGAGCGGCTATAGACTACCTCTTATTGCTTCATCATTTGGGTTGCGAATCTTTCCATGGTATGTGCTGCTTCAATCTTACTGACAACTCCCGCAAGGTACAGAGTCAGCTCACGGCCCTCCACACCATAGTCGAGGGCATAAGGGAAGGTTCTGCATGGGGAACTTGGTGGAGTTCATTGTGGAATTGGATGTGGTCATGGATTCCGTGGGGGTGGCTCCAGACGGTACTCAAGGTGGTTGTGGGGGTGATTATACTAGGCATAGCAATCTGCTGCTTCGCGCAATGTATTCCCTCGCTGATCTCGAAGTGCCGCCCCAAGAAGGAATCCCGAAGCGTCATTCCCGCTCAGCAGCTGATGCCTCTCTTGCGCAGAGTTGCCGGTCAGGCTCTTAAGTAAAACAGAAAGGGGAGATATGGATTCCCCATGCCCATCTGGCATGGAAACGGCCTTTGCAAAGGCCACTTAGGTGAGAAGGCTCCCGGCCGTGGTTTCTGCGGGCAGAGAAATTAAGGGGGGTGGATTAATAATAGGGTTTGATTCACCCAATTCCTTGACCTGACCAGCGGTTCTGCTGAGAGAGTGGATGTCTAACTCCGTTATCCATTAAAGTAATCACTCATCTCCTAGGAGAGCATAATCCCCCGTGCAAATAGAAGCCATGTTTACCCCAGTCTAATCCTTGGACAATGGTGTTTCCCCTGTCAATGTTTGCCCCAGTTAATTAACTTCCCCAAAGAGAGATTCCCAATTAACCCGAGTAAACAGGTGGTCAGATGACGGTTTTGCCACCGTTGCGCTTTTTCTCCTATATATGTTGAAGTTTTCCCTCAATAAACTACTGATCTGATCTCGCTCCATACTGCCTCGTATCGTTTCTTGATCAGTCTCCTCCGGGACCTCTGGCCCTCTGCGGCCCCGATTCCTACAGTTAAGGACTGCCTTGCTCAAAAGCCAGTCATGCTTTTCTCTCAGGGTTGGTGCTCATCTCCGTTAATAGCCAAAGAGGCAGTGCTGCCTGTGTCTGCAAACGTTTTCATGGTAATGTGGCAGGCATGACTAGATTCTGGAGTGCATGGGACGCTGTTAACTTTTCTGCCAAAGCAGTTACCTACTTATCTACTTGCAAATTCTTGCTTTCAAAGTGCTAGGTTGGCAGGAGCTAGGACAGACGATGGGAGCTCACTTGGTTGTGCAGGACTCAAGTCTCCAG
Organism: Bradypodion ventrale; assembly: GCA_035047345.1. NCBI lineage: Eukaryota > Metazoa > Chordata > Lepidosauria > Squamata > Chamaeleonidae > Bradypodion > Bradypodion ventrale. Next base: position 62,111,715 of record JAWDJE010000001.1, on the reverse strand, counting down.
CTCCCAATCTGCTGACCTTCCGGTAATCAAGCTCAGCCTTTTTAACTAATAAGCCACTGCAGCCCTTAAAGGTAAGTATACACACAATTTCCATAAATGTAGCTCATTTATGGGTACCAGGAAGAACACTGAAACCACCCGCAATAAACGTTCCACTTAGACAAACACCCTGTACGATCCTCTCTTCAGACTCTGCATCAATCATGCCATAGATGTAGAAATTTTTTAGACTGATACATGTTTATACTTTGAACAAGAAACAGCTTCTCTATGTTTCTGGTTCTGGAGGACTGAAGAACTTTTGGGAATAAAATTAACTGATGAAACAGTATATCATCTGATCAGTGGATGCAGCAAAATTTCACAGACTGATTATTTGCAACGCCATAACAGGGTTACAAAAATTATCCATTGGAAACTTTGCCAGGAGTTTGGATTTGAATGCAGTAAAAATCATTGGGAACATCAGATCGAGAAAGTTTTAGAAAATGAGAGTCAAGATTCTGTGGGACTTTAAATTCAAACAGATAGACATCTGCCTCACAACACACCTGAAATAACTGTTGTGGAGAAGAAGGAAGTCTGGTTTATTGACATTGCTATACCAGGAGGAGATGCATGAATTGAAGACAAACAACTGGAAAAAAAACAACAAAATATTGTGATTTGCAAATTGAAGTTGAGCTTCTACAGCGAAAGAAATCTGTTATTGTTCCCATAGTGACTGGAGCCCTTGGGGCAGTACCTAAAGGATCCCTAGATATCTGGAAATTTTGGACTCATCTGATTTGAACATCCTAGGTTAAAGGTTTCCCTTGCTCGAAAGCCAGTCGTATCCGACTCGAGGGTTCAGTGCTCATCTGTTTCAAAGCCGAAGAGCCAGCGTTGTCTGCTTCTGCAGACGTTTCCGTGGTCACGTGGCAGGCATGACTAGACACCGGAGTGCACGGAACGCTGTTCCCTTCACACCGAAGTGGTCCCTATTTATCTACTTGCAATTTCTTGCTTTCAAACTGGTAGGTTGGCAGGAGCTGGGACAAAGATGGGAGCTCATTCCGTCCTGCGAACTACTGACCTTCCTCCTCCCTGGCAGCGTCTTAACCACTAGAGCTAACTCTCCAAAAAACAACTCTACTGGGAACTGCATATATACTGTACTCAGATGTTACCTTAACAGCTCTTAGATCCTTGGTTAGGGTTTGAACTGTTAAATTTAATCCAGTCCTTGACTGTTAACCAAATGGTTGATTTGTATTTATAATAATATGTAATGTACCTGGGGTTCAGGCCTACGCTGAACACAACAGGACTCGTTTCCAAATCAGCATGGCTAAAGTGACTTCATATATCTCTTAAGAGTAACAATGTCCCTTTCCTTTAAATCAGGATTGGACCACAAGGAGAAAACTTGCCTGCCTCCCTTTCCTCAGACCACATCGAGATCCTCCTGACTGCAGTGGCTCAAGTGCCTAAGACGCTGACTGGGAGGCAGAAGGTCAGCAGTTCGATTCCCGGGTACTGCAGGACGGAATGAGCTCCCGTCTTTGTCGCAGCTCCTGCCAACCTAGCAGTTCGAAAGCAAAAAATTGCAAGTAGATAAATAGGGACCACTTCGGTGGGAAGGTAAGCAGCGTTCCGTGCGCTTCGGTGTCTAGTAATGACTGCTACATGACCACGGAAACGTCTGCGCTGGCTCTTCAGCTTTGAAAGAGATGAGCACTGCACCCTAGAGTCGGATACGACTGGCTTTCGAGGAAGGGAAACCTTACTGCATTAATCAAGAAGGCTGACAGCTTTAAAGGGGAAAAAAAGTTTTAAACATCGTGACATTAATTTTTTTAAAAAGTAAATTTATTTTGCAAGTCAATTGTTTGTTGTTGTTTTTTTTAAAAAAAGATGCTCGTTGTTTGTAATACAGATACTCCCCCGACTCTATCAGGTGCTCAAGTACAATTGGAATCGACTTGCTGGGTTTGTGATTCAACTCCTGAGAGAGGAGGAGGAGGCAGCGCAATAAAACAATAGCGATACGGCGACGTCTCTGGAATCGATTGTTCCTGCCTACAAACGTGTGTCTGCGTGTGTGGGGTGGTGGTGGTTTTCCGGGCGTTTGTTTGATTTAAGCCGCCATTTTTAGTGAGGGTTGTGCTGAAGGCCCTTCGACACTTCCACCTTTGCCCTCAGTTGGGCGGAGGCTGCTCTCTCCCGCCTCTTCTTTGGTGCCGTTTGGGCGATTGCTCCTGCCTTGTCGGCTGCCTCCTCGCGCGCGCGCGCTGGCCGCGGAAAATGGCGGAGCGTCTCGGCGGCGAAGGGAGGGCGTCTCGCCCCTCAGAGGGAGTTTGGTGCCTCAGGCGGCTGGGCGCGAAGGAAGAATGGCTGCTGCTGGAAGAGGGCAGCGAGGTGAGCGGCGAAAGAAGGAAGGGAGGCCCTCTTCCGCGGCCTGAGGGCTTCGGGGACGCAGGGATGGCGGCGGCCATGGCGAGAGCTGAGGCGAAGGGATGATGCCTCAGAGAAGACCTCTGGGGCAGCTTCGAGGGACCCTTGCGAGGGCTCGTCTCCGTCCCCCTGCGTGGCTCCAGCTGTTGAGGGCGGAAAGTGTCCGTGAGAGGGGCTGCTTTGGCTCAGTGGTTAAGAAACTCGCCTTGTTAAGTTGGACGGTCGGCAGTTCAAGACCCGAGTACTGCCATGACGGAGTGAGCGCCCGTCTCTGTCCCCCAGCGCCTGCCAACCTAGCAGTTCGAAAAGCAAGTGGAGAAATACGGACCACTTCGTTGGGAAAATATCTTTGGGATATGAAAGGGACCTTTATTCGAGCGTCCCCTGAGCGAAGTTCCTCCAGCAAAAAAAATCCTTTCAACCCAAAAAGCACCATTGTGTGCTTCTGACACGATTAAAAAAGTGTCCATGAGAATCGATTATTGAGGAGGAGGAGAAGTAAAACTTGCCCTTCCCATCCCACCTGCCCCAGTTAAAATACAGTATACAACAGCCTGGACTGCTACACTTTCGTCTCACACAAGGGATAAAAACACAGGTTGTTGTGTACCAGAGAGGAAGCGAAACAAAACTATTCACCTTTTATAGGTTGCAGTGCTCCCCAGTACTATTTAACATTATACTGTAATATAAAAAGGGGTTGCCCTTGCTCAAAAGCCAGTATGACTCCTATCTACTTGACCATTATCTTCTCAGCGTGTCACATAAAAGCCCAAAGAATATCTGCTTCAGCAGCACTGGCAATAAAAAGCCATGGTAAAAGTGCTCATACGAGTCCATATTCTAATACAGGGGTGGCCAACATTTTCCCGCCATGAGCTGGACCCGCCTTGACACACAGCTGCGTGGGCCGGAGGCGTGGTTCCTCCTGCTTCTGGTTTGGGTGGTGGCGGGCGCAATCACTTTTTTTTTTGCTGTTGCTCCCATGGCGGCGGGAGGGTGTGCGGAGCATTTTCACTCAGTTTTTGTGGTGGACTTCTGGCAGTGCTTGGGTTCCCACTGTGGGCCGGACTAGGCCCACGGGCTGTGTGTTGGGAACCCCCGTTCTAATAGAGGTTAAATATTATTAACAACATATTTATCTCTCTAGATAACTATAGGTCGAGGAGTCGGTGTCACGTATCAGCTAATGTCAAAATCCTGCCCATTGATGATCTCTCGGAACCACTGTGTGTTCAAACAAAATACTGATGGTCAGTGGACAGTAACTGATAACAAGGTACAGAAATATATTAGAAATTAAATTATTCATACTAAGAATGGGGAGTCAATTTGAAATATAATGGGATGAGGTTGCTTAAAGTCACATCTGCTTATTTTATATGTCGTTTATGAAAACTGGTGCTTAGCTATGCTCATATAATTCTGACTGTGTTGTCAGCTTGTTAGAATTACTTTCAGAATACAAAGGGTTAGTTTCTTTTGTAGAACACTTTGAATGTATAATCTAGTCAATAGATAAGATATAATGAGTAGTACAGGTACATGTACTTACAAATGAAAAACCATTATCCTATTTGCATACAGTTGATCTGCCCAATATTTAACAACGTATTCAACACACAAATCAAAGAGCCTCTCTGACCCTCCAATACTTTCAAGAATTTAGACATGCATTATGTACTTGCAATTCCTAATATTTCAGGTGGAGGAAGGGGCTATAGGCAAGAAAATACGGTTTATTACACCTCTTTCCTGAATCCAAGTTGATCTAAATTAAGCTATGAATTGATGATTGTCTCTAAATTCTTTTCAGAACTGATACTCTCAATCAGTGGTTCCCAATGTTTGGCCCATGCCCCATGGAGGACTTCAATTCCCAGAAGCCTAAGTCAGTATATCGGCTGATTGTTGATTTGGGGAATTGACTTAGACATTTGGGAATTAAAGTCCAAAAACCAAAGGTTGGAAACACTGCTCTAAACAAACATGGGAAATTTGAATGAATGGTATCATAGAAGAAATATGTATTTGCTAGGATTAATTCATTTTCCAATTTCATTCAAATAAGTATGGGCAAGCAGAATAGTGCATTAAAACTTCATTAAAAGATACTAAAAAATGCACACAGTACTGGAATTAATTAGTTTTCTGTTCTAACCATTCATTGCAGTAGTTGAAATTGAGCATTTGGCTCTTTGCTATGGACTTATAATCATGTTACTGATTGCCTGAGCATTTGGATACACCTGCGCTTACTTGTTCTTCCCTGAGATTCATGAAATGGACAATGGCTGTAATTTTTGAAAGAGAGGGAGAGAATTTTGCCGTTTCTTAGACTACATCAGTTTGTAGTCAAAGTTGCCACTCCCCCACCACTGTTGGTGAGTCTCTGTTGGCTCATGACACAGTACATAATGGAAGTCATTTGACTCATAGCCAATCAGCTTCAGAAGTGAGTTATGGGGAAATGTTTTTAAATAAAGCTTCAGAAGTAGCCCTCAAGCCAAACACTCTCACTCTCTGCTTCCATTCTTCATCTAATATTTCTTCAGCCCAGGTATTTAAAATTGTTGTTGAATCCACAGGGACCATGGATTAGGAATGCCTGGACTGTTTGCTGATTTAGGTGGCTCTTTGTCTTGCAATCTAGATATCAGCAATAGGCTTCCTCAAGCAATGGGATCTCTTTGAAAGTTCTTTCTGAAAGCAGTGATAGGAAAAAACTATGCTGGGAGTTAATTTTTCTGTTAAGGTGTTTAGGAAAACAGTAAATTTTTTCCCTAAGTCGCATAGAGCATCATTACTGCCTTAACAAAGGCAGAAAACCCCAAAACATATTTACTTTCTCTTCCCATCCATGGGAAGATCATGAAGCTATCCACTTTGGTTCAATATTGGTAGTCACTGTAGTGAGGCAAGGATGTGTACTATCATCATTATTATTTATCACCTACATAGACAGCATAAGTAAAAAAAGATACGTCCATGAATGGAGACACTATCAACGGATTACTTTTTGATGATCAGCATTTGGATACACCTGCGCTTACTTGTTCCTCCCCGAGAGTCGGCATAAAAATCTAAGAATAAATAAATAAATAAGAATCAGGCATTGATAGCAAGTACAACTAACGACTTATGTCCATGAACCATGAATTCAAGATAAATAATTTGAGAATCAGTAAAGAGAAGACTGAGATAATGGCAGTTAGAAAAAAAACAGCGTACCTTAAATATTGTAATAGAGGGAACAAGTATAAAACAGATTGCAGAATTTAAATACTGTACCTAGGAACAACATTTACTGAAGATGATAAAATGGACAAAGAGATTGATATATGGTGTAGTAAGGCAAACCAAACATTGGGACAGTTAGCTTCACTCTTACAACACAAGGCAATAACAACCAGCACAGAGAAACACCTCATACAAAGCATATTCATTTCCACCTTATGTTACCAGTCCTGAACATGGACACTTATAACAAAACATAAACGAAAGTTACCATGGAAATGAATTATCTGAGGAAGGCTTCTGGAGTGACTAGAAGTGATAAAATCAGGAATGAGATTATAAGGGGAAAATTGGAATAGAATCAATTTTAAACTATATAAGGAGAAAGCAAATATAGTGGTTTGCTCATTTGGAGAGAATGTCTTGGAATTCGATACCATACAAGTTCTGGGACCCATCCTGCGGTATGACCCAGGTTCGCTGGCTAGTCTAGCTGCCCTAGATTATAGTTTTTGCTAGAGCTGTCTGACTTTTAAAACTGTTTTTAATGCATTTTTGTATGGTTTAAGCTGTTTAGCGTTTTTACTGTTTTATTTTGTCTTAAGGGGTCAGGATGGTTTTTTTGGGCTGGTTTTTTAAAATGCTTTTTATGATTGTATGTTATTCGTATATATATCTATGTTGTTAACTGCTCTGGGTGGCACATGCGCCAGAAGAGCGGGATACAAATGTGTGTAAATAAATAAAATAAATAAAATAAAAAATATGCAAAGAAAGGAGAAGGACAAAGAACATGAGGCAGACCCAGAGGAAGGCGGAGAGATAACATCAAAGACATATTACAAGAATACCAGATAACACCGATGGAGGCCACTAGAAGTGCAAGAACAAGAACCTTGTATCTGTCTCAACAACCAAAGTAGTAATTGAGGAAATAAAGAAGACTGGTAATCACAAATGTTGGAACCAAACAAAAACAGAATGATCCCACCCAGACCAAAGAAAACAGCTACTGACAGGGATCCAAGAGGTGGAAGTAGGCACATATCAGGGCTAGGCTGGTTCACAATGGTGCATATTTCATGTGGTTGATAGAAAAAAGAGGAAACCAGCCCATCTTCAAATGACCAAACCATAGGACAAATACCTATCTAGTCATACTCTTGATTTTGTAAAAAAAAATCCAGCTAGATAAACATAACTTCAAGATAGTATCTGTGACTATAAATGTTGTAAATACAAAGAAAAAAGCCTGCAGAATACAACATATGTGTTATCATGTTTGTGAATTGTGTGATTTGGTTGTGAAATATGAAAAGGTCACTCTGAGACCACAGTTTTGGCATGGAGATGTTCCCATGTAATAGGATCAATCTGTTTAAGATTTCCAAGTGTGATGCCAGCCAGTTAGGCTGTTTAGATTTTAGGCTGTTTCTTGAGGATGGTCAAGGCAACAGCTTTCTGTAGTACTGCTCAGCCCGAGTATGGCTTACGGTACGTGTAATCTCTTAAAAACCAATTTGACATGCAGGAAGTGTCTGGAAAGTGGTGGAAGAGTTGTGAAAAAAAATTTGTCATAATGCTCTTCTGTAGTTTGTTTGATCTTTGGCTCACGTGAGAGCAAATTGCTGTATTACTATTGCGGAATTTTCAACTGTGATCAGAATGCTTGCTGTTGAGTGTTCCTTGATCTGAATATTTTTAATGCTCTTATTCATATTCTCATGTATCTGGGGATTAGTTAATGTTAAAAATATAAAGGATGGTCTGGTGAAGTACACACTGCTGCTGTTGAATCAGGGAACAGTGGCTGGCCTGTCATATTTAAGATTTGTAAATGTGGTGGATATTTTGGGCAGGACTTTCCCAAAGCCCTGCCTTATGAAATATTCTCCCAAGAGAGTAGTTATATTTTTCCATATGGTTTGCAAAATGTTGCTTTTAAGAATACTTTACAGTAAATTTGATCTCTTTGTTGATTGAAATGTTTTGGTTATATTTGTTGTTACCAGTTTATTCTTAAATTTGTTTAAAATTAGTTGATTTAAAAAATCTGTTACATTGATAAAGAATTCTGTATGTTGTAAATAACACTGGGAAGAGAATAGTCTTTAAAAGTGACAAGAACACTTCTTAAAAACATTCACCCCAGTACCTGTGTCTTACTTATGTGTCTATTGAAGTGATGTTTCAATTTAGGGCCATTTGATTTGTATCATTATTTAAAGAGTGAAATGTTTTTCTTTGTATTTTTTATTGATTTCTTTTGCAGAAAACCAAACAGTTTCTTTAGTTTTCTGTTTTAAAGGATTTGTTCTTTCTTTTCAGAGTCTAAATGGTGTTTGGCTGAATTGTGAACGCATTGATCCATCAAAGGCCTATCTTGTACAAGAAGGTGACATTGTCCAATTAGGAGTGCCTTTAAAACACAAAGAAACAGCTGAATATGAATACAGATTAATAAAGGAAGAATGGAAGAAAGTTAGTCCATTTTTATCACAGAAAAATGACCAGCTGGTTGAGAAAACAAAGAACATGAGAGCAAAACGAAAAATTAGTTTGGAAGAATCAGAAACATCGGAAGCAGAAGGACCCTCCAATTCTAGATCTAAGAGAGACAAAATATCTTCTGATAATGACTCTTGGGCAAAATCTGAGAGGGGCAGGACAGAACTGTCCAAACAACCAACAGAAAACAAGGATGTAGTACTACTTCCTCCAAAACCAAGTAAGAAAGAGAAAAAGAAAAACCATTGTAATATTGCTCAGCCTGAGCAGGCTGTATGTGCCATTTCTAAAGACCAAAAAGGCCCAAACCTGACACAGTCTTGGAATGGTTTAGAACAAATTATGAAAACTTTGGCAGACATGACAAAGCTGAAAGCTAAAGTGCAAGAGAAACAGACAGCAGTCTTAAATGTCAGACAAAATAGCAAGAAATGTGCTCCAAAAGAAATCCAGGTTTTAGAAAAAGAATTGCAAGATTTGCAGGATAAGTTATACATTGAGCAAGAGCATCAACAGCAACGTGTGGAACAGTTAGAGAAAACCTTCTGTGAAGAACTGGAGGTAGGAGCATCTATGTTAAATCCTACCACCACCGCTGTCAAGTGCATTTTTGAGTATTTAGAAATTTTGGCCTATTTAAATATTCTTGTAGGAAAAATTATGCATATTATTTTGTTTTATCTCACTGTAGAGTACAGTAATACCTCATACAAAGTCCGCTTCATACAACATCACCTAATTCCTTGAAAAATGTTGCCTCATACAAAGTCGCTGCAACTTTGTATGAGACATTGGGTTTTTCCCCATGTTGCATTGTGCCTGGGCAGTATAAAAGGCAGGACACATGCATGCATTGCTCTTGTGGGTTTTGCAAGAGGCGAAGAGAGTTAAGGAGTGGTTTTGAGTGCGATTTTGGATTTTTTTGAATTTTCATCAGAATTTTTAGAAGAATTCCTGGGATTTTTGCAGCATTCTTCAGGTTCTTGGACAATCAGGGTTGCTTGACATTTTTTTGTAATGTATTTAGCCTTTAGACAATGATTTCTTAAAGTTCTGTCATTTTCCTGTTTCCTTGACTTTGCCCTGAAGTCTATACTGTTACAGTACAATGTATCTCTATGGAAACGACGTTGTATGAGGCATCACAGCAAGGATTTGGACGTTGTATGAGGCATTGCGGCTAGGATTTTGCATGCCTCATACAAAGTCCAAATCTGTATAAAGTCCAAACTTGTGGAACCAAGTATGGACGTTGTATGAGGTATCACTGTACATACAAAAGTACAGCTGCATAAATTCCATGCTTGTTGTTTTCTCTTTCAGATTAGTAAGGCTAGAATAATTACTCTCAATGGTTGTTTTATTCCATGTCCTAACATTCTTGGGACACAATCAAGTTGACCAAGGGTGGAACATAACCATTTTCAGGTGTGGTGCTACCACTGTTATGTAGCTGGAATTGTCCCTTAATGCCACTACTGAAATTTGCATTGCTTTCACCTGGGTAGAAAGGGGGCCTTTGGCTTCAAGAGCCATTTGGAAGGAGCAATAAGCAGAGACCTGGTTTCCTGTGTCTGTAAAATGGGGGAGGAATATAAAATGGACTGCTACTTAACATTTATTTTTAAGAACAGAGCCTGGAAAACACCACCAACCATGTCGTGTACATTTGGACTTTCATTGATTATTTCCCTACCTTTCATGCCTGAAGAAGTGATCTTGAATAACAAAAGCTCGCAATGATTTTTTTATTTAGTGATCCAACTACATTTGTCATGGCAATATGGTTACAGAGCTCATTGATTTGTCAGGTATATGACATTTATTTTCGCAGATAGGGTATTTGTGGTGGAGATAGGCAAAATAACGATAGCCATTGTGTCAGCAGGATGTGAGCTGCCATTTTATGTGTGGTTGGAGTTATGGTTGGAGTGAACTTGAAGATTAGTACTGAAAGTGCAACAGGTTCAATACAGTGAAGTAAATGGATTGCTGTTGTATGATGGAACACCATTTATTTTCTCATTAATGTTACCAGCAAAGTCCATCTCTATTCCCACTTCAGTAGGGAATATCAGTTCATCTATTCCATTTATTTTACCCCATAATCCTTTTCTTCCTTTAATAATCCAGCACTATATACCTGTTGATGTAGTATTGCTGTGGTAGTGTCTGCCAGTGAAGAGGCAAAGGAAATGTGCTGCGCGGTTTGTCCCCATTTGATCCCACACAGCCCTTTTGCAGTAGTACAAAGAAACAGCAAAATAAAAAGCCAAACTGAAATTCCTTTTTAATGTAGAGTGATCTAAAACTTAAGTGTTTTCTTACTGCTGTATGTTAGAACACGACAAAAACAGTCAAGTGTTTTATAGAAACTGAGAAGATATCTTTAGCATGTTTTGTGCAAAAGCAATCAGAAATGAAAAAATGAGTTTAAATAACCATTAACAAATTTTCTCTGTTGACTTTGGAGAAAGGTGTAGTTTATATTACAGTGGACCCCCGCTTTAAGGAATTAATCTGTTTCGTAGGGTTTTCCTTATAGCGATTTTTTCCTTAAATCAGTTTCTTATAGGAATGCATTGAATGCATTGAAAACCATGGCGGCGACGGGGGGGGGGGGGACCCATTCTGTAAAGCAATTTTATCGTGATTTTTTCCCTTGAAGTGGACTGTCATTTCCTATGGATTTCTTTCCTTGAAGTGAGTTTTCCTGTAGGCGGACCTTCCTTAAAATGGGTCTACTGTATTTATTTGTTATATTTATAAGGAGGCCATCTTGATGGGCAGTGGCTCATAATTTTAAAAGGATTAAATTAAAACATGATAAATTATACATTAAAAAAACTAAACTACATTAAAAGGAAAATACATTAAATGATTTAAATCATTTAAAACTTTTTAAAAAATGACATTAACTTAACTAAAACTAAAAATCAGCATCCATGGGCTCAGTTATATTTATTAAAAAGCCTGCCTGAATAGATGGGTTTTCAGCTGTCAGTACAGTATAAGGATAACAGATAAGGGGCAAAGCTAATCTCCCAAGGGAGAACATTTTATAATCTGGAAGCTGCCACAGAGAATGCTTTCTCTTGTCCCCATAAAGTGTATTTCTGATGGCAATAAGACTGAGAAGTGGGCCTCCTCTGTAGATCTTAAGAGCTGAGTAGGCTTATATAGAAAGGTTTAGTCCTTCAGATAGTCAGGACCCAAGGTAGGTAGGGCTTTATAGGTAACTAGCATAGGTTGCCCGGCGTTGCCGGGCTGTTATAAACTGTGTTTAGATGTTTTAGGTTGTTTTTTTAGTTAAAAATCAACAGAGGATACTATAAATCTTTTTATTTTAGTTATTCAACATATGTTTGTTATTTGTGTAAACTTTTGATTTATTGGTTTTTTTAACTTGTTTTTACTCTTGTGGTCTCTAGGTGGGGCTGTTTTGTTTTTGACTTGTTAATATTCCAGCCTGCAGGTGGGGCTGTTATTAATAGTGTTGGATCCTTTTGCTAGTTTACTTGTTTTTTCTCTCCTGGCCTCTAGGTGGGGCTTCTTCCGGTAAGTAATCTTTGTTTCTTCATTTCTGTTCTGGTCTCGTGGAGGGAGGACGTGCTGGTGAGTTCTCTGGTTTTATTTATTCTGGGTTTTTTCTTTATTTTGATTTTGTGGTGGTGGGCTGGGAAGTGTTTCTGTTTGTTCTTTTGTGGTTAGGTTGGGCTTTAGATGTGTATAAGTGGTTTGTTTATTTCTAGTTTTGTTTATTTTTGTGATTTCATTGGTGTTTATTTGTGTAATTTGTGGTAGTGTTGTTAGAGTTAGGTATTTTCATGTTGTAGTTAGGTGTTTTTTTCCTGTGCTTTTCTGGTATTGTGGATGTTTTTGTTTGTGGATTTTGTGGTTTTTTGTTTATTAATGGTTTATTTATTTATTTATTTATTTTTGTTTTATTAATTTTTATTAATTTTGGTGTTTGTTGTTGGTGTGTGCTTTTGTGTGAAGAATGGGCTGCCTGTTGGTTCCTTTTTTCCCCATTGCTGCTTCGAATTTTGGTTTCGATGCAGCAATGGGGAAAAGGAGGAACTGGCAGTCAGCTGGCTCTTCCCCCCGGTAAGTTTCGTTAGGTAGGTCAGGGGAGAAGGAGGCAGAGAAGAGCTATCTCCCTGACGATGGTTCTCTCCTCTCTGTCTCCTTTTTCTCCTGGCTTACCTAACCGGAGATCGGCAGGCAGCGATCCGTAAGGGATGGTGTTCTTCCTTGCGGATTGCTGGCTGCTGCTTTTGTATTACCTCCACCGCTGTTTCGTGTTAGTTCTTGAAACAGTGGTGTCGGAAGTACAAAGGCAGCAGCTAGTCATTCGCCAGGGAGGGTGCTTCCCCTGATGAACTGCTGCCTGCTGTTGTTTTTTTCCCACAACGGCTAAAGGTACCTTGAGGCCGGCGGTGGTCTCCCCGTGTCTTTGGCGGGGTAGCGTGGAGGAAAGGGAGTCCCTCTTCTCCCCGTTGCTCTGGGAAAGCAGGCTGGCGGTGTTCTTGCCGTGTTTTTTTGTGGGTGTTTGTTTTGTGAGGCTGTGAGGCGCTGTGTCTACCTGCGGCGGACTTGCACTCCCGTTGCATTTTCAATTTTATTTTTTGTGCGCCGGCTTTCTCAGAGTTCTGCACGCTCACGGCGCGTAGGACGCTGGGACTTGGAGTTTTTGTGGTTTTTGTTTGCGTTCGTGCGGCGTTTTTTTTCCTGCGGCTCGATTTCAATTGGCTGCGCCGTGTTTCCCAACGTTCTTTTTGCTCGCGCTTCTCAGTCTGATTGGCTGAGGCGCGGCGCGGTGCAGAGGGCGTTGGGAATTGAAGTTTTTTTCCTTTTTTTTTGCATTCGTGGGACTCTTGCCCCACTGGTGCCTTCGGCAACCCTGCAGTAACCTGCGGGCCGGGTTCGGGCGAGTGCAGGAGGCTCGGTACAGGATAGGATGGATGGGTGCAGAAACGTATAGCAAGTTCCAACGGTTAACCCTACTGTATTATATTGTATTTTTATGCTTGTTGAATTGTTTATGCACATTTTTGCATTATTGTTTATCTAGCTTGTATTTTGATGATGTATATTGATTGTATTGTTTATATTTTTGTATTGTGTTTTTGTATTATTACATGTTGGGAACCGCTCTGAGTCACCCGTTGGGCTGAGATAGAGCGGTATATAAATCTAAATAAATAAATAAATAAATAATTTATAGGTATAGATAACCAGCACTTTGATTTGGGCCTGGAAATGGAGTTTGAGATAACCAGTTGGAGAAAAACAATTTGTGAGTTACCTTGTTGCATTTAAAAGATCATGTCGGAAGGGTTATACAGTATATAGGGGTGTGTTCCTCTACAAAAAAATTAATTGTAAGTTTCTTTACACAGTTTCCCATATTTTATAAAATTTATATGAAGGAAAGGAGTATACACTATTTCACTTTTCTTGATATGTTTTTAAATTGGTTTACTCTAATATTACCATGCTTAGCTCTGTGTTTTTCCCCTGTTATTGAGGAACATCCCCTTTATCTTTTCAGGGAGTAAAGGAGGCACATGGAGAAGAGAAACTAAAGGAACAGCTGGCACAGGTTCTAGCACAGGTAACAGTACAGTTTGAGTTTACTCCCAATGGGTTTATGATTTAAAGTTGTTTGGCTATTACCTCTCCACCATGAACTCTCTGTACAGATTTTAGGTGTACTCGCTGTTGTATCTCTCCATTTGGATTGCTTTCTAATAGAAGGCTATCACTGTAGAAAGTCCTTACTTTGTGATGATGATTATTATCATCAAAGACCGTTTCAAGACTCAGTTCCTGGCATGTACAAGTTGACCATTTCAGGAAGATGATTGAGACAAGCCTGAGATCTTGTAGAGGCTATTGACAGTCTGGCTTAACTGGGCTGCACAGTCCAATGGTCTGACTCACTGTAAGGTACTTTCATGTGTATGATGAGCCCTGTATAAGAGACAATGATGAAACAACAGGACAGGATTAATTCCCAGATAGGGTATCTGTTCTTTCTAACCAATCAAGTTACACATTTCCTCATATTTGTTTTAGTTTGATTGTTTTCTATGTGTGAAAAGCCTAAATGTTGAGTTATCATTCTAATATGCATAAAATATGTTTTAATAAAATTTTACAGTCTGTCCATACATTTTTCTGATGGGAAAAAAAAACTTATTACTATAAGACAGCAGTTCCCAACTTTCTTAGACATGGGGGCTACATGAGAGTGTCCAATGCTTAAAGAGGGCCACATCTTAAGTCAGAGTGTAATAAAGTTATTTATCTACCAACTTAGATTAAAATTAACCATTCATAGGTTAAGTTTAGTTTCAAAGAAATGTATTCTGTAGTTGTCATGTCTTTTAAACTCTGCAGTGCACAGGGATATTGGGCCATATGCATAAAGCTAGGAAGATTTTAAAAAATGGATTATGAGACTTAGTGGCAGAGTTACGGTCCTTAATATGTGGAATACTATGAGATTTCTTTCTTAATAAACACACTGCCTTGGGGGTTAAATCTACATATGGTAATACTTTAAAAATTGAGAGTCCTTAAAAATGGGCAGGTAGAGAGAAAGAGTGAATGAAGGGGCAGCCTCCCACCTGGAGCAGACAATATGCCATTATGTTGACTTCAGATTATACACAAGGTGCACATACACATCGCTGCCTGCCACAAGTCTCAATCATGAGAAGCAAAATGGGAACTTGTCTGGAGGAAGATATGAGAAGGAGAATCCCATATGTTTCCCTGTTAAAAGAGTACTCCTTCCCTCTCAACCCAGGGGACCACTCACCGGCTCCTGCAATCACAGAGCATGAGACAATGCCAGGATACCTAAGAGACCGCATCGCCCTAAAGTTTTTGACCCGTCCTACGAGGGCAGACCGTAGGGGCTCTTTGGTGGTCCCATTAGCCAGGGTCGCACACCTTACTGGGACCAGGAGGAGAGCCTTCTCGGTGTCTGCCCTGGCCCTTTGGAACCTCCTTCCACCAGAACAGCGCCTCCAGGCAGAGCTGTACCCCCTCAGGAAGGCCCTAAAAACATGGCTCTGTCAGTAGTCATGGGGTGCGCCTGGCAGCACTACCCAGCCTTGCTGGCTCATCTAGTGCTGTTTGGGGTTTTAATTCAGGGGTAATGATGTTTTTACGGATATTTTTAAATATTTTACTGTTTTAGTACTTGGTTTTTATGTATGAGATGGTTTTAACTGTTGTGAGCCGGCTTGGGTCGCCGAGGCGAGAAAGGCGGCCTATAAGTCCAGAAAATAAATAAATAAATAAACGAGAAGACTTCTAGCTTGAATGGGTGGGAGAAGAGAGGCGGAAGCAAGGAAAGGGGGGAAAATTGATCGGATTCGCTCGGGGTTTAATCCTGGCGTGGATGGGGAGAGTCCGGAGGGAGCTGGAGCACAGTCTTGCCATACCATCTGGGACCAGTTTGATCCAGTTGCCCCTGATGAAGTGGACAGGCTCCTTGCAGCTGTGTGCGCCACTACCTGCCCATTGGACCCCTGTCCCACCTGGTTGGTGAAAGCCTCCAAGGCGGTGACAGGTGGCTGGGTTGGGGCTATGATCAATGCATCATTGCGGGAGGGGGTGTTTCCTGCACCTTTAAAACATGCCTTGGTGCGCCCCCTCCTGAAGAAACCTTCCCTCGACCCAGCTGTCCTAACCAACTATAGGCCTGTCTCCAACCTCCCCTTTTTAGGGAAGGTGTTGGAGAAGGCAGTGGCGCGTCGGCTGCAGGGGGTACTGGATGAAGCGGATTACCTGGACCCCTTTTAGTCAGGATTCAGGCCTGGATATGGTACCGAGACGGCATTGGTCTCACTGATGGATGATCTCTGGCGGGAGCGGGACGGTGGTCACCCATCCGTCCTTGCTCTTCTTGACCTCTCAGCGGCTTTCGATACCGTTGACCACGGTATCCTTCTGGAACGGCTCCGAGGATTGGGAATCCAGGGCACTGTGTGGTCCTGGTTTTCCTCATTTCTGAGGGGTCGGACCCAGTCGGTGTGGTTGGAGAGTGAGAGGTCCAGTCCTAGGCCCCTCAAATGGGGGGTGCCTCAGGGCTCGGTGCTCTCTCCTCTCCTATTTAACATCTACATGAAGCCGCTGGGTGAGATCATTCGTTCCCATGGGGTGCGGTACCATCAGTACGCGGATGACACTCAGTTGTACATCTCGGCCCATGGGGACCCCAGTGATGCCATCAAAGTCCTTTCCAGGTGCCTGGAAGCTGTTGGGGTCTGGATGGGGGCTAACGGGCTACAACTGAATCCCAGCAAGACTGAGTGGCTATGGATAAGGGGTCCTGCTTTAACCCGGGAGCTACCATCTTTGGTTCTGGATGGGGCTATTTTGCCCCAGACAGACCCGGTGCGCAACTTGGGGGGTCCTCCTGGATTCGCGGCTACTGCTAGAAGAACAGGTGGCGGCTGTGACCAGGAGGGCTTTCGCCCAACTTCGGGTGATTCGCCAGTTGTGCCCACTCCTGGACCGGGACTCCTTGCTCATGGTCACTCACGCTCTGGTCACCTCCAGACTAGATTATTGCAATGTGCTCTACATGGGGCTGCCCTTGACGACCATTCAGAGGCTACAGCTGGTCCAGAATGCGGCAGCCAGGGTGGTGATGGGGTGTGGGCGTTATGCCCGTGCTTTGCCACTGCTCCGGGAGCTGCACTGGTTGCCAGTATGTCTCCGGGTGCAATTCAAGGTGCTGGTTTTGACCTTTAAAGCCCTATATGGTAGTGGGCCAGGTTACCTAAGAGACCGCATCGCCCTGAGGACGTCTGTCCGTCCAACCAGAGCGGACCGGAGGGGCTCTCTAATTGTTCCATCAGCCAGAGGGGCTCGCCTCTCTGGCACAAGGAGGAGAGCCTTTTCCGTGTCTGCACCGGCCCTCTGGAACCTCCTGCCAACAGAGCTACGTCTTCGGACGGAATTGCTGCCTTTCAGAAAAGATCTTAAAACCTGGCTGGCGGGTCAAGTGTGGGGTGCAGGTGGAAGGGTAACCTCCATTGGGTGGTTGGTGTAGAAGAACTCCTCCCCATGGTGCCTTTGGATCCTGCACCCCTTGTTTTTAGGGGGTGGGTAGTTTTAACTGTTTTTAACATGTGTTTTTTTAATTTTTATTGTGAACCGCCCTGAGTTGGCTTTGGCCGAGTGAGCGGTATATAAATGTGACAATTAAATTAAATTAAATTAAATTAAAGCAAAAAGTCAGAGCAACCAGCTCTTGTTGAGGTAGGAAGAATGTTTTTTGCCTGAAGCAGCAATCTCACCAGTAACCTTGGAAGCCATTGATGCCCTAAAAATGTTCAGTATGCAAAACACTTTGTAACAATTTTACAAAAACAGCAGGCTTTTTACTCTCCCTTTCCCTCTTTGTTGCAAAAGCAGGCCAGACATCTCTTGTACCCGCCCACACAGCTGCTTTATCTTCCTGTTGTCTTTAACATGGTGGCACATGGAGAGGGGGAGTGGAAAAGCTTAGTGGTATGGGTACCTGCACTCAGCTGGCTAGCACAGCACCCAGAATGACCAAAGTGCTGGTAAGGAAGGTTAGACCAAACGCGGGCTGTTGGAAGGAACAGGGAGACCAGAAGAAATAATGTTGCTATTGTGTGTTTTGTAAGAAAGACATAATAAACAGCAATAGATGGTGCTACTTGAGGCAGGAAAAACTGGGTCTGAGGGGAAATTCTTTGAGGTGATAGCAGTAAATAGGCAAGTCGGAGGACTGCACAGAAAGAGGTTGGGGATCACAGATTGGAATTGTCTGCTATAAAACACTCATTTACAGAAAGTTAATAAGTTACTTTTATGCACTGAGTTGATCAGTTTGGAGAGATATGAAATAGAAAATGGCATATCGGGTGTGTTAATGAAAATTCTCTTTTGGCTTTATTTTTCTCAGCATCATGCTTTGATGGAAGAACTGAGTCGTAGTAAGAAGGATTTTGAAGAAATTATTAAAGCCAAGGATAGGGAGTTGAAAGAGTCCAAGGTATGAACAGAAGTAAGAGATGTCTTAGTGAATGCTGATGGTTCCTATGTTGCAGAAATCTACCTCTCTCAAGGGAAGTCACTTTTCTCTAAATATAAAAGTTAAGCTACCTTCATACTTCCCTTCTATTTCTGATGTGAAAGATGGGATAAAACTGACAAGTTTTGGAAGTTACTTCAGAGACATGTTCATATTAGAATGAAATCACAGCTTTCAACATATGAAATATGTTTCTTTTTTGTAATCCTTGTGGAATTCTGTGCCTTTGTGAAACTTGTCAGAATATTCTAGAGCTCAAAAAAAGAAATTGGTACATGTATTTGGATCATTATCTCAACAAGCATCTTTGGTTTCAACAGTGTCTATTTGTAAGACACCCTCAAACAAGTCGTGGAAGTCATCCAGTCAACACCCACCTCCAGGCCCCAAGATGGCCTGAGTCTAGTTTAGCACGAGATGGTACAACTACCATCTCTCAGTTCGGATTCTTGACTTTAAGGGTGCTCTCCATTCAAAAATCTAGGGTGACATTGGCATAGGAATGCGTAGTAGGAAAGGCTGTTCTGTTGATTCTTTCTTTAAACTTTAAACTGTTCTGACGAGTTTCATGCAGGTGCAGAAACAGCCTACATTTGTGTATTTCCAGATCACAACTCTAAGAAGCACGGTTACAGGCATATATGTTTAGTACATGCCAAGTCTTGAACAGTTTGCTTTTTGTTTTTCCTTTTATGTTCATCTGAGCTATAGGAAGAGAAGGAGAAGGCAAGAGCACAAAAAGAAGAGGCTTTGAACCAAATGAATGATGTTCTGGAGAATGAGTTGCAGTGTACAATTTGCTCTGAACACTTTATTGAGGTAAAATAAACATGTTTTTCTTTGAAACAGAAGAGGTTCACAAAGCATTCATTGCCCAGCTATTTTATTTTACTTTCTTGGCACCAGCCCAGTTTTAAAGCTGGTTGAATCTATTTTTATTATCAGTGGTTGAAATGTCATAAACCTTCAAGAGGAATTCTGAGAAAGGAATTTGTGCCCTTAATTTTTGCTGGTTTCCTCCTGTGCCTCAAGAAACGTTCTGAATTATTGGAGGAAGAAGGTATAGGAGGATATGGAGAGATGTAAGGAACTGTAAAAGTCACCTCTTCTTCACTATACTATAAACAGGAGGAGCCTCCATCCATTAAAGAGATTTGAATCCAAATGTTTTTGCTGCAAAATTGGCATGTCCACCTGTAATTATGTTTAAAACATGACTGTAAGTTAGATTAGGCTGAGGTATGGGCTGCTGTTTGAGAACAAGAGCATGAGTAGCAAAATCTTCTGTCTCTGTGTAACTCACAGAAAATGTCATGTTGAAAATTTGATGTTTTGGGCTCCTCTTAAAGAACTACACAAAACAGAAATACTTATTAAACCTGAAAAAATGGGTTTAACAGTTATTAGAATATTACTAGCATTGGCTACCCGACTTTGCCGGTTGGGTCACTTGGGCCCTCTTCTTACCCCCGGGTTAGGTGCTAGCTTCCCTCCGGGAGGTGAGGACAGAACGGAGCGCCATTCTTTGCCCTCGCCTCCTGGGGAAGTGGCTCGTTAGGTGGGGGACGAAGGCAGCAGTGTTTTCGGCCCCCGCCCCCTGGGGTAGGCGCTCGCTTCCCTCCAGGAGGCGAGGGCAGATCGGGGCGCCGTTCTCTGCCCTTGCCTCCTGGGGAAGTGGCTCGCTTCCTTCGGTAGGTGGGGGCTGAAGGCAGCCATTCTTTTGGCCCCCGGGGTAGGCATTTGCTTCCCTCCAGGAGGCGAGGGCGGAACAGAGCGCCGTTCTTTGCCCTACCCCCCGAAGAAGTGGCCTGCGCTTTCGGCCTCTGCCCCCAGGGTAGGTACTCGCTTTCCTCTGGGTGGCGAGGGCGGAACGGAGCGCTGTTCTCTGCCCTTGCCTCCCGGGGAAGTGGCTCGCTTCCACCTGGTAGGCGGGGGCTGAAGGCAGCCGTACTTCCCCCCCTCCCCCCAGGGTAGGCGTTTGCTTCCCCCTGGAGGCGAGGGCTGAACAGAGTGATGCTTTCGGCCCTGGCCTCCTGAGGTGGCCGAACGGAGCGCCAATGGTCTTTCTCTCTGTTTGGTCTGTGCGCCCCCTCGCCCCATTGCGTGCGCGTCAGCTGTTTTTTCCACACACTCCGGCTGTCCCGCCTCCTCTGTACTCGGGCTGTCCTGCCTGATTGGCTGAAGCGTGTCGTGGCACTGAGGACACTGGGACTCGTAGAATTTTTGGTTTTTTGCGTTCATGGGCCGTTGGCCCCACTCTCGGCTCCTGGACCCTTGCGGCGATGATGTCCGGGAAGTAAGGTAAGTGTGAATGGCGCATTACGGGATAGGCTGCTCGTGTGTGGACACGCATTCCGCACATGCAGGGCCACATCCCTTCCTTCCTTCCTTCATTCCTTCATTTCATTCCTTCATTTATTCGATTTATATCCCGCCCTACTTGGCCAGGGCCAACTCAGGGCGGCTTACAACAAGTAAATTAAATACAATATAACAAGAGAAAACAATATAAACACACAAAACACAATAGTATACAATTACAAATCAATACAAAATTAGTAAACCATGTACATAAGCAGAATACAATACAATCCATACCAATATACAAATACCCATATCAATATACAAAATAAATAAATAGACAATAAAATGCCAAAAGTCCAAGAAATACAATTCAAAAATACAATAGCATTATACATAATAAATACACCAAAATACTATAAGGTAAAGGTAGAGCTTTTAAACAAAATATCTAAACATCAAATACAATAAAATTATACATAATAAAATACCATAATAGAGTAATTACAATTAGACCACAGAACAGAACAAAATATCCTCGCCAGTACATAGGGTCCAGGGAGCGAAAACCCGGGCCCGATAACCATGAACGGAACCCAAGGCTCCACGTACCTGTAGGAGCCCATGTTCTACGCTCCATAGGGCCCTTATAGGTACAGATCTGCTATTTGTGTGATTCACCTGGTGATAGGTCCGTTGTGCATAGGGGCAGATGCCTAGCAGGCGCCACGAGGGCAGGAACTCTTAGTAAATTTGGAAGTTATGAGTTAGGCCAGGTGAATTAAAGCCATGATGATTAGAGCTATTTATATTGTGCCTGTAGAGTTAGGTTGTGTGTGTATTAGATATGTGTAGTTGCTTATTTTGAAGGTATAGGTGCCCCCCCTCCACAAGTTCAGTGTTTCAGTTATCCTCTGGTCTAAAAATATTCAATAAAAATCCCTGAAATACATACATATTTCTATGGTGCGTTACCAGAGCTGTCCACTAGGAGTCACTGTTCTATAATATTTACAAGGAATAGAGGCAGATATTTTGTAGCTCCTAGCGCTCCGGTGTCTAGTCATGCCTGCCATATGATGACGGAAATGTCTGCAAAAGCAGACAGCGCTGGCTCTTCGGCTTTGAAACAGAGATGAGCACTGAACCCTAGAGTTGGATACGACTGGCTTTCGAGCAAGGGAAACCTTTACCTTTATGTAGAACAACAGAGGCAGTTGAAACCCCTCCTCCACCATGACTCAGGTATATGTTAAATATAGAATTTAGTTATCCACAGTTTCATATATCCACAGGTCTCAGAACATATCACTTGCAGGTACGGAGAGTGGAACCTGTACTTGAGCCCATCCATTAGGAGGACCATAAGAGGAAGAGTGCCATTTTGCTTCTTTATTTCACAACTGCTCAGCCCTTAATTTATTCCTCTTCCTTTTCTTATATTTTTCTAGAAAGAGGGTAAACATGACACTGGCCATTTCATTTGCCATTTTAGAGTAGTAGAGTATTCCTCTATTCTTTTGTGAAAGCAGGGTGGTGATAGAGTTACTGTATGTCCTTACATTTTCATTGTTTTTAAAGGGAAAAACTAGAACAAGATAGAACTACTAAGGTGAATTCTAACACTCTGTAATAATTACCAAATGAAAAAAAGTCACTGAAGCAGGGCCGCCTTCAGAAATTTCTGGGCCCCATACTGAGCAATCCTATTGCCCCCCCCCCCCCCCACACACACACACATAGTTATGGCCGGCGGCGGCAGGGCCCCTGTCAGCTCCGGGCCCTATACGGCAATACTGGTAGTACTGCCCTGAGGCGGCCCTGCACTGAAGACATCAATGCAGAGAGCCCATCCTGTCAGAAACAATAGAAACAAGCCAGGGAAGATCTTCATTATATACTGTTTGCAGAATACCTCCACTTTCTGAGTTTAGGCAGATGGCCATTGAGAAAGGAGCTTTCTATCAGGACATTCAAATTATGTAATTTCTTCCTTAAGCTTGTGTATATTATTATGTTTTAGGGAACAAATGGAGTCTTGTTCTCTCTTACACCTCTAATAATTTTGCTTTTCTGAGAAGTCTTATTGTTGGTGATTGCTTTCTATGTGTTCAAAACTGGCTTTGTGTTTCATCATTACATAGATTTTAATTATGTCAGATAAAAAGATAAGTGTTCTTAATATTTTCTTTTGTGAATTTCTTGAAAGTTCTGTAGATGGGCAAGATATAAATTCTCATATAAAGTACCTGTATACGATACTCAAAATTGTCATATGACCAAACCCCCATAATACTCCATAGGAAAGCAACCTTTCAAATTAACCACACACAAAAAGACTGACTTAAATAATCACTCATCCATTATTTCTAAAAAAAAGTAACTTTCTTCCTTACAAACAGAAAAGTATAAACCTTCTTATTTTCTGTGATGTATGAGGGAGCGCTCCAATATTATTTACTGAATATTGTATCCTGACCTTTCAGAACGGACTAATGGCAAGTATTACATCTTTCTCCTTGCTTTGTAGGCTGTCACACTGAATTGTGCACACAGTTTTTGTTCCTATTGCATCAGTGAATGGATGAAACGTAGATTGGAGTGTCCAATATGTAGAAGGGTCATAGTATCCAAGACACGGTCCTTGGTTCTGGACAACTGTATCGATAGGATGGTGGAAAATCTAAATGATGAAACAAAGCACCATCGCCTGTCCCTCATCCGAGAGCGAAAAGGTGAGAGGTGGCTCCTTCAGTCTTAGGGATTTGTGTTTTTCTTGTCACTTGCATGTACAGACAGTAAAGTGAAGTTAGATTTTTTATTACTTGATCAATTATTTCCTGATGAGATTTTTAAAATAAAGCAAAAGCAAAGCAATCACACTTATATACCACCCCATAGCGCTTAGTGCACTCTCTGGATGGTTCACAAGTTAATAAGCATTTTGTCCCAAACATGCTGCGTACTCATTTTACTGACCTCGGAAGGATGGAAGGGTGAGTCAACATTAAATCCTGGTCAGGATCAAACTTCAAACCTTTTGGTTGGAGTACAGCAGTTTACCCAGGGCTCCTCAAAAATAAACATTTCCAGCATAGCTTCAGAGTTGGTTTTGTTTCAGAATTTCAGAGCCAACAATACAAAATGTTTGTTCTTGAAAATACATGCAATAACTGTCCTGCTATAATTCTTACTAAGTGCACAGTAGTTAACCCACTCACCATCTTTGTTTTGTGCTACATCCCTACATGGATTTATTATTTATTTACGTTCTCCCTGACTGCCATTGTGGAACTCTTGGTTCCTCATCCTGGCACTGGCCAGTGCCAGAATTTGTTTTGCTTCAGTGGGATGAGTGCCTCATGGCCTCTACAATGGCACTCCTAGGAACAACTGAATTTATCAGAACTTGAAAAATTACTTTTTGGGCTACACCTTCCAGAATCCATAAGCCAGCATGACCAAAGAAGTAACATTTCCAAGATCTGATTTACCTTCTGAGTTACAAGGAAGAGCTGCCACAAGAGTATAAACTACAACTTAGAGGTAGGAGATTCTCTGTAGGGCTCCATCTCTTTATTGTTTTTAAAGTGATAGCTGTGTTAGTTTGTGTAGGTATTTCAAACAAGAAACAAAAAAATTACAAACATGAGGAAAAAATGTGGCATTTTAAAAGCTAGCTTCTCATTGAGGAAGTGGAGTTGATCCATGAAAGCTAACATAATAATGTAGCAGTCTTTAAGATGCCACAACATTAAAAAAAACCCACTTGTGTTTTATTGTTGTAATAACATTGAAAGAAGGTATGGATCTCTCTGTCTTTTTTAACCCAACTGACATTTTGCTTCCTTTGCCTTAATATATTTGCTTGGGACATTTGTACCTTTAAATAAGAGGTGGTATAAAGAAGGCTTCTTTTTCTTTCATCTGGAGAAGGTCATTCAGATATAATTTTAAAAGCCTGCCCCTTGTTGTACACCAGTAAGGAAGTGAGCAGTTTTCTTGTCATCTTGGATTTTTTTCAACGAAAGGAAAAATATACATGCTTTAAATAAATATAAATATTTACCAGCTAAATAAAAGTGCTAAGTGAAAAATCTCACTTGGAAGTTTAGGAAACTTACAACCGTAGCCACAGGTCCATCTTTTGAATAAGCTGTGTAGGAAAGGACTTGCTAGCTAAAGTGGGCTACAGTATCAGATTAGCTAATTTGATGTTTTCACTAGGCTCTTTTTGGCTCTGTGAGTCTCTTTTAAAGAAACTTGACTTTTAAGATCAAATTTCTTTTGCTTTCTGCTTCAAACCGCATTGATCTTGAGGTTGTTCCATAGGTTATATTATTTGAAGCAAGTCATATTTCTTTTCTACTCCACAGTACACTGATCAGGGAGCTATTACAGATAGCAGTAGGAAGAAATTATAATGTACAAAGTGTATTGTAATTTTTGGGAGAGCATATTTCTTCCTCACACTTATATCAACATCTACAAAACAATATAGAAAATATAGTACAATAAATAAGAATTAGTAATGGTGGGGCTAAAACTCACCAAAGCGTCGTCTATCGGATCCCTTGGGTAAGATGAAAGCGGAGGGCACACGTCATGGTCCGCCTAGCCAGCAGGTGACGTGATAGCCAAATGCCTTTTTAAAAAACTGCACGCAAATGGACTTGATCTCTCAGGTCCATTTTCATGTGCAGAATGTCATTGCAGAGATGTCTACAATGCACGGATTCCTTGCTGAATAATGATTCCAAGGTAATGGTGGCTGAAAATCATCTTGTCAATGCATTTTGCTACAGCAGAGTTTTTCAAACATTGGGTGTCCTTTAACTTTGACTGTCTTTTAATTTAAAAACAAACAGAATATCTTATTAGCGCTCCCAAGTGTAACAGAGAGAAACTAACGACTTAGCTGCTATTTTGGTTTGGAAATGATGGGGCATCTTTCAGCAGTGGGCCCATCTTTGAAGAATGCTTCTTCCTGCAGAAATCAGTCTTTGCTCTGAGGCCATCCATGGAAACTCTTTTCTGTGTATTTCCACCTGATGGCTTCTAGAGAGAAAAATCTCATTCCATGGTTGAAACTCTTGCCTCAAGGAATCTTACCTACACACCTACCCATGTTACTCTTATGGGAAGGGAGTGAGTAGTCAATGTTTCATTGATGTAGCACTCAAGAGTAGTTCAACATTTGCTTTGAGCACTTGTGAAGCACAGACCTGTCTTGTTCTTCTGGAGAACCTAATCATACCAAAACTAGAGATCACAGGATGATTTGATAATTAATGACTTTACATTCTAAATCACATTTTTGAGGTTAGATGTCTGTGTGATTTTAATCACCTAGATTAGGCAAACATTTTTTAAAAAAACTAATCACTCTATTTGTGTTTGTTTGAATTTCAGAAAAGCAGGTTGTTCTGGAGAGCCCGGCATCAGATAGTGAGAACAGCAGTCTTATCTCTTCCTCAGACAGTGAAAGCAGTATTACTTCCACGTTAGACAGTGAGACCAGTAGTGTTACATCCATGCACTCCATCATGTCAATAAGCAGCTATTCAAGTGACAACTATGATGCAGACTCTGATAGCCACCATGTTATGTGAAGCATTGATGTTGGGCCCTTGCTGCTCTTTGGAGTTTACCGAAGGTGCCTCCTGGGAGAAAGGATTGGGCACTTGAAGTGATGAAGAGAAGGAATTTTAAATTGAGGATTAAAAGGGCTTGGCACGGGCCAGTTCTTTTCTTAAGTAGATCTGTGATATTCTCATCTCCACAGTTCATGATTCAAATTCATTTTTCACATTACAGCCATGACAACAAAACTTTTTGTTTCTATTCTTGCTATTAAAAACGTGGGCAATAATGCACTATTTAGCTTGAATTACCACTTTCTCCCTTAACAGACTTAGCGTAAGTTGGCTCATGAGCAAGATGGAATACATTCTTGTTTTTTGCATCAGTGAGGTGTTTACTCATGATTCACAGGTTCAGAAGAATACTAAGGATGTTGAAGCTTCATCTGCTTAGAAATTATTTAAAAAATAGATAGATAATTTTTGCCTACTCTAAGGAGCTTTGTATCTGGTTTTCCAAAAGAGCATCTTAAGTCATTCATCTGAAGCCCTGTTGTCCAGAAACAACTATAGTCATAACTGTAGGAATGTTTTGTGGAGTGGGTGGGAACAATGTTTTTAGCTGTTCAGCAGCTGGAATGACTGGAGTTGCAGTACTGAAGATGTATCTCTGGACAAATAGAAGGTAATGATTATATCTCTGGACAAATAGAAGGTAATGATTATATATGTATTAAAACTCAGAAAAACGTTGCAGGGAAATAGTTTGCAGCAATCCACGTTTCATTTCAAGGGCATTAGCTTCAGGCTAGCAAGCAAGTAGCGTATTTTCTTTCTCTTTTGCTTGATATGAATGGAAATGGTTGTTGATATCTTTATTTATTCAAAAGGTGAAAGTTACATAAAAGGAAGACAAACCTTGCTTTTCTCTGTTGGATTTTCATAAACTAATATCCATTTAATATGTTTCTAAGGAAGTTATTGTATAGTTGTTCGCCTATTCTGTTTGTATAGCTAGTTGGGTCTAGTTGCCCCTCCTTTTTTGCTTTAGTATTAACAATTTTGAACTCATGACTGGATATTTTAATACTAAGTAAATATCTTTTTTAGAAGTAGTTATAAGCCACTTAAGTAGTTTACTATTCTCAATAAATTATTGCAATTCATAAATTCCAAGTTTTTGTTCAGGCCGCTCAGTCTGAAAGTGGTTTCTACTACCTACAACTGACTGATAGATCAAATGCAAGGCTGCATAGCATATTTTATCTTGAATACTAGCGTGATGTCCCATGTTGATTTTGTGATGTATTATACAATAGAGGGTTTTTTTAATTCTAAGAATATGGCAAAGTGGACTCAAACAGCCAGTTTTTGTTGTTCAGTTGCACAGTCAAGTCCGACCCTTTGCGACCCCATGGACCACAACCCACCAGGCTCTTCTGTCACCTGCCATTTTCCATAGTCCACCTAGATCTATGCCCATCTCATCCTCTGCTGTCCCCCTTTTCATTTTGCTTTCGATCTTTACCAGCATCAAGGCCTTCTCAAGAGAGCCCTCTCTTCTAATTTGATGGCCAAAGTACTTGAGCTTCATCTTCAGTATTTGTCCTTCCAAGGAACAGTCAGGGTTGATTTGATCTCCTTGCAGTCCAGGGGATGCTCAAGAGTCTCCTCCAGCACCACAGTTCAAAGGGGTCTATTCTTCTGCGCTCAGCCTTCCTTATGGTCCAGCTCCCACAGCCATACATTACTACTCGGAAGACCATTGCTTTGACTATGCAGACTTTCGTTGGCAGTGTGATGTCTCTACTTTTTATTATGCTGCCTCGATTTGCTATAGCTTGCCTCCCAAGAAGTAAGCGTCTTTTTATTTTATGGCCACAGTCACTATCTGCAGTGATCTTAGATCCCAAGATGGTAAAGCCTGTCACTGCTTCCATTTCTTCCCCTTCTATTTGCCAGGGAGTGATGGGGCCAGATGCCATGATTAGTGCCCGTATCTAATACTATCCGTAAACAGTTAATGTAGATTTACTTAGAGCAAAAACATCTTTAGGACTTAAATGAGATACAGCATTCATTTAGCCAGATCTCTATACACAATGGTGCACCTAGTCTACTTTTTTTTAGCAATTAAAAACCTATTTTTGTGTTCAGCTTTCC
This sequence comes from Bradypodion ventrale, assembly GCA_035047345.1. Classification (NCBI taxonomy): domain Eukaryota; kingdom Metazoa; phylum Chordata; class Lepidosauria; order Squamata; family Chamaeleonidae; genus Bradypodion; species Bradypodion ventrale. Next base: position 62,083,401 of record JAWDJE010000001.1, on the reverse strand, counting down.
ATGCTACTGTTGCCTAAACTAATACAACTTCCACATAGAAAAGCTGTGGAAACTAGAGAAGGACAAATAACAAAGATGAAGTTGAAGTATTTTGGACATCAAATGAGAAGAGAGGATTCACTTGAGAAGGCCTTGATGCTGGGGAAGGTGGAGGGCAAAAGAAGAAGGGGACGGCCAAAGATGAGATGGCTAGATGGTATTGTAGACACAATGGGCACGGGGCTGTGTGGACTAAGGAGGATGGTGGAGGACAGAGGTGCCTGGAGAGCGATGGTCCATAGGGTCGCAAAGAGTCGGAATCGACTGTGCGACTGAACAACAACAACAAATTTCATAACGTGGACACTGCACATTTGGTATTTATTCCCAAAGTAGCCAAGAAAATACAGTATTGGTTTTGTATGCTAATTTTTATATTTCTGATTAAATTAACAGTAGGTGAAGTGGCTCTATAAAACAAGTGGTCCACACACATTTAGGAACCAACAGATAAGCCATTTTGTGATTGGTTAATAGACCAATTTCCCTGCCCTATTAAAATGGCCTTTCTTTGGCTGTGTTCTTAATGTAGCCCATTTTCCAGTGCTTTTCTGGTGCAACTGCTGTTTAAAAGTCCCTGCTTTTACTGATGTAATTTAATTTGTTTATTACATTTAGGTCTTTCCATTAAAAATAGTGCTCAAGAAGGCTTGCAAATTTTTAAAAGACTTAAATATGTCCCCGCAATAACTACATATCTGAGAGGGATTATAAAATACTGGGCTTCTGATATCCGTGATAGTCATTGTCAAAGTTAAAGATATGACACTGGAACAATTATCGCAGAGCATTATAAAACTTTGAAACACACCTTGGCAGCTTGGGTCTGCAGTGACACAGACTGACATCTCTGAGAAGTTAATTCCAATGTGAAGTAGATAACCTTCCCAATCATATCAAAGTTCATTTGAATATCAAGGGAAAATAAATATGCTTTACCTATTGTTTTACTCATGGTGAAGTTAGTCTTTTCTAGACATTTACATCTTAACCATTCATGTTGCTTCTGTGCCTAAAAATCCAACAGTTTGGAAACAACTTTCTGAGAAGTTACAGGCACATAGAGGAAAAGAAATACAGTAGAACCAATTTTAAATTATATACAGAGACAACAAATAAACTGCTTTGCTCACTTGGGTAGAATGTTTTGGAGTTCCATACCATACAAGGCATATACGAAAAAAGGAGATGGACAAAGTATGAGGCAGGCCCAGAGAAAGGTGGAGATATAACATTTTATTTATTTATTTATTCTTAGATTTTTATGCCGCCCACTCGGGGAAACCCGACTCAGGGCGGTGCACAACGGTAAAAACAGATAAAATACAGTAAAATATAACAAAACAGATTAAAACCCTCACTCGACCACCCACCAACCCATCCTCCCACTCCCACCCCACATAAAAGACTAAAAAGGGAATAGGGAATGGAGGAATACCGCAGTACACAACACAAAGACACATTACAACAACACCAAATAACATTGGTGGAGGCTGGTAGAAATGCCAGAACAAGAACCTAGTACTGTAACAGTGATGGTCAACCTTGGCACTCCAGGTATTTTTGGACTTCAGTTACCAGAAAGCCAAGTCAAACCCTGCTGATCAGGGTTTCTGGGAATTAAAGTCCAAGAACAGCTGGAGTGCCAAGGTTGGCCATCACTGACTTGGTATCTCCCTCGACACAAAGTGGTAAAAGAGGAAGTGAAGAACAGAAGACGACACACATTTCAGTTACCAAAAAATTGGTCTTACAACTATGAGAAGACTGGGTAGAAATGCTTAAAATATTATAAGGAAAATACTTAAGTGATAATTTAATGCAATAAAAAAGTTGCAGGAGCATTAGAATATAATAGAACTGTATTTTAAGAGTAAAGGGCAATGAGAATAACATTGCAGCAACTTATGGTATAAAAAGCTACAATCAAAAAGCAGATAGATCTTTTAGAATACATAATCAAAAAGTAGCTTTGACTAATTTCTCACTAAGTTATAATTGGAAGCTATGAAGGAAAATCTTGGCAACTCACACCAGGTGCCTGTTGCCTGTCTTGCTTCTCTATTTGTTTTTCGTTTGTTTTAATTTCTTTTCAATGGTCAACAATTGAGGTGATGTGAAATGGTAACCTATGAAATACACATCTTGAGATATATCAGAGTAAACAAAGCCAAAATACAAAAACAAGAAACAAAACCATTGTGGCACTTTCAAGACTTAACTGCTGCATTTTAATGTTAGCTTTCGTGGCTCAAGTCCACTTTATCGAACATAAGAGGGAGACTTCATGGCATCATCTGCAACATAGAACTCCTCTAAAAGAGCCCTTCGTTGTCACTAAGGGTCTCCCTTCATCGAAAGCCAGTTGTATCCGGTGGTGGTCATCTCCATTTACAGCCAAAGAGCCATTGCTGTACGCTTCCATGGTGGTGTGGCAGGAGCGCACGGAACACTGTTACCTTTCCCGCTGAAGTACCTATTTAGTAAAGGTTTCCCTTGCTCGAAAGCCAGTCGTATCCGACTCTAAGGTTCAGTGCTCATCTCTGTTTCAAAGCCGAAGAGCCAGCGTCTGCTTTTGCAGACATTTCCGTGGTCATGTGGCAGGCATGACTAGACACCAGAGCGCACGGAACGCTGTTACCTTCCCACCAAAGTGGTCCCTATTTATCTACTTGCAATTTCTTGCTTTCGAACTGCTAGGTTGGCTGGAGCTGGGACAAAGACGGGAGCTCATTCCGTCCTGCAGTACTCGGGAATCGAACTGCTGACCTTCCGCCACCCAGTCAGCGTCTTAGCCACTTGAGCCACTGCTATTTATCTATTTACCTACTTGCAATTTCTTGCTTCCTGCCTTTAGATTGTAAAAGGATATCGCTGTTGTGTTTCCCCATTCAACAAACTAAACCCTGGCTGGAACTCTATAGCCCATGCCATGACATAGCCTGAAGAAGTGGCTGATGAGTTACGAAAGTTTGCAGAGTTTGGGATTTTTAAAGTGACCTAGAAGAAGAGGTATCGTCTCACTCCTGCCTTTGTTTATATTTATGGAATGGGTCACCCACGGCTGGGGTTTTGTTTGCTTTCGAGCTGCTAGCTTGGCAGGAACGGAGACAGACAACGGGAGTTCACTCCACCCTGCAGCACTCGGGTCTCGAACTGCTAACCTACCCCACCTTCCAGCCCAGCGTCTGAACTAACTACGAAGCCGGTTTTCATCTCCCGACTCCCGTTACGCCCCCTTGCGTGCACAACGCAACGTCCGCTCCGCTTCCCTCTCGTCGCCGGGTGGTGGTGGTGGTGGTGGTGTGGGCCATGGAGGTATAAAAAACAGGAGATGGCACTACAGGCTTCATGCTGTCAGTTTTTTGAAGCCAGTGGGCGTGGCCTGCCGCCATATTAGGTGGACCAAAACATTAGCAGGCTACCGTTTACGATTGCTTCTTGTGTGTGTGTGGATTCCCTGGGTTGGGGGACAAAAGGGATCTGTCCCCCCAACCCTTCCAGAGCCAGAGGACCCGGCAGAGAGGGGATCCCCCCCCCGCAGGACACCGCGTTATTAAAAACTGAGTGTTTGGGGTGTGTGTGTGGATTCGATCCCCTTTCCCGGGTCCCGTGAGGGTTGGGGGGACAAAAGGGGTCTGTCCCCGCAACCCTTCTGGACCCAGCGGAGAGGGGGATCGCAGCCCCCCCCCAAGGGGAAACCCCGATCGACTTTCACGACTCCACACAATCAAAGCGCCGTAAAGCAATGTTTTGAGCCAACTAACATGGCGGACTGTCAGATTAGTCGGCTTCAAGTGAGTGACGTCACGTCATCTCCTGTTTTAGTATACCTCCATGGTGTGGGCGCCAGTCGAGGAAGCAGCGGCTGGAAGGCGCCTGGCGCCGCCGGCCGCTCTAGCCTCCCCTCTCGTTGTCTGTCCTCCACCGACGTCATCAGCCCGCGCCTCGCTCGCCCTCCGTGAGGCTGCCGGGAAACGAAACTGATCCTGGACCTGAGCGGAGTGGCGGTGGGAGGTCCGTAACCGTTTCCCTCCCTTCTTCTTCAGCCCCCCCCCCTCCAGCCGGGTCTCTCTGGACGACGGCCGAAGGAGGAGGCTCCGCCGCCGTGCCTTCTTTCCTCCTGGGTCCGGCCTGAGGCGGAACGAACTCCCTTGCTTTGCCCTTTCCCTCCTCCTCCTCCTCTCGCCAGCGCAGCAGACAAGGTGGGGAGAGACCGCGAGCCTTGTTTGTGGGGGGGCCGGGGCCCCCCTTTGCTTCGTCCTTCTCAGCCCCCCTCCCCCTTTTCCCTTCCATGAGGCTCCCCCCCGGCTGGCTATTCCTCACACGGACCACCATCCCACAATGGTCGTCCTCCTTCGGCCGAGCCCTGCCCACCCCGTTACGACGTCTGGCAGGCTTTGGCCTTCTCCCACCCTTGGCAACGGAGAAGGGTCGGGGACGCCTCCCCCGCCCCAACCGCCTCCCTTTCCCTCCCTAAGTCTCCTCACGAAAAGGTTTTGAAATGGCAGCCGCGTTAGTCTGCGTTTGAAGCATGTCCCAGAGAGCAAACATCAGGGGTGCCCAAACTATGGCTCTGGGAGCTGGAGCTGGCCCCCTGGCACCATTTCATCCGGCCTGCGAAGACCTCGTCGCTCCTGGGAGCGGAAGTAAAACGTGCCCATAGGATCCGGCCCTCCGGTACCAATTCATCCGGCCCGCGAAGACCTCGTCGCTCTTGGGAGCAGAAGTAAAACGTGCTCATAGGATCCGGCCCTCCGGTACCAATTCATCCGGCCCGCGAAGCCCTTGTCACTCCCGGGAGCGGAAGTAAAACGCGCCCGAACGGGCGCGTTTTACTTCCGCTCCCGGGAGCGACGAGGGCTTCGCGGGCCGGATGAATTGGTACCGGGGGCCCGGATCCTATGGGCACATTTTACTTCCGCTCCCAGGAGCGACCAGGGCTTTGTGGGCCAGAGTTGAGATGAATTGGTGCTGGGGGCTTGACCTCATGGACGTTGAGCCCAGGCTCCCTCATAGATGTTTATTGTATTTGCTTCACACTAAGCCGCCCCGAGTGGTGCTTGCACCAATAGGGCGGGGTATAAATATAATTTAAAAAAAATAAAATAAAAAATCTGGCCCCATGACCATAGTGACTAGCCTCCTGAACCACGTGACCGGCCTGCGGCCCAAAAAAGTTTGGGCACCCCTGCTTTAGAGTGTAAAAGGATGTAAGCTGCTGCCTGTTTTCCCATTTCATGTCTAAGAAGTAAAGCCTGGCTGGGACTACATACTCCCTGCCAGGATAAAGCCTTGAAGAAGTAACCATGAAAGCTTGCAAAGTTTGGGATTTTTTTAAAAAAGTGACCTAGAAAAAGCATTTCTTGCTTTTCTGCATTTCTTTGATTTTGTGGAAGGGTCACACAGCTGGATTTTATTTACCGAACCTTGGAGATTGGGGTATTTCTGAACCACAGTCGGGTGTACCCTGGTAATGGCCACCTTGTGTTGGCGGCTAATCTTCCTCACACTAGGTCAGGCGAAAAGATCTGCAGAGCAGAATGGACTCACGAACAGGCGCCTTAGTTTTGGCAATTTTGCATCTAGTCGAGACACGGAAGAAGACAGTAAACAACACAAAAAGACAAAAAATGTTGTGGCACCTTAAAGATTAACTGCTGTATTTTAATATTAGCGTAGTGAACTTGATTCATGAAAACGAACATTAAAGTACAGTCCTTAGTCGTTAAGGTGCCACAATAGGGTGGGTTTTTTTGTCTTTTTGTTTTGTTTTATTTAAGGGCTGCGGTGGCTTAGTGGTTAAGATGCTGAACTTGACGACCGGAAAGTTGGCAGGTCAACAGTTATGTGAGCTGATTGCTGTGTGATGGAGTGAGTTCCCAGCTCTGTCCCAGCTCCTGCCAACCTTGCAGTTCCAAAGCAAGGAATTGCAGGTAGGTAAATAGGTTCCTGCTTCAGTGGGAAGGTAACAGCATTTCATGTGCTCCGGCATCTAGTCATGCCTGCCACATGACCACATAAACTTTTGCAAATGCAGAGAGCACTGGCTGTTTAGCTGTAAACAGAGAAGCATTAAACCCTACAGTCAGATACATTTGGCTTTCGAGTAAGGGAGACCACCTTTATTTTATTTATTCTCTTATAATTTTTCCCTGACACACGCAGTCTTCTCCAATAAGCCCCTTCAGACATGCGGGGCCATTAGCTGTATTTATAAACTTGCCTATCATCAAAGTTTAGGATTTTAATCTTATTTCCCAGAATGTAAATCCTGTTGAACTGGAGGGGATTTTAGTTATGATCAAGAATGCATAGAAACATCTTCCTGAAGTTGCTGTCTAATCTGATGCCGAAATAACTTGCTCATTTTTCTACATCCCATCTTATTTTGGCTCTCATAATCAAATAAACTCGTTTTCCACAAATTAATTACTTACCTCCCTAGTAAATATAAATGTTTCCTGCAGTGGTTGGCATCTGAATTAAAATCTCTGGGATTATGCATCTTGTCTGAGGCCGCATACTTTTGCTCATCTGGAACCAAGTTGTCCAGCCAGGGGCATGTTATATATATTTTAAACCAATAATTGTTGAGATTGTCAACTATTCAGTTTACTTCTTATACTACAAAATTTTAGAGCCCTTTCGTTTTAGAGCACTTTTTGTTTTTCTTCAGGAAAAAAACCTTGTTTTCCAGAAACAACTTTTTGAAAGACTAATCAACTGAAATGGAAGAATTCTTATCTACTATAGTTTCCCCCCTTCTTTTGAGAATTAAGTATGGTGTTGAGGACTGTCAACATCTTCATAATAAAATTTCAGGCGTTATTTGAGTGTAATAATGGATTTAGCAATTTGCAGTGGTCTTTTATATGATTATGACATGTTTCAAGTTGAAGAGATTAATCAGTGGTTCCCAAAGTGGGGCATATGCCCCATGAAGGACTTCAGTTCCCAGAAGCCTAAATCAGTACTCTGGCTGACCAGTGCTTTGGGGAATAGATTTAGGCTTCTGGGAATTGAAGTTCAAAAACTAAAGTTTGGGAAACTGGATTAAATTATACAGTATATTGATTTCCTTGTTTTGGATTTACAGTCCAGTCATTGGCCTGCTGAATCAAATATGAAACTGAAGTGCCCATATATATTGGATAGTGCTGTAAAAGTGTATCATAAAAAAAAACCTCAACATGTAGTCTTCCAGATAATAGTATTTTTATGTAGTCTACAAGTTGTTTAGCTGGGGCTTGTAGAGATGTAAAGGTGTGTGTGTGTGGGAGTGTTGATGGCTTCTTCTGTTTTTTATAAAAGGTGTTGTTGTTTTTCCCTGTGTCAGGGAAAAGCCCATTCTAACTGTTCTTTTCCCTTGCCCTTGATCCCTGTAGTTACTTAATTCATTGCCTAGTGTTTCAAGATGGAGAATATCATGAGTAGGAGTCCCTGTGTATGGAATTCCAATGAGGCTCTGAAGAATGTAAACTAATTTTAATTGGCTACAAGTCCCCCACGTGGGAAGCCTAATCTCAGGAGAAGAAAACTACGGTGCAAGGAATTTCTCTTTCTTTTTCACTGTGGCGTGGAGGAGCCTCACATGATATACAGTAGTTGTGAGTTTGATAAGGCCAGAGGGCCTAGGTAACCAGTTAAGCTTTCTTTATTTTTGTATTAACCTTGAATGACTGCTCTGCAGGTTTGTTCATTTCTGCTATACCCATTTTCTTAATCTACTTAATAAACCTTATTACCCAGAGACCCTTTGTGTCTGTTGAATTGGGACTGGGATTGACTGGACCATGCAAAGTGGCCACATATATGCTACCTAATTCTGAAGCCCTGCACACTTGCCAGCCTGGGTCAAGTGGAGCCGAGGGGAACTCATAAAGGGGGGTTGCCCCACAGAGGAGGAGGCAGACACTGCTGGTAAAGCGGCAAATAGTGAGGTGTGACAGGAAGGCATGATTAATGCCCCCATAAAAGAGGGTAATTATCATGACAGCCTGCAAAAACTAGCAAAACCAAAGAGGTTCTGTCCATACAGTTCAGGAGATTTTTTGCTCCATTTGTTACAATTATAAATAACATTTAAAAAATAAATTCCGTTTGTAGTAATTGACTACATTATAATTTTAATTTTCCAATTGTGATGATTTTATGCCAAATCTAATTGTGCATGGTCGTATTTTATGCCCCTAAAGTAACAGAGTGACTTTCAATCTGTAAAAATAAAAATGCTATTGCATTTTTTCCTGAAATTGCCTTCAAAATTTCCACAAATTTTATATCTCTGTGCTTGAAGAGGGATAGTTTAACCCAAAAATGTTATACCTCCCACCCTAGTTTGCTATGAGCTCTCCCTTTATCTAAATTTTTATATCTAGTGCAGATAAACATGATTGGCTTCATTTGCTCTACAGAAGTATACCCAGTACAGTGGGTAGTTGAATCTCCTAATTGAAGCAGTTTCTAGCAGTGATAATTTTATTAGTTACTAGCATAGTTTGCCCGATGGTGCCAGGCTGTTTTAAATTGTGTTGGAAGGTTATTTTTTGTTAATGTTTGTAAAAAATTGCTTAGTCTGTAATTGTCATTTTTAAAATGTATGTTTATACAAAAAATTTTTTTGCCTGGGCTGTTATAAACTGTGATCAGCTTTTTTTGTTTTTTTTGTGGATTAAAAAAAGAACAAAGTATGATATAATTTTTTCAAGTTGTTTTATTTAACCGAATAATGTTTTAGTTTGTGATTTTTTTTAAATAGTTGTACCGTAGGTAATAATTTTAAAAATGTAAAAGTACATGTTTTTTACATTCAATGTTTTTAAACTGTGTTTAGATGTTTTGGGTTTTTATTTGAGTTAAAACTCAACACAGGATTTTAGAAATGTTTTTATTTTATTTTATTAACATATGTTTGTGATTTGTGTAAAATTGTGATTTTGTGTTGTTTTTGACTTGTTTTTACTCTTGTGGTCTTTTGTTTGGGGCTGTTGTGTCTTTTTGAATTGTTTTTACTATTGAGGCCTGCAGGTGGGGCTGCTTGTGGATCTTGTTTACTTTTACTGTTTTTTCTCTCCTGGCCTCTGGGTGGTGCTTCTTCCGGTAGGTCGTCTCTTTGTGTCTTCATTTGTGTTCCGGTCGTCGTGGAGGGAGCACATGGTGGTGTGTTGGCTGGTTTCCTTTATTTTGGGGGTTTGGTTTATTTTGCTTTTGTGGTTGTTGTCTGGGAGGTTTTTCTGTTTGGTTGTTGTTGTATTGTTTCATTTTTAGGTTTAATTGGTTTGTTTTTTGTGTTTTTGTTTACTTTTTCTTGTTTGTGTAATTTGTGCTTTTTTAGTTTTGTACTTAGTTGTTTTGTAAGTGGTTTTATTTTTGTTAGGTGATTAGGTATGTGTATGTGTATGTGTGTGTCTGAGTGTGTGAGGGAGAGAGAGGAGGCTGCTGCTGGGTAAGTACCTCCTGTAGGCGAAGGCTGCGGCCGGAGCACCGTTTGCTGCCTTTGCTTTGCGGAGGAATTGTTTCGCTTTCAAGGGGGGGCAAAGGCATCAGTACCTTTCCCCCCCTTGACCCCCCCTGTTTTTGTGGGGTTTTTCCACCCCGGCTCATCTTTTCTTGAGGCCAGTGGTGGTTTCGCCTTGTCTTCGGCAGGGTAGCGTAGAGGAGAGGGAGTCCCTCTCCTCCCCATTGCTCCATGAAAGAAGGCCAGCGGGTGTTTGCGTGGCTGTGAGGCGCTGCGTCCGCCTGCAGCGGACTTGCGTTCCCATTGTGTTTTTTATTTTTATTTTTGGCGCGCCGACTTTCTCAGCGTTCTGCACGCTCATGGCACGCAGGACACTGGGGCTTGTAGTTTTGTGTTTGTGGTTTGCATTCATGCGGCGTTTTTTTAAAATGCAGCTCAATTTTGATTGGGCGCGGCGCGTTTTCCAACGTTCTTTTTGCCCGCGCCTCTCAGCCTGATTGGCTGTGGCGTGGCGCAGTGCAAGGAACATTGGGAATAGAAGTATTTTCTTTTTGTTTGCGTTCATGGGTCTCCTGCCCCACTGGCGCATTTCTAGTAGGGCCGGGTGCAGGATCCTTTGTCACATTCCAATGGTTAACGCTCAGATTTATAGATAAAGATGTGCTATCTAGTGGATCCTCCCCATAGTCCCCAGATACAAAATAGAAATAATTTATCAGTCCCTCCTTCTGGGGGTTGTCTGAGATCATGTAGCTTGCCTGAGGCTTGCTGTTTTGGAACTGAGGTGTGCAGCTTGGCTGTGCCTCTCACAAAGCTTCCTCAATTAACCCATTAGCAGAGGTGTAATGTCAGAATGTTTATCTTGCAAAAACAACCCAACTCCCATTACAGATCTTCTGTTATTACTGCTGTAAATAGCTACACTGATTGCATGTTATTACTGGTCTTAAATAACTTACTGATTTGCATACCCATCTGTTGAACCAACCAACTACGTGTCCAGCCCCCCTGAACCTCTATACCAGATATGTATAAATGTATGTCATGAAAATCCACTATGGACTTGATTCACGAAAGCTAACATTAAAATACAGGAGTTCGTCTTTAAGGTGCCACAACTTTTTTGTGTCTTGTTTTGTTTCCTCTCTGATATTTCTTAAAATAAGCCTTGATCCTGGGAAAGGTGGAGGGTAAAAGAAGAAGGTGGTGGTCAAAAGTGAGATGGCTGGATGGTATTGTAGATGCAGTGGGCACAGAGCTGGGTGGGTTGAGGAGGATGGTGGAGGACACAGGTGCCTGGAGGGCGGTAGTCCTTGGGGTCACATAGGGTCGGAATCGACTCTGCGACTGAACAACAAAAACTGGATTAAATTATTTAGTCACCTAATTTTCTTCCTGTTGAAAATAAATAGTTTTGGAGATGCATAAAGGAAACCCAGTTCTTTTTGTATAGCAAAGGTATCTGTAAAAGACTTGAAAACCTCAATATTTTAATGCTATAAACTATACTGTACTTACAGATTTCGTTAGAGGCTCTGAACATTTTGTTTCTTTCTTGCAGCAAAAATGAAGCGAAGAGCAGAAACTGAATGCAATAGCCCTCAGAAGAAGCAGAAGAAAAGGATAGAGGAGCTGGGTCTGACCCTCAGCTCTACTTCAGATGATGAGACTCAACTTAGTAATCATGCAACTCAAGGTAATGGAAAAAGGGACACTTCAGAGCCAGTTAGAGAAATTCCATGTACCATCTCTGTGTGATGGGTGGTTCTCTTTGCTTTCATCCTTAAGTGTGAGAAGGAGTTTTGTACTTTAGAGTTGCTTCTATCACCTTTGCTTGGCTTTGAGACTATAGATGATTCAACCTACAACCACTTCGCTAAAAACTAGGTGTAAATCTGAAGTTGTGGAAGGATACTGCACTGACAATGGAGCAATGAAATATATTTAGTCCTAAACTGGTGAGTTTTGCTCCTCCTGTAAATGCTGTGACTGATGACAAGGGAAAAGGATTTGATGCTTCCCTTTGCAATTGTCACTTATGTCAAACTTGGAATCAACCTTAATGTGAGATTTCAAGACATTTGGGCCAAACAAATTGGGAACTACTGCAACATTCTTCACTCCTGTATGAGTGTGAGAAGACAAGCAACCAATATTAGCATAAGTTTTTTTTTGTTATTATCTGTGAAAATGAAGTAAGTAAAGATTTGTCTGCCAGTTTGTGCAGGCTGAGGATTCTGGGAACTGAAGTCAAATTTCCAGAAGGCCAAAGATTCTTAACTGTAAATTGAGCTTGAAAGACCAGTGGTCTGACTTGAGACACAACAGCATTCTATATTCTTAGAATAGGTATAATGCATGATCTTAAGATAGTGATACTTGAGAAATGCTGTCTTTTCTCTGCTTCATTTTCAGAATCTTCCACAAGTAGCAGTGAATCTGATAATGAGAGCAATCAGAGACGTCCTGTCCTTGGATCATTCAACAATAAATTCCGTGCGGACTCTCTTGTGGAGGGAACATCATCTCGATACGCCATGTATAATAGTGTGTCTCAGAAACTCATGGTAGGTCAGAGCACTCTTTAGAGCAGGGGTTCGCAAACTATGGCCCATGCACCGGCACCGGCTCATGGCGGCAAATCATCTGGCCTGTGGCATCGATCCTGGAAGCAGACAAATTTATGACGGCCGTAAATGCACCCGCACCCACTCAAACATGTCCACCACGGTTTGCGACAGCATTTACGGTGGGGGGGTGCACCATGTGTCTGACCCGCTAAGCTGTCTGAGGGGGCGTGGTCTGGCCTGCTGTGGGAAAACGTTAAGAACCCCTGCTTTAGAGCATCCTAATCAATGGTGTTGGGGAAATGACATAAGCTGTTGTATGTTTTGTGAGCTTTGTCTTTCCATTTCTGTTGTAAATCAGAATGGGTTCAGAGTAGTCTTTCAGTAGGGAAGCTGTAAATCTCTTATGGTTGTAGTCTTGCAGAAAATTATATAATTTGGCTTAGAGAGTGTAGTTGTGGTTTTTATATTTAGAAGCCTGCTTCTAGTGGTGGTAGGTGCAGAAAGGTCTGAAACTGGTTTAGAAGCAAAAAATAATAACTTGTTACTGGAAAGGATTTAATAGCCACTGGATAGAAATTGTTCACTAACATCACCAGCTTATATATATCTGCCGTATATGTCTTGTCCATTAGTATGTTTTTATCTTTTTCCACACACTTCTGGACAGCATGAGGCAAGAATGGGACACAAATTGTATTTATTAGAATGATAAACAGGTATTTGGGAGGAAGATTCCTTCATTCTCAGCTTTAGTGCTGGCATTGCAAAATGAGTTGAGCCCAAATGGAGCTGAATTATAAAATATCACATTTATTTTGGTATTCCTTAGAAGCAGCTCAGTGGTTTACGTATCTGGCTGTGGAGCCAGAGCTTGGGAGTTTGATTCTCCATTGTGTTGTTTGAGACAACAGCTAGCCTGTGAAGCCATGGGCAACCGGCAGTCTCAGGGCACCACCAGAAGAAGAGAGTGGTATACCACTTCTGAGTACATGCTAACTAGAAAGGGTTACTACAATGTGGAATTGATTTGATGGCACAGCCTTATTATTAGAAGCAGAGTACTGTACTGGCCTGTGTCCTTAGAAAGTATCTGAAACTTTTATAATGCTTATGGTTCCACATACACATTATAGTTCTCTTCATTCTTATGTGTTCCAGGCTGTCGGAGTTTCAGATTAATGTCTAGGTCAGGGGTGCCCAAACTTTTCGGGCCGTGGGTTGGTCATGTGGAAGTAAAACACACCTTCACATGCACATAACACTGCCGTAAATGACCTGCGGCTGTTGTAAATGTGTTAACGACAGCTGTGGGTCATTTACGGCAGCATTATGCACGTGCAGGTGCTTTAGGCACCCACGCATGCACATTTTACTTCCACTTCCAGGAGTTGCGAGGGTGATTTGGCTCTGGCCTGCATGCAGTACTTTGGGCACCCCAGGTCTAGGTCAATGAACACTGCCTCGTGGAGAGCTTTTGTAGTCATGTTGCTGTCTGGTACTATGCGAGTCCACAAAATGGTTATTCTGAACTAATGGAATTTTTTTCCTGGGCAGGAATTGAACACTTAGTGAAGTGTTCTGTACATATTGAATTCTCAGAAGTTCAGTCTGGCTTTCTGAATATTATAGAGAATATTTTTGCATTTATTACAACATGTTCTAAAAGTTTCTATGTTCTAGTACAGTGGTCCCCAACTATTGGGCCGTGGACTGGTACTGGGCCATGGGCTGTCTTGAACCAGGTTGCAGGGGTGGGTGGTGCTGGGAACCCTGATGGCAGCCTTCTGTCCTCAACGTGTTCCACTGGGTCTGCCCAGTGAATGGAGCAAGAGCATGGGGTTCAGACACAGCAGATAGACAGGCGGCCGGGGCCCTCCTACACATTGCTTAACTATGGTGGGACTCCGTCCCCTGCCTGTGTGCAATATGCTATCTCACTGATGAAGTCGAATGATGTGCCTGGCAGGTGGCTGGGCCCCTCTTCCTTGTTTTTGAGCTATAGTGGGGCTCTTCCCTCCCACCTGTGCACAGTGAGGTATCACACTGCCCATATTCAAGCTGCGGCTGGCAGACGGGATTGATTAAAAATCCCTGCCCCCACTTACTGGTCCATGGAAAAATTGTTTAGCATGAAACCTGTCCATGGTGCAAAAAAGGTTGGGGACCCCTTTTCTAGTAAACTTACCATTTTCTTTTTAAATGTGTAGCATAGATTGTAGAACTTGAAATGGGCCAGTGGAAAAGATGCAGAGGTGGTGATTTCCTCTGAGAGAATGGTGTCTTGCTTGTGTCACCCAGATAACTAGAGTGTTCTCATATCTAATCAAGGGCTGGTGTGTTCCCTTGTGGGCTTTAACAGCTGCATTGCAGGTTAAACAAACAGTGTATTTCTTAGCCTGGATACAGTGACAAGGAACTCATCTCTTGCTGATTTTCCAGCATATCAGATTATTAGTAAAAGCACAAGAACCTTTTTAGGAAAAAAAGTTAGTGTCATTACATCTTGGATTACACAAGAGTTGTGTTTGGGATGAATTCAAAGCTCAAGTTGAAGCAACTGAGAGCCTTGTGCCATCAAGACTTCCGTATTTTTCGAACCATAAGACGCACCTGACCATAAAACACACCCAGTTCTTAAAGCAGGAAAACAAGAAAAATTCTGAACCAAATAGTACTGTATTTGCACCACTAACCACTGGTGGCGCTGCAGGGGAAATGGGTCGACAAGTCATTGCACTGAGGCAGGAAGCGATGCTCTAGCCTAGCCTCTTGCTCTCCCTGCAACCAGGAAGCATGGCTTCCCCCTCCATTTTGACCACATGGAGCAGGGACAAAGGCAAGAAAGGTAAATGAAACCCTTTCTTTTTATGCACAGATTTGGTTTCCCACTGAAATACATTGGGAACATACAAACAGAAAAGCTTTAGAATACTGTACAAGAAATTGATTTCCAATGCATTTAAATGGAAAATTGCGATTTGTGCCCTCTTGTGGCCACCTGTGGTAATGTCCTGCTGAACATATGTTTTCCTTTCTCCAGCCCTTCTTTCCCCGGCCCCTGAACAGCTGTGGCGGTGGAGGTCTTCAGCCAGCCGTGGCTGTTGTAAAATATCCTTTTACAACAGTCTTGCTGGACAGCTTTTGGACTATAAGACGCACCCTCATTCCCCCCACTTTTTTTTTGGAAAAAGTGCGTCTTATGGTCTGAAAAATACGGTAATTGGTTTTGTTTGGTGTGAGTATTTTTAGATTACCAACTGCTTCACTAGATTTATCATCTCTGAATGAAGTATTCAAACCTGAGAATATGGCCCTTGTTAATCTCACTCTTTTGAAGTACAGTATGGTTTCACATGTACCTACTTAATGAAAACTGGTGGTTGAAGAGTTATCTGTATCCATCACATAATTCAACAAAAATTGTTTTTACTTTTGTTTTTGTCTGATAATTACGTTGTTTTCATGGGGGATTCACTTTTCACAAGTTGTGCTAAAGTCACACCTCTTAGCGTGTAAGGTTTATTTTCCAAAAGCAATACAGGAAGTTATGAGGCGGACAGTAAATCTGCAAAGCTCAATTTATTAGTGCACTGGTGCTTAAATTGGTTGGCGAAGTAGGAGTGACATGTCAGGCCCCAATAGTTATGTTACAAGACACTGAAATAATTTTCTGTTCCCCATTGTGTTAATCAATTAACACTAGGAGCCAAGCAGAATAACCTTCTAATTAGTTTTAGTAGATTTTTTTTGCTTTCCTGAAACCTGCAGCAATTTTGGTGGAACCTAGTTAATCTACACTTCTCTGCGCTGCGGTGTTCTCTCTTTGCTCTCTGACCTTTGCTGTCATGCTTCATGACATCAGAACACCAGCCACAGAGGTCGTAAAACCTAGTCTTGGATAATCATGTTGGGAAGATTGGGTAAAATTACATTGAATTGGGAAAAAAGGTACAGCAAATTAGGTATAATAGATGTCTTTGCTGTACATCAGTGATTTTGAGATGTCTGTTTTCAGAAAAGCTGCTGAACCTCACTTGTGACTTCCAGCCATTTTGAAATGCAGGCCTCATTCCTAAAGTACAAAAGTTGTTTTTTCAGTAAACAAGCTAACTGAAGATCCACAGCATAGAGGACAGAGGCCTGGCTCCTTTTTTACAGGT
This sequence comes from Bradypodion ventrale, assembly GCA_035047345.1. Lineage (NCBI taxonomy): Eukaryota > Metazoa > Chordata > Lepidosauria > Squamata > Chamaeleonidae > Bradypodion > Bradypodion ventrale. Next base: position 62,067,172 of record JAWDJE010000001.1, on the reverse strand, counting down.
CAACTCCCTTGAAGGCGCTATGGCCAGGCCTGGCATGAAATACATACAATGAAACTACGTAAACCAGCTTAAACACATTGCTTTACATGATTGGTCCACGTATTTAGCTGTTTTAAAGTTGGACATGTGCTTTTAGTTATCAGTTTGCAGAAGTTTAATATTCTAGTATTTAATAATCTAGTATTTCTTCTTAGAGGTTCATATATTTGGTGTGTGCTACATTTATCATATTTTTGGGAATATAATAATGGGAGGAGTCATTTGCGTATGTTGTTTGTAACAGCGTAAGTTGTTTGTTCACTAGTCTATAAGATGTATGCAGACACATGGCAAGTGTCCCTCCTGTTAGAGAAGGCACCATTTTGCATGCCAGATTTCCATAAATTGGTTTCTATTTTCTTCTCCAAGCAACACTCCGACTGATTACTTATTCCTGAATTAAGTATTTCTAAAGGCTTGTCATTGTTAGGAGTTTGAGTGACGCACTGTTGCTCTGAAAGAACTGAGAATGATGTTGGATGCCACCATGGGCATCCAAGGGTCTTGAAAGGACACTAACCACTTATGGCATTTCAAAACCTTATGTTCTTTCCTTAGGATCTATTCATGCTAGAGAGTTAATAAAACAAAGAATTCTCGATATACATCGCCAAAATGATTTAAGTAAACTAGTTTCCCCATTGTTTGATAGATCAACTTTCAATGTTGCTAAGCCCTTAGCATACTTGTCTTTAATAAGAAATCCTGAGCATAGACGTTCCTTCACACTTATTTGGTATAACATGCTTCCCTCCTCCTACAGGGAGGATTTCTTTAAGAAAGGCCTAGCACTTGAGCGTTTATGCCCATGACAGTTAAATACGATAGAAACCTCTGAGCATATTCTGCTAGAGTGTCCCCTGTATAATAAACCCAGGAGAGACCTTTTTAGTGTTTTCCGAACTTGAAGTCTAACAATAAAGTCAGGACACTGAATATTCTTTTATCAGGTGAAGGGCAAGATACGACGATAGCAGTTGCTAGATTCGCATGGTATGTAACTTGTATTCGTAAAGGCAAGATAAAATCAAAGGAATAAGGAAAATGCTTCCAGATTACAACTTGACTGTCATAGAATATGTCTGCAGGACATAGAAATAACAACCCTTGAAATTCTGGTTGTATGTTGCTATTGTATATATAATCTGGTGTTCATGATTTTGTGATAGTTTTATTAGGTTGTCTCACTTGTGTCAAGCAGCTTGATTTTGTGATATTGTAACACTGGCCTTGGGCTGTAATAAAGAATTTGTTTGTTTGATATAGAATGGTAGCAGGAAGACTTTAGGCTTGCAAAAACTTCTGAGGTAGCTTGTTTCAGTGTTGAAACAACAACTCTTACTTTCAGGAAGCTTTAAATTTTGGTTGAATATTCTCATTTATTGAAATTCAATGAATTTGTTCAGGATCTAAACTACAGAGTAACAAATACGAGTTAGCTCTACCTTCTGCATGAGATTTTCAAATACAGTCTTTGAAGATGATGAAGGGATCAGTAGCATGATGCAAATTGTCTTGCAGGCAAGGTTATATGTTATTACTGATATAAGCTGCTTGTGTGTAGCTGAATTTAAACATGACAACAACAACAGCCCTGCCCTTATCTTTGATGATGATTTGGATTGTTTTGGATGCTTTGTATATCATGACTTACCAGGCTGAGATTGTATTGTAAATCTTGATCTTTGCAGAGGTCTCAGGAGGACTCTGACCCTCCTCTTAAGGATCAGAACAAAGAATTAGATTTCTATATTGAGTGCTTCTGCCACGATACTAGGGCAGAGATCATCAGCAAAGAATTTGATGAGCTTTTAAGACTAGGTCAGTGGTGGCCAACCTTGACACTCCAGATGTTCTTAAACCTCAATTCCCAGAAGTTCTGATCAGTTGGTGTGCTGACTTCTGGGAATTGAAGTCCAAGAACACCTGAGTGCCAAGGCTAGCAACCGCTGCCTAGGTTACCTGAAATACAGTTGAAACAAAATCCCTGCTTTAACTGGAAGATTGTGACAGATGGTATTTAATTTGTTTTGACTGTCCTCACTTCTGGGGTTTCTGGCATAAATGTGTGAGAGGGATGCTGTTAGGTGCTATTCCCATTTAGATAGATAGATAGATAGATAGATAGATAGATAGATAGATAGATAGATAGATAGATAGATAGATAGATAGATAGATAGATAAATCTTTATTGTCATTGTCCTGCACAGAACAACAAGATTGGGGGGGAGTATTGAATGTACTTCAGGAATCTCGAGATTGGGGGGAGATTTACGATGACCGTATGAATTGAAGACCATTGATGACAATCCTGCTCAGTTCTTGCAAACCAAAGGCTGTGGCTTTCTTTCTTTTCTTTTTTTAAATAATTTTTTATTAAATTTTTCAAACAAAATTACATCATATAAAAATTAAACAACAAACATACATAAGAAAAAATACATAATACAGTTGCATACAAGTTATGTCTGTTTACATTCTAACACTGTATTGCAATTAACCTATTTCATTATACACCAATACATTATCAACCTATCATTGTGGATTGCAAGTACAACTTTTTAACATAACTTTGAATATGATATAAAATTTAATACTTAAATTCATTAATAATAATAATACAATACTAAATAATAATATAAAAGTAAGAATAAGAAAAAGAAAAAATAATACACCCTGTGATATTTACAATGCCATGGAGGAAACAGGTTGTCTTAATATTTTCCTTCCAGAAACTTATTTGATCAGGTACAGGTTTATTTATGTCATCCCCTCTAAGTGAGTAGTCCACAAAAGCCTGCCAAATATTCCAAAATTTGTTCTCTTTAATAATACCCCTTTTTTATTTATCTCCCAAGTTAATTTGTCATTCAATGCTAAGTTCCAAATTTCTTTATACCATTCTTCTATCTTTATATTTATATCATTTTTCCAATTCCTAGCAATACATTGTCTGGCAGTTGTAAGCATTATTTCTACCAGTAATAATTCTTTTTCATCCTTATTTAAATTAAGGCATTCCACATCTGTTAGCATAGTGATACTTGACCCCAGCTTAATTCTCTTACCCATAATTTCATCAATCTCTTTCTCAACTTTCTTCCAAAAGTCTTTGACCACAGTACAACTCCACCACATATGTTCATATGTTCCAATTTCCTCTTTGCATCTCCAACACATTTTATCCTTTTTATTATCAATCTGGTGCAACCTCACTGGGGTCAAATACCACCTCCATAACATTTTATAATTATGTTCCTTTATTCTAACTGACAAAGTTCTCATTGTCGCTTTCTTATGTCAGACCTTTTCATGTTTGGACTTCCTTTACATTTATTGCCTTCAACATTTCCTAGCACTGGTATTTTATCAGTATGGTAAAAATGGTATGCTACATAAGGAGACAAATACAGTAGCCCCAGTTAAGTTATTTTAGTGTAATATGTAAGAAATTATGATCATAACAACAATCTCATGTAGCTATTGAATTCCTCACAGTTTACTCATTTTATAGAATGACTATTACAGTGTTCTTTTTTATACATTCCATTCTGTACATTCAGTATTATTATCCTAGCTAAGTGAAATGTTCCAGAATGGAGAACTTAAAAGCTCTATCTTGAGATTCCTGAAGTACATTCAATACTCTTAATCACAGTAGTCCAGTGTAATGTCAATGATTCTGTTGATCCCCAACTTAAGCATAGAACAAAATGTATAAACCTGCTGCTAGATTTTACCCAACATTCTTTCTGCATTGACTTACAGGCCAAGATGGGTTTTCGAGAAGGTGAAGGACTTGGAAAATATGGCCAGGGGAGACAAGAGATAGTTGAGGCCTCCCATCAGAAAGGAAGGCGAGGTTTGGGGCTGACTCTGAAAGGATTTGATGGAGAAGTGAACATCAACTGGCAAGATGAATCAGAGGTAATCGGATACATACATTCTGCCTTCTACTAGTGTTATCTCAGAACTTTCCATCATAAAGATGTCTGATGTATTTGACCTGCATTGACGCAAGCAAAGTTCATGATAAAATATATCTTAGGTTGAAGGAGTGTAGCCTAAAAACTGGATGCTAGTCTTGCAGTCTGTTTTGAATTTCTTATTCTTGGGATGCTAGCCTCTATAGAATGTTTCTTTGCTATGTTAAGAATTGCTAAGCTTCCCCTGATTTGTTATTTGAACACACAAAAGTTTTAACTTTGGGTTTGCCTCTAAGCTTGAAGTGTGACGACCACCCCACCCCACCCCCACCCGGTAACATACAGCTTTTTTTTTTTGAAACCTCCTTTCTCTTTTTTGCAGGCTAGTGCATATGAGCAGGTGGACTGGTTTCCAGAGTGCACCACTGAAATTCCAGATGCTGAGGAAATGAAGGACTGGATGACGATCGGCAAGGTATTTCAGTTGCAAAAAGAAGGGGAAGAAAATTAAGAGTTGAAACCAATTAAAAATTCAAAAAGAACCTAGTTAAAGCCAGAGATGCTGCTCAGTATGCTGAAAACATATTGCAGAAAGTGACTCTTCAGGTGGAACTAAAAATAAGCTATAAGAGTATAACAATCAAGATATGGAGTTAAAATTACTAGATGTAATAAAAATTATGGAACCACTTTACTAAGTTAAGTAAATGTAAATATAATTTATTAAGCTTGATTTAAAAATATTTTGTTTTAAATTACTGATGAGTTCCAAAGTTTACATTTTAGTGCAATGGTCATAATAAACTCCTAATTAACAAATTCTAGCATATAATATGTCTATTAGGTGAAGATATGAAGGTAAAAAGTAGAGTTCTTGCATTGGAAACAAAGAAGTTCCTGGCTTCTCTAGGTAGGGATAGGAAAGATTACTTTCTGAAACCCTGGAGAATTGCATCAATGAACGTCAATCAACCAATGGCTTGACCTATTATAAGGCGGTTTCCTGTGATTTTGTATTTTATTTTTAGCATGTCCATCATTCTGTGCAATTTGTGATGTCAGGAAGAAAGTCTGGCCAGGTTATCCTGCTACGGTAATAGAGTAGACCATACTGCCAGCGACTCAATGCCGAGTGTCAGGCAGCACTTAACTAACCTGACCACCTTGAGGACTAACAGCTTTGAGTGCCAAAGTCCACAGGGAAGGGTGATGGTCCCCAAGTGGATTAAATCCCACTTGAATCCACCTTGATGGAGGGCAGCAGCTTCATCAATACTGGCCTGGGGCTGAGGAGGACTTTGCATGCCGAAAGAGCTGAGAACCAGAAAGTGTCTTGCAGAACTGGATCAGTGGTATGGGGGTCATGCTGTGATGCGGAAGGCAAATGAAAGGCCACTGCATTATATTCTCAGGACAGTCTTCATGGCTGGTCGCCATGATGATTGCTTATATTTGGATTTGGATATGGCAGAAGAAGAAGAAAACTTTTGTTTTTATGGGTATTCAAAGTAGATTTGTTGGGCTCATTATCTTGTTGGGCTCTTTAGCCTGATGTAAGAGGATTAGCATACTTGAATGTACAACACCTCTGGGCTTGTTGTTCTGTGCCAAACTACAATGAGAATAAGCTTCACACATGCAATTAATGAATTTGCAAAAGCTTAAGTCACTTAATAAGCTATTGAAACACAACAGCAGGAGATGACATTTTCTGCAGTAATGTGCTCATTTGGCATAGTGCTCTGTTTAGCACAGAATTGCTTCTCAGCAGTTACATACTTTGAAAGAAAGCTAAACTGAAGTGGAATTTGTTGATTCATGACACTGAATCAACAAACCTAGCTTTCCCATTTTAGTTCATGCTAAAAGTATATTGTGTTTATTAGATTGCTTCTGTTTGCGTTGTGTGAATATGCAGCTGTTTGCATACTGAAAGCTGAAGTTAAGACTGGCATATCCTCCCTATAGGTATCTGCGCAATGTTTCATCCTAAAACAGGCCAACATTATTAATCAGCATTCTTTCTGTGGTTTATCTGCCTTATGAGTAGTACCTATATAGATGTATATAAAATCATTAATGGCAAGTATAGTTCTGCAGTAGAGTTTGTACATTTTATTGCTGCCAACCCATTTCTGAAGAGGATGTTGATAATCTTGGGAAGGGGGAATACAGTACAGCGAACTACATCTTCTATCTGTGTATCATTTATTGATCAGAAAGCACGGGCCAAAAATTGGAGGCATAGCCATTTGCTTCTTTAACTCAAGAAAGGTCCCTCGGCACCCGATGGGGTAAAAAAAAGAAGCAAAGAAGAAGAACTCAAGAAAGGTTATTCTTAAAATTAAACATATATCATGGTGATTTCGGTAACCTGATGAGTTAAATAATGAGAAGAAAATCTGCTGATATTTAAGTGGTCTTGGGTTTAGTATTCCATCCATTTTCTTGAAGCCCGAAACAGAAGAAAAGGAAGTGGTCACCTGATGCTCACCTCTAGTAAATAAAGATGCACGCTTGTATATTCATTAGCACCATGGCAAACAGTGTTCACGGTATTTTCTGCATGCCACTCCAGTCCTGTCCCTTTCCTTATTTTCCCAGTGGATCTGCATGCAGCTCTCCAGTCTACTGGTGGAAAGTGTTATTGTGTGGGGTTTTTAAAACGTATAACAAATAAAATTGGGTATAATAAATTACTTCTTCTTGTGCCGTAACTGATTCCAAATATTGGTGATCATCATGGCAATCAGCCATGAAGATTGTCCTGAGAATATAATGCAGTGGCCTTTCATTTGCCTTCCGCATCGCAGCATGACCCCAGTACCACTGATCCAGTTCCGCAAGACACTTTTTGGTTCTCAGCTCTTTCAGCACGCAAAGTCCTCAAGCCCAGGCCAGTATTGATGAAGTTGCTACCTTCCACCAAGGCCTCTAGTCCTCAGGTTTGTCAGGTTAGTTAACCGCTGCCTGATGCTCAGCGTTGAGTCACTGACAGTATGGTCTACTCTATTACCATAACCTGGCCAGACTTAAAAATAAATTACAGGACAACAATATTACATTAAATAGAAAATTGCCTCTGTTAGAAGTGAGAAAGATTTGATTGCACTGGGGAAAAAGTAGCCATGCCAGTGATAGTGGTACACATGTGTTATGCCAGAGTTTCAGCTTGAGAAGAAAATATCCAAAACAGTTTCCTTGATGTCAAATTAGCTGACACTGCTTTTTTTTGCTGCTACTTGTCTTTTAATTGCAGTTTGTCCAAACCTTGACAGTTAGGTATCCTTATGTTGTCACTGTTGTTCCAAATATATGTGATCCAGATAATATGAAGTTGACACAGAGTCTCATGGTCCCTGTGTTGCTGACCCTGCTTTTCTTGAGATTATGTACTTTGAACAGTCCCTTAATTAATAGGAAGAAGTTCTGTTGGGTGATTCCTTTCTCTTTCTTTTGGTTTTCAGAGGAAACTGGTGATTGATGATGAAACTGGATTCTGTGGAGAGGAACTCTTGCAGAATGTGCTCCAATGCAAGGTGAGTTTTCCCTCTCAGAAACACCGGGGGGGGGGGGGGTGCCAGCAGGAGGAGAAAGGAAGTATGACAAGCATCTATGGCGAAACTTGGCTGCTTTGAGATATTTAAGGGGAAATGGCAAAGATGTTTTGTCCATGTAATATGAAGCATTCATTTCCAGACTAGAATTCAATTCCCAGAATCCTCGTTACAAGTGTGCTTTGAGTAAACTTTCCCTCCTGTCTGGCTATGAAATAATGGCTTGTTTGCTGCAATAGAAAGTAATTTATTCTTCCCAGGTTTTGTCTCCCAAAGCTCTAGAGATTGTTGTTGCAGGAGAGAAAAAAAGTTGTGCTGTTACTGTATAAAGCTACCTTGTTATCCTAATTCAGAATAATTGGTTCCTCACTAATTGTCCCACTTAATAAAGCTCCTGTAATTAGATGTTGCCTATGACAGCAAAGGGAGACTATGGTGGCTCAAGCGGTTAAGACACTGACTGGAAGGCAGCAGGTCAGCAGTTCAAGACCCGAGTACTGCATGACGGAATGAGCTCCCCTCTGTCCCAGCTCCTGCCAACCTAGCAGTTCAAAAGCAAGAAATTGCAAGTAGATAAATAGTGGAAAGGTAAATAGTGTTTCATACACTCTGGCCTCTAGGCGTGCCTACCACATGCTCACAAAAACGTCTGCACACACAGCGCTGGCTCCTTAGTTATAAACAAAGATGAGCACTGAACCCTAGAGTTGGATACGACTGGCTTTTGAGCAAGGGTGACCTTTACCTATGATCGCAAAGATCAGATAGATGGAACTGAAAAAATGTCTAGTTTCGTTGTCCTCCCTCTTCTTGTTAGGTGAGTCTTGTTTCTTCTTTTTCCAGAGTGTGTTTGATGAGCTGGATGGGGAGGAGATGCGCCGAGCCCGCACAAGGTCCAATCCCTATGAAATGATCCGTGGAGTCTTCTTCCTAAACAGGTCATTGAAAGTTCTCTGATTTTCGGACCTAAAGCCAATAAAAGGACAGTCTCTTAACAAAAGTCTGTCTTACGCTTACAGAGCTGCAATGAAGATGGCAAACCTAGACTATGTCTTTGACTACATGTTTACAAACCCAAAGGATTCTCATGGGGTGAGAATTTCTTTTTACTGTACCTGCATCTCAAATATCTTCCTGCAGTGGGAGAAATGGGTGGGGAACGACTAAAGATTATGTTTTAAAAATGGGTGGCATTTTAAGTACTGTACCTCAATAATCAGGCATATATTTGAATAAAGCAGTGATGGTGAACCTTGGCACTCCAGCTGTTGGACTTCAATTACCAAAAGTCCAAGTCAGCACTCCTGCTGTTCTGTGCTTCTGGGAATTGAAGTTCTAGAGCATCTGGAGTGCCAAGGTTCACCATCACTGGAATAAAGGCAAAGTTGGGTTGGTGGTGGTTTGGTTATTTTTAGGGGCTTCAACTTTGTTTCTTTTTTGCAGAAACCTCTGGTCAGAGAACGTGATGCAGAACTCCTGTACTTTGCTGATGTATGTGCTGGCCCTGGTGGTTTCTCAGAGTATGTCCTGTGGAGGAAAAAGTGGCATGCAAAAGGATTTGGGATGACCTTAAAAGGACCAAATGATTTCAAATTGGAGGACTTCTATGCTGCCTCAAGTGAGCTCTTTGAGCCCTACTATGGTACGTGCATCAAACCAACGCCTAGCATGGCAAATTTCTTTCCTCCCCTCAGCTTTATCTTCAGTACACAGTTAAAGATCTAACCCAAAATAATATTTTAAGAAAACTCCTCAGAATATAACCAAAATTATGCATATCTGATGAGCGGATTGCTGCATCATCCTAGAGGAGTGCAAACAGATTGATTGTTGCTGTCTGATCTCATTTTTAACTTAGATTAATTGATGCTATCAGTGTGCAAAATATTGAAAGTAAGAAGAATCAAGTAATAACCAGAACTGTAGCCCTGAGATGAGAGAAACATGTTTTTTAGAATAAGGGAACAGAAGCTGAAATCCAATATAGAGTTATACTGTGTAAATCTGATGAGATCATCAATCATGGCCTCTTTTTGGGTATTAAAAATTTCCTGTTTCTTCACCACCACTGCAAAGGTTGCTAGGACTGTGATGGCAAACCTTGGCAGTCCAGATGTTCTTGGGCTTCAATTCCCAGAAGCCCAAGCCCCCTGTGAATGGATTTACTGCGATTCATCCGGCCCCTGCCGCCCTCGTCGCTCCCAGAAGCGGAAGTAAAATGCGCCTGTACGGAGGAAGGGTTAACCTGGAAGAGCCTTAACCGTATGGGCGCATTTTACTTCCGCTTCCGGGAGCGACAAGGGCGGCGGGGGCCAGATGAATCGCAGTAAATCCATTCATGTGGATTCACAGGGGGCTTGGGCTTCTGGGAATTGAAGCCCAAGAACATCTGGACTGCCAAGGTTCGCCATCACGGTCCTAGGAGTCCTTAGGGTCCCTTTGGTCCCAGGGAAAACTTTGGGGCCACGGGACAGGTCAGGGAGTTTTAAATGTCTGAAATTTGCCACAACTGGTCTGGGAACTGCAGTGGGAACTGTGGCAATGATTTTCAGATATTAAGACTTCTCACCTCATCTTGTGGCTCCCAAAAGCTTCACTAGGGCCGAAAGGATCCTTAGGGGGCATAGAAATCCTTTTGGGGTTGCGAAAAAGAAACTTAATTACCAAAATATGGCTGTGGCTAATGATAGCATTAGATTTACTTACTGTAAGTTTATTTTGGCCACTATTAATTCATTGTGAATATAGCAGATTCTCTGAAGTGACGGAAAGTCTTTGGAAGTGATTCTGAGCGACATAATTGTAATACAGTAATATATAATGGCCAAGGTTAAATCTCTTGTTTTCACATAGGTGAAGGAGGAATGGAAGGAGATGGAGACATCACCCGTCCTGAAAACATCGCTGCCTTCCATAATTTCGTACAAGACAACACAGATCACAAGGGAGTACATTTCTTAATGGCAGATGGGGTATGTTCCTTCTTTCTTCATTTCTCCCTCAGCTGCTAAAGCCAGCAATGTAGTTTTGCACATTATGACAAATTAGTTTATTATAAATATGATGATGGACAAATTTTTAAAAAAGAATATAACATTGGTTTAGCTTTGTAAATAGATATTGGATCATTTTGATTCATTTTGGGACTGGGTCAATACATTTATTTGATTGGAACTGAAATAACAAAAGCATCTGTAACATCAATGAAATACATTGTGTTGAGGTTTGCAGAATGTAAACATATAAATATCCCATAGGTGTTCTTGACTATTGGTAATTTGATATTGTTCTGTCATTATTGTACTCTTGCTGCTGTAGATATTTAACGCAGGTACACTTTAAATTTCCAAACAGTAAAATACTGTAAAACAGTAAAATGCTCACCTGCTGACTTTCCAGTCACTAAATTCAACATAACCATTTATTTTTATTTTTTTTATTAAGTTTTTAATAGACATACAGAAAAAGAAAAGAAAACATTAACAGTACATTAACAATACATTACACTAACAAGTCCATAATATCATACTAACAAACATTACTATATGCTAGCACATAACAATATCTATATTCATTAACTACTATTTAACCACCAAATATTAAGAACCATTATTTCAAAGTCCAAAATAATAGAAAGAAACTTTCTGTACTACCACTAATCTTTTTAACCAATAAAAAACACCCTGTGAATATATACATTGCCCGGAGAGTTTATTTTCTACTCAGCTCCAGAAACTTCTTTGAGATGGTACTGGTCCTGAACTATCACCTGCCATAGTAGAGTGATCCACGAACGGTTTCCATATATTCCAAAATCTATTCTCTTTTAAATTATCTCTTTTGACTTTAATCTCCCATGTCAATTTATCGTTCAATGCTAAACTCCACATTTCTTTATACCATTCTCCAACCTGAATATCTACATCGTTTTTCCAATTTCTGGCTATACATTGTCTACCCGTTGTCAGTACAATTTCCAGTAATTCTTTTTCCTCCTTGTTTAAACCCAGATCTTCCACATTCGTTAAAAGAATAGTACCCGACACCAACTTAACACTTTTACCCAATATTTCACCAAATTCATTTTCTATTCTTCCCCAAAAATCCCTTATTTTTTTACAACTCCACCACATATGTTCATATGTTCCATCAAATTCTTTACATCTCCAACATAACTTATCTCTTTTATTATCCATCTGGTAAAGTCTTAATGGTGTCAGGTACCATTGCCACAACATCTTGAAATTATGTTCTTTAATTCTTACAGACATTGTTCTCATAATTCTCTTTTTCCATTTATTTTTCCATTCAATCTCCCCAATTTTTATATTCAAATTTTCTTCCCACTTCCGTTTCAAATCCTCCTGTGGATCTGCACCTCTATTCAATATATTATAAAGCTTACTTACAAGACCCTTAATACTACTTTCCCCTTTTCTAATCTTCCTTACCAATTCCTCAAATTCCGTAAGTACTCTATCTGACCCTAGTTCTCTTTTATATTTTTTATTCCAATTGTCCACCTTTAACTTCTGAAACCAATTCAAATTTAGTATCTCAAACATTTTTTTCCGCTCGGCATCAACATCACATGCTTTTAACCAATCCTTCAGTAACAACGTCCCATTTTTATCCAATATTTCTATTTTTTCTTTGTCTAATTTTATTGGGAAACACATCATATCAGTCAATTCCAAGATTGGGGAGAGATTCGGAACCATATCTTTTTTTACCTTCTTCCACACCTCCATGAGACCTTTCATCATAGTATTATTTGACCTTTTCACCTTATCCTTCATTCCCAGAAAATTCAAGTTTCCAATATTTCTGTATTCTTTCATTTCCAATTGTTCCCAAATTACCTTTTCTCTTGCCAATATCTTCACAACATTCTTGACTTGAAATGCTTGGTAATATACTAACAGATTTGGCATACCCAACCCCCCTTTTTTCTGAGACAAATACCATAGTTTCTTTGGAAGCCTAGATTTTTTTCCTCCATTACAAAAATCATTAAACATTTTTTGAAACTCATTAATTTCTTTCTCTTTTAAGTGGATCGCGAGCGTATCAAATAAAAAGTTAATCTTTGGTAACAGTATCATTTTACACATAGCAATCCTTCCGAACCATGACAGCTTTAACTTCTGAAGTTCTCGTATTTTATTCCTAAATTCAATTCTCAAGCTGTCATAATTCAATCGTTTAAGTTCTTCTAATTTGTTTGAAATAATTATCCCTAAATACTTCAACTTATCTTTGATTTGTATATTAAGTGTCGACACCGTCCTACCCATCTCGCTCAATTTCAAATTACACAACATCAATTCAGATTTATCCCAATTTATCTTTAATCCAGTTATAGCTTGAAATACTTGTAGATGATCTTTAATCCTGTCCATTACCTGTTCCGGGTGCTTCACCATAAGCAATGTATCATCAGCGTACATGCTCACTTTATTACCCATAATCCCTTCTATATTTGAATCCTCCCTTATACTTTTAGCTAAAATCTCCATTGCCATTATAAACAAGATAGGAGATAATGGGCAACCCTGCCTAGTGCCTGCCTCTAGCTTTACCACATCCGTGAGCTCCTCGTTTACTCTAACCCTGGCATTTCCTTTTTGATATAGTAAATCTATAACCCTATTAAATTTATCTCCAAACCCATATTTTCTAACTATTTCCTTAATTGAAGACCACTGCAATGAATCAAATGCCTTAAAAATATCCAATGATAGTAATCCCACTTTTTCCTTTGTTTGATTGACATTGTCTATTAAATCTAATACCCTTCTAGTCAAATCCGCCATGTGTCGTCCTTTTAGAAACCCAACTTGATCAACATTTATATATTCCCCCATAAAACTATTTAAACGATTAGCCAATATTGCCGTGAAGATCTTCGCATCTTGATTTATAAGCGAAATTGGTCTGTACGAATCCACTCTTTCCAAATTCTTACCAGGTTTTGGCAAAAGAACAATTGTGGTGTTATACCATGAAGTCGGGATTGATCCTCCATCTAGTATATAGTTATATAACTTCACCAATTTCGGGACCACCACCTCTTTAAATTCTTTGTAAAACTGTTGATAATCCATCATCCCCCGGGGCTTTCCCTATCTTCAGTCCGCTTATTACCCCCTTAACCTCTTTGTCAGTTATCTTTTCCTCCATTTTCTCCCTATGCTCTTGTTTTATCCCATTCCCTAACTGCCTCTCCAATATCCTTTTAAGCTTTTCCATATCTATTTCTTTTTTTTGCATATAACACCTGGTAAAATTCCCTAACTATTTTACATTTATCGCTATTCTTATTACACCTTGAACCCTGCCTGTCGACTAACACCCCAATTTCTCTTTTTTCCCTTTTAACCTTAGCTGCTCTTGCTAATAGTTTTGAGTTCTTATTACTAAATTCAAAATATTCTGTTTAAATAAATCAAATCTCGTTTAACTTTATCAATATCTTTACCCATTTCTTCTGCCTTGAGTCCTTGTAGTTTCAAGAGAATTTTTTTATCTTTACTTTTTGCGTGTTCTTCCTGTAATTGTTTTATTTCCCTTTCTTTTTCTATATGTTCTGCTTTATACTTTTTATATTTGAGGCTTGCCAATTTTATGCTTTCCCCCCTAAAAACTGACTTCATGGTATCCCATACAATGTTAAAATTAACCTCATTATTATCGTTCCATTGCCAACTTTCTTTCCAGCTTTCCACAATTGCCTCTTTGCTTTTCTGATCTTTGAACAAATTAGGATCGTACCTCCAATTTCTAACTCTTTGAATATTTTTTGGTGCTTTCAATTCCAAATATACTTTAGCATGATCCGATTCCTTAATAATCCCAATTTCCGTACCTTCTATATCCCCAATTAAGTTTTCCGACAGAAAAACATAATCTATTCTCGAGTAGGTCCCATGTACATGCGAAAAAAAGGAATATGCCCTTTCCAAGCCTTTAAACTCTCTCCACGAATCCTTCAAACCCATAACTTTCATCCATTTGTCCATCGCCTTCCCTTTCACACCCATTCCACTTCTAGCTATGTTTGTGCAATCTATTCCTGACCTGATCAAATTAAAATCACCAGCCACAATAGTTTTTGCAACGTTTTCCAACTCCACTATTCTCCGAATTTTTTCAAGAAACACTACTTGGTGGTCATTCGGAGCATAAATATTTACCAACAATATTTCCTCATCCTCCAATTTTCCTCTTAACAACAAATACCTACCCTCTTGATCAGCAATCTTTTTTGTGATTTCAAATCCTAACTTTCTAGAAATCATAGTTGCCACCCCTCTTGCTTTAGATGTTCCAAATGCCATCTCATAGTGTTGCATCCAACCCAGATAAAGTTTATTCGTATCTTTTGATTTCTGATGTGTTTCCTGTAAAAATAAAATATCTGGTCTATCTTTTTTCAACGCCGATTCCAGCCTCCGTCTCTTAAGAACAGAACCTGTACCTTTCACATTCCACGATATTATTTTAATACTACCCATAACCAAATTCTTCTCCCAACTTTAAACTCTCCATCGGGCGTGCCACCAAGAACCCTACACCATACGCACTACATAAAACACACATTTTCACTCTCCCCACCTTCCAACGAAAAGTCGCCTCTGTCAACCAAAGAGGGGAGAGGGGGGACCTGCAAGATGCGCCCTACTGCCGGCGCTATGCGCTATTTACCCATTCTACCTCTATTAGGTAATTAAGATTACTACTATCTAATGCTCATTATTCCTTACCTATCTCCTCCTCCACCATAATCAAGGACGGCTCCTCCTCCTCCTCCCCTCGCTGTAGTGTTCCACCTGTTGCCCCACCGGGCTCCTCCCTCCCATATTCCCTCCCCAAAGCTCCAGAATCCGTCATTTCCTTCTTAAGATTTTTCCATTCCTCCGAATCTACTTGTACCAATCCCAACAAACTCAAGTATTCCAATGGATTAGTGCCTTCATCAATAACTTGCATTCTTTTATCATAGAAAAAGCGCAATTGTTGTGGAAATCTCCAATTATACCTTATATTTTTACTCATCAATAATTTAGTAACAGGCCTCATCTTATACCTCCATGTTCTTTCTTTTAATGAAATATCATTATAGACTTCTACATCTGAACCATCAAATTTCAACGCGTCTAAACCAACTCTTTTCAGATGAGCCATTACTTTTAATTTATCTGCCCAATTTGCAAATTTAACCAACACATTTCTTTGAACCACTCTCCCTCTTCTTGGACCCACCCGGAATACACTTCCTAAATCCTCCTGAACAAATTCCTTCCCCATTTTTAAACCATTTAACCACTGAACCACCCTCTCTCTTAACAAATCCGGAGTGCGTTCCGGCACCTGACGGATCAGAATGTTCTGCTTTCTTATCATATCTTCAACAGCATCTATCCTCATTTCTTGTTCCTCCAGTTTTAACTTGCTGTCCCGCACCACCTCCTGAGTCCCTTTTACTTCCTTCTTTACAGCATCCACCTCGATTTGAACCACTTTCAGCATTCCCTCAAATTTATTCAAACTTAAGTCCACCTTTTTGGTATAATCTGTCAGTGTTGACATCATCTTTTCTTGCCTTTTAAACATTTCATTTTTATCTTTCACCCTTGAAGCCTCATTTTTCTCCATTTTTTGCATCAACTTGCCAATTTCCACCATAATTTGAGTCTGGTCCAATGGCACTGTGGGCACAGATGTTGACTGAGCAGATTCATCCATTGGTGCTTTTTCAATCTTCTTAGGTTTTACAACTTGTTCTTCTTCTTTTGCTTTCGCTCTCGTACCTTTATCCATAGTGATGTAATATATTTCAAACCCAATGTTGCAGATCGCTGTAACAAATGCCAATACAGTAAGGCTTACTACACTGCAGCCATAGGTTCCACCGATACAACCGGAAAGTTCTTATGTCAGCAGAAGATCCAAAATTTACTGTAATCCACAACGATGAAACAAAAGAAAACGAAAGAAAACAGCTCTCCAAACAGGCAGTTTAAAAGTAAAAATTATTAACCACAAATAATCCTTTCCCACAAAGCCAGCAGTCAAATGACGTCTTCCAACCACAGCAAAAAGGCTTCAGAGAAACAATTAATCAGGTTGCTGAAGGGGGGGGGGGGAGCTCAGAAGGAAAGAAAAATCCAGCCACCAAGGGGTTAAGGTGAGAAGTTGAGCAGCTATTTGTAATCCACACGGTGATGAAACCATACAATCAAAGCCACATAATCCTTCCTTTGAAGTGGATAATCAAAGCACCATTTTCCAGCGAGTGCCTTAACTTTGAAGTGAGAAGAAGCCCCCCCTCTTCCCCCTCTTCCCTGAATGAGCAGGCAGCTTACGCAGAAGAGAGAGAAAAAAAAAACTCCCACAGCTTCTCCACTTTTCCAGTCCAGAGAGGAGAGAGAAAAAAGAAAAAGGAAGATTGATCCGCCTTATTGATCTCAGAATGTGGCGCGGTCCTCTGGTATGTAGAAAAAAAAACCACAGTCTATACACGATCACTTTCGTTTTCCCTGACCGTCGCCATTACAGTACCTCCGCCTCTTCCCCCCCCTTTTTTTTTTTTTTTTTGAGAAACTCAGCCGGTTTTATGGCTTGCAGCTAGGAATGTAGCTCCCTTCAGGCACTTACACACAAATTGCCTTCACTCCAGCCGCTTCTTGCCACTTCCAAAACCAGTTCCAAAGCCTTCCCCACAATCTCGCTGATCCCGTTCCTCGGCTCTCCAGCGGAAAAGCCGCGACTACCGTCACAGCTCAACCGCGCAGAAAACCTCCCGAACTTCGATCATCCAGCTTCAAAAGCTCAGCAAACTTCCCAAGGAGACAGGCAAGGATCTTATCTTTAAGCTTTACCACTTTAAAATTTTTCTATTCCGCTCCTTCACATTGTTCACCACTTTGTTGAGCGCGAGCGTCCGAAACTAGATGTTACACAGCGGCCATCTTAGTCACGCCCCCCCAACATAACCATTTGGAGCCACCACATTCCCTGGAGGTTTATTTAGTTAGGGGGAAATGTGAAAGGTCAGAAATGTCCCCGTGTTCTGTCTGGTCTTGGTAACTGCTTTAAAATTTGTGGCTGTAGTAACTTCATCCCAGAAGGGGGCAGGTCTCTGCCCAGAACCCCTGAATCTCAGTGCAATGTCAGTGATGCACTTCACTCTCTCTTCCCACTTCCCGACTTACAGGTATTCTCTTGCATCCTTATCCCCTCCTGTGAGAACTGATCAGAGCATGAGTGTGTGCATGGCACATAGCACACATAGCATCCATTGGCAGCGTCTCCTTCCAGGCTGAGTAGATTTAAGCGCTATGTGAAGAGACACAGTAGAAGAGGGGAGGAATCCCATGTGAGGTAGCGATTCTCCCACCTTCCTTCTGAACTTGGTACTGGCGTGGGAGAACAGCTGCTGAATTCATCAAGACATCTTTGTGGCTGCTTTCTCCACAGCTCTTTCCCTTGTGGAAGTAGTTCTCTTCCTCCCTCTTGAGCAAGAATCTGCTTTATTATTTCTGGTAAAAAGGAAGAGGTGGACTTTTGGGGACTTGGCAACGGTTGATGTTGACGAGGTGGCAGGCATAGACTTCAGTGGTTGGATGATGGTTGATTGTACCGGAAAAGACCTGTCACATGCCGACAGCCGGGCCAAATGCATGTGAAGTGAGACATAGTTGTCATCTATGATGGCTGTGATACTGAACAATTTTGCATTAAGATTATGTGTTTGTGTGTTTCAGGGTTTTTCTGTAGAAGGACAAGAAAATATCCAAGAGATTCTAAGCAAACAGTTGACACTTTGCCAGTTCCTTACAGGACTTTCTGTCATACGAACAGGTGGTACCTTACTTGTTCCCTATCTCCGTATTTCTTTGTCCCATGTAGTTTTAGTGTTTAAAATGCAGTAATACTCTGGTTAACATGTGCACCGCATAGCGTTTAAACCGGATAACGTTGGTGAATTTGAGGAAAACATTTGCACCGCACAACATTAAGATAACCTGTGCGGTGCAAAGGTTTTCCTCAAATTAAGAACATAAGAACAGCCTTGCTGGAACAGGCCACAGCCCATCCAGTCCAGCATTCTGTCTCACACAGTGGCTCACCATTTGCTTCAGGGTATTATTCCCAAGCAGATGCCTTCACCTGCTTGGGATTCCCTGGAAATGGCATTGAGAGATATCCTGCCTATCTCTCCAACCCGGAGGTTGTCCTTAGGTATCCATAATTATAGCCATTGATACCCTTGTCCTCCATGAACTTGTCTAATCCTTTCTTAAAGCTGTCAAGACTGACAGCTGTCTCCATTTCTTCTGGCAGGGAGTTCCATAGACCAGTGATCCTCTGGGTGAAAAAGTACTTTCCCTTATTTGTTTGAGAACTAGTACCCAAAAGTTTCATGGAGTGCCCCCTAGTTCTTGTGTTGTGCGATAGGGAAAACAGTGTTTCCTTATCTACTTTGTCCACACCGTGCATGATTTTATAAACTTCAATCAGGTCACATCTTAGACGCCGTTGTTCAAGAGTGAAGAGGCCCAACCATTGCCGCCTCAGATGGTAAGAAAGGTGTTCCAATCCCCTAATCATTCTGGTGCCCTCCTCTGGACTTTCCCCAGCTCCATAATATCCTTCTGGAGGTATGGCGACCAGAACTGTACACATAGATTTATAAAGAGGCAAAATGACACTTGCTGATTTATTATCTATACCCTTCCTAATGATCCCTAGCATTGAATTTGCTTTTTTCACTGCTGAGGCACACTGGGTTGACATCTTCATTGAGTTGTCCACCAGGACACCAAGGTCCCTTTCCTGGTTTGTCGCAGAGAGTTCAGACCCCATCAGTTTATAGATGTAATTGGAATTTTTTTGCCCCAACATGCATCACTCTGCACTTACTAATGTTGAAGCTCATTTGCCACTGTTTTGCCCACTCCTCCAGTGTCAAGAGATCCCTCTGGAGCTCCTCACAATCTCTCACACTTTTCACTACCCTGTATACCAGCCCTGCTGGTTCACCAGCCCTGCGGGGTTTGGGGCAGAGATCTCCGGAGACCCCCTTGCTTGGGGGTGGCAAGGGGGCCTCCGTAGAACCAAGCATCAGACTGCCGGTTTCCTCTGGGTGAGAGTGCACACGCTCTCTCACCCCAAGGAAACTGGCGATCGGACACTCAGACCGCCGGTTTCCTTTGGGTGAGAGCGGGCGTGCCCACTCTTCCCCAAAGGAAACTGGCAGTCTGAGTGTTGGAGCGCCAGTTTCCTTGGGGTGAGGGCGCACACGCGGTCTCCCTCCAAGAAAATCGGTGCTCTGAGCATCGGAGCGCCAGTTTATTTGGGGTGAGGGCGCGCACACCCAGTCTCTTCCCAAGGAAACTGGCACTGGTTTCCTTGGGGGGAGACTGCACGTGCACGCCCTCACCCTAAGCAAACTAGTGTTCCGATGCTCATAGCGCCGGTTTCCTTGGGGGAGACCCCGCGTGTGCGCCCTCACCCCAAGCAAACTGATGCCAAGCCCCAAAGTCGGAGACCAGTCCTGCTGACTTTGGGGCTTGGCTTGATCCGCCTGCCTCTTTGGAAATGCCCTTTCCAAAGAGTCAAGCGGATTGACCCCCTGTTCCCTTTCCTCTTCGGAAAGGGAACTGAACTTTTTTTTAACGTTGTGCAATCAATGTATCGCACAACATTAAAAACCAGACTTGTGGAACCAAGTTTTAGCATTATCCGAGGTATTACTGTAGTCTGTTAAATTTGTCTTCTGTGTAAAGCATTCTCCTAGTGATCATTTGTAGGGATAAAAAATTTCAATGTGACTGTTGGTCTGTCTGTTATAAGATTAGGAAGTACTGTTTTAGGAAAAGATTGGAACCTTTCCCCCCTCTCCTAACATTTTCTCAGTTGATATTGTTGCTGCATATAAAGTTTTCGTCAGAAAACAAAATAGATCATTGCGTAGTCCCTGGGAATTCCCAATATGTCATGCAAATGACTTTAGCTATTATAGGTGGAATCCTTTCCTATCTCTTCCATTTTAAGGAAGTTGGGAAAAACTGGTAATTGGCAATAAAATTGTCTGTCTTGATTGTATTATGTTTGAAAATATAAAAATATGTTTTTGAGTATGCAAGAGAAATGCCCTGTGAGATCTCATCACTTTCCTCTCTAGATATCCATGGGAAGGGAACGGTCATGTAGTAGAAATCATATATTCATATACCTACTTAGCCACAAACAGTAGACATCCTATGTCAATCAAAAGCACCTCACGGGTATCTATGAGGGTAAAATGTGCACTATTTGCAGTGCCTCAGTGGCAATAGAGACTATAAATGTGATCATAAGGACTATAGTAGTTTGTGTTTTCCTTTTTACGATGCTGGCTTCAGTCTGTTTGGTTTTCTTTAACCTCCAGGAGGACACTTTCTCTGTAAAACCTTTGACCTGTTCACACCATTCAGTGTTGGCCTGGTGTACTTGCTGTATTGCTGCTTTGAGCGCGTGTCAATCTTCAAACCTTTGACAAGTCGTCCTGCCAATTCTGAGAGGTGAGGCCCAGTAGCTGTCTCTTTGAACACTTTTGCAGCTGTGGCAAAAGATCTGATGCAGCAGCAGCAACAGCTAGGATACAATACAAGTGCTGTGAGTTGTTTTGGTTAGAAACCTACCACTCCAGAAGGAGAAGGAATTGTATTAAGAATATATGGTGTGTGTGTGTGTGTGTATTTGACAGATGCGAGAAAATATCTGCCACTATCTCTGCTTTTGCTCCAAAGATTTATTTGTTTTATATCTAACTTGTTTTGTAGAGGTTGTATCCCCTATACAGGCTCTGATCATTTGCCAATGCATCACTGAAAATGGGAGGCGGTTTTGTATCAGGAGAACAAACTAATTCTTTAGTTTCTCTGGCAAGGACAGTACTTGCTTTCTGGATACTTTTGGAGAACATTTACATTAGAACAGCATATCCCAAACTATCTTCTGTGGAACACTGGTGGACTTCAATTCCCAGAAGCCTAAGTCAGTACATTGACTGATCGGTGTTTGGGGGAATTGACTTAGGCTTCTGGGAATTGAAGTCAAAAACCCAAAGTTTGAGAAACTCTGCATTAGAGAGAGCACCATTACTCCCTGTGGACATATTGTCTTTCTTCCCAATTTATTTGATGTCTCTACGGTGGTTGCCAAAAATGCTTGATCCCTTAGCTTTTGTATAATAGCGCAGCCCCGTCGTAATTTACAGTGACCCACTGGGCTCAGTGCAGCATGCTTCCAAGCAAGAAAGGCCTAAGAAATTGTAGCTCTTTTAGGAAACTCGGTGTGTCTTGTTTCCCTGTCTTTGAATTTGGAGTGTAATTGTCCAAACAGATTATCAACACTATGGTTATCTCTCTTTGTTTTGAGCTCTTGCTAGTGTACAACTCCTGTTATCACCAGTCAGCACCGTCTATAGTCAGAAGTAGTGTACATTCTAGTCCAGTAATGTTAGGGCACTCGCAGCAGGGAACCACTGATGTATAGGGTAAAATGTAACAACATGTAATTAAATTTTTGTGTTTATGGAAGACAGTAACAAATAAACGTTATCGTTACCATTCACAAAGAGCTATACTTATTTCACCTCAGAATTTAATACACTAGATCAAAAGGTTTTATATTACATGAATAAGTAGAGTATTTCTCACTTTGCAGGTATGTGGTGTGTCGTGGATTAAAGTCTGGAATTGATGAGGTGAGAGATTACCTCTTCCAGGTGAACATGAAGATCAACCAGCTGCGCAACACAGATCAAGATGTTAACCTTGTTGTCCCCTTGGAAATAATCAGAGGTGATCAAGACTTCTACGACTACATGATCCGGTCGAATGAAAAGTGAGTTGAAAAGCAGCATAAATAGCTGTGAGTCAAGCTCTGATATGGCTTGTCAGTGTAATTACAGCCTAAGTTGCAATTTGAACAGGCCCATTTGAATCAACAGAATTTATGAAACACTCACCAAATTTCCGTTAATTCCCTAGGCCTATTCTAATATTGTTTTGTTTGCTAAGCCACAGAATTTCAGCCACTTAGTTAAGTCTCTACTTTTCTCTTTTTCTGATTTTACTTCCAAGGAGATTCATGCTGAAGAGGACTGTTTGCTTGCTGTGATATGATGTACTAGCACAGTTTAGCCATACTATTAATTTGTTGTAAGAAATCTAGTTGACATTCACTTGTAAAGTGCTTTATTTCACTGGCTGCATCTTTAGACTAATTTGCCTTTTCTAAACAAATAACAACAGCCACATTTTAATTCCATAAAATGAGCTCTTCCTAAGCTGTTTCTTGTAAAATGATTATAAATAAAATACTCTTCAATTCCTTAACAACAGCATTGTACTATGGCTGTTTACAATATATCAGACCTGCTTACCAGGGTAATTCTGCATTTCTTATTTTTAATGTTTGTTCTGATTCAGAAACACTTTAGATTACAGGTCCATTTTTGTGGTAGATGGCCTGCTCTAAAATGGGCCTGTTTTACTTTCTAGACTGTGTGCTGTTCAGATTAAAGCATTGGCCAAAATCCGTGCCTTTGTTCAAGACACGTGAGTATTGTTAGCATTTAAAGTTATTTTCATGTGGCTAAGATCTGCAGTTAAACCTCCTCCTAGAATTTAATCTTCAAGTTGTTTGGACTGTTGCACAGTCTTGTTGCATATAGTTTTCATTGAATGGAATGATGGTGGTGGTGCTACAGAACTAAGCAAGGAATACAAAATCAGTCTCTTTAGTGAATAGAATTAATTATTTTAAATGTTAGTTTAGTTCTGATTAACATGGGCCATTCCATCATTACGTGCGGGACAATCTGACACCATAATTTCACAAAAATATTGTTAAAGAACTAAAAAAAATTCACAGGTAGGAATATGCATGGTTTTTCTAATTCACATATGGTACAAAGAGATTTCAGCCACAGAAGCACCATTCCTGAAA